>CAVLGL010000087.1:3755000-5155000 GCA_963668995.1 Parnassius mnemosyne
TTTTTTTCTAATGTCACATATGCAACAATTAAAGACAGTAGAAATAAAGTTTTTTTTTATCAAAAGTATTTTTTGTAACCCAAAGAAAGGAATAGCCCATTGCTGCTATTTGATACTGCAAAGTGATTCTTGCCTTCATTCACATTTTTACACTTGTGTTAGATAATACTCTTAACTATTTAAAATTATAATAAATGAACGCTAGACTTTACGTAATAAAATATTCACGGAACGCATTAGAAGTAAATACAATGTACAATATAATATATTCTAAAATAAATGATATATGCAAACCAACAGCAACATAGCCCATCATAACATAGGCTGGCCTCACTGCAACGTCACCTTCTTCGTTGGTACTAAAAGTATTACCACGACGGACAGGATGACGACAACAAATGAGACTCGTTGAATGACCCAAGCTATTTGTCTGCGCAGTTCTTTATACTTCTTGTACGAGTGGGGGAGCTTAACAGCTTATTTGTAATCTACCCTCACTTTTAATACTTGTTAATTTCAGAATTAGAACATTACTAACTTATTGTCTTAAAAGTGATTAACTACGTTAGGTTAAGTTATATCAAATTACTCAACAGTTACGTAGCTATATTCATAATGACCAGACAATGTGACAAATAATGAAGTTTAAATCAGATTTAATTACGTAGCACTATTTGACCTCTTATTATCCCCCGATTAATCACTCGAACAGTACTTCGAAACTTTGATAGCGTGATTTAGGCTTTCACGCAGATCTGTATGAGAGCTTGCTCGCTTGTTTCCAGCTCGGCGTTCCTGTGCTTGCGGGCGCGCGAGAAGCGATGCTCGCAGCCTTCGGAGGCTCGGGGAGATATTGGGCTTCTCCATCGACACACTTCACAGAGATATGAAGTACCTGCTGGAGTCCGGTGAGTTTTTGTTTTGTCCCTTGCCTTCGTCAACTTGAACACTGTTGTTATGCAAAGACTGTAATTATGAACAAATGAAGGAATTAATTTATGATTTAATTTCTTTTGGCTTAATTTTATTAAGAATTTGAATTTTTATATTAGTAATTGTAACAAGAGAATCATTATATAAAAATTATTTTTATATTATTTTTTTTTTTACTAAATATAATAATTGTAATAATTATATTATATTTAACATATAGAATAAAGTATCTTTGAACTTTAATGCTTTGAACTTTAATGCTTTGAACTTTAATGCTTTGAACAGATAGATAGGAATTTAGTGGTTTATTCACAAGTGCTAACAGTCCTTTGCTACATCCGATGGTAAGGGGCCACTGTGTTCCACTTGTTACATCTTTAACTTTGAAAAGCTGTAGAGTTATCAGTAAATAGCATTGTTTCTCACAAGTTCTTAGTGTAGTGAAGGAAGATTATTGATTAACATTAACTAAAATATATAGAAATGGCCCCAATGTTGATCCTTGGGGGATCCTTAATTAAGGGTGCTTCAGACAATTAGGTTCCATTCATCTTCATCATAACAGTCCTTGCAAGTCAGTTGCTGAATATAGGCTTCCTGAAGGAGTGCCACAAAACTCTGCCAATGCCCGCCGCATTCTTCATCAAACCCTTTTGCAGAATTTTTCACTGTAATTTTGTATTCGAATAGTCATTTTATTAAGACTGCCTCGTTGGTCTAGAAAAGCGATTGCCGATTAAGGGGTCCCGTGTTCGAATCCTGTGTCAGGTTAAAATCAGTTATTGGGTTTTCTGTTAAGAAATTTTCAGTAGCAGCCTGGAGTCAATAAGTTGGCGGTGTTTCACTCGCATGCCTCGGAAAGCACATAAAGCCGTTGGTCCTACGCCTGACCTTTCTCTGGTCGTGTCCGTCTATTCTCTCACTACAACAGTCCGGACGGACTGTTGTAGTGAGGGAATAGAGTGCACCTGTTCTTGCGCACTATAATTTACACTTGAGCACTATAATTTTGTCTTGCGCAAATGGCTAGTCAATGTTGTGATTGGCTGCCGTGACCGAAATTCGATTTGGACGACATTATTATTTGTAATTTTTTTGCAGCTGGTCAGGTAGTTATGATTTTAGTAAGGTTACTGGATTTTTTGAGATTTTGCAACTATATTATGGTTGTAGCACGTATGGGTCGGCTCGACCGGTAAAGGACCACGTTCGCACAGAATACTAGCGTAAAGTAGCAGCTTAATGTTGCTGTGTTTCGTATGGTGAGTGTAGAGAAACGGGGAACATTTTTTCTGGAAACGAGGCATTCCATATTAGTCCTCAGGGGTGGCAACGCATTTGCGTTTCTTTTCTCAAATGAGGATAAATGTGGATGTGTGTGGGGCACAGCACGCAGTTAGTGAGTGAGTCTGTGTTGTGGCGGTTGCAGGCGAGCAGAGCGACGCGCGGCTGGAGTTCCGGCTGGAGGGCGGCGGCGCCGCGTACGGGTTCCGCGCCGCGCTCGAGCTGCCGTGCCACCGCCTCGTGCTGGCGGCGCGCTCGCGCTACTTCCGGTACACACTGTTCACTACACTGCGCACTGTACACTACATACTACACACCGCGCATTATACACTATACATCGAGCACTGTACACCACATACCGCGCACTCTGTACTATGCACTGCGCACTGTACACTACACACTACACACCGCGCACTATACACTATACATCGCGCACTGTACGCCACATACCGCGCACCCTGTACTATGCACTGCGCACTGTACACTACACACTACACACCGCGCACTATACACTATACATCGCGCACTGTACACCACATACCGCGCACTCTGTACTATGCACTGCGCACTGTACACTACACACTACACACCGCGCACTATACACTATACATCGCGCACTGTACACCACATACCGCGCACTCTGTACTATGCACTGCGCACTGTACACTACATACTACACACCGCGCATTATACACTATACATCGAGCACTGTACACCACATACCGCGCACTCTGTACTATGCACTGCGCACTGTACACTACACACTACACACCGCGCACTATACACTATACATCGCGCACTGTACGCCACATACCGCGCACTCTGTACTATGCACTGCGCACTGTACACTACACACTACACACCGCGCACTATACACTATACATCGCGCACTGTACACCACATACCGCGCACTCTGTACTATGCACTGCGCACTGTACACTACACACTACACACCGCGCACTATACACTATACATCGCGCACTGTACACCACATACCGCGCACTCTGTACTATGCACTGCGCACTGTACACTACACACTACGCACCGCGCACTGTACACTATACATCGCGCACTATACACCACATACCGCGCACTCTGTACTATACACTGCGCACTGTACACTACACACTACACACCGCGCACTATACGCTATACATCGCGCACTGTACACTACACACTACACACCGCACACTATACACTATACATCGCGCACTGTACACCGCGCACTCTGTACTATGCACTGCGCACTGTACACTACACGCCGCGCACTATACACTATACATCGCGCACTGTATACTACTCACTACACACCGCACACTATACACTAAACATCGCGCACTGTACACCACATACCGCGCACTCTGTACTATGCACTGTACACTACACACCGCGCCCTATACACTACACACTGCGCACTGTACACTACACACTACACATCGCGCACTATACACTATACATCGCGCACTACACTACTCACTACACACCGCACACTATACACTAATCATCGCGCACTGTACACCACATACCGCGCACTCTGTACTATGCACTGCGCCCTGTACACTACACACTACACACCGCGCACTATACAATATACATCGCGCACTGTACACCACATACCGCGCACTCTGTACTATGCACTGCGCACTGTACACTACACACTACACACCGCGCACTATACACTATACATCGCGCACTGTACACCACATACCGCGCACTCTATACCACACATTGCGCACAACCCACTACACACTATACGCCGTACACAGTACATTATTTAATACACGCCGTGCACGGTACACTACACAATTCACATCGCGTAATATATTATACCCACCTCGCACTGTACACTATACACTACACATCGCATACTTTATACTACATACCGCGTACAATACAGTTCACACTACACGACATAGCACGCATTGAATACCACACACCATTCACTGTACACTACACATCGTGTAATGTATACTCCACAGTACACTACGCATGGCGCACTGAATACTACACCCCGCACATTGTACACTGTATACTACGCGACGACAATCCTCGCGACTATATGTGCCTCTATAGGTCCCATAGCGGTAATGCCGAAACAGACCGACTCATCGACTACGTCAAAATGGCTACAGATTTCTTGTTACAACAGGTCCCATCCGCAGAAATTGTTATCCTTGGCGATTTTAACGCCTACTACGCCGAATGGCTCGGTTCACGTTCAACCGATCATGCGAGTAGATCTGTTTATGACTTTCCCTTAGCATATGGTTTGACACAATTGGTTACTTCGCCTACGCGGATTCCAGATGTGATGGTATATTCGCATAGTGTACATAGGAAGGTGTGTTAATATGTGAGGCATTGTATAAAGGAGCGTGCTGACCCGCGGTGTGGGCGGCAGGGCGCCGTAATTCCCGTGTATTAGTATAGTTACATAGAAGCGTTTGGTGTGGTCGAGGCTACTATGTGTACATGAGAAGGTGTGTTGTTGTCCGCAGGAGCGTGCTGTCGCGCGTGGCGGGCGGGGCGGGCGGGGCGTGCGGCGCGGCGGGCGGCGGCGCGGTGTGCGTGGACGAGCGCGTGCTGCCGCGCCGGTTCGCGCGCGCGCTGCTACACGCCGCATACACCGACCAGGTACACGCACACCCGCACACACGCACACCTACAGGTGTACATACACTGATGTACGCACACACTTACAGTTATACGTTCGTTCGTATGTTCAGTAGTAGGCTTATACAATCTGTAATGGATGGATGGAATGAAATTTAAAGATACAAATGTATTGTACATAAGATAACACACTTTAAAAAGTAAATACGTACACACGCATATTTTCATCAATTGTTGAAACTTTTTTACTAAGTTGTAAAACTAACGTTTGCAGGTGGACTTGAGTCTAATAGGCAGGAACTCCTCATCGCCCTCCTCAACCAACAGCACCAGCAGTAGCGGCACTGTGAGTACATTGCTCTATTTGAAACTAACCGTAAAAAGCGAAAAAATTTAAAGAAATGAAGGGAAAGAAAAATCAATAAGAAATAAGTAAAAGAGAGAAACAAAATAAGACAGATCATGGAAGGTAAGAGAAAAAAAAGATTTGTGAAAGAGACTAAGAGAATTGTGCAGATAATAGAATAGTAATATTCTTTTAAAGCGGCCTAACCTTACTAAGTTAAAATTTTGTATATATATTACGCGATATCTTCCCTCGTTGTGAACCGAATAAACCGATTTTAATTTATCTAGTATATTTCTATAATACTAGTGCTTTACGGCTTCATCGGATTTTTTAAAATTAAACCGGTTATATTCCCAAGGCGATCGATCATCACTACATCTCTAAGGATGGGAAAATAGGTTATAAAGTTTGTAATGTAACTATTTAATCGACAGTTTAGTTGTTACCTTAAGCTTATTTTTATATCTTAGTTCACTGAAAACTCAAAACAATTATTGCACGCCTCATAACGCGAAGCATTATTAGGTAGTGCTTTACTGTCGACACGTTAAGGTCCAAGCAATTTTGTGTTCTTAACCCTTTCGCTGTCCCGTGCACTACATATAGGTCATTGCTATTGTCTTTCTATTGTGTCTGGAAACCGGACAGTGAAAGTGTTAAAATGCCTCTATCATAACCATATTGCACTTACACGATAATATGAGTAGCCGTTTATTAGGAAACACTAATTAATCATCTTATTTTTTTTTTAAAAAGGCTTGAAAAAAATTTACGTGGATATCCAAAAAAATTAACGTAAAATTAACGACACCGCGTTTTTTATTATCTTCAGATTTACATCAACTGATTCTTTATTTCATATTAATAGTCAAGAACGCGTAGTTTGTTAATGAATTGATTTTCAACTTTATAAGTTTTATTGCTATTAAAAGTGTAAAGGCGCTGACATATTTTTAGCCCTTGGTAGACAAACGACAAATATACCATACAGCCTATATCGATTTTATACTTTGTGTAATCGATTTATGTTCGTAAACATTATTATTTCGCTGATGGTGACACTACCTGTTAAAATAATAAAGCGCTAAATTTAAAACACGTAAATAATATATTTTAAAAGTCAGGAATACAATTTTTGTACGTGGTAGAGCCATGCTGCTGCTATATTAATAGTATAGTTTTAGCACGAATGGGTCGGCACGACCGGGGAAGGACCACGCTCTCATAGAAAACCAGCGTAAAATAGCAGCTTAACACTGGTGTGTTTCGTATGGTGAGTGTAGAGAACTGGAGACCCTTTTTAATGGAAATGAGGCATTCTATCTTAGTCCTCACGGGTGACAACGTATCTACATTTTAATTCGCAAACGAAGATAGGTGTAGATGTCTATGGGCCACAGCAACCACTTACCATCAGGTGGACTGTGTGATCGCTTGTGTGCGCCTGGTCTCTCTCCAGTCGTGCGTATTACCGTGCCATCAGAGTATGAGAGCGAGGGAGTAGAGAGTGCACCTGTGCTTGCAAACGCTCGTGTACTATTATCCAGTCTCCGTTGAGATTGACCGCAGTGACTGAAATTCGGTTAATATTATCACCGACTTTAGTAACTATTTATTTAAAGATGGTGAAAATAAAATGATGTGTCTTATCTAGTTTGAAGAGTTTATTACGCGGATCTTGGCTAATTACGGTTAAACCTGGTTATCTGAGATATCAAGGGACCTAGAAATTTTTATCACTTTTAGACGTTTTTCATTTACCCAGTTTCCCAAATAGGCAGGTTAACATGACAGTTGTCTTATTTATAGAAGGTAGAGGTCGAAATGTACCATTTATCTTTATAAAGAGATAGTACTCATAAACAAAGATAGTATGGAAGAAATGAGTAAATTGTAATCAAGCGTGTCATAACTTGTCTAACCCTGATAAATTATCTCACTTATACGGGTTATTGAGTTGCGAAGTCCTTCCTAGTTATAGAGGTAAACATCGAAAAATCTATAAAATTTAATCGCAGTTAACAAGGCTTGAAAATTCCCTGGAACAGCGGTATTTCAATGCAAAAATGCCGGTAACTCATTGTAGTTATCAATAACAGAGGTTTCTCACATATCCAGGGCCCACTTAACCAGGTTTCACTGTAATTACTAATATCTTTATTATAATGAATTTCCGCAAAGTAACGCCAGATATAAACTATATTGGTTTATATTTTATTTAATGTAATTTTTATAATTTAATATTTGTAAGTAGTGAATAGTAATGAAACAGTAATGAACACGATTACGTATGTGTGTCCGCATGCAGGCGTGGCGCAGTTCCCCGCGCGCCTCCGCCTCAGCGTTGGACGACGCCTTCCAGCTCTACGAGATCGCCAGGTCTGACTATATCTTTTTTTTTATAGAATAGGGATTAAAAACGAACACACAGCTCACCTGATGGTAAGTGGATGCTGTGGCCCATGGACATCTACATCTATCCTCGATTAAGAATCAAAATGCAGATACGTTGTCACCCCTGAGGACTAAGATGAAATACCTCGTTTGAAGTGAAAAAGGTCTCCGGTTCTCTACACTTACCATACGAAACAGCAGCGTTAAGCTGCTATTTCACGCCACACACTTACGGTATTCTGCTTTTACAGTATACCGTAAGTGTGTGGTTCTTCCCAGGTCGAGAAGATTTATTCGTGCTACAACCATAATATAGCTGCAGCGTGGTTCTACCACGTGTAAAAACCTTACCACGATCCTTAACTGCATAGTCAACATCAATATTAATACATCTGTTTTGTTAAATAAGTGAGGGCGACTGTACACCTACATCTATCCTTGATTATGAATCAAGATACAGCTGCGTAGTCACTCTTGACTACTGAGAGTTGGCTACTATTTCACGCTGGTATTTTCTTCGGGAGTGCTTCCGCCTTTCAGCTCTACGAGATCGCCAGGTTTTACCACCCTTTACCACGACCCTCCACTGTGTATTCAACACCAACGTTAATATATTGTGTGAAGTGAGGGTGACAAACGAGCTTACAACCACATGATAAGTGATTATGCCTATAGACACATCGGTCCATGATTAGGAGTCGAGATGCAGCTGCAGTGTTACTCTTCAGCACTAAGATGGAATGCCACAGAATTATGGCACAGAATAGATAATAGTACAAGTATAGAAGAATCTTCTCTGATAGCAAACTTGCGAGTTTAAACCAAGTTCCAACGTCGCTAATGTTAATAATACTTTGCACGCCACGGATGCGACCTTCGTTAAAATAGCCTACCGATTGTTGCGGCGCGCGTATTGAATCAAAATGCATCTTACGGCCGCGTGCGAGAGTCTGTATCATTTAGCCCGTTACGCGCTTTTGTTAATAAGGCCACTCCTACGGTAGGGTTAGGTGTTGTGAGAAAACAAATTGAATCCTTTGATATAAGTTGGTAGTAGAATACACCGAGGTGTTATGCAATGTATTAGTAATTTGCTGATAATAATGTTACGATCTTGGGGTTCGAGACAATTAAAAACTGTCGAGTGAATTACCAAAATTCACACTTTAATTACAGAACACTAATTACAACTAAAAACCACACTAATAACAAAACACAATTGTACTACTGATCACTTTAGTTCGCAGTTGTATCGCTTCGAAGGATTCGCTTCTATCGCCAATTCAACACTGACTCTGGTTGCGGTCTATACCAGCGTTAAATAGGGCCTCAGATAATTCCAGAACCTTCTACTGTAGAAACATCTAGAATGTTCGAGTACATACCGGTCCCGACTGACTAGGTGTCGATAGTTCTAGAAACTTCTTCCATGGAAATTTCTAGAAGGATCTTGAGTCTCCTAGTTTTGCTACTCGATACTAGAAGGCGCTAGTGGTAACTATTGTCGCCATGTACCAGGCATTAATTGTGGCGCGCAACACTGCCCCCTCCTAAGACATGCTCGTCCCGAGCATTATCGGCACCATAGTAATGCGCCATTCGATCCACATAGACGATCTTAGGAGTACTTCTGGCACCTTTCTGTATCCGGTAGGTTACGTCATTGATCCTTGTCACAACCCGGTACGGTCCGTCCCATTTAGCTTGAAGCTTAGGAGATTTCCCTTTGCTGCGTACTGGATTGTGTAACCACACTAGTGAACCTACCTCGAACCCTTTGTTGTTCATTTTGCGGCCATACCGTGTTTTTATCTTTTTAGACATTTGCTGGCCTGATTGTTTGACGTGCTAATAATTGTCATTTATTATATCAGCCACGATGGACATTATGCAGGTAGATCATGTTGCCTAGCTTCAACTCCATTTCCTTCTATCCACGGACGGGTATGCGCTTACCAGTGGCTGTCATCAAATTAATGCGTTCACGGTTGTATGCAGAGTCCCCAAAGAACTGACTTATAAGTTGAGATCTGACAATCGTGCGAGAGGCTCCAGTGTCTATAGTCAGTTTACACGGCGTTCCGTTGACCTCGCCCTTGATGATTAGGCTGTTCCCATCATGGGTTTATGAGATAGAAATTCTTGGGGCTCTTTTAACATCAGCCAGCACCCGCCCCGCATTCCTGGCTTTAACTCGTTTCCCTGCTGCTGCTGGGCGGTGCTGTTAGCCGCACTACCCTCTCGAGAGCGATTACCTTCCCTTTCTACAGTACGCTTAGGGCAGCTGGATCGAAGATGGGCCCTTTCTCCACAGTCGTAGCACCTAGGGCTGTATCCTTTATTGCGGTCGCGAACTGTAGCTGCTGCAACCCCCCTGACGCAATGGGAACGATGATCCTGTCGCACGGCTTCCACCTCCAGTGCATGGGCCAACGCATCCTTAAGCGTCTCGTAGTGCCCGAGCCTCACAGCAGCTCTAACTTGAAGGTCGCGGAAGCCGTCGATGAATGTCTGCACCAGGTTCCCTACAATGAGCGCAGGTATAGACTGGTATGCTTTTCGAACCAGCTTCACCACCTCAAGGGCCCACTGCTGTAGGTTTTCGTTGCTGGGTTGCACGCGATCATTGAGCTGCGCACGAAAGACGTTTCAGGTAAGCGTCGGCATATCCGCCTCAGTGGTTTGCTTTTTAACTGTTTGTACATTTTTATCTCTTTTTTTTTTTAGTTTTTTTTTCTACTTGTATGAATATCTGTGGTTTGGTTTATTTAATTTTAATCTAATTAATATAAAATATGTCTAATAGTGTAGAAACAAACAATAATCTTTACACTTTTCGAACAAATTAATTTCCCCGCCCTGGTGGCAGAAAAAGTCGTGGATACCCTCGTTAAGAGAAGGATATCTTTTATTATTCTTTTCAAAGTTCGATTTAAACACAATTCTTATAAAAATACCTAGTGGTCCTTCGAGCCGGATAAAAAGGCAGTAACAACATCGGAAACATTTGTTGTCCATCGTTTTCAGAATCTTGTACAGGGTAGGCTTTGAGTGCCGTTGGGTCCAGACTTCGGCGATGCACTAGTAGGCGTAGATGTTGTTGAAGGTGATGTGTGTTGGTGTGGTGCAGGTTCGTGGAGATGCCGATCGTGGTGCAGGGATGCGAGGACGCGATCGTGGAGGCGCTCTCTGCGGAGACGCTGCCGCACGTGCTGCGCTGGACCGCTGCGCCGCACGCCAGCCGCTGGGTGCACAGGTGCGTGGTGTGCTGTGTGTGCTGTGTTGTATGCTGTGTGCTATGTGTCGGCGGAGACGCGCTGGGCCGCCGCGTCTGGCGTGGTTTTGCTTTTTTATATTTTAAATATACATTAAGTTTTGTTTTTTATTTATTTATATGGCCTAAAGTGCGGTGCTGTTATCTTTATAGTCTATTAATTTCCACTACTGAATATAGGCCTGCCCCATATATTGGTTTATAGGGGAGATATCTGTCACAGTTGCCATATTTGGCAAGCGGGTTGGCAACCGCGGTTTTTTATTTGTAGTCGTTATTAGGAAAGCATTGCTGCCCATATCCTGATTTCTTACTATCTATTGTACAAATATACGTTAGTGTAGGCGCAGTATATTATGTCGGTAGTGCAATAAGTGAATATAGACGAGTGACGTGTGTGTGTGCGCGCAGGCAGGCGATGCGGTACCTGCGCGACGAGTTCCCGGCGATCATGGCGCAGGCCGCCTCGGCGCGGCTGCCGGGCTGCGCGCTGGCCAGCGTGCTGGCCTCTCCCTTCCTGCAGGCCAGCGAGGCGCAGGCCCTGCGCGCGCTGCTGCGCTGGGCCGAGCGCTCCAAGCAGCCCGAACAACAGCGGGGTACCATTACCTTACATTTCTTTCGATGCTCTAAAAAGTTAGACGGTGTTTTGACTTCTCCTCTCCTTATTGTCTATTATTTCGATGATATAAATATTTATTCCTTCTCTTTTCGTTATGTGCAGAGCCGAACGTGGTGTGGCACGGTGTGCACTCGGGCGGGCGGCGCGCGGCGCTGTGCCGGCGGCGAGCGGGCGCCGTGTGCGATTCGGCGCTGCGCGAGACGCTAGCCGCGCTGCTGCCGCTCGTGCGCCTGGAACACCTGCCGCCCGACTGCGACCTGCTGCACCAGGTCACCACACCTACACGTATACGCGCCTTACGCGTACTAGCAGGGTTGTTTTGTGTTGGGAATCTGGGATGTATTGTATTGTATGGTATTGTGTTGTGCAGGCGGTGCGACGCGGGCTCGTGCCGGTGCCTCCGCCGCAGATGCTGGAGCGCGGCGCCGCGGCCGACGCCTGGCTCGCGCGAGGCGCCGCGCGCCCGCCGCGCTGCTTCCTGCCCTACCTCGACGAGATCAAGGTACCGCCACGCACACACGTACACGTACACGTACACGTACACGTACACGCACACAGACACGTACAGATGCTGGAGCGCGGCGCCGCGGCCGACGCCTGGCTCGCGCGAGGCGCCGCGCGCCCGCCGCGCTGCTTCCTGCCCTACCTCGACGAGATCAAGGTACCGCCACGCACACACGTACACGTACACGTACACGTACACGTACACGCACACAGACACGTACAGATGCTGGAGCGCGGCGCCGCGGCCGACGCCTGGCTCGCGCGAGGCGCCGCGCGCCCGCCGCGCTGCTTCCTGCCCTACCTCGACGAGATCAAGGTACCGCCACGCACACACGTACACGTACACGTACACGTACACGTACACGCACACAGACACGTACAGATGCTGGAGCGCGGCGCCGCGGCCGACGCCTGGCTCGCGCGAGGCGCCGCGCGCCCGCCGCGCTGCTTCCTGCCCTACCTCGACGAGATCAAGGTACCGCCACGCACACACGTACACGTACACGTACACGTACACGTACACGCACACAGACACGTACAGATGCTGGAGCGCGGCGCCGCGGCCGACGCCTGGCTCGCGCGAGGCGCCGCGCGCCCGCCGCGCTGCTTCCTGCCCTACCTCGACGAGATCAAGGTACCGCCACGCACACACGTACACGTACACGTACACGTACACGTACACGTACACGCACACAGACACGTACAGATGCTGGAGCGCGGCGCCGCGGCCGACGCCTGGCTCGCGCGAGGCGCCGCGCGCCCGCCGCGCTGCTTCCTGCCCTACCTCGACGAGATCAAGGTACCGCCACGCACACACGTACACGTACACGTACACGTACACGTACACGCACACAGACACGTACAGATGCTGGAGCGCGGCGCCGCGGCCGACGCCTGGCTCGCGCGAGGCGCCGCGCGCCCGCCGCGCTGCTTCCTGCCCTACCTCGACGAGATCAAGGTACCGCCACGCACACACGTACACGTACACGTACACGCACACAGACACGTACAGATGCTGGAGCGCGGCGCCGCGGCCGACGCCTGGCTCGCGCGAGGCGCCGCGCGCCCGCCGCGCTGCTTCCTGCCCTACCTCGACGAGATCAAGGTACCGCCACGCACACACGTACACGTACACGTACACGTACACGCACACAGACACGTACAGATGCTGGAGCGCGGCGCCGCGGCCGACGCCTGGCTCGCGCGAGGCGCCGCGCGCCCGCCGCGCTGCTTCCTGCCCTACCTCGACGAGATCAAGGTACCGCCACGCACACACGTACACGTACACGTACACGTACACGTACACGCACACAGACACGTACAGATGCTGGAGCGCGGCGCCGCGGCCGACGCCTGGCTCGCGCGAGGCGCCGCGCGCCCGCCGCGCTGCTTCCTGCCCTACCTCGACGAGATCAAGGTACCGCCACGCACACACGTACACGTACACGTACACGCACACAGACACGTACAGATGCTGGAGCGCGGCGCCGCGGCCGACGCCTGGCTCGCGCGAGGCGCCGCGCGCCCGCCGCGCTGCTTCCTGCCCTACCTCGACGAGATCAAGGTACCGCCACGCACACACGTACACGTACACGTACACGTACACGTACACGTACACGCACACAGACACGTACAGATGCTGGAGCGCGGCGCCGCGGCCGACGCCTGGCTCGCGCGAGGCGCCGCGCGCCCGCCGCGCTGCTTCCTGCCCTACCTCGACGAGATCAAGGTACCGCCACGCACACACGTACACGTACACGTACACGTACACGTACACGCACACAGACACGTACAGATGCTGGAGCGCGGCGCCGCGGCCGACGCCTGGCTCGCGCGAGGCGCCGCGCGCCCGCCGCGCTGCTTCCTGCCCTACCTCGACGAGATCAAGGTACCGCCACGCACACACGTACACGTACACGTACACGTACACGTACACGCACACAGACACGTACAGATGCTGGAGCGCGGCGCCGCGGCCGACGCCTGGCTCGCGCGAGGCGCCGCGCGCCCGCCGCGCTGCTTCCTGCCCTACCTCGACGAGATCAAGGTACCGCCACGCACACACGTACACGTACACGTACACGTACACGTACACGCACACAGACACGTACAGATGCTGGAGCGCGGCGCCGCGGCCGACGCCTGGCTCGCGCGAGGCGCCGCGCGCCCGCCGCGCTGCTTCCTGCCCTACCTCGACGAGATCAAGGTACCGCCACGCACACACGTACACGTACACGTACACGCACACAGACACGTACAGATGCTGGAGCGCGGCGCCGCGGCCGACGCCTGGCTCGCGCGAGGCGCCGCGCGCCCGCCGCGCTGCTTCCTGCCCTACCTCGACGAGATCAAGGTACCGCCACGCACACACGTACACGTACACGTACACGTACACGTACACGCACACAGACACGTACAGATGCTGGAGCGCGGCGCCGCGGCCGACGCCTGGCTCGCGCGAGGCGCCGCGCGCCCGCCGCGCTGCTTCCTGCCCTACCTCGACGAGATCAAGGTACCGCCACGCACACACGTACACGTACACGTACACGCACACAGACACGTACAGATGCTGGAGCGCGTCGCCGCGGGATTTTAATTATTTATTGGAGGTAGATGTAGATGTCTATGGGTCACATCCATTTACCAAAAGGTGGACTGTGTGCTAGTTTGTCATTCTATCCTATAAAAAAAAAATCAATATTACAGAGATTATGTTGTTATAATAAGTGTAATAATGATAATGATATGAGAGAGAAGATGAAAGAAAAATATAAGCTGCAGAAAGTTCACACGAAACCACTGATTGAGGAAGTGCGTGAAAGGTGTAGAATGGAAGCGGAAGAAAGGTTGTCGCACAACTTTAAGGAGAACTCCAAACTCTTCTGGAAAGAGGTTGGAAGGACCCGAAGTGATGCGACGGCTTTAAGAAGCAACAAAGTGTTTTCGAGAACCAATGACGTCCTTTCAAAAACATCTGACGTCATGCAGAGATGGAGTGAATTTTATAGAGAAATGTATGTGTGTGATGATCTTAATGAGGTATCCGGGGATGACGCCGTGACTGGTACGCCAGACCCGGACCTCGATGACACTGAGGTCATCAGTATGAAAGAGATTGAACGTGCGATTCGAAGTTTGAAATGTGGTAAGGCTGCGGGACTAGACAGAGTTACTGCTGAAATGGGCCTCGCGTCTGGGACAGCTTTCATTTGCTGTGCAATTTGTGCTGGCGGACGGGGGATTTCCCGGATGATTGGCGATCCACAGCCATTGTGCCTTTATATAAAGGTAAAGGTTCACATTTTGACTGCGGGTGCTATCGGGCGATCAGCTTGACCAGTTTGGCAAGTAAAGTTTACTCGAAGGTTTTGACACGTAGGATGCAAGAGAAATCGGAAAGATTTCTATGGGAGGCACAATGCGGATTTAGACCTGGAAGAGGATGCACGGATCAAATGTTTTCTCTCCGCATGATCACGGAGAAGCTTCTGGCTGCTAACCAGAAGATTTTCTGTGCTTTTGTGGATCTTGAGAAAGCATTTGATAAGGTTGTAAGGAAGAAAATGTGGGAACTGTTGCCGGGGTATGGTGTGGAAGGTCGATTGCTAAGGGCTGTGCAGTCACTTTACTGTGACTGTAAAGCCTGTGTGCGGGTAGGGCATGACCTGTCACTCATTTTTAGCGTCCAAACGGGCGTAAAACAGGGTTGTGTCATGTCTTCCTGGCTGTTCATACTGTATCTTGACAGCTGTTTACAGAAGCTGAAAGATAGTTGTTTGGGTGTGAAATTGGGTGACATTAAAGTAAATTGTCTGCTGTATGCTGATGATGTAGTGCTTATTGCACCATCAGAGGCAGAACTGCAGGCATTAGTCACGTGTATAAAAAAGGAATGTGAAATTAAAGGTCTCCGTTTGAATGCTAATAAAACTAAGGTTCTGGTATTTGAACGGCACCAAGAGAGAACGAAGTGTGAAATATGGGTAAATCAGGAATGTCTAGAACAGGTAAATAAAATTGTATACTTGGGGTGCTTTTAGCCGGGATGGAAGATGTGATTTTGATGTGGACAGGCGTGTCGCTGCCAGGAACAAAGTCAATGGTGCTCCGACTGCGTTAGTCAAAAGGCAAGGCGTAGTGAAGAGTGCACGCCTTGTAATACATAATGCAGTGTTGGTACCGGTTTTGTTATATGGCAGCGAAATCTGGGTATGCCAGAAGAAGCATAAAAGCAAGTTGAATGTAGTGGAGATGTGATTTCTTCGTAAAATGTGCGGCGTTACCATGGCCGATCGAAAACGAAACGAAGAGATTCGCAATGTGGCAGGTTTGAAAGATGACCTTATCACAAAAATTGATAAGGGCGTGCTTCTGTGGTTTGGGCACGTTGAGCGAATGAGTGAAGACCGAATGGTGAAGAAAATATATAGCGCAAAAGTTAATACTAAACGGTGTTGAGGTAGACTGAGACTAACATTCGAAGACCATGTGAGCAAATTGCTCGAAGAGGGGAGGGTCAAGAGTACTCGGATACCTAGACGTGCATGCATGAAGAAGATAATGAATCTGAAAGAAGCGAAAGAGGTATGTAAGGATTGTGACACTTGGTGAGTTGTTCTCTTTGGTTACCCCGTTAGGAATTGTGTGTGAAGATAAGTAATTAAGTAAAGTATGTTGTTATAATAAATCATCATGGTGCTCAGAGAGTCTGTAGTCCTGTTATGGAAGGACCCAACTTGTACTTTACTGTAGTAAAGTAAAATTTATTTTTAACTTATATTATTCAATAAATTCATTTTAAATTTGCAGGCATTGTTGGAGGACCAAGCGGTGCCCGAAGCGGAGTTAGCACGGGTGCGGAGAGCTAGATATCTGCACAGGATACCAGATACGTTGTATATGGTAATCTTTTTAATGTTTTACCAATGTCATATAATAAAAATTGTACTTTAATATATAACTAATAATTATTAATTTGAAACTGTATATTTATAAAATTAAAGGTTATATAAGTAAAAGTGTTCCGTTAAATCCTGCTCGAAGGGTCAAAAATATGTATATGTTCTATCGCAGTCCTCACATTTGACAAGGCATCTGTAGCCGCTTTCTTTTGAAGTCAGTTACAGTGTATGTATTATTCCAGGTGGCCGCTGCGCAGAACGGGTCGAGTGGCAGTAGTTTGGTCTGTACCGGAGGGATGGGCGGGGGCGGGGGCGGTGCGGGCGGTGGGGAGGCGGCGTGTGTGTCGCCGCGCGTGCTGGCCGCGCTGCGGGCGCGCGCGCGCGAGCTGCGGGCCGCGCCGCCCGCCGTGCGCGCGCTGGAGCTGCACGCGGCGGACACCAGCCAGGTGCACCAACAGGTACTGCTACAGGGACCACGATACCACTCCTCACCACACCCTTAACATTTACATTCTTATACAACATACATTTTATAAAAATAAATTACACATGGTAAGCACCATTCTGCAATAATATTATGGGTTTAACACAAATGGGTTCAAAGCGGATAATACAAACCGGTTGCACCAACGCACACCTTTGCATTTCGTAGTTTTAAGTTGATGTATTTTATCAATTAAGTTGGCTGACACAATAGAATAGAATAGAATAATTTTTTATTCAATATAGATCACGTGTGTAATTCTTATTGAAAGTCATTTTTTACTTCACCACTGGTTCGAAAAAAACCTCTGTCCTGGGAAGAACCAGCAAAAAATCCAGCGGGACTTTTTTTAAAGCATATTTTACATTAATGGTTGGTAGATACAAAATTTATTTTAAAAACAGCTTAGAAGCGACCACCTCATTCCCAGGAGTTATTATCAACCATGTATTCATTTATACTATAATAACACTTTATACAGTTTCAACTTAACAAAACATTTAAACTTGGTAATACTTCCCTTATCTCGCCTTTCCCGCACATGCCTATCACGCAAGTGTGAGCAAGAAATTGTTGGGCGCGCATTCGATCGTTTAATCATCGACGCGACTGACGCACGCAGTCTCATCATCACAAATTTTGTATTAAAATTAAAAAAAAATAATAGTTTGAAGTTTGTTTTAGTTCACATGACTTAATTAGGAAGATATAACTATTCAATTATGAATAAGTCTAGTGTAATAACTCATGATATCCGCAACAAGAATCCTCACGAGATACAAAGTACGCCGCTCTTTTCAAAATTTTTTTTTTTTATAGTATAGGGTGACAAACGAGCACACAGTCCACCTGATGGTAAGTGGTTACTGTGAACCATAGACATATACATTTATCCTCGTTTGAGAATCAAAATGCAGATGCGTCGCCACACGTGAAGACTAAGATGAAATGCCTCGTTTTCAGTAAAAAGGGTGTCCAGTTCTCTTCACTTACCATACGAAACACAGCAGTGTCAAGCTGCTATTTGACGCTGGTATTCTGTGAGAGCGTGTTCCTTCCCCGGTCGAACCGACCCATTGTGTGCTACAACTATACTACTAATATAGCTGCAACGTGGCTCTACCACGTTTATGTACTGTACTTATCCATCCTTCTCTTATGCTGTTTTAGTTTTTAATCCTCATCCGCAGCCGCTCGTCTCTCTTCATGTCAGCCAACGCATTAAATTAATTTTACGCATAAAATAATACAGTCCACTAATTGCTCGCACCACAACAAACTATTTTAAATAATTGTATTACATCACCTTTATTTTTCGTTACGTTTTTACAGATTGCTTTACGAGCCGTCCGAGAGATGTCGCTGCCTGATTCGTGTGCAGATCTGCTGTTGGCCGATTGCGAAGAAAACTCCGAAAAGTAATTATAATTTCTAATCATTCCCGTGTCATTATTTTTGTTATTTCTTTTATTATTCATGTTTTGGTGTCCCTCAAGGTGACATTTTAGTGCGCCTACTGTAGCTTTAATATACATTTGTCAACATTGAAAATCATACAATATAGTAGAAGTCAAATAAAGAAGTAAAATATAAAATTTTGTATTTTATTGGGATTTTTGTAGGATTTTAAAAGTTGTCAAATACGTTGGTAATAAAAAGATCATTACAAAAGTAGTGTCATTGATAAGCAATTATAGACTATGTGTACATTGCAGAGAAAGTGGTGGTGACGAAGAGTGGGAGGGTTGGGGGGAGGCGGGCGCAGCACCGGCGCTGGGTGCCCCGCGGTTGCCTGACCTGCCACGCCTGCCGGATCTGCCACACTTGCCACACCTGCCAGACTTGCCACACATGCCCGACATCGACCTCGACTGCTGCCGGTCAGTATAATATTCTCGATTAGCATGTTTCAAGCTTGCCATTTACTAATGAGTCTATTATCTTTCAGTGTTTATAAACTATGTTATTATAATTGTTCGCGCCAAACGCTGTTGTCGGAATCGACGTCAGAGGGCGCGCGGCTCGGTGCCATACCGGTTTGACAGTTGGATGTGTCGAGCGCGCGCGAGTGCAAAGGAGTCGTCTGCCAGCTGTGCTTGGGACAGCACGCTGTCATTTTTTGTCGGGAACTCGGAATAATTAGGCGCGGCTAGTAAATGTACTGTCTAGGATTTGTGACGCGTATTCCTTGCTGTAGAGCTTCCCCGGGACTTATTGGGTTTGACTCGGAATCTGTATAGGTGCATTCGACAATATTAGCTAGTGCGGCCTTTGATATTCTAGAAATAACTGTTGCTACGCGAAACGGTAGTGACCTTTGATCCGGACACTCCGTGTTCGTTTTGTGCGTTAACCTTATAACAAACGAGAGTTAGTGGCTTCTGTAAGTTAGTTAATCGTACAATAGAGTTAATGGACTGTCTTCGTGACGAACGAAGAAGTGGTCCGGCGCCGAAGCAGTCTGAAGCGGTGCAGCATTTTGGAGCAGCCTGGAACTCGGCCGCTGCTGGTCGCCTATGCTTGCCAAGGCCCCACACATTCACACCTCACTGTACACTACTCGCCATCCACTATTACACACACTCACGGCCTGCCCAAGCCTTGGTGCGAAGTTAGCTTCGGATAATGGTAAGTACTACGTGTTTCTAGCTTTCTCCCTTATTGTTTGGTGTAACTAGAGATCTTGCACTTTGGCCTTAGGAGGCCCGACCTACGTCTGCTCGTCGAAACTCAGCTGAATGGGCCCCTGAGGATTTGACCTTTAGGGGAGCAACCGTAGGCCGTAACAATAATATTGTCTTTAAAAATAATGACAACAAACTTAATGGCTAAAACAGTTATTAAACTACGTAAGGTCTGCTTAAAAATTATTAGAGAAACCTTTAGATGATTTTGCCAAGGTCTATTCAACGATACCTAACTTGATTTAGCTCTTCGACTATAATTTTTAGGGTTTCGTACCCAAGGGGTAGCCCATGGGGCCCTATTACTAAGCCTCCGCTGTCCGTCCGTCCGTCCGTCCGTCTGTCTGTCTGTCAGTCAGCGGGCTGTACCTCACGATTCGTAATAGGTAGACAGTTGAAATTTTCACAGAATGTGTATTTCTGTTGCCGCTATAACAACAAATAATAAAAATTAAAAGGGACTCCTCTACTAGAAACGTGTATTACGATGGTACGGAGTCCCTACATGCGCTAGTCCGACTCGCACTTGTCCGGTTATTTCTTTTTCACAATACGGCGTCTGGTTGTAGCCATATTGAATTTTTATTACTGACATGTCTTTAGTGACACAAGATTGAGACAAATTGTTTGACGTAAGAATCATCAAAATTGGCCCGCGCGTTTGTTCTTTAGAGCACCACAAAGGAACATACATACATACATATATAGGTTGATAAACACATTACCCTCCTTTGCGTCGCGCAGTCTGGTAAAAAGACGATACCTGCGAAGCTTCTTAAGAAAGAAGAAACGAATTTTACGTGCGTCGTGAGAATGTGCGAAAAAAATCAACTAAAATTCAGTTAATTATTGCCTATTTAAAAAAATATTGTAGTGCGTAGCGTATTTTGTTGCATACCACTTTGGTCGGGTACTATACGAGTATAACGAATGAACATTTTCTTGTTATCTATGTATATATAATTAGCAAAGTAATATCAAAACAAACACCGCATGTAAAAAATACGTTCTAGAGCCGCTTTGTAGCTGTATTATAGTGGTAGCACGAATAGGTCCGGGAAAAGACCACGCCCTCGCAGGACATCAGCGTGACGTAGCAGCTTAATGCTGCTGTGTTTCGTATGGTGAGTGTAGAGAATCGGAGACTTTACTGGAAACGAGGCACTCCATATAAGTTTTCAGCGTTGACAACAACGCTTCTGCATTTTGATTCTTAGTTGAAGATAAATGTAGATGTTTATGGTCTACAGCATGCATTCATGATTAGATGGACTGCATGCTCGTTTGTCACCCTTATTCTATAAAAAAGGAATGGTAATTGAGATAGTTTGTATCTGATTTCAGATCAGGCAGTGGGTCGCTACGCTCCACGACGAACGCAAGAGCGCCCGCTGTTTTCTTACAAGCTGGTAAGTTTAAATAGTTTTATTATGTAGTTAATTAAAAATAGAATAGAAACTCCCGATACCATCCACACCATCTGGATGATTGGCGGTCCACCACTGTGCGATTTAGAAGATGTTTTCTTCCTCGCACGACCTCCTTGTGGAATCGATTACCATCAGCGATTTTTCCGGACCGATACGACTTAGGGACCTTCAAGAAAAGAGCGTATTCCTTTTTAAAAGGCCGGCAACGCATCTGCGATTCCCCTAGTGTTGCAGTTGTTCATGGGCGGCGGTAGTCACTTACCATCAGGTGAGCCGCATGGTCGTTTGCCCCCTCTCCTATAAAAAAAAAATAGAAATTATTACTTTATTAACTCAGTTTTCGTATGATAAAATTAATGTCCTCTGGACTGAATTTTTGGCGTCAATTTCAACAGACACTAGGGATCTTTTTTTTCTTTTTTTTTTTATAGGATAGGGTGACAAACGAGCACACAGTCCATCTGATGGTAAGTGGTTGCTGTGACCATAGATATCTATCCTCAATAAAGAATCAAAATGCAGATGCGTCGTCAGTTGTGAGAACTAAGATGGAATGCCTCTTTTCCAGTAAAATGGGTCTCCGGTTCTCTACACTCACCATACGAAACACAGCAGCATTAAGCTGATATTTTACGCTGTTCTGTGAGAACGTGGTCCTTCCCCGGTCGAGCCGACCCATTTGTGCTACAACTACACTACTAATGTAGCTGCAGCATGGTTCTACCACGTATAAAATCTGCTCAGGACAGGATTAAAGTGCCCGAGTGTATGCGCAAGCACAAGTGAACTCGCTATTCTCTAACTCCCATAGTCAGGTGTGACTGTAATTCGCCACGATCGGGGAGAGATCAGGCGCAGGACCAACGGCTTTACGTGCTTTCTGAGACACGGAGGTGAAATGCTGCCATCTTCCTGATTCCAGGTTGCTTCTGAGAGTTTCTTGACAAAAAATTGTTGGCCAATCCCGTGATTCGAACCCGGGAGCTCATGATCAGCAGTTGCGTTCACGACCACTAGATCAACGAGGCAGTCATTGATTATATAATTTCATCATACGGCTGGTTTATAAATTTGTAATTTTGACATTTGTAAATGTGTAAATCCATGGATAACGTTGTAAAGATTAGGGCGTGTTGTCGACAGAGCGGGACACGGCGGCCAGCTGCCAGCGCGAGCTGCCGCCGCGCCACCACGCGCACAGGTACACGCACACGCGCACACACGCACACGTGCACGTACATGTACATACGTGCGCACGTAAATTCACTCACACGCCCATACATGTGCCCGCACACTTAGACGTACGCACTCACATACCCATGCACGCATTTTTACAACTTTTCGCTCAGGTCATTTAAAAAAACGGCAACTGTTGTAAAAACTAATTTAATTTAACTGCACTTCGGAATGTTTATGTGTTATAAAAAAGTAATGCATTACACACATTCAAAACGGCAACACACACACACACACACACGCAGACAGATGATAAATGACGATGTGATGCCATAAACAACAGGCTTGGGTAAAACTAATCAATATATCGGAATTTTGATATCTTTTCACAAAATTATCATATATTATATCATCAATACACCATATCAATATTCGATATTTATTTTAAAGAGTCTAATTCACATCATTTTCGATATATTTTATAACGAAACGCTAGTTTCACATTAAATTTTATTATGAAACCAGCGTTGCATAGGAGCATGCAGGAAGTATCTTCCTTGCATGCTCCTCGAGTATCGTTATTTAAAAAAAAATACAACATAATCCATCAAATGGAATATTACAGTAAGATCACAGACAAAACAAAAGTCATTTTGTTTTGTCTATTTATTTGTGTAGTGTTTTAAAAAAGGAGGTCTTGTATATGAATATAGAAGTTAATTTGTTTCCTGGAGTAAATGAATTAATATGCAAGATGTTGATGAACCTTGAGGTCTTTTTGATGAAATACGTCGGTACCAGTAAGAATGATATCCGGTTCTCTACACTCACTATACGAAACAGCAATAAAATAATAAATAATAAAAACCACCGAATACAATCTGGGCGTCTTCAAGGCAAGAGTGAATAGACTTTTGTTACGCTAAGACAGTGCGATTTACCATCTAGAGCTGCATCACCACTTACCACCAGATGGGATTATGGTCAAGCACTGGTTTATAAAATAACAAAAACAGTAGCATTGCACTAGTATCTCGAACTGGTACTCTGCCAGCGTGGTTCATTCCAGGTCTAATCAAGCCATCCATGCAGATATAACACACCTGCAGCGTGGCTTATAGAAGTTACAGTTTGGTCTTATTGGAATTACAGGTTTATTTGAGGAAGCTTCTCAGCGCCTTACCAGTTTTACCGACCCCTCCATGCAGATGTAATACACCTGCAGCATGGCAAATAAAGAAGTAAATTAGTTTCCTGGATCGAATGGATTGAGATTTGAGATGCAAATTGTTCATTTCCAGGTCTGTTCGCGGGAGGCTGTCTGCGTGCGTGCCGGACGTGGCGATGGCTCCCAACGCCAACACGCACCTGCTCACCGCGCGGGACTTCCTCTACCAGCACCAGCAGCTACAGCTCCAGCATCAGCACCAGCCCGCAGGTGACCGACACTTCGCCAACGCAACCGTGTAGTAGCGTATTGGGTGGGAGGGTTCTTTCAACCAAGAGTCCGTCTACATAGGTAGGTATCCAACACAAGCCCTCGGGAAGCAAGAGAGCTTCAATGTTGCTCCGGTCAGAGGGAGGGTTTCTTCTACCCAAGATTCTGTCTAGATAGGTAGCTATCCCTGTTTACTCTAGGAAGCAGCAGAGCTACAATGTTGTTCCAGTTAGAAGGTTAGCAGAGCGAATTTGACTCAACGAGGGCTAATAATTTTCCGCTCACCAGATGTTTCATATTAGTAGTATAGTTGTAGGACGAATGGGTTGGCTCGACCGGGGAAGGATCACGCTCTCACAGAATACCGGCGTAAAATAGCAGCTTAACACTGCTGTGTTTCGTATGGTGAGTGTAGAGAACCGGAGACCCTTTTTTCTAGAAACGAGGCATTCCATCTTAGTCCTCACGAGTGACAACGCATCTGCATTTTGATTCTTAATCGAGGAAAACGTAGATGTCTATGGGTCACAGCAAATACTTACCATCAGGTGGACTGTGTGCCCGCTTGTTACCTTATCCTATAAAAAAAAATGTCGTTAGTTGGGACTGAGGTAAACATTTTTGCTACACGATATCATTTAATCGAGAAGTTAGTTTTAGAGAAAAGTTTATCATTTTCTAGAGTTTTATATTAATACACAAAATACAAATAAAAACTCAGTGGTTTGCTCTTTAATTTTATGCACATTTTTAACTCTTTTTATTTTAATTTTTCTTCTTTTAGGAATATCTGTAGTTTAAATTGATTCATAATTAACATAAAATATGACTAATTTCAGAAACATTAACCTTTACATTTTCCTAATAAATTTACTTCCCCACTATATATCTATATATCTGTCAAATATTTCACCTCATTCCAAAGTGGTGCAAAAAGCCCTGGTGGCAGAAAGAGTCTTCGAAGTCTTCATTAATGGATATACAACCCGTCTACCTAGGATGGCAATCAAGGCAAAATTCCGCTCTATAAAGATGGCCTTGTTTCGCAGTAGACTAATCAATGAATGATTAATGAATGAGAGAAAAGTGAACGATTGGATACCATAGTATATTAAAAGATACCTAATTTGTCCTCCTTATAACATTTCAAAATAATAGAATAGGTTCAGTTCCCGACTGCTTCCCAAGTGTGGCAGTCGTGGCAAATATCCCCCTATAGGGGAGGCCAATTTTCAGCAGTAGTATTTCAATAGACTGTAATGAATGTTAAAGAATTATTTGCAATTCATGCTGTGCTACTTGAATGCTCGCTGTACTAAGGCAGGTTGTGTGTCCCTCTATAGGAGAGTTCAGTATTAAATTTATGACAGGCTATATTCTATTCTATTTTGGTCTGTTCCAGATTACGGCGGCGCGGTGCTGCAGCTGGACCTGGGCGACGGCGCCACACACACGCCTCGGCCTGGTAAGTTACCGCTCTTTACCGTTCACCACTGCGTCTCACCATCTACTGCATCACTTACCATCTATACAAATAAATAAAATTGAAGTGTCTGTTTGTAATGTCGAAATAACAGCTTTTTACTATATTATGCATATGAAAGTATATACAGTACTTATAAACACGGTTTTTTTTAAATTTTGTCTGTCTGTCGGTTTGTTCCGGCTAATCTCCGGAACGGCTGGACTGATTTTGACGGGATTTTCACTGACAGATAGCCGATGTTATAAGAACTAACTAAGACTACTTTTATTTTAAAAAAAGAATTAGGGCTCCACGCAAAAAATTCAAACCCATGAAATCTAATCGTAATAAATTACGCGCGGGCGAAATCGCGGGGAACGGCTAGTCATATAATAAAATTATTTTATTAATTCCCGTACTTACAACTACCATTTCAAATTTACCTATTGCATTTGACTGCCTCGCTGGTCTAATGTTTATAAACGCGACTGCTGGTCATTAAGTCCCGTGTTCGAATCCCGGGTCGGACCAAAAAATCAGTTATAGAATTTTCAGTCAAGAAATTCTCAAATAATGAATAAAATTAGGTGTTACTTTGCGGAAAGAGTAATGGCAGAAAAATAGTTGACAAAATTATAGTGTCTAGAAATAAGTTATATAGAAAATGAGTTTTATTATTTTTGTATGATTTTTCAAATGAAAATGTATTTTAACTAAACCCACAGAAAAAAACAAACATTTTTAAGAATATCAAATGACTTAAATCATTTTACTCTATTTAAATGTTGCCATTTAGTATATTCATACTATTTTCGTATATACTTTGTAAGACTACCAACACAACACACAAAATATTTTTATATTAAGTTATTATTAGTAATAACTGTACTATCAGTAATAATAAAAATAAAAGTGATGCGGCTAAGAATAAGCCTCTTACAAAGAATTTCCTACAATAATACATTATCTCAATATAGTACTATGTAACAATTCCATTTAATGTTATACCAATACTAGCTAAAATAAAATGTCACTGTTTTTTTTACTGGTTTTGCGGCTCTGGGTTCTAGCCCTTCTGAGAACGTCACTATGATACAAAAACCCTGGTGCCATGCCAGAAATATACATTTATAGTATGCAAATATATAATAGAGATACAATAATCTAAAAACTCTCAATTATGTATTTTGTATTAAGCTAACATCAAAGAACCACAGGAAGCATGACTTTTTCCAAGTGACATAGGACATAACCTAAAAAGGTTCAAATGTAAATATCTTTTTTTTGACGCCTTCTCAGGACAAAACTTCTGTGACAGAGTTATTAAGGGACTGACGCTTAACATTTTAAGATATTTTTGATATATAGACGCTACCATTCCTTCACAACTAATCTTATGTATGAAAGTCTGCCATTGTTCTTTATTATATTAACAATGTTATAAAATCAGATCCGTGTAAAAACAAGAATGAATGAATGTGTCTTAACTAGTTTGAAGAGCAATACCCCCCTCCCCCCCTCTCAATGCATTACACACCACTGTCGATAATACGAGTCGTTTTCTTTTTTTAATTCTCTACAAGAGGCATCCTCAGGTGAAAAGACAGTCTTGTCTGGTCGGCCGTGCAAGCCTCTTTAAGATAATTAATAGACACACGCGTTACATTGCGGAAATCCATTATACAAGGTTATTTTTCGAAGAGTAGCCAAATTTTAAACTTAAGTTGAAATATATAAGTAATGATATATTGTTATTACAGTTTTTGAAAACAGGAGTAAATAAGGCTTCTACTTTTATTTGAAATTATTCCAAATTTAATGTGATTTATGGGTAACAACTACGCATACGCGCGCTTCTCTATGTGCGATTCAATACACAACGTTTTTGCCGACCGATCGACCCTTACGAATGTGTACGTTACCACGCATTGTGAATTTAAGAGATAAAGAGGACAGAATATTTGAGCTTTTTTGGAACGAAGTTCCTTATTGTACGGTATGAATTTCACGGGTTGGACAAGAAAAAGTGTAAAATTTTTCCGTCACCATCAGTTTTCTATAGTGCGAGCGAAATGGAATAATATTCATTTTCCTCGCTCTTTTTCTTATCTTGCCACGAAAGGAATATTGTTTAAATGACGCTTCATGTTAATAGACGCTAGTAATCATTTATTTGTATTTGTTAATCAATAATAATATTATAATACGTTTGTCAATAATAATATACTACGAATGGAACTTCGTTCCAGTCGAGTATTCACGACACTCACGCATGTTCTTTTTAAATTAATTTTTCTTCGCCATTTGTTTATATCACTTATCCTAAACGTTCTCTGCAAATTCGGCTGGTAATTGTAAAATAACCCTGTATTAGGTACACTTTTTCTAACTTATTTACGAGCCGTTTTGTGTGGCAGGGTCTCGAGCTCAAAGGGCGGCGGCACAGAATTCTCGACATCGGGACTCCACGCAGGTAACATGCTCTTACATTTTTTTTGTTAGAGTTGGCAACACTGAGTGGACAAAATGTTATAATTATTTAGCTAAGTTCCGCGTTATAAAAGTTATATATCGCTTTTTAAGTGTAATAACTATGTACGTTTCAACTTTCGCTCCCAGAATGCGTCTACCCCCATCTTGCATGACCCTATTTATTCCTCCGTTCCATCACGCAATCATTCTTTTTATATTTCTTCTTTCGTTCAGATACATACATAATCAATCCCTACTACATTTATTTCCATGTACATAAATACGTACTTAAAAATGAACCTTATTGCACGGTAATAAGGTGTAAATTTGTGTGCAGGCAATGTCATGCATGCGGTCGCGTACGGAGGACGACGAGCTGCGCGCCGCCATCGAGCTGTCCGTCATCCGAGGTACCGTCCCACGCCTGCCGCTGGACCTGCTCCCAGCGCTGGCCTAACGGCCCACTGCCTTGTATACGTCCTGTGATGACTACATATCATGAATATTGACATACTAAGCAAATAACACAAGTCTGGTTAAATATCCCAATGCTGGGCAAACCACCATCGCACATCCATACCATCTGGATGACTGGCGGTCCACCACAGTGTGATTTGAAAGAAGTTTTCTTTCTCGCACAACTTCCTTGTGGAATCTACTACCACCAGAGATTTTTCTGGATCGATCCGACTTAGGGACCTCCAAGAAAAGAGTTTAGTCCTTTCCAAAAGGCCGGCAACGTACTTGCAATTCCACTGGTATTGCAGTTGTACATGGGCGGCGGCTCCTATAAAAAAAAAACAACCTCCCACGTACTGTGCATAGCATATAACATAAACATATAAAGCAAATAACACAAGATTGAACAAATATCCCAATACTGGGCAAACATCCCAATGACGTTGAATGCATTCCTAACATATGAGGACATCTAGTTATCACGCAATTAACACAATTCTGGGCCAACATCCCAACGCTAGGCGAATAAAATCCACTATATATATTCCTATTTAGAAAATTGTCACATATATTACATTGCTTAGTAGGCAAATAACAAGGTGACCTACATTTATTCGCTGGACTAATATAAATGTGTGCTGAGAATGCATCAGTATGTCAATCGTAATGTCACAATCAACTCTTATATTGGTGAAATTATTAAGTGCTAAGTCCCCTTTACTACCGATATGACAGTGTGTGTGTCTGTGTGTCCGCAGCGTACTCGTCGCTGGCGGGCGGGGCGCGACGTCACTACGCAGATCTGCTGCCGGCCGGTACGCACCTTTATGTATACTGTTATTATATATATATTTAACAACAAACAGCTCACTTAAACAGCTAACATCCGCCTTTAAAAATAAAACCTAGCGTGAAGAGCGCCTCCCTTCCACAAACATTCCTAACCTTAACACTTAACACCTTTGCATCCAACACTACAACCAACACATAAACATCCAATACTTTCTCTAGATCCAACACAAGGGTGGATCTATATATATGGGTTTTTTGGGCTGCAACCCAGAACCCCGTCGATATAAAGGACTCCCAGCCATTTGCCGATTTGCCTACAAAGTGTGGCAACTATGGGAAATATTCCCCCCTATAAGTCTAGATATACGTAGATAGATAGACTTATAGGGGGGAGACCACTGCTGAACATAGGCCTCCCCCAAGGTATGCCCCAAAGCACGGTCCTGATCCACCTGCATCCATCGACTTCATGCATGTCTTACCAGGTCGTCACTCTATCTAGTGTGGGGGGGGGGGAGCACCATACTTTGCTTACCGGTACAAGGTTGCTCGAGAACCATTCCTTTAAGATCGTACATCCTAGACTTATTACAATATAGTTTCTGGGTCTATTATAATAATTATTATTATTCTCTCAATATAATAATTACTAGCTGTGCCCCGCGGTTTCACCCGCGTCATCACGTCCGAGGTGCGTGACATGACCTAGTTCAAGCATTTTATAACGGCTAGGGTTTTAGCGTCGTTCGCGCGCCCAGCCAAGTATTGAATTATTTTAATTTTACATTATCTCTTAAACTATGCGTCCAAATAACATGGTATAAAGAACAAAGTTTATCTCCATAAAATTGTCTTGATGATGAAGTAACTTAAGTAGTAGCCTAATAATAACGCTCATAAATCACATTTAAATTTTCAATATTTTTTGTCACAAAATATCAAATTATGGCTTATTAAATAGACATATGGTATCGCGAACTTTTTTTTAGACGGAGTAAAGGTCTATATTTTTCTAGAACATTGTATTTACGTATCCCTAACGATAACACCAGCGTACGCGGATAAATCATTTCGGGAGTGCTTTTTCTTCTGACTTGCTTAACAAATATGCATATTTAAGGCTAGCTGAGTGATATAGCTTAATGCTAGATAGCCTATACTATTCCACATGAATCTGGCTATAATATACAAAAATAATGTTTCAAATCGGACTGGTAGTTCCAGAGATTAGCGCGTTTAAACAAACAAAAAAACAAAAAAAACTCTTCCGCTTTATTATATTAAGTATAGATATTATAATCTCGACAATAACGCCACCTACCGGGTACGATTCTGAATCTAAACCATTCTTTAATAAACTTAATAACACACTTCATCAAAATCGGTCGAGCCGTTTAGGAGTTCAGTCATATCAACACGGACAGAAGAATTATATAACATTTATATAGAGATTTCATACATTTTTTTAATAGTTTAAGTGTTTTTGTACACCAATGTCTGGTTGTTCGTGAGTCAATTAATCCTTCGCTCGGTACATATATTATTTTATTACAGCTATTAGGATTACGTATTAATTTTTTTTTATTAAGGCGTTAGCATGATATTACCTTTACAAATTGTAATTGTAAACATCAATCGAAACATGCAAAAAAAGCTGTATTTTAATTATAGGTATTATAAAAATAACAAAAAGTAGACAACAAAAAAACAAAAATACAAAAAAGATTAAAATTGTTAGTAAAATGAACTAAATAGATTAGTTACATCATCTTCGATAGTGAATAAAGCCCGCTTTTCACTATGGGATATAATGTAATATATTATATTACATTTTGAGATATAAATTAATATCGCCCACCGTACTTTTTAATGGATTCGTTTAGTGATATTTAATACATATATATTACATGTAATAGTATAATTATTTATTAGATTGACCGAGCGATATTTTCATATTATATTTCGCCCCCAGTACCACGAACACCGTTCCGCTCCGTCGCTGAACGGTGTGCGGGGTACAAGGGTAATCCAATGACGAACGCACGCTGGTTAAATGATAGTGAAAAGCAAGCTATTATATCTCATAGTGAAAAGCAGGCTTGATTGTATGTGCTTTCCTGACATTAAAATTAAAGTCTATTCACGAAAACAAACAAAATGGTCATCTAATGGGATAGAAAAATGTACTAAGCGTAAACGACAGTTATTATGGCAATACAGAAAAAAACGCAGCGTAGAAAATATACCTATATTAAAAGAGTATTCAAAACGTCTAAACAAAATTATCAAACTTACTCAAAAGTCCCAAAATAATTACTATATTAACACAGCATAAAATAAATCTAAAGCTACCTGGCAAGTGATAAATAAATACAAAAATAGCACAAAGGAAGAAGCAATTAGTAAAATTACTGTTGATGGTGATATAATTGAGGATCCGCTAGTTATAGCTAGGGCATTTAATAATTTCTATACCAACAAAATAAAGGCCGTCCAAATAGTGATAAACCATATAAGTTAACCTTCAACAATCCCAATTCATTATTTATATAAAAATACAAACAAAACCGGTTGTGATGAAATCTGTACAAGAGTTTTAAAATGTGAATCCGGTGCAATTGCTCCGGTACTTAGTTATATTATCAATTTATGTATTTGTAATGGTATATTTCCAGAAAGACTAAAGTCTACAATTGTTAAACCACTGTTCAAAAAAAATGATCGGGAGGATATGTCTAACTATAGGCCTATTGCACTTATACCTGTGCTCTCAAAAGTATTTGAGAAAATAATTTATAACTCTTTATATAACTACCTTGAAACGTACAATATTCTTAGAGAAGAACAAATAGGATTTAGAAAAAATAAGACTATATATATGGCTCTATACAATTTTTTTAATACCGTTATGTCTAGCCTTAACAATAAAATACCTGTATGTGCACTTTACATGGATCTTACTAAAGCATTTGATTATGTTGATCATAAAATACTACTTAAAAAGCTTGAAGCCTACGGTATTCGAGGTAATGCACTAGATCTACTAACATAATATTTAGTTAACAGAAAACAAAGTACAAACATTACAAAAATTTGTCTAAAATCAAGAAAAGAAATAACCTATGTTTCTGAATACAGGGTCGTACAAACTGGAGTACCGCAAGGAAGTGTTTTAGGACCATTGTTATTTCTTATTTATATCAACGACCTTCCCAACGTCATTAATCACAAAATAGTATTATTTGCTGACGATAGCACAGTTATTTTCACTAGTAAAAACAAAATAGATTTAGAAAATAACATACATTTTGCTTTAGAGAAAATCATGAATTGGCTAAACATAAATAATTTAAATATAAATTTAGAAAAAACAAAACTAGTGACATTCTATCAAAAATGTAATAAAATTAATAATTTATCTAGGACAAAAAGTCAATACCATAGAAAATATAAAATGTTTGGGTATAAATGTAGATTGCAATTTGAACTGGTCATATGAGCAGTGTGTGTATGAAATTAAATCGTTTTTCCTATGCGTTATATATGCTTGGAAAAGTTGTAGACACATCCGCCGTAACGGCATCATATCATGCTTACGTTATGTCTACACTTAGATATGGTATTATGTTCTGGGGTAATTGTACGGACAAAGAAACTGTATTTAATGCTCAGAAGAGATGCTTACGAGCCATTTGTAAAATTAACCAAAGTGAGAGTTGTAAGTCATACGTCATTAATTTAAAATTATTAACAATGCCATGTCTATATATATAAGTCTTATTTGTACGTCAAAACTTAAGTCTTTACAAAATACTAAATGTCCAGCGTCATAAAGATAAATTGAGCCATTCCAATAGTAAGACTGTTTTGTTTCAAAAAAATGTATTCAGCACGGGTCCTCGTCTGTATAACCATTTACCTAAATACATAAGAGAGTCTAAGAGCCTTCACATTTTTAAGAAACTACTAAACACATTTTTAACCAAAAAAGCGTATTATAATATTGACGATTATTTGTTTGACAGTTTTTAAATTTCAACTATTAAATTTATTGAACGAAACACAACTTTATCTATATTATTTATTATTATTATTACCTTTATTATATTATTATTTAGTGAGTTATTAATATGTTAGTAGTGCAAATATACAAATAGGGTTATATTATGCTAATGTAATTATCAGAATTTTCCATTTTAATTATAAATAAAGTCTTGTATTTAAGTAGTTTGCACACTGGAAGGTAGAATATGGCTGTATTTTTGTTAAATTATTAAGACCTATATACCGTAAATGAATAAAATGAATTTGAATTTGAATTGTGAGTTAATTTGGGTTAATCTATCGGTCACTCGATGTCGTAGTTGACACTGAGGGGCAGTTTTTGTTACACAATGGCATTTAATTGAGAAGTTTTAAATAAAAGTTTATTAGTTTTTAAAGTATTATATTAATACATAAAATAATGTCTCACTGGTTTGCTCTTTAGTTTTTGCAAGTTTAACTTTTTTTATTGGTTTTCTCACTTTTAGGAATATCTATTATATTTTATTTTTAAGTAGCGCCGCCCTGGTGGCAGAAAAACTCGTGGATTGAAGTCTCTGGAATGAAGTCGTCATTAATTATGAATATATATTTTTTACTTTTATTTTTATCTGTTTACGAAATGACGGGAACTATACATTTAATGTATAGTCTTAGCGTAAATATAAGAAAACATTATTATCTGTTTTTTATTTTTAGAGAACAGATAAAATAACTTTTTTTAAATGAACATGAAATGATTGTACGGTGCGCAGATTTTGGCGGCATGCGCAGCCGTGCCACGCCCAGCCCGTCCGCGCTGAGCGCCGCCAGCGTGGCCAATGTGGGCCACGTGGGCAGCGTGGGCAGCGTGGCCAACGTAGTGGGGGGCGTGGGCGTGGGCAACGTGGCGGCGCGCCGCCGCATGGACCGGCTGACGCCGCCGCCGCGCCTGGCCTGTGAGTCATGTTCTTATTAAAACTTTTATTTTCGTGTATGTATGTTCAGGTCGGATTAAGTAACTGATTGTAGATGGAGAATTGCAGTGCTGAAAGCCGCGGATTCGAATCCCGCACGGTACAAGTTTTTTTTTATGATCTACAAATAATTGTTCCGGACCCGAATGCGTGTCCTTGTAAAATTTATGTATGTAAATAGTAAACCAACATACAAGAAAAAATACTAATGTGGTGGTAACTGGTAACGTTTGAAAAAATAATATAAAAAATATACTATATTGAATTGTTCAATATACAAAGAAAAGTTGCACCTTTTAAGTTTTCTAAACTTGGACCTTCGAGCCGGATACCCGATATGAATGATTATGTTAATTTTCCTCATAATACCTACTTAGTTACCTAAAAATGAGGGTCGCATCCTCTATCGATACCGATATATGGGCGATAGAAGGACACCTTTCATTTCAAATGAATACTCTCGTAAATATCTAGAACCTCGTTTTCTAGCACAATGACGTCTCATACCCAATTTTGAAAAAAAAGTGACACAGATATCCTCCAATTTCCAAATAAGTTCTGTTGCTAATCTCAAAGCCTGTTTTCCACCGCAGGTATCTCATTGAAACAAACTTACGAAATAGCCTTTTACCGCAAAATGTGGTGATACTTTTTTGTTTAAACATAAATCTTATAAATGGTAATATTAACACTATTTTAAAATAGTTCTATACTAATTTTAAAAACTCGCTGCCCGCTGTACAATAAAAGGGAAAACAAGATGCCGCCTGTTTCCCCCTTTTACCGTGGGCAGCGAGTCTTTAACATTAATATAACACTTTTAACCTCAATTATTAATTTTCATAACTAATAATTCTATTCTAAGTGTGTAATTTTGTAAATATGCAGACCTTATCTATCAAAAGATTTAAAATATTAAGCAAAAATTTTCTAGTAAAGATTATTATACTATTAAAGAATACATGACTGATAATAACACCTGAGAATGAAGTGATCGCTACCATGTTGTTTTTAAATGTTTTCATAACAATTGTATAATATTTTATATTGTAAATTGTGCTTAAAAAAATTCTTGTTGCTTCTTCCTAATACAGAGGCTTTTTCCAAACAAGTAGTAAAAGTAAAAAAATGACTCAATAAAAATTACTATAATCTATATTGAATAAAAATGAATCTGTTGTAATCTGTTCTATTCTATAATTTAAAAAATAAATATATTATTTTAGATAATATAAATTTATCATTTATCTTCTGCTTTATATTATTGTGTAATGGTGGTGTATTAATATTCACGATTCCATATCATCCCGTGGGTGCCGTAAGAGGTGATAGAGGCAAACAAATCAGGTGATGGACAGCAGCGTTTCCTTAATAACGACAAAAAATAACCAACTGTGATTTTCAAACCGGAGTATCGGCATCGGTATCGTATCGGTAAAAAGATATCAATGCATCCGTATAAAATACATAATATCGGTCGGCAGTGAGTCAGGCGTTTTTATGAATACTACAATATTATTTGAAATTATTCAACGTTCTATATCAAATTTTCAATGTACAATGTCAAAGAAAAGTTGCACATTTGAAGATTTCGTCTTTTGGTCCTTCGAGAGTTATGCTAATTTTTGCTAGTATTATCTGCCTACATACCACAAGTATTGCTCAATAATAAAATGTTGCTAGGAGTAGAAGTACACTTTCGTTAAAAATATAATATCATTCGGCAGTGAGTCAGGCGGGCAGCTCGGGCGCCGGTTCGATATCGGGCTCGGGCTCGCAGCGCTCCGCGAGCCGCAGCGCGTCGCCCAGCCCCACTCCCAACTTCGTGCCCACGCCCAACCCCACGCGCAACCCCACGCCTAACCTCGTGCCCACACCAAACCACACGCGCAACCCCACACCCAACCTCGTGCCCACTCCCAGCCTCACGCCCAGCCCCAGTCCGCGACGTCCTCGCACAGACTACTCGCTCTACAGACAACACGAATACAGGTCAGTTAACATTTCTTCTCTAGTCTCATCTCATTCCTTTGTAGCCTTTACCGTTAAAACAATAGACTTAAAATTAAAATATATATATATATATTTTTCTTGTATTTTAGTCATTCTGGTTTTACTAGAAATAGTACTATTTCTATTTATTCTAGTTGTACTAGAAGTAGCACTCTATCTAGTTATGCTAGAAATAGTGTGTGATGATGTTGTGTTCGTGTGCAGGGGGAGCGGCAGTGGGGCGGGGGGCAGCCGAAGTCCGGCCAACACGTGAGGTGCGTACATTCTGTGAGAGCATGCACTTTTCCGGGCCATGCCCCCATTCTTTTCTTTTGTATATCATAGGGTAATAAATAAGCATCCGGTCAGTCGATAGAAACACAGTCCACCCGATGGTAAGTGGATGCTGCGCCCAATAGACATCTACATCTATCCTCAGTTAAAAATAAAAATGCAGACGCGTTGTCAGTTATCACCCCTGAGGACTAAGATGGAATGCCTCGATTATTGTAAAAACGGTCTAAAACTTATTTGTATTTACTTAATTCTACCCTCATTAATAACAATAGCTTAATGTTTGACTAATCTTGTAACTGTTTTAACTACTTTTTAAATATTGTCAACCGTCTTTATTTATACTTTATATTTCCTTAAGAGCTCTGTTTGCACGTGGAACTAATTGGCGTGCGTGCATTTTCCTTCGCCGAATTTGTGTACTTATGTGTTGTGATATAGATTAAAATAATGCATTTGTTTTCACTTTCAGATGAGCGACGCGCACCAACATGGCGCACAAGCGAAAAATTCTAAATTGTATTTAAAACAAGTTCAGAACCATGATCTCAGGCGCAGGGAAAGGGGGGGTGGGGGGTGAGAACTCGCGTGTGTATGTACGTGCTGAACGTGAGGGGCGAGGGGGGATTAATGCAACATTAATACATTCGTGTGTATATAAAGTAATACAGTTGGTGTAAAATCCCTTCCTGTCCACACTCGGCACAGTGTAATATTAAATTTAGACAAAAATCGGGCACAAATTAAAATTGAAATTGTTTGTACAGCGAGTGTACCCGCCTCGTCGCGCCTTGTATGTAATTATCTTAATATAATGAAGTTCTGTAAATAAATAAATAAATATATTATATTATTATGTATAGTTAAACGGCAGTTTTGTATCTTAGTACCGTGAGAGGACCGGAGTTGCGGCCACTGAACTGTTCGTGGTTTTCATTCTCAGTCATTCGTTCGTTCCATGCAGTCAAAGTCACGAAACTTCTTTACTGTATTTTTTTAGGTTATGTCATAGGTGTTGTCTATAGGTCGGTTTACACAATGCTTTCTTATATTTACGCGAACACACATTTAAATAAAAGTATTTTTACGGATTTTATCTCATATATTAACTTATTTTATATTCTCAACGTTACGAGCACTTTCCAGCACCCATGGCCACGGGAGGACTGAGGTGTATGACGTCCCAATGTCATAGTTAACCACGGCTACCTCCAGATTATAAATTATTAATTTTTTCTCCGATCTACGCAGAATTAACTTATTGTATCTTGAAGTCTTGTAGTTGTATACTTGGGTTGGAATTTGATTTTATTAATTATGGGAGAATCGTAGGGTGGTTGGGTGATAGCATCCGCTTGGGATCCTATGTCTATGATGACATTGAGACGTCGAACACCTAAGTCCGTCCCAGACCAGGTGCTGTAAAGTGCTCGAAACATTAGGGATATAAAATAAGTTAATATACGCCAACCCTCTAACCACTACATTCACAGAATAGCAGCGTAAAATAGCAGCTCAACGCTGCTGTGTTTCGTATGGTGTGTGTAGAGAATCCGAGACCCTTTTTACGAGGCATTCCATTTTAGTCCTCACGGGTGACAACGCATCTGCATTTTGATTATAAATAATGTACTCATTGCAAAATAGTCAAAATCAAATAGCAAATCTTTTTGTTCATCAGGAAGTTAGTTTTTTTTTTTGCCGACGGTACATTTATTCCGATGGGTTATGGTACTATTTGCACAAACGTGTAATCGGTTTTGATGTATGTCTGCCCCATATAGTTGAGTGGCTGCAGCTCGATGCCTTGTTGCGACGCGACCAAGTGACTGGGGTTTGAAGTGTGGGCGGCTGGAGATATACTTCTGTCTTATTCCATCCAGATTTGATCCCTTCTATGAAACATCTAACCTCTTACGTCAAAAGTGTAAATCATGCTAGTTGGAACAAGTTTGTGTCCTTCATTAACTTTTTAAATGGATTTTTATATAAACATAACGTAGATAATCACGCCTGTCACCGAGACGGGTAGGCAGAGATTATGGATTCTATTTGGCACAATCCTGACACGTTTACATTATTAATTCCATTTTTATATTATTTTATACTATATTTTAAACAGTATTTTTTTTAATAAACGAGGGTAGTTATGTATAAAATATTAAAATATTGCCTGATTTAATTTTTTTTTAAATACTTTAATAATAGATTTATTTTATTGTTGCATCTTACATACATACCAATAGAAAATCATACAATTTTAAATTAAAATACGAATATTGTAATATCATAATATGGTAATATAAATTACATAACGGGAAAACCTTTAGTAATATTTCTATAATATACAATGTAGGTATATTATAAATTATTATGCTCGTATTTCGATATACACTTCAGTCATTTTAATATTTTTGAAAAACTCCGGTTTATTGATGAAATATTAAAGCTATAGGAAATAGGAATGGCCTTTAGTGAAGTTTGTAGAATTTGTTTATGCGTTAATGTTCCGCATGTTTTTTCTAAAGAAGACTGGTCTCCGAAATTTGTACCAAACATTGACGAACAGTTTTGCAAGTTTGTTAATATTTCATAATACTGCAAATGTATATCGGAACATACTATATTACTTTATACTTTACTTTTATATATTTTGTGACGCGAGCTGCCACTATTTTGTTATAAATATAATTTTATTATGAACATAAAGAATAATTCTATTTATTTTTATAATTATGATGGTATTTTTATAAAGATGATGAAATTTACAAAAAAGTAATTATTTTTAAATAAAATAAAAATGAATGCGCCCTCTACCGCACGAGTCATAAATCAAATGCACAAAAACTGACACAAATATATTCACTGCCAATTAATTAAGTCAAGAATGATACGTTTTAAGTGTAAAAAAAGTTGCGATACACAATGTGCATGTACTCTATATATCTCCAGCCTCCCTACAGGATCACTTGCGGCAGAACTTAACACGTTGCTAACGCTAAAAAGAAATCAATTTATCACAAAGTAATTTATACGTGATTTTGTTTCCTTTATAGTGGCATTGACTACAAGGCCTTTGGCCGTAAACAATACATAAAATTATTAAAAGATTCGGTGTAAAATTTCTACACAATAGAATTATAAGCATCAATGACATGTATTAATGCTGACGAGCCGCGAGTTGGAATCCCGCACGGAGTGTCTACAAATAATTGTTCCGGATCTGATCTGGATGTTTGTCCTTTTACAATTTACATGTGTAAACTGTCTCCACAATAAAGGGAATATCCTAGTGTGAACGTTTTTAAGAAAAATGTAAAAATTTTCTAAAGTGACCATAGACAATTCTTTCAAACCGTATTAGATCAGTTAGCAACGTGTGAGGCGAAGCTTTAGTAATAGTAAAGGAGCTAGATAAATTCTCAACACAAATAATGGTTCATAATACACTATAAGGAAAACGTCGTGAAGTCAACCACTCAGGTTCTGGTTTATATTAGATGTACTCAGTTATTCATGTTCATTTAGAACACTAGCGACGCATTACTAGACAGAGAAAGAGGCACTTTTTATCTCTATCTAATTGAATGAACGGCATGTATTCTAGACGTTTTACATTTATTGTAGCATTGTCTACAATGCTCTTAGCCAAAAAGAATACATCAAACTCAAAATAACGTTTTATGAAATACAGGTGAAATCAGTGTCGTAGTCTACAAATATCGATATCGATACTATTATTTTTCGTATCGATAAATTCAGTCTAGTGATGCGTTTATAGTCTTGTTCTAATTTTTCTCGCAGCGCCAAACATGCAATAGTTTTGTTTCTTGCCATATACAAAACGCGTATACAGATGTTCTGAAATTGCCACTTCTATAAGTTGTATATATAAAAGAAATTCATTGTGTTCAAACACTTTATACTGAAAAATGCGCTGCGAAGACTGAACTGAACAGTTCCGTTTTGACATACTGTTTTTTTTTTTTTTGTTATGCGTCGAGTACGTTCCGACATTTGCCGGCGAATGCTTTGATCTCAGTTCTAATCCAACTGAAGCCTTTTTCTTTAAGATTACATTTGATCACGAATTAGTTTATATCACCGCCATCTGTTGCCGTAAGTGTGAACTACTTTATCATACGCAATACAATCGTACGTAAATATACAAACCTACTTCAAACGTTAAGTAAAATTACAGCCTATATAATTATACGTCTCACTGGTTACAGGCCTCTTCTCATTTCAGATAGGGTTACGAAGCAATCAACTGCATCGTTGATCTAGTGGTTGTATTAGTGCGACTGCAGATCACGAGGTCCCGGGTTTGAATCTCGGTATCGGACGAAAAAATCAGTTATTGAGTTTTTCCGTTAAGAAGGTCTCAGTAGCTGCCCGGAGTCAGGAAGTTAGTGGTGTCTCACAGTCGTGCCTCGGAAAGCACGTAAAGCCGTTTTCTGCGCCTGATCTCTCTCCGGTCGTGTCGGTTTACCGTCCCATCGGGTTATGCGAGTAAGGGAATACAGAGTGCATCTGTTCTTGCGCATACACTTGCGCACTGTAACCGTGTCCTGCGCTGATGGCTAGTCTCCGAAGAGACTGGCCGTCATGATGGAAATTCGGTCTGGAGGACATTATTTTTATGGAGCAATTAGTCTACGAGTATAGTCTTCTTAGTCTTGGCGAGCAACCTGGATTTTATCCCGGCTGACGGAAATGAAATTGATAAATACAATTTTAAGAGCTAGTTGACCACGCAGTGGTGGAGGAAATCATTGTGAGGACACGAGCATATCTGAGGAATAAATTGTTTGGAGATCCTAAGAAGAACATACAGTCAGTCATCGCGTTCGATGTTGTCGGAAAAGCCGACAACATCGAACATAAATAATAAATTGCTAGGGTTGTCAGAACGAGAAGTAATAAAAAAAAACTAATTCTATTTTATTTCACGTTTAATCGAATGTGTATGTAAAACTGATGCTATTAATACCTTATCTTTAAATGAGTATGACCCACGGTTTTTTTTACCGCACATATAGTGTGAACAATTTTAATTTGAGTGACAGGAAAATCCTAGCGGATATTTACTCCGGCCGCATCTCAGGCCCAACCGCACCGCACGGCACGATTGCCTCGGCTAGACGCCTCCGATAACCGAGAGTTAGTAGTAGTTAGACTGTGTCAGTAGACTGATTACCCCAAAACCCCTTTAAGAAATGTCTCCTACTTTTGCCTACCAGTGGGACATATATATGCTGCAACTATATAATATTCTTATGTGTTGGTTATACCGCCATTTACTGGATGCCACTAGATCATCTCGGCCTGTTACTAAATCCGGTAATCAGGGACAATCTCTATGTCACACACATTCTGACATTATAAAGTTGGAGCTTAAATTCAAAATTGTCTTCGTATAGTCGATATTCTAAGTCACTTTTTACGGTTTTTACTTGATTATTTGGCGAATTAGTTTCGTATCAAGATAATTTTAACTTTACACCGTCGTGTTAAGTCACATTTTCGCATGCAACGTCAGATCGCGCTCGTCGCACCTCGTTATAAATTTCACATCACGTAACACATAGAGTTAAAGACTACAATTACATTTAGTTCGTAAGGTGCCGACCTTCGACGCGGGGATTGTCCGTTTATTTCATTGTGAATGTGTGGTATATAGATATACGATACTCGTGATCCATTGACGCCTTAAAATCTTTCTTATATTTCTCCTGCTAAGACACAATATAGAACAAAGACGCACGAAGTCAGAAAAAAAATTCATTCTTTACGTCCATTTTTATATCACTAATTTCATTTGTATGGGTACTATAATTTATTTGATTTTGTATTCGTACTATTAGTGCTTTTGCCAGTGTCAAGTAAATGAAAATATTTTTTTTTAATAAAATTCCCACAATATGTTGATGACGACAGTTTCATTCGGCAGCTAGTTGCTGACTAAACATCTCAAAGCGAACGGACAAAATAACTTGAGTTTCATAATATCATTATCGGAGGATTTGTTTCGTCGTTTCCACTAATTGTTCATAAAGTTAAAGTTATAGGCACAGGCCTCCTCTCGTTTTTGAGAGGAGGCCTGTGCTTCAATTGTTCATATGCGCAGACATTTCATACTAGTGCTCCTATAGTGATGTGAACCGCAAGATAATGTGTCTGCTTATTATTTGTATATACAATCACCATCGATACGCTGCCGTCAGTATCTTCTAAAAACTTCACAATGTAAAGACATTTTGAAACAAATAATGTTAAATAATAATTTCTTATTATTTGACACTGGCAAAAGTGCAACCGTATGAGTCTATTACCAAAGAAAAAAATTTGCTCGGGGTCCAGTTCCCGCGAAAACATTTAAAATGACGTGCACTGTGCAGATTCGAAACTGGTTTATTTCGCCGTTGCAAAATGTATTGTTCCAATGTTAAATTATGAATTATGCATTGTTTCTGTATATATTGTTAATTGAGATGTAGTAGTGATAAGTTAAAATCTTTTCGGAATTGTTTTACTGTTGGCGTAATGCTGAGATGAGATTCTGTGCACATAACTCTGCAGCGTCAGCTGGTGTGACATTTTTGTGTAAAATGGATTTGAATCCAAGCTATATGTGTAACGTGCTCTTTAATAAGCTTGAATTCTATTTGACCTAATGATTTCTTACATTTACGCGAATACTATACATTGAATAAAACTAATTTTATTGAATTTGACTCCAACTTGTTTTGAAATCTCGATGGAGGTTTAATATTTATTAAGTTTAAAGTTTAATATTTATTTTTGGAGGCATGGCGGTCAATTTTGTGGGAGCAGATCAAGACGCCCATAACCCTATTCCTAAATTCACCCCTGACTGGCTTGTTGGTCGACTTAACATGTAAATTTATCCGGAAAAATAACTAAAGCCCGAAGATAGCTCGGGTCACAAAATCACAGTCCCTTCGTGACCAGTAGTGCTACAAACTACACGTAACGTCGTGAGTTATAATATGAGTTAAAACTAAACATTATAAAATACATAAAATTAGTTTTATCAATAATTGCATCTACTTCCAGGAAATGCCAGAAATTGTTTTCCATTGTACCCCAGTAACAAGTTACATACAGCATAACATTTTATTTACCAGGTCACATTACCTTAAACAAGCCACTAAAATAATTCAAAATTATCTGTTACTTGTTGTTAATTCGGTGTATAAATTGTCTTAAATTATTACATCGTATAAATAAAATTAGGTACTCTTCTGGTCGTGTCTCAAATTTTGGTCGAATTTCCGTTTTTATACCTATAGGATACTTAAAAAATTACAAATGAGATGGTTATTTAACTACAGTACTATGACGTCAGAGTGAACAATGACAAGTGTCCTTGCACACAAGCACGGGGTTCATTCATTTACAGTAGCACACGAATATATAAACGTCCCGTCGTTTAGTATTGCAGACACTGGCGTCAGATTTTTCATAATTTAAAAAAATTAGTTTTATTAGTATTGATATTTATGAATTTTGCGCACTCGTTCACTCTGCTAGTATTTTTTATTAAATTTCTATAGATAAAAATCTTTTTGACAGCTCGTAGTAAGTGCTTCAATATTCTATTACTGTCTACTACCATATTGTTCAAATATTTTATTAATTTAAATTTGGCATTACGTTTTTAAGTGTCTATTTAAAAAGTTGATAAGTATGCACTGTTTGAAATTGTAACATTTGTCAAACCAGAGAAAGTTTAAAATTTCTCAAATGTCGCGATAATACTGAAGTGGGAAACAAAATAAAGCAATACAATGTTAATATAAGGGGATGAGAGGGACGGTCGGTTGTCGTACCTTACTGCCATGTGGACGTGCGGAGGATTCTGGTTTTCGGCGAAGATTTCGTAAGGAATTTTCCATGTGTTTGCAAAATGTTGAATTTTATTCAAATATTGTCATTATTCTTTAAGAATGATTTCGTTTTGCTAGCTGAACTCAATTGCTATTTATAAGGGAAAAAAATGGGCTGTTTTAGTGCCTTTGTCCGCTGAAAATCCAGAATCTGTTTACGCTATAGTGTCTTACTTACCAAGTATTTACTGTTCAATGTTAATATTTATTTCGAAATTTAAAATGTATAAAACAGTTTGGCATCGTTTCTCAAACTTTTTGTATTCCTAATTAGTCTATTGTGTAGCCTTGCGTAAAAACAAGTGAAATTTTAAAATATGTATTAATATATGTACCATTTTTTTTAATTGTCATCCGAACCGATCCGGTCATATTCTGACGTTCTCATACTATTCTGAGCTATGTTTAAAATTTCACGTCTTTAGCTCATCGGTAAGTTAGTTTAAAATTTATTTCTAAATTCGACCAGAACAGCAACACATGAAAGCGAGTTGTGTAATTGTGTACACACGTACTACGTTGAAACTTCTTTACGACATATCATTCTTCTTTTATTTTACATACATTTTTAATACCGTACTGAATTTCCTTCGCTACGTCGATAAAAAAATTTCATTGTAAAACGAGGTTAAAATCGTGCTTAAAATGAAAGGTACCATTTGATTGTGACCCAGTTTGAGAAGCGATGGTCTGTTATGTATTTGGCAGCTAATAAAACATACTAAAATAAACGAAAATGGTTGCAGGTTAAATAGTATTGAAATTGTTTTGGTATATTTAATTTAATTTATGTAATAAAGAGTCAGGAATTCCACCGTCCGCGTGTGTATGGAGACTGGCGTGTATGTGAGCCAGGCGTGCGGCTTGAGTTGGACTCCACAGTTGTCGGTCGGCGTTGTTGAAACGGATATTATATATCAATAAAATATTTATTCACACTGTGTTTTATTTATATTTTAATGCAGGAAATTTTTCTCATAAATTCTGTTCTGTTACAGTCTATCAAAATTCCACTGCTGAATTAAGGCCTCCCCAAAGATTGCCTCCTAAGATGGACACTTGCCATAGTTTTTATTTTTATTTTCTGGTACTCTGACGCCAAACCTTACACTATAGTGTAAAAAAAAACAAATTGTTATGGTCGAACATTCAAATACGATAAATTATTTGGTATATGTAATTATAATATGGAGATTCTTTTCATTTCACAAGAGAATCCGCTTCTCTATTCCGTAGTGCCGGGTTGGCGACCGAAGTTGTTTTTATTTCTATATAAATAAAATAATACGCGTGCGCGCATCACGGGAAAACTATTGGATTGTTTTCAATTAGGTTTTCTAAGATTTATTTCTTTAACACTGAAAAAAATTTGTGATATTTTCATTAATTTAAAGCTAGTAAAGTTTCAAGAAACTATTTTTATACAGCGTTTTTTCTCTCGTAACTAACTCAGATAATTTATATGTTTTAGCTACAAACGGAGCAACAAATAACAATGTTTACAAAGATATTTTGTCTTTTTGATGTTTTTTCCTTCGTACTAATATTTTGGTTAATATATCAATCAATGGGGACGAAGTCGAAGTATCAGCTAGTATTTTATTAAAGTTTTTATGTTGTATGAGGAGGCCTATGTTCAGCAGAGGACTTTATGGGCTGGGATAATGACAGAGTTAAAATATTGTCGTAGTAGGTAGTTTCAAGGATTACTGTTAGTTAAAGCGAAACTGGATAGAGTGCAAATTGTTAAATTTAACGTTCGTAAGAAGCATATTCAAGTTTCATGAGCTTACAGTTGATATCCTATGAGCACTAGGTGGTAGCAGTCCGTCTGCGTAGGTGCCACTCTCTAATATATTTCTACCGCCAATTGCACTGTTGTTCCGGTCGGAACGGTACAGAGAGCTAGTACAATTTCACGCCGCGAGGTATCTCATATTAGACCCCAGAGGTGACAATGCATCTGTATCCAGTGGCGTAGCTACCCAGGGGCTAGGCGGGGCCACTGCCCGGGTCACTACCCGGGGCCCCTCAAGCTCAACCACCATGAACGACGTTCGAAAAAATTATACATATAGTATGTCTACTACTTACGTAGACACTACTTAGTAGTAAGTAGATTTGCTTTATAAAGCCGTGCAGTGGGCGATAAGGAGCTAATGATGAAGTACTTTTGCAGATTGCACCTTTAAAGTATTTAGTTTAATTCAGATAGAGCCCCAATTTCATTTTTTACCCCGGGCGCTTGGTTGTATAACTACGCCACTGTCTGTATCATTTGCTTGAAGATTGTTGCAGGTCTCTATGGACCGCAGTAGCTACTTACCACCAGGTGTAAGTTCGTTTGTCAACAAGGTGATCAAATAAAACAAGTGACGTAATACAATATTATAATTTATTATATCGCCAACGTAGCGTCTAGCACCATCTCGCCGCAGCTGTACAGCTGTACACGCCCGCAGTACCACTGCACGGACGGACAGACACATCGGGACACAGATCTTAGATATGTATATTAAACGGAAGTGCCCATTCATCCGATAACAGAACGATTCATTTATTTGTGTCTAGTAAAACATCACACCAATGTCGCAATATCAGTGACAGTGGGTTTTTGGTGCGGCTGGATGGCCCCTCGGGTCACCATAAAGCCGCTTACATGATAATGATATAAACGTTTACCATAAAAAAATTAAATATAATGGAGTGATCACTATAAATGAGTCTTAGTACATCAGTGGTCCAGGGGGACTACTTGACAACTCCCAAATCCTGTCAAATTATTAATTGAATCTCTAACGCAATAAGTTTGGTGCAAATTGTACTCAAAACAAAATGGCGCGTTCTTACACTAACCCGACCTGCATCCCGACGCCGCTGTCCTCTGCCTAAAGCTAAATAAGCGAGTAATCGATCAACCGAGGTAAATCTATACATTTTATTCTACACACTATTAGTTTTTAATTAAGCTTAATATTACACATAATTGTTGCCAGCAAATTGTCAATTTTGTTGCCCGGTGAGTGTTGCCATTTAAAAATGTGTGTTTTTCACTAAGATCATAATCACAAAAAACAAGCCAAGAGTTTCTAGTTCGTACTTCTGGCAGTTCTATTTTGAAACCGGTGGCATATTGTTTGGTTTGATATACCGATACACCATTCCCATGAGGTTGGCAAAACACTTTAATGTCCTAACATGGAAAGTCATAAATCATTTGGAACATAAGACAAAGCTTGTAGTCACAGCACGGTATGAATCCACTCTGATGTGGGCTTTTTCTTTGAAATAATATCGAAACAATTCGTTGTTAATGCCAGGAACATAAGAGAAGCACTTGACCTGCACAAAGGTGACAATCTACCGACATTACAGTCTAGCCGCAAGCAGTATTACGAACTCTAGTAGTAAGGTATGATATGGTGTTAATGCAAGTCGTCTAATATCTGGATCTTCTTTATTTACATTATTTACCCATCTAAAACGAGCTCGGAGTAGCTCGTTGCTCTTTGAACTGCGCCTATGACGCTGTGTTTTCCTATAACGGAGATGGGCCTACGTCATAGGATCTCTTTCTGCGTCTATGTCTATCGAAATCAAAGGAATCGTGGGCAATTTTGCTTCATCCTGTGTTAAGAGTGATGAATTACTTACTCTCATTTCCGTTTTAAATCTATTTCACAAGATGCCAATTGACGTAATTTATATTGTAAATGTTTATTGTACTATATTCTAATGTTATAGTAAATCCAAAATGGCGCAGGTAATGATATCAATAAGATGGCGCCCAATCTTAGTCCTCAGTCGAGGATAAATGTATGTCCGGTGAACTTTACTGTGTGCAAGTTTATCAATAAGGATTCTATAAAAGAAATTGGTGGCGCCAAAAATATCTTTTTTTTTCAATTTTTTTTATTAATTTTAAAAATTCTGCTTTGATAAATTCAATCTGGGTATGACGCGCCCAGAAATTTGCAAAAACAATATGGCGTCAGGATAAAGCAAAATAAAAATTTTACTTGTAATTATATCACTTTAGTCCGCAACTTTTTCTTGTTCAGTCGCAGCCACCTTTCTGTGTATTACGTCTTAAAATTTGACATCTACTCAATGTATAATTTACTATGTAAGATAATATCACCTTATGTAAGGGTGCAAGACGGTCCAAAATTAATTGTAATTATCGCAACAAGTAAAGAAGCCATAAAGGTGTTGTGTCCAATCACAAATAAATAAAACTGATATTTCTTTGCTTTCATTCGAGATAGTTTCGTAATTAACTAGGAATTGTGATAACAATTTTATATCAATTAAAGTATTAAATGAAATAATTTTTTACGGATTTTATCGTGTTTAATTTAACTTTTTAATTCCCGACCTTTCGAGTGCTTTACAGCATCGATGCGCATGCGATGATATATTCAATACTGTCTTCTTGTTGTTACTGTTGTATATATTATTTAATCATGCTCTTGTATATGAACAACGCCGTGTTGTTGTGACAGATTTTAGTTTCGGCATAAACTTTGTTTCGTTGCTGAATCCCCATCAATTATAAAATATTTACAGTGTGAGTAGATTGACATATTTGATAAAAGCGCCATCTGTCGTACTTGTGGTAATAAATTGTTAGTATATTGGTAGAGCCTCCCACAGCATGAATTGTCATACGAACCACATTTGGCGAACGCAGTTAAAGATCACTTAACCTTCCTTACTAAAACGACCTATCCATTGTCCCGTCGGCGTTCGGTTGAGTTTTGACAAAAATAATTTCATTTGATTATTAAGTATAGATTTATAAGCATGCAGCCACAGCAATTAAAAAACGATCACGCCGCCACATTGATAGCTTTTCACATTGATACGATTAAAGGTGGAAGCTTCGCGAATGGCCCGCCATCTGTCGGCACGATAAAGTTATTAACAACAGAGTGTGAGTAGCTCAAAGATCCGTTTCCGATGCGTGACTCTCGAGCCAATGACGTTCTCTCTCCTTGCGTCTTCTGCTGCGACACGAATCCGTCTGTAACACAAGAATAATGTAAATATTTCAAAGTATCCCCGTTTAATGGCGGGGAAGAATACCCACTACCCCATATCTTGCCGTGGGTGTCGTAAGAGGCGACAGTGGGAAACTATAAAGAAGATGGGCAGCAGCATCTTTCTGATAACAAAAAAACAACAATAACAAAAAAACTGCGGTTGCCAACTCGCTCGCTAAAAGTGGCAACTATGGCAATATACCCCCCCCCCCTTCCCTCAATGAATAAAGTTACGAAGAGACGGCCCCCAGTCACCAGCCGCCCCGCTAGTCCTGGCTACTGTGGCGACCATGGTAACGGCGGGGCAGGGGGTGCTAAGAATCTCCGGTGGAGGTTCGGTTGCCACCTACGACTCGACCTGGCGACTTATAACGCACGCAGCGTGAGCACTGACGAGAAGATCCTGGAGCTGGAAGAAGAGATAGACAAGTTGCGCTGGAATATTATAGGATTATCTGAGGTCCGAAGAGAGGGGGAGGACATGGTAATCCTCGAATCTGGTAACTTGTTCTAACACCAGGAGGGCAACCTTGTCAGGAGGAAATGTATGAGGATATATCTAGAGCCATGTATTCCTCCAAAACCCACTATACGGTGTTAATGGGAGACTTCAACGCAAAACTAGCCACAAGAGAGAACGGTGAGCTGAAAGTAGGGAAATTCGGAATAGGGCAACGGAACCCAAGGGGCCAGCAGCTGGCTGACTTGATGGAGAAAGAGGGACTCTTTATGATGAACTCTTTCTTCCAGAAGCGACTCAAGAGGAAGCGGACCAGGTCGAGCACCGACGGTTCGACAAAAAAATGAGAATAGACTTCATTATGACGACCAGACGTCAACTGTTCAGTAATGTCTCAGTGATCGAAAGGGTGAAAACTGGTAGCGATCACCGAATGGTGAGAGGCACACTGAACCTAAACGCTAAGTTGGAGAGGTGTCGTCTAATGAAAACAACGCTCCCTCCTCCTCGTGCTCTAGTCCAACGTCCCGAAACCTATCAGTTTGAGCTACAAAACCGTTTTCAGTACCTAGAAGTTTGCAATGCAGTGGACAATATGAATGACAAGCTCGTGCAAACTGTCCATGCGGTCGAAGCTAAGTTCTGCAAGAACCGCCGCAGAAAAACACAATAACTCTCCGACCACACTCTTAATCTCATTGCTGTACGAAGTCAAAACAGCTGAAGACTGCAAAGCTGCAGTCTTCAGGAGATTTGACAGCGTACAGCTGTCAAATCTCCTGAAGACTGCAGCTGAATAGACAGATCTCCAAATGCATGCGGCGGGACTTGCGCCACTTCAATAATACTCGTATCGAAGAAACGATCGAGCGGAACCAGGTCTCCAAGGTCTTTGCCAGAGATCTGTCTGCCAAAAAGAGCCAACTGTCAAAGCTGAAGACCGAGTGTGGCAGCATCGTTTCCGAGACACCTAAGATTTTGAGTGAGATTTAGAGATTCTATGGGCGGCTGCACACATCAACGTTGGAGTCACACGCAAGTGTAAGTAACGATCCAAGAGCGAGTCCTATCCAACACTATTCCAGAGATATCCCGGACGTCAGTCTGAGCGAGATAAGTATGGCTCTCCAGCACCTTAAAAACGGCAAGGCCCCAGGTGAGGATGACATTACAGTGAAGCTTCTGAAAGCGGGCGGAAAACCAGTACTTGAAGTCCTTCAGGAGCTCTTTAATTCCGTCCTCCATGGTGGCACTACACCGGAGGCGTGGAGCAGAAGTGCGGTGGTCTTGTTCTTCAAGAAAGGCGACAGTGCTCTCTTGAAGAACTACAGATCGTTTTCCCTTCTGAGCCGCTTCTACGTGCCTGTTTTCGAGAGTCATTACGAATCGTCTTGCACGCAGACTTGATGACTTCCAGCCTCCCGAACAAGCCGGTTTCCGAAAAGGCTTTAGTACCATAGACCACATACATACTCTTCGGCAAATTGTACAGAAGTCCGAGGAATACAATTTGCCACTATGTATGTATGTGGACTGTGAGAAAGCCTTAGATTCCGTCGAAATTTGAGCGGTGCTGCAGTCCCTTCAGCGGTGCCAAATGGACTATCGGTATATCGAAGTGCTGAAGTGTTTGTACAATAGAGCTACGATGGCTATCTGCGTACAGAATCAGAGTACGAAACCTATCCAACTGCAGAGAGGTGTAAGACAGGGTGACGTTATATTCAAGCTACGGGATTGGAAAGGATACGGTATCAACATCAACGGCGGGTACATCTATCACCTTCGATTTGCTGACGATATAGTCCTTATGGCAGAATAGTTGGCGGACCTAAGCACTATGCTCAATGACCTCAACAGTACCTCCCAACGAATAGATCTTAAGATGAACATGGACAAAACGAAGATCATGTATAATGTCCATGTCACACCTATGCCAATAGATGTTGGGAGCACTAAACTCGAAGTTGTTGACGAGTATGTTAACATGGGACAAATAGTCCGACTAGGAAAGTCCAACTTCGACCGAGAGGTCAATCGACAGATTCAACTCGGCCGGGCTGTGTTCGGGAAATAACGGCACAATTTCTCGTCAGATATACCTCAAAACTTGTAAACTAGACTGTACAATCAGTGCGTGTTACCAGTGATGAACTCTGGAACTGAGACGTGGTCCTTCACTGTTGGCCGCTTAAGGTCACTCAACGAGCTATAGATCGGGTAGTGCTCGGGGTTTCTCTGCGTGATAAACTCAGAAATGAGTATATCCGCAGTAGAACCAGAGTGACCGACATAGCCCAACGGATTAGTAAGCTGAAGTGGCAATGGGCCGGCCATCGGTAGCGAAGCTCCCATACAAGCCGAGAAGACCGGCTTGCCATATTAATAAGATCAACTAATAAAATAACTCGTAAACTGTTTCAAAGCGCTCCTATGTTTTACATAGGTCGTGACCTCGTAGACTTATTATGTAACGTCAACACTTGATACAGCTACTTTACTGCGCGGTACTGCTTTCATAAAAAAGGAGTTGAGTTGAGCGAGTAGTCGTCTCTCTCGCACGCGTGGGCTTTTTACCGGGCTTTCGAGAAGACGATCGTTCCCTTTCTAACCTGTGGCAAAATGTTCTATAATGAAATATAACTACGATTATTTATATAGCAATCAGTATGGAGATCAGAAGCCAGGCTTTCAGTGTGAAGTTGTCGAGCGTGGGGGCGTGCGTTTGCAAAGTTCACTTCACAATTTCACATTCTAATGTTTACTCTGTGTGTTTACTGGAGCGAATGAAATTCGCAATGTTCGCAAAAGTTCAAAATTTATACTTTTTTTATATAATTTTTAGTGAAAATGGGGAATAATAGCGTTTCTTGTGATGAATTGAAGTGTGTTAAAGTGCTAATCGGCGAGGAAAAGGTAAAATGGAAAAAGAGAAAAGGTAAACTTTTATAAAACTGCTAAAACAACAAAAACATATCTTGGGCTTGCCCTAGTTTGGAGCCCTAGCTTCGCCACTGCCGGCCATATAGCTCGAAGAACCGACAACCGATTGGGAAAACAGGTTCTAGAGTGGCGCCCTCGTACCGGCGTAAGAAGTGTAGGGCGTCCCCTCGCTAGATGGAGTGGCGACCTGGTCAGACATGCAGGAAGTCGATGGATGCAGGTGGCTCAGGACCGGGCTTTGTGGCTTGGGGAGGCCTATGTTCAGCAGTGAACTTATGATGGGCTGTATAATGATGAATGATGATCAAAGTATACCAACAAGTAAGTATGTATGAGTGAAGATTGTGTATTCAAGTAGAGTCGTTCAAGGGTGTATTCCGATATACACTGTGACCACTGTGTGACGTCAATTCAGTATACTGCGAAGCCGTTCCTTTTTAGTTTGCTATAATAGTTACTGTTTAAAACGGAACGCAGTGCAGTATACTGTCATCCACATTTTTCGACACTGTTTTCATATAAAAATAATCATCTGTACACGTTTTCTGTCCAACAAAAAAAAATTATTTGAATGTTGTTGCTTTTAAAACTTAATGCCTGAGTTTATTTCAATAATAATATTAATTAATTAACAATAATAATAATTTGTGGAAGCTGTTTAAACTCTAGGCGCTGTTATATTTTTTGATCACGTGATCAAAGTATTTAGTACTTTGATCACGTGATCTTGAAAACGCCAGAACACACAGTACAAAAATGGCGGCGATTTATGACGTTATATATTTCCCTGGGGTACTACGGCAGTATACTTTCAGTTCACAATAGAACGAATTTTTCACCAGTTAGAGCATTGAGCAGTGCTCGCAGTGTATATTAGAACATACACCAAATGCAGTTTGTGTGAGTGACGTCATAAGCCCACAAGTAAAGTTCCGTAAATGCGAGTACTGTATGCGAGTAGAGTCGAGTGAGAGAAGCGGTGCGAGTAAAAACGGAACGGACCGGTGCTGCATCGGGGCGTACTCTCATCATTCGCTCGAGCGCTTTCTTTTCTCGAATCGCCATCGCTTCCTGGAACAACACGTTACAGATATTTATTTGATCATTGTCTATGATCGAACGACAATAGTTCAAAGGTTTTACAAGTAATAACTTTAAATAAATGTTTTTACATACCTACGCATACACGCTCGGCGATTAAGAGTACCCTCATTCTTCGCAATCGCCGAGCACGTATGAGTAGGTATATAGAAGTGGAGGAGGCGGGAGAGGTGTGTCAGGGTCGTGCCATATAGAAGGCGGTAGTCTCGGCCTACCTCTCTGGGTGACGGGTAGGATAAAGGTGTCAAACGAGCATACAGTCCACCTGATGCTCGAATAAGAATCGAAATGTAAATATGTTGTCACCCCTGAGGACTAAGATGGAATGCCTTGCTTCCAGTGAAAATGGTCTCCGGTTCTCTACATTCACTATGCTAGACAGAGCAGCATTAAGCTGCTATTTGACGCTGGTATTCTGTGAGAGCGTGGTCCTTCCCCGATCAAGCCGATCCATTCGTGGTACTACTATAACAATTATAGCTGGAGCATGACTGTATCATGTATAAAATGTATGTATGCAGGTTTTTAATAAAAGTGCATGTGAATTTCGTGTATTAAATGACTACGCATGTGAAATTATAAAAGGTGAAGAGTGAAACGACGGCCATAAAACCTCTGAATATTTATTGTCAGAGCGCTTCTTCAGGGTAATATTGTCGTCGAGACACTCACCTAAACCTATGTCATATTTAAAATTTCACATTGCGGAAGAAAAAACAACAGATGAAGTTTATTTTGTCAATCGTGAAACATTCAGTCTATTATCAAGTTCCCCCGCCGAGTGACTAAAAGAGAGAGAGAGAAAGAGAGAGAGAGAAAGAGAGAGAGAGAAAGAGGGCGTATGCTGCGTGGTCTGGTAAAGCTGGTGATCCTCAAAGTAACCAACGTAAAATAGCAGCTTAATGCTGCTCTGTTTTGTATGGTGAGTGTAGAGAACCGGAGATCCTTTTTACTGGAAACGAGGCATTACATCTTAGTCCTCACGGGTGATCTGCATTTAGATTCGTAATCGAGAATAGATGTAGATGTCTATGAGCCGCAGCAACCACTTACGTGGACTGTGTGCTCGTTTGTCACCCTTATCCTATAAAAAAGGAGCGTCGACGGAAACCTTATAGCCGTCCGGATGAGAGGTCAGCAGAAGGTCCAATAGGGAAGGTGCATGATGATCCTCCACGTCTGGAATCCGCGAAGGCGAAGTATACAGCTGTGTAAGAACATATGTCAGAGCAAAGTCATAAACAGATCTCCCCGCATTATCGGTTGAACGTGAACCGAGCCATTGGGCGTGGTGGGCGTTAAAATCGCCAAGGATCACGATCTTTGCGAATGGGTTCTGCTGTAACAACGAATCTGTAGCTATTTGGACGTGGTCGATGAGTCGGTCTGTTTCGGCATTACCGCTGTGGGACCTATAGAGGCACCCGTAGACGCGGGGATGGTCGTCGCTGTCTACGCGCAGTCATATAATCGATTTCAGCCCGGGGCGCAAAGGAGTGTTCTAATTTGTACCCCGGGTAGGAAAGATATGAAATATCAGCCGGAGAGGACACCCGAGTCTCGGTTAAAAAGAGCAAGGCCGGCTTCGTCGTCTCTAGATGGTAGTGGATAACGTTAAGGTTGGAATAAAGTCCCCTGATTTTCCAAAAATTTACGGATACCGTGACAAGGGTCGGGGCAGCCTGAGCACCCACGCTCAGGAGTGGAATTGAGTCTCCGTCCATCTGCACACACCAAGCGAAACGCAGATGTAAATCACTACTTGACGCTGATATTCTGTGAGGTCGTGGTACCACCCCGGTTCGTGCCGGCCCATCCGTGCGACAGCAAATGCAAAAATATTGCGCCACGGAAACGCATTTAAATTTATATCGGATCATCGTGAATGTTTATATTCTTTCAATATGAAAAAATCAATAAAATTTATTAAATATCCGCGAGAGTATCATGTTACTTATATCGAAAATATGGAGTTGATATGAGACTTAGGTATTTTATGTAACTTAGTAAATCCTCTTATTAATATATATTTTTTTCATTTAAATACGTATACGCACATGTATACATACATTACATTTTACCATTATCATCATTCTCATCATTACATACGCTCACAAGTCCACTGCCAATGCGGACCTTGTGCAGTTTATGTATTTATATTATATGTTTATGTTATGTGGATGTGTAACCTTGTGCAGTTTATGTAACTATGAATAAAAGTGTGGTGATGAAGCAGAGGTGTGATCACCTGCAGGGCGACGGCGGCCTCCATCTCGGGCACGCCGACGTCAGCGAGTGCGCCCCCCGAATCCTCTTCCTCCGCGTCTGCAACCAAGGCCGCGTGTCACGTACTGGTTACGCAGGTGGTGTAAGAAGTCAAGGAGAAAGGCGCACCTTGTGTTCCAGGTGCCCCTTACCTGACAAGAGAGAGGGTACAAGGGGAGGAGAAATCCTTCCCTGCTATGAAGGGCCATGAGAGGCTGCTAGAGGCGTCCAGCGCCGGTGGAGCAGCCGGATGTGCGTTAAATATGCGTTCCCGTGACTCTGCACTTGTTCGACGAAGGTGGAACACCATGGGGTTTTAGTCGGTATGAATTCGACATAATGCATCTTAGTCCCCGTGAGGCGGGTATGTGTAGGTATTTCCCTATGTTAAAATAAGATAAAGTTAGATAAGGTTAGGGTGTAAGCTGACCATGGCGGGAGAAGAGCCTGGGCTTGGGGTCGTGTGCGCGCAGCGCCACGGTGTCGGCCTTGAGGCGCGCGGCGTGGCGCCGCAGCCGCGCCTCCAGCGCCGCGCTCCAGCCGCCCGCCCCCGCCGCCCCCGCCGCCCCCGCCGCCCCCAGCGTCCCGGGGGACGCGCTGTAGCAGCTGCAACACGCCAAGCACAACGTTACAGCCTACACAGTACGCCGCTGAACAAACCTCTACCCTGTACATTGTTACGTTGAGACACTGTGCCTTAGTCGCTACGCGTATCAGGCAGCTTGCTTAGGTCCGGTGCTAGCTGTTTGAACACCCGCGTATAATAGCGATTAGGCCGCCCCATGTACAACTCTACGCTGAACTCAGTATAAGTGAATCACTGGAACGGATCGATAACGTTCAATCCGTTGCTGTTTGTTCCCCGCGACTTCGTCTGCGTGTATTTATTACGATTGAATCACATGGGTTTGAATTTTTTTGCGCAGACTTAACCTCAAAAACTATTTAATCAAAAACTGAGTTATTACCAACGTATTCCAATACATAATATCCCTAAAAATTTAGTTTATTATAAATAACAATGTTAAGAGAAACAAAACAACACGTGCACAAGAACAATTCAAAAGGTTTGCAATAACTGATGATGGCGGTCACTGTTTATGAGCGAGCGGAACGGTAATATATTTAAGCGCAAGTGAGTAAGACAATACAACAGACAAGGCGAAGATCCCCGTGTAGCGGCGAGGAAGAATACCCACTACCCCATATCTTCCCGTAGATGTCATAAAAGGCGACAGGAGGAAACTGAGGCAGAAAATGGGCAGTAGCATCTTTCTGATAACAGCAAAAAGCAATAAAAAACAACTGGCAACTATGGCAATATATAGTTCGGCTGACACTAAAAAAAAAAAGAGAATCTGATTTCGGTGCGGCGAAGTAGGAAAGCGCGCGTCGCCTGCGCCGCCCGCTCAACACAACGTGGTGTCTCTTTCCTTCAATAGTATTCATTTCAATGATGCGATGTTAGGCTGGATTTAGTGCTCGACCGACGGTGAGCGCTGAAATCAATTGAGCGTAGCTGTATCAATGAAAACCTATTAATGGCTACAGTGCAGCGCTGATACTCATACTTCATTTTTTTCATAAAAAACGGACAAAATATCATTTGCACCCAATAATTGTAAACCGTTTAATTGAAGGAGAATTTTGTTCAGTGTATTCTAAATTGCAAGAGTAATGTTCATGTATCAATGTTCATTTTTGTTCGCGATAATGCGTACGCGCGTACGGTCGGTCGCTCTGAACGCATGCATGTACCGCCATAGCGCGTCAGTCAACCGACGTACGTCGCACCGACGAACTCGAGCGACGGTCCTTGTACGCGCAACATAACCGTACGCGCGTAATACTTCATCAGCACTGCACTTTAGCCGTTAATAGGTTTTCATTGATATAGCTACGCTCAACCGATGTCAGTGCTCACCGTCGGTCGAGCACTAAATCCAGCCTTATGGTATGTTTGTGACCCCGGCAATAACCGCTGCGCGACTGTGTGTTGTCTAAGTACAGGTTGCTCTAAAGTACTATTTTCTAAAATTATAAATAAATACGTAAACAATAACGTTTAACGGAAATATAATTTCTTCATAAAACGAAAATGTGAAAACGTATTTCTGAATTAAAGTCACCACTGTAGAGCAACGTTGTATAACCATGAGTGCCTCCAAAGGTAAGAGAAAGAAATAAAAAAGGATATAGCTATATAAGAGAATAGCTCATAATAAAATAATAATATTCCAATTTCAAACCTGCCCGCCAAGCATCACAACTATGGCAAATATTCCCCGAAAAGTTTTATTCAGCAGTAGACTTTTAGGGCGTGATGGATGGCTAGATAAACGACCATAGGGTGAATACTACAAAGGTGCAATTACTCCGGCGTGTCCTGGTGGTGGTGGTGGTTCGGCGGCAGCCAGGGCCCCGGCGACAGTAGCGGCTCGGGCAGCGTGGGGCCCGCCTCCAGCCGCGCCAGCAGCTGCAGCGCCACCAGCTCTGCAGCTTCACGCTGGTAATCACAACGTAAGCCAAATCAATACGAATCTTAATTAATACGTTCTTTTGACCTATTATTATTTGACTAGCTGTGCCCAAGCAAGCGTCGTTCGCACGCCCAGCCAAGTATTGAATTATTTTAATTTTACATTATCTCTTAAACTATCCGTCCAAATAACATGGTATAACAAACAAAGTTTATGTTCATAAAATTGTCTTGATGATGAAGTAACTTTCATTCGTAAGGATAAGGCCATGCCTAATAATAACGCTCATAAATCACTTTTAAATTTTCAATATTTTTTAGTCACAAAATACCAAATTATGGCTTATGTATAAGAAATAGACATATGGTATCGCGGACTTTTTTTTAGACGGAGCAAAGATCTATATTTTTCTAGAACATTGTATTTACGTATCCCTAACGATATCACCAGCGTACGCGGATAAATCATTTCGGGAGTGCTTTTTCTTCTGACTTGCTTAACAAATATCCATATTTAAGGCTAGCTGAGTTATATAGCTTAATGCTAGATAGCCTATACTATTTCACATGAATCTGGCTATAATATAAAAAAAGAATTTTTCAAATCGGACTGGTAGTTCCAGAGATTAGCGCGTTTAAACAAACAAAAAAACAAAAAAACTCTTCCGCTTTATTATATTAGTATAGATTGACAGATCCGGAGAGAGCTTTCATATCACAGAGTCATTTATGCACACAAGGTAGTTTTTGTGTTTTAATTTAGCAATGGTCCAGGTTCGTATGCGGGTGCGTGTGGGTAGATGCGTGCGTCTTTGAGGGTGCGTGTATGTACGTGCGTGCGTTAGCGTGTGTGTAGGTGGGTGCGTGTGTGGGTACGTACGTGTGTCTCCGTGAGCGTGTGCGTGTGTGCGTGTATAGGTACGTGTACGGATCCATGCGTGTGGGTGAATGTGCAAGCATAGGTGTGTGTGCAAGCGTAGGTTTTTGTGTGTGCGCGTGGGTGTTTGAGTGTGCGTGTCGGTGCGTGCGTGTGTGTGTGTATGTATGTGCGTGTGTGTGTGTGCACAATGTGTGCAGTGTTGTGCGTGTGCGTGTGTGCGTGCACACCTCGGGCGAGCACTGGCGGTGTTGCGTCTCGGCGAGCGCGAGCAGCACGTCGTACGTCTCGAGCGCGCGGTCGGCGGCCCGCAGCGCGCTGCACAGCGCCACACACGAAGACTCTTGTGCTGCGCACGCGCACGTTAACCTGCGCACAATGTTACGAATTTATTCATTCATTACAACCCTTCGCAGCCGAAAAATAAGTATGCATTTATATTGCTGAACCCATGAAGAATCATGGCGTCATTTTTGTTGCTCTTAATTTCTCTGCTTAGTACATCCAAATCTAGGCGGCAGTCTGCCTACAGTGGTGTAGTATATAATGTGTATGGTGTGGTGAGTTATGTGATGTACCTGTGTGCAGTGTGTAGTGCCCGCGCAAGCGCACAGTCGAGCAGGCGGCAGTCTGCCTGCAGTGGTGCAGTGTGTAGTGTGTGTAGTATATAGTGCGTGCGGTGTGGTGAGGTATGTGGTGTACCTGTGTGCAGTGTGTAGCGCCCGCGCAAGCGCACAGTCGAGCAGGCGGCAGTCTGCCTGCAGTGGTGTAGTGTGTAGTGTGTGTAGTATATAGTGCGTGCGGTGTGGTGAGGTATGTGGTGTACCTGTGTGCAGTGTGTAGCGCCCGCGCAAGCGCACAGTCGAGCAGGCGGCAGTCTGCCTGCAGTGGTGTAGTGTGTAGTGTGTGTAGTATATAGTGCGTGCGGTGTGGTGAGGTATGTGGTGTACCTGTGTGCAGTGTGTAGCGCCCGCGCAAGCGCACAGTCGAGCAGGCGGCAGTCTGCCTGCAGTGGTGTAGTGTGTAGTGTGTGTAGTATATAGTGCGTGCGGTGTGGTGAGGTATGTGGTGTACCTGTGTGCAGTGTGTAGCGCCCGCGCAAGCGCACAGTCGAGCAGGCGGCAGTCTGCCTGCAGTGGTGTAGTGTGTAGTGTGTGTAGTATATAGTGCGTGCGGTGTGGTGAGGTATGTGGTGTACCTGTGTGCAGTGTGTAGCGCCCGCGCAAGCGCACAGTCGAGCAGGCGGCAGTCTGCCTGCAGTGGTGTAGTGTGTAGTGTGTGTAGTATATAGTGCGTGCGGTGTGGTGAGGTATGTGGTGTACCTGTGTGCAGTGTGTAGCGCCCGCGCAAGCGCACAGTCGAGCAGGCGGCAGTCTGCCTGCAGTGGTGTAGTGTGTAGTGTGTGTAGTATATAGTGCGTGCGGTGTGGTGAGGTATGTGGTGTACCTGTGTGCAGTGTGTAGCGCCCGCGCAAGCGCACAGTCGAGCAGGCGGCAGTCTGCCTGCAGTGGTGTAGTGTGTAGTGTGTGTAGTATATAGTGCGTGCGGTGTGGTGAGGTATGTGGTGTACCTGTGTGCAGTGTGTAGCGCCCGCGCAAGCGCACAGTCGAGCAGGCGGCAGTCTGCCTGCAGTGGTGCAGTGTGTAGTGTGTGTAGTATATAGTGCGTGCGGTGTGGTGAGGTATGTGGTGTACCTGTGTGCAGTGTGTAGCGCCCGCGCAAGCGCACAGTCGAGCAGGCGGCAGTCTGCCTGCAGTGGTGTAGTGTGTAGTGTGTGTAGTATATAGTGCGTGCGGTGTGGTGAGGTATGTGGTGTACCTGTGTGCAGTGTGTAGCGCCCGCGCAAGCGCACAGTCGAGCAGGCGGCAGTCTGCCTGCAGTGGTGCAGTGTGTAGTGTGTGTAGTATATAGTGCGTGCGGTGTGGTGAGGTATGTGGTGTACCTGTGTGCAGTGTGTAGCGCCCGCGCAAGCGCACAGTCGAGCAGGCGGCAGTCTGCCTGCAGTGGTGTAGTGTGTAGTGTGTGTAGTATATAGTGCGTGCGGTGTGGTGAGGTATGTGGTGTACCTGTGTGCAGTGTGTAGCGCCCGCGCAAGCGCACAGTCGAGCAGGCGGCAGTCTGCCTGCAGTGGTGTAGTGTGTAGTGTGTGTAGTATATAGTGCGTGCGGTGTGGTGAGGTATGTGGTGTACCTGTGTGCAGTGTGTAGCGCCCGCGCAAGCGCACAGTCGAGCAGGCGGTAGTCTGCCTGCAGTGGTGTAGTGTGTAGTGTGTGTAGTATATAGTGCGTGCGGTGTGGTGAGGTATGTGGTGTACCTGTGTGCAGTGTGTAGCGCCCGCGCAAGCGCACAGTCGAGCAGGCGGCAGTCTGCCTGCAGTGGTGTAGTGTGTAGTGTGTGTAGTATATAGTGCGTGCGGTGTGGTGAGGTATGTGGTGTACCTGTGTGCAGTGTGTAGCGCCCGCGCAAGCGCACAGTCGAGCAGGCGGCAGTCTGCCTGCAGTGGTGTAGTGTGTAGTGTGTGTAGTATATAGTGCGTGCGGTGTGGTGAGGTATGTGGTGTACCTGTGTGCAGTGTGTAGCGCCCGCGCAAGCGCACAGTCGAGCAGGCGGCAGTCTGCCTGCAGTGGTGTAGTGTGTAGTGTGTGTAGTATATAGTGCGTGCGGTGTGGTGAGGTATGTGGTGTACCTGTGTGCAGTGTGTAGCGCCCGCGCAAGCGCACAGTCGAGCAGGCGGCAGTCTGCCTGCAGTGGTGTAGTGTGTAGTGTGTGTAGTATATAGTGCGTGCGGTGTGGTGAGGTATGTGGTGTACCTGTGTGCAGTGTGTAGCGCCCGCGCAAGCGCACAGTCGAGCAGGCGGCAGTCTGCCTGCAGTGGTGTAGTGTGTAGTGTGTGTAGTATATAGTGCGTGCGGTGTGGTGAGGTATGTGGTGTACCTGTGTGCAGTGTGTAGCGCCCGCGCAAGCGCACAGTCGAGCAGGCGGCAGTCTGCCTGCAGTGGTGTAGTGTGTAGTGTGTGTAGTATATAGTGCGTGCGGTGTGGTGAGGTATGTGGTGTACCTGTGTGCAGTGTGTAGCGCCCGCGCAAGCGCACAGTCGAGCAGGCGGCAGTCTGCCTGCAGTGGTGTAGTGTGTAGTGTGTGTAGTATATAGTGCGTGCGGTGTGGTGAGGTATGTGGTGTACCTGTGTGCAGTGTGTAGCGCCCGCGCAAGCGCACAGTCGAGCAGGCGGCAGTCTGCCTGCAGTGGTGTAGTGTGTAGTGTGTGTAGTATATAGTGCGTGCGGTGTGGTGAGGTATGTGGTGTACCTGTGTGCAGTGTGTAGCGCCCGCGCAAGCGCACAGTCGAGCAGGCGGCAGTCTGCCTGCAGTGGTGTAGTGTGTAGTGTGTGTAGTATATAGTGCGTGCGGTGTGGTGAGGTATGTGGTGTACCTGTGTGCAGTGTGTAGCGCCCGCGCAAGCGCACAGTCGAGCAGGCGGCAGTCTGCCTGCAGTGGTGTAGTGTGTAGTGTGTGTAGTATATAGTGCGTGCGGTGTGGTGAGGTATGTGGTGTACCTGTGTGCAGTGTGTAGCGCCCGCGCAAGCGCACAGTCGAGCAGGCGGCAGTCTGCCTGCAGTGGTGTAGTGTGTAGTGTGTGTAGTATATAGTGCATGCGGTGTGGTGAGGTATGTGGTGTACCTGTGTGCAGTGTGTAGCGCCCGCGCAAGCGCACAGTCGAGCAGGCGGCAGTCTGCCTGCAGTGGTGTAGTGTGTAGTGTGTGTAGTATATAGTGCGTGCGGTGTGGTGAGGTATGTGGTGTACCTGTGTGCAGTGTGTAGCGCCCGCGCAAGCGCACAGTCGAGCAGGCGGCAGTCTGCCTGCAGTGGTGCAGTGTGTAGTGTGTGTAGTATATAGTGCGTGCGGTGTGGTGAGGTATGTGGTGTACCTGTGTGCAGTGTGTAGCGCCCGCGCAAGCGCACAGTCGAGCAGGCGGCAGTCTGCCTGCAGTGGTGTAGTGTGTAGTGTGTGTAGTATATAGTGCGTGCGGTGTGGTGAGGTATGTGGTGTACCTGTGTGCAGTGTGTAGCGCCCGCGCAAGCGCACAGTCGAGCAGGCGGCAGTCTGCCTGCAGTGGTGCAGTGTGTAGTGTGTGTAGTATATAGTGCGTGCGGTGTGGTGAGGTATGTGGTGTACCTGTGTGCAGTGTGTAGCGCCCGCGCAAGCGCACAGTCGAGCAGGCGGCAGTCTGCCTGCAGTGGTGTAGTGTGTAGTGTGTGTAGTATATAGTGCGTGCGGTGTGGTGAGGTATGTGGTGTACCTGTGTGCAGTGTGTAGCGCCCGCGCAAGCGCACAGTCGAGCAGGCGGCAGTCTGCCTGCAGTGGTGTAGTGTGTAGTGTGTGTAGTATATAGTGCGTGCGGTGTGGTGAGGTATGTGGTGTACCTGTGTGCAGTGTGTAGCGCCCGCGCAAGCGCACAGTCGAGCAGGCGGCAGTCTGCCTGCAGTGGTGTAGTGTGTAGTGTGTGTAGTATATAGTGCGTGCGGTGTGGTGAGGTATGTGGTGTACCTGTGTGCAGTGTGTAGCGCCCGCGCAAGCGCACAGTCGAGCAGGCGGCAGTCTGCCTGCAGTGGTGTAGTGTGTAGTGTGTGTAGTATATAGTGCGTGCGGTGTGGTGAGGTATGTGGTGTACCTGTGTGCAGTGTGTAGCGCCCGCGCAAGCGCACAGTCGAGCAGGCGGCAGTCTGCCTGCAGTGGTGTAGTGTGTAGTGTGTGTAGTATATAGTGCGTGCGGTGTGGTGAGGTATGTGGTGTACCTGTGTGCAGTGTGTAGCGCCCGCGCAAGCGCACAGTCGAGCAGGCGGCAGTCTGCCTGCAGTGGTGTAGTGTGTAGTGTGTGTAGTATATAGTGCGTGCGGTGTGGTGAGGTATGTGGTGTACCTGTGTGCAGTGTGTAGCGCCCGCGCAAGCGCACAGTCGAGCAGGCGGCAGTCTGCCTGCAGTGGTGTAGTGTGTAGTGTGTGTAGTATATAGTGCGTGCGGTGTGGTGAGGTATGTGGTGTACCTGTGTGCAGTGTGTAGCGCCCGCGCAAGCGCACAGTCGAGCAGGCGGCAGTCTGCCTGCAGTGGTGTAGTGTGTAGTGTGTGTAGTATATAGTGCGTGCGGTGTGGTGAGGTATGTGGTGTACCTGTGTGCAGTGTGTAGCGCCCGCGCAAGCGCACAGTCGACCAGGCGGCAGTCTGCCTGCAGTGGTGTAGTGTGTAGTGTGTGTAGTATATAGTGCGTGCTGTAGTATATAGTGCGTGCGGTGTGGTGAGGTATGTGGTGTACCTGTGTGCAGTGTGTAGCGCCCGCGCAAGCGCACAGTCGAGCAGGCGGCAGTCTGCCTGCAGTGGTGCAGTGTGTAGTGTGTGTAGTATATAGTGCGTGCGGTGTGGTGAGGTATGTGGTGTACCTGTGTGCAGTGTGTAGCGCCCGCGCAAGCGCACAGTCGAGCAGGCGGCAGTCTGCCTGCAGTGGTGCAGTGTGTAGTGTGTGTAGTATATAGTGCGTGCGGTGTGGTGAGGTATGTGGTGTACCTGTGTGCAGTGTGTAGCGCCCGCGCAAGCGCACAGTCGAGCAGGCGGCAGTCTGCCTGCAGTGGTGTAGTGTGTAGAGTGTGTAGTATATAGTGCGTGCGGTGTGGTGAGGTATGTGGTGTACCTGTGTGCAGTGTGTAGCGCCCGCGCAAGCGCACAGTCGAGCAGGCGGCAGTCTGCCTGCAGTGGTGCAGTGTGTAGTGTGTGTAGTATATAGTGCGTGCGGTGTGGTGAGGTATGTGGTGTACCTGTGTGCAGTGTGTAGCGCCCGCGCAAGCGCACAGTCGAGCAGGCGGCAGTCTGCCTGCAGTGGTGTAGTGTGTAGTGTGTGTAGTATATAGTGCGTGCGGTGTGGTGAGGTATGTGGTGTACCTGTGTGCAGTGTGTAGCGCCCGCGCAAGCGCACAGTCGAGCAGGCGGCAGTCTGCCTGCAGTGGTGTAGTGTGTAGTGTGTGTAGTATATAGTGCGTGCGGTGTGGTGAGGTATGTGGTGTACCTGTGTGCAGTGTGTAGCGCCCGCGCAAGCGCACAGTCGAGCAGGCGGCAGTCTGCCTGCAGTGGTGTAGTGTGTAGTGTGTGTAGTATATAGTGCGTGCGGTGTGGTGAGGTATGTGGTGTACCTGTGTGCAGTGTGTAGCGCCCGCGCAAGCGCACAGTCGAGCAGGCGGCAGTCTGCCTGCAGTGGTGCAGTGTGTAGTGTGTGTAGTATATAGTGCGTGCGGTGTGGTGAGGTATGTGGTGTACCTGTGTGCAGTGTGTAGCGCCCGCGCAAGCGCACAGTCGAGCAGGCGGCAGTCTGCCTGCAGTGGTGCAGTGTGTAGTGTGTGTAGTATATAGTGCGTGCGGTGTGGTGAGGTATGTGGTGTACCTGTGTGCAGTGTGTAGCGCCCGCGCAAGCGCACAGTCGAGCAGGCGGCAGTCTGCCTGCAGTGGTGTAGTGTGTAGTGTGTGTAGTATATAGTGCGTGCGGTGTGGTGAGGTATGTGGTGTACCTGTGTGCAGTGTGTAGCGCCCGCGCAAGCGCACAGTCGAGCAGGCGGCAGTCTGCCTGCAGTGGTGTAGTGTGTAGTGTGTGTAGTATATAGTGCGTGCGGTGTGGTGAGGTATGTGGTGTACCTGTGTGCAGTGTGTAGCGCCCGCGCAAGCGCACAGTCGAGCAGGCGGCAGTCTGCCTGCAGTGGTGTAGTGTGTAGTGTGTGTAGTATATAGTGCGTGCGGTGTGGTGAGGTATGTGGTGTACCTGTGTGCAGTGTGTAGCGCCCGCGCAAGCGCACAGTCGAGCAGGCGGCAGTCTGCCTGCAGTGGTGCAGTGTGTAGTGTGTGTAGTATATAGTGCGTGCGGTGTGGTGAGGTATGTGGTGTACCTGTGTGCAGTGTGTAGCGCCCGCGCAAGCGCACAGTCGAGCAGGCGGCAGTCTGCCTGCAGTGGTGCAGTGTGTAGTGTGTGTAGTATATAGTGCGTGCGGTGTGGTGAGGTATGTGGTGTACCTGTGTGCAGTGTGTAGCGCCCGCGCAAGCGCACAGTCGAGCAGGCGGCAGTCTGCCTGCAGTGGTGTAGTGTGTAGTGTGTGTAGTATATAGTGCGTGCGGTGTGGTGAGGTATGTGGTGTACCTGTGTGCAGTGTGTAGCGCCCGCGCAAGCGCACAGTCGAGCAGGCGGCAGTCTGCCTGCAGTGGTGTAGTGTGTAGTGTGTGTAGTATATAGTGCGTGCGGTGTGGTGAGGTATGTGGTGTACCTGTGTGCAGTGTGTAGCGCCCGCGCAAGCGCACAGTCGAGCAGGCGGCAGTCTGCCTGCAGTGGTGTAGTGTGTAGTGTGTGTAGTATATAGTGCGTGCGGTGTGGTGAGGTATGTGGTGTACCTGTGTGCAGTGTGTAGCGCCCGCGCAAGCGCACAGTCGAGCAGGCGGCAGTCTGCCTGCAGTGGTGTAGTGTGTAGTGTGTGTAGTATATAGTGCGTGCGGTGTGGTGAGGTATGTGGTGTACCTGTGTGCAGTGTGTAGCGCCCGCGCAAGCGCACAGTCGAGCAGGCGGCAGTCTGCCTGCAGTGGTGTAGTGTGTAGTGTGTGTAGTATATAGTGCGTGCGGTGTGGTGAGGTATGTGGTGTACCTGTGTGCAGTGTGTAGCGCCCGCGCAAGCGCACAGTCGAGCAGGCGGCAGTCTGCCTGCAGTGGTGTAGTGTGTAGTGTGTGTAGTATATAGTGCGTGCGGTGTGGTGAGGTATGTGGTGTACCTGTGTGCAGTGTGTAGCGCCCGCGCAAGCGCACAGTCGAGCAGGCGGCAGTCTGCCTGCAGTGGTGTAGTGTGTAGTGTGTGTAGTATATAGTGCGTGCGGTGTGGTGAGGTATGTGGTGTACCTGTGTGCAGTGTGTAGCGCCCGCGCAAGCGCACAGTCGAGCAGGCGGCAGTCTGCCTGCAGTGGTGTAGTGTGTAGTGTGTGTAGTATATAGTGCGTGCGGTGTGGTGAGGTATGTGGTGTACCTGTGTGCAGTGTGTAGCGCCCGCGCAAGCGCACAGTCGAGCAGGCGGCAGTCTGCCTGCAGTGGTGTAGTGTGTAGTGTGTGTAGTATATAGTGCGTGCGGTGTGGTGAGGTATGTGGTGTACCTGTGTGCAGTGTGTAGCGCCCGCGCAAGCGCACAGTCGAGCAGGCGGCAGTCTGCCTGCAGTGGTGTAGTGTGTAGTGTGTGTAGTATATAGTGCGTGCGGTGTGGTGAGGTATGTGGTGTACCTGTGTGCAGTGTGTAGCGCCCGCGCAAGCGCACAGTCGAGCAGGCGGCAGTCTGCCTGCAGTGGTGTAGTGTGTAGTGTGTGTAGTATATAGTGCGTGCGGTGTGGTGAGGTATGTGGTGTACCTGTGTGCAGTGTGTAGCGCCCGCGCAAGCGCACAGTCGAGCAGGCGGCAGTCTGCCTGCAGTGGTGCAGTGTGTAGTGTGTGTAGTATATAGTGCGTGCGGTGTGGTGAGGTATGTGGTGTACCTGTGTGCAGTGTGTAGCGCCCGCGCAAGCGCACAGTCGAGCAGGCGGCAGTCTGCCTGCAGTGGTGTAGTGTGTAGTGTGTGTAGTATATAGTGCGTGCGGTGTGGTGAGGTATGTGGTGTACCTGTGTGCAGTGTGTAGCGCCCGCGCAAGCGCACAGTCGAGCAGGCGGCAGTCTGCCTGCAGTGGTGTAGTGTGTAGTGTGTGTAGTATATAGTGCGTGCGGTGTGGTGAGGTATGTGGTGTACCTGTGTGCAGTGTGTAGCGCCCGCGCAAGCGCACAGTCGAGCAGGCGGCAGTCTGCCTGCAGTGGTGCAGTGTGTAGTGTGTGTAGTATATAGTGCGTGCGGTGTGGTGAGGTATGTGGTGTACCTGTGTGCAGTGTGTAGCGCCCGCGCAAGCGCACAGTCGAGCAGGCGGCAGTCTGCCTGCAGTGGTGTAGTGTGTAGTGTGTGTAGTATATAGTGCGTGCGGTGTGGTGAGGTATGTGGTGTACCTGTGTGCAGTGTGTAGCGCCCGCGCAAGCGCACAGTCGAGCAGGCGGCAGTCTGCCTGCAGTGGTGCAGTGTGTAGTGTGTGTAGTATATAGTGCGTGCGGTGTGGTGAGGTATGTGGTGTACCTGTGTGCAGTGTGTAGCGCCCGCGCAAGCGCACAGTCGAGCAGGCGGCAGTCTGCCTGCAGTGGTGTAGTGTGTAGTGTGTGTAGTATATAGTGCGTGCGGTGTGGTGAGGTATGTGGTGTACCTGTGTGCAGTGTGTAGCGCCCGCGCAAGCGCACAGTCGAGCAGGCGGCAGTCTGCCTGCAGTGGTGCAGTGTGTAGTGTGTGTAGTATATAGTGCGTGCGGTGTGGTGAGGTATGTGGTGTACCTGTGTGCAGTGTGTAGCGCCCGCGCAAGCGCACAGTCGAGCAGGCGGCAGTCTGCCTGCAGGCGGCGGCAACGTGCTCGCCACCACGCGCACCGCGCCCCGCAAACACCACCCTCCACAACGTCTCCACCATCTGGAAACAGGCCACCACCCCATCAACACATACATACCCATCTCGCTCAAACTCCGTTTATATCTTTAACTCTGTTTCGAGCCCACTTTCAATAATAATTATAAATAATTATTTCAGTAAATAATTTTGATAGATATTAACTATTGAAATATTTATATCAATTATTAATATTTTAAATAATTATTATTGAAAGTTGGCTTGAAACACAGCTAAATATATCGGGTGTCACAAAATGCAACGTGTAGCACGAATGGGTCGGCTCGACCGGAGAAGGACCTCGCTCTTACAGAATACCAACGTAAAATAGCTGCTTAACGCTGCTGTGTTTCGTATGGTGAGTTTAGAGAACCGGAGACCCTTTTTTACTGTAAACGAGGAATTCCTTCTTAGTCCTCACGGGTGACAACACATCTGCATTTTGATTCATAATCGAAGATAGATGTAGATGTCTATGGGCCACAGTAACCACTTACCATCAGGTGGACTGTGTGCTCGTTTGTCACTGAATGATTTTAAGAAACAGTAGTTTTGGTGGTTCCGGTAGATTGCTGTTCCTGTTTTATGATATAAATGATGTTTTATGTGAATTTTAATTCGTAAAATTGGTGCTATTTTGTGTACCACTTGTATGTCGCATGTGAAGTCGAAACCATTTAACAAGTACTTCAATGTCCTTCCCCGGTCGAGCCGACCCATTAGTACTACAACTATACTCGAAATATAGCTGTAGCATGGCTCTACCACGTACAACACAATGTACGACGTCCTACAAAAATGCCGAATTGTTAAATTGTTTGATGCAAAAAGTAAATCTGCCACGTCAAATTTACAAAAAGACGGCATTACCTTTTACATATACAAGTAATTTTAGTGACATTACAATAATAACGGTCGTGTTGTTTCGAATTACTTTAGCAACTCAGGCCGCTCGCGCTCATACAAATATGCAGATCGGTAGAGCGATAGATCCGAGTCTGTATCCGAGATGTATTAGAGTGTGCCAATAGAGATATAATAGGGGCCCCGGTTTCATTTCGAATGGAGATATCGGAAACGCTCATATACGCTAATGGTGACCACCGTTGGGTTTTAGCCGATAGGGAGTCTGACATAACCTTTATGTTGCCCCTGCAGCCGACGGTATTCATAAGGATTTCCAGACAATAAAAAAGCCATACGCAGGCGTTCCCCTTAAGGTGACACTAGTCGACATTATTTCCATAGAAATTTCGGAGGGGTTTTACTCCGCTGTTTGACAGTGTACATCCAAAATTAAACATGATATCGTTTTGTCTCATTATTAAATTTGTCTGTACGGAAACAGAATAGTAAAATAAAATGTTATTAAAAAGTTACGAGCTACCAAAGATTCGTTTTTATTGCCAATTTTAACACAACTTTGGGCGTAAATTAGTAATAAAATAAGTGTAAAATTTCCAAAACAAAGTCTGTACCGACACAGGTCAATTATCGAAGAACTCAATAAATTCTATTTGTAATTGATTAATGCAGTGGTTTTTTCATAAAACCCCTTCTTCCAAAGGCCTTTTCGTATTTTTTTACGCGCGCATGTTACTATGAATTATCGTGCATCTCACTGAATAATGTCTCCCCCGGTGCGGTGCGGGAGGACGATGCTTACACACACATACACAGGCGGTGACGCGCGCTTATATTCGAGTTTTATTCGAAACGAAAAGTTTTGCTATTTTGTAATTTGGACGCCAAAGACAAAAGACGGCATGGAAATTGATATAATTGAAAGAGATGATGCGTTTTGGACGACAGACAATATTTTAAAATTTTCGTCTGTAATATAATATAATTATAAAAGTAAAAAAAGTAAAGTCTATATTCGATTACTATATAAAATTGCAACAATTTCATTGGTGCCGACGGGGCTCGAACCCGGGTTGTTCGCGTAATGTGATACTTACAGCGAGCGCTAACCATCTGAGCTACCACGGCTCTCACTGCAAGTGTTACGAGTATAAATAAATAAAGAATTACAAAACAGTTTAATTATTTATTAGACGACTTTTGCGGCGGATAAACAAAGTATATTATGTGGGATTTTCATAGGTACCTACTATTATTACCTAGATACCTACAATCTACAATACAACAAAATGTCACAAAACCTCGCCGCGTCGTGGCCACAAAATTGTAAACTTTAGGTAGGTACGTCAGTACTAAGAAAACAATCTTGATGGGTCACCTGTCTTGATAAAAACCTGTGCTTACGTTTAGTGATATTGAGTATATATAAGAAAATAAGAAGCCAGGTAAGTAAGTATTTTTGAAAACAATTTATAAGTAGGCAGACCAATTACGATTATTATCTAAATATTATAAATGCGAAAGTTTGGATATTTGGATGGACGGATGAATGGATGTATGTTACTCAATCACGCCAGAACGGCTGAAGGGATCTGGATGATATTTTGCTCAGAGATAGGCTATAGTCCGGAATTTTTTTTTTCAAAAAAACGTTACCCCACACTAGGATTTTCTCCTGTATCGTGGAGGCAGTTTACAAACATCCAGACCCGGAACAATTATTTGTAGACCATACAAATACTTGTTCGATTGATTCGAACCCGCGGCTCCCAGTACAACAATTCATTGCTAAGCCACTGCGCCACGGAGCTGCCAAATATCATATATGATACCGTTTATTCAGGTATTTCGTTGCCGTGGGATAATTATCGAGTTACACACGTTCGAAGCTGAACTCTTGAGTGATTGCTGCATGACCACTCGGGGAAAACTAAACATAATAAAATAAGCAATCTATATTAGGTATATAGAGCCACAGAGGTATACCTAATAATTTCGCGGTTTCACCCGCGTCATCACGTGTCCGAGATGCGTGGCATGACATGACACCTAGTTCAAGCATTTTATAATTGCAATCAAATATTTTATTTGATTGTAATGTATGGAAAAATTGTCATAATTAATGGAGTACTTTTATTTTATCTGTCCGCATATTATGCGCGGTTTTTTCCAGTTTTAAAGAAAAACGTACACGATACATGAAAAGTGTGTAGGCAAGAAATGGTTCTTGATAAATTTGCTATCAACCTCATTAATCAATTAAATTTAAACTTTCAAAATACCATAGCAACGTGAAATGAAAGAGTTCAGAAATAAAGATGTAACTAATCATTGCTACGGTTACCCGGGAGATAGATAAAAGTACTCAATTAATTTTGAATTTATTTTAGCTACTAGCTTTACCCCGCGACTTCGTCCGCGTTTAGTTTAGGGCGTTAATATTGTTGCAAAGACACCTAATAATTTTTCTAAAATTTAAGCAGGCTAAGTTACTTCTTATAACATGAGCTATCTACTAGTGAAAGTCCCGCCAAAGTCGGTCCAGCCGTTTTGGAAATTAACCGCAACAAACAGACTGACAGACATACAAAAATGTTAAAAATTGTGTTAATGTTATAAGTACCGTATACAGTTTCATACGCAATTAGTAAAAAGCTGTTATTTTGACATTACAAACAGACACTTCAATTTTATTTATTTGTGTAGATATAGATAACGATTGAACTAACGGCTAACCTAACCTCGCTCAAAGAAGCTTTCAATACTGGCTTCTCAGTTCGCACCGAGCTAGGGGTTATGCGTTGTTTGCGCGTCAAGCCAAGTAGGTATTGAATTAGTTTAATTTTACATTATCTCTTAAACTATGTACTATATAAACATGGTATAAAGAACGAAGTTTATCTTCATAAAATTGTCTTGATAATGAAGTAACTTTGGTTCGTAAGGTGCCTAATAATTAAATTTTCATTTTTTTTTGTCACAAAATGCCTAATTGTGGCTTATATATAAGAAATAGACATATGGTATCGCGGACTTTTTTTAGACGGAGTAAAGATCTATATTTTTCTAGAACATTGTATTTACGTATCCCGAACCATAACAGCGCTTTTTCTTCTGACTTCCTTAACAAATATAGGCTAGCTGAGATATATAGCCTAATGCTGTATAGCCTATACTATTCAACATGAATCTGGCTATAATATCCAAAAAAAGATTTTTCAAATCGGACTGGTAGTTCCAGAGATTAGCACGTTTAAACAAACAAAAACCCTCTACTGCTTTATTATATTAGTATAGATGTTGCATCGTGTTCGTGTAACTTCGTTTTTATTCTAACGGTTCGGAACACCGTACGAACAAGACATGCGTGAATACTAGTGTCGATATGCTCATCACTGATACTATCTCTGTCGGGCACGATGCCAGGTGAGACAGCGTGCTTTTTGGCCGCGCCTACCAACGAGTTCGAGTCCGCGACTTGTGCCACCTTAACGTATAAGTCGACGCGGTCCGAGAACTAGACTAAATCTAGTTACGCGGTGAATCAACGCCCTACAAAAATGCCGATATGTTCAGTTCAATTTACTTTCAGAGTAATTACTAGAATAGAAGGAATCCTACAATAAGAACAAAATTCTTGTAGTTGAACTCTTTATACATAAGTCGTTTAACGTGGTACAAAGTATGTTCTTTTACAGGGTTGTTACCGTTTCTCCATTACATAGACACCTCTATTGATGAGCGAAATAAAAAGTTGTCGATAAACTCATTTGGTCTACGACTTAGTAAAATTAAGCATTTTGGTTAATTAATTTATTTTTAATACTTATTTATATCAATTTGTTTGACATCTTACAACTGCAACGTAGTCGAAACGCGGAATTTCGCACTATCGTGGTAATTTAAAATATATCGTGGAAAGGTCACTATGAAATCTACTAAAATTCAGCCTGTATATTTCTGCCAAATTATCCCTAGATCCTGCGTTTCGTTGAAGAACGAAGCCGATGCCGCATTGAGGATCCGATCTCTTTACATTTGCATCGTCTGGAGTCTAATAGGTCAACGAACTTCAAATCCTACGTACTCCATGTTCCTGCAAAACATAAAGAGACATTCTTCGCTCCCGATTTCTGGCCCTCTGGGGTAGTGTTTCGCCGAAACAGGGACACGCCAAAGAAAAAAGGTCCCTAAATATGTAGTGTTACGTCTATATTTTATATATATAAGGTTAAGGTATATATTGCTATGGGCCATTGTTCTTAATTTTTAAGTCCTTGATGCCTGAAATAAAGTTATTGTATTGTATTGTATGGGCTGTAAACACGTAACCAAGTAACTAGTTACATAATATGCCTACCGACCTTACATACACAAAAAGTTTTATTAAAATTGTTTTTGTTTCATTTTCTTCCAACAACAATATACCTGCCATCAAGCAATATAAGGGAAACCTGTTATTGGCCATACTTTTAGTTTGTTACATTAATGTTAATATTTACTATATACGCTGTTGGTTTTCTGAATAAATTAAATAAAAAAATAAATAAATAAATATAGTGATGTACATTCTGTAAATACTAGGAACCATAGACTTAGAATATACTGGCGTATATACCGACATAGTGTGCAAGGGAGAAGAAAATTCCTTATGGCAAAAATGCAAGATAGAAAAGGATACCAAACCTCATGACTCTGTAACCGATTTTGAATGACATATCGACACTTGTCGGCACGCAAGAAATAGCTATTAGATATATTGTAATTTTTTAGAGTGTAATTGTGGTTATTTCTATAAAGTAACTTTTTTACAAAATGGTTACTTAATCTGCGAGCGACTGTGGTGTTAAAAATAGAAATAATCCTGATAATAAGCACCTTTCACAGCTAAATTCTCAACACGTCTTCAATGTTATGACGCGTCTATTTTTGATTAAAATTTGTTATATACTGTGTAATAATATATAGAATGTTTCCAATTGTTTTGTAAATTTTGATATTTTTCAAAGAAAAAAGTCACGTTGTTGATAATTTGCATGAATTTGGTAAAACATTTAAATACAAAATATTTTACATGTACGCTAGGGGATTGACTCAACTGATATAGTTGAAATTATAAATTAAAGTCGATATTTATCTTGAATGTTCATAACACATCGATAGACTTGCGCACACAACAAGAAAATAAATCCTCGGTTTGCGTTCTAAAATGTGATTTTATTTTGCTTTTTGTCAAACAGATTCCTTTCGGATTCTATAATTAGGAAATATGGTTAGCGTTAATTGGACGGGTTGGTTGGAATCCAAAGAACTCAACAATTTACAGCAAACATTTTCTTGAGAAGTATTCAAGAAAAATTAGAATAAAAACAATTTTATTAAAAGTAACCATTCCTTCCTTATTTCTACCAGTAAGTACAATATTGTTACAGCACGACTTCAAAAATTTAACTTTTTTTTTTATAGAATTAGGCTGACGAACGAGCACACAGTCCACCTGATGGTAAGTGGTTGCTGTGGCCCATACACATCTATATCTATCCTCGTTTGCGAATCAAAATACAGATGCATTGTCAGCCGTGAGGACTTAGATAGAATGCCTCTTTTCCAGTAAAATAGGTCTCCGGTTCTCTACACTGCCCATACTAAACACAGCAGCATTAAGTTGCTATTTCACGCTGGTATTCTGTGAGAGCGTGGTGCTTCCCCGGTCGAGACGACCCATTCGTGCTACAACTATACTACTAATATAGCTGCAGCATGGCTCTACCACGTAAAAAATAAAAAAAAACTATGGAACAAAACAAATACTATGGTATTTATACTATCCTGGTAAACTGGATTACGCGTCTCATGCGCGGGCATCTAGCGGCGCTCGGGCATCTAGGGGCGCTACAGGAGCAGCACTAAATATCTATATCTAACTAAATCAAAAGTTTTATCATTGTGACTTGGGTATATAGTTCGAGGCTCCGCTCAACCCCTTAGGGAAAACAACGTGATGTTATAAATATTGTACTAATGAGACCGTGAGGTGCGGCTGGTTAAGTAAGGTTATACATTTGTTTGGTTGATGAATAGATACTCAGTTGGGTTCATAATGGCTTTAATAAGATAATCTCAAAGTTTTTTATTTTTAATATACTGCAGTTTTATAATCTATAAAAATCTATTTCTATTTTTACCTAACGTTTTTAAAGTTTTATACGTGGTAGAGCCATGCTGCAGCTATATTAGTAGTATAGTTGTAGCACGAATGGCTCGGCTCGACCGGGGAAGGACCACGCTCTCACAGAAAACCAGCGTAAAATAGCAGCTTAACACTGCTGTGTTTCGTATGGTGAGTGTAGAGAACCGGAGATTACTGGCAAAGAGGCATTCCATCTTAGTCCTCACGGGTGACAACGCATCTGCATCTTGAGTCTTTATTGAGGATAGATGTAGATGTCTATGAGTCATAGTAACCACTTACCATCAGGTGGACTGTGTGCTCGTTTGTCACCCGATCCTATAAAAAAGAATTTGATACTCACAACGCCCGATGCCCGATTTATGCTTGGTACCCGACGACAGTGTGTCAAGGGCTAAATAGCGTGGTTCATCGCCTACGGCGTTATGCGTAGAGGAGAGGAACTTGTGTTTATTAACAGCTGCACGGATCAATAGTTCTGCGAGATTAAGTTGCGCTTGTCACATTCAGTCCATGGATTGGTCACCGTCTTCTTAAAATACCAAGATTGAGAGAATAGTCAGTGCATCTGTATCCTCAGACACCTGGTACACTTTCATATCTCCTGCGTATTTGTCTAGTCTGTGTAATATCATTATGTTTTTAAATTCATGCATCTAAAACGATAATAAGTTTGTTATTTTTCAGGGACAGATAAAAGAAAGAGAGAGTAGCCTCATAAACATATTGGCCTTTAAACGGAGCTAAATAAGTTTAACTGATTCCTACAAGTTTCCTTACTTAAATTATTAAGTTTAAATGCATATTTAAGTCGAATGTTAAAATTAATTTTTATAACGAATGCACACTAATATTTGCAATATAATATTGTTGCGCGCCACTATTAATATCTTGTACATGACAACACTAGTTACACTAGCGCCCTCTAGTGTCGAGTAAAAGAAAGTGTTACGTGCCACTATACATGGCAACACTAGTTAAACTAGCGTTCTCTAGTGTCGAGTAGCAGAACTAGGAGAGTCGAGATACTTCCAGAAATTTCGGGACCGATATGTACTCAAACATTCTAGATGTCGCTACAGTAGAAGGTTCTGGAAACTATCTGAGGCCCTATATAAGGCCGGTATAGACCACGACTGGGGCAGTATTGAATTAGCGATACAAGGGAATACTTCGAAGCGAAATAACGGCGAACTGTGTTTTATTATTAGTGTGATTTTAAGTTGTTATTAGTGTTGTGTAATTAAATAATAATAGTCAATTTTGGTAATTCACTCGGCAGTTTTTAATTATCTCGAATCCCAAGCTCGTAACAATATAATCATCATCACTTGATTTAGAAACTATTTACTTTTTTAATTTTTATATTCTTTTATATTTTTAAACTAAAAATATAGTAATAAATAATTAACAAACAAACACAATAGAGCGTATAGATGTCGATTATTGCTAAAATTGGAAAGGAAATCATTATAGATTAAAGACGTCAGTTGACCGGCGGCGCATTGCTGCTTCTGTATTTATTGTTTAAATAATGGTTTAAAGTGGACTTTGATATGTAAAAGTGGTGCTGCTTTGCGTATGAAATGTCTGCGCATGTGAACTATTAGTGGAAAAGGTGATACAAGTGCTTCGAAGGTAATATGAATTTCAAGATTCTATCCGCTTAGCCGCCTTGAGATACCATCGCCAACTGTCTGCTGGCTCGAGTTGCCGCGAAAATGTTCCAAGAACTGTGCAATGTGACGCATCAACATATTGTGAAGCAATGTACTATATAGGATTATTATGTCTTGATATTGAAATAAATGAAGATATGGCTTAAAGGACAAGCATCCAAGCCAAAAAATCTTAATAAAAAAATGTCATGTGAAATAACGTCATACATATTACTACTAGAATAGGGATGTAATTTTCTCAATTTATGTAGAATTGTAGGCTATGAACACTATGTATGTAATTACTCTAAGGTTGAAATGATTTTTAAATAAAACTAATTTTACGGATTTTATCGCGTATATTAACTTATTTTTATATTCCCGACGTTTCGGGTGCTTTCCAGCACCCGTGGTCACGGGGGACTGAGTTGTTTGACGTCCTGCTGTCATAGTTAGCCCGGCTACCTTCAGTTTTTTAATATTAATGGGAAAATCTTTGTTTCAGAGAGCACGAGGGATCTGTGACAGAAAACATCTGGCCGCCGAGCTTCAGCACGTCGAGCAAGTACTGCAAGACAACAAGCTTCGGGTCCCGCGCCTACGTCACAGTAACCGAGTGAAGCCAGCCACAGTCGAGCGTGTGCCTGCTGTACTACCCTATGTCAGAGGAGTCACAGACAAGGTTGGCTACAACTTGAAGCGAGCTTCCATTAAAACATACTTCAAGCCGCTGAAGAAGATTGGTCAATTTTTACCATCCGTCAAGTGTCATATCCCTCTACAAGATGCAGGAGTGTACAAGCTGGATTGTGAATGTGGTCTCTCGTACATAGGACAAACAAAAAGATCTATTAAAACCCGCGTTAAAGAACATATAGCTGACGTGAAGCACCGACGTATCGGGAAGTCTGCAGTTTGTGAACATGTTCAGGATCGTCCCCGTCATTACATTAGATTTGATAGACCACAAATCCTCGCAAAAGAACACCGATTCCTCCCAAGGATGATTCGCGAGGCTATTGAAATTAAAAAACATCCTAATTTCAATAGAGAAGATGGATGGGTGCTGCCATCTGCTTGGGATCCCATAATTAATAAAATCAAATCCAAACCCAAGTATACCACTGCTAGACTTCAAGATACTGTAAGCTCATTCTGCGTAAATCGAACCAAAAATTTAAAAAAAAATAATATTAAAAAACTGAAGGTAGTCGGGCTAACTATGACAGCAGGACGTCAAACAACTCAGTCCCCCGTGACCACGGGTGCTGGAAAGCACCCGAAACGTCGGGAATATAAAAATAAGTTAATATACGCGATAAAATCCGTAAAATTAGTTTTATTTAAAAATGTGTATTGTTCGCGTAAATATAAGAAATCATTATTGAAATGATTTGCCAATTAATGCAGGCAAGTCATACCATAGAGCCTAATTAGATGTAAATTAAATTCAAACTGGAATATCTTTAATTCCTGACGTCCTGCAGTAATATGACAATATCGTTCAGGATTTCAAACTCTATTTTTTATATATTTTTCATTTGTAGACGCAAGAAAAAAATGTCAATAAACAATTTGATTGGGAGCTATCCATTGTTCTCTGCAAATATCACAGTTATTTTTTCTTTGTATTAGCAACCTTAGTAGCATAGCTTTTCATTCCAGTTCCAAATAAAACGAAAATATCTGAAGTATTAAGAAAAAAATAAAATTAACTTAATCTTTCAACTTAACTTTTAGCTTTTAATCAACTTTCATTTGTCACGGTAAAAACATTTTGCAAAACTACGATGACAAGTTATTATACAAATTTGCAAAACTAATCAAGATTTTAAAATGTGATGTAAGTAAGTAAAATTCTAAGACGATGAATGTAAAAAAATACTCTAGTTACACTAAGCACAAAAAAAAATATTCCTCTTTTTCCTGAATAAGAATCAAACACAATAATTAATTATTATCCTTGAAAGCATTATTGTGTGCCCCAAAAACAGATACACAAGCGTCGTCAATAGATTATTGAAGTGCTAGTGAGATAATAGTTATACCATTGGTAAGCAAGAGTGACAATGCAAACTTCTAAGACTTTAGGCTGCTACTTTGTTGACAGAAAAGCCCAAAAACTGTTTCCAACCCGACCCGGGACTCTAACCCGGGATCTTACGACCACTAGGTAAATGGGAAAATGGTCGGGGAGACAGTTGTCATTTGCAAATGGTTGTCCCTAAGGCTAAAGTACCGGATGTTCTACAGCTGTACCATAGTGGTTCTTCAGGAGGCCACCTGGAAGTTAAACGAACTCTACTGAAGATCCGAGAAAGGTTTTACTGGGTCCACTGTCGTGACGATGTCGAGGACTGTGCCGCAACTTGTACAATTGTGCGGCTGTAAAGGAACCTCAAACTGGTAGTAGAGGCGCATTGAAATTGTACAACGTTGGTGCACCATGGGAGAAGATAGCCATTGACGTTGCGGGGCCCTTTCCGGATAGTGAAAGTGGTAATAAGTATTTCATGGTTGGTCAAAGCCGCCTTTTACGACATCCACGTGACGATATCGTGCGATCACTATATGCGAAATATTTTAATGTGAGATACCGTGTGGCTCCAGTGCCAGAAGGTCTTCCTCGTCGTGCAGTCGCAGGGCTGACTCCTCGATGAGGTTAACCCGCGTCTGTAAAATAAAATGGATACTGCATCTTAATTATTTCTTATTACAGCATATAAAAAGTCAACCGCTGAACAGGATTGCACGGGATAGTTATCAAGATTTAGGTTATCTGGATAATTATATATACACGGTTATTTTGCAATAACCGGCCAAAGGAAACAATCATTGAGTTATATATACTACGCGCATGCGCGGGAGATAGTGGATATTCTTACACCACCGTCACACGGTGATTTCATCAAGTTCCACTTATCTCATCCTGCAATGAATATAATATACTAATCTCTTGCCTCACCTCGTCGGTACTCAAGTGGTTGGTGGAGTCGGTTTCCTCGGTGCGCCTGAGACGTACCCTCGACGCTAATTTGGCTTGTCGGGACTCGCAACGACCTGAAACAAAAACCTTATGTAGATGTCAAGGATTTTATCGTAGTAGAGCCACGCTGCAGCTATATTATAGTTGTAGCACGAATGGGTCGGCTCAAAGGACCACGCTATCACTGTCTACCAGCGTGAATAGCTGTCTAACGCTGCTGTATCCCGTATAATGAGTGTAGAGAACCGGAGACCCTTTTTACTGGAAACGAGTATTCCATCTTAGTCATGAGTGACAACGCATCTGCATTTTGATTCTTTATTGAAGATAGATGTAGACGTCTATGGGTCACAGCATGCACTTACCATCTGGACTGTGTGCTCGTTAGTCACCTATTATACCTATTTATAAAAAAAATACCTATTTACCGTGTGTGTTTACTGGTAAGACCACTGGGAAAGAAAATTCTCAGTAGTCCCACTAAGTACACGAAACTTGTCATCAGTTAGTCAGTAGTAGTTACTCAAGTTTATTTTAGGAACAGTACTAGGCAAACATAAAGTTGCAAGAGGCGGTGTGATAGTTCTAAGTTTGTATATTTTGAACACGAATAGTACTTATATTGACTACTGTTCGCCTGATACTTCTGATACAAAAATATATTAATAATCTGTACAAATAAATATAATAGGAGTGTCTGTTTATAATGTCAAAATAACACATTTTCACTAAATGCATATTAAAGTATGTCTGGTTTCTAGTTTAAGAGAAAGAAGAAAGAAGAAATTTATTTCTCATAAGAATAAATCATTCATTTGTCTGAGAAATACAAGATTGACTTAAAATAGATATGTATATTTACATCTGAACAAATGCTGGAGCGACATTATTTTATCATTGTGTGATGTGATATCATTATTGTAAGAACATTGACAATAACATTTAAAATTCAGATTAACATAAAATAAAAATAAAAATGTGGGAAAGTTGAAAACAATTGCATAGACAAATTTAAAACATTGCACACTTTCTAATATTGTTAAACATTGAGTATAGCAAACGGCTATGGTCTTATTACATGTCAAAAATCGAGGCACATCTATTGGATGCACACAGCACATTATTATATGCGGTAGTTATAACAAAAACACACGTTTTAAAAGTTTTGTCTGTCTGTCTGTTTGTTCTGGTTAATCTCCGAAACGGCTGGACCGACGACTTTCACGTGCAGATAGCTGATGATATAAACAGTAACTTAGGCTACTTTTATTTAAGAAAAATAATTAGGGTTCCGCGTCGTAAAATTAAAAACCTAAATTACACGCGGGCGAAGTCGCGGAGAACAGCTAGTACACTATAATTCTGTCCTGCGCATATAACTTCCAGAGTCGGACTACTAAGCTTGGGTAAAAGATATCGATATATCGAAATATCGATATATTCTCAGCAAAATATTGATAATTTGATATATCGATATTTTTACCACGATATATCGATATACTATATTTGTTTTAGAGTATCGAATTCGTATCCATGTCGATATATTTGAAAATAATATAATTATTTTTTTAATTTAATAGATAATATATTTTAAACTACAAAAGAATTCATATGCAGTTTTTTTTCTTCAAAACATGACGACATATCGATATATCGACATTAATCACGCGTTACTATATCGGTACTGTCTGATACGGTTTAAAAATATCGATATATTTTTTCACTCGCCTGGAAAAAGGACTACTAAAAATTTTCTTCCCCAGTGGTCTTACAAGACACTATTGGGAAATATACATGTGTATTCATTCATTTCTATTGACGCGATCATTCATGTATCGATTCATCTTACGAACTGGGTCATTCGGCTCGATCAATCAAATGGATCATTCCGAGTTTTAGTACCCTGTGATAAGTGAGACCCGCTCGATAATGTCGGTCATCTGACATTACTACACTCTTTGGTAGTATGTCTTGTCAATCGTTTGATCCCGGAACGTTCAAAAAATGTAATTGCAATCATCAATACTTTGATGCGTCCCGGGTCAATTGAACGATTCGTTCACGATTGACACATCATGTCTATTGGAAGAAAATTTCTTAGTGGACTTGCCAGTAAGACCCAAGTGTTCTTAAGACGGTTTTTTATTACTTCACTAACTGTTCCTCGCGACTTAGCGCGCATGAAATTACGATTGGATTTCATGAGTTTTAATTTTTTTACGCGGAACCCTAATTCTTTTCCTGAAATAATAGTAGTAAGTAACTCCTTATAAAATTAGCTATTAGTGTCGGAAATTAGCCGAAAGAAACACACAGATTTTTTTTAAAATCGTTTTTTTTTGTTATAAGTACGGTATAATACTTTCATACGCATTTAGCAAAAAAGCTGTTATTTTTACATTACAAACAAACACTTCAATTTTATTTATTTGTATAGATTTACATGCATATAAACAGAAATAGAAACGGAAACTTTTTTATTCGATATCTAATATATAAAAATTAATGTTAGTTTGTTTGTTCGTATTTTATGCGCTGACATACTGTTCATCAGATAGCGCTAAAACTTTGTGAACTTATTGCTTGCACTTGCACGAAGGTTATAGGTATAGTAGTACAATTAACTTACAGTAGGTGGCGCGTGTGCCGTACCGACAAATTTATTTGTAAGTTATATATAATTCAACTTCAATGAATGTATTAGCATTCCTAATTAACGACGGTTCTGTGGCGCAGTGGCTTACCAATAAGTTGCAGCGCCAAGGGCCGCGGGTTCGAATCCCACACAGAACAAGTATTTGTATGACCTACAAACTAATTGTTCCGGGTCTGTATGTTAGTCCTTGTGAAATTTATGTATGTCAACACTCCCCAGGATACAGCAGAAAATCCTAGTGTGGAGGTTACGTTTTTAAAAGCAAAAAAAAAAATAAAGGAAAAACAATTAAACAATATAGTTCTTGCAATTTTAAAACTATATTTCCACAATTATTTCTTCCGCGACTGCAACACGCCCGGTACCAGCTGGTATTTTATAAATAATAATTATTGAACGTCACTGTTTTGTTTAATTTTACACTGGTTCTATATAAATAAATAAGTTCAGAGTTGCCAAACTATGAATAAATTACTTCGTATATTACCCGGGGACGGCGGCAGCAGACCTTCCGGCACCTCGTAGCTGTCTCCCAGCAGGTGAGCAGCCCTCGCGTATTGGCAGCACCTGCAAGTCGTTCCAGCGTATTTAATCATCGTCATCATCATTACAGCATATCAAAGTTTACTGTTGAATATAGACCTTCCTCTTACATTGTCTCAGGTACTATACTTGCCGCACTTACCCAACTTGGCAACAGTTAATAATTTTCTTATATTTACGCGAACACTACACATTTAAATCAAACAAGTTTTTCGCGTATACGAACTTATTTTATATTCCCGACGTTTCGAGCACTTTACAGCACCCATGGTCTCGGACAGACTTAGGTGTTCGACATCTCAATGTCATCATAGTCATAGGATCCCAAGCGGATGCTATCACCCAACTATCCTACACAACACCCATGGTCTGGTAATTTGAATTTGAATTATGACATTAGGACGTCGAAGCCCCCCCCCCCCCTTTGATTTATAACATTAGGACGTCGAAGCCCCGCCCCCATATGAATTATGACATTAGGACGTCGAAGCCCTCCCCCCCCCTTGAATTATGGCATTAGGACGTCGAAGCCCCTCCCCTTTTAATTATGACATTAGGACGTCGAACCCCTCCCCCACCCACCCCCCGTGACCATGGGTGATGTAAAGTGCTTGAAACATCAAGTCATTCTACGAATGTGGTCAGTCTACTAGTGCTACGATAGTGTGGTGGTTCTGTTCGTTGTTGTAATTATTCTAGTGCAGGCAAAAAGGATGGGTGTTGCTGTTGCTGTACATATTTTGGTGTTATCATGTAATTACGTACCTCACGTTACACTGGTGTGTGATTGTGGCGGAGACGTGTTACGGTGTGGTCGAACTGTAATTTCACTATACTGAATGTATAGTGCGTTACGTTGTCTTATTACTGATAATGATTAAACTGCGTAAGCAAGAGAGCAAGTTGAACATCCGCTCTCACACATTTATTACTTTTAACAATTAACGCTATCCTGATGTATTTCCGATATATATACGTCTGCATCTCTACTTGCCTGGCAGTGCTCACACATATCTCGGAGTCCCGTTCCGAATAATTAACGCTCGTGTCGCACGGGTCGCTCTGTTGAGGGGTCGAAACCTCCACACGGGGTTGTTCCACCCTGAAATAAATAATAAGCGGTTGTTAATTTCTTTGGTACATAAACACTCACGCCTGTCACCCAGGGGTGTAGACAGACACCACAGACTTCCATTTGGCACGATCCTGACACACCTCTCTCACCTCCTCCACATCCATATATCTCTACGCATACTCGCTCGTCGGTTAAAGGTACTCTAGATTTGGCCCATTTTTCAATATATCGCCAATTTGGTAGATAAACTTTCGCCTATTGCGTCCCTTCCCGACTCTGCCGTTCACTTCTGCAACATAAATTTGCTTTGTCACTATTTCCTCATTCATTCTTTCTACATAACCAAATCACTTAAGCATCCCTTTCTTAAGCCTGGTCACAACGTCATCTTGCAAACCGCACTCTTCCCTTATCACACAATTTCTCACCCTGTTATTCAGATTGATACTTATTGAAATACTAGCTATGTTAGCACCTTTCCGTTGACCTCTCCAAATTCACGACTTTTTCGCATTAAAAGTACATCATCATCATTATAATGAGGCCCATGGGAATGAGGTGATCGCTAAGATGCTGTTTCTAAATGTTTTCATCCTTTATTGTATGATTAATATTGTAAATTAATATTTAAACAAAGTCCTGCTAAGTTTCTAGCTGGTGTTTTTTTTTTTTTTAATTAAAAATAGGCTTCGATGAGGTCTACGATGGAGCGAGTTTACCCAGGAGAAGCCTGTTTACACGCACCTTGAAGAGGTCAGGTCATATGCACTTGGAAAAACAGACGCCGGTAGGGCATTTCACTCCTTGTCTGTGCGCATTATGAAAGATGATTTGTAGCGCTTAGTGCGAATATTCGGAAGTGAGGACGGTAACCTGCAGTGCGTTTGGTACTCCGATAGGAGAAAGGAGAAGCCGGTGTGAGCTTATGAAGCTCATACGCTCACTTTTTTTCACTTTGTACGTGCTAGAGCCATGCTGCAGCTTTCTTAGTTGTATAGTTGTAGCACAAATGGGTCGACTCGACCGGAGAAGGACCGCGCTCTCACAGAATACCAGCGTAAAATAGCAGCTTAACAATACTGTGAACCGGAGACCCCTTTTACTGGAAACGAGGCATTCCATCTTAGTCCTCACCGGTGACAACGCATCTGCATCTTGATTCTTAATCGAGGATAGATGTAGATGTCTATGGGCCACAGCAACCACTTACCATCAGGTGGACTGTGTGCTCGCATGTCACCTTTATTCTATAATAAACATAAAAAACAACTCTCCGTAGTACAATCTGTAGACGACCCTTTTTAATATACATTAGGTCAGCAGCCATCTATGACTACCCTGATCGACCGTTCACTCATAAAGTCAGTTATCCAGTTGCAAATTTCGGCGGGGATGCCGTGAGCAGGAAGCTTACTCAGCAGAATTGCGAACCAAGCACTGTCAAAAGCCTTCGAGATATCGAATTAAACTGCTAAGGCTTTACCGTTCTTCTCGATGGCCTCGCCTTAGGAGGGCGTGATATACACAAAAAGATCCCCAGCGGACCGTCCCCGACGGCCGCCATATTGATGGTCTACTGAGGAGGTCAAGGTCAAGGTAACTTTATAGAGTACGGAGGTGATGGCGATTAGTCGATAATTACAGGGATCGGCACAACTACCATTCTCGGGTACTGGTCGCACATTGGCAAGCTTCCAAGATTTGTGCACCCTCTGATGGTGGTGAGGTGCATTTTAAGCCGGAGGAAGTACCTTCCACCACCAATTTCTGACTTATTCCGACGATTCTTATAATTAATGCTTCGAAAACAATGCAGAGTACGTAAGGCAACCCCGCATGCTTCGGAAGCTGTGCAGAGGACGTAAGGCAATCCTGCGTGTTTCGGAAGCTGTGCAGAGTACGTAAGGCAATCCTGCGTCTTTCAGAAGCTGTGCAGAGTACGTAAGGCAATCCTGCATGCTTCGGAAGCTGTGCAGAGTACTTAAGGCAATCCTGCGTGTTTCTGAAGCTATGCAGAGTACGTAAGGCAATCCTGCATGCTTCGGAAGCTGTGCAGAGTACGTAAGGCTATCCTGCGTCTTTCGGAAGCTGTGCAGAGTACGTAAGGCAATCCTGCATGCTTCGGAAGCTGTGCAGAGTACGTAAGGCAATCCTGCGTGTTTCTGAAGCTATGCAGAGTACGTAAGGCAATCCTGCATGCTTCAGAAGCTGTGGAGGAAGAATCTACTTAAGGCAGTCCTCACCTGACGTGCATCTCCTGAGTGCTGGTGTCGGTGGTATCGTCGGGCAGTTCCTTCAGCTCGGGCTTCGCTTCCAACGGGCTCGGGAGCTCCGCCGGGCTCAGTGACGACGTGTCGTTCTGGAAAGAGCCAGTAAAACTTTCGTATTTGAGATCTGAATGTCTACGGTTATCACAGAAAATATATGTGCAGTCAATTAAAGACAGAGACGGCTACAGATGTGTTGTCTCCTCTGTGAACTAAGATGGAATGCCTAACAATCTGTAATTACACTGACCCTCCATACTCTTCAGACAGAGATATAATATTATTAATAATGTAGAGTGATATCTAATCCGTGGTAGAGCCATGCTGCAGCTATATTATAGTTATAGCACGAATGAGTCGGCTCGACCGGGGAAGGACCACGCTCTCACAGAAAACCAGCGTGAAATGGCAGCTAGACACTGCTGTTTTTCGTAAGATGAGCGTAGAGAACCGGAGACCAATTTTACTGGAAAAGAGGCATTCCATCTTAGTCCTCACGAGTGACAACGCATCTGCATTTTAATTCGCAAACGAAGATAGATGTAGATGCCTATGGGCCACAGCAACCACTTACCATCGGGTGGACTGTGTGCTCGCTTGTCACCCTATCCTATAAAAAGAAATGTAGTGGCGGTGTATATCCACTATCCCATATCCTTCCGTGGGTGTCGTAAGAGGCGACTTGGGGTAACAAAGCTGAAGATGGGTAGCTACGTTTTTTTATAACAATAAATACATTGCGTTTGCCAACCCGCATGCCAAACGTGGGAACTATGGCAAATCCCCCCCTATGAGACTGATATTTGGGGGAGTCCTATGTTCACCAGGGGATTTTAGATATACTGTAACGGTAGACGTAACGGCCGACGGTTAGGATTAGGAAAGAGGAGAAAAACGTATACAAATAAATAGAGAATAATTAGGTTAAGAAGGACGACACTGCAAGTTCTTTTTTCTGTTTTACTTTCTTTTTTAAAAACTTACTATGATTTTCTCTTGTATCGTGGAGTCAGTTTACAATAATAAATTGAAAATGGACAAACATCCAGATACAGAAGAGAAATTATTTGTAGGCCATAGAAATACTTGTTTCATGCAGGATTCGAACCCGCAGATCTCGACGCCGTAATTCTGTTATCACTGTGAAGGTTTTTAGAGGTGGAAAGGGTTTCTGGCCGTGGCAGAAAAAGGGGAGATCTCCCATCGGACAAAGTATTCAGCCGGTATTGTCTCCGTCCTATTCTATATATATTATACCTCAGTACTTGGGAACATTAATAGCGCGATTTAGGCTTCGGTGCCTTTCGCTTATGGCGCGACGAGAGCGCCGCTACAAGTTGGACCGAACTACTCACTTGCTCAGTCCGGGACCTGTCCGCGTCGTTGTCAAGCTCTCCAGCTGGCTGGGTGGTGGACTCGCACTCGTCTGCAAACGTCGTAATCAATCAAACAACCGATGCTTGTCATTCGCACAAAAATATAGAAGCTTTTATTAAATTTATAGATATAAAGTAAGAGTGACAAATGAGCACACAGACCACCTGATGGTAAGTGGTTGCTGTGGCCCATAGACATCCACATCTATCCTCAATAAAGATTCAAAATGCAGATGCGATGTTCACCCCTGAGGACTTAGGCCCGTATTAACAAACGTTACTCAGCTCAAGTACATGCATTTGACTTTTGACAATCTTGAGGTGATGATCTTATTCATAAACATATCTCAAGATGCGGTTTAGGTTTACGATATCAGCTGAGTGCCACACTGAACTGAAACGAAACTCGACTCTCAAGTGTGTGTAATTGAGTGCAAATCACAGAACAGTATTCCGAAGTACAGCGTTTTAAGATACTGTTTATATATGTTTATTAATTAGCAACGATCTTGAGATGCTGATATCGTAATGAAGGCGTATCAAATGATTACGCACTTGAGTTCATCGTTGAGTAACTTATTAATACGGGCCTAAGATGGATTGCCTCGTTTCCAGTAAAAACAGTTTCCGTTTCCGCAGCATCAAGCTGCTAGCTATTTTACGCTGGTGGTATTCTGTGAGTAGAGGACGTAGAGTATCTAAGTGGTAGAACTACGCTGCAGCTATATTAGTAGTATAGTTGTGGCACGAATGATAAGATGGATGAAGTATGCGAAATGATGAATGATAGAGGAATAGATGTGTTATGTGTAAACGAGACGAAACGAAAGGGAAGAGATGTCACTGCACATGGCATGTATACCGCTTACTGGTCTGGAGTAGACGAGACCGAGCGGGCATGCCAGGGAGTCGGTGTCATCCTTTCAGAAAGAATGGGTCAATGTGTGAAAGAGTATGAATGTGTTAGCCCAAGGCTGCTGTGGATACGAATGAAAGTGGGCTTAAAGAAGTTGTTTGTGCTAGGGGTGTACGCCCCAGATATGTCTAAGCCCACTTATATCCGAGAGCAGTTTTGGGACATGGTAAGGCTGGTGTTGATGAAATGTAAGGAAAATGAAAATATTATTATGTTAGGAGATTTTAATGGAAGGGTGGGGGTGAAGAGGTCTGGTTATGAAAGGATATTAGGAACGTTTGGCGATGAAAGAATAAATGAGAATGGTGAAGACCTCCTCACCGTATGTGTGGAAAAGAATCTTTTTGTGGCGAACACTTTCTTTCGCCATAAGAGGATTCACATGTATACATGGGAAAGAGGGGATGATAGAAGCATGATAGATTTTATAATTGTGGATGAAAGAATGAGGAGCGCAGTGGTAGATACAAGGGTTTACCGGGGGTCCAACGTAGGGACGGATCATTACTTGGTCTTATGCCGAATTAATGGTCTATTCAGACGTTGGCGGCATCGGACATCGGTGTCTACCACTGCGTTACAGCGTATAAGAATAGAGAGGTTACAAGATGAAGGTGTGAAAGAGAAGTATAAATGCAGACTGAGGGAAAATATAAGTGGGTTGAATGAATTATGTATGAATGATTTAGAATTGAAGAATGTATGGAATAATATTAAGAGAGTTCTGGTGGATGCAGCCACCGAAGTATGCGGTGTAAGTAAGAGAACGAATGAAAGGAAAAGTAATACGTTGTGGTGGGATGATGAGGTACGGATGGAAGTTGAAGCAAAGAAGAGAGCATGGCTAGATTTACTAGCAACTAAAGCTGGTAATTCTGGCGGTATGAATGATGAGATTGAAAGAAAAAAGGCAAACTTTAGACGTATAAATAAGAGAGTAAAAGAAGTTGTTGAAAGGAAAAAGCAAGAAAGGATAGATAAAAATGATAGAAGGATATCTGATAACTTCCAGGAAAATATTAAAATGTTCTGGAAGCTCGTAAGAACTGCCAGGGGAATTTCAAAACAGCCTAGAATGAATGCTATACGAGACGAGAATGGCTGCATGCTGAATGATGAAGTTTCGAATTTAAAGAGATGGAAGGAATACTTTGAAAGCGTGTTTAAGAGTGAAGAGTCGTCTGAAATAAGTGAAATAGAAATTCCGGAAGAAGTGGAGAGAGGTAGGGAGATAAGTGTAGATGAAATAATGAAAGCAATGAAAAGCATGAAAGCAGGTAAGGCAGCCGGATATGATAGAGTATCACTCGAAATGCTAAGGGCTGGTGGGGGTGTGGTTACAGGCCTGCTGCACACCTTGTTTAATTTATGTTGGGAACTGAAACGGGTACCGGAAGACTGGTGCAAAGCCGTTATAGTCCCAATATATAAGGGAAAGGGGTCGCAGCAGGACTGTAAAAACTACCGTGGTATCAGCTTGCTTAGCATTGTGGGTAAACTGTATGCTAAGGTGTTAATTGAAAGAGTTATGGAAGAAACTGATGGAAAAATTTGGGATGTGCAAGCTGGATTTAGAAAGGGGATGGGGTGTACGGATCAAGTCTTTTCCATGCGCATGATAGCGGAGAAGTTTTTGGCTAAAAACCAGAAAGTTTATTGTGCGTTCTTGGACTTGGAAAAGGCTTATGACAGAGTGGACAGGAACGTGTTATGGCAAACACTGAACTCATTTGGGTTGAGCGCTGGCTTGATACAGGCATTAAGGTCTCTTTATAGGGACTCTAGTGCTTGTGTCAGGATCAACGGGGTCTACTCGGACTGGTTTGGCATTCATAAAGGTGTCAGACAGGGATGTGTGGCTTCCCCGTGGCTGTTTAACCTATTTATGGACAGTTGTTTGCAAACTTTGAAAGTTGAAGAATGTGGGTTGAGAATGGGTGAGTCAACCGTCAAATGCCTTTTGTACGCCGATGATCAAGTCATATTTGCATCGTCGGCGGCCGAGTTGCAAATGATGGTTACTTTAATGAATTGTTCATTGAAAGAAAGGGGTATGAAAGTGAACGCAAGTAAGACGAAAGTGATGGTTTTTGAAAGAGAAGAAAGTAAAACTTTATGTAAAATAAGAATAGAAGGGGAGTTGATTGAGCAAGTGGATGAGTTTGTATATTTGGGATGTTTATTTAGCAGGGATGGTAGATATGATAAGGATATAGAACGACGAGTGAACGCAGGAAATAGAGTGAATGGGGCTCTACACGCTATTGTGAGGAGTCAGAATGTGTCAACTAAGGCACGTATGGCTATTCATAATGCTGTGTTAGTACCCACTTTAATGTATGGTAGTGAAAGTTGGGTCTGGCAGAAGAAGCATGAGAGTAGAATAAATGCTGTAGAAATGCGTTCCTTAAGGAGTATGCTAGGGCTGAATCTGAATGACAGGGTGAGAAATAGTGTAATAAGAGAAAAGTGTGGTTTGCAAGATGACGTTGTGACAAGGATTAAGAAAGGAATGCTTCGGTGGTTTGGTCACGTAGAAAGAATGAACGAGGAAAGAGTGACAAAGCAAATTTATGTTGCAGAAGTGAACGGCAGGGTCGGGAAGGGACGCCCTAGACGAAGGTTTATCGACCAGATCGGCGATACATTGAAAATGGGCCAGATTAGGAGTACCCTTAACCGACGAGCGTGTATGCGTAGATATATGGATGTGAAAGAGGCAAGAGAGGTGTGTCAGGATCGCGCCAAATGGAAGTCCGTAGTCTCTGCCTACCCCTCTGGGTGACAGGCGTGAGTGTTTATGTACGAATGGGTCGGCTCGACCGGGGAAGGACCACGCTCTCACAGAAAACGAAGGTAAAATACTAACAAAATGCTGTTGTTTGTAGCAGAGAACAACAAGGAGCAAATTCCATCTTAGTTCTAAGGGGTGACAACGCCTCTGCATTGCAGTTTTTAATCGAGAATAGTTTTAGGTATTAATATGCCACTGCATGCACATACCATCAGGTGGATTGTGTGCTCATTAAGGCAGCTTTACTTTTTTATATAAAACTGAACAAGACAGTCGAACGTACAGTCTACCTGATGGTAAGTGACTACTGCGGCCCATAAACACATGCAGTCAACTTCAAACGAAGAAGGATCAAACGTGGTAGAGCCATGCTGCAGCTGTATTAGTAGTGTTGTTGTAGCACGAATGAGTCGGCTCGACCGGGGAAGGACCACGCGTTCTATTTTCTGGAGGTCCTTTTTTACTGGAATCAAATTTCTCACGGGTGACTGCTTTTTGATTCGCAATTGATGATAGATAGATGTCTATGGGCCACGGCGTCCACTTACCAATGGACGTGTGCTCGTTTGTCACCCTTATCCTATAGAAAACTTACCAGAAACCTCCTCCTCGGGTATAGCCCTTGCGGATTTGTCCTGCGCCCGCCTCCTGACCAGCTCGGCTATGACCCCGTGCAGCTCAGCCAGCCTCGCATCGTGGGCTCTGGCAGCACTGGCCGCCTTTTGCTTTTCGGCAGCCAGAGCTCTCGCCAAGGCGTCCCTTTCATTGCGGAGGGTCACCACGTCTTCCTGACCGCTGCTTTGTGTTGCTACCTGTAAAAAGAGATTTTTTTATTAAATTTTCAGCCTAGGCGGTCGTCTGTGTAGGTACTTGCCTCTTATCCATTTCTGTGCGTGCACTGCTATGTTTTAGCCGATTCAGGATTAGAACCCGGGATCACATGATCAGCAATAGCGTTTATGACCACTAAAACATCGACACAGTGAATAATGATAGAGGAATCGATCCCCGCAAATTTTAAGTGTTGATTTACCACGTGCTCGGCGGTGAAGAAAACCATCGTGAGGAAACCTGCATGTCTGACAAATAAGAAAAAAAAATCGAAGCCGCTGTGCTGGCTGTACCTTTAACTTTGACTGCTGTTTCGTTCTGAGAGTAGAGTACCGGTATAAGAACAGGCTGTAAGGTATTCCATCTTAGTCCTCAGGGATTACGACGCATCTGTAGGCTTTATTTGAATTTGGTACCAGATGTTCATAACCTGCAGTAGCCACCAGGTGGACTGTTGGTTCGTTTGTCTTCTTTTAGAGAATAAGAGTCACAAACGAGCTCACAGTCTGGATACGTGGATGCTGTGGCTCATAGACATCTACATCTATCCTCGATTATGAATTAAAATGCAGATGCGTTGTCACCCCTGAAGACTAGATTGGAATGCCTTGTTTCCAGTAAATAGGGTCTCCGGTTCTCTACACTCACCATAAGAAACACAGCATCATTGAGCTGCTATTTTAAGCTGGTATTGTGTGAAAGCGTGGTCTACCCCGGTCGAGTTAATAACAAACTATCGATAGTATCGACACTCTCGATTTTATTTGCAACGATACTATCGATAGTATCGATATTATCGATTGTTTTGTACTATTGATAGTTTAACAATTTGCAATAGTATTGTTTATAATTTTCAGGTATAATAGTCAACCACAATTAACTATGAGGATATAGGAATAACTAATATCAAATAGTTTTCCTTGCGTAATAATAATAGCCTTGCATTATATTTATGTTGCAAATAAAATAAAACCGACAGTATCGATACTATCGATAGTTTATGCAAATAAAATCGACAGTACCGATAATATCGATAGTTTGTTATTAACGAACTACAATACTATCGATAGTATCGACAGTATTGCATTCATTCGATAGTATTGCCTAGTTATGTGCTATCGATAGTATCGATACTATCGATAGGCCGATCGATAGTCTTACGGTTGGTTGGCTATCGATAGACTATCGATTAATCATCGATAGTCGACTATCGATCGGCAACACTAGTGTGCACCACGCAGCTGCAGGATCATAAAAAAAAAATTAATGAGTGATAGCACTGAATCGGATATATATTATTTAACTAGCTGTGCCCGCGGCGTAGCTCGCGTATACAGGTTTTACATAAACAATTTGTCGTTTAGGTAAGAGAATATTAAACGATTTATTTTATTACTGTATCAATAAGTGGTAACTAAATAAATCATTATCATCAAAGTTCTAAGTCGTTTATGATAGAGCTTCTGTGTAAACGACGTTAGAAGTAGGCTTAGCCGGGGTGTACACTAAAAGGTTACGGGGGCTACTAACGCGGGAAAAAGCAACATAGAGTTGGCCATGTGCAAAACAGTCAGTACTGAGGTACACTCCTACAACGCGTAAAGTTTGACCTTGCGCTTTATTTACGGTCATCGCATAACACACGCTCACTGTAATTGGGAACTGAACGCGCTTAAAACTGAAAGGAAAGTTACTTCTTAATAGAAGATTTTTGGGCAGTGCTGCCAGATAAAAAAAAACTAATTCAGCTCTAGGACAACACAAAAAGCGCTAGATTTCATGAAAACAGCGCTTTAAAAAAGCCCTAGATTTCGCGCTAAATTAACTACAAACAAAGTTTGTGTTTTTTTATATAATCATAATAAAGAAAACAACATTAAGTTTTTTTTCTGGCAATATTTTTTTGATGTATCAATACTTCGCAGGACATCGACTTATAATTATGGCAATTGCTGTCAACAGTAGTTAGTACTGTACGAACAATAAAAATGTCATTAATTGTTTTAAAGTGCAATGTATTTCGCAACTTAGTTTCAGATGTCAGCATCTGATTGCGGTTGCTACACAGTTTCTTTGTGTTATAACTTCTAAGTAACTTTTAACTTAGCTGTGCTCTAAGCAACTAACTGAAACTGAATAAAGCAAAATAAATGCGTTGCCAAAACCATGAACAAAAACTTTAATAAAGGGGTTTCCCCGCTTGTAGTCGTCGGTAAAAAAATCAAGTTGATCATCCTAAAGGGGAAGCCAGGAGATCCATAGCACAGGGTATCCTAGTTTGGACTCGTCTCCCATGCTCTTTGTTTTGTGGAAAAAATATGTTTGAAAAAGATAAACTGCAATGTACTATTTGTGGGAAAAAATAATAAAGGTCATTATTATTATTATCGGTAATGTGGACTAACAGTGCTGCTATAAAAGAGTTAATAACCCGCTAGTCGCTAAAATATTGAAATGTGTGCTAAATACACCAAAAAGCGCTGGATTAAGCTAGGGCTAAAATTACGAAATGCGCGCTATACATTCCAAAAAAGCGCTAAATCTAGTTCCCAAAGCGCTAAAGTGGCAGTACTGATTTTGCGTATATTATAAATACAATATCACGACATTTCGTTACAAAATTTTTATTTTTGGTCGGATTCCGTTGTATGGCTTCGATGGATACAAATTTCTTCAGTAAGTCTCAATACGATTCATCGGCGAAAAATCTCAACACAGCAATTCCCAAAAATTTGTAATTTGTACAACTCCATCTATTACGTCCTTTGTGTGAGAAAACATCCTTTTTAAATCTCTTTTTGTGTTTTAAGTATAAATATATTAATTATTATGGAACGTTTTTTTTACACACAAATCTTTTTATTACTATTTCTGAGATTTTATGGCGTCATTGAACAAATTCGAACCTACATTTCAAAATAATAATCATTACTTTCGATAGAATTAACCAATTTTAATAAAACAAAGATTAAATGTAACTCGAAGATACGCTTTATGATTTTCTTAACGATTTCTTTGAAAATAAAAGATGTTTACTTTAGACGTGATGCGTTCATATAATAACAGACAAATAGACATACAGACAATTCTAAAAATTATAAAATGTTCTTATTTAATTATTTTCAGTTCCCCATAATGATTTTAGCCACCAAAATATATACCTATACAATGTACAGAAAGAGACACAATATGTTATCATCATTTTTATTATATGTATATATTTAAAGAGAGATGGCGCTGCTAACATCAATTCTAAAAATAAAAGAGATTAATTGACGCGATTGATACATTATATAAAACGCAAGAGTACTTATAAATCAGTGCGTGCACAGTAAGCAAAAAATAAAGTTTGACTCTCGCCAAAACCAACGATTTGTTAATAGCTCTTTTAAAATTTGATTTACCACATAGAGTACTCGGCGGTAAAGAATAAATTGAGTTTATCAACACGCAGTAGGGCAGCGAGTAATATAATAAAGATTAGCAGTAAATATGAAAACTCATCTACAGGAAAAAAAACATTGCAATTGCATTACATTTTCACAACACCACCATCTATCGAAGAAATGGGAAAACTATTGTGCTTCAGATTTAGTTAATAAGGTTAATATATTTTTGTATAATATATTTATTACGTTTTTTAATACTTTTGTTTACTGCGTTTTAGATATACGTAATTATATCATTATTTTACATAATTTAACTATGATTTATGATATGATATTAGTTTAAAATGCACTTGATGACTCAAACAAAGCCACCGTTGAGCAAATTCGTACCTATACTTCCCTACCCATACTTCAGAATATTTATCATAACTTTTGATGGAATGAACTGGTTTTAATGAAATAAAGACTAAATGTAACCCGAAGATACACTTTATAATTTCCTTAACAATTCTTATGATATAAATTAGTACTTTATACGTGATACGTTAACAAACAAACAGACAGACAGACAGACAGACAGAAAATTCTAAAAATGGTAGAAATGTATTTAATTACTTATTTTTATTACCCCTCAATCACTTTTATTACAAAAATATAAAATGTACAGACATCTGCTATTTACAGTTTTATTATATGTATAGATAGTACATTAAAGCGAATTTTTGCGACTGAGTTTCTTAATTGTCATCCTCATAACATAATATGTCTTATTAATACTACGTTTAGATGAAAGACAATTGTAGGCACGTGTCAAGCGTGAATGATTCGTTCATTTGACTCGGGTCGCATAATAGTATTAATGATTTTTAACACATTTTTGAACGATCCGCAACAAACGATTGACATGACATATATCCTGTGACCTATGTCTGACTTTGCACGAATTGTAAATGTAAAAGTATTTCGCGAAAGGGCTTTTTTCTACTTTTTTTTTATAGGATAGAGTGACAAACGAGCACACAGTCCACCTGACGGTAAGTGGTTACTGTGACCCATAGACATCTACATATATCCTCAATAAAGACTCAAGATGCAGATGCGTTGTCACCCGTGAGGACTAAGATGGAATGCCTCTTTGCCAGTAAAAAGGGTCTCCGGTTCTCTACACTCACCATACGAAACACAGCAGCGTTAAGCTGCTATTTTACGCTCGTTTTCTGTGAGAGCGTGGTCCTTGCCCGGTCGAGCCGACCCATTCGTGCTACAATCATAATATAGCTGCAGCATACTTAAACCGAAATGATAAGTATGGTGTGTGTAGAAAGCCGGAGACCCTTTTGCACCGGTTACAAATCTATACTAAACAGGGATGACAACGCATCTGCATTTTGATTTTTACTCGATGCAGGTGTCACTGGGCCACAGCATCCACTTACCATCAATTGAACGTATAGTTCAGTTGCTCTTTATTCTTTTGTCACCTTATATCTATAAAAAAAAACAATTAGACTTTCTAACTCTGTTTCAACATCTCTCTCCAAGAAACACTACTGTGACAGACATATAGAGAGACACTGATATTATTTTGAAGTACTCACTTTTACTGAATTCATCGCGAAACTAAAGGGAATTGTTCGGATTAATTCCAGCTGCTGAATGCCACCATCGTACATGGCAACATGACTCGAAATTCCACCTTCATCGTCTCGATGGCTGGCGGTCCACTACCGTGCTATTTACGCGGAATTTTCAGCCACGCACGACCACACTGTGGAATTTACTGTCGAGTTTGCGAGGTCCACTACTGTGCGATTTAGAAGAAGTTTTCCTCCTCGCACAACTTCCCTGATAACGACTTAGGAACCTTCAAGAAATGAACCTACTTCTTTTTAAAAGCAAACTCACATGCACTTTCCCTAGTGTTACGCATGTTCATGATCGCGACGGTGATCACTTGTCATCAGATGAGCCGTATGCTCGTTTGCCCCCTCTTCCATAAAAAAAAAACCTGACAATATATCAAACAAGAAATGACGCAATAAACGCTAGGAAGCCGGCATTAAGGCGCAGTCTGGCGCACATCAAAAGCGACATAAAACTATTTCCGAAGTTACAATTCGGGAACACTCTGCTCTAAAATCCAATATCGAATGGTCGGTTGTGTTTGACGATCGGGCACAGATATTTTTAGGGTTCCGTGCCGAAAAGGTAACCAACGGGACCCTATTACTAAGCCTCCACTGTCAGTCCGTTTGTCTGTCAACCGACTGTATCTCATGATCTGTAATAGGTGGACAGTTGAAATTTTCACAGAATGTGTATTATTAAAAATTAAAAAGGACTACTAGAAACCCCTACTAGAAACGTGTTTTACGATGGTACGGAAGTATCCCTTTACGTGGTAGAGCCATGCTGCAGCTATATTAGTAGTATAGTTGTAGCACGAACGGCTCGGCTCGACCGGGGAAGGACCACGCTCTCACAGAATACCAGCGTAAAATAGCAGCTTAACGCTGCTGTGTTTCGTATGGTGAGTGTAGAGAACCGGAGACCCTTTTTACTGGCAAAGAGGCATTTCATCTTAGTCCTCACGGTTGACAACGCATCTGCATCTTGTGTCTTTATTGAGGATAGATGTAGATGTCTATGTGTCAAGGCAGTCACTTACCATCAGGTGGACTGTGTGCTCGTTTGTCACCCTATAAAAAAATCCCTTGAATCGTGAACTTTGGACGACTCACTGAGCCCAGAACCAAAGCAGCTGCAAGTAAGTTAGGTATCCTTACAACGATTATATGATACTTAACGTCTGTACAGTTATTTACACTCTATAAAGCGACAGTACTGTCTTACATGGAGTATTGCTGCCATATATGAGCTGGTGCTGCAAAATGTCACCTAGCGACATTGGAATCAACGGAAATTCTTGCTAAGGGGCTTATTGGCGACAGCAATATTGTTAGAACTCTCATCAAGCCTAGAGTACAAAGCAGACAATCGTTTTTGGGCCCACTAGAAATTTTGACGTAACATAATTTTATTACACATAAAAACAGATACCAATTTATTATAGTATACGACCTAAAGATTTTATGAAAATCCAACCGGAATCAGGTAATCTGAATTATTGTTTTGATATTAGTGTTCTGGCTAAAGTTATATGAAAAAATTGCGTGTACCGACAAACGAACTACTGAAATGATTTTCCATCAATCGTAAAGTACCTTAAAGGCTGAATGTACCTACAACTTTGTTCTATACTATTAATTATTGCCGAGTACACTATTTTAACTTATAATACCGCTGAAAACTACAAGACAATCGCTTTTAGTTTGTTACTACGTTATTGTGATATTCATACTTTAATTATTAATTTCTCAGTATACCTGTTAGATACGGCAAATAGCAATAATAATACCCTTTCCTATAGACTGTAAGGAATAAAACGACATGTATTTCATTAAGTTACGCCACAATTTTTGGTGAGCCCATTCTCCATACAAAAAGAATTGTCTCCTTTAAAGTAGCCAGCCTTTCGGTGTTTTACGGCATACATTTCTAAGTGTGCCCAGGCATTGCATAAGTCCTCCCTCTCCATTCCACCAGCCGCTCGGCTGTTCTCCGACTCTTTGTTGTCGATATACCACGCGTTCGAACCAAACACTTTGCTGCGTCGTTTATAATGCGTACAGTGAACAGTAAAGGATTGGAATAATGTACCAGCATGTGTGTTACCGTCCGATTAAGTGGGCGTCTTCAAGGCAAAAGCGCTTGTTATGCTAAGGCAGCCTAATCTACCATCTTCAGGGCTTCACCTCCACTTACCATCAGGCGGGGATAGTTGTCAAAAACTGGCGTATGATACTTATTGAGATAATTTTCACATAATAGCTTCTAAAGTCGGTGGTAAGACATAAAGTATAGCTTCAGGAGCTATTATGTGGAAATCGCTTTCTTCGTTTTAGTTTTTTGAGCTTTGCTTTTACTTATTACTAAAAGTTTAATTTTTCAAACCTTTTGAATGGTCTAACAAACATCACAAGCTCAACTAAAGAACTAGGATGTCGTTTAAGTTACAATAAAAACTTCATCCTCTATTTTTCCACACTTAGTGTCGGATTTTTTTTTTCAATGAAACCTGGATAAATAGGACCTTAAGAGCGTTTCATTAATAGAGGTGAGAATAGAGGTTATTCCAGTTATAGAGGTGCAATTATTAAATAAAATAACCTATGTTATAAACATTATACCTAGTCAGGTCATAAGTATTGTCACACAGTAAAAACTTTTCTTTTAGAATGCTGGCCACAAAAAAGTTTATTGAATTCGAATTTCGAATTGTTCATGAAAATAAAACTGTATACTTTTTAGAATTTTACTCATTTTTAAATATGGAGTGGACGCTTAAAGAAGACCGTGTTGCAGTTATTGCGTTGCATCGTTGCGGTTACGCGCCAATTCCATTTTTTGACATACTGAAAAATTTGAATATAACCAAAAGATTCGTTTATCGTACCATCAAACGATACAATGAAGACTCTAGTGTAGATGACAGGTCAAGAAGTGGTCGCCCTCGGTCTGTTAGGACTCCAGCAGTGATAAAAGCTGTGAAGGCGCGAATTCAAAGAAATCCCAAACGTAAGCAGAAACTGTTGGCCCTTCAGATGGGGTTAAGCAGAACCACGGTGAAAAGGGTGTTAAATGAAGACTTAGGGCTTCGGGCATATCGAAGAAAAACAGGACATCGTTTAAATGCTCGTCTAATGGACCTGAGACTGAAGAAATGCCGCGCTTTGTTGAAGCGGTACGCGGGAAAAAAATATCGGGAAATTCTTTTTTCGGATGAAAAAATTTTTACCGTAGAAGAGAGCTACAACAAACAAAATGATAAGGTAGTGAAGAAGCGAGCAACCGTATTCCGCGTGTCCAACGAGGTCATTTTCCATCCTCGCTCATGGTATGGTTGGGAGTTTCTTATTGGGGCTTAACAGAGGTACATTTTTGTGAGAAAGGTGTAAAAACGAATGCAGTTGTGTATCAAAATACAGTCCTGACGAACCTTGTGGAACCTGTTTCTCATACCATGTTCAATAACAGGCACTGGGTATTCCAACAAGATTCGGCGCCAGCTCATAGAGCGAAGAGCACACAAGACTGGCTGGCGGCGCGTGAAATCGACTTCATCCGGCACGAAGCCCTCCTCCAGTCCAGATTTGAATCCGTTAGATTACAAGATATGGCAACACTTGGAGGAAAAGGCGTGCTCAAAGCCTTATCCCAATTTGGAGTCACTCAAGACATCCTTGATTAAGGCAGCCGCCGATATTGACATGGACCTCGTTCGTGCTGCGATAGACGACTGGCCGCGCAGATTGAAGGCCTGTATTCAAAATCACGGAGGTCATTTTGAATAAACTTTAGTGTCATAAGAATCTGTGTTTTGTTAAGTTCATTTTGGTATATAAATGGTTACATAATGAATAAACTTGTTTCAATTATTTTATATTAAACATGTGACAGAATTTATGACCTGACTAGGTACGTTAGTTGTAATCTTTATTAACAATCTTAACTTTAGTTTTTCACGTACTGATAAAGATTTAAGCCTTTGTTTCGGCATTTTCAAATAAACATCCGGACGATAGCAAAACCAAGCTAAAACTGGAGGTCACTTTTACACAATTAGCAAAGTGCGGAATTTGCGGGTAGAATAAGAATTAGTAAACGAAACGGTACACAAAATATAGTTTCAGTAAAAGAGGTAAAATATACTCGCTGTCTCAATTATAGAGGTAGTTATGACGATTAAACCGAAAAACTAATCCCAGATATAGAGGTTTCCTCCTGAGAACTATCCGTTGAGGTATACTAAAAAAGTTACACACTAAGAATTTCACCTGTATCCTCTGTGTCATGAGCTATTTTTTATATAACCTCGTCGGTCTAGTGGTGGGTTCAAAGAATTCTCAGTAGTGTCTCAGGTGTCAAAGAATTCTCAGTAGCAGAAGTTGGCGGTGTTTCACCCCTGTGTCTCGAAAAGCAAGTAAAGCCGTTGGTCCTGCGCCTAATTTCTCTCCAGTCGTATCGGATTGCCGTCCAGTCGGACTATGAGAGTGAGGCAATAGAGAGTGCACCTGCGCTTGCTATAATCCTATCCTGCACAGATGGCTAGTGTCCGGTCTGGAGGACATTTTATATACATGAATTGCACACGTACAAACATTAGACCGGAAATAATTATTTGTAGGTCATACATACTTGTTCTGGTGTTGGGGCAAGTGAAAAACAATATCGATATATATCGTAACGATATTTTTAAACAATACCAATAAATACCGTATGGTAAATATCGATATATCGTCATATTTTGCATAATGTAGTAAGATAATGCCCAAAATTTTATTACTGGACGGTTGAACGACTGCTTTTATAGCTGCTTGTAGATGTTTTGTCGATTAATACAACATTTTAATATTATATCGAAATTGATACGAATTCGATTCTCTAAAATATATATCGAATATCGGTATATCGCGTTTAATATAATCGTCGAAATATATTAGTATTTTATGATAAAATATCGATATTTCAATATATCAATATTTTATGAGAAAATATCGATAATTCAATATATCGATATTTTTTACCAAAGTCTAACTTGTTTCGAGTCCTATGTTCAGCGGTGGACTTGTGCTGCAATGATGACGTACAGCTGTATCAAACAGATAAAAATTACTTCTGCACCTACCAGGTGTATACCATTCTGCCCAGGAGCTGGTGGCGCGGTGACAGGCCGCAGACTGGAGTACCTCCACGACGACTCCCTCGATATCTCCTCCTCCCCAACATTGGGGCAGCACAAGTACCAGCTTCTACTTCTTCTCACTCCAGAACCAGAGTCCAGTTGAGTTAGAGGCAGTCTCCCGACAACTTCCAGTTCCGCGAGCAGGGGTTCCTTTTCCTTAGGCTCGGGCATGGGGAAGGTGCCGGCTGTTGAATACGTTTCCTCCAGTTTTCTTTCAGGGTTCGGCCTCGGGGAGTCCTGGCACTCCCTCCGGTCCCTAAGCGGGGGCACTTCCGCCACCGGTCCCTCGTCGACCACCTCATTCGACTCTACGTAATCGCTGTGCTCGTTCTGGTTCGGGTTCGACTCCTCGGCCGGATTCGGGGAATCCTGGCATCCATTCTTCCTCTTCAGGCGCTCGAGGTCAGCGTAATAGTACGCCGTGGAGCGAGGCGGTTCGGCCGTGATGGTTCTTGTACCAGCCATTGGTATAAACCGGTTTTTCGGTACGGTATACCGATTAGTCTTTACACTTACATATTCAACTTGCGTTATAGTTTTGTCCACGTTATTATTTTGCTAGTGTGAATATTATAATATTTATTTACCAACTAGTTGTTCACCGCGACTTCGCTCGCGTGTTAGGGTTTTTATGTTTTTGCGCGGAACCCTAATTATTTTTTTTCTAAATTTTTTACTAATTTTATTGTTACTTACTTTTATTTTTCTAAAATAAAAGTAAGTAACAATAAAATTAGTAAATAAATCCTAAGTTACTCCTTATGATGTCAGCTACCTGCCAGTGAAAGTCCCGTCAAAATCGGTTCAGCCGTTTCGGAGATTAGCCGGAACAAACAGACGGACAGACAGACAAAAATTTTAAAAATTGTTTTTTTTTTGTTATTAGCACCGTATATACTTTCATATGCATTTAGTAAAATGCTGTTATTTTAACATTACAAACAGACACTTCAATTTTATTTATTTGTATAGATTACTTGTAGGTACTATTATCTATTCTATATAGTTGTAGAAGTAGAAGTGACATAGGCACCTATGTCACTTCTACAACTAAGTCTATGGTGTCCATCAACACCCCATATGCTAAAACTCATCAAGCCATTTAAACTACGGAGGCTTTATAAATCTATATTCTATACATAAGGTCTGTGTCTATAATATCAAAATAACTGCCTTACATTAAGATGAGATTATTTTCATTTTTTTGTGACAGCACACAGTCCACCTAGTGGTAAGTGGATGCTGTGGTCCATAGACATCTACGTTTATTCTCGATTAAGAATCAAAATGCAGATGCGTTGTCGCCGTGAGGACTAAGATGGAATGTCTCGTTTCCAGTAAAAAAGGTCTCTCCGGTTCTCTACACTCACCATACGAAACAGAGCAGCATTAAGCTGATATTTTACGCTAGTTTCTGAGAGAGTGTGGTCCTACCCCGGTCGAAACAACCCATCAGTGCTACAACCATAATATAGCTGCAGCGTGGCTCTACTACGTAAGACGCCATTGAGAGACACACGAATAACTATTTTGAAAAGGTTTGTCTGTCTGTATGCCTGAACCGATTGTAATAAAACTTCAGGAACAGATAGAGAGCAATGCCAGGGTTTATCAAGACTATATTTTATCCGAAAATAGCACAAAGGAATAGCACAAAGTGCGATCCTGAGCCACCTGCATCCATCGACTTCCTGCATGTCTTACCAGGTCGTCACTCCATCTAGTGGGGGGACGCCCTACACTTCGTCCGCCAGTACATCGTTGCTCATCGTTTGTCGGTTCTTCGAGCTATATGGCCGGCCCCTTGCCACTTCAGCTTACTAATCCGTTGGGATATGCCAGTAACTCTGGTTCAACCGCAGATATCCTTATTTTTAAGTGTTACGCAGAGAAGACCCGAGCATAACTCTCTCCATAGGTATTACTTAACGTTAATGAGATAATTGACGACTACAGATGACGCCATCTTGTTGGCCAACCGAAGGTTTAATCCGGGCACGTAATGCGAAGCCGCGGCGCTCGAGCACGTGGGGTTTCAGAGCTCAGTGCGAAAGCGAAGCGATTGGCCGATTCGAGACGAAACGTGGAATAAAGACAGTACGTAACTCAGGGACGTTCGCTTCGAATCAATCGAAATTAAATATATTAATAAAAACCGGCCAAGTGCGAGTCGGACTCGCGCACCGAGGGTTCCGAACAAATCCGTAGGTATATAATTTTAAAATTATTAAAAATACTTTTATTATACGATGTAACTAAAAATTTATGCTTTTCGCAATTTTTCCTTTATCTGTGCTATAATACGTTGCTTCGTACGAAATTTTAAGATTCTGAGTTCACGGGAAGTACCCTGTAGGTTTTGATTCCCTTGCAAATGTCGAAAATTTGCGACATAAACGACTGTATCTTTTGATTGCGTTGGCTTAGAAGTTTGATTTTTTCACAGCTCCAAGGGACAGTAGACTTGAGTATTTGATAAGTAACTTCAGCTTGATACCTCCACGCGTTCCTGAGAAAAAGGGTCTTGACAGACAGACAGACAGACAGACGGACGGACAACAAAGTGATCCTATAAGGGTTTCGTTTTTTCCTTTTGATGTACGGAACCCTAATAATAACGATATTTATAAAATTGAAGCGTTTAGTCATTAAGTTGTTATCGGGAAGATGCTGCTGCACATCTCCTGTTTCAGATTTCCTGTCGTCTCGTACGACATACACAGGATGATATGGTGTAGGTGATTTTTGCATCAGACCTCCATGCAAAGGAAAAAAAGCTTTGGAAGATGATTATATATCGATTAAATTGTATTCCACTTATTTTCTGTATTTTGGTGTACATTAAATAATAGAAACTATATAAATCTAAGGAGCTAAGTATGCAAATAAAAAGGAAACTTTTCAACACTGTATACTGTAACTGTGTATACTTCATTACCTACGGATGCGAAACCTGGGCACTCCCCAAACACCACAGACAAAAGTTGGAACGCTGTCAGAGAGCCATGGAGAGAAGTTTGACAGGAATAAGGAAATATGACAGAGTAAGATGTAGCATAATAAGGGACAAAACCAAAGTTGTCGATATAATAACCCGAATAGACCAACAAAAGTAATCCACAAGAGAAGTGGTGCAAAACTGTTACTGACTGGTATCCCAGAGATGGTAAGAGAAGTAGAGGACGCCAACAAACTAGATGGGAAGACGACTTAAAACTCACGGCTGGACATCATTGGAGAAGGGTAGCGCGGGACAGGTCCCAGTGGAAAATGTTAAAGGCCTATGCCAAAAGGCAAACTGAGCGTCGGGACATATTATAACAAACAAGAGCATGTCTAGTATTCATATGTAACCGAGAAGTTTAGAATAAAATGGCTTATTATTATATTATATAAATAATAATGATTTCTTATATTTACGCGAACACTACACATTTTTAAATAAAACTATTATAATTAAAATTAATATTAAAAAAAAAACTGAAGGTAGCCGGGCTAACTATGACAGCAGCACGTCAAACACCTCAGTCCCCCGTGACCACGGGTGCTGGAAAGCACCCGAAACGTCGGGAATATAAAAAAATAAGTTAATATACGCGATAAAATACGTAAAATTAGTTTTATTTAAAAATATAAATAATAGATAAATAAATAAATAAAAGCGTATACGTCCATATCTGATGAACTTCAAGACTTTTTTTGAAAAATTTATACAATAAATAATCTTTGCTTATCTTAAATCCAAATTATGCCATAATAATGGGCGAAGTCGAGGGGGCGCTATGTTAGTAATAAATAAACGTAAAATTAGAAGTAGTAGAGCCGTGGTAGCTCAGATGGTTAGCGCTCGCTGTAAATTTCACAATACACGAGCAACCCGGATTCGAATCCTGCCGGCACCAATTAAATTGTACATTACAATTTTAAGTGCTGATTTACCACGTGCTCAGCGGTGAAGGAAAACATCGTGAGGAAACCTGCATGTCTGAGAAATAAGAAAAAAAATGTTTCGAAGACATGTAAAGTTCACCAACACGCATTGGGGCAGCGCGGCGGACACTTCCTTGCCCTAAAACCCTCTAAGGAATGAGAGGAGGCCTGTGCCCACCAGAGGGACGCGTAGGTATATAGGCTGTAACTTTAACTTATTTAACATAAAATAAATGTTGAATAAAACTATTTTTACTGATTTTATCGCGTTTAATTAACTTATTTTATATTCCCGACGTTTCGGTTGCTTTCCAGCAACCGTGGTCACGGGGGACTGAGGTGATTGACGTCCCGATGTCAAAGTTAACCCGGAGTACCTTCAGCTTTTTAATTATTAATTTTGGTCCGATCTTCGCAAATAAATATTAAATAAAATTAATAATTAAAAATCTGAAGGTACTCCGGGTTAACTTTGACATCGGAACGTCAATCACCTCAGTCCCCCGTGACCACGGTTGCTGGAAAGCAACCGAAACGTCGGGAATATAAAATAAGTTAATTAAACGCGATAAAATCCGTAAAAGTAGTTTTATTCAATGTGTAGTGTTCGCGTAAATATAAGAAATCATTATAAAATAAATGTTTTAATATTAAATCTTATTTAAAATTGTGAGTCATTTTCACAACGTTAATAGAGAATCTGACTCACTGAAATTGAATGATAAATTTGATAAACATAAATTTGTCGGTACGATACGCGTGCCACCTACTGTATGTTAATTGTACTATGCCTATACTACAAAAATATATAATTATTTAAATATTCGACACCTACCTATCTAATATACAAAAATTAATGTTTGTTCGATCATAAACTTTGTCAACTAATTGTTTGCACTTGCGCGAAGGTTATAGGCGCGTATATATAGTAGGTGGCGCGCGTATCACAATAACAAATTTATATATATATCAAATTTATTTATCATTCAATTTCAATGAATGTATTATAATTCCTATTTAAACTATACTCTTGCAAATTTAATACAACATTCCCACAATTATTAACTTCCTTCTCCGTAGCATTGAAAGGTTTTAGCTGGCAGTCTGTTAGTCTGTATGCCGACACGATAACTTCCGTTCCACTGGACCGATTGACTTTAAATTTGGTATGTGGATACCTTGAGGTAGTAGCTCGGTCGAGTTTGAATTTGGGTCCTGTAGGTCAAAGGGCACCAGAGATATGGGATTCACGCAGAAGGAAGTTGTATTTCTTGAATTTACATTCAACTCGTTTCTTTTGCAGCAGCAACGCGTCCGGTACCAGCACAGCTAGCATGGACTGGGGACAAAAAGTGTATCCCCCATTTTTTCCATTGGCAAGAGATAAAATTATCTTGTTCTTATGCCACAAAACACGGCAACGGGCAGAAGTATATCCCCGTTTGACATAACGAGTAGACATATATCCCCCGTCCGTAGCATGGGGCCAAATGAAAGATAAAAAAAATATGCTTTTCTGCCGACTTCCAAAAAGGAGACGGTACTCAATTCGACGCGTATGTTTTTTTTATGTGTGTTACCTCATAACTTTGTACTGGGTGAACCGATTTCGATGATTCTTTTTTTATATGAAAGCTGATACGTCTCGTTATTTGATCAATCAAAAAGACCAATAGTTTTTGAGTTATTTGAGTTATTCTTAATAACTTATATTGAAGTCGGCTGTACAAAATTTTTAATTTTAAATTATTTGACATTTGAAAGTGGCAATTCTATCCTAGTTCATTGGACGTGAGTTAAAGTTTATATTCATAAAAAATATCTATCTAAGTCTATCTCCCAGTTTATTTACTGGGGATATTATATCCACCGGTGTGCCCATGCTCGAAGGGTGGATAAAACAAAGCCAGGGGATAAACATTTTCTCCTTTCCCCGGGGATAAAATTGTCTCCTGTCCATGCTAGCTCTGCTGCTGGTTATATATGAAAATTAAAAATCTACCACGGGAAAAATCAAAGCGTGCTCGGCAAATCAAAACAAAGTCCTTTCTATTCCCAGACGAGCGGAGCCGGAAGGTAATCGTTTATAAAGGTTTTTCTATAATTAAATTCTGTATACGGCCGTTTGTGAAGATGGCGAGGGGCAACCCCCCTCAAAAATGTTGCCCCCACGGAATCATGGCACGTGCCAATCATCTCTTTAAACGGTGCAAGAGTGACAGGTAGCGTGAGCGATATATTCTACGAAAACATGTAAAACATTTCGCAAGCAACTTATGCCGTGCGGGATTCGAACCGGCGGCCCTTAGCACTGCAACTCATCTATACAATTAAATAAAATTGAAGTGTCTGTTTGTAATGTTAAAATAACAGCTTTTTAGTAAATACATATGAAAGTATATACGATACTGATCACAAAAACATTATTTTTCAAATTTTTGTCTGTCTGTCTGTTTGTTCCGGCTAATCTCCGAAACGGCTGGACCGATTTTGACGGGATTTTCACTGGCAGGTAGCTGATGTTTTAAAGAGTAACTTAGGCTACTTATATTTTAGAAAAAGAATTAGGGTTCCGCGCAACATAATTAAAACCCTAAATTACACGCGGGCGAAGTCGCGGGGAACAGCTAGTTGTTAATATAGCTCGAAGAACTCACAACCATGAGGAAGAAATCGAATGATAGCCCATCGCCATTCCATCTTAGACCTCAGCAGGGCTAGCATGGGCAGGAGAAAATTTTATCACCGGGGAAAGGAGTTATCCCCTAGCTTAGTTTTATCCACCCTTCGAGCATAGACATACCGGTGGATATAATATCCACTACACGGGTAACATGGGCTGGGGACAAAAAATGTATCCACCGATTATATCCACTGACAAGGGATAAAACTGTCTTGTCCTTATGCCAAAGCACGATAACGGCGAGAAGAATATCCCCGTTTGACATAACGAGTAGACATAATATATCCCCCGTCCGTAGCATGGGGCCAATAAAAACGAAAAAATTATGCTTTTTGACATTTGAAAGGGACAAATTTATCCTAGTTCATTGGACGTGGGTTTAAGTTTATATTCATACAAAAAATCTATGTAAGTGTAAGTCTATCTCCCATTTTATCTACTACATATATGATAACTCAACAGCATTTTGCTTCTTAATCGAGGATTAATGTAGATGTCCATAGGCCACAGCATCCACTTACCATCCAAGTGTCATGTGTGCTCATTTGTCACTCTTATTAACAAGTGCTAAAATTAAAGATCCTGTACAACCGACTTCAATATAAATAAAGTGAGAACATCATCAATGTAGTCGAAGTCAATTCAATACGCATTATCAAGGATAACTCAAAAACTACTGGTCAGATCTTGATCAAGCACCAGCTTTCAAATAAAAAAAGAATCATCAAAATCGGTTCTCCTAGAAAAAAGTTATGAGGTAACACAAATGAAAAAAGAAATACAGTCGAATTGAGAACCTCCGCCTTTTTGTTTGGTGTTTGAAAAAAAAAACATTTTAGGATTTACTTAATATACATAACTAAATTCCGCAAACGCTTGATTCTATGTAATATTTTCCAAACAACCCTCACTTGTAACTTGCACCGACTACCACCGCGAACCCAATTGGGGAGGTAGGGGGTGGGGGTGGCAGTGGGCGCGACCTTGACCGCGCCAGACGAGCGGACGGCACTTGTTTATCGCTCATTTGTAGCGCCGCTTCGAACTTGTCTCGTCTGTGGCCATTTTGTTTAATAGACCACTGTGCTGACTGATTGTTTTACCTTTTGTTATGATCTAAATAAATTGGGTGTTGTGCGAGGCGACAGGGGCTAACTGAAGCGGGAGATGGGCGATGGCTATCGAAATACAAACTGTTTGTCGGTTTTTAGTAGCCAGTCTCTCGGTATTCTATAGGTTGCATTTCGATGAGTGTGCAGGAATTACACGCTTTAATTCTTCCCTATCCTTTCCACCATCGGACAACCAGGCGCTCGGCGAGTCTTCACCCATTTGTTGTCGACATTCCACGCATTAGAACCAAACTGTTTGCTTCGTCTTTTGCAATGCGTACAGCAAAGGAGTGGAATAATTTGCCGGCGTCTATCTTTCCGTCCGAATACAATCTGGGCGTCTTCAAGGCACGAGTGAATAGTCTTTTGTTATGATAAGACAGTGCGATTTACCATCTAAGGCTACATCAGCACTTACCACCAGATGGGATTGTGGTCAAGCACTGGCTTATAATAAGTAAAAAAAAAAAATCTGCGGTTGGCAAGCCGGCTTCGCAGCGTGTTAGGTAAAAATCACCCATATGACACAATCTCAATTCTCAATTTTTTACGTTGAGTAGAGCCATGCTTTCTTGGTAGAGCCACGGTACAACTATATTACAGCTTTATGCCTCCTCTATGTTACTCGCGAAGTGACTTTGACGAAGTGCTCGTCGAAGTCGATCGCATTCCGAAGAACGTGACCACACACTCGTGCTACTTCGCGAAGAGCTCAGTCGTCTTGAGTCTCCCGCACCCTTAACATGAATAACGTTCAAGAGGCAGCTGCTATATGTACCTAATTGAGTGAATAGTACGACGTCAATGCGTTAACTAAATAAATAATTATGTAGAAAGCTACATATTTAATATTTATATATATATAATAAAATATTCATAACTGGCGTACGCCGAGTAGTGTAATGAGACGCTTCGTGTAACTTTGGGGTACTTCGCGAAGTCCTTTGACTCTGGCGCAAAAAACCGACAGCGATCGGAAGTCGCCCGAGGCGAAGCGAGGTTGCACGAAAGCGAATCGAAGTACCTCTTTAAACTATTCGCCTCGTCAAACTTCGATCGACTTCGCAAGTAGTGTAGAGGAGGCATTAGGACGAGTGGATCGGCTCGACCGGGGAAGGACCACGCTCTCACAGAATACCAGCGTAAAATAGCGGCTTGACACTGCTGTGTTTCATATGGTGAGTGTAGAGAGAGATGCATTTAGATGCAGATGTCTCTCGCTAGTCTCCGTTAAAGCTGGCCGGCTATGACTTCGCCCGCGTGTAATTTAGGGTTTCAATTTTTTTGCGCGGAACCCTAATTCTCTGTCTAAAACAAAAGTAGCCTAAGTTAAGTTCAACTATCTGCCAGTGAAACATACATACAGACAGACAGGCAGACAGGACAAAAATTTTAAAATATGTGTTTTTGTTATAAGTATGTATCGTATATACTTTCATATACATTTAGTAAAAAGCTGTTATTTTGACATTACAAACAGACACTTCAATTTTATTTTTTTGTACAAATAAATGTACAAATATTGTTAACTAGCTGCCCCGGTAGACTTTATTCTGCGCGTGGAGTGTCATTTTCACACACACACACACACACACACACACACACACACACACACGCACACGCACACGCACACGCACACGCACACGCACACGCACACGCACACGCACACGCACACACGCACACGCACACACGCACACGCACACGCACACGCACACGCACACGCACACGCACACGCAAAAGCACACGCACACGCACACGCACATGCACACACACACTTTTCTATATATATATATTATACGTATAGCTAAATTCTCTTTAAGACTAATAGAACTATCAGCAGACATAATGATAATAAACTAAAAAAGAAGGAAAAACATAACCCTTTTTATACTCTTCCGTAAGCGGATAAAAAGTTTCCTATATGTTATACACGGCCATTTACTGTTTACATATACAAAATTTCATAGAAATCTGTCCAGTAGTTTTTGCGTGAAATCGTGAACACACAATTTTTCTACAGATTTATTATAATATATGTATAGATGTATAGATTGCCTAGCATGTTGTGAAAGCCAACTAACTTAAAATATATTTCACGTGGTAGAGCCATGCTGCAACTATATTGGTCGCAGCACAAATGGGTCGGCTCGACCGGGGTAGGACCACGCTCTCACAGAATACTAGCGTAAAATACTAGCATAATGCTATTGTGTTTCTGGTTTCTATCTTAGTCCTGTAGGGTTACAACACATCAACATTTCGATTCTAAACCGAGGATAAACATTTATGGGCTACATCATTCGCTCACCATCAGGATCAAATGGACTGTGTGCACGTTTGTCACCCTTCTCTTCTCTACATAGCATAAAACTAAGTCGCTTCCCGCCGCGCCGTCTGTACGCTTACATCTTGTAAACTACGCAATGGGTTTCGATGCAGTTTTCATCAGTAGACATAAAGATTCAAGAGAAAAGTTTATATCTATAATACATGCATATTATTAATATATATAAAAATGAATTGCTGTCTGTTAGTTTCGCTCAAACTCAAAAACGGCTCGACAGATTTTGTACATTTTTTGGAACGGAGTTCCTTATCGGACGGTACGGGTTTGGCGGATGGGAGCTAAGCGACAAAAAGTGTAAGATTTTTTCGTCACTACCCCTTGTGTCATAGTGTTGTAGACGCCCTTGTAGGCGAAATAAGGAAGTGAGATGGAATAATATCCATCTCCCTCGCACTCTTTCTTATCTTGCCATGAAAGAAATGTAATTTTATTTCAAACTAGCTGCTCCCCGCGACGTCACTCGTGTGTTAGGGTTTTTATGCTTTTTCGCGGAACCCTAATTCTTTTTCTAAAATAAAAATAGCTTAAGTTACTCCTTATGAAATCAGCTACCTGCCAGTGAAGGCCCCGTCAAAATCGGTCCTGCTGTTTCAGAGATTAGGCGGAACAAACAGACAGACAGACAGACAGACAAAATTTTAAAAATTGTGTTTTTGTTATAAGTATCATATATACTTTCATATGTATTTAGTAAAACGCGGTTATTTTGACATTACAAACAGACACATCAATTTTATTTATTTGTATAGAGTATAGATGACGCTTCATTTTAACAGACGCTAGTAATTCATTTATTTGTATTTGTTAATCAATAATATAATACCTACGTTTATCAATAATAATATACTACGCAAGGAGCTTCGTTCCAACCGAGTGTTCCACGACACTCACGCGTGTTGTTTTTTTTTTGTTTGAATGGGTCCCTAGACGGTTTAGATTCACATTTGGACCCAGTAAGTGGCACTTACTGGGAATCGCTAGTATCCTTACAAAATTTAAAATCTGTCTATAACTGAAACAAAACCAAGGCGAGACGCTTGTATGAATTTCAATTTTCAAAGTATTAGGTGTCGGCCGCAGATACCTAATATATGACATTCGCCAGATTCTACACACCTCTAGTCGAGTTAGACACGCAGACATGCTCATTACCGCAAGGTTGCTGCCATTAGCGAACTAAAGCGGTCTGCGTACGGTGGCCATGAGCGCGGAAACGACGGACAAGTCTATGAAAATATTTTTAGTGCAATCGCATTTATTACAATTCTTATCAAGTCAACTTTTTAAACGCGAATTTTTAAATGGTTCGGCTCGACCGAACTCGAAGGACCACTTAATGCCACTGTGTATCGAATGGCAAGTATAAAGAACCTCTCTGGTTCTTTAGACTTGCCCTTTTTACTGGAAACGATGCACTCAATCTCAGTTCTCAGGGGTGACAACGCATCTGCATTTTGATTCTAAATCTCCTCGATTAAGAATCAAAGATGTCTATGGGCCGCAGCATCCACTTACCATCAGGTGGGCTGTGTGCTTGCTTGTTACCCTTATTCTATAAAAAATATGGTTGACCCTACTGGCGATCCCTGTAACTTCCCGCTAATTTCAAATGCAAAGCGCTGAAAATTCTACGTTTAAAAAAAAATTAACTAAAAACATAGCAGCATTGAGCTGCTATTTTATGCTGGTATTCAGTGAGAGCGTGATCATTCCCCGGTCGAGCCGAGCCATTTTTGTTCTGCAGTAATAATGTAGCAGCAGCGTGGTCTACCACGTGAAAAATATGCGTATTACAATTAAGTGTAAATTCTTGTTCTATCAGCAAACAAAGCCACCAAATTAAATGTAATATGTAGATAGTTAAAAACTGTTTATGATATCCCATTTTAAAATGTTTTTTTTTTCTTTATAGGATAGGGTTACAAACGAGCACACAGTCCACCTGATGGTAAGTGGTTACTGTGACCCATAGACATCTACATCTATCCTCAATAAAGACTCAAGATGCAGATGCGTTGTCACCCGTGAGGACTACGATGGAATGCCTCTTTGCCAGTAAAAAGGGTCTCCGGTTCTCTACACTCACCATACGAAATACAGCAGCGTTAAGCTGCTATTTTACGCTGGTTTTCTGTGAGAGCGTGGTCCTTCCTCGGTCGAGCCGACCCATTCGTGCTACAACTATACCACTAATATAGCTGCAGCATGGCTCTGCCACGTAAAATGTAATGTACAAACACCTGACTCAGACTCAATACAATTTGACACATCTCTTTCACAGACTGGTAATGGGAACAGCATAATCGGTGAGGGTTTCAGCACTGCGCTCAAAAAGGTACCTGCCTGGAACGGTAAGTTGTTAAATGTGGGCTAATAATCTTTCACTCACCAGACGTCGCTAGTTGACACTGAGATAAAGTTTTTTTGTTACACAATGCCATTTAATCGAGAAGTCAATTTTAAATAAAAGTTTATCAGTTTCTAGAGTATTATATTAATACACAAAACAATGCCTCAGTTGGTTGCTCTTTGTTTTAATTTTTCTATTTTTATAAATATCTATGTTTTGGTTTATTTATCTATACAAATAAATAAAATTGAAGTGTCTGTTTGTAATGTTAAAATACCAGCTTTTTACTAAATGCATATGAAAGTATATACGGTACTTATAACAAAAACACAATTTTTAAAATTTTTGTCTGTCTGTCGGTCTGTCCGTCTGTTTGTTCCGGCTAATCTCCGAAACGGCTGGACCGATTTCGACGGGACTTTCACTGGCAGATAGCTGATGTTATAAGAAATAACTTTGGCTACTTATAATTTAGAAAAAGAATTAGGGTTCCGCGCAACATAATTAAAACCCTAAATAACACGCGGGCGAAGTCGCGGAGAACAGCTAGTTGTTAATATAATTAATATAAAATATAACTAATAGTACAGAAAGAAACATTAACTTTTATATTTTTTAACAAATCAACTTCTCCGCTATGAAATCTGTCAAATATTACACGTAATTTTAAGTGGCAGAAAAAGTCGTGGATACCCTCATTAAGTTATAAAAGTACTGACAATACAACACACATTGCCACCCTACTCGAAACACTCCATTAGTCCAAACCGCCGCTCTTAGGAGAGTGGAAACTAACACCTATGTACAGACACCAGCCTATATTTGATTACGTAATTATTTTTTAATTAAAATATTCCGTTTCGTTCGTTCGACCGCGAGCGTGCTGGAGTCATTGAGTCGAGTGGGAGGTCCGCGAGGTCCTTTTACTTGAGTTGACGTAGTTTGAATTTGAATATTAAAATACCTTTATAAATAAATTATATTTTTTTCTCTTTATTTATTAACCGATTTTAAAACATGAGGAGGTACTCAATTCGACTGTATTTTTATGTGAACTTTTATCTAGGTGAACCGATTTTGATGATTCTTTTTTTTTTGTTTGAAAGCTGGTGCTTCTCATGTGGTAACATATAAATTTTATCTAGATGTGATCAGTATTTTTTGAGTTATCCTTAATAATGCGTATTGAATTGACTTCGACTACATTGATGATGTTCTCATTTTACTTATATTGAAGTCAGTTGTAAAATGACGGCACCGTAGCGCAGTGGCTTAACAACGTGTTGCTGCGCTGAGGGGCGCGGGTTCGAATCCCGCACGGAACAAGTATTTGTATGGCCTACAAATAACTGTTCCGGGTCTGGATGTTTGTCCTTGTGCAATTTGTGTTTGTAAACTGCCTCCACGATACAAGAGAAAATCCTAGTGTGGGGTAACGTATTTTTTAAGCAGAAATAAATAAAAAACATTTTTAGTTGTACCACTTATTTTAGAGTTTTTATTCCGAACGGTTAAGCAACCCACCATACTCTGATCTTAATTATACAAAGTTGAAAAAAAAAACCTCGTTGAGAAGAACTAGAATTATTGGTGTTTCGTAAGCCAAAACCAAACATTTCGCATCTGACAATGGCTCTGCTACCACATACGTATTTATATTAAAACTTTGCTTTTTATACTTGAGTTAAGCGACAGCGGACCGCGAACTCGAAACTCGAAGGGTCGTGTGTTCGAATCCGCTATCCGACTACTGTCGTGAACCACTTCTAACACAAGCATTTTAAGCTTACCAGGAGTAGTACAAAGTAATATTTTAGTAATGTTAATAGCGTTAATAATTTAAAAAAAAATTGCCTAGCGATGGTAACGTCATTGCCACACAATTCAGCAGCATTGAGACAAAAATGATCTGCGTTAACTAATATAACAATTGTATATTTAAATACATGTCATAGTTTTCTTACGAGGTAGAGCCGTGTTGGAGCTATATTAGTAGTAAAGTTGTATCACGAATGGGTCGGCTCGACCGGGGAAGGACCACGCTCTCACAGAATACCAACGTCAAATAGCAGCTTAACGCTGCTGTGTTTCGTATGGTGAGTGTAGAGAACCGGAGACCCTTTTTACTGGCAAAGAGGCATTCCATCTTAATCCTCACGGGTGATAACGCATCTGCATTTTGATTATTGGGGATAAATGTAGATGTCTATGGGTCACAGCAACCACTTACCATCAGGTGGACTGTGTGCTCGTTTGTCAGCCTATCCTATAAAAAAAGTGTAGCGGCGGTGTAAGAATATCCAGTACCCCATATCGCGAGGATGTCGTAAGAGGCGACAGAGGGAAACAAATCAGGAGATGGGCAGCAGCGTCTTCATGATAACAACTTTAAATAGTAAAAAAAACTATGGTTGCCAACCGGGTTGCCAAGCGTGGCAATTATGGCAATATCCCCCATGAGGCAATCTATGAACTATGTTCAACAGTGAACTCTTATAGGTTATAATTTAATAAGTATAGTTAATAGAAGAATGGGCCACATCATCCACTTACCATCAGGTGGACTGTGTGCTTACTTGCAAAGCCTTAGGGGCCATTAATTAATAACGGAAGGGTTCCAACGGGAAGGGAGATGGGGGTAATTTTGTAAAATCTAGTTCCATTTCGGATGCGAAATGGTTTTCTTCATTCCATAACGTACACTTCGTACAACATCTTTTTTTAATATTGTTTATTAAAATTTTAAAACGTTGAATGTATTGATTTTCATCCATTTTAAATGTTATAACGGATTCAAGTCGGCTGAGCAGCATTCGGGAGATTACGACACATCTTGTTGTCAGACATACCTCAAAACAAGATTGTACAACCAGTGCGTGTTGACCTATGGATCTGAGACGTGGTCCTGCACTGCTGGCCGTATGAGGAAGCTCAAGGTCGCTCAGCGAGCTATGGAGAGGGCTATGCTCGGAGTTTCTCTGCGTGATAAGACTTAAAAACGAGGATATCCGCAGTAGAACCAGAATAACCGACATAGCACAAAGAATTAATATGTTGTACAACCGATGGGGACGAAAGGTTGAAGAAAAAAGAAAGAAAAAAGATGCCTCGTACCGGTAGGCGAAGTGTAGGGCGCCCCCCCACTAGATGGAGTGACGACCTGGTAAGACATGCAGGAAGTCGATGGATGCAGGTGGCTCAGGACCGTGCTTTGTGCATTCCTTGGGGAAGGCCTATGTTCAGCAGTGGACTTGTGAAGAGCTGTAATGATGATGAACAATGTTATTAATACTAATTAATAGTACTTTCTTCCCGCGTATTAACCTAATCTAAATAAACATGATAGTATCTTACGTAAGAAGAGGGGGAGGTTCGAGAAATCTTATGTACCCTTACAAGGGGGTAGGGGGCGTCAAAAATTGTCAAAATCATTCTTACGTAATTAATGAATGACTCTTACTAGTAAAAAAGCTTAAAATAATTTTTAAACCGACTTTAAAATTCTATTTTTAGAAACAACTCATGAAAGAGATTTAGTCTAAGAAAGCTGAGAAGCTCACAAAAGTACCAGGCATACAGCAATTCAAAGGAGTTCGTCAAAAGATTGTTCCAACATAACAAGCATTCATAGCGTACGAAGCACTAGGTTTTATCTTTACCTGCCGTACAGCTGTATAAAATACCTCCGCTACAGCACAAAACAAATTTCATCTCTTAACCGCACATCATAAAGTTGAAATTTCGCTAACTAGTGTAAACACAATTTCATGTGACGCAACTTTCACTCGAAATAAGCTCCAGACAAAAGCAACTGTAACCCTAGGGAATAGAGCTCACTTTAGACTGATAAGACACTTTCACTGACAACTCGCGTTCTAAGACTTGTAAGGCCTAGGTATTTAGGGTTATATTGGAACATAACAAACAGGAGTCGGGGGGAAAACGGGCACCGCAGAGCGTATATCGACCAACAATGAGAAGGTCAAGTACAAGGTAATATTTTTTTTTTATGTTGACTGTAATCTTTCGACGACCGTGACTTCCAAATATTGTGCAATATCGTCAACCGCACTGGAAATATTACAGTGCCGTTAATGCAGGCGACAGACCAATGGGTAACTTGTTTACAGATAATGGCGACAAACGAGCACACAGTCTACCGTAAGTGAACGCTGAGGTTCATAGACATCTACATTTTTATCCTCGATTAAGAATCAAAATGCAAATGCGTTATCAACCAGCAGGGCTAGCATGGGCAGGAGGCAATTTTATCCCCGGGGAAAGGAGAAAACGTTTATCCCCTCGCTTAGTTTTATCCACCCTTCGAGCATGGGCCCACCAGTGGATATAATATCCACAGTAGATAAAATGGGAGATAGACTTAGATAGATTTTTTGTATGAATATAAACTTAAACCCACGTCCAATGAACTAGGATAGTATTGTCCCTTTCAAATGTCAAGAAACCATAATTTTTTATCTTTCATTTGGCTCCATGCTACGGACGGGGGATATAGTATATCTACTCGTTATGTCAAACGGGGATATACTTCTCCCCGTTGCCGTGCTTTGACATAGGGACAAGATAATTTTATCTCTTGTCAGTGGATATAATCGCGGAATAAAATTTTTGTCCCCAGCCCATGCTAGACGTGCAGGACTAAATTGGAACGCCTCGTTTCCAGAAAATGGGTCTCCGGTTCTCTACAGTCACTATACGAAACACAGCAGCATTAAGCTGCTATTTCGCGCTGGTATTCTGTGAAAGCGTGGTCCTACGAAAGAGAGATGATTCGTAATCGAGGATAGATGTGTACATCTATGGGCCACAGCAACCACTTACCATCAGATTGGCTGTGTGCTCGTTTGTTACCTTTATTCTATTAAAAAAGAACATTTCACAACGTTTTCGTGTACGTACATAGATAGATACCTCCCGGTTACTAATATGTAAGGCAAACAGACGTGTTGACATGACCTATATTGGCTGTTGACTGTTGACTGTACCACCCACAGCGTTTGCGATAAATACGCTGATAATTGATTGAATCGTGTGTTGTTTCAAGTTAATTCGTTGTGCGTTTGCAAAATAAAATGGCGTGTATTGTTAATCTACTTCGAAAAGGAGAAGCTTCTTAATTCGAATGTATGTTTATTTTTTTATAGAATAAGGTACTTTTGTACGTGTTAGAACCACGCTGCAGCTATATTAGCAGTATAGTTGTAGCACGAATGGGTCGGCTCGACCGGGGAAGGACCGCGCTCTCACAGAATACCAGCGTAAAATGGCAGCTTGACACTGCTGTGTTTCGTATAGAGAGTGTAGAGAACCGGAGACCCTTTTTACTGGAAAAGAGGCATTCCATCTTAGTCCTCACGGCTGACAACGCATCTGCATTTTTTCACAAACGAGGATAGATGTAGATGTCTATGGGCCGACAGCAACCACTTACCATCAGGTGGACTGTGTGCTCGTTTGTCAGCCCATCCTATAAAAAAAAATAAGGGTGACAAAGTACCACACAGTCCACTTGATGGTGACATCCACTTGTGGCTTATAGACATCTACGTCTATCCCCGATGACAAATCAAAATGCAGATGCGTCGTTACCCGTGAGGTCTAAGATGGAATGCCTCTTTTCCAGTAAAAAGGGTCTCCGGTTCTCTGTACTCACCATACGAAACACAGCGGTGTCAAGCTGCCATTTTGCGTCGGTATTCTGTGAGAGCGTGGTCCTTCTCCGGTCGAGCCGACCCATTCGTGCTACAACTATATTACTAACTAGCTGTGCCCGCGGCGTAGCTCGCGTATAGAGGTTTTAGATAAAGAATTTGTCGTTTAGGTAAGAGAATATTAAACGATTTATTTCATTACTGTATCAATAAGTGGTAACTAAATAAATCATTATCATCAAAGTTCTAAGTCGTTTATGATAGAGCTTCTGTGTAAACGACGTTAGAAGTAGTCTTAGCCGGGGTGTACACAAAAAGGTTACGGGGGCTACTAACGCGGGAAAAAGCAACATAGAGTTGGCCATGTGCAAAACAGTCAGTACTGAGGTACACTCTTACAACGCGTAAAGTTTGACCTTGCTCTTTATTTACGATCATCGCATAACACACGCTCACTGTTACTGGGAACTGAACGCGCTTAAAACTGAAAGGAAAGTTACTTCTTAATAGAGAGTTTTTGGGCAGTGCTGCCAGATAAAAAAAAACTCATTCAGCTCTAGGACAACACAAAAAGCGCTAGATTTCATGAAAACAGCGCTTTAAAAAAGCCCTAGATTTCGCGCTAAATTAACTACAAACAAAGTTTGTATTTTTTTATATAATCATAATAAAGAAAACAACATTAAGTTTTTTTTCTGGCAATATTTTTTTGATGTATCAATACTTCGCAGGACATTGACTTATAATTATGGCAATTGCTGTCAACAGTAGTTAGTATTGTACGAACAATAAAAATGTCATTAATTGTTTTAAAGTGCAATGTATTTCGCAACTTAGTTTCAGATGTCAGCATCTGATTGCGGTTGCTACACAGTTAAATGAAACTAATTTTACGGATTTTATCGCGTATATTAACTTATTTTACATTCCCGACGTTTCAAGCACTTTACAGCACCCATGGTCACGGGGTGGACCATGGGTGCTGTAAAGTGCTTGAAACGTCGGGAATGTAAAATAAGTTAATATACGCGATAAAATCCGTAAATTTAGTTTCATTTAAATGTGTAGTGTTCGCGTAAATATAAGAAATCACTATGCTACACAGTTTCTTTGTGTTATAACTTCTAAGTAACTTTTAACTTAGCTGTGCTCTAAGCAACCGACTGAAACTGAATAAAGCAAAATAAATGCGTTGCCAAAACCATGAACGAAAACTTTAATAAAGGGGATTTCCCCGCTTATAGTCGTCGGTAAAAAAATCAAGTTGATCATCCTAAAGGGGAAGCCAGGAGATCCATAGCACAGGGTATCCTAGTTTGGACTCGTCTCCCATGCTCTTTGTTTTGTGGAAAAAATATGTTTGAAAAAGATAAACTGCAATGTACTATTTGTGGGAAAAAATAATAAAGGTCATTATTATTATTATCGGTAATGTGGACTAACAGTGCTGCTATAAAAGAGTTAATAACCCGCTAGTCGCTAAAATATTGAAATGTGTGCTAAATACACCAAAAAGCGCTGGATTAAGCTAGGTGCTAAAATTTCGAAATGCGCGCTATACATTCCAAAAAAGCGCTAAATCTAGTTCCCAAAGCGCTAAAATGGCAGTACTGATTTTGCGTATATTATAAATACAATATCACGACATTTCGTTGCAAAATTTTTATTTTTGGTCGGGTTCCGTTGTGTGGCTTCGATGGATACAAATTTCTTCAGTAAGTCTCAATACGATTCATCGGCGAAAAATCTGAACACAGCAATTCAGAAAAGTTTGTAATTTGTACAACTCCATCTATTACGTCCTTTGTGTGAAAAAACATCCTTTTTAAATCTCTTTTTGTGTTTTAAGTATAAATATATTAATTATTATGGAACGTTTTTTTTACACACAAATCTTTTTATTACTATTTCTGAGATTTTTATGGCGCCATTGAACAAATTCGAACCTACATTTCAAAATAATAATCATTACTTTCGATAGAATTAACCAATTTTAATAAAACAAAGATTAAATGTAACTCGAAGATACGCTTTATGATTTTCTTAACGATTTCTTTGAAAATAAAAGATGTTTACTGTAGACGTGATGCGTTCATATAATAACAGACAAATAGACAGACAGACAATTCTAAAAATTATAAAATGTTCTTATTTAATTATTTTCAGTTCCCCATAATGATTTTAGCCACCAAAATATATATACAATGTACAGAAAGAGACACAACATGTTATCATCATTTTTATTATATGTATATATTTAAAGAGAGATGGCGCTGCTAACATCAATTCTAAAAATAAAAGAGATTAATTGACGCGATTGATACATTATATAAAACGCAAGAGAACTTATAAATCAGTGCCTGCACAGTAAGCAAAAAATAAAGTTTGACTCTCGCCAAAACCAACGCAATTGTTAATAGCTCTTTTAAAATTTGATTTAGCACATAGAGTACTCGGCGGTAAAGAATAAATTGAGTTTGTCAACACGCAGTAGGGCAGCGAGTAATATAATAAAAATTAGCAGTAAATATGAAAACTCATCTACAGGAAAAAACCACATTGCAATTCCATTACATTTTCACAACACCACCATCTATCGAAGAAATGGGTTAACTATTGTGCTTCAGATTTAGTTAATAAGGTTAATATATTTTTGTGTAATATATTTAATACGTTTTTTAATACTTTTGTTTACTGCGTTTTAGATATACATAATTATATCATTATTTTACATAATTTAACTATGATTTATGTGCATTTTAAACTAATATCATATTATGATATTAGTTTAAAATGCACTTGATGACTCAAACAAAGCCACCGTTGAGCAAATTCGTACCAATACTTCCCTACCCATACTTCAGAATATTTATCATAACTTTTGATGGAATGAACTGATTTTAATGAAATAAAGACTAAATGTAACCCGAAGATACACTTTATAATTTCCATAACAATTCTTATGATATAAATTAGTACTTTATACGTGATACGTTAACAAACAAACAGACAGACAGACAGACGGACAGACAGACAGAAAATTCTAAAAATGGTAGAAATGTATTTAATTACTTATTTTTAGTACCCCTCAATCACTTTTATTACAAAAATATAAAATGTACAGACATCTGCTATTTACAGTTTTATTATATGTATAGATATAGCTGCAGCATGACTCTACCACGTAAAGATGTTACGCGATATCTTCGCAGATTGTGAACTAATTTTGATGATTCTTTTTTTTTTTATTAAATAGGTTATATTAATATACTTCAAGGGTAGTCCCATACAAATTTGGAAAAAAAATTTCACTTAGGGTACCAAATAAATAACTTCGTTTTTAGCAATTTGAAGTTGGTTTATATTTTTTTTAATTTATAATTATTCGTTTTTCGACAGTATGTAAGTAATGTATGTATGTTTGTTTGTTTGTATGTCTATTGAAATAAAACTAGTATATTTTCTGACGTATAGTCTGTCGTTCTGGACGAAATTTAGTACATAATTGATTTGAAATTTCCTGATGAGCTGGACACTTGAAATTTTGAATATAGCACAAATTCGGATGACAATGCAAGAATATGATAAAAACATGATAATATATTTATTAGTTTTAATAAATTTAACTTGTTAAGGATTTTATCACGTATTACGTGTTCACAGACTAGAGACTTGTGAACACGTACAGGATTGTCCCCGTCACTACATCGCACTTATAACACCACAAGTCCTCGCTAAAGAGCAAGGATGATTCGCGAGACTATTGAAATCAAAAAACATCCTAATCTCAATAGAGAAGATGGCTGGGTGCTACCATCTGCTATGAATCCTATAATTAATAAAATTAAATCCCAACCCAAGCATACAACTGCACGACTTCAAGATACTGTGAGTTCATACTGCGTAGATCGGAACAAAAATTAATAATTTTAATCCGATGGTAGCGGTGGTTAACTAAGACATCGGGACGTCGAACACTTCAGTCGTCCCCCCCTGTGAACATGGGTGCTGTAAAGTGCTTGGAACATCAGGAATACAAAATAAGTTAATATACGCGATACAATCCGTAAAACTATTGAATAAAACTACTTTTACGGATTCTATCGCGTTTAATTAACTTATTTTTATTAAATTCTCGACGTTTCAGGTGCTTTCCAGCACCCATGGTCACGGGGTTTGAGGTGATTGACGGCCCGATGTCAGAGTTAACCCGGAGTACCTTCAGCTTTTTTAATTATTAATTTTGGTCCGATCTACGCAGAATGAACTTACTGTGTCTTGCAGTGGTATGCTTTGGTTTAGTTTTAATTTTATTAATTACAGGATCCCAAGCAGGTGGTAGTACCCAGCCTCCCTCTCTATTGAAATTAGGATGTTTTTTTTTAATTTCAACAGCCTGACGTATCATACTTGGCAGGAATCGATGTTCTTTCGCAACAGTGGTAGAGCCACGCGGCAGCTTTTGCTGTCACACGCATGGGCCGGCTCGAACCGGGGTGGTACCACGACTTCACAGAATACCAGCGTGAAGTAGAGGTTTACCTCTGCGTTTCGCTTGGTGAGTGCAGGTGGCCGGAGGCCCTTTTTACTGAAAATGAGGCATTCCATCTTAGTCCTCACGGGTGGCAACGCATCTGCATTTTGATTCGCAAACGAGGATAGATGTAGATGTCTATGGGCCGCAGCAACCACTTACCATCAGGTGGACTGTGTGCTCGTTTGTCACCCTTATCCTATATAAAAAAAAATATTATGCAAGAAATCATTGCGTATGTCTATTTCTTTGGCACTCTGTAGTGTTCGCGTAAACGTAAGAAATCATTGCGTATGTCTATTTCTTTGGCACTCTGTAGTGTTCGCGTAAACGTAAGAAATCATTGCATATGTCTATTTCTTTGGCACTCTGTAGTGTTCGCGTAAACGTAAGAAATCATTGCGTATGTCTATTTCTTTGGCACTCTGTAGTGTTCGCGTAAACGTAAGAAATCATTGCGTATGTCTATTTCTTTGGCACTCTGTAGTGTTCGCGTAAACGTAAGAAATCATTGCGTATGTCTATTTCTTTGGCACTCTGTAGTGTTCGCGTAAACGTAAGAAATCATTGCGTATGTCTATTTCTTTGGCACTCTGTAGTGTTCGCGTAAACGTAAGAAATCATTGCGTATGTCTATTTCTTTGGCACTCTGTAGTGTTCGCGTAAACGTAAGAAATCATTACGTATGTCTATTTCTTTGGCACTCTGTAGTGTTCGCGTAAACGTAAGAAATCATTGCGTATGTCTATTTCTTTGGCACTCTGTAGTGTTCGCGTAAACGTAAGAAATCATTACGTATGTCTATTTCTTTGGCACTCTGTAGTGTTCGCGTAAACGTAAGAAATCATTGCGTATGTCTATTTCTTTGGCACTCTGTAGTGTTCGCGTAAACGTAAGAAATCATTGCGTATGTCTATTTCTTTGGCACTCTGTAGTGTTCGCGTAAACGTAAGAAATCATTGCGTATGTCTATTTCTTTGGCACTCTGTAGTGTTCGCGTAAACGTAAGAAATCATTGCGTATGTCTATTTCTTTGGCACTCTGTAGTGTTCGCGTAAACGTAAGAAATCATTGCGTATGTCTATTTCTTTGGCACTCTGTAGTGTTCGCGTAAACGTAAGAAATCATTGCGTATGTCTATTTCTTTGGCACTCTGTAGTGTTCGCGTAAACGTAAGAAATCATTGCGTATGTCTATTTCTTTGGCACTCTGTAGTGTTCGCGTAAACGTAAGAAATCATTGCGTATGTCTATTTCTTTGGCACTCTCTGTAGTCTAAACGGCTTGATGACTTTTAACATACGAGGTGACGTTAGATATTATATTTATTTATATATTGCATCTGCAAATACAAAAAAGAGAGGGGAAGGTTTTTTTCAGTAAGCTTTTTAACGCAATCGGGTGTTTTTTTCTACCGACTTCAAAAAGGAGACAGTACTCAATTCGACTGTATCTTTTTTTATGTGTGTTACCTCATAACTTTTTCTGGGTGAACCGATTTCAATTATTCGTTTTTTTTTTTTTGTTTGAAAGCTGATGTTTCTCATGCGGTCCCATATAAATTTGATCGAAGTATGACCAATAGCTTTTGAGTTATTCTTAATAACTTTGTTGTTCTTAATAATTTATATTCAAGTCGGTTGTACAAAATTTTTAATTATATTATTTTAAATACTGCTTAAACCATAAGCAGAAAGAGTGAATTATATATATTTTATACAGCGTAAAATAGCAGCTAAATACTGTTGTTTCGTATGGTGAGTGTAGAGAACCGGAGACCCTTTTTACTGGAACCGAGGCATTCCATCTTAGTCCTCACGACTGCTAACGGATCTGCATTTTGATTATTTATTGAGGATAGATGTAGATGTGTATGGACCACAGCAACCATTTACCATCAGGTGGAATGTGCGCTCACTTGTCACCCTGATCCTATTAAAAAATAAAAACCCGGTCAAGTGCGAGTCGGACTCGCGCACCGAAGTTTCCGAACATATCCGTAGATATATAAGTTTAAAATTATTAAAAATATTTTTATTATATGATGTAACTAAAAATTTATGTTTTTCGCAATTTTTTCTTTATCTGTGCTATAATACGTTGCTTCGTATCAAATTTTAGGATTCTGAGTTCACGGGAAGTTTCATGTAGGTTTTTATTCCCTTGCGAATGTCGAAAATTTGCGGCATAAACGGCTGTATCTTTTGATTGCGTTGGCTTAGAAGTATGATTTTTTCACAGCTCCAAGGCACAGTATTCTTGAGTATTTGATAAGTAACTTCAGCTTGATAGCTCCACTCGTTCCTGAGAAAAAGGGTCTTGACAGACAGACAGACGGACAACAAAGTGATCCTATAAGGGTTCCGTTTTTTTTTTGAGGTACGGTACCCTAAAAAACTCCTGGCGTCATTGACTCCATCACTATGCACCAAGCGTTCGAATAGCCGACGCATCGCCACACAAAGGCGGAATCACAATGCGTTATTATCATCGACCGCCACGATTTGGACCGGTACAAATTTGTCAACACACCGCTATTCTATACACAAGTGAAATTTACAACGTGCGCGACGACCACCACACGACGTCGTGTGGTGGTCGTCGGTGGTGTGCGTGTCGTGTTCTACTATAGTAACGATGGTTCTGTTTCAATTTTTTTATGGCATAAGCACGACAAACGAGCACAGTCCATCTGATGATAAGTGTATGCTGTGGCCCATAGATATCTAGATACAGATTTTGTTGAATGACATCGAAAGTTATAAAAAATCATTGTACGTAAATTTTCTCGCGTTAAATTCATGCTGACGTGACACAAACAATTTTCAATTTGCCGCCAAATCGTAAACAAATGACATATTAATAAAATACTATATATTTTATTAATTTTTCATTCGTTAATAATATTGGCAGAGTTCCATTTTCAAAATTTGAACTTATTTTTTTATTATATCGTTAACAAGTGGCCAGTTCTAAAAACTTTCAGTGTCGCCCTCGTAACAAGTAACACTAGACCGAGCTTTGCTCTGCGTTAGATAAAAAATTCTCGAGGATGACATCTATCTAGATAAACTTAAAAAGTAATACAAAATTTCATTTAAATTGTTAGAGCCGTTTATGAGAAAAAAATAAGATACAAAGAAAGAGAACGACGATAATGTGCACGACACGATAAATTACGTTACATGTAAACACCCTCACAGGTTGTCAGTACAGTATTCAATCTAGATGCTCAAGGCTGAACAGTTGGTATGTTATGCCCTCATAAATATGTATATACTGTGCCAACAACAAAAGAACTCTAGATAAGACACGAAACTAAGGTTTAGGCATAGCATTATTACAGTTTAGTAATGTAATAAACATCAACTGTTATTATCTAGTTGCCACAAGAGGGTAATGTGTTTCCAGTGTATGTATGTTTGTATGAATATTTCTTTGGCACGCTCTATAGCCTGAACAGCTTCGTTAGATTCGTCTTAATATCGACACAGGGTTACAATTTTTTCTCTCTTTTCAGCGAACTTTTTTATATAGTATAATGGTGAGAAACAAGCACACAGTCCACCTGATGGTAAGCGGACGCTGTGGTCCTTAGTAACCTACATCTATCCACGATGACGATTCAAAATGCAGACACATTGTCACCTATGAGGACTGAGATGTAATGTCTCGTTTCCAGTAAAAAGGGTCTTCGGTTCTTTACACTTACCATACGAAACACAGCAAGCATTAAGCTGGTATTCTGTGAAAGTGTTGTCTTACCACGGTCGAGCCGACCCGTTCATGCTACAACCATAATAATAGCTGCAGCGTGGCTCTACCACGCATAAAACTTTTTAGCGCAATCGGGTTTTTTAATTACTGTTTTAAGCACTGCGCTGGTTTTCTTTTTATTATCATTACCACTACCGTTACACTCTATAAAAGTCCACTGCTAAAAACAGGCCTCCTTCATAGATTGCCTCATAAAGTTGCTATAGGTGCCACGCATGGCAAGCGGTATTGCCAACCGATTTATTTTTTATTCGTTATAAGGATACCGCTGCTGTCTATCTCCTAATTTATTATAAAGAAATAAACCATCGTGCGAACATCGCGTTATATTACGAGAAAAAGGCTTATTTACAATTCTTTTATAAACAGCAACATTGGTAACCCAAAGAAATGATGGTCAAATCTGAATACATACACTTTCTCATTATCTTAATACTTCATGGACTATTAACGTGACAATATCGGAACTTACGTATTGCGAATTTGATACATTCAGCTCTCAGAATTTTTTACTTAAAACGGTTTTGTCAGATGATATATCAAAAATAATAAAAACACTTAACTCTAACGCACAAGGCGTAGATGGTACTACACTTAATATGGTATTGACGACTCTCCCACAAAGTTTGGATACTATAACTGCACTTGTCAATTAGTCAATTAGTACCAGCGTATTCCCTGAAATCTGGAAAAGAGCTCTAATACGTCCTATCCCTAAGAAAGGGAATCCTGATGATTTCAAATATTTAAGGCCAATAATCTTACTACCATGCTTATCGAAAATTCTTGAGAAATTGGTATATCAGCAAATAACAACCTATCTTAAAGACAATTCCATTCTACCTTATCTTCAATCAGGTTTTAGAAATGGGCGAAGCACTGCAACTGCACTTTCTCATGTAGTGTGCATTATATTGGAGGTTCAAGATATAGGTCAGGGAACTGTGCTCGTCCTATTGGACTATTCTAGGGCATTTGATATAATAAACATGACATTACTTTTATCAAAAATGGCATATTATGGTTTTGATCCCAAGACAATAAAATGGTTCGGCAGCTATCTTAGTGGGCGGTCACAACAAAGAATACTAAAAAAGAAAATGGCCAAAGCTGCATATCATCTCCTCAGATTATTAAACGAGGCAAAGGATCGATTCTGGGTCCTGTGTTGTTTTCTTTGTATACTTCGGATATTACCGTTTGCTTTAAAAATTGTAAATACTATATATATGCAGACGATATTAAAGTTTCAATCCCATGACTACTGGGGAAGCTATACGGGGCCTTAATGAAGATCTCGATAGAGTACTGAAGTGGTCAGAAAAACATTCTGCAGTGATGAATGCGTCAAAGACGAAGTTTTAAATTTGTGGTACTAAACAACAAAGAGAAAAAATAAATTATTGCAATCCAAAAGTATACATAAAAGAAACTATTTTACAGAGAGTGGACACGACCCATAATCTAGGGGCTATAATTAGCCCTGATCTCAGTTTCGAAGAATACAGTGCTGGTGTTGTTAGAAACAACTCCTATCGGTTAAATTAATTATATTATTATTAAAAAGTAATACAATTCAGACCACGACAAAAACATGAACTAGATATAAATTATACATATAATCAAACAAAATTAGAATGTGTTCAAAATTTTTCTTTGCTGGGTATAAATATCGATTCGAATGTTAATTTTAAATCACATATTCAAAAAAATAAGTTAAAATTATCACAATTTATATATGCTTTAAGAGAATTAAAAAAATCTACAAATTTAAAAACGCCTATCACGCCTACGCTCAAGCGTGGCTAAACTACGGCGTCATACTGTGGGGCAACAGTGTAGAATCACACGAACTTTTTATTTTACAAAAAAAATGTATACGCGTACTTGCAAATATCAAACAAAGAGAAAGCTGCAAACCTCACTTTCAAAGTCTCAAAATTCTAACATTACCGTGCCTATATATATTAGAAATATGTAAATTTGTAAAAAGACACCCAAGTTTTTACATCAAAATCATAGACGCGCCCCGACACAACGTACCTCGCTATAAGAATAACCTTTTGCAACCAAAATCTAAATTAAAATTACACAGTACAGGTCCTTACCCGATGTCAATAAAAATTTATAATAAATTGCCGGAATACATAAAAGCCGAAACAAATATTAATAAATTCATTAGATTTTTAAAAGCTATACTCATTAAAAAAAGTTATTATTCAATTAATGAATACATGGAGGAAAAGAAGTTTTAAGTGTCTGCCCCTCTCCTGTTCATTGCTATGCCTTTCGAGGTGCATGTGATTGTTAGAACTTGCATGTTTTGTTTAGTCTCTAAGTCACATGTAACGCAATTTGTGAATAAATAAATAAATAAATAAAAAATCTTGTACAGGATACGTGAATATCTGAGTATCGAGCTACGTAAGAGGTTATTTGACGCACTTGTATTATCAAAACTTAATTATGCTGACACTGTCCACGGGCCACGTCTGCAGGCGCGCACCGTATACCTTATTCAACGAGTCCAAAATCCTTGTGCAAGGTTCTGTTTTGATGTGCCACCAAGAGTTCATGTAATCGCGTTCCATAATGAAAATAACATCCTTAAGATGAACGCAAGACGCAAACTCTACTTTGCCTGTGTTCTATTCGGTGTTTTGAAAACAAAAAATCCTAAGTATCTCTGTACTCTAAATTAAAATGGTGTCGCGAACACAACAAGTATCTCACGCTAGTTTCCTCTCGCAAGTGTCCCTCGACATAGTAGTTACAAATATACAGCCACCCACCGCTGGAATAATATACCCCCACCACTAAATAATCTAGACATTAGGGAACGATCTCTTATATTTCCGAGAAGACTACACATTTAAATAAAACTAGTTTTACGGATTTATCGCGTATATTAACTTATTTTATATTCTTTTGTCGGATGCAAGCACTTATAAAATGTTAGAAACGACCCAACAAATAACACACTAAAAAAACAACTAGTGACCTCATAAAGATACACCGAAAAATTTAATTTGAACGTAAAATCGATAATACCTATGTGTGCCAAACCACCGAAGTTGTATGGGTTACCAAAAATACACAAGCCCAATGCTCCACTACGTCTCAGAGTGAGCCAAATCGATTCACCAACTTACGGATTGGCTCAACACTTAGCGAAAATACTCTCACCGCTCAGGGAACATACAAGAGCACACACAAAGGATTCCTACCATTTTGTCGGCGAGATTAAAGACCTACATATGGTAGACAATGAAACTATGGCCAGTTTTGACGCGCAATCTCTGTTCACATGCTTGCCTGTTGAAGACTGCATCTCGATTGTTACTAGAAGGCTGGAGGAAAACAACGTGCCCGTAGAATATGCAGTATTACTCAGACACTGCCTTACATTTGGCTACCTATTGTGGAAGGAAGAGTTCTACAAGCAAGTAGATGGTGTGCTGATGGGCTCACCTGTATCTCCCATTGTCGCCGATATATTCATGGAAGACTTTGAGGAGAAAGCCCTGCTTACTTCTCCCGTAAATCCAAGATTCTACAAACGGTACGTAGACGACACTTTAACAAATCTATCTTTAGATAAATTAACTGCATCTTTAGACCATCTTAACTCCATAAATTCTAAAATTCAGTTCACAGTGGAGTTAGAAACAAACAATTCTTTAACTTTTCTGGATGTGTTAGTAATTCGGAATCCTGATAACACCTTGAGCCACACTGTGTATAGAAAAAAAGACCCATACAGATAGATACTTAAACGGTGATTCTCATCACAATCCTTCACAGTTTGCTACCGTGGGTAAATCTTTGTTTCAGAGAGCACGAGGGATTTGTGACAGTAAACACCTGGCCGCTGAGCACGTCAACCAAGTTTTACACGACAATAAGCTTCGAGCCCCGCACCTACGTCACAGTGAACGAGTGAAGCTGGCGTCAGTCGAGCGAGTGCCTGCTGTACTGCCATATGTCAGAGGTGTCACTGACAAGATTCGCTACATCTTAAAGCGTGCTTCCATTAAAACATACTTCAAGCCGCCGAAGAAGATTAGTCAGTTTTTACCATCAGTCGAGTGTAATGTCCCTCTACAAGATGCAGGAGTGTATAAGCTTGATTGTGAATGTGGTCTCTCTTATATAGACCAAACTAAAAAATCAATGAAAACCCGCGTTTAAGCACATAAAGCTGATGTGAAAAATCGACACTCCGGGAAGTCAGCAGTATGTGAACACGTATAGGATCGCCCCCGTCGACATTAGATTTTATAGACCACAAATCGTCGCTAAAGAACACCGATTCCTTCCAAGGGTGATTCGCGAGGCTATTGAAATGAAAAAAACATCCTAATTTCAATAGAGAAGATGGCTGGGTGCTACCATCTGCTTGGAGTCCCATAATTAAACAAATTAAATCTCAACCCCAGCATACAACTGCAAGACTTCAAGACACTGTAAGTTCATACTGCGTAGATCGGAACAAAAATTAATAATTTTTAATCTGGAGGTAGCCGTGGTTAACTATGACATTAGGACGTCATACACCTTAGTCCCCAGCGACCATGGGTGTTGTAAAGCACTGGAATCGTCGGGAATAGAAAATAAGTTAATATACGCGATAAAATCCGTAAAACTAGTTTCATTTAGACATTAGGGAATTTTAATATACACTCACAGAAATATTTATTAAACTAAACAATATTACTTGTGAGATACATTGTGTTTTCATGCGATGGCCAAGTCAATCTATGTATTAAAAACATAAAGATTTTTAATATTGATATGGTCACTTATAAGATGTTGTTGGGTTAGCTAATTACGTAATAACTTGAGACAGAAGGACCCTTAAGTAGAGACTGAATAAATTAACCAACATGGATCTCACAACTTTTTACGGTAGGATAACTGAGTTGCGAGATTTGTTTTCTTTTTACAAGTTAAGTTTTACCGGCATATATATATATAATATAAAAATGAATCGCTGAATGTGTTGCTAAGCGTCAAATTCGAGAGCAGCTGAACCGATTTCGCTAATTCTTTTTTTATAATATTCCTTGAAGTTCGAAGATGGTTCTTACGGAGAGAAAATTTTAAAAAATTGCTTGAAAAAGTCTAAAAACAACACTTTTCTATATTCCCATACAAAAGATTCGTAATAATATTTAAAAGTCAATTTGAACTTTAATACCATAACATAAAGTTTAAGTGTTAGTGGAGGGGTTCCGGGATGACAAAACAATTGAGTGACGTATCGTATAAATATTATATCGTATCGTATCGTATAAATATTCACTAATATTTATACGATACGATACGATGGAAACTTAATTTAGAATAAGTCAAAATAAAATGACATATAATAAGTAGGTATCATAATAAGAAATCAGAAATTGTAATTTTCATTGTGATTTTTTAGTAACTATTAAAAGAAACCACGGGATGATATGGGGTGGTGGTAGTTGTTACACCGCCACTACACAGTAATTATTTTCTTTCGTTTGAAGTAATATTTTAATATTAATGTCATTAAATTAAAAATTGTTCCATGATAAAATTATTAAGTTTTTATTATTAGTATAAGTTACAGCATTTGCTTGTCCCACCGTCGGGTGCAGGCCTTTTATCATTTCTGACAGTTATGGAGCGATTAGTCTGCTTCCTAAATGAATGGACCGATTTCAATGAAAATTTGTGTGTGTATGTGATTGAAATGATTCGAGAATGGTTTGGGTATTCACAATTGGACCCACTAGATGGCGCTGTTGTCGATATCCAGAAATCACCCGCTAGTTCAATAATTATGATTTATAACCATCAAGGTTATATTTAATGTTAAAATTAATAATGGCTGCTGAATTAATAAATGAATATTAGAAATAAATTCTTTAATTGCCTAAAAACTTTTAAACAAATAAATGGAACTCTGGCTTCTGAAATAGTTGTAAAAGCCGTGTCTTAGAAACTGGATTTTATATATGTGGTAGAGCCATGCTGCAGCTATATTAGTAGTATAGTTGTAACATGAATGGGTCGGCTCGACCGGGGAATGATCATGCTCTCACAGAATACCAGCGTGAAATAGCAGCTTAACACTATTGTGTTTCGTATGGTGAGTGTTGAAAACTGGAGACCCTTTTTACTGAAAACGAGGCATTCCATCTTAGTCCTCAGGGGTGACAACGCATTTTGATTCTTTATTGAGGATAGATGTAGATGTCTATAGGTCACCACTTACCATCAGGTGGACTGTGTGCTCGTTTGTCACCCTATCTTATAAAAAAACTTCAAGACTGAGTAGCTAACTATTAGAAAATATGAACAAACAGAAATACAAGATACAATTAAATGAAACCAGGCAGCCGGAAGGATTAAGCCCAAAAGAGCTTAGAGTTTTCACCGATGGTTCTAAAACAAATGAAGGTGTAGGTTCTGGAATTTTCTCTGAAGACCTCAATATCCACATATGCACACCGCTGGGTACCTATAACACAGTCTTTCAGGCGGAATGTATGGGTATCATTCAAGCGGCCATAGCAATAGATGCTAGGAAGGTTAATGACTTCCCCATCAGAATACTGACCGACAGTAGGGCGGTACTACAAGCTCCGAGTTTGAATGTGGTGAACTCAGGACTAATATATGAATGCCATCAACGATTAAATGAGGTATGTAAAAACAACAATGTGACTCTGCAGTGGATAAAGGGACACTGGATCCAGAGGTAATGATGCAGCAGACGAACTGGCCAGAAGAGGATTGGCTCTGGCCACTATAGGGCCGGGACCAATCATACCAATCCCCTTTGGTAACGTTCGTTCACTGGTACGTAGACACTTCACTAATCAACACGCTCAGCTTTGGAAAACTCTAGTAGACTGCAGACAAGCTAGGGAGGCAGAGAAATAAACAGTCACTGAATCAAAGTTATAATGAGACTGAACAAGCTGCAGATCAGGATAGTAACAAGTGCTATCACAGGACACGGCACCTTTAACAAACATTTATTTACTATAGGTGTTACAGATAGTCCCCTATGCAGGGCATGTATGGGAGAGGAAGAAACGGCGGCCCACGTGCTACTGAAATGTCCGGAGGTAGCTACGTACAGGGTTAAGCATCTCGGCACGCCGCGATCACTCCCCGAAGTTGCATGCAACATCAAAGAACTGTTGAGCTTCTTTGGGGAGATCTCATGGCTCGAATAATCACATTATTCCTGCCCCCACTCAAAATATGCGCATAGACGTGGAGTTGCAGAAAGCAGCCCGTAGTAAACTAAACAAACTAAATTAAATACGAACAAACATAAATATAAAGACATCCAACAGGGCTCTTGATCACCATAAATGCTAGAAAACACTTGAAACGTTGGAGATTAAAAATAATTCAAAATAAAACAAGACTGGACATGGATTGTCAAAAATATGTTACCTTGTCTAGTTTACGACAAACTATTTTCCACAATTCCATGTCTTAGTATTTTGACCTAATATATTACGCTCAGTTAACAGACCATTAGACAGTGAGAGGCTACTGCAGCCCTTGAACACCTGGAAGTCTGTGATTAACTTCAAACAAAGAAGGCTTCGACATTAAATTTAAATAATTATAACTTTTAACAAAATGTAATAGCCAACTTCAAACAACTAAGAATCCTCAATTAAGGATCAAAATGCAGATGCGTTGTCACCCTTTAGGACTGCGATGGAATGCCTCGTTTCCAGTAAAAAGGGTCTCCGGTTCTCTAGAATCACTATATAAAACACAGCAGTGTTAAGCTACTATTTCACGCTGGTATTCTGTGAGAGGGTGGTCCTTCCCCAGTCGAGCCGACCCATTCGTGCTACAACCATAATATAGCTGCAGTGGCTTTACCATGTACGGGTTGTTCGCTTACTGTGAAGTTTACTATTGCATCTCACTGTATTGTGTACTGCGCCCAGCAGTGAGATGTAAGTGGGCTGTAACTGAAGTATATACTATTTGATAAAAAAAAGATTCTTCAAAATCAGGTGTCAATTGAGGAAGATATCACATAACATGCATACATTAAAAACATGGATTTGAATTGTGAACCTCCTCGTTTTTTAAAGTCAGCTACTTAAGTAGCATTTGTATGGTTGATTATACAATATGCCCTATTAGAATACATACACCCTCTACTTATTTTTGCTACTTGGTAACAGAAATTAGTACAAGGTGACTAATCCTAGACAGAAAGAAAAGAGTTCTAGAACTAAGTGAATTGCCTTACAGGATTGGCATGTTTAACCCCCATGCAAAAAGAGATGAGTTATAAGTTTGACCACTATGTGTGTCAGTCTGTGGGACCGAAGCTCTTAAACGGGGGATACCGATTTGGGTACGGTTCTTCGTATTCTACTTCTTCTAATCTATACAAATAAATAAAATTGAAATGTCTGTTTATAATGTCAAAATAACAATATTTTACTAAATGCATAATATGAAAGTATATAGGGTAGTTATAACAAAAATACAAATTTTAAGTTTTTGTCTGTCTGTCTGTTTGTTCCGGCTAATCTCAGAAACGGCTGGACAAATTTCGACGGGACTTTCACTGGCAGATAGCTGATGTTATAAGGAATAACTTAGGCTACTTATATTTTAGAAAAAGAGTTAGGGTTCCGCACAACATAACTAAAACCCTAAACTACACACGGGCGAAGTTGCAAGGAACAGCTAGTAATTTACTAAACTTCATATAATTTTGATCGAAGGACACTTACAGGTTAGTTACTTTGATCAATTAATTATGATGGTAATTTATTTTAATTCTATGTGTTACCACAACATTAGTTAGCACTATGCCTCCATATTTCTCTATATTATAGTCAAACTTTTAACATTGTGACATTTATTTATAAAAAATATTGATCAATATTCGAAAGTTAGACATATTATCTAATTTCACTTTGTCCTTATGTCCTTAATTATCATTACAGAATGCGGTTCAAGTATTGTAGGTTTTCAGATTTGCATAGTTATCTACAAATAAATGTGCATTGCAGAAAATACCACCTACAATAGTTTTCATATAATAATATCTTATTTTATTCTATCTAATTTATGTTTATATATTTTTATAAGTACATAATGTATCCCAACCAGATGAAAACACGATAGAAATAAAAAAAATTAAAATATTATAATATTCACACAAATTACCTTTACCGTAATGCATTTTTAACACAAACACATAACACAACGTATTCTCGGAAGCTTTCGTAACTTTATTTAAAAAAGAACGCAAAACTCCACAAATTCGCTGTGACGTCACCGTCACGCTGCACTTAACAACTAGGTCACCAATACCGTTGCAACGAAATAGAGATGGGCTCGCAAGCTTTTACAGTCTTTTTTTTTGAACAGTTATCGTCGGAACTATTTAAATAATTAACAAACTCTATCAAGCTACCTTACACAACATCTTTTACTTATATAATTAAAGCGATAAAAGAAAACTTGTAATTAAAATAGAAAGTAAGTAAAATCAGAAAAAGACGTCACTTCTGCTTTTAAATCCGAAAGTTTAGTTTTATTGTATTTTTTTTTTACTTTAAGCTTTCACCTACGTAAAGTAACATAATATAACAAAACAATAAAAATTGTATTTTATCAATATGGCAACATTTTAATTATATTTGTTTAATATTTATTATTACATTAAATTTGTGTAATATTATTACACAAATTTAATTAGCAAACAATATCATCGCGCTGTATAACTAATTTAAAAAAAACTACGTCGCAATACAAGCCCATCTCTGCTTCCAGTGTTGAATGGGACAGGGTGACAGGGAGACAGCGACATAATTTTTTTTATAATACACAAACCGGCCAGTTAACCGTTGTGACACCAACTTAATTAACCGCACTTGTAACCATCACAAAGCTTTGAAGCACCATGTTAAAAGATGTCAATAATAAAACTATTTAATATCACCTTGATTAAAGAATTAAACTTAATTTTGGATAACTACGAAGTAACATACTATACACCAAATTTAATTATTAGTTAAGTACATATTAAACACTTTATATTAAAATAAATTAAACCTAGAATTATTGACGTCATCGAAGGAGCTTTCGCTCAATGTTTGTTTATTATTTCACATCTGCGACCCGATGACGCGAAACGCGACTGGAGCGCGGCGCCGAATGGCGCATTTCTGCTTCCGCTGTATTGCCAGCTTAGGATTTTTGAACATAATTTAATTAAAAGATTTGAACAGTAACATAACATTTTAATTAAATTATATGCAAAATTGCCTATGTTTTGTTAATTCAAGTATCAGGAAGTCAAAAGGTTTCCATTCAAGATGCATAAGCTTTACAAGAACCAATAAATAAATAATTATGATAAAAATAAACAATCAAATGTTACACAATGAAAAATCCAATAAATTCAAAAAAGTGCGAGAATCATTTCTTCATTCAATTAAAAAAAACTACTTTAGGTTGTTATAACCGCCAAAATTATATCAACATTTATATTATATATTTAACAATTATACAAAAAATGCCTTAAAACATAAAATAGTAATATATAAGATAAAAAACGTGTTTAATAATATAAATACATTATTTAATTTATGTTTGAACCGTTTATTAAAAAGATTTCACTCTAAGAAAAAAGTGGGGAAATACCTACTAATAAATAATTTTCCCTTTAACTCTGTAATTCGTTCTCACCTGGCAGCACTAAGCAAATGTCATTTTAACGCCTGTAACTGACTCGGTCTTACTATTTGCATTAAACTCATCTTATTCACGATAGCAACTCCCAAAAGAAAGGAAGATAAAAAATAATTTGAATTATGCCTAATTTCTTTTATTTTCAAATTGGCTTTTAACTACTTTTATTTCTATGATTAGGATCTCTAGCTACTTTTACTTTAACAAAAATAAAACTTTTGAATAATGCACACAAAAGAGCAACATTTTATAAACTTTTAATTTAGTCAGTCCGAAGTCCTTTCAAGGTTCATCTAAACTAAATTAAAACTATTTATGTATTTGGTACACCAAGAAGTTACAATTAAAAATTAATTCTTATATGCTTGTTTACTTCATTTACATTATTTAAAATAAAATAATTACAAAGAGTTATTATAGCTAAACGGCAACATGTTACAGTGAGGTCTTCGATATGATGACTAAATTAACTGATATCATCATCATCAATATTACAGCCTTTCATAAGTCCACTGCTGAACATGGACCTCACCCAAAGAATGCCACAAAGCACGGTCGGGAGCCACCTGCATCCATGGACTTCCTGCATGCCTTACCAGGTCGCAACTCCATCTAGTGGGGGGGTCGCCCTATTATTATTAACTTATAACGGATACCATATTATTAACACTTGCACTGTCCGCTTTTCAATACACAAAAATAAGACACACACACACACACACACACACACACACACACACACACACACACACACACACACACGCGCGCGCGCGCGCGCACTCACACGCACACGCACACGCACACGCACACACACACACACACACACACATACACACACACACTATTGTCACACAATAGTAAGACAAAAATAGACTATTTGACAACTTTTTCTATAGGATAGTGTGACAAAACGTTCACACAGTCCACCTGATGGTAAGTGGTTGTTGTGGCCCATACACATCTACATCTCTCCTCGTTTGCGAATCAAAATGCAGATGCGTTGTCACCCGTGAGGACCAAGATAGAATTTCCAGTAAAAAGGGTCTCAGGTTCTCTACACTCACAATACGAAACACAGCAGTGTTAAGCTGCTATTTCACGCTGTTATTCTGTGAGAGCGTGGTCCTTCCCCGGTCGAACCGACCCATTCGTGCTACAACTATACTACTAATATAGCTGCAGCATGGCTCTACCACGTATATTAATTTTTTATTAAAACGGTTTTCCAAAATTAGTCAAATAGCCTGTAGCAATGAACTATATGTAGTGCATGGGGCAGCGAAAGGGTTAATGATATAATAGAATAGAATGATTTTTATTCAATATTCTATAAGATAGAGGATATAGGAATGCATACAGCACAAACTTAGAAACATCATTTTCATATAATACATTGGTTGTAAATATTACCCAGACTGACGCGCATTTTGTGTACAGTTTTTGAAACAAGTGTTCCTCGAGTTACAACAGTAACGAGGTACACTAGACTGCCCTCGCTTCGCCGCTAAATTATTAACGAAGGAAATAAATAATTTTTCGTCATTTTCTCGCTCCGACATGTCACTTTTAAACACTATGATTTGTAAATTAAATCGTCGCCATGTTTGCGCTATGCAGTCTAAAGTTATTAGATGAGTTCTTTTTATTAGACCTTGACCTTGAGGCTGTAGCGTTCGGGCGGGGGACAAATTTTAGGTAAGCAGCATTTTAAGAGAGTAATGTCAATACGAGAAAATCTCAATAAATCTAATTCCTGAATATCTTTGATTAAAATATAACGAACACTGTTCATAAAAATCGATTAATTTCAGAAATGTTAAAAGTTGCTCCTCTCTCTTTCTCTCTCTACACTAATTAGAAAGAAATAATTATATAGATGATTAATATCTTAGTGAGCGATAATTAACGATTATGTTAGACTGTTAATATAGATAGGTAATTCGTACACAGCTTGCCGATTTTTTTTTTATAGAATAAGGGTGACAAGCAGGCACAGAGTTCCAACCGTGATGATGAGATGCCGTGGCTCTTAGATAGCTACATTTATCCTCGATTAATAATCAAAATGCACATGCGTTGTCACGCCTGAGGACAAATATGAAATGCATCGTATCTTTCGTATCCAGTCAAAAGGTTCTCTACAAACACCATAAGAAATACAGCACTGAGCTACTGTTTTACGCCGGTATTCCCCGATCGAGCCAATTCATTTGCACTACAACCATAATACAGCTGCAGCATGGCTCTATCACGTGGAAAAATTAGGGAATTAATAGGGTAGTTATGTGTACCATACACATAATAAATTATATATTTTTAAGATATTTGCAAAAATGTGGAAAAAAGGTTCTTAAGTAAGGCAGCCTCAAACTTTCAAGGGACAGTGTTGGGCGACTTCCCACTAGATGGAGTGACAACCTGATGAAACAGGCAGTTAGTCGATTGGTGGCTCAGGCACGTACTTTGTGGCAAGTGGCAACATATAGGCGAGCCCTATTTTCAATGGGACTTTAACTGGCCGCAGTGAAGTCATTATTCGTTGTCGGCCGGGCCTAACCATAGAAAAAAAGTAGACAATTCTGTATCTGTAATATGAAGCTTGTATAAAACTTAATAAACTAGCTTTTTCCGCGGCTTTACACGCGTAAACTTTGCTTTCTCTTACTTTACAAAACGTTAACTCCTTACTACTAGGAGTTTCTCCTATATCGCGGAGGCAGTTTACAAACATAAATTTCACTAGGACAGACGTCCAGACCCGGAAGAATTATTTGTAGGCCATACAAATACTTGTTCCGTGCGGAATTGAACCCGTGGCTCTTAGCGCTATAAGTCATTACTAAGCCACTACTACGTTACGAAGCTATCACTGAGCTTTACCAACATCGGAAGTGTTTCATGCCGGAATTTGGGATCACCTGGTTGTCTTTAATAGTATCTGTTAGTCTGTCAAAACCATTCTTATTAGAGCCCCGCCACTACATGACGGAGTGGAAGGACACATTTTGGCCAATTATTTCGATCCTACGCTGTACGAATGATGATCGACGAAATAAAAAATGGGTGTAACGTAAACAATACAAATAGTAGGGGATTTTCTCTTAATAGTACACAATACGTGTTGATGAACTTAATTTTTTTTAGATTTTCTTTACTCCGGTTTTCCTATAATATTATCCTTTAACATCAAACATGTGGTAAATCAGAACTAATAACATACCTGTAATTGTAATTAAAAATTTCATTCGTGTCGGCCGCCAACAAAAATATTTGAATTTCGAAAATAAATTATATCAGTATCAATCGATTTTTAGTCTTATTACAAAAGGGATAAATCTTTAATTACAACGCAATAAACTAGATTAAACAAGAAGGCCGTCGCCATATGTATTTCGACATTCGGCGGAAACGAGACGGAAATTTTCTTAACGTTGTACAACGAAATTGGGGCAATGGAGCTTCGCGGAGGGTCATTATTATGAAAGGGCTTTTACTGTAAGTACATGTTAATATTATTATAACGACTTGAAACGTGTAGTGGCGGTGTAAGAATATCCACTGCCAACGGCGGGTAGGGATGCGGCGGCCAACTGCTCTGCCCTAACCAGGTGCGTTAAGTGCCTAGATCGTAGATCCACACAGCTCGATAGAGTGTCCTCGGCCACAAAATGCCGAATCCCCACCCGCGTGCGTCCTGTGCCGGCAGGCTTGCCACCCGGCGAAATACAGAGGCTACCCTCGCGCTCCTCACCCTCGTCCCAACAAACAAGCTCCACCGCCGGTCAATGACAGGTCATTCCCGGCCCTCCCCGCAAGAATGCCCCTCCAGGGCCTTTCCCAGCCTCTTGGCCCTCTCAGGTCCCGCAAGGCCCCATCAGGGCCCTTGTAAGTTGTAAGTACCCCATATCATCCCTTGCTTGTCGTAAGAGGCCACAGAGGGAAACAAATCAGGAGATGGGCAGCAGCGTCTTCTTAATAACGACTAAAAATTAAAAAAAAAAACTGCGTTTGCCAACCCAAACCAAATGCCAACTGTAATAATATATACCACATGTAACAAAAACCGTGTGGTTTCCGGTAAGTGCGTTATCAGAGTCAGTATTCAAACTTATACCTAGTCAGGTCATAAGTATTGTCACACAGTAAAAACATTTCTTTTAGAATGCTGGCCACAAAAAAGTTTATTGAATTCGAATTTTGAATTGTTCATGAAAATAAAACTGTATACTTTTTAGAATTTTACTCATTTTAAATATGGAGTGGATTAGTGGACGCTTAAAGAAGACCGTGTTGCAGTTATTGCGTTGCATCGTTGCGGTTACGCGCCAATTCAAATTTTTGACATACTGAAAAATTTGAATGTAACCAAAAGATTCGTTTATCGTACCATCAAACGATACAATGAAGACTCTAGTGTAGATGACAGGTCAAGAAGTGGTCGCCCTCGGTCTGTTAGGACTCCAGCAGTGATAAAAGCTGTGAAGGCGCGAATTCAAAGAAATCCCAAACGTAAGCAGGAGCTGTTGGCCCTTCAGATGGCGTTAAGCAGAACCACGGTGAAAACGGTGTTAAATGAAGACTTAGGGCTTCGGGCATATCGAAGAAAAACAGGACATCGTTTGAATGCTCGTCTAATGGACCTGAGACTGAAGAGATACCGCGCTTTGTTGAAGCGGTACGCGGGAAAAATATCGGGAAATTCTTTTTTCGGATGAAAAAATTTTTACCGTAGAAGAAAGCTACAACAAACAAAATGATAAGGTGTACGCACACAGTAGTGAAGAAGCGAGCAACCGTATTCCGCGTGTCCAACGAGGTCATTTTCCATCCTCGCTCATGGTATGGTAGGGAGTTTCTTATTGGGGCTTAACAGAGGTACATTTTTGTGAGAAAGGTGTAAAAACGAATGCAGTTGTGTATCAAAATACAGTCCTGACGAACCTTGTGGAACCTGTTTCTCATACCATGTTCAATAACAGGCACTGGGTATTCCAACAAGATTCGGCGCCAGCTCATAGAGCGAAGAGCACACAAAACTGGCTGGCGGCGCGTGAAATCGACTTCATCTGGCATGAAGACTGGCCCTCCTCCAGTCCAGATTTGAATCCGTTAGATTACAAGATATCGCAACACTTAGAGGAAAAGGCGTACTCAAAGCCTCATCCCAATTTGGAGTCACTCAAGACATCCTTGATTAAGGCAGCCGCCGATATTGACATGGACCTCGTTCGTGCTGCGATAGACGACTGGCCGCGCAGATTGAAGGCCTGTATTCAAAATCACGGAGGTCATTTTGAATAAACTTTAGTGTCATAAGAATCTATGTTTTGTTAAGTTCATTTTGGTATATAAATGGTTACATAATGAATAAACTTGTTTCAATCATTTTATATTAAACATGTGACAGAATTTATGACCTGACTAGGTATAAATATAAATTTTTTTAGAAAACTCGACGATTAAAAAATTCAATTTTAAAACAACATACAATTTGCAAATTATTTTTTTTTTAATTTAAGTAAAACATTTTTTTTAATGATAGAGTTTTCTGAACAAAATATATCTTTATACGTTTCAATACTGATTCAGATAACGCACTTGACAGGAACCACAGGGTTTTTGCTTTTAGTTACATGTTGTATATCCCCCCTATGAGGCAATCTATGGGGGAGGCCTATGTTCAGCAGTGGACTTTAATAGGCTGTAACGGTAACGGACTGCCACTATGGTCAAGGGTTGTGGTCAAACGTGATCGCCGATTGTGTGGTTTTTTTATATAGGATAGGGTGACAAACGAGCACACAGTACACCTGATGGTAAGTGGTTTATGTGACCCATAGACATCTACATCTATCCTCAATAAAGACTCAAGATGCAGATGTGTCACCCGTGAGGACTAAGATGGAATGCCTCATTGCCAGTAAAAAGGGTCTCCGGTTCTCTACACTCACCATACGAAACACAGCAGCGTTAAGCTGCTATTTCACGCTGGTATTCTGTGAGAGCGTGGTCTTTCCCCGGTCGAGCCAACCCATTCGTGCTACAGCTATACTACTAATATAGCTGCAGCATGGCTCCACCACATAAAAAAACAATACTGCGGCTACAAGCCCACCTGCCAAGCGTGGCAACTATGGCGGAATTTCCTAAGGGGAAATCTTTGGGAGAGGCCTATGTTCAGCAGTGGAGTTTATAGACTGTAATGGATACGAACTTACTGTTCACTTGATGGTAACTGACTACTGCATCGAAAGGACACCAGCAAAACACCTTTAAATAAAGAGTCAAAATAATAATTTAAAATTAAAATTTTGTACAACCGACTTCAGTCTTTTCAAATTATTAAGAATAACTCAAAAACTATTGGTCACACCTTGATTAATTTTATATAAGACCACATTTGAAGCACCGGCTTTCAAATTAAAAAAAGTATCATCGAAATCGGTTCACCCAGTAAAAAGTTATGAGGTAACACACATAAAAAACATATAGTCGAATTGAGTACCGGCTCCTTTTTGAAGTCGGTAGAAAATTAAAAATTTTGTACAACCGACTTCAATATTTTCAAATTATTAAGAATAACTCAAAAACTATTCGTCAGACCTTAATCAAATTTATATGGGATCACAACATGAGAAGCACCAGCTTTCAAATAAAAAAAAATCATCAAAATTGGTTCACCTGGAAAAATGTTCTTATACGTGGTAGAGCCATGCTGCAGCTATATTAGTAGTATAATTGTAGCACGAATGGATCGGCTCGTCCAGAGAAGGACCACGCTCTTACATAATACCAGCGTAAAATGGCAGCTTTTAATGCTGCTGTGTTTCGTATGGTGAGTGTAGAGAACCGGAGACAATTTTTACTTGAAAAGAGGCATTCCATCTTAGTCCTCACGGCTGACAACGCATCTGCTTTTTGATTCTTTATTGAAGATAGATGTAGATGTCTATGGGTCACAGCAACCACTTACCATGAGGTGGACTGTTTGCTCGTTTATCACCCTATCCTATAAAAAAAGGTAACACCCATAAAAAAATACAGTCGAATTGGGAACCTCCGCCTTATTGAAGTCTGTTAAAAAAAATAAGTGGACAGTAAGTTCGTTTGTAGCTTGAGTTTTATAAAAAATAAATTAGGGCGAGCGTTTTTCCCGAGCTGGCACGATTAATTAAAAACTAATCTAATATAAACATATTACTATATTAGACTAACATATTACCTCCCGTTAAACTCCAGCATCTTATCGTAAACTGTAACTGGGTTAATAAAATAAAACTATAAAGAATAGGATGCTGCGCGTGTTGTATTGCTTAACAGATGTGCGAGTTGAGATAATGCAATATGGCGTCGCAATCAATTAAATGTAACTAGAGTTAGAGTAGAGAGCGACAGTAGTCCAATGGCAGGGCGCGGACCGCGAACTCGAAGGGTCGTGGGTTCGAATCCGCCATTCGACTACTGTCGTGAACCACTTCTAACACAAGCATTTTAAGCTTACTAGAAGTGGTTTAAGGGAATATTAGTAATGTTTAATAGCATTACTAGTAGTTTAAAAAAAAAGAGTTTAAATATTATATTCGGCCAGTAACATTCAGTTATTTTACTTATAGAAGACAATAGAATTATTTTTATTCACTATTGATTACATGTAATTCTTAATGAAATTCATTTTTAACTTTTACCGCTGTTTCGGAATAAAAACCTCTCGGGAAGAATTTTTTTTTCTAAATACATTATATGCTGTTTGACGGTAACAGTAACTTTGTGATTCCCTGCACACATGCAAAAGTGAGATCGATTATAGCGAGTGACGAAAACAATGTCGATAAACAATTGAGTTTAGCGGCGTCTTATTATTGTAAAACTGTATGTAAAATTTACTATTAAATAAACCTAGCAAGCTAACAGCATAGCAAAGTGGCGAAGCAATCAGCTTTGTAGCGGTTTCTAACGGTTGCCGTTGAGCAATCAGTTTCAAAATAGGAGGTTCAGATGCCTGGGTGATCAGTAATCGATTGCTGAAAACAGAATTTGAAAATTCGAAACCGTTCTCGAGATAATCGTGGGACAGACGGACAGACGGACAGACATCGTGAAATCAATAAGTGACTTCGCAAGCTTCGCCACTTAATAATAAATTAAAAAAAAAAACAGCAAGAAACTCGGCGGGACTTTTGTAAAAGCATAACTTACAACACCTACTAACTACTAACTACAACCTGTATTTATACAATTATTATGAAAACATTTTGAAACAGCATGGTATATATATAAATGGCTCAATTGCCAGGGGTTATTATTAGTCATATACTATGATTATTGTATTTGTACCTATTCAATTTCCGGTTCATTTGCCCAAAGATAAATTAAACATATGGGTAAAACATTCACTATAAATTTTATAAGAAAAGTAAGCCTGCCAGGCTACAGCTGAAAAGCTGGAGATTAAAACTTATTGTTCCAACCCATAAAGCAGTCGCAACAGCCCTTCACAAGTCCACTGCTGTACATCCCTCCCCTCCTTCCCCAAAGAACGCCACAAAATACGGTCCTGCATGACTAGCATGGGCTGGGGACAAAAAATGTATCCACCGATTATATCCACTGACAAGGCATAAAATTATCTTGTCCCTATGCCAAAGCACGGCAACGGGGAGAAGTAGATCCCCGTTTGACATAACGAGTAGATATACTATATCCCCCGTCCGTAGCATGGGGCCAAATGAAAGATAAAAAATTATACTTTTTTGGCATTTGAAAGGGACAAGACTAGTCTCTCTATCTAAGTCTAAGGCTATCTCCCATTTTATCTACTGTGAATATTATATCCACCAGTGTGCCCATGCTCGAAGGGTGGATAAAACTAAGCAAGGGGATAAACATTTTCTCCTTTCCCCGGGGATAAAATAGTCTCCTGCCCATGCTAGCCCTGCTGAGCCACCTGCATCCGTCGATTTGCTGCATCTCTTACCAGGTCGTCGCTCCGTCCAGTATAGGGCCGCCTCACACTTCGCTTACCGGTACGAGGATGCCAATCGAGAACTTCCCCATCGATAACTCTCCATAGCTCACTTATATAGAAGCATTGACAACACGCACTAGTTGTGCAATCTGGTTTTCAAGTTCTCAGGTATACGTGATGAAAAGATGTGTCGTAATCTATCGAACGCTGCTCAGCCGTGTTGTATCCGCCGATTGACCGACGGTCGAAGTTGGACTTACCAAGTCGGACTATTTGTCCCAGGTAAACACTCGTCAACAACTTCGAACTTAGTGCTCCCAACAACTACCGGCATAGGTGTGACATGGAATTTATACATCTTTGTTTTGTCCATGTTCATTTTAAGACCTATCCGTTCACGATCACTATCGACGTCATTCAGCATGGTGCTTAGGCATTTAGTGATTCTGCCATAAGGACTATATCGTCGGCAAATCGAAGGTGACTGATGTACTTTGCCATTGATGTTAATACAGTATCCTTATTTCCGTTCCAATAACTTGAAAACGTTGAATGTGCATTATTTACGTTGAAAACATAAATACGCTGCATTTACGACTTCTGTTAGCAATACTAACACATTTATATTACCTTTTTTTAAAAATTGTCTTGATTTTCGAATTATTTTATAATAAGTATCTATTTCTTTTAATGTTTAAAATGTTTCCGTTTTAATATTTGTAAAATAGTAAATGTGGGAGTATTTAATATGGCAACATTATAGGAGACAGGAAAAGGAAAAGGGGAGTTTTGGCGGGAAATTGACCGGCGGCGGTTTGCTGCTCCTGTATTATTGTTTAAATAATGGTTTGAAGTGGACTTTGATATGTAAAAGTGTTGCGATTTTGTGTATTAAGTGTCTACGCATGTGAACTATTAGTGGAAACAGTGAAACAAGTGCTCTGATGGTGATGGATTCTCAAGATAAGCTGTTTGTTTGCATAGGCACCTTTAGATACCATCGCCAACTATCAGCTGTCTGCTGGATCAAGTTGCCGCCAAAATCTCCCAAGAACTGCACAATCTGACGCATCAACATATTGTGAAGCAGTATACTATGAGGGAGTGGGGAAATTACAATAAACCGAATAAAAATACTTAAGACTTGGCCTAAAGGTCTAGATACCAGGCCATAAACTCCAAAAAAAAAAGGAAAAGGGTGGTTTTGTCAAGAAGGGCAAGCTACTAGAATATTTTGTCGAAAATACTTGTTAACAGCATATAGGTATAGGAATTAAACATAAAACTTATAATAATAATGTAATTAAAGTGTATTGGATCCAAATCATAATTTATTCTTTTATTTCTAAGTGATTCAGCTAATAATTCAGAAGTGGGATACACGAGCCTGCCCTCAGGTATGTTCTATTGTTTTCAATTTGATAAGTTAACTGCGTAATATCCATTAACTAAATTAAAATAAATATAAAATCAAAAATCGGTACGACTTTCCATTGACGTCAGTGGAGTTTGGTGTTGATACGTATTTTTACAGAAAGATTACACTATTATAAGCACACACACAAAGTCTCAATATACGGAAACGCGTAATTTTTGAGAAAAGAATAATTGAAAATCAATTATTCTTGCAATGTTTATGTCTAATCTGCTAATAAACTGGCGCCATTTTGTAATGTCATTGTCGACGTCAATAGGGATGTCGATTCTTTCCGAAAAAGGTCGATTTTTAAATCGATTCAAATCGTAAGCTGATGCATCGATTCCTAAAAAATCGATTTCTAAAATATCGATTTTTTTCATGTTTACATTTATAATGTAAATATAAATCCATTTTATGAGAAAAAAATCCCGTTCATCATAAAAAATAAGGGGACTGATTCATACGGATTTCTGTATCTATTTTGAGACTGCTACGTCTCCGGCGCTATAAAACCACTCTAGGGGTAGGACAGACTCGTACCAGGTGGAGTCGGGGTCAATCAATTCGGTTCTTTGACATAAGTTGAACCTAACCTATTTTATTTATCTGCCCTAATAGGTACTGTTAAATAAAACAAATTTCAATAAGAGATCATTTATCATGGTATCTTTCTTGTTTTTCATAAAATGGGTTTATATTTACATTATAAATAGAAACATTAAAAAAATATAGACATTTTAGAAATCGATTTTTTGTGAACCGATACATCAGCTTACGATTTGAATCGATTTAAAAATCGACCTTTTTCGGAAAGAATCGACATCCCTATTGACGTCGACAATGACATTACAAAATGGCGCCAGTTTATTAGCAAATTAGACGTAAACATTGCAAGAATAATTGATTTTCAATTATTCTTTTCTCAAAAATTACGCGTTTCCGTATATTGAGACATTGTGTGTGTGCTTATAATAGTGTAATCTTTCTGTAAAAATACGTATCAACACCAAACTCCACTGACGTCAATGGAAAGCTAAGCCCAAAAATCTGTTTTGGGCGATAAAAAAAATGGGTTTTAAATAGTATATTGTACCTACATGTTATGAGTTAGAGAGTTTTTAAATATTATCAAGGGTACACCCTATCTAATATAAAATATTTGTTTATACATCATGATAATAATTATGTAGTATTAAGCACTTATATATACTCATGAACATCAAATAATTAAAAGTTGTATAATAAGCAAAAAAAAGAACTTCTATGCACTATTGTCAAAAAAAATATTATTAAATTGTCATTGCTACATAATTTGTAATGGTAATCCAAAACTATGGACTTAACTGCATTAAAACTGAATGAGAATCATGATAAGCTATAATTATTCAACAACACTTAAACAAAACCCTATATTATACCTTTTATTCAGAACATATTTTCATTTATGACCCATTTTGTTAGTATAAAACAAGCATAACTCCTACTAATATAATGATACTGTGGCATATTACAAAGTTACAAAGAAAGTGAAATATTTATAAATGTTTGGAGTGTAATTGTTAATAAATAATATATTTGATGTCACACTAACTTCTAAAATGATGTGGAAATACTTCTCATAAGCCAGAAGAAGCAACAACAAAAAAAAACATTACATTATCTATTTACTTTTATTTAGTTCAATTTAACAGTTGTTTTAAATAATTGTGTGATTATTATGCAAGGAATATCTGTAGTCAGCGGTGGATTCGTTGCTATTATGATGCTTGATGCAAATTTATTTGCTTATTAAATGTAATGACAACAGTATTGTTTCTTTTAATATTACTTGTAATATAAAGCCATATTTTATATAACTTATGGGAAATTAATTATAATACATATAAGACTTTCTATTTTATAAAAGCTCATACTAATTGCTGAATTCATTTTCCCCACTCCCTTATCTATATCACTTTATCCTTTGACCTTAAAATACTATAGACTTTTTATCCTTTGACCAGATTCTAATATATTATTGATTCATTATGTCAGACTCAGACCAGAGTGCGCATACCCCAGCACTTAATAGTGATATGGTACAAAAGAGTAAACAATTAAATAAAAGCGTAGTTTCAACTGCAAGTAGAAGTCAGCGAAATCAATCACAAGAATTTCAGGTACGATCTAGGTCTAGGTGCAGGTCACGAAACCGTCGAATGACAGGTGGTAACAGTCGGAAGAGTTCACATGGCACATGTAGTAGGAACAAACGCCAAAATAGAAGTCGCTCACATGTTAGGTGCCCTCGTAGTTTCCAAAGAGAACGCAACAAATCTGCACGCTCTTCAAGTACTAGTACAAATAGTACATGGAGTAGCATTAACTCAAGTGCGGTGTCATCAAAGGTGCTTAGTAGCTCTGAGCCCTCTTCGTCAAATGACTCTCGGAAAAAAGTAAGACGCCATAGAATTAAGCGCTACACTTGTCATGCTCAGCGTAGACGAAGCAAGGCAGGCGGTGGCGTAATGGAACGTTTTATTGATGCAATCAGCAATCATGGTCGGAATACGTTTGTAGGTGCCCAGGATGTCATACCAATTTTCGATCCTAGTCAGAGAACTCAATTGACAAAATCTTGTCTTAAAAAAGTGAATGAAACTGCAGCTATATACGGATGGAGTGACAAGCAGACTATTTTTCATGCTTTACCGAAACTATCTGGTTTGGCACGACATTGGTATGAAGGGTTGTCTTCAATTGATCTATCGTGGAAACAATAGCAGAAGCAGCTGTTGGAAACTTTTCCAGATGATCGTAATTATGCTGACAGATTAACGGAAATGCTGTCTCAAAGAAGTCGTAGGGAAGAATCATTGGAAGAGTATTTTTATGACAAAGCTAAATTAGTCAGTAATTGCAAAATAAAAGGAAAATCGGCAGTTGACTGTATAATACATGGCATTTTTGATCATAATGTAAAACTAAATGCCCAAGGTGCTAATTTTAAAACTCCAGACAAACTCCTTAAATATTTGCGCAGTATTTCAATTAAAAACTTCAGCAAAGACTTCAAGAAGCACACTTTTACATTAAGAGCTCCCTCAAGTTCTATAAAAAGAACTGAAAGAAGTAAAGATAATAGACTATCTAATGCAACAGCTATGACTCGCACTTGCTATAATTGCTCTGAGCTAGGACACATTGCACCTAAATGCCACAAGGAAATTCAAAAATGCTTAAAATGTAATCGCTTAGGACATAAGGCTGAATACTGTAGACGTGACTTCAACATAGAGAACAAGAGATTAAATGTAAATGCAGACGGTAATGTAAACAAGGTGCAATGTATTACAGCTCAGGACGAAACACGAGAAAATAATATATATCATAAAATTGTGAAAGTAAACAATACACCAATAACTACATTTGTAGATTTTGGAAGCCAGTGTACAATCATTAAAAATAGTATAGCTAAAGAACTGAATTTACTTATAAATTGTGATACTTTGCCACTTATAAGAGGATTTGCTTTCGGTACATTAACACCTATAGGAAGAGTAAAAATAAATATTTGTATAGACTTTGTTGATGTAAATATTGAAGCTTTTGTGGTGCCAGATGAGTTTTTGAACACCGATATGTTACTGGGACAAAATGTCACAGAGATGTCTGATGTTGTTGTCTTTAAGACTATTTCAAGTTTAATACTTTATTCATATAAAGCAGAGGCGGATAAAATAAAGCTATTTATTCTAGAAGATACTATTGTTAGGGGTATGCATATAGTCAAAGTATGTTGCGATATAAAATACACGGGGCACATATATTTACCTGGTAATACCTGCTTTAAGGATGGAGAAGAAATAATTACTCTACCAGGAGTGTATGCCGTAAGAGAAAATCTGGGTTATATTCCCGTCATATGCTTCACCAATAAAGATGTCTTACTAAAGAAAGGTAGACTTCTCGCACGGGTTCACATACTTCACGGACAGCCCGATGCATTACCTACAGAGCCACCAACTGAACTGCAGATAAATAAAATGAATTCTATTGACCGGTTAAAAACCTCAGGCGATAATGTGATAACTATCGAAATGTTAAACATTGGCAGTGATTTAACACAGATGCAGGAAGATGAACTCATGACTATGGTAAACGAATTTCGAGACTGTTTTGCGTTAAACTTGCATGAACTAGGGATGACGGACATAACTGAAATGCACATACAATTACATGACGATACACCAGTATCATATAAACCCTACAGATTACCTTATAGTGAAAGATTAGTTGTACGCGACATAGTAAACGAATTATTAGACGCCAAAATAATCCGTGATTCCAACTCATCCTATGCCAGCCCTATAGTACTTGTTAAGAAAAAAAATGGAGAACACCGTTTGTGCGTCGACTATCGAGCGCTCAATAAGAAAACCATAAAAGACTCATATCCAATGCCAGTTATTGACGATCAATTAGACCGTCTTAGCGGTAAAGTGTATTTTACAAGTCTCGATCTTAAGTCGGGGTACTACCAAATACCGATGGCCGAGGGGTCTAGACACTTAACGGCATTTGTAACTCCAAACGGGCATTACGAATATACACGTATGCCGTTTGGTCTCGTCAATGCACCTGCCGTATTTCAACACATGGTTAACAAAGCACTCGGAAAAGATAGATACGACTTGGCTATCCCTTATATGGATGACTTGCTCTCTCCTGCAACAACCATTGACGAAGGGTTAGCAAAAGTGCGCAAAATTTTGATATCGTTACGTAGAGCTGGCTTGACTTTGAATATAAAAAAATGTTATTTCTTCAAAAGAGAACTAGATTATTTAGGATACGAGGTATCTTGCGAAGGCCTGCGACCAGGTAGTAAGAAAACTGAAGCTGTAGCTTCTTTCCCTACTCCTACAAATGTACATCAAGTCAGGCAATTTGTAGGACTAGCTAGTTTTTTTCGAAGGTTTATTATCGGATTCGCAAGTATTGTTAAACCATTAACAACCCTTACCAAAACTAATGTTGCATGGAAATGGGGAGAAGAGCAAGAGACAGCTGTTCAAATTATCAAATCCAAATTAGTTGAGAGACCAATATTGGCACTATATAACCCTGCATATTTAACAGAGGTACATTGCGATGCAAGTAAGTTAGGCGTTGGTGGCATCATATTGCAGAAGCAGAACGAGAACCTACCACTCAAGCCGGTCGCATATTTTAGCAAACAGACCACCAAGGACGAGGAGCATTTACACTCTTACGAGTTAGAAACACTCGCCGTTGTTTTGTCATTAAAGAAATTTCGTAAATATTTAATAGGGATTCCTTTTAAGGTGTATACAGATTGTAATGTTCTAAGGACAACGTTAACAAAAAGGGACTTAATTCCTCGTATAGCCAGGTGGTGGTTGTTGTTACAGGAATATAATTTTAGTATTGAGTATAGACCAGGTGAAAGCATGAGACACGTCGATGCTTTAAGCCGAAACCCTATCCAAGGAACAAATGTGAATGATTGGGATGATATTAGTGCTTTTGAAGTTATGAATATTACAACTACGGAATGGCTACAATCAGTTCAAATGACAGACCCAAAACTTAAATTAGTGAAAGCAATTCTAGATAGTGACAGCAAAGATATCAAAGACATAATAGATAATTACGTAGTAAAGGATGCTAAAATCTACAGGAAGGTAGGCGATGCATTAAAATGGGTAGTGCCAAATAACGCCAGATGGCGTGTTTGCCAACTTAACCATGATGAAGCAGGTCATTTCTCCTATGATAAGACTTTGCATAAAATAAAGCATGATTACTGGTTCCCTAAAATGAACCGATTTGTCCGGAAATATGTTGCAGCATGTCTTAATTGTCAATATAATAAGGCATCGACTTCAAAACGAAGCGGTTTTTTGCATCCCATACCCAAAGGTAATGTTCCATTTCAAACATTACACATGGACCACTTGGGACCATTTGTTAGAAGTAAATGCGGAAATACGTATTTACTGGGTATTATCGATGGATTTAGTAAATTTATTTTCATTAGAGCCGTTAAAAACCTAAAAAGTAAGACGACGGTTAAGATCTTGACCGATATATTTGGCGTTATAGGTAGTCCAAAAGTAATAATTTCGGACAGAGGGACTAGCTTCACATCGACAACATTTAAAAATTTCGTGAATTCCATTGGTGCAAGACACGTTCTAAATGCGGTTGCAACACCTCGCGCTAATGGACAGATCGAACGGTACAATCGTACTATACTGGAATCATTAGCAGCATCAAATTACGGTTTAGACGAACGGGACTGGGACACTCACATTAACAAAGTTCAATGGAGTTTAAACAATACGCGTAACAAGAGTACTGGTGCTACTCCGTCCGAGGTAGTTTTCGGGCGAAACACCATGAACCCAAGTGAAGGACCTATTCTAAATGCCGTTCAGGATGTGAACTCAAACACTCATAATAATCAGTCAGAAAATGAACTAAATAATACTAGAGACACCATTCGTAACCTAGTTGTAGAAAGAACGAAATCTAATCAGCATGCCATGAAGAAATATTACGATACAAAAAAGGCACCAACTCAATTCTTTTCAGTAGGTGACCTTGTAATGATTCCAAACTATCACATTCCTGCGAATGGTAAAAGTAAGAAGTTACACCCAAAATATAGAGGACCTTTCAGAATTAATGCTGTACTTGACAATGACCGGTACGAGATTGTTAGCATAGATGGATATTCCAAACGCAAATATAAAAGCGTTTATGCCGCAGACGCGTTGAAGAAGTGGATCACTTTTACAGCTGATAGCAGTGATCATGGTGCTAAAATAAATTCTAATGACTCTAGCGAGGACAGTACTCAATCTGTCAATAATTAGACCTATAATCAATTCCTTATAATTCTTCTTCCAATTAATTGCCAGAAAATCCCTTCATACAATATCCCGATCCAAGCTACAATTATTTCAGGTTAACAAGATCAGTTATGCACTTTGTCAGCTGCAAAGATTCACACTGATTTCGATTGGAATAAACTAGTTGTAAGTACTAGACATTTCAATTACTTCTTGAAATAATAAGAGAAAATCGGTTATCAAATTGTTTATTTGTGACTCTAAGTACCCTTTAATATCCATTAATTTGTGAGTTTAATGTGGAAAAGTGTATTTACTGTAACAATATATATATATATATATATATATATATATATATATATATATATATATATATATATATATATATATATTACTTAGGGGGTGCTCACTCCATGTATCAATGTGAAATATACTACTTAATGTGGTGATCACATCATCTATGTGAAATATGCTGTTACACTACAGTGCTCACTCCATGTATCAATGTGAAATATACTACTTAATGTGGTGATCACATCATCTATGTGAAATATGCTGCTAGACTGCAGTGCTCACTCCATGTATCAATGTGAAATATACTACTTAATGTGGTGATCACATCATCTATGTGAAATATGCTGCTACACTGCAGTGCTCACTCAATGTATAAATGTGAAATATACTACTTAATGTGGTGATCACATCATCTATGTGAAATATGCTGTTACACTACAGTGCTCACTCCATGTATCAATGTGAAATATACTACCTAATGTGGTGATCACATCATCTATGTGAAATATGCTGCTACACTGCAGTGCTCACTCAATGTATCAATGTGAAATATACTACTTGATGTGGTGATCGCATTATCTAAGTGAAATATGCTGCCACACTGCAGTGCTCACTCAATGTATCAATGTGAAATATACTATTCAATGTGGTGATCAAATCATCTATGTGAAATTATGTAGCCACACTACTGTGCTCACTCAATGTATAAATGTGAAAAATGCTACTTAATGTGGTGATCACAATACCTACATAGGTGTTTATGTGTATCTATATGTGCATTAACATGGAATAAACTACTGAATGTAGTGATCACATCGTCTATGTGAAATATGCTGCCACACTGCAGTGCTCACTCAATGTATCAATGTGAAATATACTATTCAATGTGGTGATCAAATCATCTATGTGAAATTATGTAGCCACACTACTGTGCTCACTCAATGTATAAATGTGAAAAATGCTACTTAATGTGGTGATCACAATACCTACATAGGTGTTTATGTGTATCTATATGTGCATTAACATGGAATAAACTACTGAATGTAGTGATCACATCGTCTATGTGAAATATACTGCCACACTGCAGTGCTCACTCAATGTATGAACGTGAAATATGCTACTTAATGTGGTGATCACAATACCTACATAGGTGTTTATATGTATCTACATGTGCATCAATGTGGAATAAACTACTGAATTTAGTGATCACATTATGTGCCTATGTGAAATATGCTGTTAATAACGCTATAATTACTACACTGTTTATAAATCTATGATACATTAGCTACCTAACTATCTCATTTACTCAATAAAAAAGGAAAGGACCAGGACTTTTCCAACGAGTACATCCGATTACATTACTATAGGGACTTTTAATTTACATATTTTCTTTTTTATTGTGCCCACAGGGACACTGATACAGTGATCAGTGAGACAGCCAGAGACACAGTGACCAGTCAGAAGACCAGCAGTGAGAAAACTGGCGCTAAAAATGGGAATAATGAAGATTTTTAAAAATTATCTAAATAAGAGATAACGATAGTTATTATTAGATAAGTCATCAGATGCGATACTAAAATCTGTTTTAAATTTAAATTTTAAATTTAGCTAATTAACATCGATTGTAATACTTAACTATAATTGAGCATTATAATATTATGTAAGAATTAACCTATTTGTTTTTTTTTTTTAGAGAAATAATTATTTGTCATATTACATACATATATATATATATACAATTGAATAGGGATTGTGGACTCGTGTTAATCGAATGGCCGGGTCGAAATAGAGTCATTTCGTTAACAGGACGGCCGTCTGTTAGCAATACTAACACATTTATATTACCTTTTTTTAAAAATTGTCTTGATTTTCGAATTATTTTATAATAAGTATCTATTTCTTTTAATGTTTAAAATGTTTCCGTTTTAATATTTGTAAAATAGTAAATGTGGGAGTATTTAATATGGCAACATTATAGGAGACAGGAAAAGGAAAAGGGTGGTTTTGTCAAGAAGGGCAAGCTACTAGAATATTTTGTCGAAAATACTTGTTAACAGCATATAGGTATAGGAATTAAACATAAAACTTATAATAATAATGTAATTAAAGTGTATTGGATCCAAATCATAATTTATTCTTTTATTTCTAAGTGATTCAGCTAATACTTCCTACATGTCAGGGACCATGCGCACACTGAATTTTTTTGCTGTGGCACGCAAACAGTCTGGATTCGATTCCCGCCGGTAATAAAATTGTCGTATATGCTTATTCACCACCTGAAGGACTTGTGAAAATATGTAATGATGGTGACTATTATAATTTCATCATCATCATCAAAATAAAAATTAACATTTAGATAGATAGACCGTGTATATTTTTGAAAGTTATTTGTAAAAGCATTGGCCTATGACTGAATTACTGACTACTTGGAGTAGATTAAATGGTAAAACTAGCTAGTGATGGTCCCTTAATATTTACAGAAAATTTTCACGTAGCCATGCTGAACCTATATTATGGTGGAAGCAAGAATGGGTTGGCTCGACGGGGAAAGAACCACGCTTTCACATAATAACAGCGTAAAATAGCAGCTTAATGCTGCTGTGTTTCGTACGGTGAGTTTAGAGAACCGGAGACCCTTTTTACTGGAAACGAGGCATTCCATCTTAGTGCTCAGGGGTAACAACGCATCTGCAATCCTTCGCCGAGGATAGATGTAGTTTATGGGTCACAGCATAGACTTACCATTAGGTGGACTCTGCGTCTGTTTGTTTGTCATTGTCACCCTTCTTCTATAAAAAAAAACACAATTTTTATGAGAATACAATCCTCTTCAGTTTATTATATCTTGTTAATAACAGTTTAGCTAACACCTATTGCAGTATACACAAGTGCTACTTTGGTCTATAAAGAAGAAACTCAGAAAAACATTTACCTCCTCTTGCTGACTGAGAGAAGAGCGACTGCCCCATTCATCCCAAGTTTCTCGTTCACCTGTTTAAGACAAATATATAATTTATTAAATCCTAAAAAATACTGGAATAGTATCTTTTGTAATGACTACAAAATGATACAAATCCAAATACGAATTCTTTATTTGTATGAAACACATTTGACGGGGTCTTAAGTTAAATAGATATAATGTACATGTGTGTAGTCTGCTCGCAGATTTGCAAATATTTAGGTAAATAATACAAAAAAAAAAACTATCTGTAAGTGGACTACATAAATAATTAAACTAATTTTTCCATTCTAAATATTCTTTTAGGCTATAGAAACAATTTTCCAGTCTCTTTTAAATTCTTAGGTAATGTGTTATAACATGATATACTCCTGGTATATACATTTCTCTTATACATACTTTTATGACAGGGAGGTTGATATATTAGGTCTGCACATTTACTTCTTAAACGTCTTGTTGTAGTCTCTTGGCGGGTTTTAAAATACTTAGAAAATGATTTGATAAAAAGACAGGCTTCTTTGATATATAAACAAGGTAATGGAAAAATATTATATTTTTTAAAATAAGGTTTACAACTACCTAAACACCAAATGTTGCTTAATATTAATAATAATATGTGTGTTACACCTCAGAACTTTTTTCTGGGTGAACCGATTTCGATGATTCTTTTTTATTCGAAAGCTGGTGGTTTTCTATGTGGTCCCATATAAATATGATTAAGGTCTGACCAGTAGTTTTGATTCAGATTTTTCTCGCAACATAGCTAAGAACACTCGATTAAGAGCCCCTATAAAAAGACAAAAATTAAATCGAAATTGGTTCATCCGTTCAGGAGAAATGATGCCACAAATAGACACAGATACACATATAACACCCCTCTGTTTTCGTCAGCGGTTAAAAAAAATATTTGGTACAACACACTAGAGCCACAACATCCTAAAATAACTACATATTATACATACATACATATAATCACGCCTCTTTCCCGTAGAGGTAGGCAGAGACCACTTCTTTCTACTTGCTAAGATCCTTACATACTTGTTTTGCTTCGTCCACTGTCATTATTCCCTTCATACATGCTCTACGGTTTAGGGTACTCTTGACCCGGCCTTTTTTCAAGACGTCCCTGATTTGGTCTAGAAATGTCCGCCTACGTCTACCCCATCCAACACTTTCATTCACACTCGCCTTATACACTTTTTTCGTCTATCATTCTTCATTCATTCTCTCGACATGGCCAAACCATCTCAGCATACTTTCTCAATTTTTGTCACTACATCTTCTTTCAGACCACAACGTATTATACACCTAAAATGACCTTTTATACATGGTAGAGCAATGCTGCAGCTATATTAATTGTATAGTTGTAACACAAATGGGTCAAATCAACCGGGGAAGGACAATGCTCTCACATAATACCAGTCTAAAATAGCAGCTTAATGCTACTATGATTTATAGGGTAAGTGTTTATATATTATCACCACTGCATCTTGTTGCTATACCTTATGGTTATCACTGCACTGTTTTTATTAATTATTTTTTTAGGATATCCAAAAAAAGTGGTTTTATTTCTACATAGAAATCTATGTAACAATAAGACCGCCTATTGTGTTTCTCTCAATGTTTGTTTATTTTTGTTATATTAACCTATCCTTGGTGTACAATAAAGATTATTGTAGTGTGTATTTTGTTTATAGGATAAGGGTGACAAGCAAGCACACAGTCCACCTGATGGTACTTGGTTACTGTGGCCCATTGATATCTACTTCTCATTTGCAAATCAAAATGCAGATGCATTGTCACTCGTGAGGACTAAGGTGGAATGCCTCATTTCCAGTAAAAAGGGCCTCCAGATCTCTACACTCATGATGAGTAGAAACACAGCAGCATTGAGCTGCTATTTTACGCTGGTACTCTGTCAGAGTGTTGTACTTCCCTGGTCAAGCCAACCCATTTGTGCTACAACTATACTACTAACATAGCTGCAGTGTGGCTCTACCACGTAAAAAATTTAAAATTATTAATCAAAACCATAGGGTGAAGTTCTTAGATCGATCCAATCATCTTAGTGTGACTTATCTGGGTGATTTAGTTGTAACTAAATGCTTAAATATTTTTCTACATAATGTAATTTATTTTATATTTCTGATCTATTGTGGTTCAGATTAAGTATACCTAATGTTTCTGTTTTTGGTGCTAAAATAGTAAAGCAACACATTTGTTAAGTCACAATGTGTTAAGCTCATCAATAAAGAATTTAAGACACAAAATTTAAGAATAAAGAATTGAGACATCTAAAATTGGATGGGCACAGCCCCCCAAGGAAGCTTCAGCGGCCAGTTATTTTATATATTTACCATATTGCTTGTGTTGAAAAGCACATTGATATCGAGAAACTAATGTATTGTATTTATTTTATAAAAAATTTGAATATTTTTTTATCACTGTTTTAAAAATATCAAGTGAATCTTTATCAAGTTCAAATTTAAAATTTCGCGCGTAAAAGCCGCGGGTGGTAAATGGTAATTTTGTGATACATATAAATAGCAATAAATATATAAAAAAATTATTTTGGTAACAAAATTATAAAAAAAAACCATTTAACGAATTTACAATGTATTAATACTTACAGTAACTTGCTTCACTGTTCGTTTCCATAACGATACTATGTACAATATACACCCACGCACATTTTTATTCTTACAATAAAATTATGTCATTCGTCGTTGTAACACATAAAATTTTATTAGCACAGATTTGCACATAATACAATCGGTTCCGAGGGTTAAATGATGATATATTTTTACATAAAACTTAACAATTTAGTTTCACTACTACTACTTTGCACTTTATTGGGGGATTCTTAACATTATTTAAATAGGAAAAAGTATTTAAATAACGATATTATAGATATTTTATGTTATAACTTTGTAAATATATTTTTAACACTTAGCACTACACACGCCCACTTTAAACCACAAAAAATATTATAATTACGATTGAAATTTGTTTGGGACGAACAGTAAACGGTTATATTACACAAAACAAGACACTTTTCATTTATAACTTTACTGCAAAAAGCATATTTCTCAAGAAATTTATTAAGTTCATTGTACTCGGTATTTACAATAGGACGTCAAATACATAGATAAATGTCAAATACAGTCAAATCTCAGTTTTTAAGAAAAATGAATGTACGTACTCTATGGTCAATCGATCATTGATGGATTGAGTTCTGTTTGGACACCAAAATAATATACATTTTGATTTACAATGACTGAATCAATTTATTACACATTTTAACCAAGAAACTACGGAATATTATTATTGAATATCGTCAGTAAATATCAGTAAATAATATTTACTAAAAACTTATATTTTACTTAGTGATTGAAGATACAAGGTTTTCTGCCATCTCCATTGCTAAAGGCAATACCAAAAAGTATACGAGGGCGACACTGAAAGTTTTTGAACTGACCACTTGGGGAGTTTTGGCGGGAAAATGACCGGCGGCGGTTTGCTGCTCCTGTATTATTGTTTAAATAATGGTTTGAAGTGGACTTTGTTATGTAAAAGTGTTGCAATTTTGTGTATTAAGTGTCTACGCATGTGAACTATTAGTGGAAACAGTGAAACAAGTGCTCTGATGGTGATGGATTCTCAAGATAAGCTGTTTGTTTGCATAGGCACCTTTAGATACCATCGCCAACTATCAGCTGTCTGCTGGATCAAGTTGCCGCCAAAATCTCCCAAGAACTGCACAATGTGACGCATCAACATATTGTGAAGCAGTATACTATGAAGGAATGGGAAAATTACAATAAACCGAATAAAAATACTTAAGACTTGGCCTAAAGGTATAGATACCAGGCCATAAACTTCAAAAAAAAAAGAACTGACCACTTGTAATCGATATAATAAAAAATAAGTTAAAATTACTGATAGTTATACTAGATATTACTATTAATAACTTAATATAAAAATATTTTGTGTTTGTGTGTTGTGTTTTAGTTTAGTTTTACAAAATATATACGAAAATTGTATGAATGTATTTTTTTTTATAGGATAAGGGTGACTAACGAGCACACAGTCTACCTGATGGTAACTGGTTGCTGCGGCCCATGGACATCTACAACTATCCTCGTTTGCGAATCAAAATGCAGATGCGTTGTCACCGGTGAGGACTAAGATGGAATGCCTCATTTCCAGTAAAAAGGGCCTCCGGCCACCTGCACTCACCAAACGAGACGCAGAGGTAAACCTCTACTGCACGCTGGTATTCTGTGAGGTCGTGGTACCACCCCGGTTTGAGCCGGCCCATAGCGAAGTCCGTGCGATAGCGAAAGCTGCCGCGTGGCTCTACCACTGTTTTAAATAATAAAGTTATTTTTCTATGATATATATATATATGCGCATAATATATATATATATATATATATATACATATGTATATATATATATATATATATATATATATATATATATATATATATATATATATATATATATATATAGCTTCACTTATCAGGAAAAAACTATCCTATCTCTCAAGTTGGACCAAACTGCATAGAGTGTGCAAAATTTCATTGAAATAAGTTCAGTAGTTTAGGAGTTCATAGCGGACAAACAACGTGACACGTAATTTTTATATATAGAGATATAAGTTATTTCTGGACATTATAATTTTTGTTAACTATTTTTCTGCCCTTGTTCTTTTGAAAATGGAACTCTTTGCCAATATTATTGTGTATGTATTTTATTAATTTGCCATTTGTTTATGATTTGGCGACAAATTGAAAATTGTGTAACGTCAGCATGTATATAACGCGAGAAAATTTTCGCACAATGATTTTTTATGAGTTTTGATGTCATTTAAGTCAACAAGAAAGTTATGATAGACTTCGATTGGCCTTTCACGATGAAGCCCCATCTCATGCCACTGTTTACAACTGATTTTTTGGGTTTAAACGAGGTCGCAGTAATCTCACCGATGATCTGCGTGAGGGTCGACCTTCTACGGCGACGACATTGAAGATAACGTTAGTGTTGTGCGGCGTATGATAGAGACTGACAAAAGAGTGACTTGTCAGCAGATTTGGACAAGCTTAGGCATCGGTATGAGTCAAATGCACAAAATCCTCCATGAATATTTAGCGGCCAGGAAGCTTTGTGCCTGGTGGATACCTCATAATTTGACAGAGGCCCAAAAACTCCGTCGTGTTGATTGGTGTCGTGAAATGGTTAAAATATTGACCGCAGGTGACTCAATGCTGTGTTCGACATACTTACGGGTGACGAAAGCTGGATTTATTGTTATGATCCTGCAACTAAGAGACAGTCTGCTGTCTGGGTGTTTCCTTCCGAGGAGTTGCCAACTAAAGTGAAGAGAGGTCGAAGCGTGGGAAAATAGATGGTGGCCTGGTTCTTCGGAAGGACAGGTCATTACGCAACAATTGGTTTAGAGGATCGAAAAACAGTTACTGCAGAGTGGTACACTAAAAATTGTTTGCGACTTGTCTTGAAAAAGTTCGGGAGGAACAACCTCGCAGTAGGATCCTCCGTCACCACGACAACGTTTCATCGCACACCGCCAAGCAAACAATCGACTACTTGGCGACGTCAGACGAGGAATTACTGGGTCATCCGCCCTATAGCCCTGACCTCGCACCTTGCGATTTTTATTTATTTTCAAAAATAAAAGAAAAACTTTGAGGAAAACGTTTTATTGACGCCGAGGAAGCATTGACTGCGTTTCAAAATGCCGTCGAAAAGACCCCTAAGGACGAGTGGGCAAAGTGCTTTTCTCAGTGGTTCCATCGGATGCAGCGATGTATTGATGTAAATGGACACTATTTTGAAAAGTTATAATAAAAGTAATAACTGGCTAGTTTGTTCAGTTTTTATTTTCTAAGAGCTTTCTGTGTCACCTACGTGGCAGCTGTCCTATACAATAACTAATAATATTGTCTTTAGAGTAAAAGTAAATACTCCTGACATGAAGTAGAAATATATTTCGAAACGTAGAACTGAATAGATGGATGAGTGACTGCCTTTGCACTTCCTCTGCCTTAAACTGAATTCTACTGAACCATTAGAAAAAAACACTAGCCACTAAAAGCATTATTACTCCACTAGAAGGTCGAAACTACCAGTTTTAGTGGAAAATCCACGAAGTTAGCAACACTGAAGAATTTTCCTTTCGTTACTCCTGCCATCTATCTATATATTGAGGTTTTATCAAGACACAAAATAATATTAAACTAGTTATTTTGTCTTGATAAAACCCCGCAAAAATTATGATGGGACCTGTTCCCATACATTTTAGACTTTAAAATTCTATTACCAAGTTTCCTTCCCCTGGGCAATACTGTTCTGTAAGGTAACAGAAACACAATGCAGCTATTTGTAAAAATATGATTGCAACATTCATTTGATCAATCGCAACCGGTAATATGGCTTAAGGTGCAGATGTGTTCGTTGTATTAATAATAATTTGAGCATGGTTTTAGCGTCACTAGAAATATCGCAGTATTCCATTAATCTTTCTTTGTCAGTTTAGGTTATGAAAAGCTAGTAAAATGGGGGCGATCAAAGATGTTTTATAGGTCCAGATACATTGTTGCTAACACACCGCACCGTTCACAGTGATGCCAGTCTTTGATTCATGTCTGCGTGAGTACCACGTGACTCGCATATTTTATGTACCATGGCTGCATTAATGTGCGTGACTTCGGTAATAACAGTGCGAATCGATTACCCAAAAAATGTGGGAGATTTTATAGTTCATTCATATTGACGTACCTATTGATTCTACGAGTATAAAATGTGTGTGCGAGGCGTGTGCATTTGTGTGCGTGTGTGTATGGGGATATGGTTGGTTATGTGTGTTTTATGTAGGTACGAACATCGCACTAAAATATTGAAAATATTTAATAAAACCTATAATTAATATAACAGTTAAAATAAATAAAAAAGCACAGTAGATATTTATTCACGTATCATATATTTATAATATATTATTTTTAAATATATACAGAGTACTACACTTTTGTACTATAGAACACAAAATATTGCCGCTTTTTACGAAGACATCAATTATTTTTCAATCCTAAGTAAAATGACGAAAAGAAGTAAGTTTGGTTAAGCGTAAACTTCGGCCAAGAGATAGCAAATGTTTAATTTTTTTAAATTGATCCATTCCGTTACTGCGTGAAGGAAGGACAAAAACAAATAAACAAAAAATCACACTTTAACATTTATAATATTATATTAGTATGGATTGTCAAGAATGATAGATAAACTTTTGAAACCGGTTTACAATCGGCTTTTTGAGGGTGGGACTATACACTCCCGCTTTCTTTCTCGCTCTAGTAAATAACGTTTCTGAGAGACCAAAAAGGATAGAAGCACAGGAAAGTGCGATTCCGTGCTGCCAGATGTAGTTCTTAAAACGGTTTAACTCTATAGGTTGGGTAAAATCTGTAAAATGAGACCGTTTAAAACCCCTATACAGATAAACCTTCCGGTTGATAATGACATTAAAAAAATGGTAAAAACAGTTCATAGACTAGGCAACACTCGAATATTATTGCGCAGTATTATTACTTGTATTGACATTTAGCTTTCGTATTATTTTACAAAGAAATACACCACTAAATTGTATAGTTACTTATGAAAAGTGATGTTCTTATCTTTATCTTTTTTCCAAGAGTAATTTTTACATGATTTCACAGCAGAAACAGTCATTTTGCGAAATTAAAAACACCGGTGCGTGACGTATGTTCACAGTGAACGTCGCTGGCGTAATGGCGGAACGATCGAACGAATACACCAGTATTGGCGCCTTTGAAATGGAAGCGTTTTAGGCGCGCGTACACGGTATCTGGACCTATAAAACATCTTTGGGGGCAATCAACACTTATGTGAGCAGCATGTTCGTAAGCCCCCTCTTCTATAAAAATATAGGCTGAATCATGGTCCGTAATTTTACTAGTAATTTTTTTTAATATAGCTTGATTAGAATGATATATCGATAAAATATTCATAAATATTAATAAAAAATATGCACCCAATACTTATATTTAAACATTAGGACTCATTTTGGGCTAATAAAAAAAAACTAAAAATTATAATTAAAATAGAAAAAATTATAATAACTTATTGACACAAGGGTGTACATCACTGGAATATTCTTCGAGATTAATTGTTAATTCCTGATCACACAAATAATCAAAGCGGAAATCACGCTGCCAATCTTCTGTGATAATTCTTCGCGTTTTATCGATCCCCCCCTTCCAATCATTTCGTGTTACATGTTCATTGTATGCATTGCATTGCATTCCCTATATATAATGTACTCTGTGATGCATTGTTTAACAAATTTAACATTTTATTTGCCGTGAACGGTGGGGTGGTGTTGCTTGCTGCATGACCTAAAACGAAAACAATGAGTTATTTTTTTTAAATTAGTGATATACTAAATTAATCAACTTCATTTATATATAAATACCTTCGACTTGCGCCCAAATCAATTCTATTGCGTTATACTGGCAATGATACGGTGGCAGGCGAATAACAGTATGTCTCTTTTCTTTTGCTAGCTCATCCAAAACATATATTGGCGTTTGGGGCTTTTGTATTCTCACTAAACGCTAAAGTTCTTTTTTCTGCCGACTTCCAAAAAAGAGACGGTACTCAATTCGACTGTATGTTTTTTTATACGTGTGTTACCTCATAAATTTTTGCTGGGTGAACCGATTTCGATGATTCTTTTTTTATATGAAAGCTGATACTTCTCGTGTGGTCCCATATGAATTTGATCAAGGTCAGGCCAATAGTTTTCGAGTTATTCTTAATAACTCACCTCACTTTTTTTACGTAGTAGAGCCATGCTGCAGCTATATTAGTAGTATAGTTGTAGCACAAATGGGTCGGTTCAACCGGGGAAGGACCACGCTCTCACAGAATACCAGCGTCAAATAGCAGCTTCATGCTGCTGTGTTTCGTATGGTGAGTGTAGAGACCCTTTTTACTGGAAAAGAGGCATTCTATCTTAGTCCTCACAGGTGACAACGCATCTGCATTTTAATTCGCAAACTCTAACGCAATGTCTATGGGCCACAGCAACCACTTACCATCAGGTGGACTGTGTGCTCGTTTGTCACCCTTATCCTATAAAAAAAAACATAACTTATATTGAAGTCGGCTGTACAAAATTTTAAATTATCAACATAGTGGCGTCGGCTTGTACTTGAGTGTAGAAAACCGGAGACCCTTTTTACTGGAAATCGGGTACTCGATCTCAGTCGTCAAGGGTGACAACGCATCTGCATTTTGATTTTTAATGGAAGATAAAATGTAGATGTCTATGGGTGCCAGCCTTCACTTAACATCAAGTGGAATGTGTGCTCGTTTGTCATCCTTATTATATACAAAAAAGAAACTCGGGTGCTGCGTTGAAATAAAATAGAATATATACAATAAATGCTTTTTTATTAATTAACAAATAAATGCAGTTAAATCAACTTTTACCACACATTGTACTTGAATACAATTTCATTACAAAATGACCTTGAAACTTTATTCTTTCTTCTTTTTACTTGGAGACTCGTCGTCTCTCGCGCTGCTCCTTCTCTTGCGGTCATTGACTTCTTTCTCTTGTTTGCTCTCCTTCTCACTCTCTTCTTTAGTCTCTTGTATTGTTTTCTTGACGCGCGCCTGTTCCGGTGAGTAGGCCCAGAGGAGCATTTCTAAATGCTCTTTTGTAGGCTCGTCCTTTTCATCGAATAGTTTTGCATCGGCGTGCTGAAAAAAAAGTTAAAAGGCTTTTAGCACTTCCTTCTGCACTGGATTCGGCGGACAAAAACTTTATTTGAAACCTTTTTACTTATTATAAGGTACCGTGTTATGTAGTGATAGTGTAAGACAATCCACTATACCATATCATCCCGTGGGAGATGGGCAGCAGCGTCTTCCTGATAACGACTAATAAAAAAAAACTGCGGTCGTCAAACCGCTTGCCAAGCGTGGCAAATATTGCAAATATCCCCCTTATGGGGCAATATACGGTAAAGGCTTATGTTCAACAGTGGAATTTAATAGACTATAACTAAATAGCAGTAATAGATTAAATACGGGCCACAGTACCCAATTTTCATCAAGTGGGCTATACACTCGTTTGTCACCTATAAAAAATGACTTCCGATACGAAAAGTGTAACCATCTCGTCTGGTAAATCAGCACTGTTAAGTGCAGCAGTTTTAACTGCGTGCAGTCAATGGGAATGTTATATAATATGTTTATAGTAAAATTATTTTGTGCGTGCAGTTAGGGTCATAGCTCGGCCTCAGCCCGGCTAGGGCGGTGAGCATGATGCGCGGGCGCAATGCCATTATCGATAACAACAAATTTAATTTTAGATATAAGTTATTATCTTTATATTTATTTTTAATATAACTTGTTACATTCTAAAAATTTGTACTTATAGTTTTTTAATACATAGATACCTAATTAATAATTTATTTTAAATCATTATTATTCTTATTTTAATAAATAGGTTGTTATATATATATATATATATATATATATATATATATATATATTTTCGTTTTTATCACTAACCCACATAATGACAAAACAAAATATAAATATATATCGATAGCGCTTATCGACAACAATAATGAGCATCACTATGCTCGGCACTAAGGCCCGTAAGTGGGAGAGTGAGCGAAATACTCCGATGATTTATGACCCAAACTGCACGCACAAAATAATTCTAGTATAATTATATACATTGATGTAAGCAGCGCTGGTCCCTCGAGCCGGATTTCTTAGCGATAAAACAAGTACCTTCTCTTTAAGATCCTTGAGCGCGGCGTTCCTCACGATGTCCCAGGTCTTTCCGCCTTCCTTCTCAGCGACAGTGCGCAGACGTTTGTATTCACCGTTCACTGAACTGTACGCAGCTATGAAGGCTTTCTGTGGGGAAAGTGGTCAAATTATATTTCTTTTTATAGAATAAGGATGATAAACGAGCAAACAGCACATCTAATGGTAAATGGATGGCCTACGGATATCTACATCTATCCTTGATTAAGAATCAAAATGCAGATGCGTTGTCAGCCGTGAGGACTGAAATGTAATGCTCTGAATCACTCACCATACGAAACACATTATCATTCCGCTGTAACTTGCAAGTGATTTGCATAAAAAATTAAATGTCACAATGATTCTATGATGAGATTATCCCAAAATATCTATTAGTTAATATAAATTATTCGCATGTTCTATTAATTTTTAGAATAACGTATGAAAAGTACTGGAAATAATTTATATGTATATACAAAATATATATTATGCTTAAATATACAGATTATCCGGTAATGAATGGATAACTTTAAAATAGCATACAATAGACATTATGGCCGACTAAAAGAAAATATTCCAAGTAGCACCCATTGAGTTATATGTACTATGTACTAGAGAAGCTATTCCAAAAAAAAAATAGTGCGTTACTCTGTTTTCGCGCAATAAGATATTAATATATATATATATATATATATATATATATATATATTATATAAGAATTTAATACAAAATACTCTTATTTTAATCTAAACAAACATATTTCTAAATAAAATGTAATAATAATTATCTTATGGAATTCACAAATCTTCAATTTACGCAATATTTAGTTTAGTGTTCAGTTGAACATAGTCAATGTTCGGAATGCGAAATCTAGTGTGTAGTACATATATATCGATGGTAGTACCTAACATACGATTTATTAGGAAAAATTTTACTAACTAACCAGCACTCTAACCTTGCTAATCAGCAAGAAGCTTCTTCCTAGGTCAGAGGTTTTTTTCGAACCAGTAACAAGAGTTATCTATATTGAGTACCTATAAGAGTTATCTTTATTTACAATTATGACTTAGCGGTGTTTACCTATAAGTGATTGTGCAATTTGTATAAGACTATATTATACCTTTGTTTGAATTTGTATGTTAACTTGTAACAATTGTAGGAAGGGTGGGCGTTCAAGTATTAAGTAAGCAGACAGAGGGGGGGGAGGGTGAAATGTTTCATACTTTTGCTGATAGTGAGCGGGGGACTGTTGAAAATCTTACGTATGGTAAAAAAATATATAAAACAATATTAGATAGCCGTGGACAATAAATTATTGTTCTATAATTTTAAAAATAATTGTGTCTATTAAATTATAACTTTAACATTTAATAGAATTATGAAAAAATTCTTACGGTTTACCTTATCATTTGTGTGAGGTGGGAGTTCGCAATTTTCTTATTTTCGTCAGCCTAGACTATTTAAATAAATACACAGAGTCATACGGATACCTGTTGGTCCGTCGCCGAGTCGGCCGCCATGTTGAGACATGTCCGCACTATCCCGAGACTTAGGTACGGGTTGTTCTGCTTGCTCAGGTGCATCGTGTCGAAGTCGTCGAGGAACTTGTCGAAGATCGACATCGCCTCCTTTATATTTGATAGTTTGGTCTCATCGCGCGTGCCTGCAACAGATACAGAAACTTTTTTAGGGTTCCGTACCCGAAGGGTAACCAACGGGACCCTATTACTAAAGCCTCCGCTATCCGTCTGTCTGTGTATCAGCGGGCTGTATCTCATGATCCGTAATAGGTAGACAGTTGAAAATTACACAGAATGTGTGTTTCTGTTGCCGCTATAACAACAAATAATAAAAATAAAATAAATTAAAAATTAAAGGCGGCTCCCCTACTAGAAACGTGTTTTTCGATATTACGGAACCCTCCCATGCGCGAGTCCGCCTCGCACTTGGCCGGCTTTTTATAGAATGAGGGTGACAAACTAGCACACAGTCCACCTGATGGTAAGTGGATGCTGTGGCTCATAGATATCTACGTGTATCCTCCCATAGAAACAAAATGTATGGTATCTACCATGTGAACTAAGATGGAATGCCTCTCTTCCAGTAAAATGGGTCTCCGGTTCTCTACACTCACCATACGAAACACAGCAGTGTTAAGCTGCTATTTCACGCTGGTATTCTGTGAAGGCATGGTCCTTCCCCGGTCGAGCCAACCCGTTCGTGCTACAACCATCTATTTATCACTATAACAAAACTCTAACACGTCTGTCTGAACACGCATCACGCATAAACTTCTAAACCGATTTAGATGGGACCTTCACTGACAGATAGCTGATGCAGTAAGGAGTAACTTAGGCTACTTTTATTTTAGAAAAAGAATTATGGTTTTGCGGAAAAAAATTAAAACCCATGAAATCCGAATTCCACGCAAGCAAAGTCGAGAGGAACAGCTAGTAATATATATACCTGTAGCGTGGCTCTAACTCGTATGGATTATAAATAATACTTATTGAAAGTCACTTCTATATTTAATTTACCAATGGTTTGGAAAATACCTCAGCACTTGGAAGAACCAGCAAGAAACCCAGCGGTACTTAGAGCGGGGATTAACAACACAAAACAAATTAGAAATAGCTTGGTACCGATCACCTCATTCCCAGGGGTTATTATCATCCATAAACTCCTTAATATAACCCATTTTATACAAACTTAGTTTAATAAAGTGTTTGAACTTTGAGCAGGTCAAATTTTGTATATTTTCTGGGGTTTTGTTGTAAAAGCGTATACATCGCCCCAAGAATGAATTACTGACTCGATGGAGTCGAGTAACTGGTACTACTAGCTTGAGTCTGTTCCTAGTATTTACATAATGAATATCACTTATTTTTGTAAAACTACTTTTTTTTTGTATACGTACATTACATTTTCATTAATGTATTGAGAGGCCAAAGTTTAATATATATTTTTTTTAAAAACGTTACCTCAACCCTAGGATTTTCTCCTGTATCGTGGAGGCAGTTTACAAACACAAATTGCATAAGGATAAACATCCAGACCCGGAACAATTATTTATAGGCCATACAAATACTTGTTCCGTGAGGGATTCGAACCCGCAGCCATTTGTGCAGAAAATCATTGCTAAGCCACTGCGCCACGGAGCCGTCATATTAATTTCCTTAATATTTTGTGTGATAAGAAATTATCGCAAACATATGTAACAAATATTCCGACGAATTTAGAATCTTTTCTTTTTTTGAAGTCGGTTAAAATCAAAGATCTGCAGAAGATCACCAAGCCAATACTTACAAGTCAATACCCTCTTCGCCCTCCCTAATAATCCTTTCACAGCCAGCTTCTGATAATCGGGATCCCTCCCCTCCAGTTCCTTCAAAGTACTCTCAGCTGTCGCTTTGTCCTTGAAGCCTAACCCGGGCACTGTGTCCGGTGGGAGTTCCTTCTTCTCCTTAGACTTGTCTTCCATCTCCACATCGGAGCTTGACTCCTAAAAAAAAGCGTTTAAAAGAAGGTTAGGGGTGAAACCAATAAGCCGCAGTACAACCAGAGTGATGGACTAAGCCCAACGTATTAGTAAGCTGAAGTGGCAGTGGGCCGGCCATATAGCTCGAAGAACCGACAACCGATGGGGAAGAAAGGTTCTCGAGTGGCAGCCTCGTACCGGCAGGCGAAGTGTTGAGCATCCCACTAGATGGAGTGACGACCTGGTGAGACATGCAGGTTTGTGGCATTCCTTGGGAGGCCTATGTTCAGCAGTGGACTGTAAAAGGCTGTAATGATGATGATGATGATATTTTAAATCGGGCCTCGGTCAATCAACATCTAAACCACGTGCAAGTGAGGTTGAAACTTAATTAATTTCTTAGAATAGTGGTATGAATTGAGCACACAGTTAACTTCATGCTATGTGGATGCTATGGCCCATAGACAAGAATCTGCTCGAAGAAGGCTAACTTTAGAAGACTACGGGACTTTGCGAGGAACGGCAGAAAGATGCTTAAGACCTTATCTTCGAAAGCATGATGTGTGTAAGTTTTGGACTCATTGAGGGAGAACGTAATAAAAAAGAGAACTGGAATGGAGACATTTGTAAGGAGTCAAGAAAGTCGCGTACTGTACGCGCGTTCCACGCAAGTAACGCGTGCTCCTCCCAAGATTCCGTACAACCGGATGGCTTGAAGGACCATGAATAGAATAATTTTTATTCAATATAGATTACAGGAACACTTATTTGAAAATCATTTTAGTTTTATCACTGATTCGGTAAATCTCTGTCCTGGGAAGAACCAGCAAGGAAACCAGCAGGAGTTTTTTAAATATTAATTTATAATATAATATTTTATATATTTAAGTATGAATAGTACATTTAGAAACAGCATAGTAGCGATCACCTCATTCCCAGGGGTTTTTATTGATCATGTACTCTTTTTTTATAGGAACGGGTGACAAACGAGCACACAGTCCACCTGTTGGTAAGTGGTTACTGTGACCCATAGACATCTACATCTATCCTCAATAAAGACTCAAGATGCAGATGCGTTGTCACCCGTGAGGACTAAGATGGAATGCCTCTTTGCCAGTAAAAAGGGTCTCCGGTTCTTTACACTCACCATACGAAACACAGCAGCCTTAAGCTGCTATTTTACGCTGGTATTCTGTGAGAGCGTGGTCCTACGCCGGTCGAGCCGACCCATTCGTGCTACAACCATAATATAGCTGCAGCATGGCTCTACCACGTAGAGAGATGTACTCTTTAAGAGCCTTATTAAACAATGTTTGCTTAATAAAAATTTTAGACTTTTTGATAGATATGTCGTGCATATTTTCTGAGATTTTGTTGTAAAAGCGTATACAATGCCCCATGAAGGAATTACTGATTTTTTGGTGTCGAGTTGCTGGTACTAGCTTGTGCTTGTTCCTAGTATATACCATATTAAACGTGGTGAATATTTTCATCAAAATTTTAAATCTTATTTACATGAATGAAAAATTACCAATATTTGAGATGAAATATTTATTGACATTTCATTTTAAAATAAATGTGTGTATTAGTTAGTTTGATATTTAATAAATTAATTGAAAATAAAGTATAGATTATGTTTAATTCTACATTAATTAACATTTAAACACCGACTTAATATGGTAAGCCCGTACATGCTCTGTAAATATATTGTAACAATTGTTTACAGAGCATGCATCAAAACTAATTTTACGGATTTTATCGCGTATATTAACTTATTTTTATATTCCCGACGTTGTTGCGTCGCTGTCAACGTCGAGTCCCTGTTATTGTGTATTTTAAAAATATATTTTTGCGAAAAACAAAATAAAAATAGTTTAAAAAGTTGATTTACGTTAAGATACATCAGAATAAGTTGAAGTGTATATAAAAAACGAGGAAATAGTGCAAATATCAGAGAAAAATATAAGAACTGTTCAATTACTTTCTTCGTTAAATTTATAGCCTTTTGTTTTGGGATACAAATCAAACCATAACAAGCACATCAAAACTCATCAGACTGACATGAAAACATCACTCAGAGAAAAGGTCAGTGAAATATTTTCAATATAATCTAAAATTGAGACAAGTAATAAAAGACTATCTCAGGATTTAAATTAACGATCAATATTAGCGCCATCTAGAAGTGAACAGAAAAATCAAAATAACAACGAGCTGTAAATGTCACCATAGTCACGAAGTGTTTATTGATTGCTTGACACACAAATAGAGGGCATTAGCAGTAATATTAAAATTTATTATAAATATTTTTGTTATTTGAGTAATAAAACATGGAAGAACTAACCGTTTTAATTAAAAATTTACAACAAAAGTTAGATGAGCAGACGAATGAAATAAGAGATATGAAACAGAGCATACCAAAAATTATAAACGACAATATAGATGAAAAATTTACAAGTTTAGAATCAAAATATAATTTACTTGAAAAAACTATTGAAGAACAGGGGCGGCGTATACAGCAACTTGAAAGGCTGTCGAGAAGGAAAAATATTATATTTTTTGGAATAGAAGAAACGGAGAAAAACTACTTTGAACTAAATACCAACATTACAAATATTATAAATAACTTAATGAATCTCAACTTGAATGAAGAAAATATTGAATATATAAAACGCCTCGGTAAGAAGGATGATAAAAAAGTTAGACCAGTTGTTGTAACTTTAAATTCAATGATGACAAAAATTCGACTTTTAAAGAACAAAAAGAAGTTAGAAACAACACCATACTATATTAAAGAAGATTTTCCGCCTGAAGTAATAGAAGAGCGTAAGAAATTAACTGTAAAGCTGACAGAGGAGAGAAACAAAGGGAAGAAAGTATTTCTAAAATATAATAAATTAATAATACTACCGGAAAAAAAAGAAGAGAACCAAGCGCACAATCAAGACAATAAAAAATACAATAAGAGAAACCTTTCAGAATCTCCCGAACTCACAAATGATTCTTCTAGCTCGAGGCAACACAAAAAAAAGTTAAATCCAAAAAAGGCAAACATGAACATCAATAGTTTTGTTACAAAAAAACAGAACATAGATAATACGCCTTCTACGACTGCTACCCCTTTTGGAAGTACCACTTCAAATCGTAACAAAATCTGACGTGGCACAGCGACCTCTCCACGATGTTCCCCAATTCGACTGGTCACCGCGGGGACTAACGACCACAACCCTCCACTCCACCCCCTCTACATCTGCACATATAATGCAAGATCCTTACTGTCTGACGAACGTCTACTGGAATTTAAAGAAGCTATTTCAAAAATTAAATATGATTTAATTGGTCTCGCAGAAATTAGAAGAACAGGTTATAGCATTTTGGAAGATAATGAACATATATTCTGCTATTATGGCTTAACTAAAGGCCTTTATGGTGTCGGTTTTTTAATTAAAAAACATTTGAAAGCAAACATTGAGAGTTTTATTGCAATCTCGGAGAGAGTTTGTTTACTGAATTTAAGGTTTGGTACTATGTTTATCTCTATTATCCAAGCGTATGCGCCTACTAGCAAAGCGAAAGACAGTGACTTAATAATTTTTTATGATCAACTTCGGGAAGCTCTAGAACAAAGCAACAAAACCGTCATCCTTATGGGCGATTTCAACGCGTGCATTGGGCAACAACAGTCTAATGAAGAGAGAATACTAGGACCGTACTGCTACGGTAAAAGGAACAAAAGCGGCGCAAAACTAATACAATTTGTATTTCAAAATAACCTTACCTTTGTCAACAGCATATTCAAAAAGAAAACTGTCAATATGTGGACGTGGCTTTCACCAAGAGGGGCAAAAATCCAATTAGATTATATTTTATCTAACACCAAAGAGCAATTTACAAATATTGAAATTATAAATCAGCTAAACTACCCTAGCGATCATCGTCTAGTGAGAGCTACATTCCAAGTAATAAAAACCAAAAAAAGTAGAGCTAAATATAACCGCAAATATTCAATTTTAAAAACAAAAGAGGATGAAAAATTGTTCTTGAAAAAGTTAAAACAAACCATAGAAAGTTCTGGTTTGTGGGACAAATGTGAAAATATAGAGTCATACAATTCAAAAATAACTAAAATAATCATTGATGGGCTAAATTCCACTAAAGAACTAAAAAATCAAAATAGATATATTATCTCTGAAGAAACAAAAACTCTACTCTATAGAAGAAATAAATTAATGCATAAAAAACCGCTATGCAAAGAAGAAAAACAAGAACTTAGTTATTTATTTAAGAGTGTCCATAAACGAATTAAAAAAGAGTATGAAGAACACAGATTAAAAATAATAGAAAAACATCTCATATCCACAGGAAGTCTAAAAAAGGGATTAAAAAAACTGAACTCATTCAAAACCTGGATTCCAAATCTAAAACAAAAACTAACCGGAAAAGAAATTTACTCTAGACCTAAAATAATAGAGACAGCAACTAATTTCTATAAAAACTTATATGCAGAGCAAACAAATTCTCCAATGAACACTTCTGAAGTAAATGCTGGACAGTTATCATCCCCACATTCACACCAGCTCCAAAGATTTACAATAGCTGAGGTCATTAGGAAGATAGAGACTCTAAAGAAAGACAAAAGCTGCGGGCCAGACAATATACCCAACGAGATATTTATAATAGGGAAATATCTATTAGCGCCAATTCTCACAACACTTTTCAATAAAATCCTAGAGTTTAGAAGGATACCAAAAAAATGGGCAGAATCTGACATAACATTATTATATAAAAAAGGAGATCCTGCTGATATTTCAAACTATCGACCTATTAGTTTACAACCAAGCCTCTATAAGTTATTTGCCTCATGTTTAGAACAACGCATTAGTACTATCACTGAAAAATACCAACCAATAGAACAAGCAGGTTTTAGAAAACGTTTCTCGACTATAGACCATATACATACTGTTGAGCAGGTCATAGAGAAATACGAAGAACAAAGACGTCCGCTATACCTAGCTTTTATAGACTATGCAAAGGCTTTCGATTCATTATCCCACATTAGTATGTGGAAAGGTCTGATAGAATGTAAAGTACCATTAGAAACGATTGAACTTCTACAAGACATCTATAAAAAAAGTATAAGTCGAGTAAAACTAGACAAAAAAGGTCCAGAAATAAACATTTGTAGGGGTGTCAGACAGGGAGATCCCTTATCACCAACAATATTTATTACCGTGCTTCAAAGTATCATGAAGCAACTTAATTGGTCCAAAAAAGGCATAAATATACAAGGAAAATACTTAAGTAACTTAAGATTTGCTGACGATATAGTCTTATTTTCAGAAACAGCATCACAACTCGAAGAAATGATAAAAGAACTTCACTCTGTCAGTCACGCTATTGGCTTGGAACTAAACACAGATAAAACAAAAATATTGTCCAACAACTTAGAAAGGCCTATTGAAGTAAACAACCAAACATTGGAGTATGTTCAAAAATATGTATATCTAGGTAAAGAGGTATCTTTTAAGAAATCTAGACACCGTGATGAACTTAACAGACGTGTAAATATGACCTGGGCAAAATTCTGGAATTACAAAGAAATCTTAAAGTCGAACTTTCCTCTAAAACTTAAAAAGAAAATTTTAGATTCATGTATTCTACCTTGTCTGTCCTATGCAAGCCAAACTTGGATATACAACACCTACACGAAAAGAAAAATTGAAACATGCCAGAGAGCTATGGAACGAAGCCTACTTAATCTGAAACGTAAAGACAAAAAACGAAATACTGAAATTAGAAAAAGAACAAATGTTATAGATGCTCTATCTCATTGCAAGAAACTTAAATGGAAATGGGCGGGGCATATTGCACGTATGGAAGATAAAACATGGACTAAGAAGGTCACTACATGGGCTGGCCCTACTGGAAAACGAAAAAGAGGTAGACCTCTAGAAAGATGGACGGATGAAATTGAAAAGTTTGCTGGAGACGATTGGATTTCAGTGGCCAAGGATAGGGAAAAGTGGAAAAATCTGGAGGAGGCCTATACTCGTAGAGAGGTCCTTAACAATAATTAGATAAATAAAAAAAAAATAATATTGATTGTAACGATAATTTTATCTTATTTAAATGTATTTTCTTTCATGATCTGATTATGTTTGTTTTGTTTCTATTTTAAATTATTTAATGAAATTAATAATTAATTAAATGTATTTTAATAATTTTGTTAAGGAAATAAATGGCTTTATAATAATAATATTCCCGACGTTTCGGGTGCTTTCCAGTAGTCCTCCGTGACCACGGGTGCTGGAAAGCACCCGAAACTCCGGGAATATCAAAATAAGTTAATATACGCGATAAAATCCGTAAAATTAGTTTTATTTAAAAATGTGTAGTGTTCGCGTAAATATAAGAAATCATTATATATTGTAACAACTTTATACTTTGTGACATGCAATAAATGAATTATGAATTATTTACAGAATGTACATCACTATTTTTAATGGGAGGTGTTGGGGGTATGTGCCTACCGACAACAACATCTATTCTCGTTTACGAATCAAAATGCAGATGCATTGTCAGCCATGAGGACTAAGATGGAATGCCTTGCATCCAGTAGAAAGGGTCTCCGGTTCTCTACACTCACCTCACGAAACACAACACTATGCTGCTATTTCTACATTGGTATATTAAACTGAAAATACTAACCTTATCCTTTTCGTTGTCTTCGCTGTTATCCTTTTCTTTTTTCTCTTCTTTTTTGTTCTCTTCTTTTTTGTTCTCTTTCTTCTCAGTCTTCTTCTCCTTGTCCTTTTCTAGATCCGCGAGCCAGTTCTCGAACACCTCCATCGCCTCTTTTATGTTCTTTATCTTCTCTTCCGCTTTTGTCACTATAGATTAAAAGATAGATTTCATTAGTTTTACCTGGGCTACAACTACGGAAAATATATTTGCTGTGAGGTAATCTATGTTTTTTTTTAAAGTATAGAATATGGGTGACAAACGAGTACAAAGTCCACCAGATAGTAAGTGGATATTGTTTCTCATAGACATCTACATCTATTGTCTGTTCGCTTAGATACGGTCGCCTTTGTGTTGCACTACCTAGGCACGTGCCGCATCGTTTCAAAGGCGCCGCCGCGACATCAATGGTCGCCGCGTGCGGAGTACACCCGCAGGAGACTTTGGCATTTTAAAACAAAGCGCTTTCACTAAAAGGTTATAAGCTACCTAACTTGTGTTTATTATTTATATTCATATTTTATTACAATAACCATAAGAATAAAATAGTATTATATTTTATTCTTACAATAGAAAAACACTAATTTAACAAACACAGTAAAAATAATAAATAGAAAGCAAAATAACAAGTGCGTCTCCAGGAGTACCGACACTATCTTAGCGAACACACTATATCTTCGATTAGGAATCAAAATACAGTTGCGTTGTCACCTCTAAGGTCTAAGATGGAATACCTTATTTCCAGTAAAAAGGTTCTCAGGTTCTCTACACACTCACCATACGAAACACAGCAACATTCATTTACTCAAAATTAAAAGAATATAGCATGAAAAACTAGGGCACTATTTTGTGGTAAAGCCACAGCAGCTATATTATGGTTGTAGCACGAATGGGTCGGCTCGACCGGGGAAGGACCTAGATCTCACAGAATACCAGCGTGAAAATAGTAGCTTAACGCTGCTGTGTTTTGTACGGCGAGTGTATAGAACCGGAGAACCTTTTTATTGAAAACGATGCATTCCATCTTAGTCCTCAGGGTGACATCATATCTGCATTTTGATACTTACCTGAGGATAGATGTAGATGTCTATGGACCACAGTATCCACTTACCATCAGGTGGACTGTGTGTTCATTTGTAACCCTCCTTCTATAGAAAGCAGACAGACTCATCTTACTCTATCTGAGAACACTGCAACAAGGATTCATACTTACTTGAGAGTACTCGCTTGGCCCTCCCAAGGAGACCCCTGACAGTGAGTCTTCTGTAATTAGGGTCGTGCTCCTCCAAGAGGCGGAGCGTCTCTTCGGCCTTCGCCTTGTCCTTGAAGCCGAAGCCCGAGTCTTCCTTCTCATCCTTGCCCATTGTTCTGTAAAGCGATAAGGTTATAGAAAGTTCATTTCAGTTTACTTTACCAGGTAGTTGGAGTCTTTCTGTCTAGAATAGAATAAAATATTTTATATTCGACTAGCTGTTCCCCGCGACTCCGCCCGCGCATAATTTATTACGATTGGATTTCATTTGTTTTAATTTTTTGCGCGAAACCCTAATTCTTTTATCAAAATAAAAGTAGCCCAAGTTACTTCTTATAACATGAGCTATCTGCCAGTGAAAGTCCCGTCAAAATCGGTCCAACCATTTCGGAGATTAGCCGGAACAAACAGACAGACGGACAGACAGAAAGACAGATAGACAAAAATTTTAAAATTCGCGTTTTTGTTATAAGTACCGTATCTATTTTCATATTATGCATTTAGTAAAAAGTTGTTATTTCGACATTACAAACAGACACTTCATTTTTATTTATTTGTATAGATATAGATTATACTACCCTGCAAGATGACACTGTTGACCAGGGTTAAGAAAGGATTTTCGGTGGTTTGGTCATGTAGAAAAATAGAATGAGGAAAGAGTGACAAAGCACATTTATGTTGCAGAAGTGAACGGTAGAGTAGGCAAGGGACTCCCTAGGCGGAAGTACATATATCGATCAAATTGTAGATATATTGGAGATGGGCAAAATTAAGAGTACCCATGTATGTGTAGGAATATGGACGCGAAGGAGGCGAGGGAGGTAAGTTAGGATTGTGCCAAATGAAAGCCCGTAGTCTCTGCCTAGCCCTCTGGGTGACAGGATATCAGATATAGGAATATCAGAGAATGTTACGGCTCCCAAATGATGGAGAAATACCATCTTATTTACGCCAGGATAGAATATCCAGACCAGCAGCATATTGCAACTTTGCAGTCTGATAGTGCGACCGTCAATCCTTTCTGCGAAGTGTGACGCTTGAGGGTAATCCTGCTTACGATGGGAGGGGCCCATGTCAGGCATTGGACTTTTATGGGCTAATAAACAGGGCCGGCCCTGACCATTCAAGCGCCCCGGGCGAGTGATTCCTTTGGCGCCATTTTATATCTTACTAATGTAACCCCCGTGTAGTGACAGGTAAGAATACCCACTACTAGCTTAGCAAGCGGGTTGGCAAGATCAGATTTTTTAGGTTTAGTTGTTATTACGTGGTAGAGCCATAGTGCAGCTATATTGTGGTTGTAGCACGAATGGGTCGGCTCGACCGGGGAAGGACCACGCTCTCACAGAACACCAGCGTAAAATAGCAGCTTAATGCTACTGTGTTTCGTATGGTGAATGTAGAGAACCGGAGACCCTTTTTACTGGAAACAAGGCATTCTATCTCAGTACTCACGGCTGACAACGCATCTGCATTTTGATTCGCAAACGAGGATAGATGTAGATGTCTATGGGCCACAGCAACTACTTACCATCAAGTGGACTGTGTGCTCGTTTGTTACCTTATCCTATAAAAAAGCACCTAGCCATCTTCTCTATTGAAGTTATAATGTTTTTTTTTTAATTTCAATAGCTTCGAAAATCATCCTTGGAAGGAATCGGTGTTCTTTAGCGAGGATATGTGGTGTTACAAATGCGCTGTAGTGACGGGGACGTTAAAACTAGTTTAATTCAAATGTGTAGTTAGTGTTCGCGTAAACATAAGAAATTTTATCAATTATCTGACTACAACAAAACATCTTACACAAGTATTCAGGTGAATACCGAAGTATTTAGATATATTAGGTATTTGACTAAATAAGACAAAGAAGCCGAATAGGTCGAATACAGAACAATAGCCGAATATTCATTGCAAGTTCACTGAAAACCCTATCATATTATTATTTTAGGCTTATCGCCAAACACAGGAATAACGCAAAAGGTAAAAGGGTTTTGTAAAATGCTGTCTCATAATTGACATCTATATAAGAAATGCTTAAAGTTGCTCTCTCTCTCTCTCTCTCTTTTCACTGACAAAAGAAAGAGACCGGTACAGAGATAATTAACACTAAACTTATGCATACGGTAATAAATTACTTTGAGTAAGACAGTACATGTATAAGATTTGCATATATTTACTATATAAATAATATGTTAACATTTTACACATAAATATTTAACAAACATAAATGGATTTATACAACGTCAAATAGCGTGTAGTGGCGGTGCATGAATATCTACTACGTCATATCATCCCGTGGGTGTCTGTAAGAGGCGACAGATGGAAAACAGGATGTGGGCAGCATCATCTTCCTGATAACAGTTGCCAACCCACCTGCCAAGCATGAGAACAATGATGCCATATTCAGCAGTGCACTTTCATAGGCTGTAATGGACGGTTCGTGGAAACGTTAAATACGAATAATCAATACGGTGGTTAACCGTGGTATATTCTGCGAGACGTTCCCGTTAATATCACATTGTTTTTGGAACGAAGTTCCTTATCGGACGGTACGGGTTTGGCGGATGGGAGCTAGGCGACAAAAAGTGTAAGATTTTTTCGTCACTACCCCTTGTGTCATAGTGTAGACGGCCTTGGCGGCGAAATAAGGAAGTAAGATGTAATAATATCCATCTCCCTCGCACTTTTTCTTATCTTGCCACGAAAGAAATATTATGTTATTTCAAATGACGCTTCATTTTAATAGACGCTAGTAATTAATTTAATTGTATTTGTTAATCAATAATATAATACCTACGTTTATCAATAATAACATACTACGCAAGGAGCTTCGTTCCAACCGAGTGTTCCATGACATTCACGCATTTTTTTTTATAGAATAAGGGTGACAAACGAGTACACAGTCCACAGGTGGATGCTATGGCCTATTAATATCTAAATTTATCCTCGATTAAGAATCAAAATGCAGATGCGTTGTCACTCTTGAAGACTAAAAGGGTAGTAGGTTTCCAGTAAAAATGGTATCCGGTTCCCTACACTCATCATACGGCACACAGCAACTTTAGCTGCTATTTCACGCTGGTAGTCTGTGAGAGCGTGGTCGTACCCCGGTCGAGTCGACCCATTCGTGCTAGACCCATACAGCTGCAGCATGGCTCTACCATGTTGAAATACAGTGTCTACGATGACGTAACGTTTAATTCCGTTTCCGTATCACCTGTACAAATAGAAACATGTATGCATAAGTTAATTAAAACCAAGGTGAATATTATTGTAGACTAAACACGCTGCTTGTAGACTACATTGTTTAATTATTTTTATTGAAAATACATTAAAAGTAGTGAAAAGAAATAAATTTGCATTCGTTGCTTATTGTAAAGACAATAATAAAATGTATTATACTTCTTAATAGAATCATGCAATACATTGCTAATATCCAATATACAGGATGGTCAAAAAAGAGGTATATATACCATTTATTTTATAAAATTTACTATACAACGTGTAACGTGTTTTTTTTTAATTCACCACTATATTACTACAAAACGTTAAATGATATGGTGATGAGTCCTTGATATTAATATACTTAGTCGGGTCACAAGTTCTGTCAAAACCTTATTATTTAAAATTGAATACTGGCTAGATGAACTTCACCAATTTTAAAAATATAACGTTTGCGCTTGCCGAAAATAAAAAAAAGAAATTAATTTTCATTAATTTTCAAATATGGAATGGTCGAAGAAAGAAGACAGAGTAGCGGTTATCGCGTTGCACCGCTGTGGTTACGCGCCGAAAGAGATTTTCAATATCCTATAAAAATTGAAAATAACCCTACGATTTGTTTTTTGCACTATCAAACGATTCATTGAAGATCCAAGCTTCGAAGCTCGTAAGAGGACCGGCCGACCTCGTACAGTTAGCACACCCGTGAGCAAGCAGTGAAGGCGCGAATCCAACGAAATCCTGTTCGTAAACAAAAAAATTTAGCTCTTCAGATGGGCCTAAGCAGAACTACGGTCATAAGAGCGATCAATGAAGACCTAGGACTACGAGCTTATCGTAAGAAGACCGGACATTTTTGAACGAGCGTTTGAAAAAAAATACAGCCTACGCAGGTGAAGCTCCGGGCGGGTCGCCACTAGGATATAATTTAAAATTAAAAAAATTTGTACAGCGGACTTCAATATAAGCGACTTCAATATAGGTTATTTAAGAATAACTCAATAACCATTGGTCTGGCCTTGATCAAATTCATATGGGACCACACGAGAACTATCAGCTGTCATATAAAAAAAGAATCATCGAAATCGGTTCGCCCAGTACAAAGTTATGAGGTAACACACATAAAAAAAAACATACGCGTCGAATTGAGTACCGTCTCCTTTTTGGAAATCGGCAGAAAACCTTTGATCAGACAAAACTTTTCCCTTTTCAGTAAAAATTTTTACACTGGCGGGTTTTTTTGTTTTAATTATTGTTTTATGTTAGTCCATTGAATTTGGTTTTTACCTTTTTTAAAGTTTCTATATTTAAATCAACAGTGAAAGAAGACGGCATTACAATAATATGTCAATAAACGAATAGTATTTAAAGATATTCGGGACGTTAGATGAAATGAGAAAATAGGTCATTAAAAACATCTCCCGCGTTTCCTGGTGCCGTTTATATCTGACCGTACGCTGACCGACTAACGACTGAGAGCTATTTTTGTGCACGCTACTTGCGTGTGCGTTATGTTGTTTTTTACTTATCAACCGACATCAAAAAAAGATGGAGGTAATCGATACGACAGAATTTTTGGAACAAAGTTCCTTATCGGACGGTACGGGTTTGTCTGATGGGAGCTAGGCGACAAAAAGTGTAAGATTTTTTCGTCACTACCCCTTGTGTCATAGTGTAGACGGCCTTGGCGGCGAAATAAGGAAGTGAGATGGAATAATATCCATCTCCCTCGCACTCTTTCTTATCTTGTCATGAAAGAAATATTATTTTATTTCAAATGACGCTTCAGTTTAATAGGCGCTAGTAATTCATTTATTTGTATTTGTTAATCAATAATATAATACCTACATTTATCAATAATAATATACTACGCAAGGAACTTCGTTCCAACCAACACTCACGCATTTTTAGGGTTCCATTCCTCAAAAGGAAAAAACGGAACCCTTATAGGATCACTTTGTTGTCCGTCTGTCTGTCTGTCAAGACCCTTTTTCTCAGGAACGCGTAAAGGTATCAAGCTGAAATTCATATCAAATAAGCAAGTCTAAGGTCCCTTGGAGCTGTGAAAAAATCAAACTTCTAAGCCAACGCAATCAAAAGATATAGCCGTTTATGCCACAAATTTTCGACATTCGCAAGGGAATCAAAACCTACAGGGTACTTCCCATGAACTCAGAATCTTAAAATTTGGTACGAAGCAATGTATTATAGCACAGATAAAGGAAAAATTGCAAAAAGCATAAATTTTAGTCAAATCGTATCATCATCATCATCATCATTACAGCCCTTCACAAGTCCACTGCTGAACATAGGCCTCCCCCAAAGAATGCCACAAAGCACGGTCCTGAGCCACCTGCATCCATCGACTTCCTGCATATCTTACCATCGTATAATAAAAATATTTTTGATAATTTTAAACTTATAAATATATACACCTACGGATTTGTTCGAAACCCTCGGTGCGCGAGTCCGACTCGCACTTGGTCGGTTTTTTTTTATGTGCTACTTTAGAATATTTTCTAGGTGAAGCGATTTTGATGATTCTCTTTTTGTTATTTGTACTTCTCATGCGGCCCCATATAAATTTGATCAAGATCTGACCAGTAGTTTTTGAGTTATTCTTAATAATGTGTATTTATATTGACTTCGACGACATTGATGATGTTCTAGTTTTATTTATATTGAAGTCGGTTGTAAAAAAATTATTTTACCTACTATTTTTTTTTTATTTTATCACTTTTTATTAGCCAGTGCTTGACCACAATCCCACCTGGTGGTAAGTGTTGAAGAAACCCTAGATGGTACATCGAACTGTCTTGCGTACCAAAAGCCTACTCACTCTTGCCTCGAAGATAACATATGATGTATGAGATATTAAAATATGTTTTTATACATGAATGAATACGTCGTTATTTTTTTAAATAACACAATCCAATTTCGTAAACTCAAGATCGCATGTTATATTCATAGTTATTTATATTATGTACTATTTACATATATACCTAAATTAATATGTACCTATACGTTTGTATGTATGTATGTATGTATAGGAGATATTTGTGTAGTCTATTTATTTTATACAAGGTTATTTTGCAATAACCGGTCAAATTTGCAGAGAAGGTTCAGAATAAGTAATATAGGCAAATGGCGAAGAAAAATTAGTTGGTAAAAAATTACTTCGCGTACATCCGCTCGATAAAAATTAATTTAAAAAAAATCTCAAACATTCTGTTCTTTATGTCGATCGGTAGGCAAAAACGTTGTTGCCCATAAATCACATTCAATATTGGATAATTTCAAATAAAAGTAGAAGCTTATTTACTCGTATTTTCATAAACTGCAATAATGGTATATCATCATTTATATATTTGGACTTAAATTTAAAATTTGGCTACTTTTTTTTAATGTTACCCCCTCACTAGAATTGTCTACTGTATCGTGGAGGCAGTTTACAGACATAAATTGCACAAGGACAAACATCCAGACCCGGTACAATTATTTATAGCCCACCATACAAATACTTGTTCCGTGCGGGATTCGAACCGGCAGCCCCCAGCGCAGCAACTCATTGCTAAGCCACTGCGCAACGGAGCCGTCAACTCTTTGAAAAATAAATAAACAAAAATAAATAATATATATCATATTTATCATTTCTATTATGTTTTTATTCTATACTAGCTGTTCCCCGCGACTTCGTTCGCGTGTTAGGGTTTTTATGTTTCTGCGCGGAACCCTGATTCTTTTTCTAAAATAAAAGTAGCCTATGTTACTCCTTATGAAATCAGCTATCTGCCAGTGAAAGTCCCGTCAAAATCGGTCCAGCCGTTTCGGAGATTACCCGGAACAAACAGACAGACAGACAGACAGACAGACAGACAGACAAAAATTTTAAAAATTGTATTTTAGTTATAGGTATCGTATTTACTTTCATATGCATTTAGTAAAAAACTGTAATTTTGACATTACAAACAGACACTTCAATTTTATTTATTTGTATAGATTTCTACACCTACGTCAGATTCTCACCACTCCATGAGTTGACTGGCAGAGAATGCCTCAAGACATTAAGCCCGCCCTTTGTATTCTATTATTGTAGTCTAGTATTGTTGTATGTATTAAGGAATGCAATAAAGAATTTAAAAAAAATAAGTTCAAGTCTCACTTAGTTCTCTTTATAATTATTTTTAAAAAGGTACTGTTAACCAAGATCAAGAGATTTATTGATTTTAACAATTTAATTCGCGTCACCCAAATTCATTGTTACATCTCACGTCCGTCCAAATTTGTCGATTTCAAAACCAAACAGTTACTCAACCGAAGGCCGATGAAGTCATACCCGACGCGCCGTCGCTAAAACGTGCTCGGTTATTTAAAAAAATATATAGGCATGTCTATGAACTCTGAGAGACTGACGACTTCAAAGAAATAATTTTATTTTATAGTATAAAAGGTGACAAACGAGCACACAGTCCACCTGAAGGTAAGTGGTTGCTGTGACCCATAGACATCTAGAATTAAAATGTAGATGCGTTGTCACCCGTGAGAACTAAGATGGAATGCCTCGTTTCCAGTAAAAAGGGTACTCCGGTTCTCTACACTCACCATACGAAACACAGCAACATTAAGTTACTATTTTACGCTGGTATTCTGTGAGAGCGTGGTCCTTCCCCGGTCGAGCCGACCCGTTCCTGCTACAACCATAATATAGCTGCAGTGTGGCTCTCCTCTCTCAAGAATGTTAACTGTTGTTTTTCGAGACAATTTCCGATGAGTACGGTATTTCGTACTTGAATTTAAGAATTCTGATCGCCTTTTTGTTGTCACGCTATCGTTTTAATGTGTATTGTATGCAAAGTGTAACCTGAACTTCTCAAGGCAATGACTTTATCGGCCGCTAGGCAATATTTTGAACCGAGTTCAAAAAAGGAGAAGGTACTCAATTCGACTGTATTTGTTTATGTGTGTTACCTCATAATTTTTTTCTAGGAGAACCGATTCTGATGGTTATTTTTGTATTTGAAAGCTGGTGCTTCACATGTGGTCCCATGTAACTTTGATCAAGATTTGAATGCGCATTTAATTGATTTCGACTACATCAATGATGTAGTCAACACACTGGTTCAGAAAAAAAAACCTCTGTCCTGGGAAGAACCAGCAAGAAACACAGCGGGACTTTTTTTTTAATAACAGCTTACAATCATGTATGTTACACAATTAACCACACAAAACAAATTAGAAATAGCTTGGTAGCGATCACCTCACTCCCAGGGGTTATTATCATCCATAAATTCCTTAATATTATAATAACCCTTTTTATACAAACTTAGTTGAATAAAGTTTTTGAACTTTGAGCAGGTCACATTTTGTATAGTCGTAAGATGCGACGGAGGCAAACGAACCAGGAGATGCAGCTTCTTCTTTCTAATAACAACTAAAAATAAAGAAACTGCGGTTGCCAACCCGCCTGCCGAGCGTTACTTTTTTATATAGGATATGGTGACAAACGAGCACACAGTCCACCTGATGGTAAGTGGTTGCTGTGGCCCATAGACATCTACATCTATCCTCAATAAATAATCAAAATGCAGATGCGTTGTCACGCGTGAGGACTAAAATGGAATACTTCTTTTATAGTAAAAAGGGTCTCCGGTTCTCTACACTCACCACACGAAACACAGCAGCGTTAAGCTGCTATTTCACGCTGGTATTCTGTGAGAGCGTGGTCCTTCCCCGGTCGAGCCGACCCATTCGTGCTACAACTATATTACTAATATAGCTGCAGCATGGCTCTACCACGTATAAAACTACTATGATACTCGTAAATTTGCCTTGTGAAGCAATCTATGGGGAGGCCTATGTTCAGCAGGCAGTGCACTTTGATGCAGTGTTGCCAACTCTACGGATTTGTCCGTAGATCTACGGAATTTTTTCATCGTCTACGCAACTACGGAACTTGAGTTGAAATCTACGGAATTCGATTTCCATTTTAATTAATTATTCTTTTTGTACTTCACAGTCTTTTCAGTATAATTCGATTTTTAAAAACTAAACAGAAAAAAAAATCATGTTTTTAAAAGTATTTTCATGGTAATTTTTGTTTAGTCGACTAAATTAGCATTCATTTCTAAAAGAAAAGCTATGGGGTAAGGAATTTCCAAAATTTCAGAACTTTTATATGTGCAGCTTGATTCGATATCATACTACACTTGAATGTACAACAATAATTTTACATGACTTGATGATTTCTCCAAAAAATTGATCTGTTCTATAACAAAAATAAAAATTGTCGATCCTCTTAAGTAGTCTGCAGATCTACGGATATTTTGAAATAGCATCTACGGCAATCTACGGAATTTTTATACCAATCTACGAATTTGAAAAAATTGGTGTTGGTAACACTGCTTTGATGAGGTGTGATGGATGTTTGTTTAATTTTATTTAGTTAATGGTGATAAGTTGAGCACGATTTTGGCTTGGTTTCTGCGTCACTAGAAATGTACCCAGCGCTCCGTTTACCTCTGTTTGTAGGTCTATGACCTTTTCAAAGTGGCTACAGCTATATTATGGTTGTAGCACGAATGGGTCGGCTCGACCGGGAAAGGACCACGCTCTCACAGAATACCAGCGTGAAAAGTAGCACAATGGTATTGTGTTGCGTGTGGTGAGGGTAGAGATCCAGAGATCCTTTTAACTGGGAACATGGTGTTCCATCTTGATCCTCAGGAGTGACAACAAGTATGCATTTTTATTTTAAATGGTAGATAAATGTCTATGGGCCACATCATTCACTTACCATCAGCTGGACTGTATGCTCGTTTGTCACCCTTATTCGAATATAAAAAAAAACTTTTTTTTTATCAGCACATATTATAAATTTGGATTGTCTATCTATAAAATCTAGATATCTAAAGATATATAAAAAATGTCAGCGTCATAGTACGTTAATATCGCGACAATTCAACAGCACGTGAGTTTGTGTAAACTAAATGTGAGCGCTCACAATTAGCAACTACATTATTTATTTAGCATCATACGAGGTATAGAGCCGTGGTAGATCAGTGACTAAGCACTGGCTGTAATTTTCACAGTACCCGAGCAACCCGGGTTCGATCGCCGTCGGCACCAATGAAATTGTTGATTGCAATTTTAAGTCTTGATTCGCCACGTGCTCTCATGTGAAGAAAAACGTAGTGAAGAAACCTGTATGTCTGATAAATTAATAAAAATATATTTCGTAGACATGTGCAGTCCGCCAACACGCATTGGGGACCGCGCCGGATACTTCCTTGTCCCAAAATCCTCTCAGAAATGAGAACCAAGGCCCAGGAGAGGGACATGTAATGGCTGTAACTTTAATTTTATACGGGGAATCGTCGAAGTCCCCACACTGACCTGGTAAGAGATGTAGGTAGTCGATATATGCAGGTGGCTTCGGGTCGTGTTTTGTGGCGTTTGTTGGGAGAGACCTGTTCAGAAGTGAACTTCTGATAGGTTGTAATGGTGATAATGATGACGAGAAACCGTTGAAACATATTTAAGTATTTAGAATCCCACTACAGTTACCTAGGTATAAACTTCGCATGACATTTGTTCTTTTGCTTCATCATAACCGACAACTGCTCAGAAAATTATTCGCGAAAAAAACACATCGATATTTACATCGGCGACTGATTTCCCTAAACTTCGCAATGATGTGACGCATCCGCGCAACCAAAAAGGTTAAAATTACATCCTATATACTTCCGTTAAAATTGCAATTAATAATTTCGAACAGGATTGAACCTGGGTTACTCGCGTAATGTGAAAATTACAGCGAGCGTTAACCATCTTAGCTCGTGGTAGTTCCTCATGTAAAAAAGGAATATTGTCAATTAAATAAACATCAGACTAGACTGTATAGGTACGGATCCCTTTGCCTAGAAATAAAAAAACAACAACAGGAACTTATTATTGTAATTATAACCTAAAACTATAGATTTCAATTTAAATTTTCTTCAAAACTACATATTTCCTTGCTTAGCGAATAGTATCATACAAAAGTGGTACTATTTCCAACTTGAACGCTACTTGGACAAGTTAAAAATATTTTAACGCAAAAAAAAAAATTCGTAAAATATTTTTGTTAATTTATAATTCTTTAACAATGGACTTTCACACTACTTAAGAGTTGAAGGACACAATAATTGAAATTTCACAGTTTAAGAAATAAAATTATAAACAAATTATTTAATACTTACAGAATAAAATGTGAACTTATTAGCAAATATTATCACAGTACAGCCTAACTCAGCTCAATCACAACGTTCTGTATGCATTAATTATTAAATTCCTTTTTTATTCCTAAGTACACTTCTTCAAACGATATCGTCTTGCAATGAAAACACCGAATGAAAATGAATTCAAATGCAAATTCACAAAAGCGGGAACTTTAACATAATCCTAATAATTATAATTGGAGCTTGTTTATGAAAATTAAGTATACTCTCTAGGTACATTTTGATTTAGTCGTATACTATACAGAGACGACAAATCGACCAAAATAACGGGATGACGTCACCTGGTATTGCGTTTGCTTAGCTAATCCAAGGTCGAGAATATTTCTCTCAAAATGACATCATTCAGGTATAGTCAGTATGTACCAACATTTTATAATTTATTTCTTGCCCTTGACTTTATCACCTTAAATATTGTTATATCGTTCATAAATGAAACGTGATGTTTTTAGCAATTAAGGTACATTGGGGTAATACCGGACGGATTTTCGAATAGTTGGAAGAGTCTGCCAAAAACTTTAATTTTTCGACATTCGTATACGTCAGATTTATGGAACATGGAGCAAACCGTTAATCGTTAAACGTAGTTTAGCTCTGAGAATCTTTTGCTTGTGTAAACTCAACGGTTTCTGCTTTAAAGGTGTGCGAAAACTAGACATACTTTTTTATATGCATAATGAAAAATTGGCCATTAAGGGGTAAGACCGGACTTAAATTTAAAACCACTTCTACTGTTTAGAGAAAAAAGTTTTTAAAAGAGATTTGTCCTATCTTTAACGCTCAAAAACATATTTCAATATGATCTATAAATTACTAGAAACATAAATGTTCCAAACGATTTTCTCTTTTTTTGTTTCTTGCCATCCGATCTTATCCCTGATATAAAGAAATTGTAATTTTATGTTTCTCAAACTTTGTTATGACATAAGATGGAATTACTCAATATAGGAGAAAGATCGGATGCATTTGATTTTATATGGGAAAAAAAACAGTAAGAACTGGCGAAATGCCCTGGGATAATGCAGGAGTTAAGGAAGATATAAATATTTTAACAAAGCGGCATTTATTATTATAAATTATTTTTTAAATAATTATTATAAATTACATTTTGATTTGTAATAGAGGATAGATATAGATGTTTATGGGCCGCACCAATCACTTAACATCAGGTGGACTGTGTGCTCCTTTGTCACCCATATCCTATAAAAAAATGTATTTTAATATGTACTTAAAAGTAAAAAAACCATCGTATTGTTTTATTACTTTTAAATATACAGACTTGCTAACGAGACTGAGTCCCATAGTCACTTGAGTAATCAACGAAAAAATATACACGACCAATGAAAGTTTAACAACCACTGCCATATTTGTAACAGGCAAAGATCGGATAATATTCATCCGATCTTCACTCACGAGGGGAAACATCGGATCTCGGCCTACAGCGATCTTACCCCTGCATGGACCAGCTTTATTTAGCTATAACTTCATAAAAATTAGTATCCACACAAAATAATAACAAAAGAAGCCATATTCTCGCTAAAAATCGTAAATAAAAGTGATAGGGAAAGATCGGATGGACAAAAATAATACAAAAATTACATTGTTTTATAAAATGCCACGCAGCACAGATCCCACTTGCCGGAGTGACTGGCGCGAACTGAGGGTCGGGGCAGGATGAAATGGCGTCGTGTAGCATATTGTTAGCTTTTCAAAATATAGCATAATTCGCCGGGAATTTGAATCCTACGGTCTTGCCCCATCACCGATCTTACCCCAACGTACCTTACGTCTTATATTTTTTCAAAGTTATCTAAATTAATAAAATTTAAATTTTTAGAAAATTTATTTATTAAATGGATTTATAGAATCACTTTAATTTATTAATACGTTCTCAAACATTAAAGTTGTTTATATTAGTATATAAAATAGTATTTTTTTATTAATTTAATCATAAAAAAAGTATTTACATAAATCATATGCTAGTAAGTTATGGCATAATGCCAGTATCTAAACCACGAAATGTCTTTGTAATGTCAAATTATCAAAATAAGAGAAAAAAAATGTCAAACTGTGCTTTGTGGTTTGTGCTACACGGTAAACAAGTAAACAAGGCTAAAACCATATGTTTTTTTCTGAATTGCAGATATATCGTATTTTAGAAAAACATGTCTTCGATTGAAAAAAAACCAATGTTTCGGGATCTCACAGCAGAGGATCCAGAACCTGAGGTTACCGAAATAGAGTCGTTATGTATGAACTGCCATGCAAACGTGAGTGGAAAATTTTACTTCTGGAAACCATCAGACACTTTTTATTTTCAATGTTTAAAAGAATCGTTACTAAAACAGAATTTTAATTGATATAGGTATAATCTAATGATATGCAACTAAAATGTATACAAGTGCATTTAGTGTAAATGCGTTTCCTTTGAAGCACCAATTTATACGCATATAACCTATTTAAACAACATATTTTTACATTGCGTTTTAAAGTAAAAATAACATGCAGTATCTCTGATATCGTGCGTGACTTACCGACACAGGATAATAGGGAAAGTGAACACACTAGCTAGCGTGTTTACACTAGTGGCTGGTGTTGAAATCATAAAACCAATTATGAACAAAATATCTATATTCAAAATATTAATAAGTAATCAGTCAGTGATTTGAACACAGGAATGCATTTTTGTCATGTATAACTAGAAGATTTACGCGCTGTAGTGAAGTATTGCCGCGATGCTAGAGCTTGCCTGACTAAATGCTAGTCGGGCAATTACCTGACTTTCGTGTTGCCATTCTAGAGTGAGTATGACATATCTATACTTTTAAAAACATCTTAGGATAGAACCATACTGCATCTATATTATGGTGGCTCAACTTTAGATTGAACTATCCATTGGCACTTTCAAATAACTTCTGTTTGAAAGATACAAAATTTCAGCATTCAGAAACTTATAGTTTTCGAGTAAATTAAGATTTTCTTCATTACTCCTGCTTGTTTGATTTATGCATACAAATTTTACATGTGGCAATTTAATAAGTTGTGTTGTGATGTGATTTTATAAATATTCTTATTTTTGTACTTTGCAATTAAAATTAAAAATAGCTAATATTACTTTAAATAAAAAATTATATGGGCATCTCTCTTTTACTTGGAAAATCGCTGTCCCAGGAAGTTTTCAAAATAGATCTTATTATTGCCGAGTTAAATGTACCACAATATATGAGCTATTTTTGACACGCTATAGCCTAAAACAGTAATATAATATTAGAATATTCAATTAAATACCCTTCAAACACCTCAATTTATAGTCCCCTGTCGTGTCCCTTTTCCAAAATTACAAGTATTAATACAAATATTCATTTTCAGTATCTGGGGACACGGCAGTGCCCCCGCCAAGTCGAGCAAAAAAGCGGCACGGCCGTACCATCCTTTTCTCAAAGCAGTTTAGGCCATTTTCGAAACCCCATAACTTAGTTGTGAATAAAACTAGAAGCCTGAATTTTCAGTAACCAAGTAGAAATTGTATAAAATCAGTATATTTAAAATTTCATCAAATTGAACCAGTAGTTTAAAAATTATAACTAGTCACAGTTTCTTAATTTTGTCACTCACTGACTGACCGATCATCAAAACTCTAAGGCACTTCTAGCAGACATAGAAGCTTCAAATTTGGAAAACATTTATCATTTAGTATATAAATCAAGAAATAATTAAAATATTTTGCAATTTCAGTCCAGTTTTCAAGATACACCAACTGCATAAATAACTTTGTAATCCCATATAAATACAATACAATACAATACTCTTTATTGTACACCAAGAAAAGATAACAACATCAAAAATAAAAAATAACAACTATTGAGGGAAATACAAAGGACGGTCTTATTGCTACATAGCAATCTCTTCCAGACAACCCAGAAGAAGAAATAAATACAAAATAAGAAAAAGAACAATGGGTAGGGTGCACTAAAATAAAAAATAAAAATAATAAAGACAAATAAAAATAAAATAAAGATACAAACTTATGCATTAAAAAGATAACATTCTTCAGGCAGATCAATGACCATAATTAAGCGGAGGAAGTGAGAGGAATAAGAGAGACAAATAGTATTCTTTAATCTGTTTCTGGAATACATTTAAGGATTGAGTACTTCTAATTGACTGGGGTAAGGAGTTCCAAAGTCTTACTCCAAGAACAGAGAATGATTTGTCATAATAAGTCGAGGAGTGCACAGGACATTGGAGGGAAAGATTTTCTTTGGATCGTAAGGAAAAATTATGACAGGAGCTGAGAAATCTAAAACGTTCTTTAAGATAGGAAGGACTAGCTATATTAAATAAGACGCAGTAGAGAGCAGAAAGTATATGAGTATTCCGACGAAGACGGATTGGGAGCCACTTGAGCTTAGTGCGGTATTCTGAGACATGGTCATATTTGCGAAGTCCAAATATGAACCGAATACAGAGATTTTGGAGGCGCTCAAGCTTGTTAAGTTGCTCCTCGGTGACATCAAGGTAACAAATGTCAGCATAGTCGAGGATAGGGAGTAGTAACGATTGTGCAAGCGTAATTTTGGTGGCAATGGGTAAAAGTAATTAAGCCTCCGGAGTGAAGCATAAGCTGCAAACATTTTACAGCTCACTGCATTAATTTGGGGTGCCCAAGAAAGACTTGAATCCAAGAGGATACCTAAATTTTTAACAACGTCATTATAAGGGATGGGAACTCCATTATATACAACGGGTTGTAGTTGACATTTTTTTATTTTGCAAATCATATAAATAAATAGGATTACAAAGTTACATTTGCAGTGAATGAATCAGTGTAACTATATATGTATAATATAATGGAATAATAGGTGTAGATGTGAGATGCCATCAAAAACATAACTTGTAAAAAAAACCAAGTTCTCGCAACTCAGTTCTTCTACCGTAAAACGTTGTGAGATCCATGTAATACAAAGTCGGTTAATTTATTCAGGCCCTACTTAAGGGTCCTTCTGTCTAAGTTATTACGTAATTAGCTAACCTATCAACATCTTATAGTGACCATATCAATATTAAAAAACTTTTATGTTTTAAATAAATAAATTGACTTGGCAATCGCACTAAAAAATCTAATTTAATATAATATGTATTACTTGAGAGATATATTGTGTTTTCATGTTTACAGATATGTTTACAGATTTATTATCATTAAAATCACCAATACAACCCCCTAAGGCTATTCGGCCAGGAAGTCCACACAATATTCGGTATTCGGCGTGTGGGTGACTATACTATTCGTAGCGAGTGTAATAATAATGTTTTGATTCCAGGGCGTAACCCGGCTCCTCTTAACTCGCATCCCACACTATAAAAATGTGGTGCTTATGTCGTTCAGTTGTGAGCGTTGCGGCTATGAGAATAATGAGATTCAACCTGGAGGAGCGTTTGCCGAGCTAGGGGTGAGGTGAGCCAAATCTATCTAACCGCAAACATTTCATAACCGAGATTAGCATCTGAACAGCTTTACCCTTAGCAATGCAATGGTATTAACATTCCTCATTACAAGCTATTTCTAATTTGTTTTGTACTGTTAATTGTGTAACATATATGATTGTAAGCTGTTCTTTATTTTTTCAAAAAAAATAAAGTCTCGCTGGTTTTTTGACAGAGGTATTTTCCGAACCTGTGGTAACTAAAAAATGACTTTTAAGAAGTATTATGTAATAATCTTATATTGAATAAAAAATCACTCTATTCTATTCTAACATTGAGTTGCAGCACTAAGGGTTGCGGGTTCGAATCCCGTCTGGAACAAGTATTTGTATGGCCTACAAATAATATAAATATTTATACTTAAAATATTTGACTGTACGTAGGTGTATTTTTCACTGCTCTATCTATGTTAATTGTATTTATTTTTAAATGACCATCTTCAATTGTCTACAGATGGAAGCTACAGGTAGAAAACCCGATAGATTTAAACCGTCAAGTGGTTAAGAGTGACTATACCAGTGTTAAAATACCGGAACTTGACTTTGAAATACCTGTACAGAGTCAGAAAGGAGGTTTGTTTCTTCTGCTTCTTTGTATATGATATATCGTTCTGTTCGTGTAATCTTTTCAGAGAATAATTTAAAAAAAAAGTATGTGTGTCACATCACCCCTGGTGTTGCGGTTGTTCATGGGTGGCGGTAGTCACTTACCATCAGGTGAGCCGCATGCTCGTTTGCCCCCTCTTCTATAAAAAAAAAAGCACATGTGCGGCACAAAATATATGACAAAAGTTTATTTTTATAACAAACTAGCTGAACCCGTCACACGTTGTCCTGCCAGTTAAATCATAGGTTGTGTTCAGAAATATTTTTCATTTTCGCGTGTGAAATTTCGTTTATTAAATGCCGCGCTAAAAAAATTAAATTTTGTTTCTTTGTAATTTTTTTTCAACTTTTTTTCGATTATTTTTTAGTGTTTTGTAATTTTCATTGTGATCAATCAAATAGATTTTGAGTTAAACGATTTCATATAGACATAGACATGCATTTATTCAGCGACTTACACTCGTACAGTTTTGATACAGAAAATAAAATGATACATAAAAACAAAAATTAAAAACTAATAACAAAAACAGTCATAAAATGATCCGATTGCATGAGTGATGTGATGCTGAAAAGGGCACTGACTCAACGTAATGCTATCGCAGGATTGCGGTAGCGTTGGTTTTCAGCAATGCCCATTGAGGTTGGACTCGCCCGCGAGGATAGTATGTTCGCTTTATTCTTATTTTCGAGAAAGATGTTATCAAAATAATAAAATTAAATAATGGAAATGAAAAAGTATGGGAACTTTATTTATGCAGTTGGTATATAAAAATGTATATAATAAATAATATAATGAGTATTTACAATAAAACAATATAGATATATACAATCATCTTTTATATGACGGCTCCGTGGCGTAGTGGCTTAGCAATGAGTTGCAACGCTTGGGGCCGCGGGTTCGAATCCCGCACGGAAGAAGTATTTGTATGGCCTACAAATAATTGTTCCGGGTCTGGATGTTTGTCCTTGTGCAATATATGTTTGTAAACTGCCTCCACGATACAGGAGAAAATCCCAGTGTGGGGGTAACGTCTTTTTTTAAATTAAATATGTATAGAATAGATAAATGCTACAACAATTATTTTTACGGTGAACCTTATTCTACAGTGAACCGAACAGATGCCATCATGTCTTCTGGCTTCAATTGTATTTCTTAAAACTTTTTTGTTTGAATTGTATTGAAGTGGTTATAATATGTGGTAATTTGCAGAGGTCACCACAGTGGAAGGTATCCTCGCTCGAGCTATATCGGGGCTTATGCAGGACCAGGAAGCTAGGAAAATGGAGCATCCCGAGGCCGCTGCGAAGATTGAAGCTTTTGTGGGACGTTTGCAAGCGCTTAAAACTCTAGACACCCCGTGGACATTAGAACTTGAAGATATTAGTGGTGAGATATGTTTGATCTATTTCTATTTATTCCTCATAGGTCCTTCGCACCGGATTTGAACCAGTGACCTATGAAGTATCCAGAGGCCGGCTGTTTTCAATGAAAGTCACGTATTTACGTGGTAGAGCCATGCTGCAGCTATATTAGTAGTATAGTTGTAGCACGAATGGGTCGGCTCGACCGGGGAAGGACCACGCTCTCACAGAATACCAGCGTAAAATAGCAGCTTAACGCAGCTGTGTTTAGTATGGTGAGTGTAGAGAACCGGAGACTCTTTTTACTGGAAAAGAGGCATTACATCTTAGTCCTCACGGGTGACAACGCATCTGCATTTTGATTCGCAAACGAGGATAAATGTAGATGTCTATGGGCCACAGCAACCACTTACCATAAGGTGGACACTGTGTGCTTGTTGGTATGTATGTTTAGATGATGATGATTGAAATGAAATTCCAGGTAACTGCTACATAGAGAATCCAGAAGCACCGAGCAAGGATCCGCGCTGCGAACGGACCGACTTCAAAAGGACCAAAGAGCAGGATCATGTTCTCGGCATATTTACTTCGAATGAGGTAGGTATCTTTTTAAGTGAAACCTTCTTTAAAATCGTTGTGATTCGAAACTTGATGAAACGAAACAGTGACACTAAATAGATACAAATATATACATCTTTAGGATTTATCTTGCGACAGATTTATGTATTTATTTTCTTCGATGAAATGACTTTACCTAAAAATTAAGTAGATGGCGCTATTACAAAGCAATTTTACTCGAAAAAAAATATTCTTTTGATTTATTACACTAAAATTTAGGGTCTACATGTCTAAAGTCTAAAAATAAGGATTGTTATTACTATTGACATTTATTTGCTATAAAATTAAACTTTTATCTTATATTTTATGCCGCACTTGTGGTTGAAAATTATCATATTAAATAAATTATTTGAAATATTTTTATTTTCTTGTGTGTGAACTGCACACATGTTTTTTTTTAATGTACCGACACTAGGATATTCTCCTTTATTATGTTGGCGTACATGCACAAAAGACTGGACCTGGGGGAAATATATACAGGCCATACTAAACACTCTTGAAAAAAGGCAAAGTCAAGAGTACCCTAAACCGTAGAGCATGTATGAAAGCAATAATGAGAATAAGAATAAGAATGTGGACGAAGCGAAACAAGTATGTAAGGATCGTAGCAAGTGGAATGAAGTGGTCTCTGCCTACCCCTACGGAAAAGAGGCGTAATTATATGTATACTAAACACTAATTCCGTGTAGGATTTGAACCTGCGGCCCTTTTTTCTACCGAATTCAAAAAGGAGACGGTACTCAATTCAACTGTATGTTTTTTTATTTAATTTTGATTTATTTATGTTACCTCATAACTTTTTACTGGGTGAACCGATTTCGATGATTCTTTTTTTATTTGAAAGCTGGTGCTTCACATGTGGTCCCTTATAAATTTGTTAATAATTTATATTGAATCGGTTGTACAAAATTTTTAATTATATTACTGACAAACACACAGTCCACCTGATGGTAAGTGAAAACATTGGCCCATGGACATCTACTACCATCCTCGATCAATCAAGAATCAAAATGCAGTTGTGTTGTCACCCCTGAGGACTAAGATGGAATGCCTTGGAACCAGTAGACTATCTTAGAGTTCTCTACACTAACCATACGAAAGTGAAGACACAGCAGCATTGAGCTGCTATTTTACGTTAGACTTCTTGGTATTTGCAGGTTAAAATTACCGAAAATCATAAGAAATATCGTGTTTTAAGACAAAATAAATACTTAATTAGATAAACAGTTGATGTATTACTCTTGCCGCGTAATTTTTACCTCTGCACTACACAGGACAGCATTGTATATTTGGATTGGATGATAAATTTAGTTAGTGGATTCTTTCAAGATCGCACTCAAGTGCGGACCTGAAATGTGTTTTGTGTTTTTTTTATAGGATAGGGTGACAAACGAGCGCACAGTCTACCTGATGGTAAGTGGTTGTTGTGGCCCATAGACATCTACATCTATCCTCGCGTGCGAATCAAAATGCAGATGCGTTGTCACCTGTGAGGACTAAGATGGAATGCCTCCTTTCCAGTAAAGAGGGTCTCTGGTTCTCTACACTCACCATACGGAACACAGCAGTGTCTAGCTGCTATTTTACGCTGGTATTCTGTGAGAGCGTGGTTCTTCCCCGGTCGAGTCGACCCATTCGTGCTACGACCATACTACTTATACAGCTACAGCATGGCTCTACCACGTTTCACCAATCTCAAAATCTGGACCCGATAGGCGGTCTACCGGGGCAACTATTTTTTTTTTTACAAAAAGATTGTCTCCCATCAGGTCAATGAAGCGACCAACGGTGATGCGGCTCAAACCGTCCCGGAGATCGGATCGTACGACAGGATGGTCACCGACGAGGTGCTGCAGTTCAGAACCAACTGTCCCGACTGCAACGCTCCCGCTGATACCAACATGAAGTTGACAAGTAAGTTCTTCTCTATTAGGTACTAAGTTAAAAAACTAACCTTTTTTTTTTCAAAAAAGTTCCGCTGTGTATCTAGCTGGTTCCTACCAGGTCAGAAGTATTTTCCGTATCTATGTGCTACGTACTTATGGTAAATTAATCTTAAAAATTCATCATCATCATCATTACCTTCACTAGTGCACAGCTGAACATAGGCCTTCCCCAAGGAATGCCACAAAGCTCGGTTCTATACCATCTGCATCCATAGACTTTCTTCATGTTTTACCAGGTCGTCACTCTATCTCGTGCGGGGCCACCCTACACTTCGCCTGCCGGTACGAGGCTGCCACTCGAGAACCTTTTTTCCCCATCGGTTGTCGGTTCTTCGAGCTATATGGCCGGCCCATTGCCACTTAAGCTTACTAATCCGTTGGGTTATGTCGGTTACTCTGGTTCTGCTGCAGAATAGTCGTTTTTAAGTGTATCACGCAGAGACACCCAGAGCATAGTCCTCTCCTTAACTCGCTGAGCGACTTTGAGCGTCATCATCTTAAAAATTATTTGTAATATACTTTATTTATAAGTTTAATTCTGCATAACAATGAATTTACATAAATTATATCTTAACATATATGATGATGTCTAGATTACATCAAAGGTTATATTAGAACATCTGACTTCTAACCTAGGCAGGACCTGTAAAGTAAAAGTCAGCGTTCTTCACAAAAGTAATGTCATCTGGACATGTACAGGTTAGCGAAAAGTATAAATGAAAAAATAATTGTGTAATAGTGTGTGTTCTCGCATGTGTGCGTGCGTGAGTGTAAATGTGTGTGGATGTGTGTGCGATCGCATGCGTGCTTGCTTGCGTGTGTGCGTGCGTGTTCGTGTGTGTGTGCATTTGTGTGTGGATATTACAATTGTTTTATTAGCAGCTCCCTAAACCGCGATACAAATAAACAAGAAGCGATTAACATAGGGCACTGTATACCATATTTATTGTGTTTTTATCAGCTACCTTCCTTTGTAGTTAAATTTTCCTTAGTTTTAAAGATGTATATGAGTTTTCCAGTTTTAGTGTACTGTCAATGTGGATACCTAAATAGTTTGTGTTAACTATTCCTTCCATTGATTTACAAGAGCATGCATGTAATCGATTTGTGGAACTGCATGTTACACACATTTATTTATTAATAATATATTTTTAATTTCATAGGCGTTTGACACAAGTTTTATATTTCTTTTTTGAAAACTATAAATTTAGTTTCGAGAATATTTAGTGTGAGGCTGATTTGATGACAGATACTGTGTTTACCGTGTAGTGGTGGTTTAATAATATCCACTATCCCACTTCGTCCCGTGGGTGTAATAAGAGGCGACAGAGAGAAACAAATCAGGAGATGGGCAGCAGCGTCTTCCCAATAACGAATAAAAATTTGCGGTTGCTGACCCGCTTGCCAAGCGTGGCAATTTATGGGGGTGACATATGTAGAGACATGTTACACAGGTCGTTGATGTAAATTAGAAACAGAGTAGGGCCTAATATGCCACCCTGGGGTACACCGTAGCGCAAATTATCGTATCCACTGTAAATATTATCTATTTTACACATTAGCTGCGGGTTAATGAGGTGATCACTAAAATACCCAGAGCAAGGCCTCTTACCGTTAATCTTTTCATTTTGTCGAGTGCTCGCGCAACTTCCTTGTGGAATCGACTACCACCAGCAATTTTTCTACACCGGACTGATACGACAGAGAAGGTCCCTAGAGAAGTCTACTCTTTTTTAAAAGGCCGGCAACACACCTTCAATTCCCCTGGTGTTGCAGTTGTTCATGTGTGACGGTCAACACTTACCATCAGATGTGCCTGAGTGAGTGAGTGATACACGTTTGCCCTCTCTTTTTTTTTAAAAAAAGAATAAGGCTGAAACCGAAACTTTGTCAAAAGCCTTTGAAAGATCTAAATTAAGATTTATAATTTTTTTATATAGAATAAGGGTTACAAGCGAGCACACAGTGAACCTGATCGTAAGTGGCTGCTGTGCCCGTAGACATTTTCGTTTATCCTCGATTACGAATCAAAATGTAGATGCGTTGTCACCCTTGAGGACTAAGATAGAATGCCTCGTTTCCAGTAAAAAAGTTTAAAAGTCTCTGGTTCTCTACACTCACCATACAAAACACAGCAGCTTGTAGTATTCTGTGAAAGCGTGATCCTTTCCCGGTCGAGCCGACACACTTATGCTACAACTAATTAGCTGCAGCGTGGCTCTACCACGTATACCACTAATGTGTATATTGAATAAAAAAGAGCCGACCTATATGTGCTCCACCATGTAAAGTAATAATGCATCATTACAGAGATCCCGCATTTCAAAGAAGTGGTGATCATGTGCACAATTTGCGAGGCGTGCGGCCACCGGACGAACGAGGTGGGTAAAGAAAATATTATCTATTCATATTTAGCACAAGTTAAATGACACCAGTGATTTACATAATGATTTCTCATATTTATGCGAACACTACGCATTGAATAAAACTACTTTTACGGATTCTATCGCGTTTAATTACACTTATTATTATTAAATTCCCGACATTTCGGTTGCTTCAGCTAAGTGTTACATAGCTGACGTGAAACACCACCGTTCCGGGAAGTCTGCAGCTTGTGATTATATCCTAGACGGCCCCGCCATTACATTAGATTTGATAAACCATAAATTCTCACGAAAGAACATCGATACCTGCCAAGGATCCTAATTTCAATAGAGAGGGAGGCTGGGTTTTTTTTAAAATAGAATAAGGGTGACAAATGAGCACACAGTCCACCTGATGGTAAGCGGTTACTGTGGCCCATAGACATCTACATCTATCTTCGTTTGCAACTTAAAATGCAGATGCGTTGTCACCCGTGAGGACTAAGACGGAATGCCTCTTTTCCAGTAAAATGGGTCTCTGGTTCTCTACACTCACCATAAGTAACACAGCAGTGTTAAGCTGCTATATTATGCTGGTATTCTGTGAGAGCGTGGTCCTTCCCCGGTCGAGCCGATCCATTCGTGCTACAACTATACTACTAATATAGCTGCAGAAGCATGGCTCTACCACATATAAAACTACCTTCTTGGGATCCTATATTTAATAAAATTGAAACTAAACCCAAGCATACCACTGCAAGACTTCAAGACACATTAAGTTCATTCTACGTAGATCGGACCATAACTAATAATTAAAAAAGCTGAACGTACTCTGGGTCATTCCCCCGCAACCACTGGTACTGTAAAGTACCGGAATTGTCGGGAATTAATAAAAAATAAGTTATTTAAACACGGTAGAATCCGTAAAAGTAGTTTTATTCGATACCAGTGATGTCAAAAAGCCTCCGTCATATTAGAAGATATTTGTTTTTGTAGAAGTGCCAAACGAAGTGCAGTCCACGGACACCTGAAGGCTGGAACATGGCAGAGCATGCACTGTGAAATAATGTCTTACTCGTTATAGTATAAAATCGATAAGTTCCATAGAGAAATCCGAGAAATTTCCTATTCAATTAAGGGAACTGTCTCCCACAGGTGAAGTCCGGTAGTGGGATAGAAGACAAGGGAGTGAAGTACGAAGTAAGGATAGCTAGCAAGGACGACTTCTCCAGGGACATCCTGAAGGTAAGGATTTGACTTTGATTTAATATTAGGTATTTTACGTCTGGTCCATATCATCCCGTGGGAGTCATAAGTGACGACAGAGGGAAACAAATCAGGAGATGGGCGGCAGCGTCACACCAATAACGACTAAAAATAAAAAACTGCGGTTGCCAACTGCTAAAATTATTTGTATTCTTCGAGTAAGTAGACTAACTATATGGGTACAGGTATGTGAGTTTTATTATGTATTGTTTTTTTGTAATTATCACATATTAATGTACATAATAAAAAAGTAATTTATTTTAATATCCATTTCAGATAGATAATATGGGAAAATGCAAAGAAATTTATTAGAATAAAAAATCAAATTAATAATGTAAGCATATGAACCACTCGGAAACTCGCTAAGCAAGCAGTCTTGTTTTAAAACTCGACTCAACCGGTGCAGATCTGATCGATATGATCTGGACCTTGAGTGAATTGTTGATCAGTGAGGTTACCTTGTGTGGGGTCCACCCATTGTGATATCAATTTAGCCCTAAAATAGTCCTGTCCTGATTGACTCGTCGGGTTCTTTGTTGAGGTTACCATCCATATACGATGATGTTTAGGCTATTTTAGTAATATCTTATGCAGAGGTTATTATTATTATTATTGCAGTAGTTAAATTTAGATTGACAACTAATATTTGTAATATAGAAGTTATCTAGTCGGTTAGCCTGTCTTCTGATTTTATGGCTTTTCATTAGTGCCGACAAAATACAATATGTAACAATAACTCTGTGGTTTCCGTTAAGTGTGTTATCAGAATCAGTATTTAAACTTAATATAACTTTACTTCAGAAAATCAACATAAAATAATCAAATTAAATTTAAATAAAATAATACTTGTAAATTGTATGTGGATTGGTTACTCCTGCAATAACCTTCTAAAATACAAAAACTTTAATTAACATTTTTTTTTTCATTTGGCATTGGCATTTTTTATCGCTCGTTGATAATTGAATTGTGACAAAATTTTATGTTTATTAAACTTTCCATGTATTTAAATAACTACTGGAAGTGGAAACTATGAAAAATACCCCCTTATGAGGTTATCCGTTGGATAGATAGGCTTATGTTCAGTAGTTGACTTTGATAGATCCTAATGAATGAATGAACAATGTATATTTGATCTCAACATAACTTTAGAAACTGTTACAACTCGTCGAAACATCGTCATCTATGTATCCGAACTAAGAATTTTTCTCGTTAAGTGATTTCGTAAAATGATGTTTGTAAGATAATTTATAATATAAAATAATAAAATAAATATGAACGTATTAAATACTAGCTGTTCCCCGCGACTTCGTTCGCGTGTTAGGGTTTTTATGTTTTTGCGCGGAACCCTAATTCTTTTTCTAAAATAAAAGTAGCCTAAGTTATTCCTTATGAAATCAGCTATCTGCCAGTGAAAGTCCCGTCAAAATCGGTCCAGCCGTTTCGGAGATTACCCGGAACAAACAGACAGACAGACAGACAGACAAAAAAATTAAAAATTGTATTTTAGTTATAGGTACCGTATTTACTTTCATATGCATTTAGTAAAAAACTTTAATTTAGACATTACAAACAGACACTTCAATTTTTTTATTTGTATAGATTATTAAGTATTCAAGAAGAGATATGAAATGTTCATAAACTATCAACACATTATTAAAAATATTTTCATTATTATTTCTAATATTTTTAAATTTATAGTTTCTGAGAATTAATTGTACTTAGAAAAAATACTGTAAATAACTATTATACTTCGCTTTTAGCACTAATGTTATAATAATATATAAATTTAGACGAAAAACATTTTTATTATACCTACTTTATTGTATAAATATTATAATATAATAAACAAATATTTCTCTGTATCAACTTGACGTTATATAACATTCATGGAACAGAGGAAGCAGTTAGAAATACAATCATCATCATCACAATCTTACCATCATCAGGTTGGCTCGGGTCATTGGACAGACTACACGTAGGAGTTTCCAGCTGGGTCGTCCAAGATCAATGTCAAGATTACCTTTTACAAGTCCACTGCTGAACATAGGCCACGCCCCTAATCAATAGCTCCACCTTCTGTGCTATTTTTGGAGCAACATATTTATTTATTTAGTATATATTACATAATGCTCGTAGCTCGAGCGTGTATGCGTAGATATATGGATGTAAAAAAGGCGAGAGAGGTGTGCCAGGATCGGGCCTAATGGACGTCCGTAGTCTCTGCCTACCCCTCTGGGTGACAGACGTGAGTGTTTATGTATGTATGTAAAGTACATAAATAAATGTGTTTCAATTTGAAGGGGAACATCACCAGAAATGGATATCAACCATCATTATCATCATCATCATCATTATAGCTCTTCAAAATCCCACTGCTGAACATAGGTCTCCCCCATTAAACGCTACAAAGCGCAATCTTGAGCCACCTGCATCCATCGACTTCCTGCATGTCTTACCAGGTTGTCACTCCATCTAGTGGAAGCTGTTCTACACTTCGTCTAAGAGGCTGCCACTCGAGAACATTTCATCCCTATTGGTTGTTATATCAGCTAAAGGTGCATACATATGCAACCGTTCATTAATCGAGTGATATTTACTTTCGGCTTCAGTCGGAAACGTGCAGCATGCAAATCCCGGAGCTGGACATGGATGTGGGGGGTCGCGCTCTAGGGGGCCGGTTCACAACCACCGAGGGCTTGCTGCAGGCCGCGGCACATCAGCTGAAGAATGGTGTGATAGGGGATGCGCCGGCTTTGGCGCAGGAGAAATTGGAGGGGTGAGATTTTTTTAATCTTATGTGGTAGAGCCGTGCTTCAGCTATATTATGGTTGTAGCACGAATGGGTCGGCCCGACAGGGGTACGACCACGCTCTCACAGAATACCAGCGTAAAATAGAAGTTTAACGCTGCTGTGTTTCGTATGGTGAGTGTAGAGAACCGGAGACCCTTTTTACTGGAAACGAGGCATTCCATCTTAGTCCTCACGGCTGACAACGCATCTGCATGTTGATTCTTAATCGAGGATAGATGTAGATGTCTATGGGTCACAGCATCCACTTACCGTCAGGTGGACTGTGTGCTCGTTTGTCACCCTAATTCTATTTTTTTTATACTTCGAAAACATGACCTTTCCGTTTCCTCGTCTGTCACTAGAGTTACCCTAATCCACTTAGTACAGATATAATACAACAACCTCCACACTAGGATTTTCTCCTATATCGTGGAAGCAGTTAACAGACATAAATTTCACTAGGACAGACATCCAGACCCGGAACAATTATTTGTAGGCCATACAAAACTAGGCATTCCATCTCAGTCCTCAGGGTTGAGAACGCATCTGCAATTTGATTCTTAATTAAAGATAGATGTAAATGTCTATGGGCCGCAACATTCTCTTACCATCCGGTAAACAATGTTTTCACCCATTGAGTTATTTGTACTACGTACTAGAGAAGCCTTTCTAAACAAAAATGTGCACTACTCTATGTCTTCGCGCATGCGCGGGACTTAGTAAAGTTGCGCATTCGCAGTTGATTTAAGCGCGTTGCGCCTGCGTGTGGTGTTTATTTAAAGAAATATATTTTTTCATGATTATTTCTTTTGTAATATTACGATACTATTACCTATTTATTCACTTGAACAACAAATAATTTTACTTACTTGACTACTGAATTGTTATTTACATACGTTTAAACTTTAATTTGAAATCTTGTATTATTAGTGCCGCTCCACACTGCATGAATATTCAAACCACAGACTAACCAGTACATTGAAACCACACTAAATGACGCACTGTACGGATTGCAGTACAGTTCAGTTGAACATAGTGTATGTTAGGGATGCGCAAACGCAATCTAGTACCTAGTACATATATATCGATGGTTTCACCCTTATTCTATAAAATTGTCACTCTTATTTTATATATTTTTTTAAAATAATTTACTTATATTCTTTAGATTTATTTCTTTATTCAAAACAAAATTTAAAAAGCATCATTTTTTTCTTTTTCTTCTAAGGCTAAAGTGTCTTCAATTTCCAGATTCCTGCAGAAGCTGGACGAGGTGCTGGAAGGCAAGAGGGCGGTGACATTGATCTTGGATGATCCAGCTGGAAACTCCTATGTGCAGAGTCTGTCGGATGACCCGAGCCAACCTGATGATGGTAAGATTGTACTTTGGTGGTGCTGGAGTCTACGTTAATGGAAACTGAAGTCATCTCCGCAGGACAGGATTATAGTGTTATTTCGTTACTGCGCAGTATATATATAACATTTGCAAAAAAATCGAAGCAAATTTTTTTTGGCAACTTGATTTCTTTTTTTTTTAGTTTTTATATAATTGAGATGGTTTGGCCATGTCGAGAGAATGAATGAAGAACGATTGACGAAAAAAGTGTATAAGGCGAGTTGAACGAAAGTGTTGGAAGGGGTAGACCTAGGCGTACATTTCAAGACCAAATCAGGGACGTGTTGAAAAAAGGCCAGGTCAAGAGTAACCTAAACCGTAGAGCATGTATGAAGGGAATAATGAAAGTGGACGAAGCGAAAGGTTATAAAGTATTACCAGACCTCTCCAAAAATGTTTTTTTTAAATTCCCAATATACTTTTGGCAATCAAATCAAAAATTTGTATGTAGTAGAGCCATGCTTCTGCAGCTATATTAGTAGTATAGTTGTAGCACGAATGGGTCGGCTCGACCGGGGAAGGACCACGCTCTCACAGAATACCAGCGTCAAATAGTAGCTTAACGCTGCTGTGTTTCGTATGGTGAATGTAGAGAACCGGAGACCCTTTTTACTGGAAAAGAGGCATTCTATCTTAGTCCTCACGGGTGACAACGCATCTGCATTTTGATTCGCAAACGAGGATAGATGTAGATGTTTATAGGCCACAGTAAACACTTACCATCAGATGGACTGTGTGCTCGTTTGTCACCCTATCCTATATAAAAAAAATCTCAAATTTTAATGACGTGTTTATTAAGTAATTTTTAATAATACCTGCAAATCACCAGACGAATTTAGCGGTTTGAAATAATTCTCACACGTGAATAAAGTTTACAAATGAATACGACAAAGTCCAATGCGTAGCCATAAGTGTGAGAAAGATAGCTTATCGAAGCATGCCGACAGCGGATGGGGGCCTAAGCTCCTCGCACTGTGATTGCTTATCAAGAAATAACTTTTTTATAGATTTTAAGATTATATTCTTGTTTGGGATTTAGCATGTATGTATGCGCATTCTTAATAAACTGATGCTCGTGTCCGATGTAATAAATTAAACGAATTTAATTTTTTGTTTGAGTTTTCTGTTTGTTTTAAAACATGGAAATAACCCCCCCCCCTCCCCCGAACTCGATAAAAGGCAGTTATTTCCATATTACATACAGACACTTCAATTCGATTTATATGTATTATGTATAGATATTTATATGGGAATGGGTCTTCAAAAAAAACCTTAACTTAACTCAACAATTGGCTCAGTAACAAGTAAAAAATAATGATATAAGTCGTCAATTTTTAATCGCGTTGTAACGATATTCGATATTTATTTTTAAAGAATCGAATTCGTATCAAATTCGAAAATTTTAAAATGTTGTGTGTATTGTCGTTTTTTCATGGTTGTTCAACCGTCAGTAATAAAATTTTAAGCCTTATCGTAGTAAATCATACAAAACAGAACGATATATCAATATATCGATATTTATCACCCGATATGTATCGATACTGTATAAAAAATCGATACGATATATATCGGTATTATTTTTTATCCTGCCCATTCCTAATACATCGGGCATGGTACAGTTGAAGTACAGTTTTATACCAAAGGGTAAATTATACACTATGTCTTATTTGTTTATAACCGTCTATGCCTCATTCTCTCTTATCTTTGCTCGCTCATACTGTACAGCTATCATCAGAAACAGAAACTTTTTTATTCAATATAGATTATAAATAATACTTATTGAAAGTCACTTTTTTAATTTAGCACTGGTTTGGAAAAAAACCCTTTGGCCTAGGAAGAACCAGCAAGAAACCCAGCGGGACTTTAAAAAAATAACAGCTTACAATCATGTATGTTACACAAATGGCAGCGATCACCTCATTCCCAGGGTATATTAGTATACAAACTTTGTTTAATGAAATTTTTGAACTTTCTGCAGGTCAAATTATGTATGATGTGTAACATCAATGTAACATTCCTTTTCTTTCATCGTCTCGTATTCCGTTCCTACTAGAGGTTGCAATCGAATATTCGAATATTCGAATTATTCGAATTTTATTTTCAAATTTATATTCGAATAGTAAAAAAATATATATTCGAATAACTACCAAAAAAATATACTATTCAAGTCTATGTTGGCAGAACTTAAAAATTGTTGTTGGCAACACTGCTTAACGGCTTGAGTGACTTGACGCCATTTTGTTGAGTTCATTCACTTACAGAACGCGTTGTTATATACTTGCAAAGCTGTGCATTTTGTCTTTTGTGAAGTGATTTGATTCTTGTGTTTATATAAAAGTATTTGTGGATTGTTTTATGTAAGTATTGTGTATTTTGTTATTTTTTTGCAAACACGGTGGTTGAATTTATGACTTAACCTAAAAACTCACTTTGCACTGATCACCAAATACCTACGTTATATGTATTTACAAGTATCAAATTCAATTACATTGCAGATCAGTTGACGATGGATAAATTGGTTTTTAAAGAGTACACAAAACGTAAGTTTGACAAATCTTCAGTATGGAACTCTTTCTTACGGACTGAGGATGGAAGTCACGCAAAATGCAAATTATGCAAAAGAATTCTTCAATGCTCAAATACCACCACATGCTTACACAATCACTTGAAGAAACAACATCCAAGTGTACCTGGTTAGTCACTCATTTAACTTACTTTTACGGCTTTTACCTTTATTAACTACTTCACTTTCACTTACATTTATTACTTTTGACCAAAAGGTATTAACGCTTTTACTCATAAGATTTTTTTTATTGTTCGGTCTACTAGATACAAGAAGAAATATTCGACAGATTCCAGCGACTGCTACGCCTACCACTCCCACAAATGAGGTAGTACAAGAACAAGATCAGCGGCCCATGCCCAAGACAAAAAAAGTCAGAATTGACGATTACTATCAGAACACCAAAGAAGATTTATTAGTGTAATATTGCATATGAAAATGATACTGCAATGCCTTTACGACACCTTTACATTTGTGATACTTTTTATTTTTATTATTAACGAGTTTAAGACTTTTTGAATAGCTTGAGAATTTTATAATTGTTTTGATTAACATGTTCATGTATAATCGTGAGATTTATAAGAACATAAGGTTCCTACTATGTTTAAGAATTTGATAATACTTTTTATTTTACTAAACACCGAGTTTATATTGTTTAAAGATAAATGATGATTCTATTCGTGTTGGTATGTTAGATTATTTGCAATATTTATTGTTTTTTTTGTTTAATGATTATTGTTCTGTTCCTAAAGCAATAAAAGCTGATATTTGAAGTGTATTTTTTAATATATTCGAATAATATTCGAACAGCACTGAAAAAATATTCGAATATTCGAAAATCAAAACTATCGAATATTTGCAACCTCTAGTTCCTACATGTGTTTTATAATTTTGTTGCCAGGTCTGAAAATACACCGCTACGAGAGAACATATGAACAGAACGATGAGTTGGGACTCAACGACATGAAGACCGAAGGATATTAACAGAAAACCTAGTGTACAATGTACACACACTACCAAGAGACTGTAGACAATTTCTATTTTTAACCGACTTCAAAAAGGAGGAGGTTCTCAATTCGAGTGATCATCAGATTGTGAACCAATTTTAATTATTTTTTTTACTAAATAGGTTATACTTCAAGAGTGGTCCTATATATATTTGGAGAATGAATTCCACCATAAAAGGGTAGCAAATAAATAAATTATTTTTTAGGAATTTGAAATGTGTTAAAAGTTATAATTATTCAAAAGTGTAGATATTCATCTTTCTTTTTAATTACATTATAAATGAATAAAACAAACTAAGGATATTACTAAAAGATGAAGAATTAAAATATAACAGGTCAAGTGCGAGTCGGACTCGCGCATTAACGGTTCCGTACTAACGTAAAACACGTTTCTAGTATATTTAATTTATTTTTATTTTTATTGTGTGTGAAAATTTCAACTGTCTACCTATTACGGATCGTAAGCCAGATCGTAAACCCACTGACAGACAGACAGACGGACAGCGGAGGTTTAGTTAATAGGGTCCCGTTGGTGACTTTGGGTACGGAACCCTAAAAAGTAAAAAATATGTAAAAAATTAATGAACACAGCGCTGAGGCATTGTGTTGTATTAAAAACAAACACTAGAAACCGAAAAACTGAATTAAATCGCAACTTTTCTACGATGATATCACTGTGTGACCTCAGTCCCAACTAGCGACATCTAGTGAGCGGAAGATTGTAAGTCCTAACTGAAATGTATGCAGCGCTCCTGCGTTCTTTTTTTTTGTTTTTGTTTAATTATTTTTGTGTTACTACAGGCCAACTGGCTTTTACAAAATCTTTATAGTTTTTCCAAAGCAATATGGGCAACGCGACAAACTTACTCGTCTGGGAGTTGAGATCTGCAGTCAACAGCAGTAGTAGAACTTAAGGAGACTCAAAATATTTTTTTTAATAAAAACTGTTATATTTTGGAAATTGTATTTTTATTTAATTCATCCCTCCTATTTCAACTATCAGAAAAGCATATTATATAATATTATGGTTGTATTATGAATGGGTCGACTCGACTGGGTAAGAACCACGCTCTCACAGAGTACCGGCGTGAGATGGCAGTTTTACGCTATTCTTTCGTATTGTGAGTGCAGATAACCGGAGACCCTTTTTTTTTACTGGAAACGAGGCATTCCATCTTAGTTCTCAGGGGGACAACGCATCTGCATTTTGATTCTCAACTAAGGATAAATGTAGATTTCTATGGGCCAAAATGTGGGCAAAAATTAAAATAAAGCATCGGCTTACCGTCAGGAGGACCTGTACGCTCGTTTGTCACCTTTATTCTATAAAGAAAAAAAAATTGTCGGCAGGTTCGCACCCACTTTATTGTAGATAGTTTACGCATTCGAACCAAACGATTTGTTTTATCTTTTGTAATGCGTCCAGTGAAGGACTGCAATAATTCTTTCCGTCCGTATACATTTATGGTGTCTTCGAGGCAAGAGCGAGGCTTGTGTTACGACAAGACGGTACAATTTACCATCTTGAGCTTCATCACCTCTAACCAACAGGTGATTTATCACGTGCTCGCTGGTGAAAGAAAACATCATGAAGAAATATATCTGAAAAAAGTAATATTCAAAAGATATATGACGTCCGCCACCACGCAGTAGGATAGCATGATGGACACGAACTCATAAATTAATGGAGATTTATGCCCAGTTGTGTGATGTATGTAGTCCTTTTGTAGGTGGCTAGTAGGACTTCTTTTCTGCTTAGACATTTGTCGGGATAAGTTAAAAACTATCGGTAGATCCAATTATGCATGCCTTGAGCGCATTAAAAAAATTACGTATAACATGATTATATCTAAAAATTTTAAAGTAGTTTAAATACACACAAGTTTTCAACCTTATTACTATACTTCCAATTTTCCGGTATTTTTATGTCAAATTTCAATTTAAAAAAAAAACTTGGAAAATCCAAAAGTGCACGACTCATAATGCTCATATGATAGTGAAAAATTAAAAAAAAAATTTAGTTCTATTCGTCAAAGAGTTCCAGTAGCAGTCGCCGAAGTACACCTTCAAGTCCGGAGGTAAGATCTATTCATAACTAACAAAACGAGCCCAAACTTGGCACAGCTAGTTCAACTCTTCGAGGAGTTCCAATAGCATCCATCGAAGTACACTTTGAGGTCACTCAATCAAGTCCAGAAGCAGAGAGATTAAATGTCGACTGCGCCCTAGGCTAGCCTAGCAGCTCATCGGCAGCTCTCTAGGCCATATTATATCTATTATTAATTAAATTTACTCATATTATATCTCTTTGCGTATTTTATCGCATCTACCACGGGGAGTGATCTGAGAAATTGTCTGGAATTATCCAGCCGCTCAATTTCACCATCGCACATCGTGACGAAACTCGCGATACCATCCATACCATCTGGATGATTGGCGATCAACCACTGTGTGATTTAGAAGAAGTTTTCTTCCTCGCACAACTTCCGTGTGGAGTCGATTACCACTAGCGATTTTTCCGGACCGATACGACTTAGGGACTTTCAAGAAAAGAGCCTACTCCTTTTTAAAAGGCCTGCAACGCATCTGGAATTCCCCTGATGTTGCAGTTGTTCATGGGCGGCGGTAGTCACTTACCATCAGGTGAGCCGCATGTTTGAATAAATTTTGCAAATAAACTATTTTACAATTTATAATATAGTTTAAAACAATTGCAAAATAATTAGAATACGAGTACCATTAACAGGCGGGAATAAATGAAAAATGTGATGAGAGTAAGAGCGATTTAGGAGTAATGAAATATAACGATTTTTTTTTCCTTTAAAAACTTCTGCGCACGCTTTTTAAACCATGCGCCTTTACGCTCGTGCCTAGTTTGCCTTAAGAATAATCCGCCACTGTCCGGAGGTAAGGTCTCATGATAACTAACAAAATTAGCTCAAACTCCGCACACCTATTACTATTACTACTCTTCGAGAAGTTCCAGTAGCATTCACCAAAGTACACCTTCAAGTCAATCCGTCAAGTCCGGGGGTAAGGTCTCATCATAACTAACATAGCGAGCACAATCTTGGCACACCTAGTTCTACTCGTCGAGAAGTTCCAGTAGCAGATATCGAAGTACACCTCTTTAGGTCTCCATAAAGTCCAAGACGTTATATATGTTTATATATAAATCCTGCGTACTTTTAGCGAAACAAAATATTGTAATAAAAATCTGTGAATATAATAATAATATCTTACCTTTGTCAAGTATGTGTATCTAATTTGATTTTTGGAATATTTTGTATTTCTACAGCGATCGATATTTTTCAGCACGAACCGCTGTAAACAAACGACCACTCACGACTGCGGCTGAGCCCGAAGTCCGAAGTAAAAAAGTACTCAGTGGCCAGGAGTCCGGAGTAAGGCAAAATGTATTTAGTAAAATAAATTAATACAAGTCTGCTCAAAACACCGAAAATTTCGGGATTTCTCCGCCGAAAATAACTAATTATAACTAAACAAAACAAATTAAACTGCCATTTACATTCCATGACTTCCCACATGATAGATGAAGAGTTTAAAAAATAGATTGAGTTGAACAATAGATATTTTCAAAAGTTAACTTGTTTACGCCTCCATGCGTACTTGATAAATTTACACCTTATGCCACTAAAACCGATTTTTGTGTAAATTTAGCAACTGATCGATTAAAAAAAATAAGTTCAACAATCATTTATCTTTCTGACAATGTACTTTTTATATCATTTATATGTTCAATATGATTGTTAGATACGATTCCATACGACAAAACGTTGGAATCTTGATTTTTAGGCGCTAGTAGAACATACCCACTCGCTTTGCGCTTAAGGCATGCAATAGTCAAGCAGCTGTTCGTGTACTTCTGTGTTTTAGTCTGAAGGGTATAGAGAGATTTAATTATTTACCCTTTAAAAGCAAGATTTAATTACTCGTATTAAGACTGACGTGACGTGTAAGTTACATTTAGCTGAGTCATGATTACAGTTTAGACTATTTGTAAATATATTCCTACTCGGCCATTACATTGCTACTAAAACTTCGACAAAACTTCGTAAATATTAGTGTTTCTGGTAAAAGATTTTTTATATTTTTCTGATAATATCTATTTTACTCTAAGATTTCGTATGAATCAAGCACTGTTATTACATGGCTAAAACACATGTAGTCTGATTATCGATAATAAATTAGCAAAATAAAAAAAATCGATGACAATGACACTGACAGATTATCATCGATTTTGTTATTTGTTATGTTTTTTGCGTAAGGTTTTTTACGTACATTTATTATTTTGATTTTACAGCTTATTTTAAAATTTAAAAAATACAAATATATTATAGAGTTTAAAACTACTACTTTCTACGTATTTTTGATAATTCAACAAAATCACTGTTTTGGCGTCTTCCAGAAATTTATTTGTACAATGCAACCTGAAACTGACGAAAACAAAAAGCTTTTGCCACACCACAAACAGGAGCCGCTCTGCACCAGTCGCTTGCCCTACCGACAAGGCAGAAAACTTACAGCTGTTAAAGTAAATACGATAACTTTTATTAATTTAACTGAGGAATGTTACCGTGTAGTGGCGGTGTATGTGGAAGAGGATTACCCTACTTATTGCGACAAGTTGTCTCAGACAATAGGACCTACATCCTTCAAAGGTTGTCTAGTAAAAAGCATATTAATTACAGCCTATCAAAAGTCCAATACTGAACTTAAATTGTCTCATAAGCGGTATTTGGAATAGGTGCAGTGCTTGACAGGCGGTTTGCACTTTTTTATAGTTTTAAGTTGTTATCAAAGTGATATTGTTCTACCAAGAGTTGAGATTGAAGAAGCCACAGATCAGCATAGCAACCTCTTTGAAGATGCTCACAACTTCAAAGGGCTGTTGAACTTCTTTGGGGAGATTTCATGGCTCGAATAATCACAATTTTCCTGCCCACATGCAAAATACGTGCTTAGATGTGGAATTGTGGAAAATAGCTCATTGTAAACTAAACTACTGTTGTACCAATTTTTTTTTGATAGGATAGGGTGATAAACGAGCACACAGTCCGCCTGATGGTAAGTGGTTACTGTGACCCATAGACATCTACATCTATCCTCAATAAAGACTCAAAATGCAGATGCATTGTCACCCGTGAGGAATAAGATGGAATGCCTCTTTTCCAGTAAAAAGGGTCTCCGGTTCTCTACACTCATCATATGAAACACAGCAGTGTTAAGCTGCTATTTTACGCTGGTATTCTGTGAGAGCATGGTCCTTCCCCGGTCCAGCCGACCCATTCGTGCTACAACTATACTACTAATATAGCTGTAGTATGGCTCTACTGCATCTAAAATGTCCCATCTTTGGTTTTATTTCCCTATATCATCTCTTACAACACTCACAGGATAATATGTAGAAATGGGTTCTCTTAAGTCACCCCTACACAGCATTGCTACTTAAGTTTTCAAAATTAGATAAAAACAAAAATTATAAAAATGGTTACGACGAAATAGACGGCTCCATGGCGCAAATGCTTACTTATGAGTTAGAGCACTAGGGTCTGCGGGTTCAAACCCCGCTCGGAACAAGTATTTGTATGGCCTACTAATAATTGTTCCAGGTCTGGATGTTTGTCTTTGTGCAATTTATGTTTGTAAACTGCCTCCACGATACAGGAGAAAATCCTAGTGTGTAGGTAACATTTTTTTCAAATAAAAAAAGAAATTCACTTACTTAGGTATCATAGTGGCTGAGCATTTTATTTGAGCAATATTATAATGCATGTGTGTTGTAGGTAGATGAATGTGTGAGGTCTTTCATAAGGTAAAATGTAATTTAAATTACGGTAGCAAATAAACTACCATATATGACATCATTGACACCGTATCATTGACACGTTGATTCTGTGATCAGTCCCTATTAGAAAAGTGAACCTTATTATCAAAACACATTTGCTTAAGCACTGCGGGGCGACAGATTCTAATAAGGCATTATTCCACTCCGTGTTTGTATGGTCTAGAAATAATATTTGAAGATCTGAATGTTTCAATCTGTATTTATATATGTAAAGCACTTCAATTATAGAAGAGAAAACACCACTGTAAGGGTAAGGATTTTATAAATTAATAAAATAAAAATTGTTTTGGTTTTCAGGTGTATACCATAGCTTTGGAATCCAACCATCTCCTCATCTTTGGTGTTCCTGCTCTCAATCTCCGTCAAGAAACCAAAGCCCTATTTATGAAGTTTGGCAAATTATTACAGTTTAATATATCACCGCAACACCCATCAGAGATTTTCACGGAGACATACCACGCACAATACGAAAGAATACAATCCGCCAGAATAGCAAAGCGAATGTTGGACACAAAAAACTTCTACGGCGGTTCATTACACGTCTGCTACGCTCCAGAGATGGAAACAGTCGAGGAGACCAGACAGAAATTATTGCAGCGACAAAAAGACGTGCTATACAGGCTCAGAAATTTGCAGATGGCAGAGACTAAACCCAAAGAAACAATTGATATAGAAGTGCCAAAAGCAAAAGTTCCCAAGCTTAATATGGGTGAAATAAATACAATCAGTTTAGGTGAACAGGTAAAAGTTTCTAGGAGCAAGAGAAAAAAAGATGTAGTAGATTCAAACAAGACATTTAAACCGTGTTTTATAAATGATTCCCTTAATTTTGTCAGTACAGATAATATACAACATAATAATCTCTGTGATACAAAAGAAAAAGACATAGACAATGGATTACATAATAGAGTAAATGACAAAAACATAATAATAGAAAAAGGACCAGTCTACAACAGTGAAGTGAAAGTCAAGCTTAAAAAAACTGAGGAATCACCAGTAGAAGTGATAGACTGTACATCCATTGATAAAGAGGTTGTAACTAATATTAATGAACATTTAAACTATGATAAGTTTGGTAACGAAGACGTCAGGAAAGTTCCAAAAAAACCTGTTAATAGAATTGTATTCAATGTTAATAAAACTAGTTGATAACAATATTTTGTTTTCTTGGACACTCCTCACTCAAAGTGTGTAATATAATTGTAGGTTGTTACGGGTGGCAAGACCCACCAAGATGTAATCCACAGAATATTCTGATTGTAGTCCACAGGCGTGTGCTGAGTGGACAAATGGAAACTGCCAAGCTCCTGTGTGGGCTCTCATGCATTAGTTTTTAAGCATAGAATATTAAGTTAGTCTTAAGAGAGTTCTTGTAGAGATTAAACATCTTTTAATTAATAAAATTAGTATTTTTAAAACATCCTCCGGCCACTGTATAACTTAACTAGTTACTATTGGTTTTGGGGTTAATCAAGGTGATTTCCTACAATTAATGCGAATATTTAATTATAACGGCCCTCTGTTGAATAAAAGCCAGTCTCATAGATTGTCTCCTAGGGTGTAGGGGTATTTGCCATAGTTGCCATGCTTGGCAAGCGGTATGGCAACCACATTTTTTTTCATTCTTATTTAGTTGTTGTTAGGAGGATGCTACATATATCCGGTTTCTATTTCCTTAGTGGATTAACATTGAGATATATTATTTTCACTAATTTTATGGTGTCAACATGTATCTTGTTTTATCAGAGGCAGCTGAACTGGGTAAGTGGCGCAAATATGAGTCTCTGAGAGATGACTACATATTTTTGCCATTTGTTGTAGAGACTATCGGTCCGTGGGGTCCACGTGCAGTGAAGTTCCTAAAGGAACTCCATCCGCGGCTGGTCGTTGCTCCTGGTGATAAGAGGGCTGGTTCTTTCCTCGCTCAAAGGCTAAGTATAGCCATTCAGCGGGGAAACGCAGCCAGCGTTCTTGGCACGATACCGCGGGGAGTAGGACTATATGATAATTAAGTTTCTAGTTTGTTTTTTTTTTATCATCATAGTTTTTAATATTGTAGATAAAATTAAGTATTATGTAAAATAAAAAAATTTAATTGTGCTAATATTAAAGTGCACTCCGTTTTTCAACCGACTTCAAAAAAAGGAGAAGGTTCTCAATTCGACTATTTTTTTTTGTGTTACCTCAGAACTTTTTTTAGGTGAACCGATTTTAATAATCCTTTTTAATTTGAAGTCTGGTGCTTCTCATATAAATATGATCAAGATCTGATCAGTAGTTTTTGAGTTATCCTTGATAATGCGTATTTGATTGACTTCGACTACATTGAATAATGTTTTCATTTTATTTATATTGAAGTCTGTTGTACAAAATTTTTAATTTTACCACTTGTTCTTTCACTTGAGGTGCCCATTAATAATAATAATAATAATAATAATTTATTTTCTCACGACAATACAGAATTATTGAACATTGACTGTTTAATTTCAGACTAAATAAAATCATTATCATTACAGCCCCTCACACGGTCCGAAGTTCATTGTTAAACATAAGCATCCATCAAGGATGCTACAAAGCAATGCCCTCACAGAGTACTTTTTATATACTGAATGCCCTGAGCTATCAGAATTCATCAACTTTATGCATGTTACATCTAATAAGGGCTAATAATTTTCTGCTCACCGGATGTCCCTAGTTGACACTGAGGTAAAGTTTTTTGTTACACAATGTCATTTAATTGAGAAGTTAGTTTTAAACAAAGAAATTTAAGTAGTAGACCGGACATCAGCAGCAAAATTGTCGTCTGTAACTTATGTCATATAGGATATATCTCACATGGGCATGCAACTTGAACATTATTTTACGAACAAAATGATACTTTTTATGTGCTTCCATCTACATTCCGAAGCGCTAGGCTAGACTTATTTTAATCTCACTAGAGGGCACACATATATTAAGTCTATGCATACGCAAAGATCCATGCACACTACGCAGTTAGTGCGGTCACTGGTAGTTACGCTTAAATTGTTATTAATATTTATTGAACATTATTTATTTTTAGAAAATGCCGTTTTATCTGTGTTTTCAGGCAATGAAAAACTGCTAAAATATCATTAGAATATAAAGGTAAATTTCGCTACTACGTACAAGGTTATAACTGTTCAGATGGGTAACCGGGCGGTCTCGAAACCATAAGACCCCGGTTCGATTCCATCAGATGTGTTTATTTTTCAAGTTCCTTCTTTTGTAAGAATTAAGCGCCATCTGTTCGGCAAAGCACGACACTAACGAAAATTAAATCTGAGTCGCGCATCTATCTCTAGTATATATACAGTAATCTATGATATCTCCGATTTGTCGTTTAGTCTTAGTGACATCGTCAAAAAGTTAAGACGCATTCCTTTCATGTATTTAAAAAAATATTTTTAAAGAAAATATACCCGGTTGTGCATTAAGATATTGTAAGTCACGATATGGAGCAAAAAATGAACGTGATTTCGGTTTATTAATGTAAATATAACATATATTTACCGAATAATATTTAAATTTTATTATTTCTAGTAGATTTTGTTTTTAAAAAAAGTTACCCCTACACTAGGATTTTCTCCTGTATCGTGGATTATTCTAGAACACTTATTTTTATTGTAATAAGCGCCATCTGTTATCCAGTAAACGTCACTATTTAATTACCAATGTTAAAGTTAGTGATTGACGACGTTTATCGATTGGGATTATCGATAAAAAAATATACAGGATGCCAATTTAATCCTTAACAATATTTAAGGAGGTAAAACAGTCAACGACGGTGGCACTGCGGCGGCGGCCGCGTCTTCTGTGGCGGCCTCCGGCGCGCACCAATTGCGGCGCTCACGCGCCCACTACTCGCGGTATACGGCTTATTGGAGATATGCTCGCACATGATTACGAGACTGACTTATTTGCTGATAGCTTTATGCAACTATGTAATAAAGCCCTTTTATTTTTGTCATCCAATTTTGACATATTGTAATATATTAATCTTAGGTTAGTTAATTTGATAATGATATTTAGCTTACTCTATTTGACATGTAATCTATTTGGCATGTATTTTTTATTTTATTTATACATGTAGGGTAAGCTATACTATTGTTGGCACCCCTATAGTCATTGTCACTTTGGTTTTTAAATACAAATATTAAGATCTATTATAACAAAAAACATTTATAAATATTACATTTATCAATTTCTGTTATTCTAAAATTATTCAAATTTAATGGTAGTTTTTATAACATGGTACCTGGCAACTTTTGAGAATATAATTTTTAGCGGCAAAATACAAACCTGTTAGTCACATTAACTTTTTAACACGTTAAATGCCAATCACGCGACGTCGCGTGTTCCCAGTACTCTTCAATTTGGCCCTTCACGCGACGTCGCGTGAAGTGTCCGACGAGTTTTGTATGATTGTTTTGTATGGCGCCTGGGCCGGAGCGTTATCGCAACGGTGTTTTTTATGGGCCTCTAGAGTAAGGACTGAGCTATCGTAAAGTGGACGTGGCCATCCGAATCATGCGATAGTTTTAGTGCTACGTAATTGGTTATTTCACTTAGCGTCGCCGCTCGAGCCGGACGGCTTTCTTGTTTGTTTTTAGTTAGTTGTGAACAAATAATACGTATTTTTTTATAGTATAAAGTGATAATAATTATAATAAAACAAAATTTATAATAAGTGATCATCAACCTGGTACCATGGTGTACGAAACGATCAAACGAGATACCTTTGCGAGCGCAATCAAAACGTGTTTTGTTGCACGAATCGGATATTCTTGAAGCTTTAGGAAACTCTGATGAGGATGATTTTGTGGGAAGTGATGAAGACGAAGACTTTTTATTGGGTGATGATGATGGAGACAGCTCAACCCTGGAGTCGGAAGAAGATGAAGAAGGAGTTCTATCACCGCTACCACCTAGTGAAATTCGATTTTCATCTGCAGAAAGGGAGGAGTTGAATGAAACGATTGAAGAGTCAGCTATGCCACATGAGTCTCCTGAACCTGCCACCGAAGGATCAATCTCACACTGGAGTACTTCTTGCTTGTCTATGAAACAAATACTATTCGTTCGAGAGTCAAAGCTGCATGTAGAACCGCCATCACATCCAATAGATTATTTTTGTTTATTTTTCAATGAAGAATATTTGAGAATGATCGTGGAGTGCACAAACAGATACGCCGAACGTATGAAAAGCTCCAGTGAACATCGTCATTCACGTATTTCAAGATGGAAAGAGTTGACCGTTGAAGAGTTCAAAACATTTCTGGGTCTTCTATTACATACTGGCACTGCAAAAATGAACCGATTGACAGATTATTGGAAGGGTCACTGGTTATATAAATCATGCTTTTCGAAATATATGTCAAGAAACAGATTTTTTATTATTTTACGTTGTATACATTTTACTCTCCCTGATGAAGAAGAAGACGCCACTGCTAGGCGTCTAAATAAATGTCAAAAAATAGTCGACAATTTCAATAATACAATGAATAATATATATTATCCAGGCCAGAACATATCTTTAGACGAGTCGATGGATTTATGGCGTGGCCGCCTATTTTTCCGACAATAAATCAAAGGAAAACGCCACAAGTATGGTATCAAACTATAATTTCTCGCAGAACCGGGTGGCTTGATTTTAAATTTCCACGTGTTTGCCAGTCTTTCCTAAAGTTACTGTTCATTATAATTGTAGACTTCGGTGTCTAAAATATTTAGAAGTTTTTTTATGTTGCATGTTTCTTTGATATTTTGTTATTTTTTGTGTTATATAATTCAAATAAAAATTATTGATACTAAAAATATTTAATTTTATACATTTGAACTCATAATTGCACAAAAGTGCTAAGGTATCCCAAAACTCGACGTCGCGTGATGGGACCCCTAAGGATAAATGTACACTCCACATGGCCCATCACGCGACGTCGAGTGATATATAACTATATTATATAAAATATTATATATATATACTAAAACCATAAACACACCCGCAAATAGTATTTGCTGTACTTAAGAGTTATTTCATAAAAAAAAATTTTGGGCCACCAGCAGAAAACTTCAATTTTAGCTTTGGCAATGAACGTGTTAATAAGATCCAACAAGTACAAGGTAAGTTTATACATTTCTTATTTAAGGTTTTTAATGAGTTTAGTATATATGATGTGTTTATATAATTATTTTAGAGCTATATTACCGTTACGAGTATTTTTTTAAACATATTTGCCATTTTAATCTAACATTGGGGGCCATAGACTTAGAATATACTGGCGTATAGACCGACATAGTGTGCAAAGGAGAAGAAAATTCCTTATGGCAAAAATGCAAGACAGAAAAGGATACCAAATATCATGACTCTGTAACCGATTTTGAATGATAGGTCGGCGCGATTCGGCAAGCAATTTTAACCGCGGCGCCCACCTAAGCTACATGATTTCGACATGGCTTGTAGCATGATTCTGACGTGACCACGGGTGACACTGCTTGCGCCAACCTGTGCAACAATAGCATATCGCAGAATTCAGTTTGAGCCAAAATGTCGTCTGAAGAAGATAAACATGCCCTTGTTATGCTACAGATTTCAAACATTCCAAGTGCCAGCAAAAGATTTCGGGTACATGCTTTGAGGAAAAAAATTGAAAAGTGGTGGTACTTTCAATGCTATGAAGGAATTAGAATTATATTTTGCATAGGCAAGTCACTATAAGTTGCAAGAAGTATCTTGCGAATTCCTGTTAATGTAATCGGGTCTAGAACAATCATATTGTATACGTGGCCTTTCATGAAAAGAAAAAAAGCTAGGTCGTCTTTCATTTTGTATAGACAAGTCACTGCAAGTTACGTGTTACGTGCCACTTCAATGCGTCACTAGTAGCAAGCTGAATGGTACGTCAGGTCATGCAGCATCATGCCACGCTAATAGACGCTACTACATACAATCTCTTTGAATGTTGAGGCGAGTGACAAGTTACGCGTCAAATCACGCGTCAGATCACGCGTTACGTTACTTAGGTGGGCGCCGCGCTTTATATGTACGCTAGGAATTGACTCAACTATATCAAAATTAATGTCGATATTTATCTTGAATGTTTATAATGAATCGATAGACTTGCCCACACAACAAGAAAATAAATCCTCGGTTTGCGTTCATTTAGAATAAAAACAATTTCATTAAAAGGAACCATTTCTACATTATTGGTACCAGTAAGTATGATATTGTTATAATCATAAAACTTCAAAAATTTTGATAAAAATAGAGAGACATTTTTGTACATTATAAAACTGTAGTACATTTAAGATAAAAAATCTTGAAATTATCCTATTTAAGCCATTATGAACGCAACCATCTATTTATCAACCAAAAAATGTATAACCTTACTTCACCATCCATACCTCACGGTCACACTAGTGCGAAATTTCATTGCATCACGCTATTTTCCCCAAGGGTTTGCGCGGAGCTTCGGAATATATTCCCAAGTCACAATGATAAAACTTTTAACGTAGTTAGATATAATATATTTAGTAATTCTCTTGAAGCGCCACTAGACGCCCTCGCATGAGTCGCGTGGTTCGATGTGCTAGAATAGTATAAATTCCATAGTATTTGATACTCACAACGCTCGATGCCCGATTCATGCTTTAAGGCTGACGACGTTGTGCAGTGAGAGATTAAATTGCACTTGCTGCGGTCAGTACATGAATGAGTGACCATTTTCATAACATACCGAGATTGAGACAATAGAGAGTGCATCTGTATCCTCAGACACCTGTTGCACTTTACTCTGTTAAGGTCATTATTTTTTTTAATTCATGCAGCTAAAATAATTTTATTATTACTTTATACTTTACGCCTCATAAACATATTGGCCTTTAAACAGAACAATCTTATTTAATTCATTCCTACAAGTATCCTTACTAAAATTAGTTCGTATTTAAGTCGAATGTTAAAATAAACTTCTATAATGTATTTCATTATTAAATGTTTGTAATTATCAAAAGTAATACTTATATGAAAAATAAAGCAGCTATTATGTACTCTGTGTCCACGTTTTTATTTCCCCATCAAAACTATTTATAAAATATAAATAGGTATATACTTAGTTAAGTAGTTAGATATCTATTTATATTAACAATATATTAAAAAAAGGAATTCAAAAGAAACTGTCTATGGCAGTTAATATTTTTCTCCAAACATAACTCTAAATTAAAACTTTTCGATCTGATTCTTGGGGAGTTTTTTTAAGTTTATCGGTAGAGTCACCGGGGCTTTTTTACATTTGAATTAAAATCCAACAAAAGGTATGTAGGCTCAGCTTATTCCTAGGAACATGTTATATGAACATTTTTTAATTATTTTAGAACTATCAAGGTAAAAATCCAGTTAATTTTTGAAGTTATTCAATTTCCTGCACTACACTATTTTTTTAATTATTTTTTTATTTGCCGCTTCCTTAACAATCATTTTTCGATAGTTCTTGTAAGTAAAATGTACATCACTAGCCAACGCACACAATGACAAATCAAAATTTGTCACGCGCTTTCGGGCTGTCAGGTCACGCCAGTGTATTTTAAGTCTATGATGGGGACCAATCACTAAATTATTGTGATTTGATTGTTTTAAGTGATTGACACTGTGCCAATCAATAAATGATATTTGTGGTACTTTTTCTTTAATATTGAGCTATTAAACTAATCAGAATAAGTAGATTAATATGAAATCATTATTTTTTTTGTAAAGTTACTTTGTTTTTAATTTTTGGCACTGCCAATCATTGTGCTAGATAGGGGCCAATCACTTCAACGTGATTTAGTGCCAATCATTGCATTTGTGTGTAAGGTGTTAATTATTGTACATTTAGTTAATGCCAATGAACAGTTCACCATCAATAAATTATTGCTTACTTTGACTTTCAGTATAAAAATGCCTAAAGTATGTGAAGGCGGTACCTATTTGGATAAATATACCGAAGAAGATATTGTTAAAGCTATTGAAGCGATAAGAAATGGAATGCCTAAGAAAACTGCGGCGAAGAAGTTCGGTGTGCCACGTCCTACCCTACAGTTTAGGCTTAGTTCCCAATTTGTTAAGCCTAGGCCAGGACCAACAACAGTCTTAACAGAAGACGAAGAGAATATTTTAGTCGAGTGGATAAACATGTAGCAAAAAAGGATTTCCCAAACGCAAGGAAGACATCCTTTTAAGTGTCGAACAGTTTTTGATTAAAAATCCAAGAACGAACTGTTTTATAAATAATAAACCTGAAGAAGGTTGGTATCGTTTGTTTCTAAAACGGCATCCAGAAATCACAAACAGTACTTCCAAAGCTATTACAGCAGCAAGTGCAAATGTCTCTGCAACCAACATAAGACAGTGGTTCAGTCAAATTGAACAATATTTAAAAGAAAATGATTTGTTTGATATTTTAAGTGATGCCTCCCGCGTCTATAATGAAGATGAAACTAGCTTTCAGGTATGTCCAAAGAACACCAAGGTATTGGCAGAAAATGGATGTAAAAACGTTTACGAGGTGGATCATACACAAGCTAAGTCTTGTTTGACTGTAATGTTTACCTTCTCTGCCACTGGTGAAACTACTTCACCCATGGTAATTTATCCGCTTAAAAGAATACGCGAAGACATGAGAGCCTCCGTACCGTCACACTGGGGTTTAGGCCTATCGGATAACGGATGGATGAATAAAATTTATTTTTTCAGTACATCCACAATATACTTTATCCATATCTATTAGAAAAACAAGTCCAGTTCCCGATAATATTATTTGTAGATGGACATAAAAGTCACATGAATTACGATTTAAGCAAGTCATGTAAAGATAAAGGTATTATTTTAATAGCTCTGTACCCCAATGCTACTCGCATACTACAGCCTGCAGACGTTTTCGCTTTTAAACCAATAAAAAATGTTTGGAAAGAAAGTGTTTTGAACTGGCGACGCAACAATTTGACGAAAACGTTGACAAAACTAGATGTTGATCCTATTTTAACTATGGCGTTAGAGAATTATGTCAATCACCCCTCTATTAAAAATGGTTTCAAAGCGTGTGGCCTCTTTTCATGTAATCCAAATTCTATAGACTTTTCTAAATGTCTGAGAAAAACTTCCAGCAGTTCGAATAACACGCAATTAAGTTCTGAACAACAAAAGCCCACAATATCATTAAAGAAATTCCAGGAAATAGTAGGACCGTCAATTTATAAGAACCTTCAATCCAATTCAGTAATTAAAAATCCTTTTCAAAATGCTCTAGTAAAAGTTTACAATTATTTAAAAGCAGGATCTGCTAATGCAGATGGGCAAGAAATTAAGCAAATTACTGAAAATTCTCTTTCAATTAATGATTTGTGGAGATCAGCGGACAACATTCCAGTCTTTACGTTTAATAATTCCGAGGATTTAAGCAACGTTGAAGATCTTGAAGCTGAAATTAGAAAATACAAATTAGTAACCGTAGCAAACCCAGTTTAAAATATTATTAAAAGCCCAGATATTCCAAGTCTTATCCAAAATGTACAAAATAGTTTGAACGACTTTGAAAATATTGAAACCGTTGAATCAAATCATGTACTAAATACCATTAAATTACCTGATTTCCCAATCTTTGTCGAAAATGTAGAAGAAAATTTGAATGAGTCTGAACTTCTTAAGTGTCATGCAACGGTATTAAATGCAGTTGAAAACATCTATAAAGATGAAGATTCCTGGCAAAATTTAGATTAACCTGCTATGACAAAACTTAGTTCATCATCTTTGCCTCTAACCACTAATGGAACAGATCTTACTCCCAAAAAAGTAAACTTGAAGTCCAGTTTAATATGGCCAAAGACGCCTGTACGGAAAGTTAGATAAATTGAAAATGAACCAGTATTTGTATTGACTGGCAAAAAATGGTTATAAATAGAAAAAAAATATACGAGAAAGAAAAAAAAGAACATGAAAAACAAGAACGTAAACGCCTCAGAGAGGAAAATAAGTCAAAAAATATAGTCAATGGGTTTAAAGAGATTGGAGTAGTAAAATTAAATACAAAATTAAAAGAAAAATGGTAAACAAAATGCTAGTATGTTCAAAATACCTACAAAATACTTATTATAGATCCTCGCTTACAGTGATAGGAGAGGGCTATAGGTTTCTTACATTAAAAACAATTTGTACTGTTAAAGATATTAGATGCAAGAAGTTTTAGGTTAAGCCTGAGTTTAGAAAATAAGGTAAAAACTTAAAATAATTTTTATTGATGTGGGTGGTGTCTTTAAGTACTGCAGATGATGAAACGTGAAAAATTGTGAAACGGCTTTTAGGTTCAGTGTTTTCCTAAAATATTTTAGATTTGAAGTATATTTTTGTAATAAAAACGAATTTAATAACATAGAGGCGCTCTTTTATTAGATTTGGCGTTTCTCGATGTGTCTTTAATGCCGACCGATCAATCATATGCTATTATTATAGCAGCTAATGGACCAAGTGACGCCATCCAAGATGCCACCAAGGTGGCAACCAAAGTGACTGTTGTTTGAATTGATTCTTAGTTATTGGAAATGAATGAATATTTTATTTCATGACTGTTACGGCCTACGGCTGCTCCCATAAAGATCGAATCCTCTGGGGCCCATTCAGCAGAGTTTCAACGAACAGACGTAGGTCGGGCCTCCTAAGGCCAAAGTGGAAAATCTCTAGTTACGCTAAACAATAAGGGGGAGCGTTCTATACTACGGCCATTCAACAGGGAGAATATTAGACGGAGCTTACTTACCTATATCCAAGGCGACTGCTCCCTCAGGATTCGGTCAGGTCGCATGTGGTTGTGTGGTGCAAGAGAAATAAGGTGCTGTGATGTGTATCTGGGAGTGACTGATGGTGATTGACCTTAGTAGACCTTTGCCGTCGGCAGCAGCCCGGGCGTCAGCACCGCTCCAAATTGAGGTAATCTTCCGCGGCGCCGTCCACAGTCATTTTCTTCGTTCGTCACGATGACAGTCCATTAACTCTATCGTACTATTAACTAATTTACAGAAGCCACTAACTCTCGTTTGTTATAAAGCTTAACACACAAAACGAACAGGGAGTGTCCGGATCAAAGGTCACTACCGCTTCGCGTAGCAACAGTTATTTCTAGAATATCAAAGGCCGCTTTAGCTAATATTGTCGAATGCACTTATACAGATTCTGAGTCCGACACAATGAGTCCCTGGGAAGCTCTACAGCAAGGAATGCGCGTCACAAATCCTAGACAGTATATTTACTAGCCGCGCCTAATTATTCCGAGTTCCCGAACAAAAATTGACACCGTGCTGGCGTTTGCACAGCTGGCAGACGACTGGTTTGCACCTTTACGCGTTCTCAACACCCACCGTTCGACCGACGTCAAAACCGGTATGGCACCGAGCCGCGCGCCCTCTGACGTCGATTCCGAAACCAGCGTTTGGCGCGAACAAACCCACGTCCCGGACATAAGGATTTAGGTCCGCGAGCAAACCGGTCAGCGGGACAAGGTCGCGACGGCAAGTTGCAAGACCGAATCTACAACCAAACTAGGCCACCTTAGGCACCCTATCAGATCTTGCAACCCTAACCAACGCCTAAAAATTACAGCCCCAACGTGGGCAAGCCGGAGGGTTGAACTGGATGCCCTTCCTGGACATCGCAGCCCATAAATAAGTTCTATTCCTAGACAGAAGTCCGACGACCTCCTTCAAACACCTATCTGTGCTCCTATGATTAGTTTCGCAATCCGACCGGATCAGGTCTGCAAACAGCGACGCGACACCAAGCGGCCCAGAGTGACCTCCTAAGCTTCAGTGCAGAGAGCACCCCCAAATTCCCCATGAACGTCGTCTGTGGAGAGCCGAACGAACGCACAGATAATCCCTAGTATGAACTTTCAAACAAGTAGGCATAGCCAGGCCATCCACCATATAATCATTTACCAACTGGTGTGACAGCTGATTTCCATCTGATAATCTACAACTAGCCAGCCTGTTAGGCAAGTAGTCCTATGCTCATATTTCAACTAATTTTTCAAAGCATCAATGTTCAACTACAGAATCAATTCAACCAAATTAATCACCGATGCACATAGGTCAACTTGACAAATTAAACAAAACAATAAACGCAAGAGACAGCCCTATTTCTCATTTAAGTAACTCAGACAGTGCCAACAAAATGTAAACCAAAGGAGAATTGACTTTTATTTATTTCGGCACAAATAGGGTTATCTAATTTCAGCCTTCCTTTTCACAAAGCAAAATGATTAAACACTATCACAAACATATACATAATTTTCCAAATAGCGCAAACCTTTCTTTTTTCCTTTCAGCAAACAGACGCAACAATCAAATACAGCGATTAAATATATTTACAAAACATATGCAGCAGCATTTAAAGGAGTAGATTAAATTAATTCTTTTAATCACAACCGCTACAAATAGGAAAATTTTGCGGAAAGCCCAAAAGCATTTTTTAATTTTAATTCAAACAATTTTTAACTAAGTGCTCGACCAAACCAAATCTAATACCCCTTGACAGCGTGATTCAATGCTCCAGGGGAGCTCTAATCTTCCCACCACCAAGGGAAGGCCACACGGCGTGAACCCGAACAATAGAGCGCGAACCGCTAACAGTCGCCACTCGGGTTGTACGCCTTCACTGAAGCCGTCGGCAACAGAACATTTTGACAAGTGGACTGTTGACGGCTTAAGACTCAGTGGAGGCGGCCGTGGTGGGAGCTAAGGCGGCAGCCAGCCAGGGCAGCCTCCATCAAATGGGGAACAGTGGTACACCAGTCGCGGCCACTCAGCTAACGGGAGTGAGAAGGGTCCAGTGGACCGATGAGTGGCCGTGAAGTTCCTCTCCACACGCTGAGGGGGGGTGATGACACCCCCGCCCCTGGGGGAATTACCCCCCGACTGGTCGGGTAGGGACCCCTTTCAAACTTAGGGGCCTGGTGGCTGGCCGGTGGGCGCCGAGAGTCGCCCGGCAGAGGGCGTGGCTGAGCGCCCCCGCCCGTGGGGGTCGAGGGCCTGGCAGAGCCCCGAGAGGAGACGCCGTTCACACCCAGGCACAAAACTGCATGGTGATTGCCCTGGCAATGCAGACAGGGCCGCCGATGCGGACAGTCCCGCTGGAGGTGCCCTTCCAAACATGAGCAGCACCAGCGGCGCTCCTTGGCGATAGTTCGCCTCGCCGGAACCGGCTTACCTAATAATTTCGGGCACGACGTTACCCGGTGCTCAGATGCTCGACAATAGGAGCAGGGGGGGGGGGGGGTTGACGACGACTTGCCTGGCGGATTCAGCCTCTTACTGGGCACGGCTTGTAAGACGTCAACAGCGCCCGTCGCATTCTCGATCTGCCGGCACTGCTCCTCCAAAAACCGCAGCAGGTCATAGAAGGGCGGAATATAGGAAGCCTCGTCCCCGCCGTACCTCTCCTCAAAATGGATTCGAAGGTCGAGAGGTAGACGGGACAGCACGATGCGGAGTGGGCGAATGGGCTTTTTTGATGCAACAAAAAAGCCCATTCGCCCACTGGTAAATCCAGCCGCCTCAACGTATTACAGGCCACCAAGACTGGATCCAACAGGTCCGGACGTAATCTGGCCCGGTCACTAAGCAGCGGGAGGCTTAGAAGCTGCTTAATATGTTTGTCTGCAATTCGCCGCACGTTGGCGTATCTGTAGTCTGGTAGGCGTCGTCTGACAATCTCAAGTGGCCGACGACGCTCAGGGCCTCCCCCTCCAGTGAGGCCAGGAGGTACGCCATCTTTTGGCTCGGGGTCAAGTCACTCCGGGCGTCCACTAGGCTGTCGAAAAGACCATCGAAGGTTAGCCATTCGGAAAGGACCCCGGAGAACCTTGGCAGATCTAGAGTTGGGAGTCGTCCCAACAGCTCCGGCTGAAGCTGCTTCCGAGAGGACTCGGGCAGGCCACTCATCCGAGCTTCACGCGCCTCCTCGGCATACCTGCCTTCAGCCTCGATCAACTCGTCCGTGAGCGAAAAGAACTGCTCATAGTCCGCGAAGCAGGAGTCCAGGACTTCCGTCTCCACATCCGAATCCTCGAGCTCAGCGTAAGCCTCCTCCACTGCGGCCCTTCGAGCATCTACCTGCTCGAACCGCTTCATCAAGTTATGGATCCTATCCGGTCGACCTATCAAAGCATGGGTGCTTATGGCCCAGCGCAACTCAGTCCGAAGACAACGGATCAGTAGCTTGGGCGATGACATCACTACTAAATACAAATTACGACGCGGCTCGAGCACAAATTACAAAGATAACAAATAAAAAATACAACAAAAAATTAACAGTTAATACATGCAGTTCCTATCAAATCGAGTTAAATAGAAACTACACAAATACCAATTACTACTTATCAACCAAATACAAGTTAGCACAAAAGAAAAGACACAAATCAAATTAACAAATAACAAATACTAGTGCGATCAAATCAAGTTAAATTCAAATTGCGCAAATACGATTACTACTCGTTAGTTCAAATACAAATTACAATACAAACGAAGATACACCTCACGGGCGATCAACAAAAAATGCCTAGCTCGGAAATCGACCCTTCGATAAGCAATCCACTACAACTATCCGACAACGATAATTAACCGATTACGTGATAATATCCATCTACCTACATGACGTATACCTCTAGAAAAACTCCCGCTTGCGCACAAAAAGGGCGCGGCTTTCAAATCTACCCGCTAACCAACTAAGCAAGCAAGAAAGGAAAATAATTTTTTTTTTATAGGAGAGGGGGCAAACGAGCATGCGGCTCACCTGATGGTAAGTGACTACCGCCGCCCATAAACAACTGCAACACCAGGGGAATCGCAGATGCGTTGCCGGCCTTTTAAAAAGGAGTACGCTCTTTTCTTGAAGGTCCCTAAGTCGTATCGGTCCGGAAAAATCGCTGATGGTAATCGATTCCACAAGGAGGTCGTGCGAGGAAGAAAACATCTTCTAAATCGCACAGTGGTGGACCGCCAATCATCCAGATGGTGTGGATGGTATCGGGAGTTCTGCCGCGATGTGCGTTCGTGAAATTTGGCGGCTGGGATTAATCCGAACAATTCCTCAGAGCACTCCCCATGGTAGATGCGAAAGAAAATGCAAAGGGATGCAACATCTCTTCGCAGTGCCAATGAATCGAGCCGATCGGAAAGGGCTCGGTCGTCGACAATTCGAGCCGCTCTGCGTTGGATGCGGTCAAGTGGAAGGAGCTGGCACTGGGGAGCCCCTGCCCAGAGATGGGAACAGTATTATTATTATTAATTTAATATTTATTATTACGTACAAAAAAATACTTTTACGTATTACGGACGGGCGTGATTGTAGATACAAAATTAAACCAATCAAACCAACGCTCCCTGCCACCAGAATCGTTTAATTTTTATCAAACACTATGGTCGGGATCGACTGGGGAATCGAACCCGGAACCACGCTGTGTTACCAGTTTGTTACGGCCTACGGCTGCTCCCATAAAGATCAAATCCTCTGGGGCCCATTCAGCAGAGTTTCAACGAACAGACGTAGGTCGGGCCTCCTAAGGCCAAAGTGGAAAATCTCTAGTTACGCTAAACAATAAGGGGGAGCGTTCTATACTACTGCCATTCAACAGGGAGAGTATTAGACGGAGCTTACTTACCTATATCCAAGGCGACTGCTCCCTCAGGATTCGGTCAGGTCGCATGTGGTTGTGTGGTGCAAGAGAAATAAGGTGCTGTGATGTGTATCTGGGAGTGACTGATGGTGATTGACCTTAGTAGACCTTTGCCGTCGGCAGCAGCCCGGGCGTCAGCACCGCTCCGAATTGAGGTAATCTTCCGCGGCGCCATCCACAGTCATTTTTTTCGTTCGTCACGATGACAGTCCATTAACTCTATCGTACTATTAACTAATTTACAGAAGCCACTAACTCTTGTTTGTTATAAAGCTTAACACACAAAACGAACAGGGAGTGTCCGGATCAAAGGTCACTACCGCTTCGCGTAGCAACAGTTATTTCTAGAATATCAAAGGCCGCTTTAACTAATATTGTCGAATGCACTTATACAGATTCTGAGTCTGACACAATGAGTCCCTGGGAAGCTCTCCAGCAAGGAATGCGCGTCACAAATCCTAGACAGTATATTTACTAGCCGCGCCTAATTATTCCGAGTTCCCGAACAAAAATTGACAGCGTGCTGGTGTTTGCACAGCTGGCAGACGACTGGTTTGCCCCTTTACGCGTTCTCAACACCCACCGCTCGACCGACGTCAAAACCGGTATGGCACCGAGCCGCGCGCCCTCTGACGTCGATTCCGAAACCAGCGTTTGGCGCGAACGATGACACTAAAGGGGCGTAAAAAGTTAATATAATTTTTTTCGTGTGATGGAGTCATGATAAATAGATTTATACAATAAAACACTCATGTATATTCCCTATTATTACATCGAAAAGCATTTCAAACTTAGTAATCTTCAACAACATTATCGATACTTTGATATCGAAACGGTAGCATTCCTAAAACGACGTTATATTTATTAACGTCACCTACTGGGGAATAGCTAAAATGTTGTCTTAATAAATGCTTAGCGTTGTTTTGCTATTTTTAGCTAGAGGGTGCCACACGCGCACTAGCTTAAAGTTTTTGTGTATAAATGTTCCAAATGCCCGCTCTAAAGTATATCTATATATTTAAATCTCTTTGGTTTTAAATAAGACTTCATCAGTTTCTAGAGTATTATATTAATATACAAAACAATGCCTCAAGCCTGGTTTGCTCTTTAATTCTAGGGTATATATACAGTAATTTATGTCTAATTTTTTGCACATTTTAAACTTTTTTTTTTAAATTTCTACATTTATTAATATTTGTGATTTGGTTTATTTATTTTAATGTTATTAATATAAAATATTGTTAATAGTACAGAAACAAACATTAACCATTACATTTTCCGAACAAATTAACGACCCCGCTATGAAATCTGTCAAATATTATACCTCTATTTAAAGTGGCGCCGCCCTGGTGGCAGAAAAATTCATGGATGCCCTCATTGTTGCTGGTACATATAAACCAGTGTTACCAGATACATGGTAATTACCGTTAAGCACGCTATTTTTGACCAAAGCACCGTATATGCTGGTGATCTATTATCGTATCGTTTTCTACGGTATTATTTAATATAAATTACCGTGTAAATAATAGTCGAATGATAATCCAAAACTATGAAATCCCTTTAACGAAACGCTTAGTCTAATTAGGACCCAAACTATCATTTGTGGTTGCTCCATCTAGTGAGGGGCTGCGCCCGACTTTCACCTCGTTTACCGTTACTAGGACTTTCATCTCAGTAATCTATCTGTACCATCGGTTTTCGAGTCTTAGAACTTACAGGACGTGCCAGTTAAGTAAGTGTAGGAGTTGCCATATAAACAAAATATTTCTCGAAAATCAAAAACTATATTTCAACACTTCAATAAATAACAACACTGTACACTTAGAAAGAAGCCACACGATATGCAATAGTTGTCATAAGGCGTGGTAAGGTTGTGGTAATATTGCGGAGTCCTAAGATGCGTGGAGCCAACGCTGCGATGGGCCTAGGGTTACCGTCTGATAAATTCGATTTTGACCGGATTTTAAGAGCCAAGACCGGACTCTGCCCGGATATCAGACCATAACCGGATTTTTACCATTTTTTTTATAGAATTGGGGTGATGAACGAGCACACAGTCCACCTGATGGTAAGTGGTTGCTGTGGCCCATAGACATCTACATCTATCTTCGTTTCCGAATTAAAATACAGATGCGTTGTAAGCCGTGAGGACTAAGACAGAATGCCTCTTTTCTAGTAAAATAGGTCTCCGGTTCTCTATATTCACCATACGAAACACATCAGCATTAAGCCGCTATTTTACGCTGGTATTCTGTGAAAGCGTGGTCCTTACCCAGTCGAGCCGACACATTCGTGCTACAACTACACTACTAATATAGATGCAGCATGGCTCTACCACGTTATCAATGGAGTTGAAGACACCAATTTTTCAAGGTCAAGTGCGTCGACTCCTTCCAAGCTACGACCATGCATGGAACAACAGCAGAAAACAAATTTGGCTACGCACTTGGGTGCGATTTTGCACCGCTAACGCAAAGCATAGTGTGGCTTCTTTTAAACAATTGAATCCGTTCTTCTAGACTCTTCATTCTTCCTCTGGACAATCTTCACCAGGCATTTCTTCTTGTTCATCGAACTCAACGTCATCTACACCTACTTCCTGCAAATAATGTTAATGTAAATGTAATCCTCCATCGTTACTCGTGTATGGCAGAGTGCCGACCCACTACCTCATAGCGTCTCGTGGGTGTCGTAAGAGGCGATTGAGGGAAAGAAACCAGGAGCTAGACCTAAAATATCTAATACTGGCTTTTCTCCATCACTTTCCCGCGTGTAATTTAGGGTTTTAATTTTGTTGCGCGGAACCCTAATTATTTTTCTAAAATATAAGTAGCTTAAGTTACTCCTTATAACATCAGCTATCTGTCAATGAAAGTCCCGTCAAAATCGATCCAGCCGTTTCGGAGATTAGCCGGAACAAACAGACAGACAGACAAAAATTTAAAAAATTGTGTTTTTGTTTAAAGTACCGTGTATACTTTCATATGCATTTAGTAAAAAGCTGGTATTTTGACATTACAAACAGACACTTCAATTTTATTTATTTGTATAGATTTATCGGTGACATGTTATGCCATCAGACTCAGGTTAGGTTAGGTTAGGTTATGCCATCAAACCCAGAAAGATTTCAAATCCTCGCAAAAGAACACCGATTTCTACCAATAATGATTCGCGAGGGAATTGAAAAAAAAATACAAATTACAATAAAGAAGATGCTGGGTGCGTTTAATATAATGGAAACATTTCCTTGGGATGGCAGGTTTGAAAGATGACCTTATCACAAAAATTGATAAGGGCGTGCTTCGGTGGTTTGGGCACGTTGAGCGAATGAGTGAAGACCGAATGGTGAAGAAAATATATAGCGCGAAAGTTAATATTAAAAGGTGTCGAGGTAGACCGAGACTAACTTTCGAAGACCATGTGAGCAAATTGCTCGAAGAGGGTAGGGTCAAGAGTACTCGGATACCTAGACGTGCATGTATGAAGAAGATAATGAATCTGAAAGAAGCGAAAGAGATATGTAAGGATCGTGACACTTGGCGATCTGTTCTCTCTGGCTACCGTCAGGGATTGTGCGTGAAGATAAGTAATTATATGACGAATCCGTGGTACAGTGACTTAGCAATGAGTTGCTGCGTTAAAGGCCGCTGGTTCGAATATCGCACGGAACAAGTATTTGTATGGCCTATAAATAAATTTTCCGTGTCTGGATGTTCGTCCTTGTGCAATTTATGTCTGTAAACTGCATTCACAATACAGGAAAAATTCTAGTTTGGGGGTAATATTTAAAAAAAAAGAAAAAAAAATAGAAATAGAACAGCAAGTTGCAGCGTAACACACTGAAAAAAAAGGTAAGTTACAGTTGTATACCTCATACTGTTGGTACTCGGAGACCAGGTCGTTCATGTTGCTCTCCGCCTCGGTGAACTCCATCTCGTCCATACCCTCGCCAGTGTACCAGTGAAGGAATGCCTAGAAATAACAACAACTATATTTTCTTCGCACTCTTAATAAATACCGTTATTCATAACAGCCTATAAAAAATCCACAACTTAACATAGGCTTCTCCCATAGATTGCCTCAAAAGGGGATTTTGCCATAGTATTGACAACAACAGTCTTTTTTTTATTGTCTAGCTTAAGTGAGGACAATATAGTTATCCGGCTAATATAGTCATATAACACTTTCTTATAACTCAAAATTAGATTAGATCTCGGCCCAGAGATGGAATATATCACTGATCATACAAACTTACCTTCCTTCGAAACATGACGGTGAACTGTTCAGAAATACGCTTAAAAATCTCTTGAATTGCAGTGGTGTTGCCCACGAACGTGGCGGCCATTTTGAGCCCACGCGGCGGCACGTCGCACACCGCTACCTTCACATTGTTCGGGATCCACTCCACGAAGTAACTGCAATGTTTAAAATCTCTACATAGTAGATATAAAACAAAGTCGCTTCCCGCCGTCTGTACGCTTAGATCTTTTAAACTACACAACGGATTTGATGCGGTTTTCATCAATAGACAGAATGTTTCAAGAGAAAGGTTTATACGTATAATACATGCATGTTATATATTATTATATAATTCGTCTGTCCGTGTGTACGTGACTGAACTCTTCTTAAACCGCTGGACCGATTTTAATGAAATATGTGTGTGATTAATTTGATTAGAGAATGGTTTAAATTCACAATTGAACTCGGTAGGTGGCGTTGTTGTCTAGGTCATCCAGAAATCAGCGGCTTAAAATAATTTAATCATAAATTAATAGCTTCTAAAGTCGGTGCTAAGACATGTACTCGTAGCTATATTGTACTCTGTACGCTTAGGTATTGTCACCTTTGTGTAGCGCCGCCTTGGCACGTGCCGCATCTTGTCAAAAGCGCCGCCGCGTCATCAAAGCAAAATAGTACACACGCAGGAAAATTTGGCACGTTAAAACGAAGCGCCGTAGTGAAATGTTCTTCGCTAGCTAACTTGTGTTTATTATTTAAATTCGTATTTTATTACAATAACCATGACACCGACTAAAATAGAATACTATTTTATTCTTAGAATAGAAAACATTCAATTAACAAACACAATAAAAAATAATAAAGTAAAAGCAAAATAATAAGTGCGCCTGCGGGTGTACCGACACTATCTTAGTGAACAGACTACACGGGGAAGTTTTTACCCGACTGTCGTAAGAGGGGGGTAATGTTTTTCGAGTGTATTTTTTCATAGGATAAGGGTGACACTCGAGCACACAGTCCACCTGATGGTAAGTGGTTGCTGCGGCCCATAGACATCTACATCTATCCTCTATTACAAATCAAAATGCAGATGCGTTGTCACCCGTGAGGACTAAGATGGAATGCCTCATTTCCAGTAAAAAGATTCTCCGGTTCTCTACACACTCACCATACGAAATACAGCAGTGTTAAGCTGCTATTTTACGCTGGTATTCTGTGAGAGCGTGGTCCTTCCTTGGTCGAGCTGACCCATTCGTGCTACAACTATACTACTAATATAGCTGCAGCATGGCTCTACCACGTAAAAAAATGTGTGTATGTATGAATGTATGTATGTCTATTTTTTGGCACGCTCTTTAATCTAAACGGCTTGATGGTTTTTAAAATATGAGATGTCGTTAGAATTGTCTTAGTTGTAGAAGTGACATAGAGATAAAACTATTATCTTTTCAACCGACTTCATAAAATGGAGGAGGTTCTCAATTCGACGGTATTTTTTTTATGTGTGTTACCTCATAACTTTTTTGTTGTAATTTGAAAGCTGGTGCTTCTCATGTGGCCCCATATAAATTTGATCAAGATCTGACCTGTAGTTTTTGAGTTATCCTTAATAATGTGTATTTAATTGATTTCGACTACATTGATTATGTTCTCATTTTCCTTCCTGGTTCGGGGAAAAAGTTTCTTCGTATTTTATGTACAAATTCAAGACAATTTTTTTTTCAATGTAAATATATTTAATTATATTATATATGTGCCATTTTGTACGATAGCTTGTTGTTATCAAAAAAATGCGACAAGTAGTTTTGACAGTTCTCTTTTGGTGTTAACCTAACACTACCCAAAGAATTCTGAAGAGACCGAAAATCTGAGGGTGCAAGGTCAGGACTATATGGTGGTTGCATTACCACTTCCCAACCAAGCTCTCTCAATTTTTGCTTAGTGAAAGGGCAGAACAACATCTGCCTGGCGAGCTAGTATACATATATATATATAGTGTGCTATTTCACTCTGATATTATGTGAGAGCGAGGAGATTCTTCCCCGGTCGAGCCGACTTATTCGTGCTACAACTATACTGCTAATACAACTGCAGCGTGGCTCTACCACGTAAAATTTAATTTCTTCTCTCAACTCTCAAGGAATGCCACAAAGCACGGTCCAGAACCACCTGCATCCATTGACTTCCTGCATGTCTTACCAGGTCGGTCCATCTAGTGGGGGGACGCCCTACACTTCGCCTGCCGGTACGAGGCTGCCACTCGAGAACCTTTCTTCAACATTGATACGGTTTTCGTCGGGGTCGATCAGCTGGTGATCTTCTGGTCTACCTGACCCATAGATGGGCGGAGGCAGAAGAGTCCAAGGGGGAGGCGTTGGCCGTTAGTCTGGACATTGCGAAGGCCTTCGATCGGGTTTGGCACAAAGCGCTTCTTTCGAAGCTCCCTTCCTATGGGCTTCCCGAGAAATTGTGCAATTGGATCACCAGCTTCCTTGCAGATCGGAGCATCAAGGTCGTTGTAGACGGTGCATGCTCTGACTACAAGCCTATTAACGCTGGTGTTCCACAAGGCTGTGTGCTATCACCAACGCTGTTTCTTCTGCATATCAATGATATGTTGCTAACTGGTAACATTCATTGCTATGCGGATGACAGCACTGGTGATGCTCTATACACCGGCCGTGCCAATATTTCTCGGGAAAACGTCGCTGAGTACCGGAACAAACTTGTGTCTGAAGTCGAATCTTTGCTGAGCAAAGTCTCGGATTGGGGGCGACTAAATCTAGTCCAGTTTAATCCTCAGAAGACACAAGTTTGCGCGTTTACCGCTAAAAAGAACCCCTTTGTTGTATCTCCTCAGTTTCAAGGCACTCCCCTTCTTGCCTCAGCCAGTATCGGTATCCTCGGAGCCGACATATCGAGTGACGTGCAGTTTCGCGGTCACTTGGAAGGGAAGGCCAAATTGGCCTCTAAAAAGCTTGGCGTGCTCAGCAGGGCGGGACAGTATTTCATGCCGGCACACCGCCTGCAACTTTACAAGGCGCAAGTTCGGCCTCACATGGAATACTGTTCCCATCTCTGGGCAGGGGCTCCCCAGTGCCAGCTCCTTCCACTTGACCGCATCCAACGCAGAGCTGCTCGAATCGTCGACGACCGAGCCCTTTCCGATCGGCTCGATTCATTGGCACTGCGAAGAGATGTTGCATCCCTTTGCATTTTCTTTCGCATCTACCATGGGGAGTGCTCTGAGGAATTGTTCGGATTAATCCCAGCCGCCAAATTTCACGAACGCACATCGCGGCAGAACTCCCGATACCATCCACACCATTTGGATGATTGGCGGTCCACCACTGTGCGATTTAGAAGATGTTTTCTTCCTCGCACGACCTCCTTGTGGAATCGATTACCATCAGCGATTTTTCCGGACCGATACGACTTAGGGACCTTCAAGAAAAGAGCGTACTCCTTTTTAAAAGGCCGGCATCTGCAATTCCCCTGGTGTTGCGGTTGTTCATGGGCGGCGGTAGTCACTTACCATCAGGTGAGCCGCATGCTCGTTTGCCCCTCTCCTATAAAAAAATTGATTGAAATTGAGTGTCGGTTCTTCGAGCTTTATGGCCGGCTCATTTCCACTTCAGCTTACTAATCCGTTGGGCTATGTTGGTCACTCTGGTTCTACTGCAGGTATTCCCATTTCTAAGTTTATCACGCAGAAAAACTCAGAGCATAGCGCTCTCCATAGCTCGCTGAGCGATCTTGAGCTTCCTCATACGGCCAGCAGTGAAGGACCACGTCTTAGATCCATATGTCATTACTGGCAACACGCACTGGTGTTGTATAATCTTGTTTTCATGTTTTGAGATCTTTTGATAGGCTGCAAAGGTAAAGGAAAGATAACGTTTGCAGATCTCACCTGGAGTTCTTGTCCTGAACAGAGAGCATCTGCTCGTCAACTTCCTTCATGGACATGCGGCCGCGGAAAATGGCCGCCACCGTAAGGTAGCGGCCGTGCCGTGGGTCGCACGCCGCCATCATGTTCACCGGACTGAACATCTAAAGAAAGAAAGAAAGAAGATATTTATTTCGACATCGCTATCGCATTCGCACAACGCCGTATTATACATAATATTTTGTCATTTCGAACGTTCCTAATAATAAAATAGGTGTTGGACGTTTCCGAACGTGACGGAAAGGACACAGAGTACATTTGAATAAAAAGGAAAGGGGTCGCACTCAGCGTTTGGCGTGGCGAACCACAACTGCTGTTTTCTTCCGACTTCAAAAAGGAGACGGTACTCAATTCAACTGTATGTTTTTTTATGTGTGTTACCACACAACTTTTTACTGGAAAAACCGATTTTAATGACTCTTTTTTTATTTAAAAGCTGGTGCTTCACATGTGGTCCTATATAAATTTGATCAAGGTGAGACTAATAGTTTATGAGTTATACTTAATAATTTATATTGAAGTCGGTTGTACAAAATTTTAAATTTTAAATTATTCAGTGTTCATCTTAATAAATCTTATTAAGATGCACACTAAACTAATTATGGAACAAAAAATACAAATAAATGAATTACTAGCGTCTATTAAAATGAAGCGTCATTTGAAATAAAATAATATTTCTTGCATGGCAAGATAAGAAAAAAGTGCGAGGGAGATGGATAGTATTCCATCTCGTTTCCCTATTTCGCCGCCAAGGCCGTGTACACTGTGACACAAGGGGCAGTGACGAAAAAATCTTACACTTTTTGTCGCCTAGCTCCCATCCGCCAAACCTGTACCGGCCGATTAGGAACTTCGTTCCAAAAAGAACCATTATAATCGGTTCACAATTGACAGAGATATCGGTAAACATACATAACATACATTCATCTATTTCGTGGTAGAGCCATGCTGCAGCTATATTAGTAGTATAGTTGTAGCACGAATGGGTCGGCTCGACCGGGGAAGGACCACGCTCTCACAGAATACCAGCGTAAAATAGCAGCTTAATGCTGCTGTGAAATTTCGTGTAGTGAGTGTAGAGAAGCGGAGACCCATTTCACTGGAAATGAGGCATTCCATTTTTCTGCCGACTTCCAAAAAGGAGACGGTACTCAATTCGACTGTATGTTTTTTTTATGTGTCTCTCATAACTTTTTACTGGGTGAACAGATTTGGATGATTCTTTTTTTATTTGAAAGCTGGTATTTCTCGTGTAGTCCCATATGAATTTGATCAAGGTCAGACTAATAATTTTTGATTTATTCTTAATAACTTATATTGAAGTCGCTTATATTGAAGTCGGCTGTACAAAATTATTAATTTTAAATTATCATTCATTTGTAGTAAAGTAAAGTTACAGCCTATATACGTCCCACTGCTGGGCACAGGCCTCCTCTCATTTCTGAGAGGGTTTTAGCAAGGAAGTGTCCGCCGCGCTGCCCAAAGCGTGTTGCCGAACTTTACGTGTCTTCGAAATTGTTTTATTTCTCGGACATGCAGGTTTCCCCTCGATGTTTTGTTTCACCGTCGAGCACGTGGTAAATCGGCACTTAAAATTAAAATTAACAATTTCATTGATGCCGGTGGGGATCGAACCCTGGTTGTTCGTGTACTGTGAAATTTATAACGAGCGCTAAGTCCCTGAGCTACCACTACTCAATTCATTCATTTATTTATTCATTATAGTCTATCGAAAGTACTCTAATGAATAAATAAATGAATGAATAGAGTAGTAAAATGAGTACTCGAAATCGGTCCACCCAGTAAAAAGTTATGAGGTAACACACATAAATTAAAAAAAAACATACGCGTCGAATTGAGTACCGTCTCCTTTTTGGAAGTCGGCAGAAAATAATATATAAGCAAACAACCAGGAGCACTTTGCTTACAATTTACACACTTCTCACCTGCTGCGTAAGTTCGGGAACAGTAAGCGACCGATATCCCTGGCTGTTCCTGGCTGTGAGTGGCGCGAATCCTGTAATTCCAAAATAAAAAAATATTAAATTACAAGTATTTTACAATTTAGTCGTTAGACGTATGTACATAAAAGTACAGGAAAGTAGGAACCAGGGTGAGCAGGCTCCTTTAGCGGCGAAAAGACATGCTTGTGTTTTGGAGGCGTTAAATCTCACGAGATTGGCATCGCCCCATTCGGAGACTGCCTGTAGTGTGAGGCTCACACGCTCAACCACAGCCTCTCTTTCGGGCTGGATTTGATCCCGACTGGCCCGGGCACTTGGTTGATATCTTTCTACAACTGTGCTGTCGTCTGCATACCAATAGATATTGAGAATGAGCAGATCATTTATATGCAACAGGAAGAAAGTTGCGGAGAGAGAAACACCGGCGTTAGTCGCCACAGGACAGGACAGGACAGGACCCGGAGAGACCGTTCACTCAGAAAGTCCTTCACCCAGACACTCAGGCCAGGACATAATCCGTACGCTGAAAGCTTGCTCAATAGCCTAGCGTGCTAAACCCTGTCAAAAAATTTAAGAAATCATTTCATAGCTTAGCTAACGGTACCGTAGACAAAACTATTATTGTAAGTGTTTAATTATTGTAAGAAGTTCGATTTATAGGTTGTTGCTCTGTACTAGGACGGCAGCAAGTAGATATAATTTATAATATTCAGTAATTTATTTATTTAGTAATGTAAAATAATAACACTGGATAGAAACGTGTCCGATAAAATAAAATATTTATTATACATTTTAAATGATTATTTCAGAAGCCGCGAACAAAAACTGGTAGGTACCTAGATATTTACGCATCCATAACTTCGATACCAGTTATTTTATCGAAATCTTTCGTTTCTGTATCACTGCCATCATTCCATTCTGTGTTTATCACAAATTAACGAACGTAAAAATTCAACCGAAACAAAAAATCAACAGTAACAAAAACAGTAACAAACAACGGACGTAGATATATTTCAGCGTTGCTATCGGTACTATTATGGCGACGCTTGAGGCGCGGTATGAGGGAGCGCGGCGGGAGGTAACGGCATTCATTAAATGAACACATAGTAGTGTAATAATATACATTGTTTCATTTAGTGTAGTGTAGTTTTAAGAACACCACCCGCCAACTTAACTCTGTTCAAACTAGGTAAGACACATGTCCTTCTAAGTTCAGCAGCGAACTTGTGAAGGTCTGTAATGATGATGACGATGAACGATGAAGGGAGAGTTTTGGCGGAACGGAAAGGAAATTGACCGGCGCCGGATTGCTTATCCTGTATTATTGTTTAAATAATGGTTTGAAGTGGACTTTGATATGTAAAAGTGGTGCGATTTTGTGCATTAAGTGTCTGCGCATGTGAACTATTAGTGGAAACTGTGAAACAAGTGCTCTGATGGTGCTGTGACTCTCATGATAGGGTGTCTGTCTGATTAGGCGCCTTGAGATATCATCGCCCACTGTCAGCTGTCTGCTGGCTCAAGTTGCCATCAAAATCTCCCAAGGGCTGCACAATGTGATGCATCAACATATTGTGAAGCAGTGTACTATGAAAGATAGTTATACATTATAACTTCAGGCTCAGAAGGGCTAGAACCCAGAGCCGTAAAGGCAGTTATAAAAAAATAAACGATGAAGACCCATTAAAAGCAACAACTCAGAAATCGTTTCGAACCTGGCATGAAGAAGTGCAACCTCGGGAACGGCACCATGTTGACGGCCAGCTTCCTCAGGTCCGCGTTCAACTGCCCAGGGAACCGGAGGCACGTGGTCACCCCGGACATGGTGAGCTGTTCATATAATCTTTAGATAAATTTTACGGATTTTCGTCTGCGTAGATCGGACCAAATATTACACAGGGTTATTTTTCAAAGAGCAGCCAAATTTTAAACTTAAGTTCAAATATATAAATAACTAGCTGTTCCCCGCGACTTCGCCCACGTGTAATTTAGGGTTTTAATTTTGTTGCGCGGAACCCTAATTCTTTTTCTAAAATATAAGTAGCCTTAATTACTTCTTATAACATCAGCTATCTGCCAGTGAAAGTCCCGTCGAAATCGGTTCAGCCGTTTCGGAGATTAGCCGGAAGAAACAGACAGACAGAAAGACGGACAGACAGACAGACATTTTAAAAATTGTGTTTTTTTTGTATTAATGTATAGATGATATACCGTTATTGAAGTTTTTGAAAATATGAGTAAATAAAGCTTGAACTTGAGACTTTTATTTGAAAATATCCCAAATTGAATGTGATTTATGGGCAACAACGTTTATGCCTACCGATCGACCGTTATGAATGTGTGCGTGCACAGTAAAATCAGTTAAAAAAACAATTTTGAATTTAAAAGATAATAATTTAAAATTACAACTTTGTACAACCGACTTTAATATATATCATTTAGGATAAATTAAAAACTATTGGTCAGACCTTGATCAAATTTATATGGGACCACGTAAGAAGCATCAGCTTTCAAATAAAAGAAGAATCACACATAAAAACCATACAGTCGAATGAGTGAAATGAGGACAGAATCTTTGAGATTTTTTTAATTAATTTTTTTCGTAATTTGCCTATATTACTTATTCTGGACCTTCTCTCTAAATTTGGCCGGTTATTGCACAATAACCCTGTATATTTTTTACCAGTAGTTTTCTTCTTCGAACGGCTTCTTTTTTTTAAAATAGTAACCGTGACAAACGAGCACACAGGTCACCTGATGGTAAGTGGTTGCTGTGGCTCATAGACATCTACAGGCGTGTCACTTTGTAAAAATCTGAGGTATGGAAAATGGTGGCGCGATTTTCAAATTTGTTCGCATTACTCGTGGGGTATTAAGGTTTAAGAGTTTGCAGTGTATATACTCAACTTATTTATTGAACTATAAGATGTGGGGTATTGAGGTTTAAGGGCTTGCGATTTATTTATATGGGGTTTGTAGTAATATGCGATTTATTTCCTAATTTCAGCTATGGAATTCCATACCTTGAAAAACTTGAGGTATGGAGTGCTCCATACCTTCCATAGTGGAAGTGACACCCCTGGACATCTACATCTATCCACGATTAATAATAAATTGCAGATGCGTTGTCACCTCAGATCACTATAATGAAATGCCTTCACTATAATGAGAGCCTTGTACGAGTAAGTTTTTATACGTGGTAGAGCCATGCTGCAGCTATTAGTAGTATAGTTGTAGCACGTATGGGTCGGCTGGACCAGGGAAGGACCACGCTCTCACAGAATACCAGCGTAAAATAGCAGCTTAACGCTGCTGTGTTTCGTATGGTGAGTGTAGAGAACCGGAGACTCTTTTTACTGGAAACGAGGCATTTCATTTTAGTCCTCACGGGTGACAACGCATCTGCATTTTGATTCGTAATCGAGGATAGATGTAGATGTCTATGGGCAACAGCATCCACTTACCATCAGGTGAACTGCGTGCCCGTTTCTTTTATTCTACAAAAAAAAACGGAACTGACCAAAACTGACCTTATGTCTTACACCGATGTAAATGGAAAATACGTACCGAAACAAGATGGTTCAGATCACCGTACGTTGGTGAAGCAAGACGTAGGGTCCTGAAGCAGATGTCGTAGAGTGCTTCGTTGTCGATGCAGAAGGTCTCGTCCGTGTTTTCCACCAGCTGGTGGACGGACAGCGTCGCATTGTACGGCTCCACCACCGTGTCAGACACCTGTGGAAAGTTCAATGATGGTCGCTTCAAAGCTGTCTAGGTGATTCACTAACATAATTAATACGGAGTAAGCAGAAACCCCCAGTTGTCCCTTGGGTGCTGTAAGAGACCACATATGGAAACAAACCAGGAGATAAAGTGTATTTAACATCCTGCACGTCAAGTGTGGCAACTATGGAAAATAGGGCAATCTTGGAAGAAATTGGAAGGCCTATGTATCAGCATGATGGACTTTGTATTGAATGATTATGATGAAAATAAAAAAAACCTAATTCAAAGGTATTTTTTGTTAAAAAGATTACTTTTTTATAGAATAAGGGTGACAAACGAGCACACAGTCCACCTGATGGTAAGGGGTTGCTGTGGCCCATAGACATTTACATTTAACCCCGATTGTAAATCAAAATGCAGATTATTTGTCACCCGTCAGGACTAAGATGGAATGCCTGGTTTCCAGTAAAAAGGGTCTCCGGTTCTCTACACTCACCATATGAAACACGGCAGCATTAAGCTGCTATTTTACGCTGGTATTTTGTGGGAGCGTGGTCCTTTCCCGGTCGAGCCGACCCATTCGTGCTACAACTATACTACTAATAGCTGCAGCATGGCTTTACCACGTAAAAAAACTTACTCGTACAAGGCTCACGTTAACCTTTGACTGCCTCGTTGGCCTAGTGATCGTAGACGCGACTCTTGATCAAGGGTTCGAATCCCGGGTAGAGACAAAAAAGATCAGTTGTAGAGTTTTTCTGTAGAGATTTTTTTGGATTTTTTTTAAGAAATTTTCAGTATCAGCCCGGAGTTAGGAAGTTCAAGCAGCCTGGAGTCTGAAGTTCACCTTGTTTTACCCTCGTGCCTCGGAAAGCACGTAAAGCCATTGTTACGGCCTACGACTGCTCCCTTAAAGGTCAAATCCTCAGGGGCCCATTCAGCTGAGTTTCGACGAGCAGACGTAGGTCGGGCCTCCTCCAGGCCAAAGTGGAAAATCTCTAATACTACACTAAACTATATGGGGGAGCGTTCTATACTACGGCAATTCGACCGGGAGAATATTAGACGGAGCTTACTTACCTATATCCAAGGCGACTGGTCCCTCCGGAGTCGGTCAGGTCGCATGTGGTTGTGTAGTGCAAGGGAAATAAGGTGATGTGATGTGTATATGGGTGTGACTAATGGTGATTGACCCGAGTAGACCTTGGCCGTCGGCAGCAGCCCGGGCGTCGACACTGCTCCAAATTGAGGGAACCTTCCGCAGCGTTGTCCACAGTCACTTTCTTCGTTCGTCACGATGACAGTCCATTAACTCTATCGTACGATTAACTAACTTACAGAAGCCACTAACTCTCGTTTGTTATAAGGTTAACGCACAAAACGAACACGGAGTGTCCGGATCAAAGGTCACTACCGTTTCGCGTAGCAACAGTTATTTCTAGAATATCAAAGGCCGCACTAGCTAATATTGCCAAATGCACTTATGCAGATTCTGAGTCAGACACAATGAGTCCCTGGGAAGCTCTCCAGCAAGGAATGCGCGTCACCAATCCTAGACCGTATATTTACTATCCGCGCCTAATTATTCCGAGTTCCCTAACAAAATTGACAGTGTGCTGACGTTAGCACCGCTGACAGACGACTCCCTTGCACACGCGCGCGCTCGACACATCCAACCGTCAAACCGGTATGGCCCGAGCCGCACGCCCCCTAGATGTCGATTCCGACAACAGCGTTTGGCGCGAACAGCCATTGTTTCTGCGCCTGATCTCTCTCCAGTCGTGTCCGATTGCCGTCCCGTAGGATTAATTCCATCTAATTAAATAATTGTTCGGATTAATCCCAACCGCCAAATTTCACGAAAGCACATCGCGGCAGAACTCCCGATACCATCCACACCATCTGTATGATTGGCGGTCCGCCACTGTGCGATTTAGAAGATGTTTTCTTCCTCGCACAACTTCCTTGTGGAGTTGATTACCATCAGCGATGTTTCCGAACCGATACGACTTAGGGACCTTCGTGAAAAGAGCCTACTCCTTCTTAAAAGGCCGGCAACGCATCTGCAATTCTCCTGGTGTTGCAGTTGTTCATGGGCGGCGGTAGTCACTTACCATCAGGTGAGCTGCATGCTCGTTTGCCCCTTCTCCTATAAAAAAAGAGTGCATATGTAAATAGAGAGTACACTTGTGCTTGCACATGTGTATTTTCAGTTCGCATGTTCTCAGGACAGCATTATGGATAAGGACATTATACGTTAACCTGTAGTTCTAGCACTGTAGCCCTCGTAAAGCTTTTACTAAACTAGATGACTTGCGATAAATCGCTATTATAATTTATAAAAGAGCCCTACGTCCAGACTTGGATAGATATTTTTTCCACACCAGGATTTTCTCCTGCATCGTGGGGTCAGTTAACAAACATAAATTTAACTAAAACAAACATCCAGACCCGGAACAATTATTTGCAGGCCATACAAATACTTGTTTCGTGTGGTATTCGAAGCCGCGGCCCCCAGCGCTGCAACGTATTGCTAAGCCACTGCGCCACGGAGCTGTCACGTCAAGGAGCTCTATTGCCAATCGCTTGTCATACTTGGTGGTTCGTAAATTGTAAATAGTTACAGTAAGAGTTACAATAAGTTAGCAGGACGACATAATAAGGTTGCATGCTCACCTTCGGCGAGGGCATCACACTAAACGTGTTAACAATGCGGTCTGGATACTCCTCGCGAAGCTTACTCAGCAGTAGCGTCCCCAACCCTGAGCCTGTACCGCCTCCCAAGGAGTGAGTCAGTTGAAATCCTGGAAGAACGTTTTACTAAATCATTGAACAATGTTAGGGTGGCTAGGAAGAAGAATGTTTTATTAAGTAATAACAATAACAATTAGGGTGGCCAAAATTAAATTAAAGAAATAAGAGACTAAACAAACGATCCAAGCCCAGTTTTATGAGACCCGTGGTAGCTCGGTAGCTAAGCGCTTGCTTAGTAACCCGGGTTCAATTCCCACCGGCACCAATGAAAGTATTTCTCACTTCACATGTCTTCAAAATCACGATGCTTTCTTCACTTCATCACGTGATAAATCAACGTTTAAAGTTGCAATTAATAATTTCATTGATGCCGGCGGGGTTTGAGCCCGGGTTCGTGCCCGTCACTAAATAGTAATATAAGAATATTATTAAATAATTTACCCTGCAAGCAATCGCAAGGCTCGGCCTCCTTCCTCACAACATCCATGACAGAGTCCACTAGCTCCGCGCCCTCCGTGTAATGACCCTTTGCCCAGTTGTTACCTGAAAGTCAAATAATTTTCAATTTTTTAAAAATTAATTAATAGGTTGTAAACTAAATAGCCTGACGAACAGGGAATGGATTTAAGTCTTTGAAGTTTGCGTTCCAGTTCGCGTATATTTGTAAAAGTCAAAATAAAGCCGCAACTGAGTTATAGCTGGGTTATAGTGTCTGGGTTATAGTGTCGTAAGAGACAACGAAAAGAAAAGAACCAGCACAATAAAAGCACTATTTATAAAAGTATTATATTTATTGTGTTATTTTCTAATTTCAAAATTTAAAAAATCCATTCATTAAATCTTATCGATATCGACTACCTGTTGTTACCCACATCATTATGACGCTCCATAAGCCCAATGAGTGCGAGTGAGATAGACTGATTACAATAATTTATTGCTCGACGTCTCAGTTGATAACGCGGGCACTATAGGACGTATATTGCTATATAACTTTACTTTTATGAACGAGGTGGTTACATTACCATATACTGGAAGCCATGAGAGCATTATGTCATTTCCGACAGTTGATTCTTACGACACCTACATGGAGTAAAGGATGACAGCTATGATCATTATCATTACAGCCCTTCACAAGTCCACTGCTTAACATAGGTCGCCCCCAAGGAATGCCACAAAGCACGGTCCTGAGCCACCTGCATCCATCGACTTCCTGCATGTCTCACCAGGTCGTCACTCCATCTAGTGGGGGACGCCCTACACTTCTTCCGCCGGTACGAGGCCGCCATTCGAGAACATTTCTCCGCCTTCGGTTGTCGGTTCACTGTGTCACACTCACTCCAAATTTATTTCTTCCTTCTCCGCTACAACTGGTAACTGCCGGTTTTTTTACATGGTAGAGCCATGCTGCAGCTATATTAATAGTATAGTTGTAGCACGAATGGGTCGACTCGACCGTAGAAGAACCACGCTCTCATAGAATACCAGCGTAAAATAGCAGCTTAATGCTACTGTGTTTCGTATGGTGAGTGTAGAGAACGGGATACCATTTTTTCCTGGAAAAGAGGCATTCTACCTTAGTCCTCACGGCTGACAACGCATCTGCATTTTAATTCGCAAACGAAGATAGATGTATATGTCTATGGGCCACAGCAACCACTTACCATCAGGTGAACTGTGTGCTCGTTTGTCACACTGTGTGCTATCGTTTGTCACCCTTATTTTATAAAAAAAAACTATCCCGTAAACATGAGCATATTTAATAGCACAAAGAGATATCTCTGAACTCCAGACGTTTTGCATCTTTGAAATAGCTATACCACCATACGTCGCAGTGCGCAAGAAAAATATTTATATAGCAGCGCTTGCACTGCTGTGTGCTGATAGGAGCGGTATTGAGAGCTAGTATAATTACAGAAAAACTATTTTAGTCCTCAGAGGTGATAACGCACCTGTACAGATCCCAAAAAATAGCCGCTAGGAGATAGGGATCATAAAATGAAACTCAGCTATCAATTAGCAGTAAGAGTCAATAAGCATCGTATATTATGTAAAGAAACCTTATGTACTATTTGAAACAAATCTTTACAACGTGATATAAATAACACAAGCTATGGACAAAACGACATCTAGTAAAATTAAAATAAACTGAATATTGTAAACAAAGTAATTGACAGATTTCATACAGCACCTCTTCTTTGTTTGCGGTTGGCTGACTCTATCCTACAGTTGCCATCTAATATCAGGTGTACTGTAACTTCGTTTGTCACTTCAGTTTTTTTTTAAATACCTGGCCGGTACCGGACGCGGAGGGCGTTGCCGCTGCAGAAGAAATAATTATGGAAATATCGTTTTAAATGTGGAAGAGTTATATTGTTAGTTTAGTACCAGTTACTCGACTCCATCGAGTCAGTAATTCATTCTTGGGGCGAAGTATATAAAAGTATTATTTATAATCTATATTAAATAAAAAGTTTCTGTTTCAGTTTCTGTTTTAGGAATGATAATACAATGATTGAAGTTGAATGACAAATAACTTTCAAATAAATTTGTCGGTGCGATACATGCGCCACCTTCTATAATTTAATTGTACTGTGACCTTTGCGCAAGTGCCAGCAATAAGTTAACAAAGTTTGACCGCAATCTGACGAAGGGTATGGCAGTGCATAAAATACGCACAAACAAGCATTGATTTATATATATATTAAGATCTCATTTATCTTACCAGCACCGCTCTGTCCAAACACATAGTTATCCGGACGGAACAGCTGACCGTAGGCGGAGGAACGAATGGCGTCCATCGTGCCTGGCTCCAGGTCAACCAGGATAGCTCGTGGAACGAAGCGGCTGCCTGCATGTTAAAAAAGATTTACAATAAATAGATTTTTTTGCAAAACCCATTAAATGTTTTTGACAGTATAGTTAAATATACAATATTAAAAACTATAATTAAAAAAAAAATAAAACTAAAACTAGTAACTTAATTATCATACAGTCCTACTCCCCGCGGTATCGCGCCAAGAACGCTGGCTGCGTTTCCCCGCTGCATTCATATTATTCATCCATACTTAGCCTTTGAGCGAGAATAGAACCAGCCCTCTTATCACCAGCAGCAACGACCATCCGCGGATGTTGTTCCTTTAGGAACACCACCGCACGTGGACCACACCGACCGTCAGACACTACAGTAAATGGCACAAATATGTAGTCATCTCTCAGAGTTTGACACTTACTCAGTTCAGCTGCCTCTGATGCCGCCCTGGCTCTAAACGCGGTACCCCTGAGATGAGAGATCTCCAGTGTCTACGCAAGTAGCATCCCACACTAGGGCTTTATCGCTCGCCCAAGGGATCAATGTCATACCGTCGGGTCTCCTGCCATCGTCTCTAAATATTCAACAAGGCTCTAAAACCGAGGAAACATTTATAGAGACAAGAGCTCTTCGGATGACATCGTTTAAGGAATCGTGCCGTGAAAACGTAGTTTTTCAAGTTAGAGTATGTATTCTGTTTGTCTATTTCTTTGTTGCTTTCCAAAGTCTAAAAAGTCCACTGCTGAACATAGGCCCTCCAATAGATTAATTCATAGTAGGGGTTTTGTCATAGCAGGCGGGTTGGCAACCGCAGTTATTTTATTATTTATAGTTGTTATCAGAAAAACGCTGCCGCCTATCACCTATTTCGGATTCCCCTACTATAAACGTGTTTTACGATGGTTCGGAAACCCTCATGCGCGAGTCCGACTCGCACTTGGCCGGTTTTTGACATCACAATAACGTGGTAGAGTCTTGCTGCAGCTATATTAATAGTATAGTTGCAGCGCGAATGGGTCGGCTCGACCGGAGAAGGACCGCGCTCTCACAGAATACTAGCGTAAAATAGCAGCTTAATGATGCTGTGTTTCGTATGGTGAGTGTAGAGAACCCGGTGACACTTTTTACTGGAAAAGAGGCATTCCGTCTTAGTCCTCACGGGCGACAACGCATCTGCTTTAATTCGCAAACGAAGATAGATGTAGGTGTCTATGGGCCACAGCAACCACTTACCATCAGGTGGACTGTGTGCCCGTTTGTCACCCTTATTCTAAACTAGCTGTGCCCGCGGCGTAGCTCGCGTATACAGGTTTTACATAAAGAATTTGTCGTTTAGGTAAGATAATATTAAACGATTTATTTCATTACTGTATCAATAAGTGGTAACAAAATAAATCATTATCATCAAAGTTCTAAGTCGTTTATGATAGAGCTTTTGTGTAAACGACGTTAGAAGTAGGTTTAGCCGGGGTGTACACAAAAAGGTTACGGGGGCTACTAACGCGGGAAAAAGCAACATAGAGTTGGCCATGTGCAAAACAGTCAGTACTGAGGTACACTCCTACAACGCGTAAAGTTTGACGTTGCGCTTTATTTACGGTCATCGCATAACACACGCTCACTGTAACTGGGAACTGAACGCGCTTAAAACTGAAAGGAAAGTTACTTCTTAATAGAGGGTTTTTGGGCAGTGCTGCCAGATAAAAAAAAACTCATTCAGTTCTAGGACAACACAAAAAGCGCTAGATTTCATGAAAACAGCGCTTTAAAAAGCCCTAGATTAGCTAGATCGCGCTAAATTAACTACAAACAAAGTTTGTGTTTTTTTATATAATCATAATAAAGAAAACAACATTAAGTTTTTTTTCTGGCAATATTTTTTTGATGTATCAATACTTCGCAGGACATCGACTTATAATTATGGCAATTGCTGTCAACAGTAGTTAGTACTGTACGAACAATAAAAATGTCATTAATTGTTTTAAAGTGCAATGTATTTCGCAACTTAGTTTCAGATGTCAGCATCTGATTGCGGTTGCTACACAGTTTCTTTGTGTTATAAATTCTAAGTAACTTTTAACTAAGCTGTGCTCTAAGCAACTGACTGAAACTGAATACAGCAAAATAAATGCGTTGCTAAAACCATAAACGATAACTTTAATAAAGGGGATTTCCCCGCTTATAGTCGTCGGTAAAAAAATCAAGTTGATCATCCTAAAGGGGAAGCCAGGAGATCCATAGCACAGGGTATCCTAGTTTGGACTCGTCTCCTCGGCTCTTTGTTTTGTGGAAAAAATATGTTTGAAAAAGATAAACTGCAATGTACTATTTGTGGGAAAAAATAATAAAGGTCATTATTATTATTATCGGTAATGTGGACTAACAGTGCTGCTATAAAAGAGTTAATAACCCGCTAGTCGCTAAAATATTGAAATGTGTGCTAAATACACCAAAAAGCGCTGGATTAAGCGCTAGGTGCTAAATTTTCGAAATGCGCGCTATACATTCCAAAAAGCGCTAAATCTAGTTCCCAAAGCGCTAAAATGGCAGTACTAATTTTGCGTATATTATAAATACAATATCACGACATTTCGTTGCAAATTTTTTATTTTTGGTCGAGTTCTGTTGTGTCGCTTCGATGGATACAAATTTTTTCAGTAAGTCTCAATACGATTCATCGGCGAAAAATCTCAACACAGCAATTCCGAAAAGTTTGTAATTTGTACAACTCCATCTATTACGTCCTTTGTGTGAGAAAACATCCTTTTTAAATCTCTTCTTGTGTTTTAAGTATAAATATATTAATTATTATGGAACGTTTTTTTTACACACAAATCTTTTTATTACTATTTCTGAGATTTTATGGCGCCATTGAACAAATTCGAACCTACATTTCAAAATAATAATCTTTACTTTCGATAGAATTAACCAATTTTAATAAAACAAAGATTAAATGTAACTCGAAGATACGCTTTATGATTTTCTTAACGATTTCTTTGAAAATAAAAGATGTTTATTTTAGACGTGATGCGTTCATATAATAACAGACAAATAGACAGACAGACAATTCTAAAAATTATAAAATGTTCTTATTTAATTATTTTCAGTTCCCCATAATGATTTTAGCCACCAAAATATATATACAATGTACAGAAAGAGACACAACATGTTATCATCATTTTTATTATATGTATATATTTAAAGAGAGATGGCGCTGCTAACATCAATTCTAAAAATAAAAGAGATTAATTGACGCGATTGATACATTATATAAAACGTAAGAGAACTTATAAATCAGTGCCTGCACAGTAAGCAAAAAATAAAGTTTGACTTTCGCCAAAACCAACGCAATTGTTAATAGCTCTTTTAAAATTTGATTTACCACATAGAGTACTCGGCGGTAAAGAATAAATTAAGTTTGTCAACACGCAGTAGGGCAGCGAGTAATATAATAAAGATTAGCAGTAAATATGAAAACTCATCTACAGGAAAAAACCACATTTGCAATTATTGCATTACATTTTCACAACACCACCATCTATCGAAGAAATGGGTAAACTATTGTGCTTCAGATTTAGTTAATAACGTTAATATATTTTTGTATAATATATTTAATACGTTCTTTATTACTTTTGTTTACTGCGTTTTAGATATACATAATTATATCATTATTTTACATAATTTAACTATGATTTATGATATGATATTAGTTTAAAATGCACTTGATGACTCAAACAAAGCCACCGTTGAGCAAATTCGTACCTATACTTCCCTACCCATACTTCAGAATATTTATCATAACTTTTGATGGAATGAACTGATTTTAATGAAATAAAGACTAAATGTAACCCGAAGATACACTTTATAATTTCCTTAACAATTCTTATGATATAAATTAGTACTTTATACGTGATACGTTAACAAACAAACAGACAGACAGACAGACAGACAGACAGACAGAAAATTCTAAAAATGGTAGAAATGTATTTAATTACTTATTTTTAGTACCCCTCAATCACTTTTATTACAAAAATATAAAATGTACAGACATCTGCTATTTACAGTTTTATTATATGTTTAGATAAAAAAATCATACAACTGCATTTCCATATTATTTTATGTGTATTTATGACCAATTTCGTTTTATGTGTATTATCAAATAAATGTAAATTTTACCGATAACGGTAAAATGTTTCTTTATTTCCGTTTACTTCTGTCTTACCATCGGATGCTTCGTTGTAATACACCTGGATCCTCTCCAGCTGCAGCTCGCTGTCCCCGCGATAGTGCCCCGTAGTGTCGATGCCGTGTTCATCTGATATTATCTCCCAGAACTGAGGAATTTAAGACACACAGATTATTTTTATAGAAGTGAAAGTGAAAAACGATTACAAAATTTGTGTGAACGTACAAAATTTGTCAATAAACAAGTTTAACTGTTTTATTAAAGAAAAATTGTACAAAAAGGGTTATTATAATATCAAGGAATACATGAATGAAAATAACCCCTGGGAATAAGGTGATAATTGAAATTATGAAATTGTACGAAATTATTGTAAAGTAAAATATGTTAAAAATAAGGTCTTCTAGGTTTCTTGTTGGTTCTTCACAGAACAGAGGTATTTTCCAAACCAGTGGTAACTAAAAAATGACTTTCAATAAGTATTATGTAATAATCAATATTGTATAAAAATTATTCTATTCTATAACAGGTTTCGGCCTTGTCGCGGCAGGGGAGCGTGGTAGTAGTAGTTTGGTCACCCACGGTTGGCTCGAGGCAAACCCAAATTGGCTAATCCGAGAGGGCTTAGCTTGTCAATTCGGATGTGTATTGTGAACTGTGGGGAGAGGGGTGTCTTCCACCCCTACCACCACAGCTGAGGAGAAGTTGCGGGGGAAGAGGAGCATTGATATGGTGATGCGCCAATCTCCCTATCCTTCGTTGCTCTTACAAGGCTGCACAGTTGACGCGATGGTGGTGAGGATGCGGGGGGAGAAGAGTGTTGATATTCGCTGCGCCCCTCTCTGTACTAAGTTGAAATTTTGTCGACGGTGGAGTCATAGACCTGATCCACCGCTGGGGTCAGGAAGGCTGGTGCCTCTAAGTGCTCGATATTCCAGGTCCCATGATCTTCTCGTATATTGGACTCGGAGGGGTCCGTAGCACAGATGGAGTTGGAGGCCACATGAGAAAGAGAAGGGGGAAGAGTAGTCCTCTTTCGAGAAGGGGCCACCGTGTGGCGGCCAGTGCTGTTGGGGTTGCAGATGTGTGTGAATGAGTTCCCGTGGCCCTACAAATATGCGGCGATGTTTGAACACCATGGGGTTTTAGACAATGCAAGTTCGACATAACTGGCAATGACACTGGCAAGGACGGACCCCGAACTCGGGTGCGCAAAGGCATTTCCCCATGTAAACAAGCAGTAAAATTAAAAACGTTGTACAACCGACTTCAATATAAATAATTTAAAATTAAAAATTTTGTAGAGCCGACTTCAATATAAGTTATTTAAGAATAACTTAAAAACTATTGGTCTGACCTTGATCAAATTCATATGGGACCACACGAGAAGTACCAGCTTTCAAATAAAAAAAGAATCATCGAAATCGGTTCACCCAGAAAAAAGTTCTGAGGTAACACACATAAAAAAAAAAAACGAAAAAAAAAAACATACAGTCGAATTGAGTACCGGCTCCTTTTTGGAAGTCGGCAGATAAAATGAGAACATCATCAATGTCGTCGAAGTCAATTAAATACGCATTATTAAGGATAACTCAAAAACTACTGGTCAAACTTTGATCAAATTTATAAGGGACCACATGAGAATTTTTTTCCACGCTTTCAAATAAAAAAAAACATCATCGAAATCCGTTCACCCAGAAAATAGTTATGAGGTAACACACATAAAAAAACATACAGTCGAATTGAGTACCTCCTCCTTTTTGAAGTCGGTAGAAAAAAAGGTAGGGTGTAGCTATATTAGTAGTATATTTGTAGCACGAATGGGTCGGCTCGACCGGAGAAGGACCACGCTCTCACAGAATACCAGCGTAAAATAGCAGCTTAATGCTGCTGTGTTTCGTATGGTGAGTGTACAGAACCGGAGACCGACCGCCCGAGTGTAGAGAACCGGAGAGAGACTGGAAAAGAGGCATTCCACCTTAGTCCTCACGGGTGACAATGCATCTGCATTTTGATTCTTTATTGAGGATAAATGTCTATGGGCCACAGCAACCTCTTACCATCAGGTGGAGACTGTGTGCTCGTTTGTCACCCTATCCTATAAAAAAATGCTACACAGTGATAAAATACGATACAATACGAGCAGTGTCACAAAAACGGTCAGACATTTAAATTACATTCACGGCTCTAGCTACAATTCGAGCCGAGAATCTGCGACCTGGTAAAGTAAGTTTTTCACTTCTAATAGAAAATCTATTTTGGGTCAACATTACCGGGGTAATCATTATCATTATAATCATTACGGCCTTGTATAAGTCCACACTATACATAGGCCCCCAAAAGAATGCCAGAAAGTATGGTGCTGAGCCACCTGCATTCGTCGACTTTCAACTTTGTCAACGAGTCATTTACATATTCAGATTCAAACTCACTCTAGGCCTTTGAAATTAGCCGCCTTATCGGCATTGAAATTAAACTGTTAATTGCAATTTAAGGTGCTGACTTACAAAGTGATCTGTGTTTAAAGTTACATACTATATACGTCAAAGTGCTGAGCACAGGCCTCCTCTCATTTCTGAAAGGGTTTTAGGACAAGGAAGTGTCCGCCGCGCTGCCCCAATGTGTGTTGGCGAACTTCACATGTCTTCGAATTTTTTTCTCTTATTTCTCAATCAGGTTTCCTCACGATGTTTTCCTTCACCGCAGAGCACCTGGTAAATCAGCACTTAAAATTGCAATTAACAATTCCATTGGTGCCGGCGGGGATCAAATCAGATTGCTCGCATACTGTGAAATTTACAGCGAGCGCTAACCATCTGAGCTAGCACGACCGCGGCTCTTTGTAAAATGAGTGAAATCTACGCATGTCTGATAAATAAAATAATTTGAGGAGCTGTCAAGTCTAGCAACACGCGTAGGAATAGCGCGGCTGATTAATGAAGGCTAATAATTTTCTGCTCACTAGATGTCGCTAGTTGTCACTGAGGTAAGTTTTTTGTTACGCAATGTAATTTAATTGAGAAGTTGGTTTTTAATAAAAGTTTGTCAGTTTCTAGAGCATTAGGTATATTAATACACAAAATGCGTCAGTGGTTTGCTCTTTAATTTTTGCAAATTTTTACCTTTTTTTTTTATGTTTTCTACTTTTATGAATAAGTATCTGTGTTTTAGCTTATTTATTTTTAATCTTATTAATATGGAATATAGCTAATAATACAGAAAGAAACAATAACCTTTACATTTTCCAAACAAATTAACTTCCCGGCTATGAAATCTGTCAAATATTATACCTCACTTGCTAATGGCGCCGCCCTGGTGGCAGAAAAAGTTGTGGGCATCTACAACTTTTTCTGCCACCAGGGCGGCGCCACTAAAGTAATAACATAAAGTAAAGTTGTAGATGCATTCCTTGCGACAAAAGCCTTTCGGTAATAAAACTTTCTTTTATAGTATAAGGGTGACAAGCGAGCACACAGTCCACCTGATGGCTCTATAAGCATGGCTCTATCAAGTATAATAAGTACCGCGTAAGACTAAGATGTTGATTTGATTTTACTGTCGTCCGTATGTGGCTTTATATAAGAGAATGGTGACGATGATAATGAACATTTGGTTCATGACCAATCATTAAATCAGCTGTGGGGTGGTTGTGAGTTATCAAATTACCGTCGGAGCAGATGTGTTACGAGATTTTACGTGGTAGTGCCACGCTGCAGCTTCATTATGGTTGTAGCACGAATGGGTCGGCTCGACTGGGCTAGAAACACGTTCTCACAGAATACCAACGTAAAATAGCAGCTTAGTGCTTCTGTGTTTAGTATGGTAGTGTAGATGTAGAGAACCTTAAACCCTTTTTGCTGGAGTCGAGGCATTCCATCTCGATACTGAGAGGTGACACCGCATCTGCATTTGATTATATGAGGATAAATGTAGATATCTATTTGCCACAGCATCCACTTAGCATCAGGTGGACTGTGTGCTCGTTTGTTACCCTTATTCTATAAAATAGGTATATCGACCTTTTCTGTCACTGCTTAACTCTGGAGGCCTGTGCGCAACAGTGAATGTATATGGCCAAAACTTTTTAATTACTATTAACCATAACAATGAGAGCATCCACGACTTTTTCTGCCACCAGGGCGGCGCTACTTTACAGTGAGGTAAAATATTTGACAGATTTCATAGCGGGGACGATAATTTCTTAGGAAATTGTAACCTTTAAGGTTTCTTTCTGTATTATTAATTATATTTTATATTAATTACATTAGAAATGAATATGGTTTATTTAACTATAAATACTTATAACTAAAAGTCGATTTTTTTTAAAAAGATTTATAAAGTGCAAAAACACTGACGCATTGTGTTGTGTGTTAATATAATACTCTAGATAATGATAAACTTTTATTTAAAATTAATTTCTCAATTAACTGACATTGTGTAACAAAAAAAAACTTTACCTCAGTGTCAACTAACGACATCTGGTGAGTGGAAGATTAGTAACCCTCATTATGAACAATGCTATAAGCAAAGATATTAATTATAATAAAATATCTTTGGCTATAAGTCTTTTGGCACGTCACGTAAATCATGAAACAGTGACGGGTACTGAGTGGCCTATATGTACATTTGATGACGCTGCTTGTATCCGAGAAACTTCTGATGTACCTATTTATATAAATTCATCCATTAAATTCTATAAAATTTTACAGTCGCTTAGTTACCCTACACATGAGTAGCACCAGTACTAAGAGTTTTTGGAACAAGTGGCAGAATAAAAAAAATTGTACAATCGACTTCAATATAAATATAACTCAAAAACTATTGGTCAGACCTTCTTCAATTTATAGGATATATAGGACCACCTAAGATGCATCAGCTTTTAAATAAAAGAAGAATCATCAAAATCCGTTCACCTAGAAAGAAGTTCTGAGGTAACACACTAAAAAAAACCGTCGAATTGAGTACCTCCCCTTTTTTGAAATCGGTTAAAAAGGCGGTAATTCTTTATTCGATATATTTGAATGTGGTTATTTAAAAAAACAATGCAATATTCATTTAAAATGGTTTAACATTGTACACGACTGCCCAACCATGGCCCTAAGTCACGTCGTCGCGTAGCATTCGTAAGTAGAGCATAACAGACGTATAAATAGATTTTCATTTTAGTCGCGTCAAAGCACGTAGACAATAAAGTATAATTTATAAATATAATGAATATACGAATTTTTAAACACACCTTTGAACCGATTTGGTTGCCGCATTGACCAGCTTGTAGGTGCACTATTTCACGCATTTTTAATTATTTATTACTGTCTAACTCGTAAGAAGCAAAGGAAAACAAGAATACGTAGTAACTATTTTGAGAGACGGTGACACGTGGGCTGCCGATGTTTGCTTTGCTATTTGTTTGTAACATAAAAATGAACATTGTGTGTGATGTTTAAATAATGAAAAATTTACGAATAAATTTGGCTAATTTTACAGATTGTGATATTAAAAACTTTCTAACCAGCGTATGTTGAGACAAGTTCTATTTTGTTTGTCCGCTATCCATAAGTTGATTTTAATAGAAACTTTGAAAGAAAAGTTATTTAAAAAATATAAAAATAAGTAGGTATATTGTTTTCGATATGTTTTTTATATTTTTATATTTGTATTTTATAAGTATGTACCTTCCATAATGGAAAGTGTGCACACACGGGCACACTATATTTTATGATGTCTGTGTGATTTCGAACATAAGTAAATTATCATTAATCTGTGGTACAATGGACGTCAATTCAATTATCGATTCTTTGGTGGGAATTTGAACTGAGGGCGCAATTTTTTTTCCAAATTCAAATTATTTTGCTAAAAACTATTTAAATATCGTTTTTCTTAGTTGAAAAATCTTGTAAATACAGTATAATTAATACATTATAATAAAATACAGTATAGTCTTGTAAATACCATTGTATTATCATGTTAAATACTGAGACCGGGGGTGAAACCCCTCCCCCCAACCCCGGCCAGCGGCCCGGGTCCCTTAGGTAAAAGTAGTAGAAGAATGGAGTCCCAAATGCGTAAACGGCCGCGGGGTGAGGACTATTTTTTGAAAAACTCTACTAACAGTGAATTTCAAGCTTTTGTTGAAAGCACCAATAACAAAAGGCTGGGCAATAAGAGTCTAATATATCTGAACCATATTTTTACGACAGACATAAAAGTAGTGGGGTTCAAACGATATGTTATAGCTAATATTTTTTTTATTTTATAGGAGAGGGGGCAAACGAGCATGCGGCTCACCTGATGGTAAGTGACTACCGCTGCCCATGAACAAATGTAACACCAGGGGAACCAGGCGAATTGCAGATGCGTTGCCGGCCTTTTAAAAAGGAGTAGGCTCTTTTCTTAACAAACACGGCTTTCCTGGACAAGTTCGAACTGAAGGCGTACATCCCAGCGGCACAAAATGGGAAAATGGAAATCATTCGGTTTGTGCCGACCAATATGTCACATAAAGAACTATATTATAAGCTTTCGTCAATATATGAGATAATTGCTGCGCGTAGGTTTCTTAAGAAAGTTGGTCAGGAAAGGGTGCCACTACAGACTGTCAGCGTTAATTTCCTTGCCAATACTTTATCTGACAATGTGAAGTATCATTTGTTTTCCTACAGAGTCTTTGAATACATTCCACCTCTGCGACAGTGTTATAAATGTTTTAAATTTAACCATTCAGCCAAAGTTTGTAATGGCAAACAGCGCTGCGATCTCTGTTCAGGAGACCATCATTCTAATGTTTAGTGACAAACCCAATGACTTCAGTTGCGTGAATTGCAGTGTATCACATTTGGCAATATCTAATTTATATCCAATTAAATTTAAAATAAGTCAAGAAAATAAGTGTAAAAATAACTTATGCAAGCACTGTTGCCAAAAACAAAAGACAAACAACATGACAATGATTCTCCAGCTCTTGCAAATAAAATTAATGTTGATCCCAGTCGTCCTGCGTCTCTTGTACAGAAACCTGTAAATAAAACTCAGTCTGTAAAATCAGCCACATTAAAATCGCTTTCTTTAGACGATCTTAAAAGTCAACTTATAAATAACGCTGAAATCACTAACGCAATAGTTCGGACGCTTACACAGCGTAACTAGTAGATTCTAGACGCTTATTCCACCAGCAAACAAGGGGGACGACACTCCCATTAAAATAATGTCAATTAAAGATCTATAGATTAAAAACCTTACCATTTAATTATGGATAGTAGAAGCCTTAAAAAGCCTGTATAAAGTATATAACAATTAAATATACAAAGTATTTATATATAATACCCGTAGGATTCCTCTTTTGACTATTTACATGAAAATAACATAGATATTTGTCTCTTGAATCAAACTTAGTTAAAAGATAATCAGCCTTGTCGGATACCTGATTACAATATGTATGTATTTTAAGAATGCCATCAATGGACATGGTTGTGTAGCGTGTAGCAATTCTTACTAAAATTTTAAATACGAGATAATTTCATCAGCTTTTTATAAAGATTTACAAACTTTAGCGTTGTGATTATTGTCCTCCTTCAGGCCTTGTGAAAGTAAGGAATTTAAGTGATATTATACAAAATCTTCCCAAACTTATGTTTGTGGCTAGGGATTTTAATGCACATCATATTGCATTCGGATGCCTATCTTATAAAACTAGATGTGAACAATTACACAACATTATAGATGACTTAGATTTATGTAATATGAACCATAATGCCCATAGACTGAAAATTTGTCAGGAATATTCTTTTTGCTGAGTAAAGGTCAGCTAAGAACGGATTTTCTGAAATTCCACCCGCAAGGGGGTTGCGGTGGCGTTAATTAAAAAAATCACATTGTCAAACTATAGCTATGTATTTTTGGCATGTTGAAAATAACCAAGAACGGATTTCATGAAATTGCACCCACACATTAAAAATAAAAAATAAATAACTTTTAATCTATAGGTCCTTTAGTCTCTCTTAAAACTCTAAAACGGCTGGATTGATTATGATGAAATTTTTTGTGTGTGTTTAAGTTGTTTGTCTTGTTTCTGATCTAAAACATGCCAAACAAAATCGTTAAATTGTTGCTTGAGCTTCTTTGATGTTCAAGGGGTATTCGCTAATGTTCAACCAGGAATTATAGTACAAATTTTATCTAAATTAGGCATTCCAGGTTTACTATGCAAATGCATTTATAGTTTTCTTACTAACAGAACCCTATATGTACAATATTCTTCATGGACCTAGAACTGTGTCAAAAGGCACAACGCAAGGCGCCACATTGTCTCCTTTACTAGACAACCTTTATACATATCTAATATGTAAATAATGCAAATATCCTTTAATTTACTGATGACTTAGTTTTTTACAGTGTAAATTATAGGTACAGATTCTGCAATTGATAATGTAAATTTAACGCTCTTTAATTTATGAAAATATTATGACAACCTTAAACTTAAAATGAATCCACAAAAGAACAGATGTATGTTATTTATTAAAGATTTTCCTTCTACAGAAGTAATGTATAATGATTACGCTTTTCCTATTGCAAATGAACATAAATCTATATATAATATCTAGGTATTGTTATAGATAAAGAAATATCCACATTACCAAAATTTAACAAAAATCATTAAAACGTTTGAACATTCTTAAATGTTTAGCTGTGTCACATGGGATGCTGCTTCTCTGACAATTTATATTTTGTATAAAGCTATGTAAGAAGTCATTTTGATTATAGTTATATAACATATGACAGTAGGTATGTAAATAGGTTAGAAATAGTGCAGAATAAAGTCCTGAAAACTATATCTGAGGCTATTTTAATGCCTGGGAGAATTCATAAGATGCCTTAGGTATTTTCTGTGATCTTTCCAAGGCTTTCGATTGTGTTCATCATGAGACATTAATCAGGAAACCACAACATTACGGTGTAAAAAATTTGGCGCTTAGACTTATTACTTCATATTTAAGTAACAGAACTCAAAAAGTCGTGATCAATGGTAAAGGTTCCTCCGGATCGGTAGTATCAATGGGTGTTCCTCAGGGCTCGATTCTTGGCCCATTCTTGTTTTTAATCTATATTAATGACTTACCTTATCTTGTAGGGGACAATCACGATATAGTATTATTTGCCTCTTTAATTTTCAAACTCTAACGGCAGTTAATTAATTATGACGATGTAAATAATGCTCTATCCAAATTGGTACATTGGTTTAACGCCAACAATATGCTCTTAAACAGCATTAAGATAAAGTGTATTCAATTTACAATACCTAATGTAAAACATTCGAATACCAATGTGCTGTTAAATGGGGAGGAGTTGAGTCTTGCGGATACCACTGTTTTTCTTGGTATTACTATTGACGCAAAACTTCAATGGGGACCCCATATAACTAAATTAGCAAGCAGACATAGTTTTGAAGCATATGCTGTAAGAAAGATTAGAAGTCTCACAGATGTTGAGACAGCTAGATTAGTGTATTTTAGTTACTTTCATAGCGTAATGTTTTATGGAATTTTGCTATGGGGAAATTCGACTGATATTGAAGCTATATTTGTTTTGCAAAAGAGAGCCGTACGGGCGATTTATAACCTAAATTGTAAAGAGTCCCTCAGAGAAAATTTTTAAGAAATAAACATATTAACTTTGGCATCGCAATATATTTATGAAAATGTAATCTACATAAAAACATAAATAGCTTTAACAAGAATAAGGATGTGCATACTTTAAGCACTAGGAACAAACATAAGCTTGTAATGCCAGTTACTAGACTCCACAGAATCGGTAATTCATTTATGGGGCAATGTATACGCTTTTACAACAAAATCCCAGAACATATTCAAAGTTTGTCAATAAACAAGTTTAAAAGTTTTATTAAAAAAAAACTGTACAAAAAGGGTTATTATAATATCAAGGAATACATGAATGAATATACCCCCTGGGAATAAGGTGATCGCCACTATGCTGGTTCTGTGAAAAATCATTTAAAAATTGTAAGTGAAATATGTTTGAAAAAAAAAGCCCCGCCGGGTTTCTTGCTGGTTCTTCCCAGAACAGAGGTATTTTCCGGACCAGTGGTAAATAAAAATGACTCTCAATAAGTATTATGTAATAAACAATAATGAATAAATAATGATTCTATTCTAGTCTATTCTAATGTACTCGACTCCAATTGGAGCCATGGAGGTCGAAACAGTCATAATGTCACTTTCACTTTGACGGTTATTTCTATTAGAAAAGTTCTGTATAAAATTTTTATCAAGTAATAATCAACCATTAAAAAAGTCTTACCATATCATTTAACTGTTCAATCTCCCTTTGGGTTTTGCATGAGATTTGTTTTGTAATTAGTTTCCAACATTAACCCAAATTCTTGTAAACCTGCAAACACAATATCAAAATATACATAAATAATGCGTGTGGCCTTTGTTTTGAAACAAACAATGTTCAGTGCTACTAAATGAGGTAAATATAATTAAAATATAAAGTGAGAATAATTGGAATTTACATGTATTTTGAGATGATGTACCTTGTATACAGATGTCAGTAAACTGATTCTCATGTAAGGAGCGCTGTATCTGATCCCCAGATAAAGTTCTGTCAGAGCTTTCATCTGGATAATAATTTTACTATTTTTTAAGGCAGATGTAGTCTTTAAAGTTCTGAAGCGAATTTATTCTGTAAATAATTATAAATATCTCCTTATATTAACCGACTCTCGATTTAATTTCTTTTTTTAAATGAAAATTACTCAATTCATTTTAAAACTAACTAGATCGTGTTTAATATTAAAGAACTAATACTTAACTTGTCAAAAAAGAGTTTTGGAGTCGCTGTTCGCGCTACTTTTGCACTACCGCTTAACGCTTATGAGATTTGTTAATTATTATCCAATAAGAGTATTGCAAGGCTCATTTCAGAGTTTCCTATCTACCGCCTTTTATCCCTTTAGCATGTGCACTATTGTGTTAAAGGGGTTCCCATAAGTTCAGAAGACACGACACCAACCGCATTGATCCTATCTCACGTCATCGCTCTCGCCTTTGTGTAATTTCGATATTAAACTATACCAAAATCATCGTAAAGTGTATAGACATTTACTATAACGCTATATTTTGGTATTATCTGTGAACTTCATATGTGTGAAGAAAGCCGGCCGTCCAATCATTGTGGCTGCATCCCTTGCAATACGAGGCAGATCAGCGTAAGTCCAGGTGAGTGTACATGCATTCTTTCACATCCTTCCTGTAGCCCGAATTTAAGGCATTTGCAGAATCGGGAAATAGTAAATTCGCACCGCATCATATGGTCCATTAATTTACGTATAATCAAAAATTTCATTTAATTAAATTTAAAAAGGTCATTTAACCAAACACACCATATTTTGGCCCGTCGCCTGGGTTAGAACCATTTTTGGTCACTTCGGCCGGAATAATTTTAACCATTTTCTGGGCCTCCTCGTTGAATTATAATTAATTAATTATCCAGCCGCGTTTATGTGGATTCCTTCACATAAATGTATTACTGGAAATGTAATCGCTCATAAGATTGCATGTAAAGGAATAAATCCACTTGATGTAAGCCATATTTTACCTTTACCTATTACTTATTGTTACACTGAAATAAGAAAGAAAATCCTTTTATTATGGAAATATATGCGGAAGAAGGACCAAGAAAAAAAAGGCAAGTAATAAGTATAAGGAAGTATCCAGGAAGAAATACCTGTAAAGCCGTGGTACGCTAATATGAACGAAGCAAGCCGTAACTATATTACTGCGGTTCGGCAACCATAAAATTCCTGCACACCGATACACAGATATATTATAATTATATTACATTATAGTGAAGTGTGTGACGGTGACAGTGAAAGTGAGCCCATCGCAAATAATGACCCCTGACGCTTGACTGTGTTTTTGAGGAATATGAAATATTTTTTCCTATTTACAAATACATTAAATCCACAATAGAAAATCTGTAAAAACGAAGTTACCGAATGAAATGAAGATATGGCTTAAAGAACAAGCATTCAGGCTTAAAATCTAAAAAAACAAATCAATTGTCATTAACTTGTCAAACAATGTTACGAAGTGATAAAAATCGTAAAAATCTACATGATTTCTAGTGTTGTTGATTAATAGAATATAAAATATACTTTGTTAACTATAGTAGTTATATTATAATGTTATTTATATGTAGATATTTAAATTTAGTAAGTATTTTGGGTTAAAATGTTTTGTATTAAAGTGATAGAGGGAATCTTAAATCAAGACCTTTATTTCTTTTGTGGTTTTCATTCCCGATAAACTTATGACGTGTTGTGGTGTACTATAGCAATTTTATAGTTGCAAAAACGTTTTCACGTAAGTAAACAAATTGTTTTGATCATAAAATAAAATTATTAAAACGCCTTGTATTCGCGGGGTAAGAATATCCACTACCCCATATCGTCCTGTGGGAGAAGAAGCGACGGAGGGAAAAACCAGGACATGGGCAGCGTTTTCCTAATAACAATTAGAAAACTGTGGTTGCCAACCTGCAAGCCTCCCCTTATGTGCTTATTAAGCATATAAGGGGCCTGTTCGTCTGTGGACTAAGCTGTAATAAATAAAAAAAAATTCCTAAATAACAGTCCTTTATATTAGAACAAAATAATTGTGGTAAGAATATTTATTTGATTGTCGACCTTCATAGCATTATATTGGAAAGACTTTCCATTTACTCCCATCGAGTTGCGGGTTGATACCTATTTTTGCAGAAAAGTTACACTATTATAAGCACACACACAAAGTTACAATATGCGGAAGCGTGTAATTTTTGAGAAAAAAGTTATTGAAAATCAATTATTCTTACATTCTTTATGTCTAATCCTACAATAAAACTGACGCCATTTTTTTTATTGTTATTGTCAGTAGGGATGTCGATCCTTCCCGAAAAATATCGATTTTTTAAATAGATTCGAACTGTAAGCTGATATATCGATTCCCGAAAAATCGATTTCTAAAATATCTATATTTTTTCATGTTTGCATTTATAATGTAAATATAAATCCATTTTATGAGAAAAAAATCCCCTTCATCATAAAATATAGGGGGACTGATTCAGAAGGATTTCTGTACCTATTTTGAGACTGCTACGTCTCCGGCACTGCGGGAAGAGCAGCCTCTACGCCTTAGCGTAACAAATCGCAGGCATCCCTCCTCGCCTCCGTTGTTACAGCAGACGGAGGCTGCTCCCCCTACGCGCCTCCGGCTCTATAAAACCACTCTAGGGGTAGGACAGACTCGTACCAGGTGGAGTCGGGGTCAATCAATTCGGTTCTTTGACATAAGTTGAACCTAACCTATTTTATTTGTTATCTGCCCTAATTGGTACTGTTAAAATAAAACAAAATTCAATAAGAGATCATTTATTATGGTATCTTTCTTGTTTTTCATAAAATGGAATTATATTTACATTATAAATGCAAACATAAAAAATATAGATATTTTAGAAATCGATTTTTTATGAATCGATACATCAGTTTACAATTTGAATCTATTTAAAAATCGACCCTTTTCGGAAAGAATCGACATCCCTACTGACGACAATGACATTACAAAATGGCGTCAGTTTTATGGTAGGATTAGATATAAACAATGCAAGAGTAATTGACTTTCAACAACTTTTTTCTCAAAAATTTCGTGTTTCCGCATGTTCTAAGTTTGTGTGTGTGCTTATAATAGTGTAACTTTTCTGTAAAAATACGTATCAACCCGCAACTCGATGGGAGTAAATGGAAAGCTAAGCCATTATATTTAATGTGGGTTTTATTTAAAGTAGGTTTTTTGGCTTGAAAGAGTGCCATACGTATTATTAATATTTACGTGGTAGAGCCATGCTGCAGCTATATAAGTGGTATAGTTGTAGCACGATTGGGTTGGCTCGACTGGGGAAGGACCACACTCTCCCAGAATACCAGTGTAAAATAGCAGCTAATGCTTCTGTGTTTCGTATGGTGAGTGTAGAGGACCGGAGACCCTTTTTACTGTAAACAAGGCATTCCATCTTATTCTTCACGGGTGATAATGCATTTGCATTTAATTAAAAATTGAGGATAGATATAGTTGTTTATGGGCCACAAACAAGTCCACAGTCTACCATCAGGTAGACTGTGGACTTGTTTGTCACACTTATCCTATATGTATATAAAAACCTGGAATTATTGGTTGTTTTATTTCAACTTTATGATAAGACAAAAACAGAGATCAGTCGATGAATTCATTACGCTGTGAGTTTATGACTCATCTTGTCACATGTACCTTAAAACTTAAAAACAAGACTGTTGTTAGTGATGACATATGAATCTGAGACATTGGTCCTTTACTGCTGGCCGCATAAGGAAGCTCAAGGTATATAGACTCCGTAACAAGGATATCCGCAGTAGAACCAGAGCGACCGACATAGCCCAACTCGTAGCTTAAAGAATGTACAACCTATACATAGACCCATAGACATCTACATTTATCATTGTTTGGGAATTAAAATGCAGATGCGTTGCCAGCTGTGAGGACTAAGATAGAATGACTCTTTCCAGTGAAAAGGGTCTCCGGTTCTCTACACTCACCATACGACACAGCCGCGTTAAGCTGCTATTTTATGCTGGTTTTCTGTGAGAGCGTGGTCCTACCGAGGACCAATATACTACTAATATAGCCGCAGCATGGCTCTACCACGTATGGTAAATTTTTATGCTATTTTTTTAGAAGTCCTTATTTCACATAGACTATTTCTAACCGACTTCAAAACGGAGGAGGAGGTTCTCAATTTGTCAGAATCTTTTTTTTTATGTATGTTCACCGATTACTCGAACCTATTTGGAAACTTCCTTTTTAGTTTCAAAGTGTCCCAATTAAATTTCCCAAAATCGAAAATATGAAGTCGGTTGTACAATTTTTTTTATTTAATCATTTGTTATGAGTTGCGATGGGGTGATGATGATGATGAAATGCCTTTGTCGCAGTCACATGGCAAGTGTTTGTTTTCACTACGTTTTTACTAATTCACTTTCGTGTATGTCTGTCTGTATCATATATAATAATTGATTTTAAACCAAATTCCTGATGATATAGGACTTGACATTTTGAACATAGCTCATTCGGATAATGTAAGAATATGAAAAGAAGAACATGTTACATTTAACAATTTTAATTTTATGGTTAATTATTATATCTAAAAAGATATTCACGCAATCATTATGACTACATTTCTCTTTATTGTTAAATTTGATCATCCCTTTGTGTCATTTCCAGATGAAAAATGGAGGAACCGGTGAATATAGAAGTGTCCATAGACATGGAGATGCCCGTCAAAACGGATGTGTCTGTGGAAATGGAAGAGCCAGTCAAAACGGAGGAGCCAGTTAAATCGGAAACCACCACTTCATCACAACCACTAAAATTCATAAGCGTCACCAGTTCAGTCCTTACAGATGAACAGCGAGAAATGTATGAGTCAGTCCTTGCCACGTGGAAGCCTGTCATGTTTCCCAAACGAATGAAACGTTATATTTGTGAGAAATGTAACAAGGAATTCAAAAACTACCAGAATCTCTACCTTCATACCACGAGGGTTCACTCCTCCGAAGAGTCTGCTGTCATTTGTGATATTTGCGTCAAAACATTCAAAAATAAACATTATTTGTACATGCATAGAATGAATAAGCATTATTCAGAGTCCGAAAAATGTTACTGTCAGTTCTGCCTCCAAGAATTTCGTACTAGAAGGGCGCTCCACATGCATGTTAAGCGCGCGCACCCTAATACTCTTCCCGAAATCAAGTGCGAGCAATGTGGTAAGGAGTTCAGCGTGCCCTACAAACTTCGATACCATATAGACGCCTGCCACCGAGACGACAAAGAAAAATATAAATGCCACGTTTGCGAGAAAGTTTACAAAAGTCACCTCAACCTGAACAGACATCTGCATTTTCAACACTCGCAAGTCGAAAGACATCGCTGCGTCTTTTGCCCGATGACGTTCAAGTCCCGTCATCATATGAAGCGTCATATTTTGAACATCCATCCACCTTTAGAATCGAAAGTGCAATGCCCAGAGTGTTTGAAAGAGTTTAAAAACGACCAGTACCTCAAGGAGCACATGCAGGTCCACACTTCTTTAGAAAAGAAGGTGAAGTGTGATTTGTGCGATAAATTCTTCCATTCCGCGGTGCGTTTGAAGAAGCACAAGAAGATAGTGCATCCGGACAAGCCAAAGATACGTTGTGAAAAGTGCGATAAAGAATTTGCGCACGCGCATTACCTGAGACGCCATAACAACTCCGTTCACGTGGAGGTCGACGAGACGAAGTATGAACACGAGTGTGGGCAATGCGGGAAGAAATTTAAAATCAAGAGATATTTAAACAACCACTTGCAAAGGCACGAGCAGCAGCACCTGAAACGGATTTCGCAGATGGTAAAGACGGTGATGGGTGATGAGGTGCAGGAGGTGAAGGTGCCAAAGAAGCGGGGCAGGCCGCGGAAGGCGAGGAAGGAGATCGAGTTCATCAAATGCGAACCAATGTCCAGTTCCGAATCGGAGTCTGATGAAACTGAATCCGAGGAATCTGAGTGAACTAAAATAATACGTGCAAAGTTACCTTAAAGGGGTGACCAAAATTGTTTTTTAAGGTGCATCAAAGAAAATTTAAGCTCTGTTTGTAGAGCTATAGTTCTAAAGTGAAAAACTTTGTTCATAAAGTTAACTTTCTATTCTTATATTTAGACCGAGGTCTACTAATCTAAAATTTGTTCGGCGCGAGTTGGTAATCATTATGAAAACGTCTCGCAATAGGGACTGTCGCTTAAGTATCGCTATCTATATGTGACAGATTGCAATACTTAAAGAGACAGAGTTCGTAAGCACAGAGTTTTGTGGCACGAGGAACGCATCTGTTGTTAAGCGCGAGGCCGGCGAGCTGACACGACGGTAATGTTGGTCATAAAGTTCTAATATAATCGGGGCATCCACAACTTTTTTGCCACCAGGGCGGCGTCACTTCGGCGTAAGGTGAAATATGTGACAGATGTCATAGTGGGGAAGTTAATTTGTTAGGCAAATGTAAGGGTTTGTTTGTTTCTTTCCAAAATATTTGTTGTATTTTATATTAATTAGATAAAATTGATTAACCAAACTACGGATATTCGTGACTGTAAGAGAATAAAAAAGAAAGTGCAAAATATTTAAGAGCAACCACTGAGGCATTGTTTTGTGTAAATAATAGCGCTAGAAACTGAAAAACTTTTATTTGAAACGCAACTTTTCACTTATAGTTACGTAAGTAACAATTATTTTAACTTCAGTCCTAGCTAGCGACATCTGGTGAGCGATAGATTATTAGCCCTCATTAACGGGCAGTAATTTGTTATAAGTTTAGAGACCCTGCTTTTTGGGGTTCCGTACCCGAAGGGTAACCAACAGGACCCTATTACTAAGCCTCCACTGTCCATCCATCTGTCCGTCTGTCTGACTGAGGGCTGTATCTCATAATTCGTAATAGGTAGACAGTTGAAATTTTCACAGAATGTGTATTTCTGTGGCCTCTATAACAACAAATAATAAAAATAAACTAAAAATTAAAGCTCCCCTACTAGAAACGTGTTTTACGATGGTACCAGAACCCTTTATGCGCTTTTCCGACTCGCACTTGGCCGGTTATTTATCAACTCTCGCAGAACACTACAATTACTATCATAACCTACTCTATCAATTTCTAGCTATATTAGAGAATATTAACTTTGGCACAAATTTTAGTTGTTGAAGTTGGTTCAGTTACTAAAGTTATATTGCCAGATTGCTTTAGTATGTTTGTACTCTTCTATCTTGCCGTGTAGTGGCGGTGTAAGACTATAAACTACTCTATATGATCCCGTGGGTGTCGTAAGAGGCGACAGAGGGAAACAAATCAGGAGATGGGCAGCAGCGTCTTGCTAATAACTAAAAAATAAAAAAACGGCTATTGCCTACCCGCCTGTCAGGCGTGGCAATGATGGCAATTATCCCCTTTGAGGCAATCTATGGGGGAGGCCTATGTTCAGCAGTGGACTTGAATTTGCCGTAACTGTGCTTCTACTAAAGGAAGTGTAACCTCGATCACTAATAAAAAACTAGATACACGATCCCATGCGAAAGTTCTCTAAAAACTGTCGCCAACATAGGTACGGTAGGATTAGACATAAACATTGCAAGAATAATTGATTTTAAATAATTCTTTTCTCAAAAATTACGTGTTTCCGCGTGTTGAAACTTTGTGTGTGTGCTTATAATAGTGTAATTTTCTGTAAAAATGCGTATCAACACCCAACTCGACGGACGTCAATGGAAAGCTAAGCCAGGACATTTCTTGTCACCGATTGTGTATTTAGTTTTTTTATTAGTGATCGATGGAGTGTAAGGTGGAATATGCCAACATTTACATCAAGTGAGTTAGCATTGCACACAAACTGGAGTTGGCACTATCCAGTTAACACAAACAATTACCCAGTGGATTGTAAACACATTGTCATTGTTTGTAATACGTTTCCCTTAGTTGACTTTCATAATAATAATTTCCTTCAGACCGAATTTAAGTCACGACGGAGACTAACCATCTGCGTAGGGCAGAATTATAGTGCCCGAGTGTATGTAACCATAGGTCCACTCTATTGTCTCACTCTCATAGTCCGATGTGACCGGACAGGATCAACAGCCACCTGGGTAAAACACCGCCAACTTCCTGACTCCGGACAAACTCTCTACTGAGAATTTCTTGACAGAAACTCAATAACTTTATTTTCGCTTTGGCCCGACCTGCGTTCGAAGCCGGGACAGCATAATCAGCAGTCGCGTTTACGACGAATCTTATAGAACTTATATGAGATCAAGTGATGTATTAAATGTGGTGCCATTTGTCACCTACTACCCATGATCGAGATTCCTTTAATATGAAAGTATGAACTGTGAACATTATTTTATACGTGGTAGAGCCAAGTCATAGCTATTTTATGGCTTCGACATAAATGGGTCGGTTGGACCGGAGCAGTACGACGCTCTCACAGGATACCGATTTAATGCTGCTGTGTTTCGTATGGTGAGTGTAGAAAACTGGACCCTTTTTACTGGAAACGAGGCATACCATCTAGGTCCTTAGGGGTGACAGCGCATCTGCATTTTAATTCTTAATCGAGGACGAATGTAGATGTCTATGGGTCACAGCATCCACTTACCATCAGATGGACTGTGTGCTAGTTTGTGACCCTTGTTCTCTCAGCTCTAGCCTCATGGGTGGGTTTTTTATTATTTTAAGCTGTGTAAGAACATGCTGATTATGTTCTGTTTCAGTTTCCCTCTGTCACCTCTTTCGAAACTCTCGCGGGATTATATATATACTTTTTCGCCGCTATTAAACGGCAATTCCAATTATATATTACAGTTTAAAGTATATTTGTGATAATATTTTGTCAATTTTCAAGGGTTTATGTATAATAATTTTATAGTTATAGTTTATGTACATTGTAACATGGGCAAATAAGCAAGAGGACTGATGAACCGCAAAAAGGTCTAAATACCTAATTAAAACCAGATGGCGTTGATTTATTTTTTATAAAATAGGATAATTACCAATTTATGCTACAGAATTTCCCAATATTTCGTATATTTTTTTAAATATTAAGTTGCTTATTTGTAAATAACATACTAGGTATTTTAGTATGTTATCTTTTATGCCGTTTAACAGTCCTCTGGTATATAGTCATCTATAATAGTAGTGATATCAATGGGGCAATTGTAACTAATATATAAAATTTAAGCGTTTTTAAATATTACAGAAATTATAAAAGATTAGAATAAATTAGTAATAAGCGCCGCGTATTTCAATTGTGAGCAATCTTTATTTTTATTTTAAGAAATTTATGGATGCAGCGATAGGTACCTTACGAATTGGAAACATAAGCGTCGATGAAATTACCCGAGAAATGGGGAAATGGGACGGGGAGTATTTCAAAAATATTTTAACTATTGCAAAAATTATTGCATCGCCGTAACAGCAGCCACTAGTGCTATTTTGAAAAAGAAAAACTTTTGTGCTATGCCATTACTAAAGCAAATTACAAATATACGTTTTTCACTTGAGGACATTTTCATGGGACCTAATATGATAACGTATCCACTTGCTTCGATGTCGCACGTCCTCTACGTTTAAATTGACTTAACCCGGCCCTAACTAATGCATTACATAATGCAGGGCGGCCAGTGTTGCCCGATCTCACTAAATCTGAATTTAATGTGATTACATTTCTCAATGTTGCAGTACTTTATTGTCCTATCGGGAAACATAATCGGCGCTTTAATCCTTAAAATCGAATGGGATTTTCTCTTTCTATTTTCGAAATTTATCTTGCCCTACCATTACCCATTAATATTATTATAATTGTTAATATTGTAAATATTTGAGAATACTTTTACGATTGTTTCGAAGAGGATAAGTTTTCCAACCTTTTGCGCGTGTAAAGTCCAGCTGTGAATTCTCTTGCATTTGATATACAGATTAATAACGAAGAATTTATTGTCTCTGGTTATGGCGATGGCGTCATCCAGACCTTAGTTCAGAAGCGATTCATTCGTAATTTTACATTGCTGAAGACAATGCATGCTTGCATTTTGTCAAGAGAAAAACCATTCATTCGTTGATATTTGTTGTTAATTCTCCTGTGTTTACTTTGGGATCTAAGGCACTGTAATATATCTTGCTAAGACAGCTGTAATATGGAGTACGCCGCCGTAGTTTTTTCGAAACAAGATTGTCATCTATATACTGTACATATAAATAAAATTGAAGTGTACGTAACATAAACACTCACGCCTGTCACCCAGAGGGGTAGGCAGAAACTACAGACTTCCATTTGGCACGATCCTGACACACCCCTCTCGCCTCCTTTACATCCATATACCGACGCATACACGTTCGTCGGTTTAGGGTACACCTAATCTGGCCCATTTTCAATATATCGCCGATTTGGTCCATAAACCTTCGTCTAGGGCGTCCCTTCCTGACTCTGCCGTTCACTTCTGCAACATAAATTTGCTTTGTCACTCTTTCCTCGTTCATTCTTTCTACATAACCAAATCTTGAAGTGTCTGTCTGTAATATTGAAATAACTGGCATCTGTTAAGCACAGGGATTATTTGAATGCTGTTGAAAGATAAATATTTTTCAAATTTTTGTCTGCTGTCTGTCTGTCTGTCCGGGCTATTCTTCGAAATGTCTGAAGCGATTGTGGTGAAACAGTTTTAAATTACAAACTGAACACAAGCAATGCCAGGAAGGATTATATTTTATCCGAAGATTATTGAAGATTTTTTTTGAGAAAACAAATAATTGATAGAATAAATCTTAAGAGAGACTCATCAATATTAATAGATCATATCCAGGCGAAGCCGGGGTGGGTCGCTTGTTTGTAACATTTTACACACATTTTAGAACTTCGACCTCTTCTTTTAAGTCGCTATAAAAACTTATGAATGAGTTTTTTGTAAATATAGTATAAAAAATTAATGATTCATCCTTTAATCTTTTTAAATTCTCCAATCTCTATGGTTCCAGTTTTGTGGAATGCTAAGTGAATGTAGTATATTGCAACTAATGCGTGCAACGAGTCATCGTTTATGAATATAACTTAACACAGTTGTAACAAATGTAATTTTGTCACCTGTCAAATTATGGTTTATATGTCATAAACATATATTAATTATAAACTAAAAAGTTTTGTGTCCAATATGTAGCCTGATTCATTGTATACTAGTTTCAATATGCCACATGGCATTAAGTCCGCCGTTTGTACCTTTATTACAATAAAGTGTATAAATACATAAACAATATAAGCCTTATTTATTGCATGCTAAGATTTAGTTTTATATACACTCACATCGCATCATAAATAAAATGATTTTTTTTGGGACTGTTTGGCCGGTTTTCAACATTATGCCACCGTTTTTAGATATTGTTATATAATTTTTACGACAATTTATAAATGTTTTCATTATTCATCAAAATGGATGAAATTTGTTTTTGGTCCTTCAAGCCGGATTTGTAATAGTGATCAGTAGTAAAATTTACATTTATTCATATTAAAATTAGCATAGTAACGTTTTATTCATGTTTGAGTATACTTTAATAATTACATTTAAAATTCTATCGTTATATTAACGTAGTAATAGTGCCTTTTGTCACACACACGCCCACGAACATTTTGTCACACACACGCCCACGAACATTTTGACAGGTGTCAAATTTAGACACTAATCGCTTGAAACGCGCATAATATACTTTAGATACATAATTATATTAAAACAAATTTTATTGTAAATAAGTAGAAAACTTTATTGAATGTGCAAATAAATGGTTATTTGGAAGAAATAGTTTTGTATATTTTATTTATCTAGAGCGTTCTTAATAGTCAGTAATAAGAATTTTTTTTATTGACTATTAAAAGAACTTGGAAGTTGGAATGGGGGGAGGCGGAGGATTCCCTGGAATTAGGTATGAATCTCACGAGCATCGTCTTCTCGTGGTCAAGTCTCCGTGGCACTGTGCTGTTGGCGATGCTGCCGACTTTTTAAGCACCACAAACCGAAACTTCTGACAATATTTTCGAAGGTACCTCTAAATATACAGCATGTGTGCATTTTAAAGGGTTTATCTGTCTGAAATAACTACCTTTTATCGAGCTCAGGGAGGTTATTTGTATGCCATTAAGATATGAACAAGCATTTGTTATATTTTGTCTGTATGTCCGGGCTGATTTTTTTTTATAAAATAAGGGTTATTTTATAAAAATAAATCAGCCCGGAAAAACTAGCACACTGTCCACCTGATGGTAAGTGGTTGCTGTGGCCCATAGACATCTACATTTATCCTCGTTTGTGAATCAAAATGCAGATGCATTGTCACCCGTGAGGACTAAGATAGAATGCCTCTGTTCCAGTAAAAAGGGTCTCCGGTTCTCTATACTCACCTTACGAAACGGCTTATGCTGGTATTCTGTGAGAGCGTGGTCCTTCTCTGGTCGAGCCGACACATTCGTGCTACAACTATACTACTAATATAGCTTCAGCATGGCTCTACCACGTACAAAATACTTTTAAATATACAGCATGTGTGCATTTTTAAGGGGTTGTCTGTCTGAAATAACCACCTTTTATCGAGCTAAGGGGGTTATTTGTATGCGATTAAGATATGAATAAGCATTTGTTATATTTTGTCTGTATGTCCGGGCTGATCTTCGGAATCGCTAAACCGATCGTGATGAAACTTCACGAACAGATAGAATCGATGTCAGGAGTGATGTAAGATAAATCTTATCCGAAATACTTGGATATTTTTTGTGGAATAGAACAATTAATGAAATAAGGCCATTGACACTTAAAAAAATTGAATGACGCCATATTAATAGATGCCATCTGTTTTATTTTATAGGATAGGGTAACAAACTAGCACACAGTCCACCTGATGGTAAGTGGTTGCTGTCAGACATCTACATCTATCCTCGTTTGCGAATCAAAATGCAGATGCGTTGTCACCCGTGAGGATTAAGATGGAATGCCTCATTTCCAGTAAAAAGGGTATACAGGGTATTTTTGGAACGCTCCCGAAAACTAAGACAGGCGACAGCACCAAGTATACCTTTGATCATGGGTCACAAATAAATTCGATCCTGATGAAAAAAAAATCATCTTTTAACAACGTTTTATTAGCTTTATTCACGCGCCATCATGTTAGTACAGCTAAATGAAACGATAATTTCATAAAAAATATCATGAAAATACTGAAACATAAAACCAGCAGTGGAATGACTGAATTGTATCACCTGACTAAAGGTCAATGTACTCGCGAACGCAAATTCGCGCGGCCCGCAACTAGCGGGCCATACCACTACATACGCTAATGAAAAAATACTTAAATGAAATGTAACCAAGGTTGGAGTCATGCGTTTTTATTCATCGTGTAGGTATGTTTATTATTCTCATGTATTCAGTTATGTACCTATTCAGATTAGTTCAGTACTAAGTTATTTAAAAAAAATAGTTATGAAACAGCTTACCGCTCTAAATCCTCCGTGGTCTTATGAGATGCAGCTCAAATTGTGCTCCATTCATTTCAAGGTAGATTTGGGTGCAGGCGGGGCATCATCAGCAAAGAAGTCTAACGGGGTCAGATCTGGTGAGCGAGGTGGCCAAGCGTGTGGTCCTAGTCTGCCGATCCAGCGATCATCAAATAGCTCATTGAGGCGCTCACGGACGAACCTCACGACATGGTATCGCTGTCTGTTCAGTCGCTGTGGCAGAAACACTGGTCCCAGTATGCGATCCTTAAATAAACCTGCCCATACGTTAACCGACCATCGGGTTTGGTGCCCGGTTTGTCGAACAGCGTGCGGGTTAACCTCTGAATACACGTGTGTATTTCTTCGGTTCCACAGGCCGTTTCTGGTAAATGTCGACTCATCCGTCCAGATAATGTGCTCAATGGAACCAGGCACACGTTGTCGCTGGTATAATAACCAACGGCAGAAAACTCGTCGGCGGACGTGATCGCCGGGAACTAAAGCTTGCACTTTGTGCAATTTGTATGGGCGCATTCGGTTACGCTTCAACACTTTGTGCACTGTACAAACGCATCCCGACGTCTTAACAATTTATTTGGCGATACTTCGTGTACCTGGGTTCGGATAACATGTTGCTGTATTCACAATCACTATAAAAGTACGCGTTAAGCATTATTAAAACAAAAAACGTAACAACAGGAATAATACCAACACGTAATCACAAGTAATAACAATACGATTGAGCTGTCGGTCACGCACGCGTGTACAAAATCAACACGGAACTGTTTCAAAAACTACAATTAATAACGAACCCCAACAAAACTGAAACCTACTGCTAGGACAGTTATTATACTCTTTGTCTCACAGAATACTTTACTCCTTGCTTTGTCTACTGCGTCACAGCGTGAGGCGACACGAGCCGGCCGGGTTACATTCTGCCGTCGCCGGGTTACATAAAGAAGGACGCAACTAACAAAAACGTAAAATGGAAATAAAAAATAAATTGATGAATTTTTCTTTCAGACCCTGTGTCTAAAGTACCTATATTAAAAGGTATCTATATGAAAATACGTAGAGACATGAAGATTTTAAGGACGAACAAATTTTTTGATAATTTGTTTATTTATTTAAATAAAACGAATTTTCCTTTTCATCTTAGCTTAAAAAATACACCTGGCAACACAAAAACATCGAAGGAAAGACGCATATAACTATTTGCGTCTTTCCAACCTAATAAATTAAAAAAAAAAACTGCCATTCATTTAACAATTTTACATATTTTGGAAAGGTCATTTGAAGTTGAAAGGACGCTAATAGTAATTTACTACTTTTTTTTTAATAAATATTAGAAAAGCATTGGTAGTGAGACACAAAAAATAATAATTTTAAAAAGTAATGATTTTAAAGGGGATATCATACAAGACTTACTACGATAATAATTAAAAATTAAAAATTAAAAATTTTGTACAACCGACTTTAATATAAATAATTAAGGATAACTCAAAAACTATTGGTCTGACCTCGATCAAATTTATATGGGACCACATGTGAAACACCAGCTCTTAACAATAAGATATAAGCTCTTAATAATAAGATATAGAATAATAAGACAAGACCAAGAATAATTGAAATTTAAGTAATCGATGCAAATATTGTTAAAGATGACGTAGCAACTGGTTAAATAAGTCTTTTCTTTTATGTTGAATTTGTATAAGTCTTTTCTACTAAAAAAAGTCATCTGTGATCAACAGTTACGTCTAAAATTCTTACGATAATTTCTAAAATATTGATATTTGTGAATATTAAAAAAATTTAGTAGATGCGCCTTCTTATCATGAATCGAATGGTATATTTAACTCATTTATTCATAAATTGTTAGATGCGCCCTTTTTTCTTACGACCGCGTGTTTCGTACCGAGCTAGATACAGGTCGATAGCGAAGGGGGTGTGGGTACAATCGCGTTCTAAAGTACTACATGGTATTTGGCTATTGTTTTATAATATTATAGTAATTAATTGTTTTAATGTAGAATCATAATAGGTGTTTTACTAGCTACTTAGAACTTTGGAAGAGGTGGGAATTAAAAATGGATAATGTTTACATGAGCATTATTTGTTATTTCTATCGTAAAATATAAAGTAGTTTGTAACAAGAAAACTTTAGCTAAGGGTAACACGCCGTCCATTATGACGTCTTGGGTCACATGGAAGCCAGATGTTAATGGTGTGTTGGTGTTACTGGATGCTACTTGATCATCACTTTCATCTTCGCTTGAGCTTCCGTCATCAGGTCGATCACATGGTAATTTTTTCGGTATTCTTCCTCCACACTTTTAACTTTACTGCACAATTTTCCCCATTCACCTTCTCCTATCATATTTACCTTTTCGATCACTAGTTTAGTCATAAAACAATAAATATAAATAATTTTTCTTTCCTTCCTTTTTAAAACATCGTCGCGAGTCGCAAAGTAAGCTGTGTATGCGACTGTATTTTTGGAGCGAACAAAGCGCGGGAACCAATAGCATGCAGGCACACTAATACTGGCGGATTGTTCCCCCGTCGCGCGCCTTTCGTACCAATATGTGATAAATCGCTCAGTGCCCAAGTTCAAGGCCAGCGTTTGTTTTTCACCGTTCGCGCGTACATTAACCTCCATTAGTCAGGTGATATCAATTCAGTTTCCACTGCTGGTTTTATGTTTCAGTATTTTCATGATATTTTTTATGAAATTATCGTTTCATTTAGCTGTACTAACATGATGGCGCGTGAGTAAAGCTAATAAAACGTTGTTAAAAGATGATTTTTTTTTCATCAGGATCGACTTTATTTGTAACCCATGATCAAAGGTATACTTGGTGCTGTCGCCTGTCTTAGTTTTCGGGAGCGTTCCAAAAATACCCTGTATATATCTAGGCGAGACAATAGTTAGAAATAATTGTAAAAATTTTTTGCCGGTACTTGCACTAATGCGGTGCGCTAAACCTTAATTTATGATATTTTGATATAATTATAATAAATATGATCACAATAGGTTGCTTTAAAGATTCGAAATACATGAATTTTTTCTATATTTTGTCGCATAATCGCATTACTTCATGCCGTTTTTAATACTGTGTAGTGTTGGTGTAAGAATATCCACCCCATAGTATCCCGTGGGTGTCTTAACACTGGCACTGTCCGGTTTTCAGACACAATAGTAAGACAATAGCAATGACCTATATGTAGTGCACGGGACACCGAAAGGGTTAATTTAAATGGCAGCATCTTCCTGATAACAACTCGAAGCAAGAAAAAACTGCAGTTACCGACCCGCCCGACAAGCGTGGGAACTAACAGGCAAAATCCAAATATCTGTCAGGTCTGTCTTCAGAAGGACTGTGGACTTTTGTAGGCTGTAATGGATGAATACACTCGATGCTAACCGTCACCGTACACGCATGCACTTACTCACGTACGCATGCACACATCCACTCACACACACACGCGCGCACACAATTTATTTTATTTTTCTGTATGTATACCACATTTTGTTATCTTTACACTATCAATGTATCACTGGTACATGGAATTTTGACAGATTTGTTCATTTTATTTTATATTTGTGTTTGTTTTTTTGTATATATATATATATTGTATATATATATTATCTTCAATTCGTGATTTAAAGCTGAGTGGAGACCATTTTGGTGCATATTACGTTATTCCTTTTTCTGCCGACTTCCAAAAAGTAGCCGGTACTCAATTCGACTGTATGTTTTTTTTTTGTGTGTTACCTCATAACTTTGTACTGGGTGAACCGATTTCGATGATTCTTTTTTATTTGAAAGCTGGTACTTCTCGTGTGGTCCCACATAAATTTGGTCAAACCAATAGTTTTTGAGTTATTCTTAATAACTTATATTGAAGTCGGCAGTTCAAAATTTTTAATTTTTAATTATTTTTATTATTTCATATGATGTATGTGCCAAATAAACTTATTTCTTTCTTTCTTTCTTATAATAGAAATATAAACAAATACCTATCTACATCTACATCTACACTTATATACTATTATAAAGAGGAAAGATTTGTTTGTTTGTTTGAATTGAATAGGCACCGAAACCACTGGACCGATTTGAAAAATTCTTTCACCATTAGAATCCTACATTATCCATTATGAACATAGGCTATATAATATTTTCAAAAAGTTAGGGATCCGTATGAAAACTTCGTTAATGTAACCCAAGGTGAGAAAAAAATTCCAAAAAGAATCCTTATATCGCGTATGCTACGGAAACTATTGATAATAGAGCAAAGTAATGTATTTCAGTTTTAAGGAGGAAATCAATATCTACAAAAAAGTCTGCGATACCATATGTTTAACTATTACAGTTATGTCACAATAACTACTTTTTCGATTTGAAAACCCTGGTCTTACCCTTTGCGTTAGCCATTTATAGGCTTGGGGGGGGGGGGGGGGGGCAGGGGTCGTTTTCGCCTGCTTAGGACGAATACGTAATTTACTGGCGCTCTTGACCCCCGCCGTACCTTTTGAATGTTTTGCCTATCTTATTGCAAAAGCACTACACCACTCTAAGTGCTCATACGCACTACACGGCTAACCACAATGCGGCTAGCCGTCCGGCTGACCGCAGGATGCGGTTGCGAATGCGGCCAACCGCATTTCGTAATAATTTGCGGGGGGCGTAAAATGCGGGCAACTGCAACCTGCGATTGAAGAACCGTTGCGATTTGCGGTCATATAGATTCATTTCTGTACCGTGATAAATATGCACCAACTCTTACCATGCTCTTTGTTTTAAAATTTAATCGGAATATTTTGGAAATTTGGAGCTTCGAATTACTGGGCGATTCTGGATTTCGATGATAATTTTTTTAGTATCCATCATAAACCTATCACGTGCGCACAATCTCACTCGATTGCGGGCAGCCGCAAACTGAGCCTCACAGGGCGAATAGCATCCGTCTGATTGGCCGTCATTCGGGCCGCAATTCCTCCGAGCAACCGGAGGGGTTTGCGGGTAGCCGCATCGCAGTGCGCATAGAAATAGATGTTACGTAAATATTATTGCTTGTAATCAGCTTTACGGCTGACCGCATAGCGGGTAACCGCATAGTGCGTAAGAGGGCTAACATGCCCCGCGTAACTGTCCACTTCCGATAACATTAGAAAGTTGTGGCTTTGCTCGAAGTCGGCCAAGGAAATATTATATTTTGTTACCATCCTATATAGAACTAAAGCGAAAAAGAGGGGTTGTGAAATAAAAATACAGAATATCACACAAAATACTTTTTATTAAAAAAATATCGTTAAATAGTTCAATATGTACATATGTATGTCCCATGATCGAGCCATGAAATCTCTCCGAAGAAGTTCATATTAGGCAAAAATAAATCGAGAAATTGGATTTTAGGTTAATGGATGTAGAGTCTATTATTGAACGGTTCTTTAAAAATATTCAGTCAAACGCGCTCCGTTCGTTCCAACAACAATAAGACAAGCGAGTATCTGGCTTTAAGCATTGTTAAAAAGCAACCTACATGTAAATCGTGAAAGTTGACTGAAGGAAATGCTTGAAAGATCTTGTGGGTTCCCACAGACGGCGGAATCACACGCCAAGCCTCTATATGGTAATAACGGTTAGCGTTTGTTGTAAATTTCGCAGTACGCGAGCAATTCGGGTTCGAACCCCGTCGGTACCAATGAAATTATTAATTAAAATTTTAAGTGTTGATTTACCACGTGCTCGGCGGTGTAGGAAAAATATCGTGAGAAAACCTGCATGTTTGAGAAATAAGAAAAAAAAAATATATTTCGAAGACATGTAATGTCCGCCAACACGCATTGGGGCATGGACACGTCCTTGCTCTAAAACCCTTTGAGAGGAGGCCAGTACCCAGACCAAACCAATAACACAGACCGGCGAAAGGGAGCAGTTTGATGTAAGAGACCACACGACATAATAATATATACCTATTAAAGACTTAGTCACGTCACGTTAACAACACGTCTCCTTATCATTGAAATCCTTTTAATATTACAGTAGTGACAAATGATACTGCAGTCGGTGATCAGTTTTCAAGCGCGGTAAAAACTAATTTTAATTATAAAGCTAAATGTCTGTAACTATTTTCTTTATCGACTCTACATCCAACGCTTTTATTTGGACATATTTCCCGCTCACTGATGTAGTAAAGAACACGGACGTAACACAGTGAAATTTGGCTAACAATGAAGCAGAGTGCGGCGCTGGTGTGTCGGCAGGCGTCAGCTCAGGGCCCCGCCGTGACGCGGAAGTAGGCGTCCGTGCGCTCCCAGTCGTCGAACAGCAGCGGCGCCTCGTCCGGCTTGGCGTCGCGCGGCTCCCGCGGCTCGTGCTTGGCCTGCGGGCAGACAGCGGTGCAGTTGCGTGCGGTGTGGCGCGTGGCCAGTAGGGCCGGTAGGGGCGGTAGGGACAGCAGTGAGCAGTACCTTGAGCGCGCGGTGCACGAGGCGCAGGTGCGTGCGCATGGCGGTGCGCTGCGTGAAGCGGCGGCCGCACTCGCCGCACGCGAACGGCTTCTCGCCCGTGTGCGTGCGCACGTGGTTGGTCAGCACGCTCTTGCCCTGCGCACAACAAGTCTCACGTAATACTGCAGTGTGCAGTGTGTAGTGCATAATGTGTAGTGTGTAGTGTACACCATGTAGTGCGCAGCGTGCAGTGCCTACAAGGTGGGTGACCACGCTCTTTCCCTGTGCACACTAGTGGCACTTAATAAGGCAGTGTGTAGTGTCTAGTGCATAACGTGTAGTATGCAGTGTATAATGTGTAGTGTGCAGTATGTAGTAAGCAGCGTGCAGTACGCACGTGATTGGTGAACACGCTCTTACCCTGCGCACACAAGTATTACGTAATACGGCAGTGTGTAGGGCATAATTTGTAGTGTGTATGTATAATGTGTAGTGTGCAGTGTGTAATGTGTAGTGTGCAGCGAGCAGTGCGCACGTGGGAGTAAGCACGCTCTTGTCCTGCACACACAATTGTCACGTAATACTGCAGTGTGCCGTGTATAGCGCATAATGTGTAGTGCATAATGTGTAGTGTATAATGTGTAATGTGCAGTTTGTAGTACGCTGTGTGTAGTATGTAGTGTGTAGCGTATAGTACGCATATGGTAGGTGAGCACGCTCTTGCCCTACGCAAACAAGTCTCACGTAATATGGCAGTGTGCATTGTATATTGCATAATGTGCAGTGTATAATGTGCAGTGTGTAGTGTACAGCCTACAGTGCAAACGTGGTTGGTGACCACGCTCCTGCCCTGTGCACACAAGTATTACGTAATACGACAGTATGTAGTGTGTAGTACATAATGCGTAGTGTATAATGTGCAGTGTGTAGTGTGAAGCTAGCAGTGCGCATATGGTTGGTGAGCACGCTCTTGCCTTGCGCACACCCGTGGCATGAAATACGGCAATGTGCAGTAAGTAGTGCTTAATGTGTACTGTATAATGTGTAGTATGTAGTGTATATTGTGTAGTGTGTAGTGTGCATTGTGTAGTGTGTAGTATGTAGCGAACAGTACGCACTTGGTTGGTGAGCACGCTCTTGCCCTGCGCACACAAGTTTCATGTTATACGGCAGTGTGCATTGTGTAGTGCATAATGTATAGCGTGTAGTGTATAATGTGCAGTATGTAGTGTACAGCATGCAGTGCGCACGTGGTTGGTGAGCACGCTCTTGCCCTGCGCACACAGTTTTCACGGAACACGGTATGCACACGCATTGTATGAGTGTAGCGTGTAGCGTGTAGCGTGTGGTGGTGTGGAGCAGCGCGCGTGTACGTACGCGGAAGGCGCGGCCGCAGGTGTCGCAGACGTGCGCGGGCGGCGGGCGGCGGCCGGCGTGCACGGCGCGCTCGTGCTTGGCGAGCGACGCGCGCGACGCCAGCGCGGCGGGGCAGCGCGGGCAGCGGTGCGCGCGCACGCCCTCGTGCTGCACCTCGCTGTGGTGCCTCAGCGCCGCCTGCGACACGAACCGCTTGTCGCACCGCGTGCACTTGTACCTGCCGTTCACGATGTAACACTATCTTTGAACTACAAACTTCTTTACATTTTTTCATAGAAAAAGGATAACAAGCGAGCACACAGTCCACCTGATGATAAGTGGTTGTTGTGACCCATAGACATCCACATCTATCCTACTTTGCGAATCATAATACCGGTAGATGATTGTCATCCACCATTGATGGTCTGCCTGTCAGCGACGGATTTTGAAGAACACGCTACAACGGACAACAAATGCTCAGATGACCAGAAACAATGGAACTTTTCTAAAGCAGACTTCAGTTTGTTATACAGTAGTATTTCGGTGATAGATTGGAGTGAACTATACACCATTTTTAATTTAGAGGTTACTCTAGACTATTTCTATAGTACCATAAATAATATATTTAATAATTGTGTTCCTGTTAAAAAGCATAGATTAGCAAACAGTAGGTATAACTACCCACAATGGTATTCAATGGAGGTCATTCGCGAAATACAACTTAAATACAAGTTACATAAAAAATATAAGACCAGTGGGTCAAACGATGACTATCATGCTTTTTCACAATGTCGAGCGCGAGTTAAAAAAGCAATTAATGAAGCTCATAGTATTTACCAGGAGCGAGTGCAGAATAGTTTTGTGAAAGATCCAAAGGGATTTTGGACTTTCGTGAAAAATAAACGAGGTGGTACTCGTATTAACAAAAATAAATTAATTAACGATGGGCGTTTCTTATCAGAGAGCGAATGTGCAAATGAATTAGCGGCATATTTTCACTCGGTGTATTGCTCGGAACCTGCCGTGTTGGACGTGGCGGCAGCGGCAAGCGCGGCTTGCGCGCCGGGTGGCGGTTACGCGCATCGTGTGCACCTCAACGAGCTGAGCCTTGCCGACGTGCGCCGCGCGCTGGCCAGACTCAAACCCAAATGCTCCACAGGTCCCGATGGTATACCTCCGTATATTGTTAGAGACTGTCGTGAGGCATTCGAGGCCCCGTTTCTCCATATATTTAATATCTGTCTCAACAGTGTAATTTTTCCTAATAGGTGGAAGTTAACCAGGGTGGTACCGGTACCCAAAGGCAGTGGTGGTACAAAAGTTTCGGATTATAGACCAGTGGCAGTTCTGTGTAAGCTGGCAAAGGTTTTTGAGTCAGCATTACATCACTCACTATACGAGGGGTGATCCAAAAGTAATGATAATCGGTTACTTCAGGTCCGCATAAAAATCCAAAAAAAATATTTTTTGCTTACTTATATACTCACTACGTCAGCCTAAAAAAATCATATAAATAGATCACGATTTCCGGGAGATACATTCATTTGAATACAAACTGTCAAAGAGATAACATCAACATGGAGAAAAACGAAATTAGAGCTGACATCAAGTACCTCTGTTTGAAAAAAATGTCTTCAAAAGACATACACAGTGACTTAGTGGAAACATTGGTGGACTCTGTTCTTCCATATTCTACAGTTGCACGCTGGGCCAAGGAGTTTAAACTGGGCAGAACATCCACTGAAGATGAACATCGCGAAGGACGCCCATCCACGTCCCTCACTGAAGACAACGTGAAAAAAGTCGAAGATGTTGTGTTGGCAGATCGAAGAGTGATCATCAGGTATGTAGCTGATGTCACAGGAATCTCATATGGCAGCGTTCAAAGAATCCTTGCGGACGAGTTGCATATGAAAAAGGTCTCTGTGCGTTGGGTACCCAGAATGTAAACCGACGAGCAAAAGAAAAATCGAGTTGACATTTCGAGGGTCAATCTTGAAAAGTTCCAAGCAGATCAAGAAAATTTTTTGTTCCGTTTTGTGACTATGGACCAGGCCTGGATCCACCATTTTGATCCTGAAACGAAACAACAATCGATGACTTGGAAGCGAGCCTCCTCACCGACGCCAAAGAAATTCAAAGTTTCAAGTTGGTCGGGAAAGGTTATGGCATCTATTTTTTGGGACGCTCAAGGCATAATTATGGTGGAATATTTGGAAAAGGGAGCCACTGTTACGGGCTCTTACTACGCAGACCAAATAAGAAGATTACGGGAGGTCATTAAGGAAAAAATACGCTGCAAACTGCGAGCTGGAGTGCTGTTTCACCAAGACAACGCACCGGCTCACAAAGCCGCAGTTGCGATGGCTGCCATTCAAGAAACGGGATTCGAACTGCTCGAACACCCTCCCTATTCGCCAGATCTAGCTCCTAGTGATTTCTACCTCTTTCCTCGGCTCAAGGAACGCCTCCGAGGCAAGAAATTCGAAGACGATAGCGAAGTAATGGCCGCTGTTGAAGCGTTTTGGGAGGGTCAAGACAAAGAATTTTTTTTAAAGGGAATCCTGGGTTTAGAAAAAAGATGGACTAAATGTATTGATTTGTTAGGAGACTATGTAGAAAAATAAATTATTATTGAAACTTTAATTACCGTGTTTTATTTTCATTATCATTACTTTTGGATCACCCCTCGTATATGCAGGTAAGCGCTCAACTTTCGGACGCGCAACATGGATTTCGCCCGGCACGTAACACCGGCAGTAATCTGCTTCATCTGATATCAGAAGTGGTACCAGCAGTGGATTCGGAGGCACAGGTGGATGTCGCATACCTTGACTTCCGTAAGGCGTTTGACACGGTCGACAATGATATTCTACTCATGAAACTGGCGCAGGCGGGTTTTACACCGAAAACATTGTCATTTTTCGCTAGCTACATGAGAAACAGGAGCCAATTTGTAGACTGGGCTGGTCAACTGTCAAAACCATACCTTACCAGGTCACGAGTGAGTCAAGGTAGTAATTTGGGCCCCCTGAAGTTTGTCCTAATGATTAATGATCTACCCGATGTTGTATGGCAATCAACATGTCTTCTATTTGCGGATGACCTAAAATTGGTGTCAATAATTAGGGACTCAGCTGACTGTGACAAACTACAGGCGGACATTGACAGAGTAGTACAATGGAGTCATAGGAATAAGTTATTTTTTAACACTTCCAAATGCTCAGTCATGTCGTTCACACATTCACGCCAGCCTCACACATACAAATATAATTTAGACGGAGTAGCCTTGCAGCGCGTAACAGAAGTAAAAGACCTTGGTGTGCAAGAAGGCGTATAGAAATTTAGGATTTGTGTTACGTCAGTCGCGGGAATTTACAAATCTCTGTGCGGTCCGGGCCTTATATGAAGCACTAGTGAAAATTCACCTAGAGTGTAATGGATTTGTATGGAGCCCGCATGAAGCTAAATACAAATTGATGGTGGAACGTATACAAAATAAGTTTATTCGATTTTATTTAAAACTATATGGAGTGTATCCGTTCTACTTATTAATGTACCCAACATTATTTGTTCTAGGCATGGTGAGGTATAACAAACTGGAGGTTAGGAGGGAGTTTAGTTTGGCAACATATATGTTTAAATTGCTGCGTGGAAAAGTATATAACGAGGCGATATTGCGAATGGCTAAGTTGTGTGTGCCGGATAGGTACGTGTGGCGCCGGAAGCGGCCGCCGCTGTTCGCGGTACCGCGCGCACGCACCAACCTTCTAACGGAGGCCCCACTGACCCGAGTGCTGCACACTCTAAATAAAGTAGCTCAGGATGTAGATTTATTCTGCTGTTCCTTGGGTGAATTCACAAAAGTGACATTATTTATATTGTGTTATAATAGTAGATAAGTTGTGTTCTGTCCTTGCTAAATTAGATAGTTTATGTGCCTACACTGTCGTATTAGGTACGCCTGTAAAGACAGAGGTAGAAATAAATAAATAATGCAGATGATGGGTTGTCAGCCATGAGAACTAAAATAGAATACCTCATTTCCAGTAAATGGGTCTCCGGTTCACTACACTCACCATACGAAACACAGCAGTATTAAGGTGCTATCATTCGTGATAAACGAAAAAGCAAGACTAAAAAGAAACAAAAAATAAATCTCTAGGATTTAACCTGCGAAATCATTCTTTCGCAGGCTAAATCCTAGATGAATGAAAAACGTAACTTAATTAAGCTGTTATCAAAGTTTCATTCCACAAGTTTTACCTCGCAATATAACATATCAGCATAATATTACAAAAAAATAAAATCAAAAATATAATAAATAATTTCATATTTCTTGTCCCTAACATAAATATCACCATGCAACAACAGCTGTCTCAAAACGTATTAAGATAATTGTATTGAGTATCTGTTCCAGAGGCACTACTTACTACTACGTAGTCTTTCTCTTTACATTCAACTACTTCAGTATACAAAGTCAAAACTACATCGTATATTATTTATGGTCCTTCGTGCCGGCATTCAACAAGTGAACTATTTCAATGTACAAAATCAAAACTACATCGTACATTATTTATGGTCCTTCGTGTCGGCACTTAACAATTCAACCACTTCATTATACGAAATCACAACTAAACCGTACGTTCTTTATGGTATTTTGAGCCGGTACTATACAACTTAGCCATATCAGTGTATAATAATAATCATAATAAAATCATCCCACCCAACACCTATCACCCTAACAGTCCTAGCTATAGACGAAAGCTCCATGGCGCAGTGGCTGAGCCATGAGTTGCGCTGTGGGCCACAGGTCTAGAATCCCGCACGGAACAAGTATTTCTATTTGTATGACTACAATGGATATTTGTACTTGTAAAATTTATGTTTGTAAACTGCCTCCACGATACAGGAAAAAATTGTAATGAATAGATTATATAATAACAACACCCTGAATAGAAAAGTCCGCAATACTATGGCATCCCATAGGATGAATTACCCGAGATCGTCATTAGCGAGGCTGTACTTTCCGCGGTTTTGCGTTTACAAGGCTCTACAAGAGTCTTTCGTAGACACCGTTAGCTCCCTCCACTGGCTACGTTTCGGTGACCTCTTTGGGGAAACCGAGGGTTTTGTCTGTGCAATGCAAGATCAGGTTGTTATGACAACTAACGGAGATATAGGTAATATGATAAGCATACAAGCTGTCCCGAAACTCAACGTCAAACGGGTACGGGGCAATAAGCTAGGTTGTATCAGTTCTAGCAAAAATAAAAAAAATCCATGTTACTTGATTAAGTGATAATAGGTATACTTTTGAAAATGTTGAAAGTCAACAACCTAGATCACATATTTAGGTACTGTGATCACAAATTTCTACATTTTTCAGTGGTTTTTTTTTAATGTAATCCTAAATAACTATGCTATTCATTGCAGTAACAAATCCAGTAATTATTATTGTGAGTTTAGTACAAAAAAATAAAATTTAATTAAGTCATGGTTAAAAACATTTTAACACATAACTTTGACGCCTTGTCTTTAAAAAAAATGTACTACACTACTCCATAGGCAAGTTGTTTTAAAAAAGGCCCATTTAATTAAGATTTCAAAATGGTACTACACTTGCTACTTATCTTTCCATAAAAAATATAGTGACATGGAATTTATTTTTTTATTTTTGCTAGAACCGGTACAACCCAGGTTGTCTCCCCGTACCCGCTGGACGTAGAGTTTCGGGACAACCTGTATATGGAAAATAGACAATAGGTTAAGTTTATACTTCGGGTTAGGACATTGAAATTGAGAACATTGATTGAGATATGCACTATTTGAATATAAAGGTATACATCGTAGCGTTTTCGCGTCATCAGATATTTAGCCATTTTTTTTGATATACCGATATAACTGACAACATTTTCTTTATAAATTCTTTTGATTATGAATCCCACTCCATAAAGCCCATTGGTTTCCCCTTTATAACGGATTATACAATCTCGATGTTCTTCAATGTTGCTATAATTGACAGCTTCATAACGCAATGAGTTACAGCGCTAAGGGGCGTGGGTTCGAATACCGCACGGAACAAGTATTTGTATGATCTTCACGTAATTGTTCCAAGTTTAGATGTTTGTCATTGTCCAATTTTTGCATGTAAACTGTCCACAATATTATTTCCTTGCTAAAAATTAAACTTTCTTCTTCGAGAGAAATCTGGATTCAACCCCACTTACAGCCTAAAAAATAGCTTAGATCTCATTTCCAAAATTAAAGATATTAGTATTCCTCCTAAATCCATATTGTTATCTTTAGGCGTTGATAGTCTTTTCACAAATGTCCCATCCCCTGATCATCTTGCGTAAACTCGCAGATCTCTTTGATAAACGTCGTCTACACCCCGGGGAAACAAATGATCTTCTTAACTTAACCTCTCTCTGTATTAAACAAAACTATTTCCGGTTTAATAACCGTTTCTATCTACAAAAAGAAGGGTTAGCTGTGGGGTCCCCTCTAAGTCCCCTTATGGCAGATATTTTCATGGATAATTTCGAAAAACAACATATAGTTGTCAATCAAAATATCTTATATTACTATCGATATGTAGACGACATAATTATTTGCTGGACTGGCACAAGGAGACAACTGGATGTTTTCCTCAATAAAATAAATAGAGTCCATGACAAAATTAAATTTAAACTTGAATTGGAACAAGATTGTTCCCTTAATTTCCTCGACTTAACAAAAACAAGAAAAGAATCGTCACGTTTTCCAAATTTATCGAAAGCCAACTCATACCGACACGGTCATCCCCGCGACATCGTGTCATCCGTGGCAACATAAATTAGCCTAGCATTATTGTTATATTAATCGTTGGTTCACTGTCCCATTAAGTAAAGAAAATTATTTAAAAGAGCTTAATGTGATTTATCAAATTGCGGTCTCCTAAAGGTTTTTCAAAAAATCTCATTAACAATTTAATTAAAAGGAAACAAAAGCATGTTGTTCGCAATGCTATGTACGCAGTTCAACCTCAGTGTTCTTCGATATGTGGGCAGTTTGACCTACTTAGGTGCCATATCTGAAAAAGTAGCTAATACTGTTCGACAAAGCGCCGTTTATGTGGCGTTCAAAACAAACAATTCTCTTAGGAATAGCTGTAATAATAAAGATAAGTTTAATATTCGTCAAAAGTCGGGTGTTTACAAACTTGTTTGTGACGAATGCCACGCCGTTTACATACGTGTAATAAAGCACACGCGACTGTGTGTGCTGGAACAGTTAGAGATATTAAAAAGTAATAATAGTAACGTTGCACTGCTGAATGAACAAACAAATGTTTCTAACTCACCTCTCTTAAATATCTTTAAGGCTGCTCTCTAATAACAGACAGCCTCGCAATATGGTCGTTTGTCGCTCTCACGGTGATCAGCGATTGGTTGCGAGGGTGGAGGGTAGGCGGGCGTTACGCGGCGGTTTGTTTTTAATTTTACACACGGCTGCGTACGTCAGGTGGTGATTGGTCGCATGTTTTATCGCATGACGTAATTGCTCGCTACTTAAGTAGGGAGCGATTGCGTCAGCAGGCTGTATAAATAGCAGTTGTTTTGGCTCGCCGCTCACTTAGCGGTCAGCCACCGCAGAGTCTACATCACATGAAGATGCCTCGTGTAGAGGCAAAACACGTATCGTATAGTCGTCAGTGGTGTATCTTTCGTAGTGTAGTGGTATTGGGAGTAGAAGAGAAGTAAACATTAAGATTTACTTACTTAAGACTTTGCACATCCAAATGTTTCAGGCTTTTCAACAGGTGCTGCTTAAGGCTGTGGGCAGATTTGAACCTGGGGAAAAGGATTTTTTGGAGTTCAGTTTCTCTATTAAAAAACAATTAATTAATACTAGCGATTGTTGTCACTTGGTGAAACTTCAGCTTCCGTTACGGTTACAGAATATTAAAGTCCACTGTGGTACTTGGGCCTCTCACATAGATTGCCTAATAGAGGGGATGTTTGCCATAGTCGCCACGCTTGGCAAGCGGGTGGCAACAGCATTTTTAGTTGTTATTGGGAAGACGTCACTGCCCATCTGGTTTGTTCCCCCCTGTCGCCTCTTCCAACACCCACGGAATGATATGGGGTAGTGTATAATCTTACACCGCCACTACACTGTAAAAATGTGGTTTATTAAGATAAATATTTAAAAAAATCACTTGTACAGTGTTACCTCACATCGCATTCAACGCAGTAGTAGTCTTTCACGTCGGAGTGCTTTCCTTGGTGCAGTTTAATCTGCGTTCGCGTTCTGAACTTCGCACCGCACTGCGCGCACTCATAGTTCTTGATCCCCTTGTGAATCCTGGAAATCAGAGGTTAAAACTGTATCACATTTGCCATGTCATGGCAAGTGCACTGCAGAACAGGATTTTTTTATAGAATTATAGTGACAGACAAGCATACAGTCCACCTGATGGTAACTAGACGCTGTGGACCATAGATAGACATCTATCCTCGATTAACAATCAAAATGCAGATGTGTTACCCCTGATGACTAAGATGGAATGCCTCGTTTCAAGTAAAAAAGATCTCCGGGTTAAAGAAGATAAATATAATTAAAAAAGATTGAGGACTGAAATAGAAATGCTAACATTCTGTAATTATATTGGTCCTTCGAGCCGGATCGCAGCAATGTGTCGCGGAGTTTCTTTCGCCGTTTCCTGTCCGGTTAGAGGACCGTCATTTCTAAATTGTAGTAGGATTAATAATTACATTAGACAAATTAAATTTTAAATTAATTTCGTCGACAAATTAAATTTTGTTTACAAGGTAGCAAAGCTCTTTGTAGATGAAAATCTTGGAGACCATCTGCGTTTTTACCACCCTCATCTATTTCTATCTTCTGGCAGCAGTGATCCCACTTCTGTATTAGTTTGATGGGTAAGATGCGTTGGCACCTTACCCTTCAAACTAACTTCTGTAGCCAGGAACAGTGCACTGAATGTTGTTTTGATTTAAAGGATGAGAGAGTCATTATTATAATTACATGATGTGAGGTATTCCATCTTAGTCTTCAGGGGTGATAATGCATTCAACTGTTATATTCAATTTGTCTTGTTAAATTCTTCTGAATATCAAAATCTACACCGGTTCGGAAAACAAGACTTTTTCAGAAAAGAAACTACAAGTAAATTTGATCTTTTTAAATTCCATGATGCAATTCCATTTACAAAGTCAAATATATATTTAAATGTCATTTTTAACAATATATCGATAGCCAGTGGACTTGCAAATTTGCAGGTGTCCCACGTTCTGAAGCCATTTGACATCAGGTTATCAAATATCTCTCAAAGAATATAGATAATAAATTATACATACAACTGATGTTCGATCAAGGAGTCCTTGTTGACGAAACTCTTCCCGCATTCCTCGCACGTGGGCCGATCCCCGGAATGATGATTCCTCATATGGCCACGGTGCGTTTTGTTGTTGCTGATGGACAAAATAGAATGAAATAACATTAATTCAATATACAGGATGTCTAAAATGAAGTCAATTTGTTATATAAATATTATATTAATGTCTCATTATTACGTATTTAGCGAAAATCTAGAGATTAGCAAAAAGGTGCTAATAGCAGTTGTCAACGTTTAATATGCTCAGAGCGTCGATAGATGGCACCACAATATAATTGTATCACGTAATAATTGTTCTAATGCCAAAGCTTAGGTGTTGGATGATTTTGATTAAACGAGTCAGAGAAAATAAGAGTGCAACATTAAATTTGAATTTTTTTATAGGATAGGGTGACAAACGAGCACACAGTCCACCTGGTGGTAAGTAGTTGCTGTGGCCCATAGACATCTACATCTATCCTCGTTTGCGAATCAAAATGCAGATGCGTTGTCACCCGTGAGGAATTAGATGGAATGCCACTTTTCCAGTAAAAAGGGTCTCCGGTTCTCTACACTCACCATACGAAACACAGCAGCATTAAGCTGCTATTTTACGCTGGTATTCTGAGAGCGTGGTCCTACCCCGGTCGAGCCGACCCATTCGTGCTACAACTATACTACTAATATAGCGGCAGCATGGCTCTACCACGTATGAAATTTGATAGTGTAAAAAGCAAAGTGAATCAAGTTGTCGACAAAGAAAATTAACTCCCTATTGACAAATGTTTATAAATTTTGAGAATTGGTATTGTATATATGTATAGCTATTTGATGTCCCCGTTTTCAAATTTATAAGGGACCACCACTGAAGTATAATCTGTTAAAAAAAAAAGAATTATAATAAAGCTTTTACAAAATTTTACTTCGCAAATATCCGCGTTATAAAATGATGTGTCTTACCTAGTATGAAGAGCCGGTGCTCTATCCCCGTCACCACTAATCCCAGCACCGCTACTCCCAACACCACTACAATAGGCAAGACACACCACTGACGATAATACGACACGTGTTTCGCCTCTACACGAGGCATCCTCAGGTGATATAGACTCTACGGTGGCTAACCGCTAAGTGAGCGGCGAGCCAAAACAAGTAAATTTTTGTAAAAGCTTTTATATAATGGATTTCCGCAAAGTAACGCCTGATTCTATTAATTATATTAAAAAGAATTATCACAATCGATTCACAACTGTCGAATACATCGCGTAACATACATACATACAGAAAACGTACAATCTCGATAACGCCGTAACCGATTTGGGAATTTCTTTTTTTTTTCGTCTGAAAGGTATACTTCCCAGGTGGTCCCTTTCGGTCGGCGGTTTTAAAAAAATCAACCATAAATTTTTTTTTAATTATATCGACGTCCAAATTTGTACAAAATTTTTAAATTTCCTACTTGTTTATTAGTAAATTATTTTTGTTACTAGGAAAAAGATGCTGCCCATATCCTGTTCATTTTGCCCTGTGTGACCTCTTACAACACTCACATGATATGAACCCTATTTTATACAGAGAGAATGAGATACTCTGCTACCCCATATTATAGTGTACTTAATTCTACAAAGCCGCAACTAAACATCGAAAATTACTCACTTAGAATTTTTTCCGCAGATGTGGCACGTGTACAATTTAAGAACACCTTCGTGTTGTGAGCTGTAACGAGAGAAAAAAAGATCTTAAAAACTAGAAACAATAAAGGCAGTTTCGCAAAAATAAAATTGGCGTACAACATATTAATTACATTGTCAAACTAATTTTATTGTCTTATAAACAGTTAGGTTGCCCGCGACTTTACCCGCGTGTAATTTAGGGTTTTGAATTTTATTTTGTGCGGAACTCTAATTCTTTTCTATCATAAAAATAGCCTAAGTAACTCCTTATAACATCAGCTATCTGCCAGTGAAAGACCCGTAAAATTCGGTCTAGCCATTTCGGAGATTGGCCGGAACAAACAGACAAAATTTAAAAAATTATGATATTATTTATTTATACAGATTTAATTTCTATGCGAATACTTGCAAATACTATTATTCAATGTGAATATTTTTACTAACATTTAACATACATAAAAAAGGAGTGTCTAGTGGCAGTGCAGTGGCAGTGCGAGTGTGAGCGGCACTCACCTGTAGTGGTCGAGTATGGAGGCGCGGTCGGTCATGCGGCGGCCGCAGCGCACGCACTCGTAGCGCCGCGTGTGCAGTGTCTAGTGTCTAGTGGCAGTGCAGTGGCAGTGCGAGTGTGAGCGGCACTCACCTGTAGTGGTCGAGTATGGAGGCGCGGTCGGTCATGCGGCGGCCGCAGCGCACGCACTCGTAGCGCCGCGTGTGCAGTGTCTAGTGTCTAGTGGCAGTGCAGTGGCAGTGCGAGTGTGAGCGGCACTCACCTGTAGTGGTCGAGTATGGAGGCGCGGTCGGTCATGCGGCGGCCGCAGCGCACGCACTCGTAGCGCCGCGTGTGCAGTGTCTAGTGTCTAGTGGCAGTGCAGTGGCAGTGCGAGTGTGAGCGGCACTCACCTGTAGTGGTCGAGTATGGAGGCGCGGTCGGTCATGCGGCGGCCGCAGCGCACGCACTCGTAGCGCCGCGTGTGCAGTGTCTAGTGTCTAGTGGCAGTGCAGTGGCAGTGCGAGTGTGAGTGGCACTCACCTGTAGTGGTCGAGTATGGAGGCGCGGTCGGTCATGCGGCGGCCGCAGCGCACGCACTCGTAGCGCCGCGTGTGCAGTGTCTAGTGTCTAGTGGCAGTGCAGTGGCAGTGCGAGTGTGAGCGGCACTCACCTGTAGTGGTCGAGTATGGAGGCGCGGTCGGTCATGCGGCGGCCGCAGCGCACGCACTCGTAGCGCCGCGTGTGCAGTGTCTAGTGTCTAGTGGCAGTGCAGTGGCAGTGCGAGTGTGAGCGGCACTCACCTGTAGTGGTCGAGTATGGAGGCGCGGTCGGTCATGCGGCGGCCGCAGCGCACGCACTCGTAGCGCCGCGTGTGCAGTGTCTAGTGTCTAGTGGCAGTGCAGTGGCAGTGCGAGTGTGAGCGGCACTCACCTGTAGTGGTCGAGTATGGAGGCGCGGTCGGTCATGCGGCGGCCGCAGCGCACGCACTCGTAGCGCCGCGTGTGCAGTGTCTAGTGTCTAGTGGCAGTGCAGTGGCAGTGCGAGTGTGAGCGGCACTCACCTGTAGTGGTCGAGTATGGAGGCGCGGTCGGTCATGCGGCGGCCGCAGCGCACGCACTCGTAGCGCCGCGTGTGCAGTGTCTCGTGTCTAGTGGCAGTGCAGTGGCAGTGCGAGTGTGAGCGGCACTCACCTGTAGTGGTCGAGTATGGAGGCGCGGTCGGTCATGCGGCGGCCGCAGCGCACGCACTCGTAGCGCCGCGTATGCAGTGTCTAGTGTCTAGTGGCAGTGCAGTGGTAGTGCGAGTGTGAGCGGCACTCACCTGTAGTGGTCCAGTATGGAGGCGCGGTCGGTCATGCGGCGGCCGCAGCGCACGCACTCGTAGCGCCGCGTGTGCAGTGTCTAGTGTCTAGTGGCAGTGCAGTGGCAGTGCGAGTGTGAGCGGCACTCACCTGTAGTGGTCGAGTATGGAGGCGCGGTCGGTCATGCGGCGGCCGCAGCGCACGCACTCGTAGCGCCGCGTGTGCAGTGTCTAGTGTCTAGTGGCAGTGCAGTGGCAGTGCGAGTGTGAGCGGCACTCACCTGTAGTGGTCGAGTATGGAGGCGCGGTCGGTCATGCGGCGGCCGCAGCGCACGCACTCGTAGCGCCGCGTGTGCAGTGTCTCGTGTCTAGTGGCAGTGCAGTGGCAGTGCGAGTGTGAGCGGCACTCACCTGTAGTGGTCGAGTATGGAGGCGCGGTCGGTCATGCGGCGGCCGCAGCGCACGCACTCGTAGCGCCGCGTGTGCAGTGTCTAGTGTCTAGTGGCAGTGCAGTGGTAGTGCGAGTGTGAGCGGCACTCACCTGTAGTGGTCCAGTATGGAGGCGCGGTCGGTCATGCGGCGGCCGCAGCGCACGCACTCGTAGCTCCGCGTGTGCAGTGTCTAGTGTCTAGTGGCAGTGCAGTGGCAGTGCGAGTGTGAGCGGCACTCACCTGTAGTGGTCGAGTATGGAGGCGCGGTCGGTCATGCGGCGGCCGCAGCGCACGCACTCGTAGCGCCGCGTGTGCAGTGTCTAGTGTCTAGTGGCAGTGCAGTGGCAGTGCGAGTGTGAGCGGCACTCACCTGTAGTGGTCGAGTATGGAGGCGCGGTCGGTCATGCGGCGGCCGCAGCGCACGCACTCGTAGCGCCGCGTGTGCAGTGTCTAGTGTCTAGTGGCAGTGCAGTGGCAGTGCGAGTGTGAGCGGCACTCACCTGTAGTGGTCGAGTATGGAGGCGCGGTCGGTCATGCGGCGGCCGCAGCGCACGCACTCGTAGCGCCGCGTGTGCAGTGTCTAGTGTCTAGTGGCAGTGCAGTGGCAGTGCGAGTGTGAGCGGCACTCACCTGTAGTGGTCGAGTATGGAGGCGCGGTCGGTCATGCGGCGGCCGCAGCGCACGCACTCGTAGCGCCGCGTGTGCAGTGTCTAGTGTCTAGTGGCAGTGCAGTGGCAGTGCGAGTGTGAGCGGCACTCACCTGTAGTGGTCGAGTATGGAGGCGCGGTCGGTCATGCGGCGGCCGCAGCGCACGCACTCGTAGCGCCGCGTGTGCAGTGTCTAGTGTCTAGTGGCAGTGCAGTGGCAGTGCGAGTGTGAGCGGCACTCACCTGTAGTGGTCGAGTATGGAGGCGCGGTCGGTCATGCGGCGGCCGCAGCGCACGCACTCGTAGCGCCGCGTGTGCAGTGTCTCGTGTCTAGTGGCAGTGCAGTGGCAGTGCGAGTGTGAGCGGCACTCACCTGTAGTGGTCGAGTATGGAGGCGCGGTCGGTCATGCGGCGGCCGCAGCGCACGCACTCGTAGCGCCGCGTGTGCAGTGTCTAGTGTCTAGTGGCAGTGCAGTGGTAGTGCGAGTGTGAGCGGCACTCACCTGTAGTGGTCCAGTATGGAGGCGCGGTCGGTCATGCGGCGGCCGCAGCGCACGCACTCGTAGCTCCGCGTGTGCAGTGTCTAGTGTCTAGTGGCAGTGCAGTGGCAGTGCGAGTGTGAGCGGCACTCACCTGTAGTGGTCGAGTATGGAGGCGCGGTCGGTCATGCGGCGGCCGCAGCGCACGCACTCGTAGCGCCGCGTGTGCAGTGTCTAGTGTCTAGTGGCAGTGCAGTGGCAGTGCGAGTGTGAGCGGCACTCACCTGTAGTGGTCGAGTATGGAGGCGCGGTCGGTCATGCGGCGGCCGCAGCGCACGCACTCGTAGCGCCGCGTGTGCAGTGTCTAGTGTCTAGTGGCAGTGCAGTGGCAGTGCGAGTGTGAGCGGCACTCACCTGTAGTGGTCGAGTATGGAGGCGCGGTCGGTCATGCGGCGGCCGCAGCGCACGCACTCGTAGCGCCGCGTGTGCAGTGTCTAGTGTCTAGTGGCAGTGCAGTGGCAGTGCGAGTGTGAGCGGCACTCACCTGTAGTGGTCGAGTATGGAGGCGCGGTCGGTCATGCGGCGGCCGCAGCGCACGCACTCGTAGCGCCGCGTGTGCAGTGTCTAGTGTCTAGTGGCAGTGCAGTGGCAGTGCGAGTGTGAGCGGCACTCACCTGTAGTGGTCGAGTATGGAGGCGCGGTCGGTCATGCGGCGGCCGCAGCGCACGCACTCGTAGCGCCGCGTGTGGATGAACGCGTGCACACTCGCGCTGTACGCGGTGGGCAGGTGCATGCGGCACAGCTCGCACTTGAACGGACCCCGTGACTGTGCACCCAACACAACTTTATATCACCACTGGTTGTTATTATCCCACCAGCCTTTCGGTTTCTTGAATTAAATTTGTTGAATTAAACTAATTTTAGGGACTTTTTCGCGTTTAATTCCCGTAATTTTTATATGAACGCGTGTATGCTCGCGCTGTACTCGGTGCATACGGCATAGCTCGCACTTGAACGGACCCCGCGATTGTGCACCCAATACCACTTTACTCACAGGTTTGGTATCATAATCCCATCAGCCCCAATCGTAATAATTCCGGTCACGTAAAAGTATTGACCAATGAGGAACAAATGATTCACAGAACCTTTATAACCATCTATTCTATCATTTTCTGCGACTTGTGAACGTTATTACAGGAATAGGTTTTTTCTAATCATTATTGAAAATATTTGTGACATTTGCTCCAACCAATTTATGCCCAGTATTATAAGGCAGATACGTTTGAGTATGACTTTGAGATAATCACGGAAACTAACTTGCAACACTTAAAGACTTTTTCATCTTTCATTTTATGTACATACAAAATCATTTCATTTAGTAAGTAGTAAATATTATTCAAAAAATTAATCATTTACACAAGTAAAGTTCAGAACACAGTAAAGCGTTCGACCGCTTAGATCACGTTATACTTCTCAGCAAACTACTCGAAATAGGTATCAGCGGCGATCTGTTCAGGTGGTTTAAGTCTTATATTGAGAATCGTTGTCAGACAGTAGTACTTAATGGTTACATGTCAGCAACTGTGCAAATCCCTTCAGGTATACCGCAGGGATCGCTATTAGGTCCATTGCTGTTTGCGATTTTTATAAATGATGTAGGTTCCTGCTTTACTTACTCCAAAATAATCCTTTACGCTGATGACATGAAAATTTTATGTCCCATCACAAAGACTTCTGGCTGCCTTGGTCTGCAGCGTCATCTCAATGAACTTGAACAATATTGTTCACACAACAAACTTGACTTGAATGTGTCCAAGTGTTTTATCCTTACTTTTACCCGTAAACCCAATCCCATTGTCTTTCACTACAAATTACAAGACACTAGTATTTATATGCTATATATTACAATCAGTAAAGGATCTTGGTGTACATATTGAGCTTGGTGCACATATTGAGAATATGATTAAAAAAGCCAATAGAGCACTTGGATTCGTTTTATGATTTGCCACCGATTTTCACAATATTAAAACATATAAGATACTTTATTGCGCTTTTGTTCGCAGCCATTTAGAGTACGCCTCTCAAGTGTGGAACCCAAATTATAACATTTATATAGATAGGATTGAGCAAGTACAAAAGCGTTTTCTACGTTTTCTGCAATTAAGACGCAATTTTACACTGATAACTCTCGATGTAAAAAATTTCATATTTTGCCTCTGCACGAACGTAGGCGCATAGCAGATATGATTTACCTTTTTAAATTGGCAAATGGTAATTTTGACTGTCCGGAGCTACTGAGTAAGTTAGGATTTACAACAAGAGGTACCCTCTTAAGAAAGCCTCGTTTACTCCACGTGCCGCATACCCGGAATAAATACAGGCAAAATTCTTTTATGATACGTGCATGCAGAACTTTTAATGTCATTTCCAATAGCGTTGACTTGGATCTGTTTAATACCAGTTTCTCAATTTAAAAATATTTTAGCGCAAAAATTATTTTGTTGAGTGTTCTTCTGTTTAATTTTGTTAATTTACTGTATTTGTCTTAATCGATGTTTATCTTTAACCGACTAGAATTATTGTTTTTAAGTTCATATTGCTTATAGGTGAAAACTTTTAAATGGCCTTCTAGTTGTTATTCATTTATTTATTGTTAATGTTAGCTGTAAGTTTTCCAAAAAGAGTAAAATAAAAAATAAATAAAACACTATGCAATAAAAATATGAACGGTAAAATGAAGTTTTTGTTTGTGTTCGTACGAAACAGAATAAACTGCACTCGCTAGTCGCGACATACCAAAGAAACTAATAATGACCGATGAGCGATGACCGATAGAATCAAGTGTGTCTCACTCCAATGATCCGGTTCATATGACGAATCAATACTTGAGTGATGAGGTCACTAAAAATGGACGATTGACACATGTCTAACTCCAAAGCTCCAAAGTTAAACTCTATTAGTGCTAAGTTATACAGAGCGTTGTATAAAACTATTTTTTTTTAATTCCGGATGTTTTGTTAATTATACAGGCTGTTGTGGTTTATAACACAATAAATGAAATCTTGGTATTTGATAATTTGATACAGTATTTCAAAATAGTCGTTTTTCTTATGTCAAAGTAGAAATATAGTAAACAAACTATATATGATACGGCTAACGTTTTTATCGTGGACAGAAACAGTCAAATATATTTAATTGTACATATTAATGTAGTTCAGCAACTGGAATTTTATATTATTGCAGTAATTTTTAAACCACACTCTAATAATTATTAAATCAGCTCTCTGATTTAAAAATTAAGTTACAGGCTGTATACGTCCCACTGCTGGACACAGGCCTCCTCTCATTCGTGAGAGGGTTTTAGGGCAGGGAAGTGTCCTCAGCGCAGCCCTAATGCGTGTTGGCGAACTTCACATGTTATCAAAATTTTTTTTCTTATTTCTCAGACATGCAGGTTTCCTCACGATGTTTTCCTTTACCGCCGAACATGTGGTAAATCAACACTTAAAATTGCAATTAAGAATTCCATTGGTGCCGGTGGTTGAGTTACCACGGCTCAATAGTTTAGCCACAGATTTTTAGTATGTTACAATAGTGTTTGAACATGATGTATATAAATCACTAGGCGATAAGGTCGTCGATACAATACGATAAGGTAAATAAACTGTATCTACACAAGTGGTAAAATTAAAAGTTTTGTACAACCGACTACAATATAAATATAATTTATTGTTGACTTTTTTTTTAACCACTCGACCGATTTCGATAAAATTTAATTGAGACCTATACCTTTTGAAACAAAAAAAAAGAATTTTCCAAATCGGTACAGGAATCTTCGAGTAATCGGTGAACATACATAAAAAACAGCTTTCGACGAATTGTAAACCTCCTCTACTCTATCTATTCTACACAATAGATATAAGGCTAGGTAAACAAATAGTACGTACCTGGTTCCGAAACTAAGACTGCCCCAAGGGTCGGTCAGGCGGTAGGTAGGTGTAGGTGCATGTGAGTGGTGTGTAGTAGTGTTTATTTATGTGACCTGACCCAGATGAGGTGATCGGGCAGCGGCCTGGTCCCATGTTGCCCCACAATACTGCATCACTCCAGGCGTCACCAAATGACAATTTCTTTCTTCATTTCACTATTTCAGTCTATCAACTTTATTGTACATTTAACTAACTTCAAACTCAACTAATTCAACGTTCATCGTGAAATCAAACACGTGACATCCGACACAAGTAACGAACAGTAGTTCAAAGTTCAATATTCAATGTTCCGGATTAATTTATCACCAAATTACAAATAGGAAACTAACGCGATCTCTTCTCGAGTCACAAAGTTCAGCGTTACAAACAACAAACTAAATTCCTTCGTTCGATATTAAATACTATGCCTGCATTAAGAATTCAAAACCCGCATAGCTGACACGCAAACTAACTGCATAGACAACACACAAAAGGCACTTAACGCGACGGTACAATTAAACATTAACTTCCAAACAATTAATCGACCCGGCGTCTATTTTTCTAGACTCCACAAACTCCTCGTCGTTGCATAAATTTGCTAACAAAACCGACACTAATTAGAGGTTATACGGGACGACCTCACGCCGTGCTAGTCTCCAGCTACTGTTCTCGCCCCCGAGCGCCGAACGCCGGGAAGCTGCATACCGCTGCCCCCCCCCCCCCCCCCCCCGGCGACCGCACGTCACCTCATACCATCGGGCGACTCGCTTAGTGAAACGCGATTGGATGGCGTCAAAGTTCAAATGACCATGTTTGGGCCTAAACAATCAAACACTTTCTTGTAACAGATAGAAAAATGTTAATAATTATGAAGCTAATTGTCTGGTAGCTACGGTTATTGCAAATATAATAAAAACTGTTCACCATTGGAATTACTAATTAGTCTAATTAAAAAAAAAATCTAAAATAAAAATGTTTCTCACCGGACTGTGTTTCTTCATATGATTCTGTAATTTAGACTCAAAATTGAATCCTTTAAAGCACAGATTACATTGGAAGGGAAACTTTAGACCGGCCTTGCTGTCCTCCTAAAACAATATAACATATTCATATTATAAAAACAGAAGTGGACCAAGAATCGGTCCTAGAGGAACACCTAAACTTACAACCAAGCTTAACAATGTTTTACCAATTAAAATATTATACAGTAAATATAATATTTTAATTGATATAAAAAAGACCATGTCCGCTGATTTTTTTATATATAAGGATGACAACCGAGCACACAGCCTACCCGAAAGTGAATAGATGCCGCAGCCAATAGACATCTTTATCTATCTTCAATTAAGAATTCAATTGCAGATGAGTTGTCACCCTTGAGGACTAAGATGGAATGGAGATTTCTAGTAAAAAGGGTCGTCGATTCTCTACACTCACCATACGAAACACAGCAGCATTAAGCTGCCATTTTACACTGGTATTCTGTGAGAGCGTGGACCCATCACGGTCGAGCCGACCCATTCGTGCTACAACCATAATACAGCTACAACTTTGCTCTACCACATCATGATCATCATCATCATTACAGCCCTTCAAAAGTCTACTGCTGAACATAGGCCTCCCCCAAGGAATGCCACAAAGCACGGGCCTGAGCCACCTGCATCCATCGACTTCCTGCATGTCTTACCAGGTCGTCACTCCATCTAGTGGGTCGCCCCACTCTAAGCCCCCGCTCTAAAGTTCGTCCGCCGGTACGAGGCCGCCACTCGAGAACCTTTTTTCCCCATCGGTTGTCGGTTCTTCGAGCTATATGGCCGGCCCATTGCCACTTCAGCTTACTAAACCGTTGGGCTATGTCGGACACTTTGGTTCTACTGCGGATATCCTCATTTCGAAGTTTATCACGCAGAGAAACATCGCGCATAGCCCTCTCCATAGCTCGCTGAGTGACCTTGAGGTTCCTCAACCAGCCAGCAGTGAAGGACCACGTCCCAGTTCTACAGGTCATCACTGGCAAGTTTTGAGGTTTACCTGACGAGAAGACGTGCCTAATTTCCCGAACGCTGCCCTGCCGAGTTGAATCACCTCTCAGTCGAAGTTGGACTTATCTAGTCGGACTATTTGTCCCAGGTAAACATACTCGTCAACAACTTCGAGCTTAGTGCTCCCAACAACTACCGGCATAGGCGTGACATGAACGATATATTCATCTTAAGACCTATCCGTTGGGTGGTACTATTGAGGTCATTGAGCGTAGTGCTTAGGTCCTCCCGCAATTCTGCCATAAGGACTATATCGTCGCCAAATCGAAGGTGAGTGATGTACTCGCCGTTTATGTTAATACCGTATCCTTTCCAGTCCAGAAGTTTGAAAACGTCTTCCAATGCAGCGGTGAAGTTTCAGGGATATAACGTTACCCTGTCTTACACCTCTCTGCAGTTGTTTTTTTATGTAAAAGTTTAAGAATATAAAACCACACTCACCTCCCTCTGTTTAATCTGTTCTTCGGGGTTCAGTACAATTATTTTTATCTTAGTAGGATCCAACTCTAAAGGCTTTCTTATTGATGTCTTGCGTGCCTGCTTTTTCTCTGTAACCGTTGCTCCTGTTTCTTCTGTACTGTGGACACGAGGTTGTATCACCCATGGGGACGTTTTTATATAATCTAACAGTAAGGATTACAAACTAGCACACAGTCCAATGAAGGCTAATAATTTTCTGCTCACCAGATGTCGCTAGCTGACACTGAGGTAAAGTCTTTACGTTGTGTAACACAACGTCATTTAATCGAGAAATTGGCTTTTAATAAAAGTTTATTATTTTCTAGAGTATTATATTAATACACAAAACAATGCGTCAGTGGTTTGCTCTTTAATTTTTTGCGCATTTTTAACTTTTTTTTTAAATTTTCTTCTTTTATGAATATTTGTGGCTTGATTTATTTATTTTTAATCTTATTAATATAAAATATAGCTAATAGTACACAAAGAAACAATAACCTTTACGTTTTCCGAACAAATTAACTCCCCGCTATGAAATCTATCAAATATTATACCTCACTTTCTAGTGGCGCCGCCCTGGTGGCAGAAAAAGTCGTGGATGTAGAAGTGATGTGGAAGGCCCTCATTGGCCCATGCGTTGTCAACCCCCAATTCTCACTCACCATCGTTTACCAGTTGAGCCAAACCATTAGTGCAACAATAATGTAACTGCAGCGTGACTAGTGATGGATCAATAAGACTTATTTTTCTTTTATATAAGAAGTATGACAAACGAGCACACAGCCCACCTAATTAAAAGTGAATGCTGTGGCCCACAGACATCAACATCTATTCTTGATTAAGAATCAAAATTCAGATGCGTTGTCACCACTGAGTACTAAAATGGAATGCCTCACCATATGAAACACGGCAGCATTAACCTGCTATTTCCCGCTAGTATTCTTTATGAGCGTGTTCCTTCCCCGGTCGAGCCGACTCATTCGTGATACAACCATAATATAGCTGCAGCGTGGTTCTACCATGTGTAATATGGACTGTGCTCATTTGTCAACCTTATTGCTATGAAAAAAAAATATCACACACCTAGCTAACTTCCTACACTCACCTTGCCTTCTTTCTCTTAGTCTTGTCATGTTTCTTTTTCGTCTTCTTCTTAGATGTTTCTGTTCCTTCTTCTATCACTTGACTCTCGTCGTCTCGGAGGATTGATAGTAAGTCTTCTTTACCATTGGATACATTTGATCTGCAACACAAATCAACAACTTAATCTACCACTGTTTACTTATTTATGACGTTATATATTTCCCATGGGTACTGCGGCAGTATACAGGCAGTCCATAACGAAACAAATTTTTCACCAGTGAGGGACACTGAACAGAGCTCGCAGTGTATATCGGAACACACCCATAAGCATTATTGACTTTCAATAAGCATTCTTGTGCATAATCTACATTGAATAAAAGTTACCCTATTCTAACATTTTGTACTCTAAAAAGGAGCATTCTTTCAAGAATAAAAGATTTCATATGTGATAGAGCCACGCTGCAGCTATATTGTGGGTGTAGCACGACCGTGGTAGGACCACGCTCTCACAGAATACTACCGTCAAATCGCGGCTTAATGCTGCTGTTTCGTATGATGAGTGTAGAGACCCTTTCTACTGGAAACGCGGCATTACATCTTAATCCTCAGGGGTGACAACGCATCTGCATTTCGATTCTTAATTGAGGATAAATGTAAATGTCTTGGGCCACAGCAACCCCTTAACATCAGGTGGACTGTGTCACCCTTAATCTACAAAAAAGTAGTCTTTCAAACAAAAAGAACCTCGTTGAATTAGGTTTTTTTTTATTTTAATTATAAGACCACAGCATCCACATCCGTCCAAATGGACAGTGTGCTTGTTTGTCACCCTCATTCTATAAAAAAATGTCCATTTGCTTGATGCTATTGTTGTTGTCCATTTGTTCCATACGATCAGGGTAGACATGGGTAAAAAATATCGATATATAGATATTTTCTCAAAAAATTATCGATATTTATCATCGACATTTTTGATCGCGATATTTCGATATTAGATATTTATTTTGGAGTATCGATACGACGATATGTCGATATTTATCCTGGATACTCTTTGAAAATATCGATACGATAAATATTGATATACTTTTTTCACATGCCCATCCCTACCGTCAGGTGAACTGTTAGTTTTTTTTTTTGTAATTTTAATACTATAAAAATTACCTGTATTCCTCCAGAGTGATATTATCCTCATAGTCGGAAAACCCTGCTTCTTCCTTAACATTGTCCTCAGTTTTTTCAATTGGTTGCAGTAAATTTACATTAACCAGTGCTGAACTTTGTTCCTGCTTTTCGTGCTAAAACAAGGAATTAATCAAGGTACAGGTAAGGGGTCCCGATTATTATATTATTATGATACTAGGGTTTGAATTTTATCACAAATTAGAAGTGAAAACATTATTATTAATATTAAAGTCCCTAGGTAAGTCCAACTTAGACCGAGAGGTCAATCGACGGATTCAACTCGGCTAGCTAGCGTTCGGGAAATTACAAACAACAAATTCTTCTCGTCATGTACACCTCAAAACTTGAAAACGAGACTGTACAACCAGTGCGTTTTGCCAGTGATGACCTATGGAACTGCGACGTGGTCCTTCACTGCTGGTCGGATGAGGAAGCTCAAGGTCGCTCAGCGAGCTATGTAGAGGACTATGCTCGGCGTTTCTCTGCGTAAACTTAGAAATAAGGATATCTGCAGTAGAACTAGAGTGACCGACATAGTCCAACGAATTAGTAAGCTGAAGAGGCAATTTTATACGTGGTAGAGCCATGCTGCAGCTATATTATGGTTGTAGCACGAATGGGTCGGCTCGACCGGCGTAGGACCACGCTCTCACAGAATACCAGCGTAAAATAGCAGCTTAAGGCTGCTGTGTTTCGTATGGTGAGTGTAAAGAACCGGAGACCCTTTTTACTGGAAACGAGGCATTCCATCTTAGTCCTCACGGGTGACAACGCATCTGCATTTTGATTCTTAATCGAAGATAGATGTAGATGTCTATGGGCCACAGCAACCACTTACCATCAGGTGGACTGTGTGCTCGTTTGTCACCCTCATTCTATAAAAAAAAGAAATGGGCCGGTGATATAGCCCGAAGAACCGACAACCGATGAGGAAAAAAGGTTCTCAAGTGGCAGCCTCGTACCGGCGGACGAAGTTTAGGACGTCCCCACTAGTAAAGTAAAGTTGCAGCCTATTTACGTCCCACTTTACGTCCCACTTTACGTCCCACTTTACGTCCCACAGGCACAGGCCTCCTCTCATTTCTGAGAGGGTTTTAGGCCAAGGAATTGTCCACCGGGCTGCCCTAATGCGTGTTGGCGAACTTCACATGTCTTCGAAATATTTTTTTCTTATTTCTCAGACATGCCGGTTTCCTCACGATGTTTTCTTTCACCGCCGAGCACGTGGTAAATCAGCACTTAAAACTGCAATTAACAATTTCATTGGTGCAGGCGGGAATCGAACCCGGGTTGCTCGAGTACTGTGAAGCTTACAACGAGCGCTAACCATCTAAGCTACCACGGCTTTAGATGTCCCCCCACTAGATGGAGTGACAACCTGGTAAAACATTCGGGAAGTCGATGGATGCAGGTGGCTCAGGACCGAGGTTTGTGGCATTCCTCGGGGAAGGCCTATGTTCAGCAGTGGAAGAAGGGCTGTAATGATGATGAAAACGAAATGTATGAAATTCATGACTCCAAATGTCAAACAATTAAATACTAAAGTAATTTTAAATGGGGAGGAACTGAGTCTTGTCGATACCACAATTTTTCTTGGAATCACACTAGACGCGAAGCTTCAATGGAGCCCCCATATATCAAAACTAGCAAGCAGACTTAGTTCTGTAAAAAAGATTAGAAATTTTACCATCAATCAAAACAGAGCAATCTATGTTTTAAAACCTAAAGAGTCGCTCTGACAAAAATTGAAGGAAATTGATATATTAACTTTGGCCTCTCAATACATTTATGAAAATGTAATGTACGTACACAAAAGTAAACGTAGTTCTACAAAAATAAGTGATATTCATTCTGTAAATACTAGGAACAGACACAAGCTAGTAGTACCAGTTACTCGACTCCAGCGAGTCAGTAATTCATTCTTGGAGCGAAGTATACGCTTTTACAACAAAATCCCAGAAAATATACAAAATTTGACCTGCTCAAAGTTCAAACACTTTATTAAACTAAGTTTGTATAAAAAAAAGTTATTATAGTATTAAGGAATTTATGGATGATAGTAACCTTGGGAATAAGGTGATCGCTACCAAGCTATTTCTAATTTGTTTTCTGTTGTTAATTGTGTAACATACATGATTGTAAGATTATTTTAAAAAAAAAAGCTGGGTTTCTTGCTGATTCTTACCAGGACAGAGGTTTTTTTTTTCGAACCAGTGGTAATTAAACAAAAGAGTGACTTTCAATAAGTGTTATATATAATCTATATTGAATAAAAAAAATTCTTTTTCTGTTTCTGTTACAGATTCACTTGTAACATTATTCTTATGAACTTTTTCCGTTGACTACCGCTCCGTTATCGCAACCTGTACAAGCCACCACCGCTGTATTCGAGCACTACCATTAAGTTCGTTATAGGGAGAGTGCGCATCGCATATTATATAAAATATTATGTAAAGTATGAATCACAATATTTTACAGACAGTGTTATTAAGGCGCATGGTTGAGCAAAATTTCTAGCGAGTCGTTATTTGTGCAGTTTTTAGGAGCTATCTACTTTTTATTTAAAAGATATATCAACAAATAAAAAACACATTATATTTCTACATAATCTTGATTCCATAAATCCTATCCAAATTTTTTTAAAAAGAATAAATATTAAAATAATCTCCTTACAACGAAACCACATAAATGTGAATTAATTATTGATAACATGCATCTCCTCATAAAGTATGTAGAAATAAAACTGAATAAAAATAAAAACAGACATGTTTTTTTTCATCCTCATCAATCATTGGAGCGAGGATAATGTCAGCCAGCATAAGTAATAAGCAGACTAAGTTACAAGGTGCTCAGTTCAAAAATTAGTAGGTAGGTATTGTACTTTTCAATACGTGACACGTAAAAATTAACAATAATCAAAAACACATCTGCGAAACATCCTATTTATTTATTTATTCTTTATTGCACCAAATATTTCTACAAAAGGCGAGCTATCTATCTATTTACCTATAGTGAGTAGGTATCTTTTAAAGTCACAATTTTCAATGCTTCATTTTTAATATATAATTAATTATAAAATTTCATAATTAGATAATATTATGTGAGAATACATAATTCTAATATAATGCAACTAATATACCCAATAAAAAAATTAAAATACATTTATCGTTGTACGCCGTGTGTATTTCCATAAAATAGTTTATTGATGTTAAAAAAATAATACTACGTTCGTACAGTAGGTGGCGTCTTGCATATTTCTTACGCGATATAATGTAGCGAGTAGTCGGCGGACCGAATGCTCAAGGTCGTTCGCATGGAGTAGCCCCTTAAAATGTTTTCAATATTTTATTAAATAGTTGTAGATTTTGTTGCGTTTGTTAGTATCTTTATAGCCAAGGAATTAATTTCGTTACAATCCTGGTGGCTTTCATTCAATTTTATTGCAAAATTAATTTAATATTTTAAATATACCCTTTTTTTTACGAAATTGGGTACCCTCATATTTAAACGAGTATATTACTTCGCTTTTATCACTAATGTTTGTATAAATAAAAAAAACATAAATGCAATCTCACCTCAAGAACTTTGTGAAAGCCAGTCTTACTCCTGCCACTTGTATCAAACACCAGTGTCGCTGTGGAACAGAGGTGTGGATTTTTATACTTGGTTAATTCAGGATCTTGGGCGTCTATTGAGAACTGTAAAGAAGAGAAGTTTCGTTTTAGTCCTATATCAAATCCCTCGGCTCAGACCTGCTCTCATTTCTGGGAGAATTTTACGGCAAGGAAGAGTCGACTCTGCCGGGCCAATGCGTGTGAGCAGACTTCATGTCTTCGATTTTTTTTATTTACTCTAACATGCAGGTTTCCTCATAATGTTTTCCTTCACCACCAAACTCGTAGTAAATTCATTCGATTCATTGGCGCCGGTGAGAATCGAATCAACTTTCTCACGTATTATGAAATTTACAGCAGGCACTTAGCCCCTGAACTACTACAGCTCCTTGTCTGGCCCAAACTAGGAAAGAATCTTTTGAAAATAAACAGCAATTTAGAATAATATGCCCCACGATTGAGCATAGGCCTCTCAATGCTGCAAAGTATGAAAGTGGAATATGTATGAATATGTATAATTATTATAATTGTATGCCGTAGTAGATCAAAGGCTACCCTATCATCCTATGGGTGTTGTATGTACGCGAAGTAATTTTTTACCAACTTTAACAGCTAGCCATTGCTGGTCTGGGTACTTACACAAGAATCTTTCTACCTACGCTGCTGTATTTCCTATGGTGAATGTAGAGAACCAGAGACCCTTTTTACTGGTAACAAGACATTCCATCGCAGCCCTCAAGGGTGACAACTCATCTAAACTTTGGTTTTTCATCGGATATAGATGTGTCTATTCACTTACCATTAGGTGTGTTGAGTGCCCATTTGTTATATACACATACATATATACATAAACATTAACGCCATTCACCCAGAGGGGTAGGCAGAGACTATAGACTTCCATTTGGCACGATCCTGACACACCTCTCTCGCTCCCTCCACATCCATATACCTACGCACACATGCTCGTCGGTTAACAGTACTCTTAATCTGACTTATTTGTTACATTTTTCCTATCAACAAAGATATTGATTGGTGACTATTAACATCTTCCTGGTATTACAAACTGGTATTGTAACAAGGTGATGAATTCTCCAACACTGCTAACACTAATTAATAGAATCAGGCGTTACTTTGCGGAAATCCATTATATAAAAGCTTTTAGAAAAATTTACTTCGCAAATATCCACGTTATAAAATAAAATGATGTGTCTTACCTAGTATGAAGAGCACCTCCCGCCTTCCCTCAGTTGCGTGCACTATCCCCGTCACCACTAATCCCAGCACCGCTACTCCCAACACCACTATACTAGGCAAGACACACCACTGACGATAATACAACACGTGTTTCGTCTCTACACGAGGCATCCTCAGGTGATATAGACTCTATGGTGACTAACCGCTAAATGAGCGGCGAGCCAAAACAAGTGCCTTTTATACAGACCGATGACGCAACCGCTTTCTACATTACATTTTATCGCATGACGCAGTCGCTCGCTCCTTATGTAGAAAGCGGTTCCTTATGTACTAGGTAAGACACATCATTTTATTTTATAACGCGTATATTTGCGAAGTAAATTTTTCTAAAAGCTTTTACTGCTAACACTCTTCAAAGATAACGTACCGGAGCACATCGAGTTAGGTATTCATAGAGCAAATTATGAGCCCGTTGCAGCTTCTGTTTGAATAGAACTGTCTTCTTAAGTAGCGCCAGGCACTCCCAACACAGTAGCTGAGGTAGGCCATCTGATTCTGTGACCTACAAAAATGAGAAAATATGTGAATGTCCTTTCAGCATCTTAGGAGATGAAGTACCTGTTTCACACAGCGGAACCAGGCCTTCGTCACTCGCTCAAGACCCTGCGTTATATGCCTACCGTTTTGCGTATCGCCCACGATACAACCGACATTGGGTTGCCGCACGCCCGCCTGAGCGCTTGCACCGCGAACGTTTCCCGCGCTTACTCGTCGAAATGCCGAAACCACGTAATTATTGCACAGTGGATGGGTATCAGAGTCAAGAAACAAATGAAAAATTGTTTTTTTTTTCTTAACTATAAGGTTACATCGAAACAAAGCATTACAGTGCTGTAATTTATAAATTGAGTGACAACCATTTTCAACGATAAAATTTAATAACCGAATTCAGAGAAGGAAAAAAATGTATAAATCATTCTATAACACTCAAACATATTTAATTGACAAATAAAAAATATGGTTATTTCGCAAGATTCGTTTTATTATAATAATCATCATAGGTACAACCCTAGCGCATACGTGCGATGACGCGCTTGCATGTGAGTCGCACAAAATTTTGACTCTTTTTACGCGTATTTATGCTACATTTTCCTCTCGCTGCGAACAGCAGATATTATTATTAAGATTTTGTAGGCTATTATAGCGTAGGTATTTTCGCTTTTGTATGGGAGTGATGTATCTGTTTAGTAAACTATTAAGTAATCTGTGGCGGAACCTCTTCCTGTAATTAGTTAAGGCGATCCATATCTACGGATATTTATTTAAAATAATATCTGTATTTTTAAAACTGTATTTGTATCTGTTGGACGAATTAGTAAGCTGAAGTGGCGAGGAAGAAAGGGTCTCGAGTGGCAGCATCGTACTGGTAGATAAAGTGTAGGTCGACCCCTCAGTAGATGGAAAGGAAACTTGGTAAGACATGGAGGAAGACGACAGATGCAGATGGCATAGCATCGTGCTCAGTAGCATTCTTTGGGGAAGGCTTATGTTCAGCTGTTGACTTGTGAAGGGCTGTGATGATGATGATGATGATGATTTGTATCTATCTAAACCTAATTTTTGTCTATTGTTAACTAATGATGGACCTAAATGAATCATATTCGTAATACTGAGGGTCCAAAGTGAATTCAGAGTGAAATGTGGGAGGACATAAGTCTTATAAAATAGCAGTGCTTATTTGCTGAGTAGTAATAGTAAGATGTCAACCATTGCAGTATATTTCTCTTTATTAGGGATGTGAATAACGGTTTAATATGGACAACAAACTTATGTGCTTAATTGCTTATATTTATTTATTGTTAAATAATAGAATGTGACTCATTGTAAAAATTACATTAAAGAAATATTATTTGCTGATAGCTTAGTGACCTGTATAAACCACATTTGAAAACATTTTCTACTATTAGTGTCAGTTTACTTCAATTTTTTATTTATTTATTTATTTATTTTCACAGGTAACTAGTTTGACAATGTTATAACTATAATACCTCTAAGAAATGTTTTACAGTGTACGAATGTATATATCTATTTTTTACGTGGTAGAACCATGCTGCAGCTATATTACTGGTATAGTTCTAGCACAAAGGGGTGACTCGACCGGGGAAGGACTACACTCTCACAGAATACCCACGTAAAATAGCAGCTTAATGCTGCTGTTTCGTATGGTGAGTGTAGAGAACCAGAGACTACACCACCTCACTGTATTTACTTAGCATTTAAATTGCAAGAGACGATTTAAATTTAAGTACTTATTTTAATTACCACAAAAACACTATGCAAAGACCAGCTCAGCGAATAAAACATAATAGATCGTCAACAAGTTAAAAATAGTTTTCAATGTTAAACAGGGGCGTAGCTACCGCCGTATCAGCCGTATGAATGATACGGGCCCCCGGGCTACAGGGGCCCCGGACGTATGTAAGCAAAAATTCTAAGGACTGCTATGGGACTGGACGTTGGTTTCAATTGTTTGGCTAGCTTAGTTCCTAGGAGTATTAATTGTAAGTAATAACGTATAATCAATATATAATTATTTTAATTCAATGCGAGAGTTTTTGTTCCTTTTGTGAAAAATCTCTACCCTTCATTTGAACCCCCTGACAAATTTTGATACAGGGCCCCTCTAAGGCACGCTACTCCACTGATGTTAAATCTTAGACTTTAACTATAACCACAATATAATTTTATATGATTAACGTTTCGGAGTATTATACTTACTGTAACACCAGCCAATTCAAAAAATAATGGCCTATATAACATAACATTCGTCCCACGTCTGTCCTTCGATAAACAACAACGACAAATCGTTGTCACGGTCTCACAGTCTTTTTTTAAATCTTCATTATTTTCTATAATATTAACTTCCATCATAAATAGCACAATTTAAGAAAACTACAAAGTACAGCAGAGAAGACCATAGCAACTTTCCGAAATTTGTAAACAATATGGCGTGCCGCATTGTCATTGTCATTGTCAGTGCTTGTCATTGTCAGAGTCAGCCGGAGATACCATAGAGATCCGATTCGTTGCGGCACCGATTTTCGACAACTTTTAGCTGTGGCGGCGAACAAATATTTAATGACACGCCTATTGTGCCATCCGCCATGTGTAAAAGTAATGTTCTTTTAAATGCTTTTTTTACTTGTTTAGACTTAATTAAGTTTATTTGACATCAAACATAAGTTTCAAATGGAAGGATACTTGTTTTTAGTGGGTAACTACGTGTTTTTTTACGCGTTTTCTTTGAAATTGAGAGAAAGTGGCTTTTTTTATGAAGAGATTACAAACCTTTTGTACTATTTTTTGTTGTTATAAAAAAATCATTTATATAAATAGGTACAGCTAAATCACCCTGGAAACCTTGGTTTTTATTAAATTAAATTTTCACCTAATAATAACATTTGTAAATATCAAACAATGAAGAACCTTAATTTGAAAAAAAAAAGGTATATCATTCATTAATATTTACAAATGTTAAATATTATTTAATGTAATACAAATGTAAAAGTAAAGTCGATCTGAAAACGTCTAATTAGTAAGAATAGCAAAACAAGTGTTTTCAAAAGGAAAAAAACGCCGGCGCTATACGGCGGTGGATTGACAAAAGAGTATTTATTAGCGAACTTTTTTTATGCATGAACAGTTTCGAACTGTTTCAAGCAAAAATAAACCTTATACCATATCACAAGAGCACATGGTACTTCGTAGATCTATTCGGCCATATGATAGTAATAAGACGACAGTTCAACCATTTTAAGCAAAATTAAACAATAAGACAAACGCATTGTTTTTTTTTAACAGGAGACTTGTTTTCCAGAAATTGATTTACAATTTGAATTTGTGAGCGATCGCAATAAGTGCTATTATTACTTATTAGACAATTTTTCCATAACATGATTTAAAACCCACAAAGTAAAAATAGTACCATGTACACGTTAAAAAAAGGTTGTCAACCCCTAAAAATTTCAATTTTTCAAAATATCCAGAAACGAAGCTGCATGCATGAACTACTCGCAAAATATTGAATATTTTGTTCTGGATAAATTTTCCAAAAAGGCAATTTGAGCGAGTTATAACGATTTTTAAATAGACACGACTCGCGTGTCATACGCCACACACAAAAGCAAGCCTATGGAGAAATACCTATGAAGAGGACATATTCCACTAGAAATAATAGTTATACAAATATCTATAATATATCGACACACACTTGTTAAAAACAGTTTCGTCTCTTTTTAACAACGCAGTAGCTGCAATAGAAAAGAGAGACAAGTACAGTTTGTAAGGTGCTTATTTTGGTAATACTTTCGTGTGACGTCATTAGCTCATCCATGCGTGACTGCGTCGCCATGTTAAGCGCCAAGTTTTGTGATAGATCTGCTGTCAAACTGTCAAAAAGCAGTGACATTGTGTTGTACACTCTTATCTATGGTATCGTATAGAAATTATTTTAATAAATTAATTTTGTTTAGAAATGAATGTATATTAATAATAATTTGTCACCCGATCCTATAAAAAAAAATTATTGATTATAAAACAGTTTATTTAATTTTTACTTAACTAATCATTATTATTTTATATTAAAAATACTATAATATGGGATCAAGGATCTCCATCCCGTCTCCATACCTTTGTTCACTGTACAATATTATTGTAAAGCAAACAAAGGTAGGTATACAAGTAAAAATATAGGTATACAGGCAAAAATACTCATTTTCCCATTACTCTGTCAAAATTATTTTTTATTGTGTGCGTTATAACTTTTTAACTTTTTTCACATTGATATAAAACAAAACGTCTGTGTGTATTTATGTACGCACGTAAGAAATTATACTTCTTTAGCGTAACTAAACAAAAATAACTAAAATAAAACACGTTTTATACATTCAGATATATTTGAATAACTACCTCGAATATAGTTCTCAGTTCTCAAGAAAACTTAACAATTGACAGACAATTAGCAACTGAAGTTGTAAAAAATTCACTCTCATCATTTTTCTCAAACGCGCCAAAAGAAGTATAACTTCACAACTTGAGTAAGCACTTAGCACACTCAGAACATTGTTTAAAACAAGTTGCAAGTTAGCTGCCTGCATACTTAACTCATTGTTCGACTGTGTACCTAACACAAAAAATCAGTAGCAGAGTATGCATTGCGTAAGTGTACATGTGCGGTGAAGCCTGGTGAAGCAACTCAAGTGAAATTAAAGGGATAGCAATCCAAAACTAATTTAACAACCCAACAATATCCATTGCTTCATGTGATTGAAAAATTCGTTTGCTCTACAACAAAAACCACGCAATGGATGTTGTTAAACTATCAAATTGGTATGTTTTGCCATTGTAGGTGTGTTACGCAATTAGGCTACGGATTTAATTTATATAATTATATGAAATAAGAACAAACTCATATTAGTAAAAATATTGATATCAGCTGCCCATATTGCTGAGTTACAACCCTATAAAATGCAACCATTTTATGCGCCAGATTTGTTTAGGTAGTCACGCTAATTCTGTAGGTATGCCCAGTCCATATACTTCTAAGTGAGAGTTACCGTAGATAGCGGACAGTATGTAGAGGGAGTATGTATGTAGTTTATTCTCTCTCGGGACAGTATTTTTATTTATTTTTACTTTGTGATCTGGATGAAGGTCTTTTTAGGAGATACCACAGATCACAGAACTATGTCTGTACTACATGTATAAAAAAGGAAAATAAATAGGCATATGAAAGGAAAATAGGCAAATAATACTAGTATACATAGCGGTCAGTGGCAAATAATAATAAACCTAAGACATAGTGTATAGAAGAATTAAAGGCCCCTACATCAAAAGTTAGTGAAAATATTTTGTAACTGTGTTATATTAAAAATTAACTTTATTAATCCTTTTGGATAGAATAAAGAATAACACAAGCTCAAGATAACAATTAGGGAATCTTCTCAGTAGATACCAGCCTTTTAAATATTTTGCCGTAAATAATAGTTCTTTACCTATGAAATTGCCGTTTTGCAGTACTGACCATTTCAAATCAAAATAATTTTTGTTTGGCTAAGAATTCTAATTTTAAAATAATTTTATTTTAAAAACATGGAATTATTTTTGAAAACTAGTCATTTGCATTATGTTTTCATCGTGTTTGAATCTTTTTTGTCATTGTGGATACGATAAAAACGGAATACTTATGGAATATGACTACCGCCATGGCAGCAACGTGGCACAAGCGGCACGCCAATCAATGACGTTTACGGAGTAAATACTGCAAATGAGCGCACCACCTCTTATTGGTAAGCGGGCAATTCCGGAAATTCTATCTATTAAATCCTTCTGTAAATTTCGATAATGAACCCCGTGGTCGTCCGAAAACTTTGGTCGATTAAAGGCGATAGTGAAAGCTGATGATGATGATACTCAATCTACGGCTGAATTAACAGCAGCTTTTGACGTTAGCATCAAAACAATAATAGCCGACTTAAAAATTTGTAGAGAAATCAACTCAGCCACTGATGTTGTGCTTCTTCAAGAGGATGTTGATAATCTAGCAATCTGGGTCAAACAAAACCGAATGGAACTAAATGTTGATAAATGTAATTTTATTAAATTCTCACGGCACAGGTTGCAAACATCACCTTCGTACCACATCAATGGAAAACAACATAAAGAGGTAGATTCTATCTGGGACCTAGGCGTTATTTTGGATTCAATCTCACAAACACATTGAGGACATAACATTTAGGGCCTTTACAATACTAGGATTCGTAATTCGTAACTGTAAGGAGCTAAAACTAGCCAATAAAATTTTATTATATAACGTATACGTTCGTTTGATTTTGGAGTATTGCAGACCAGTTTGGTCACCACACTACGAAGTACATGTTAAACGACTAGAACGTGTGCAGAAAATATTTTTATGGCATGTCTCGTTTCAATCCGGTCTAGCTAAGCAGTTGCCTTCGTACGTTGATAGATTTTCAAAATTAAAAATGAAATGCTTAAAAAATAGGAGGCTTATATTAGATCATTTGTTTTTATATAAAATTGTAGGTACCTAGTCAGGTCATAAATTCTGTCACATGTTTAATATAAAATAATTGAAACAAGTTTATTCATTATGTAACCATTTATATACCAAAATGAACTTAACAAAACTTAGATTCTTATGACACTAAAGTTTATTCAAAATGACCTCCGTGATTTTGAATACAGGCCTTCAATCTGCGCGGCCAGTCGTCTATCGCAGCATGAACGAGGTCCATGTCAATATCGGCGGCTGCCTTAATCAAGGATGTCTTGAGTGACTCCAAATTGGGATGAGGCTTTGAGCACGCCTTTTCCTCCAAGTGTTGCCATATCTTGTAATCTAACGGATTCAAATCTGGACCGGAGGAGGGCCAGTCTTCGTGCCGGATGAAGTCGATTTCACGCGCCGCCAGCTAGTCTTGTGTGCTCTTCGCTCTATGAGCTGGCGCCGAATCTTGTTGGAATACCCAGTGCCTGTTATTGAACATGGTATGAGAAACAGGTTCCACAAGGTTCGTCAGGACTGTATTTTGATACACAACTGCATTCGTTTTTACACCTTTCTCACAAAAATGTGCCTCTGTTAAGCCCCAATAAGAAACTCCCAACCATACCATGAGCGAGGATGGAAAATGACGTCGTTGGACACGCGGAATACGGTTGCTCGCTTCTTCACTACTATGTGCGTACACCTTATCATTTTGTTTGTTGTAGCTCTCTTCTACGGTAAAAATTTTTTCATCCGAAAAAAGAATTTCCCAATATTTTTTTCCCGCGTACCGCTTCAACAAAGCGCGGCATCTTTTTAGTCTCAGGTCCATTAGACGAGCATTCAAACGATGTCCTGTTTTCTTCGATATGCCCGAAGCCCTAAGTCTTCATTTAACATCCTTTTCACCGTGGTTCTGACCCTATCTGAAGGGCCAACAGTTTCTGCTTATGTTTGGGATTTCTTTGAATTCGCGCTTTCACAGCTTTTATCACTGCTGGAGTCCTAACAGACCGAGGGCGACCACTTCTTGACCTGTCATCTACACTAGAGTCTTCATTGTATCGTTTGATGGTACGATAAACGAATCTTTTGGTTATATTCAAATTTTTCAGTATGTCAAAAATTTGAATTGGCGCGTAACCGCAACGATGCAACGCAATAACTGCAACACGGTCTTCTTTAAGCGTCCACTGCTTATTTAAAAATGAGTAAAATTCTAAAAAGTATACAGTTTTATTTTCATGAACAATTCGAAATTCGAATTCAATAAACTTTTTTGTGGCCAGCATTCTAAAAGAAAAGTTTTTACTGTGTGACAATACTTATGACCTGACTAAGTAAGAGGTGGTCTGGATTGCCCTAGACTGTTGGAACAGCTTCGGCTTAATATACTCTATAAAATCTCGCGAAAAGGGAAATACACACCATTTTCTACCAAGGGATTCAAAAGCAATCTCGGCCATCACGCAATCATGAACAGGCCGCAATGACAATACAATGAACTCCAGAAAAAAACGAACGAAGACATTTTTTTCAAATAGCCTCTCTAAATTCAAAAAGTTACTTCTAGGTGCAAGTTTAAGTACGGAATAATTTTGGATTAGTTTGGTTTCAATTTTATGTTTTATTACTTTTTAAATAAACATTAAACACTCACATCTGCAAGTCGTGGCAGCCTGTAATTCAATCTACACATAGCTTAAATCTTCAATGATAGCTTAAGAATTTAATGTTTTTGGTGTAAGATTTGTTGGCTGTCCTTAATAAATAAATAAATAAAACAATATTGATCCATTTCGTCAAAATAGCAAGATAAAAGAGCTTGACAAATGGGTGCCCCACGACCTCAATGATCACCAACGTGAAGTACACGTCGAGATGTGCCTTGCACTGCTCATCAGAAATTTACAATCGCATTGTTTGTTACCTGCGACGAAAAATGGATTCTGTTTGACAATCACAAGCGCTCAGCAAGTTGATTGGATCCTGTTTCAGCACCTAAACAATGCCCTAAACGAAACCTTACCCCTAGAAAAGAGATGGCCTCACCGATTCGTAGTTGCCACGCTTAGCAAGCAGGTTGGCAACTGTAGCTTTTTTATTACTTTTATATATATTGTAAGAAAACATCCCACTTCTGATGTTAGAAATTATCTTCAAAAGTATTTAAATTAGGGTTTGCGCCCCGGGACGTCTCGTGGCTCGAAGCCCCGGGACTTTTCGTAATTTTAGTTGTCTCGAGTCCCGGGACTGAGCGAGCTGACGCAACCGTGCTCCGCGTAGTATAAATTGCCGCTCACTTAGCGGCCAGCCTCCGCAGAGTCTACTTCACCTGAGGATGCCTCGTGTAGAGGCGAAACACGTGTCGTATTTTCGAGAGTGGTGTGTCATTCCTAGTGTGGTGGTGCTGGGGGTGATGGTGCTGAGATTAACGGCGACGGGTATAGTGCGCGCGATTGAGGGAGGGTGGGAGGTCCCCTTAAAACTGGGCAGGACACATCATTTTCTTTCTTTACGCGGAATTAAGCAAATTAGTTTATAACTACCCCATTATAATGGACTTCCGCAAAGTAACGCCTGATTCTATCAATTAAAAACAAGTTCATTAAAAGGAGCCATTCCTACATTATTAGTACCAGTAAGTATTATATTGTTACAGTAAGACTTCAAAAATTAAACTTCAAAAACTTTAGGTAAATATAGAGATTTTTATACATTATAAAACTGTTGTATATTAAAAATAAAGAAGTTTGAGATTATCCTATTTAAGCAATTATGAACCCAACTAAGTATCTATCCAAGTATTTATCAACCAAAAAAATGTATAACCTTACTTAACCACCCGCACCTCACGGTCACACTAGTACAACATTTATAGCATCACGCTATTTTCCTCAAGGGGTTGAGCGGAGCTACGGATTATATTCCCAAGTCACAATGATAAAACGTTTAGTGTAATGAAGTATAGATATTTAGTAATGCTCCTGAAGCGCCGCTAGATGTACCCGCATGAGACGCGCAGGTTAGTGTGCCAGAATAGTATAAATTCCATAGTATTCGATACTCACAACCTCCTGCGTATTTAACTAGTCTGTGTAAGATCATTACGTTTATTAAATTCATGCATCTAAAATAATAATATTATAAGATTATTATTTTTCGGGGACAGATGAAAGCCTCATAAACATATTTTCCTTTAAACAATATATAATAATCGAATGTTAAAATTAAGTTCTGTAATGTATTTATTCATTAATTATTAAATGTTTGTAATTATTGAAAGTAATATTTATATGAAAAATAAAGCACTCATTATTTACTCCGTGTCCCCGTTTTTTTTTTATTTCAACAGCAAAACATTTTATGAAATATATAAAGTATAAATAGGTATATACTTAATTAAGTATCTACATATTCTTAGTTGTTTAACGTTATAAATAAAAATTTACATCACTTGCTAACGCACACAATGACAAATCAAATTGGTTACACATTTTCGGGCTGTCAGGTCGTCTATACGCCAGTATATTCTAAGTCTATGTTATTACGATTCAATGCCACATTACTTGAAAGTTTTCCATATAATAAGTACATAAGTATTATACATTTTTGGAATGCTTATATGTTTCTTCAAATTTTTCTTCAAAAATAAAATAACGAATATAGTTTAAGGTGGTATATTTTTACACTTTTTTACCAAGAGATTTAACTCTTACCGATGCTCGCTGATGTCGAGGTATTGTTACATTACTCTGTATAAGGATAAAAAAATTGCACTTACTTGCTATTTTTTGATACGGACGGATCCAAAATACATCGCAAGATAAAAACCAATTTTTTCAAAACTTTTTTTATAAAATAGCATGGATAACGTTATATTTGTAAACGTATTGAAACATAGAAGTATTAGGCATAGAACCGCAGTAGGCGCACGCAAAGTGAAGCCATTTCAAGTTAGCCTTTAAAGGCTAAGTACGACTTTTGGGGCGTTAGTACTCGAGTCCACGTAGTCGAGTAAACGTCTCGCACAATTTTTCAAAAAAATGACGAACTGTACTGTGAAAGGGTGTCACAACTCATCACATAATCACGAAAAAAATGTAAAAATCTAATTTCACGGTTAAGCACTGCCTAGCATCTTTTATTTTTGTAAAAAAACATTCATGAAAACAAAATAATAAATAATAAATATGTCAGACGCCAATATAATGAAAATGTTGCTAGGCATAGTAAAATATTTTACCCCATTTTTTCTTATTATTATAATTATAAAAAAATGCACATTGGAAACAAATACATACATACTGCCAATAGTATCATTCACATATAAATCGGTATTTTTATTTGCTAAATATTATTAGGGTTCCCATTTGCCACGAAAAAAATATGTTGATTTTATTTTGTTTTGATAATGTGCAGTTGTTTTTACCTTTTTATGGTATGTGTTTTAGGATAAATAACATAGCCTATGATTATTTTTTTTATTCTAATTTACATATATTTAACATTTTTAGTTCGACACTTTTATGAATCTAAAAAAGATAACATTTCGAGGATAGTCATCAAAGCGGCAGTTGTTTAGAAAACAGTTGCAGTTTCAGGGTCATTAAGAGATATTTTTTTACGTACCTACTTGAGTATATTTTATTTTATTTTATATTTTTAATAAACATTTTTATTTCATGTTTTATTTGAATAGTTATTTCCTTCCGAATCTTATTTTGTTTTAATGCAAAACATAATATCCAATAAAGTAATAATAATAATCACTTGAAGCTGACCGCACTCTTAAGTCTCGTGATTCCTTCTGGGACTGGGTTGGAAAAACTGGAAAAAATAGACGTAGGCATTTGCCTCCTCCATTTCTTCCACTTCTCTATATATCATAGAATAAGGCCATTGAGTATTATATAAAAATTAATATTTACAAATAATATATGATTTTATGGAAGATAAATAACAAATATTTATATAAATATACCACTTCTAACTGAATAATATAATTACATAATAATTTGTGAATGTAACGCAAGATATTACGTATATAACTAATTTAAATATTACACAAGTTAACAAAAATAAATAATGTTACATTTTTCTCTTTGCAAATAGCTAATAAGTAATTATAAACGCAACCTAAATATTAATTCTATGACGATGTCTACTATTACATTTTCCCCACTTTTTGGGAAAAATGTCATTAACTTGCAAACATAACTCATTTGCTTGTGTGCGTGCGGGCAAACGTAATTACAGGCCGCTTATGCACACATGCATTGTGTTCTTGCTTCAACTTTGAACGGAATTTTGAATCTCACTATCACTCTATATGTAATTACTCTAAGTATTGAAATGAGATATGTTAAACAGTTCTCAAGACCTAATTTACCTGTGGTCAAAAAAATGTCTATTGTGGTGAAATGTTGACCACACAACTTTATATAATTGTAATTTATATATGAGGGTCAATCAAATAAAATAACAAAATAATATTTTTTTCTATAAAAACCCTATACGTCAAAGTATAGGTATGTAATATTATATTTACAAAATACAAAATTACAGCTTAATTAATTTTGAAACAACTGAAATATGAAGTTATAAGACGAAACACACCCAGTTTTGCCACAGTGCATGGTCAGTGCTGTCATCTACACAACGATGAATGTGTTTGTATTAGGAAGATGCTGCTGCCCATCTCCTGTGTCGGTATCCGTTTGCCGCATCTCACAACACCCACGGGATGATTTTGGGTATTGGATTCTCTTACAAAACCACTATACAGCCAGATATCAAGTAATAAAAGACCTTGTATGTTGTCATTAAATATACACTTTTATACAAAACATTTTATGCAAAAACATGGTAGGCACTTTTCCCACTGCCAAGGAAGCGATTACTATTTTCTTGCTAGAGAAGAACAATAGAAAGGTATAGGTCGCTGGTTGTTCACACTGCCGGCGAGAACTCTCTCTCCACTAATTTGTCGCAGCGACAATGATACTCACAACAAGAATTCGCTATGTGCTGCGATTTGAATTGAACACGTTCAATTTTACTCTCTGCGAATGAGCACTCGCTGCGAGAATTCGCTGTGTGTGACAGGGTATTCGCTGCGAGTAGCCATTCCGCTCCAGACTACACGCCTGTGCATAGGTCGTTTCGTTGTTGCATGATACGTGTGTGTAGGTCAATCAAATGAGTTAACCGATAAACAATTCTCTAAAATGAGGAAACTACGATATAATTGGTTTCTTGAGTGTGTATAGAAAAAGTGGGGAGCTGTTTGACACAAATAATAGTATTTTTCAACTAACAAAGATAAAACTCCAACCAGCGGTCATATTACTCTACAGTGAGGATCCGCTAATAGCCTAGCGATAAAACTATCGGAGCTACACACTCGCTTCTCCCTGCTCGCCAACTCTTATCTAGTTTCTAGCTCTACTCTCTTCTCGTTCATAGTTGGCGGTGGGACAAGTGCCTTAAAGTAGTTACTAGGCACATAACAGTTCAATTTTTTACATGATCACAAGTCACCAAGTAAATTGGTTGCGGAGCTGCTAGAACGTACACAGGTGGATCTGAAAATAAAGCAAGAAAATCAAGCATTGCGCAAATTCATCGTTATTAATTGTAACAGTATAAATTTTATTAGAGAACTAGCTGTTCCTCGCGACTTAGCCCACGTTTCACCACGTCTGTCTGTCTGTTTGTACCGGCTAATCTCCGAAGTGGCTGGACCGATTTTGATAGGACTTTCACCGGCAGATAGCTGATGTTACAAGGAGTAACTTAGTCTACTTTTATGTTAGAAAAAGAATTAGGATTACGCGCATCCATCTTAATAAATTCCACGCGGGAGAAGTCGCAGGGAACAGCTATTGTTTAATTTCTATTTCAGCATTTCTATCAATGAAGTTCTATTATCAATCACCGTGACTTTACCTAAGTATCAATAAATATTATATCTTACCAGCAGCACTGATGCAGTTCGACTTAAAATTTTCCAAGGAGCTCCTATGGTTGCCACTGTTGCAACTGAAACAAAATTTTAAGCTGAACTGTTTTTTTTTAATTATATCAAGCCAATGCTTGAAAAACTTGTAAGTGGTGATTAAGCTCTAAATGTTAAATAGAACTATCATAGCGTAACAAAAGTCTATTCATTATCGAACCAATGAGGGCATCCACGATATTTCCTGCCACCAGGGCGGCGCCACTAGAAAGTAAAGTATAATATTTGACAGATTTCATAGCGGGGAAGTTAATTTGTTCGGAAAGTGTAAAGGTTATTGTTTCTGTCTGCACTATTAGCTATATTTTCTGTTAATAAGATTAAAAATAAATAAACCAAACCACAGATATTCATAAAAGTAGAAAAACTTAAAAAAATAAAAATGTGCAAAAAAATTAAAGAGCAAACCACTGACGCATTTTTTTGTGAATTAATTTAACACTCTAGAAACTGATAAACTTTTATTAAAAACCAACTTCTCAATTAACAAAAAACTTTACCTCAATGTCAACTAGCGACATTTGGTGAGCAGAAAATTACTAGCCCTCATTGCTTGGTACCTTTAGAGCATAAATATAACTTCCGAAAGTTGTCGCTAACTGTAAACAGCTTAGGACACATTATAGAGCCGTTGGTGAAGCGCATGGACCGGCACTCAATCGACATATTGATCCAACTTAATACATATACCAACTGCATAGTGGCGGTGTAAGAATATCCCCTACCACATATCGTCAAAACTGCGGTTGCCAATCCGCCTGCCAAGCGTGGCAACTATGGCAAAATCACCCCATGAGGCAATGTAGGCGGGAAGCTTATGTTCAGTAGTGGACAGTTATAGGCTGTAATAATAAAAATAATAAATATATATGTTATAAAATTAGAATTAAAAGAAAGGTTCTGTTATTTTTTTATAGGATAGGGTGACGAACGTGCACAGAGTCCACCTGATGGTAAGTGGTTGCTGTGACACATAGACATCTACATCTATCCTCAATAAATAATCAAAATGCATATGCGTTGTCACCCGTGAGGACTAAAATGGAATAATTCTTTTACAGTAAAAAGGGTCTCCGGTTCTCTACACTCACCATACCAAACACAGCAGTGTCAAGCTGCCATTTTACACTTGTATTCTGTGAGAGCGTGGTCCTTCCCCGGTCCAGCCGACCCATTCTTGCTACAACTATACTACCAATATAGTGTAATATACACTGCATGGTTCTACCGCGTATAAATATCTGTGCGAGCGAGATCCGTGTAGTAGATGAAGGAGGATCAGGACCGTGTTTTGCGAAGTTTCTTGAGGGAGGCCTATATTTTGAAGTAGACTGATAGGAAGTAGATTGATGATAGGCACCGATAGAATGAAAAAAAAACTGTTAAAGGACAGTGGAGTGGTGCAACCGTTTACCTCGTCTGCCTTCTACAACGGACGAGGCTCTAGTGACCAACCAATGGCGAAAAATTCATCTAAAATACTGAACGGGTTTAAATAAGATCGGATTTAATGAAATTCAAATTGAGAGTCCAACTCCTGAGCTACTAGGGCTCTCAAAATAAATGTTAAGATTCGAAAATATTTCTAACATATACGCTATTTAACTTTTACGTACAGTTACTGTTGCTTTCTTAAGCTATCAGTACACTGCGGTAAGTTACATCTGAAAGAAAATAAACGTAGTGCGATGTCTATAGAAGCTAGACCAGGAAGATCCTCGCTCGCATAGAATAATAGCGTAAAATAGCAGCATAATGCTGTTGTGTTTTTCATGGTAAGTGATGAGAACTTAGACCTTTCAATTGAAAATTATAATATAATGTCCCAAGACCGAATGTCGGTCACGGCGGCCAATCTCAACTGAAGAATATAGTGGCCGAGTGTATGCACAAGGACAGGTGCACTCTCTATACACTCATAGTCCTATGAGACACGACCGGTGAGAAATCAGATGCTGAACTAGCCACTTTACTTGCATTCCGAGGCACAGAGGCGAAATACAACCAACATCGTGACTCCGAGGTGCTAATGAAAATTTCTTGGCAAAAAACCCAATAACTAATTTTGGCCCGACCTGGGATTCAATCTCGGGATTGCACAGTCCTTACAACTACTAGACCAACGTGGCAGTCAAACTTAATTGATACCGAGGCACTATATCTGTATGATTCTCAATCGACGGTTAATAAATGCCTATGCTATACTTATCATTAAGTACACTGTGTCAACCTTAAAAAAATAAAATTACCAAAGCCTTTTCAGTTACATACCATTTATTTCCTAAGCTGATGTTATTTAATGATTTAGATAGAGAACAGGCAGATACAGCAGTATTCTGAAGGTCGGCCATCGAAGAAGCCTGCCTTAACTTCGTCACTAACTTATGCTGCACAAAATTATTGCCGTTCATTGAACAGTTATTTTTATCTAGCCCCACATCTTCGACAAAAATCTGTGGTATACTCTCTTTTAGTTGGGTATCTGTATTTTTATCTAATCTGTGCAAATTGTTCTGAGTTTGACAGCTGCAGCTGCTACTTGTGCTACCAACACTTGAACTTTCTACCTTTTTGGTAGGATTTAAAGTTTGTCTAAGAAGTTGTTTATTTAAATCGTTGTGGTTCAGCGAGCGATGTATGTTGGGGTCAGATGCAAATTTCTCGTTAGATTGCACGTTTCTTCTGTTTCTGTTCATCATTGACAGCTGGTATTGACCTTTCCGACTCGTGGTTGGAGATATATTTGGCGATCGGTCGGGAGATGTGTACGCTGAGGCGCATTTTGATGCTCTTCTAATTGTATCTTTTATTTCATATTCTATTGCTATTGCTTCGAAAACCTGTAAACACGCACCAAATATGATTATATATATTAAACACAATATTATAATTAGATTACGAGTTTTGAGTGATTAGAAATGGCTTTACTTATTTTACCTTTATAGAGTTTTTTGTAATGGCCAATTATGATTAATTATTTTGACTTTTACTTTGTTGAGTGGATAAAATCGTCATCGTTAGAGAATCCATGACCATTCACAGGCATCAAAAAGACTTCATAGTTAGATAGACAGTTCTAACAGATGGTGGTATACCATCTCGTTAACTCTTTTTACATTTGGAGTTAACGAGATTTAAAAAGTGAAGATAGATGTAGATGTCTATGGGCCACAGCAACCAATTACCATCAGGTGGAGTGTGTGCTCGTTTGTCTCTCTAATTCTATAAAAAAAAGTCGTAGATTGAGTGTAAAAAAACCGGAGACCCTTTTTACTGTAAACGAGACATTCCATCTTAGTCCTCAGTGGTGACAACGCATCTGCATCTGCATTTTGATTCTTAATAGAAGATAGATGTAAGTGGATGCTGTGGCCCATATACACCTATGGGCCACAGCATCCACTTACCATCAGGTGGACTATGTGCTCGTTTGTCACACATATTATTTTAAAAAAATTAAAAAGAAAACCGTTTTTACACGCAATAACAATTTAATTACAAGAGTTCTTGTACCTGTTCCGCAACTAAATTTCTTGCATAAGGCGAATCCTTTGAAGGTAAATTTTCTCTGCACAACGCGCAGCGTTCGAGTCTGCTCCAACATGCTGAAAAAATATGATATTTTGAAGCTAGTTTTTTACGATGGATCACAATATTACATAGATATCTAGTAAAATAAGACAAAGAATAAAACTGTATCTACACAACTTTCAGTATTATATCAACTTTAAGGCGCACGTTTTCACAATTATTATAATGTGTTATAATTAGTGATCGAAATAGGAAGTGCAATTTTCTGGGGTGTCGTGACGCTATCCTAATATGGATATGCCTTTAAATCCCACTTAGTTGGAATTTAAAAAGATCAATTTAATTCTTAAAATTTAAAGTACGAAACTACTTGGTAAATGCATTGTTTATTGTGGCAATGGTCGATTAGAGCGTAAAAGTCATTGTTACTGCAAGAGAAAGAGATATTTTCTAACTACAGACTCTTTCTACTATAATAACTTACAATAGTAGAAAGAGTCTGTAGTTAGAAATTCGCACAGGGATAACATTAACCGGGAAAAATGTTCTCACTGGATACTAGCATTTATAAATGTAAAATTTCTGTCCGTGGGGTCCACCTTAACTGTTCACCGCTGCTGGTGATAAGAGGGCTGGTTCTTTTCTCGCTCAAAGGCTAAGTGTAACCATCCAGCGGGGAAACACAGCCAGTGTTCTTGACACGATACCACGGAGAGTAGGACTGTATGATAATTTAAGTTTTTAGTTTTAGTTATTTTATTATAGTTTTATTTTAATTGTAATAAATTTAAATAAAAAATTTAACTATACTCATTATATATTTCAAATTTATTTTTTAATTTTAAATAATGATCCATACCTTCTTCTACCACCAGGGCGGCGCCATTTAAAAGTGAGGTATAATATTTTTATTTGATAGATTTCATAGCATGGTAGTTAATTTGTTCGGAAAATGTAATGGTTAATGTTTCTTTCTGTACTATTAGCTATATTTTAAAAGTAGAAACATTCAAAATGTGTAAAAAATTAAAAAGCAAACCTCTGAGGCTTTGTCATGTGTACTAATACTCTAGAAACTTATATTTTTTATTAAAAACTAACGTCCCAATTAAATGACATTGTGTAACAAATACTTTACATCAGTGTTCGTGCTACAACTATATGTAGCTGCACCATGGCTCCATCACTTTTAAAATAGTCTCTTCGGATGACAGCAGAATTACATGTCGATTTTTATTAGGCTGAAAATGGCGCGGCACTTACCTTCACAATATAGATGAGATCTGGCGCAAGTCAAAGCTTTAGTAGCAGTAGCGGCACACACGCAACATGATAGCGCTTTAATAACCCCGGCTAGTGCTCGTCTGGACTTCTCTCCTCGGGAACCGCCTCCACAGCTCCAGAGCAACTGGAATTCATTATATTATACATCATAATAATGTCGTCCAGACCGAATTTTGGTCACGGCGCGCAATCCCAGCGTAGACTAGCCATCTGCACAAGATAGAATCATAGTGCCTGGGAGTATGCGCAAGCATAGGTGCACTCTCTATTCCTTCACTCTCATAGTCCGATGGGACGGTAATCCGAAACGACCGAAGCGAGATCAGCTGCATGACTAACGGCTTAACGTGCGTCCCGATGCACAAGGGTAAAACACCACACTGGACATTCCATCTTAGTTCTCAGGAGTGAAAACGCATCTGCATTTTGATTCTTGATTGAAGATAGATGTAGATGTCTATGGGCCACAGCATTCACTTACCATCAGATGGAGTATGTGCTCCTTTATCATCCTTATTCTATAAAAAAAATCCTAATGTTGCTACTTGCACAGGATTATAATGTAACCAGTGCAGCATAACTTATGATGGTATTCGGAAGTAGCCACCGTGATCACAGTCACCGTTGTTCGGATCAGTGAAAAGTAAGTAATTTAGCTCTTAAACAAACAATTACAGATTATATCTTTTCAAAGATGATACACACCTCGGGATCGTCTTTGGGATCGACACCGCAATTCCAAACAAGTAGAGTTACTCCTCCACCAGTGCCATCTCCTCTGATCAAACCGGCCACTTGTCCCACCTGAGAAGTAAAACGGCTAGAATTATGCAATGACCACATTATATCACATCTACAATATTAAATATGTTAAAAATTAATTAGCTACCATCCGCGTAAATAAAATGAAAATGATGTGTCTTTCCTAGTTTGAAGTTATGAATACATACATAACTTCAAGCTAGGTAAGACACATATAACATAAAATGGAATACTCACACCTGTCACATAGAGGGTTAGGCAGAGACTACGGACTTCCATTTGGCACGATCCTGACACACCTCCCTCGACTCCTCCACATCGATATATCTACGCGTACACGCTCGTCGGTTAAGGGTACTATTAATTTGGCCTATTTTGTTGTGTTTTGTAGTTGGATGTGGCAGAAGAAGCACGAGAGTTGAATAAACGCTGTAGAAATGCGGTCATTAAAGAGTATGTTAGGGTTGAATCTGGATGACAGGGTGAGAAATTGTTTGATAAGAGAAGAGTGTGGTTTGCAAAATGATGTTGTGACCAGGATTAAGAAAGGAATGCTTCGGTGGTTTGGTCATGTAGGAAGAATGAATGAGGAAAAAGTGTCAAAGCAAATTTATGTTGCAGAGGTGAACGGCAGAGTCGGGAAGGAACGCCCTAGGCGAAAGTTTATCCACCAAATTGGCGATATATTGAAAATGGGCCAAATTAAGACTACATTTAACCGACGAGCGCGTATGCGTAGGTATATGGATGTGGAGGAAGCAAGAGAGGTGTGTCAGGATCGTGCCAAATGGAAGTCCGTAGTCTCTGGCTATCCCTCTGGGTGACAGGCGTGAGTGTTTATATATGTATGTATTATGTGTGTTATATCAATGAGGGCTAATAATTTTCTGCTCACCAGATGTCGCTAGTTGACACTAAGGTAAAGTTTTTTGTTACACAATGTCATTTAATTGAAAGTTAGTTTTAAATAAAAGTTTATCAGTTTTTAGAGTATTATATTAATACACAAAACAATGCGTCAGTGGTTTGCTCTTAAATTTTTTGGACATTTTAATTTTTTTTTAAATTTTCTACTTTCATGAATATCTGTGGCTTGTTTTTTTATTTTTAATGTAATTAATATAAAATATAGCTAATATTACAGAAATAAACATTAACCTTTACATTTTCCGCCACATTAGCGACAAATTTTTAATGTGGTACAGTCATGCTACAGCTATATAGGTAGGACTACGCTCTCACAGAATACCAGCGTATTTTACGCAGCTTAACGCTGCTGTAACCCTTTTTACTGGAAAAGAGCCATTCCATCTTACTCTTCACGTTAACGAGTGACAACGTATCTACATTTTGATTCTTAATTGAGGATAAATGTAGATGTCTATGGGCCCCAGCATCTATTTACCATCAGGTGGACTGTGTGCTCATCTGTCACCCTTATTCTATGAAAAAATCGATGGTTATGCATCACCACTTTCCATATCACTACTAATTCCAACAACACTACACTAGGAAAGACACCACCGTCGATGGTACGACACGTGTTTCGCCGCCAAATGAGGCATAATAGTAGAAAATAATGGTAATTATTTAGTTTTAACTACCGGCATCCCCAACAAGTTCTTGCCGTCAGCTTGCAGCAAGCAGTCACCGGCTCTCAAACCAGCTGAGTCGGCTCTCGATCCTGTCGTCACTTCGCGAACCTTATAAAATAGAAATAGAAATATTAATTTTTTTTTTCTTAAAAAAAGTTACCCCTACACTAGGATTTTCTCCTGCATCGTGGAAGCAGTTTACAAACATAAATTGCACAAGGACAAACATCCAGACCCGGACCACATATCTGTAGGCCGTACAAATACATTTTCCGTGCGGGAATCGAACCCGCAGCCCCCAGCACTGCAACTTATTGCTAAGCCACTCCGTCACGGAGCCGTCAATACATTAACAGTCTGCTCAAAATTACCAAGATCCTTTAATACTTCACTAAATACAGGGTTATTTTGCAATAACCGGCCAAATTTGCAGAGAAGGTTCAAAATAAATAATATAGCGAATGGTGAAGAAAAATCAATTAAAAAATCTCAAACATTTTGTCCTTTTTATCTCTTATATTCACAATGTGTGGTAACTGATTTTACTGCGCACGCACACATTCATAAGGGTCGATCGGTAGACAAAAACGTTGTTGCCCATAAATCACATTCGATTTGGGATTAATTTCAAATAAATTTAGAAGCCTTATTTCCTCGTACTTTCAAACTGCAATAACGGTATAATATTATTTATATATTTGAACTTATCTTTAAAAATAACCTGTATAAAAGCTTCATACTTTTCTTTATTCTTTACTTTATATAAAATATTATGAACTCATTCGTTCGTAAAGCGTACAAATTAAACATCATTTTTTTACCCCACTTCCCGAGAAGAAAGGTAATGTTTTTCGAGTGTATGTCCGTATGTATGTCTATTTATGTAAGTCCACTGCTGAACATAGGTATTCCCCGAGAAATGCCATAGACAGTACTGAGCTACCTGCATTCATCGACTTCTTGCATTACTTACCAGGTTCTAACTCTATCTACTACTGGACCATAATGCACTTCGCTTGTCGCTACTAGGCTGCCACTCGAGAAACTTATTTACCCAAAAACCTTCCTCGTGACATATAAAATTTAAAAAAAACCTTCTTACCCAAGGATATGGATCCCAAAGCGTCCTCGTAAGTCTGAACCCCAATCCTTCCCCTTCATCCTCCGGGAGATTCAGCTGAAAATGAAATTACTGGACTAGTATACGTTATTCCAAAATTTCTTTAGGTCTAGGCGTAAGGTCCTCTATTTCATATCATCGACTGTTGTAAGAAGCGAAAGAGTGGAATGATACAAAAAAGAATATTTGGAAAATCCAAAAGTGCACACTTCGAACGGAACGGTTTACAATAATGAAATTCAAAAGGTTTATAATAATTAAAAATTAAACATTTTGTACAGCAGACTTCAATATAAGTTATTAAGAATAACTCCAAAACTATTGCTCAGACCTTGATCAATTTCATTTGGGACCACATGAGAAGCATCAGCTTTCTAATAAAAAAAGAATCATCGAAATCGGGTCACCCAGTAAAAAGTTATGAGGTAACAGACCATATCCTTTTTGAAGTCGGTAGAAAATCTAAAGATATCTTGTTCACATCCATACCGACCAACTGACGTCCAAGTGAAATTATTTTCGATTAACTTTTATTTAATAATAATCAAAAAAATTATTTAAAACTACGTCAGAATTATTATTAATTGGAATCTCCTCTTGCTATTGTACTTTTTTTATATAATTGAGTTCAGTATAAAGCTGGTGGAAGCGATTTAATTTGAGTGGATCGCGAATTTTTGATTTGGTAACAACAGAGCACTATATCTCCGAATCGCGTTGGATGTGTGCAAAAAAAAAACTCCGGTTCCATTCCAACCCGCTTTTGCATTTTTATTTATTTTTATTTCCACCAACATTACACATTAAAGAGAGCAACAATGAATATATGCTTACATCTGAAACAATACTTTTGATAAAAATGAAAAACTGGTAAACTTAGGTAAAACCTGCATCTTAGGTCACTTTAGGATACCACTTCGGCGAATATCCCCCCCCCTCCTATGAGGTAGTATGGAGGAGAATTATGTTCAGCAACGGGCTCATTATAGCCTGTAATGTAAAATATATATATAATATACTAACTCGCCAGGCAGACGTTGTTCTGCCCTTTCCAACGACCCTTCATATAAAAAATGTTTATATTCGTAATAAAAAATTTTGAGGGTCATTTAGCGGGATAAAAACTATCCTTTCTCTCAAGTTGGACCAAAATGCACACAGTGCAAAATTTCATTGAAATCAGTTCAGTAGTTTAGGAGTCCATCGCGGACTAACAACGTGACGCGCAATTTTATATAGATTTTAATAAACATATAAATAAAGATTATAAGCGGAATACCACTGACTGAATAACTGACTGACTGACTGACTCATCGCAATATAATAAGTAATATATAATAATCAATATAGTATGTAATACCCGAGTGTCTTGAAATTTAATATAGTTACTCAATTCGCATTGTAGTAATTTTACGATAGTCCCATAAAAAATATTTCTTGATATTTTATATATAGGTTCCGCAAAAATATATTATTATGCGCACAGCGAACCGATCGGGTATCTCTTAGTTTGTTAACTGCTAACATAAACATTTATATCAGGTATTTGTTATAATATACATTAACTAAGATGAACACGTGTAACGAGAAATGTAAACATTTTTTTGTATAGGAATAATTGCGAAATTACGTAATCAATGCTATTTATTACTTACAACAACAAGCCGCACGCCATCCGCCCGCTCTTGTTCACTTCCGTATCCGTTTGAAGGTTCATTTACGATTGATTCGTCCATTATTTACAAACAGTAGAGGAAATTCTTTATCTGGAATTGAAAATATTTAAAAAAAAAACACAGTCTTATATTTCTTATACTATAAAAACTCAGTGGAATTCATACCGAACCAGTGGTAAATTAAACAAGAATGACTTTCAATAAGTATTATTTATAATCTATATTGAATAAAAATGTTTCTATTTCTTTTCTGCCGACTTCCAAAAAGGAGCCGGTACTCAATTCGACTGTATGTTTTTTTTTTTTTCGTTTTTTTTTTTTATGTGTGTTACCTCAGAACTTTTTTCTGGGTGAACCGATTTCGATGATTCTTTTTTTATTTGAAAGCTGGTACTTCTCGTGTGGTCCCATATGAATTTGATCAAGGTCAGACCAATAGTTTTTAAGTTATTCTTAAATAACTTATATTGAAGTCGGCTGTACAAAATTTTTAATTTTAAATTATTATGTAACGAAATGGAACACAGTACGCGAGCAACCCGAATTCGATCCTCGCCAGCATCAATGAAATAGTTCATTGCAATTTTAAGTGCTGATTTACCACGTGCCCAGCGGTGAAGGAAAACATCGTGAGGAAACTTGCATGTCTGAGAAATAAGAAAAATTCGAAGACATGTGAAGTTCGCCAACACGCATTGGGGCAGCGAGGCGGACATTTCCTTGCCCTAAAATCCTCTCAGAAATGAGAGGAGGCCTGTGCCCAGCAGTGGGAGGTATGTAGGCTGCAACTTTAACAAAACGGGACTTAGCAAAGCTGTGCTTTTTGATTAAGGTCATAATAACAATATGAGATTCAATATTATTATTATTATTATATATATTCCCGCTATGAAAATCAATGATTTTCAATAAATCGGGAAGTTAATGGTTTCACCCCAGTTTTCGAAAATCGATGTTTCATCAGATCTCGACGTTTTGATGTGCTTGGAATTATGTTAAATTTTCTATACCATTTGAACCGATTCGAACACGTAGATTTTGAGAAATCCCAAAAACAAAATTTTCAAAAAACTGTTTTTTTATTTCGAAATAACTTTTAAACAGATGTAACGATCAATTCCAAAATGTAATCAGATCTTAAACTCAAAAATACCGGCCAAGTGCGAGTCGGACTCGCGCACTGAGGGTTCCGTACAAATTTGATATGAATTTCAATAAAATACCACTACGTGTTCATGAGGAAAGGGGTAGTAAGTTTAAAATTATTAAAAATATTTTTATTATATGATGTAACTAAAAATTTATGTTTTTCGCAATTTTTTCTTTATCTGTGCTATAAGAAGTTACTTCGCACCAAGTTTCAAGATTCTGAGTTCACGGGAAGTGCCCTGTAGATTTTGATTCCCTTGCAAATGCCGAAAATTTGCGGCATAAACAGCGTATGTTTTGATTGCGTTGGCTTAGAAGTTTTATTTTTCACAGCTTCAAGGGACAGTAGGCTTGAGTATTTGATATGAATTTCAGCTTGATACCTCCACGCGTTTCTGAAAAAAAGGGTCTTGACAGACAGACAGACGGACAACAAAGTGATCCTATAAGGTTCCGTTTTTCCCTTTTGAGGTACGGAACCCTAAAAACGCCGTCGATTGCTGCAAACCGCATCAAAATCGGTTGATGCGTTGAAGAAAATTAACGAACAATTTCGAAAAAAGTAATTATTTTTTTCAAATAACGTTGAAATATCTTCTCGGATCGTTTTTGATGTAATAAATTACTTTTTTGAGCTCGAAGAGCTCAGAAACGTCAGAATAGGGGGAATTAGGAGCGCTGTGCATTTGAAATTCGACTGAAGTTGCGGCGCTGGCATGTAGGGTCAATCGTAATTTTCTGCCGACTTCCAAAAAGGAGACGGTACTCAATTCGACTGTATGTTTTTTTATGTGTGTAACCTCACAACTTTTTACTGAGTGAACCGATTTCGATGATTTCTTTGATTCTTTTTTTATTTGAAAGCTGGTACTGCACATGTGGTCCCATATAAATTTGACCAAGGTCAGACCAATAGTTTTTGAATTATTCTTAATAACGTATATTGAAGTCGGCTGTACAAAATTATTAATTTTAAATTATTTTTGTAATAATTAAAAATTAAAAATTTTGTTCAACCGACTTCAATATTAAGAATAACATTATTAGTCAGACCTTGATCAAATTTATATGGGACCACATGTGAAGCACCAGCTTTCAAATAAAAAAAGAATCATCGAAATCAGTTCACCCAGAAGGAAGTTATGAGGTAACACACATAAAAAATCATACACTCGATTTGAGTACCTCCTTGTGTTTGAAGTCAGTAGAAAATAAGGTGCCAAACAAATACACAGTCTATATGAAAGTAAGTGCATACTCTTTCTGGTTTCTGATGGTGTTAGTGGTTAGAGCTGTCAACCTTGAGTTGAAACATAAAATAAACCTAGCAAGCTACAGCATAGCAAAGTGGCGAAGCAATCAGCTTTGTAGCGGTTTCTAACGGTTGCCGTTGAGCAATCAGTTTCAAAATAGGAGATTCAGATGCCTGGGTGATCAGTAATCGGTAGCTGAAAACAGAATTTGAAAATTCGAAACCGTTCTCGAGATAATCGTGGGACAGACGGACAGACGGATAGACATCGTGAAATCAATAAGTGACTTCGCAAGCTTCACCACTTAATAACCATTCTTAGTAAAAAAAGGTTTTGCTGTCTGTCTGTCCGGCCTACTCTTCCGAATGGCTGAACCGATTGTAATGAAACTTGACTAACAGATAGAGAGCAATACAATAAAAAACTTGAAGATTTTTTTTTATATAAATGAAAAATCTATACATATAATAAAACTGTAAATAGCAGATGTCTGTACATTTTATATTTTTGTAATAAAAGTGATTGAGGGGTACTAAAAATAAGTAATTAAATACATTTCTACCATTTTTAGAATTTTCTGTCTGTCTGTCTGTCTGTCTGTCTGTCTGTTTGTTTGTTAACGTATCACGTATAAAGTACTAATTTATATCATAAGAATTGTTAAGGAAATTATAAAGTGTATCTTCGGGTTACATTTAGTCTTTATTTCAATAAAATCAGTTCATTCCATCAAAAGTTATGATAAATATTCTGAAGTATGGGTAGGGAAGTATAGGTACGAATTTGCTCAACGGTGGCTTTGTTTGAGTCATCAGGTGCATTTTAAACTAATATCATATCATAAATCATAGTTAAATTATGTAAAATAATGATATAATTATGTATATCTAAAACGCAGTAAACAAAAGTATTAAAAAACGTATTAATTCATTACAATATTATACAAAAATATATTAACCTTATTAACTAAATCTGAAGCACAATAGTTTTCCCATTTCTTCGATAGATGGTGGTGTTGTGAAAATGTAATGCAATTGCAATGTTTTTTTTTTCCTGTAGATGAGTTTTCATATTTACTGCTAATCTTTATTATATTACTCGCTGCCCTACTGCGTGTTGATAAACTCAATTTATTCTTTACCGCCGAGTACTCTATGTGGTAAATCAAATTTTAAAAGAGCTATTAACAAATCGTTGGTTTTGGCGAGAGTCAAACTTTATTTTTTGCTTACTGTGCAGGCACTGATTTATAAGTACTCTTGCGTTTTATATAATGTATCAATCGCGTCAATTAATCTCTTTTATTTTTAGAATTGATGTTAGCAGCGCCATCTCTCTTTAAATATATACATATAATAAAAATGATGATAACATATTGTGTCTCTTTCTGTACATTGTATAGGTATATATTTTGGTGGCTAAAATCATTATGGGGAACTGAAAATAATTAAATAAGAACATTTTATAATTTTTAGAATTGTCTGTATGTCTATTTGTCTGTTATTATATGAACGCATCACGTCTAAAGTAAACATCTTTTATTTTCAAAGAAATCGTTAAGAAAATCATAAAGCGTATCTTCGAGTTACATTTAATCTTTGTTTTATTAAAATTGGTTAATTCTATCGAAAGTAATGATTATTATTATGAAATGTAGGTTCGAATTTGTTCAATGGCGCCATAAAATCTCAGAAATAGTAATAAAAAGATTTGTGTGTAAAAAAAACGTTCCATAATAATTAATATATTTATACTTAAAACACAAAAAGAGATTTAAAAAGGATGTTTTCTCACACAAAGGACGTAATAGATGGAGTTGTACAAATTACAAACTTTTCTGAATTGCTGTGTTGAGATTTTTCGCCGATGAATCGTATTGAGACTTACTGAAGAAATTTGTATCCATCGAAGCCATACAACGGAATCCGACCAAAAATAAAAATTTTGCAACGAAATGTCGTGATATTGTATTTATAATATACGCAAAATCAGTACTGCCACTTTAGGGCTTTGGGAACTAGATTTAGCGCTTTTTTGGAATGTATAGCGCGCATTTCGAAATTTTAGCCCTAGCTTAATCCAGCGCTTTTTGGTGTATTTAGCACACATTTCAATATTTTATCGACTAGCGGGTTATTAACTCTTTTATAGCAGCACTGTTAGTCCACATTACCGATAATAATAATAATGACCTTTATTATTTTTCCCACAAATATTACATTGCAGTTTATCTTTTTCAAACATATTTTTTCCACAAAACAAAGAGCATGGGAGACGAGTCCAAACTAGGATACCCTGTGCTATGGATCTCCTGGCTTCCCCTTTAGGATGATCAACTTGATTTTTTTACCGACGACTATAAGCGGGGAAACCCCTTTATTAAAGTTTTTGTTCATGGTTTTGGCAACGCATTTATTTTGCTTTATTCAGTTTCAGTCAGTTGCTTAGAGCACAGCTAAGTTAAAAGTTACTTAGAAGTTATAACACAAAGAAACTGTGTAGCAACCGCAATCAGATGCTGACATCTGAAACTAAGTTGCGAAATACATTGCACTTTAAAACAATTAATGACATTTTTATTGTTCGTACAGTACTAACTACTGTTGACAGCAATTGCCATAATTATAAGTCGATGTCCTGCGAAGTATTGATACATCAAAAAAATATTGCCAGAAAAAAAACTTAATGTTGTTTTCTTTATTATGATTATATAAAAAAACACAAACTTTGTTTGTAGTTAATTTAGCGCGAAATCTAGGGCTTTTTTAAAGCGCTGTTTTCATGAAATCTAGCGCTTTTTGTGTTGTCCTAGAGCTGAATTAGTTTTTTTTATCTGGCAGCACTGCCCAAAAACCCTCTATTAAGAAGTAACTTTCCTTTCAGTTTTAAGCGCGTTCAGTTCCCAGTTACAGTGAGCGTGTGTTATGCGATGACCGTAAATAAAGCGCAAGGTCAAACTTTACGCGTTGTAGGAGTGTACCTCAGTACTGACTGTTTTGCACATGGCCAACTCTATGTTGCTTTTTCCCGCGTTAGTAGCCCCCGTAACCTTTTAGTGTACACCCCGGCTAAGCCTACTTCTCACGTCGTTTACACAGAAGCTCTATCATAAACGACTTAGAACTTTGATGATAATGATTTATTTAGTTACCACTTATTGATACAGTAATGAAATAAATCGTTTAATATTCTCTTACCTAAACGACAAATTGTTTATGTAAAACCTGTATACGCGAGCTACGCCGCGGGCACAGCTAGTTGATAATAAAAATGGTCTCTGATTATTTGAAATTGAAATAATGCCACATCAATATCAATATTCAGGCAAAGCCGTGGCGGGTCGCTAGTAGAATATACAGGTAGTTTCAAACGTCACAACGGCTAACAATTAAAGTATGAAGTTACCGTTTAAATGGAGTAGAGTAAAATTATATTCCATATACGTCCCACTGTTCGGCACAGGTACGTGGTAGAGCCACGCTGCAGCTATATTGTGGTTGTAGAACGAATGGGTCGGCCCGACCGGGGTAGGACCACGCTCTCACAGAATACAAGCGTAAAATAGCAGCTTAACGCTGCTGTGTTTCGTATGGTGAGTGTAGATAACCGGAGACCCTTTTTACTGGAAAAGAGGCATTCCAACTTAGTCCTCAGGGACAACGCATCTGCATTTGATTCGCAGACAAGGATAGATGTAGATGTCTATGGGCCATAACATCCTTCTCCTTCCAACCTTCAGGTGGACTGTGTGCTCGTTTGTCACCCTATCCTATAAAAAAAAACTAAATCGTACATATTTATTTTAAAACTTTGCATGAATAATTATTTTTCTCTCTTGCACTTAACACATTCCATTAGTTAATGCTGAATGTCATCAATAGACCCGCATACTTAACGCGTACATTGATATTTACGGCGAGAGCTAAGCCCCAGAGTTACCATGGCTTTTTAATGAAGGTCAAAGACTTCATAAATCACTACGTTTATGATATAGGAGATATAAGTCCAACTTCGACCGAGAGGTCAATCGACGGATTCAACTCGGCTGGGCAGCGTTCGGGAAACTATGACACATCTTCTCGTTAGACATACCTCAAAACCTGGAAATGAAATTGTACAACCAGTGTGTGTTGCCAGTGATGACTTACGGATCTGAGACGTGGTCCTTCACTGCTGGCCGTATGAGGAAGCTCAAGGTCGCTCAGCGAGCTATGGAGAGGGTTATGCTCGGGGTTTCGGGATATCCCCAGTAGAACCGGAGTAACCGACATAGCCCAACGGATTAGTAAGCTGAAGTGGCAGTGGGCCGACCATATAGCTCGAAGAACCGACAACCGATGGGGAAGAAAGGTTCTCGAGTGGCAGCCTCGTACCGGAAGGCGAAGTGTAGGGCGACCCTCCACGAGATTGTGTGACCACCTGGTAAGACATGCAGGAAGTCGATGGATGCAGGTGGCTCAGAACCGTGCTCTGTGGCATTCCTTGGGGGAGGCCTATGTTCAGCAATGGACTTACGAAAGGCTGTAATGATGATGATGATGATGATGATATAGGATATGACGGAGGCCAAATATACGTGATTGAAACTCCTTTTTTAAATAGCTTTGTGACATTTTATAGTTTGAATTTCAATTGATTTCTACCGACTTCAAAAAGGAGCCGGTACTCAATCATATCAATTCGACTGTATGTTTTTTATGTGTGTTACCTCATAACTTTTTACTGGGCGAACCGATTTCGATGATTCTTTTTTTATTTGAAAGCTGGTGCTTCACATGTGGTCCAGTTGATCAAGGTCTGACCAATAGTTTTTGAGTTATTCTTAATAATTTATATTGGTGTCGGTTGTACAAAATTTATAATTTTAAATTATAAATTCAGTAGGTATTTGAGATAAAACACTACATCTTACGGCTCCGTGGTACAGTGGATTAGCAATGAGTTGCAGCGCTGGGGGCCGCGAGCTAGAATCCCGCACAGAACAAATATTTGGATGGCCTACAAACTATTGTTCCATGTCTGTATGTTTTTCGTAGTGCAATTTATATATGTAAACTGCCTTCACGGTACTAAAGAAAATCCTGTAGGGCTGACGTTTAATTAAAAAAACATGTGTGAGTGTCGTGGAACACTCAGTTGGAACAAAGTTCTTTTCGTAGTATATTATTACTGATAAACTAAATATTCTACTTTCTATTTAACCGCGTATACATTCACATTACCACACAAGTGCAACGTACAAAGAACAAAGAAATCGCACGATCTATATGGCACAGATCGACGACTATAAAAACCAATTTCGATATTAATTTGTTCCATCTAACGAAGTCAAGCTCAAAATAGATCATCTAGTACAATAATAACATCGGCACGATTATTCTTTTTTACGTGGTAGAGCCATGCTGCAGCTATTAGTAGTATAGTTGTAGCACGAATGGGTCGGCTCGACTAGGGAAGGACCACGCTCTCACAAAATACAAGCGTAAACCGACAGCTTGATTTTCATTATTATGATTGGCATTCCATCTTAGTCCTCACGGGTGACGACGCATCTGCATTTTGATTCTTTATTGAGGATAAATGTATATGTCTATGGGTCACAGCAACCAGTTACCATTAGGTGGACTGTGTGCTCGTTTGTTACTCTATCTTATAAAAAAAGGTAAGTAGGGTAGATAGTAATTACTAATAACAAAGACATATCAAATAGTGTAGAACTTGAACTTTTTATAGGATAAACGTGACAAACGAACACACAGTCCACCTGATGGTAAGTGATTAATATGACCCATAGATATCTACGTCTATCCTCAGTAAAAAATCTAAATGCAGATACGTTGTCACCCCTGAGGACTAAGATGAAATGCCTCTTTTCCAGTAAAAAGGGTCTCCGGTTCTCTACACTTACCATACGAAACATAGCAGTGTTAGCTGCTATTTTACGCTGGTATTCTGTGAGAGCGTGGTTCCTCCCCATTCGTGCTACAACTATACTTCTAATATAGCTGCAACATTCTAATAAAGATGGCGCAGCTCTGAGAGAAACCACTCCGACACGTCAATCGATAGTTTTTGCGCGTTTTTATTTCACATCTCCATGTCGAAATTGACTCTTATGAGATTAACGAAATGGCAAAATGAGGTAATGGATTATTTTACGCCATAATGCTTTGGCAATATAAAAATATGCATAACCGTATTAAACAACAGATTGTTATATTTAAGCGACAGTAGCCTAATAGCAGGGTGCGGACCGCGAGCTCGAAAGGTCATTTTTTCATAGGATATGGGTGACAAACGAGCACACAGTCCACCTGATGGTAAGTGGTTGCTGCGGCCCATAGACATCTACATCTATCCTCTGTTACAAATCAAAGTGTAGTTGCGTTGTCACCCGTGAGGACTAAGATGGAATGCCTCATTTCCAGTAAAAAGGGCCTCCGGCCACCTGCACTCACCAAGCGAAACGCAGAGGTAAACCTCTACTTCACGCTGGTTTTCTGTGAGATCGTGGTACTACTCCGGTTCGAGCCGGCCCATCCGTGCGACAGCAAAAGCTGCCGCGTGGCTCTACCACTGGTCATGGGTTCTAATCTGCATCACGGATCGACTGCTGTCGTGAATCACACCCAACACAAGCATTTTAAGCTTACCAGCAGTGGTTAAAAGGTTTACATATTAGTAAAGTTAACAGCATTGATAGAATTTTGTTTAAATTAAAAAAAAAATAAGATAATTTCGTTTAAGGAAAATTCACCATTGCCGGATAAAAGGAAAATATATTTTCGCGCCTTTTTACTTTAAAACAAGTGGTAAAATTAAATATTTTGTACAACTCAAAAACTACTGGTCAGATGTTGATCAAATTTATATGGGGCCACATGGGAAGCATCAGCTTTCAAATAAAAATAGAATCATCAAAATCGGTTCACCTAGAAAAAAGGTATGAAGTAACACACGTATAAAATAAATTAAAAAAATACTATAATAATTAGGAAACTTTCCCCTTCTCTTGAACTCGGTTGAAAAATTAAATTGTGTCGAAAGTATTAATAAATACAACGAATCCTTACCTTACCTTTGGCTGTTTACATCAAATAAAAAAAATGCAAATTACTTATTACAGATTAACTGTTCGAAGTCACCCGAGCTTAAGCCTAAGCGATCTTGATTGAACTGCCGCTTTCAATATCGAAGATTTATCGGAATAAAGTAGTGTTGTAGTCAAAATGAATATCGACATCGATTAATTTAATAAACACCACTTGTAAATGAGCCGGGGCTGAGAGCTCAGCGTAAACTTCTCAAATCGCGAGAAACCCGGGTTCGATACACGCCGGCACCAAGGTATAATAATATGCGGGACTTTTTTTTTAAAAAGTGTTATTAATTATTATGCTACCAAAAATTACAAGATTGATAATAACCCCTGGGATTGCGGTGGTAGCTACCATGCTGTATGTAAATGTTTTCATACTTAATTGCATAAAATACTATATTGTAAACTAGTTAGTCCCCGCGACTTCGTCCGCGTAGAATTTATAACGATTGGATTTCATGGTTTTTATTTTTTTTTATACGCGTAACCCTAATTCTTTTTCTAAAATAAAAGTAGCTTAAGCTATTCCTTATAACATTAGCTATCTGCCAGTGAAAGTTCCATCAAAATCGGTCCAGATATTTCAGAGATTAGCCGATACAAACAGACAGACAGACAGACAAAATTTTTTGTTTTTTTTTTTGTTATAAGTACTGTGTATACTTTTACATGCATTTAGTAAAAGGCTGTTATTTTGACATTACAAACAGACACTTCAATTTTATTTATTTGTATAGAATATAGATTAATATTTAAAAGAAAGTCCCGCTGGGTTTCTTGCTGACTCTCCCCAAGACAGAGGTCTCAACAACTCACAATCTAACTAGTATAGCTGCAGCATGGCTCTAGCACCTCTGAACTGCTACTGAGAATTTCTTGACAGGAAAACCGAATAAATGAATTTTGTCCCGACCCCGTGTCCTCACGATCAGCAATACAACTACATGACCACCTACGCAGTCATTTTAGTTACTTGCAGTATTAAATAATGATTTCTTATATTTAGGCGAACACATCACATTGAATGAAATTACTTTTACGGATTTTATCGCGTTAATTTTACTTATTTTAATTCCCGACGTTTCGTTACGTCACTTGGTCACGGGGGACCGATCCTGAATGAGGGCTAATAATTTTCTGCTCACCAGATGTCGCTAGTTGACACTGAGGTAAAGTTTTTCGTTACACAATGTAATTTAATTGAGAAGTTAGTTATTAATAAAACTTTATCAGTTTCTCGAGAAATAGATTAATACACAAAACAATGAGTCAGTGGTTTGCTCTTTACTTTTTTGCACATTTTAACTTTTTTTATTTTTCTACTTTTATGAACATCTGTGGTTTGGTTTATTTATTTTTATTCTTATTAATATAAAATATAGGTAATAGTACAGAAAGAAACATTAACCTTTACATTTTCCGAACAAATTAACTTCCCCGCTATGAAACCTGTAAAATATTATACCTCACTTTTAAGTGGCGCCGCCTTGGTGGCAGAAAAAGTGATCATGAAAAGCGATAAAATCCGTAAAAGTGGTTTTATTCAATGTGCAGTATTAAAGTTACAAACTATCGATAACATCACATCGCTGCACAACACTAAACCAAACAGGTTAGCCTCAGAACTCACGGTCGGTGACGTGACCTACACGATTCAATGTAGGTTACGTTGCGTGAAGTTGCGACACCACCTTTCACAACACGACGCTGTTCCTGAGTATCTCAGATCTTCGGGTGGATTTGCTTGTATCCACCAACGGCTTCATTAGACCGCAGAGTAAAGAGTATGGACTTTCTTCACTCATGTGGCTAGACGATGGCGGAGGGGGGGGGGGGGGGTATAAAGAAGATGGGAAAGTGTGAATACAAGAGCACACGAAGTTGTTTTTATTTGACTTTTTTTCAGGCTTGGGGGGAGGGGTGGCTTCTTCTTATTTTTATAGAAATGCGGGCAAACGAGCATGCGGCTCACCTGATGGAAAGTGTCGAAAACAAAACAACTGCAATACTGGTGCGTTGTCGGCCTTTTAGAAAGAAACAATCTCATTTCTCGAAGGTCCGTAAGTCGTATCGGTCCGGAAATTCGCTGGTGGTAACCGATTACACAAAGAAGGCATGTTGTTTTTTACACGTTGTAGAGCCACGCTGTAGCTATATTATAGTTGTAGCACGAATGGGTCGACTCGACCGGGGAAAGACCACGCTCTCACAGAATACCAACGTAAAATAGCAACTTAATGCCGCTGTGTTTCGTATGGTGAGTGTGGAGAACCGGATACCTTTTTCACTGGAACCGAGGCATTCCATCTTAGCTCTCAGGGGTGACAACGCATCTGCATTTTGATTCTTTATAGAGGATAAAATATAGATGTCTATGGGTCAAATTATCCACTTTCCATCAAGTGGACTATGTGCTTGTTTGTCACCCTTATTCTATACTAGCTGATACCCGCGACTTCGTCCGCATTGCTTGATATAATAACAAAGTTTTCGTATGTGCGAAGGAAAAAAAAAACAAGGAGATCGCAAGCAAAAATACTATAAAAATACTATATACTTTGCTTACAAATTTCGTTGTAAACAATGTTATTCGTTGCTCCGTTTGTAGCTAAAATATATAAAGTATTTGAGTTAGTAACGCGAGAGCAAGCGACGTAAAGTTGATCGAATGAAAAACAGCTTTAAACACACATACACATTGATCGTGGTTTCTTAAAACTTTAATAACTCTATATTAAATGAAGATATCGAAATTTTTTTTCAGATTAGGGCCAAGTGTCTAAGAAATAAAACTTAGAAAACAAAGAATTGAGAACCTCGTCCTATTTTTGAAGTCGGTTGAAAAAATTACACTTATTTAAAAAAAAATGTTTTTATGTTAAGAAATTAAAAACTGTTGCCTGTCATTGTTTATAATATATTGATATTACAATAATTAACTAGGTTAAAGTCTCTTAGTTGAAACTACCACAAGGAGACCCGTGCACAGCCTCAGCAGTAAGATGTACCTGTACCACTATACATACTGACTTAACTATTACTTGAACCACAGAATAGATAATAGTACAAGTACTTAAACATAGAAAGATATCATTATGGACTACGTACAAATTATCAATACAATGGAGAACATAATATTTTATCAGATGCTGCAGTATTAAATGGCAATGCAACGCTTAGAAGTCGAAATAATGAAGTCTCTTATCTTTACCGTTCAAAATGTGATCGACATTGTGTCAACATCACGACATCACATCTACGACTTTTTCTGCCACCAGGGCGGCGCCACATAAAAGTGAGGTAGGTATAATATTTGACAGATTTCATAGTGGGGAAGTTAATTTATTCGAAAAATGTAAAAGTTATTGTTTCTTTTTGTACTATTAGCTTTATTTTATATTAATAACATTAAAAATAAATAAACCAAACCACAGATAGTCATATAAGTAGAAAAATTAAAAGAAAGTAAATAATGTGCAAAAAAAAAGAGCAAACCACTGACGTATTGTTTTGTAGATTAATATAATACTCTACAAATTGATAAAATTTTATTAAAATACCAACTTGCCAATTAAATTACATTGTGTAACAAAAAAACTTTACCTCAGTGTCAACTAGCGACATCTGGTGAGTGAGGTGAGACACATGTTGAATCGCCGATCTAAAGCGTCTCCCACACACAAGCGGCTTACGGTGGCGGCTAACCGCGGGCCGCGGCTCCAGCCGCTGCAACAACATACCACCGCGTCACCGCGGCCGGAATGGCGGCCTGAAGCGCCATTCGCTGTGGTGTCTGTGCTACGATCGGACGTCAGTAAACATGACAAACCGTGGCGAAGTTTTATTATATTCAGCAATATTATCATATATTTTGTTTTTAATCCTAATGCTTTTGTGATCACGATGCAAATTATCATAAAGTACAGGATAATTTTGCACTGTTTCTATTAAAAGCTCTGAATTTAGCACCATTTTTCACGCGGTACACGCGGCCTGTTATAAAAATTTACAACTGACCGCGCTGCGGCTATTGACTGACCGCGTACTCGCTAACACACACGCGTTGGCAAATGGGGCGGAGCATGCGGCCGCGGCCAGCCGCTGGCAGGCCGCGCCATGACCGCACCAGTTTACAGACTCACTTACATTGCAAGCGAATACAACTGGCAGCCACCGCGGCCGCTACCGCAAGCCGCGTCTGTGTGGGAGGAGACGCTTAACAAGGAACGGCTTTAGTAAACTTTTTCGTTATTGTCAATGTCGTAAACCGAAAACCAGATCGTAATCTACTTGTGATAGGCTGTAATGATGATAATGATGAAATATCAACAGTTGGCATGAACATTTGAAATCCTTTTTACCATAAAAAAATCAAAGGAAAGTTAAAATAATATGTTTGAGAAGTTGAGAAAACCAAGAAATTCAAGCGCCTGCTAGTTTTAATTAGCAACATTTGTACGAACAGGTTGCCGTTGCGGATACAATCAAATTAGTCTAGTCCTATTTCTACATAATGTATCATTATGTATGTAAGTAATTGCGTATGATTTGAATATTCCTAAAACTAATACATAAACATTGTTACTTATAATTTCATCTTATTACACTTATTCGTCTACGTAATGTTTGATATGGGGCATTCAAACCGAAACAGCAGTGAGTGCACCATTGTAAATGCAGAAATGGGTTAACACGGTGGTACCAAACTCATCCCGTGTCATCCATCCCCACCTTTGTCTTTATCTCCCAGTGATAATTAGTAGAAAATGCTACATTAAGTCTATCCAATGTTTCCTTTATTTAAAGCTGTTTAGAATTGAGAATAAGTACATAGAACATAATAGGTTTAACATATCTCTCGGCTACTAGCTGCGATGTTAGTACAGTTAGCCAGCTGCTTTTTAGAGCTTCATCGAATGCGTCATTGAACTCACACATCGGGCTCACGGACTCAAAATTTTTTTCAAAGAATAGGGTGACAAACGAGCACACAGTATAGTGTATTATCTATAGTCCACGTGGTGGCAAGTGGATGCTGTGGCTCATAGATATCTACATTTATTTTCAATTTAGAATTAAATTGTTGAAATATATTTATTTTTGACATTACAAACAGACTATATATTTATATATATTTATTTATATTTTAATTACATAATAATAATAATTTATTTTATTTTCTCACCACAATACAGAATTATTGTACATAATATTATAGTATAGCCTCAATAATATACTGTGGGAGACTGGTGCCTAAGCTAGGCTTTACGCCTGTATTTCAGAACGCCAGGTCTCCGCCCTATGGTTCTAATTACAATACTTTTATTATGCACTCGTACATGTACCATATTTATAATTTACATAATATCTCCTTTCATTTACTTAGGATTCTACATATATTAACTAGTATTAGTGTGTGTGTGTGTGTGTGTGTGTGTGTGTGTATGTGTATGTGTATGTGTGTGTGTGTGTGTGTGTGTGTGTGTGTGTGTGTGTGTGTGTGTGCGCGTGTGCGTGTGCGTGTGCGTGTGCGTGTGCGTGCGCGTGCGCGTGCGCGTGCGCGTGTGCGTGTGCGTGTGCGTGTGCGTGTGCGTGTGCGTGTGCGTGTGTGTGTTTGTGTGTGTGTGTGTGTGTGTGTGTGTGTGTGTGTGTGTGTGTGTGTGTGTGTGTGCATGCTTTTGTTTGTTAGTTTGTGACTGGGTTAGTAATTAACTTTTATTAGATTAGTAATTAGATAGAATTAGTAAGTAGTTGTTCAGTGTCATAATAATTTAGTTCTTGGAGCCAGATAGTTATTTTCTTTTTGCATATAGTTTTGTTAAGGTTAAATATAGGGATAATTTTATTGATTTTATTGTATAAGAAACCTCCAAGGTGACAAAAGAAACGTTTAGATAATTTGGTGGATAGAGTTATATGATAGCGGTCCACGGGGTTAAAACGCCTTTTATCTCGGGAGAGTGAGGGGTTGTATTTTAATAAAGCATGTTGTTTTAGTAAGGTACTTTGTATAAACAGTTGCCGCACAGTTAAAATTTTCAACTCTTTATATAGGAGCTCTGTAGGATAGCGATACGGCAGTGAAAAAGAGACCTTTAAGATGGCTCTCTGCGTTCTCTCCAATTGAAGCATTTTAGTTTTTGGAGCACCGCCCCAGGAGGTAATACCATATGTTAACAGAGATTGGGCCAAGGCGAAGTAGACGGATTTTAACCCTATATATAAACCCTACAACTATCCTACTCCTGACACTGCATTGGTCTTACTCTCTCAAAGTTTAGTTTTCTAAAGGTTCTCTCTCGACTTTGTATTTGCTCCGTGCTTCTACCGCGTGTGAACTGCTCATCAAAAGTAGCAAGTTTACATATCGGTCGGATTTTGGGAATGCGAGTTTTCATCAGATCTCCACGTTTTGAGGTTCTAGGAAGCCGTTCCGACTATTCCCGGCTGGACGTCCGGCCGTGTGTGTGTATGTATGTAAATAAAATTTTGTCGTGCGATATCTTTAGAACGAACCATTCGATCGAGATGGGCGACACGGCGTTCGAAAGTGTTGAAGTGATTAGATTTTCAAGTCAATCGGTCGAGCCGTTTCAAAGATTTTCAAAAAATAAAAATTAAATAGACTTTTGAGGGTTGCGTTCGAAAATAAGCGAGAAGTTCCAGGAATGGCCTGCAGGGTCAACAGTTTTTCAGATTTTTTAAGAGTGAGTATTTAGGTTATAAATATAAGAAATAAAACAATCTTTGAAGATTATTTTTATTGACAACAGTATTTCATTCATTTCTTGTTCTTTTTACTGCGGTAGGGGGCCGGCATCTTGAGGTGCACCGTGTTCACGTGCAGCTTCATGGAGTTGGACTGCGAGAAGGACTTGCCGCAATGCGGACAGCTGTAGGGCTTCGCCCCAGTGTGAACCTGCAAATTGCAAAACTTAATATAGAAACAGAAACTTTTTTATTCAATGTAGATTATAAATAATACATATTGAAAGTCACTCTTATGTTTAAATTACCACTGGTTCAAAAAAACCTTTGTCCTGGCAAGAGCAAGAAACCCAGCGGGACTTTTTTTAAATAAAAAATAACAGCTTACAATCATGTATGATACACAAAACAAATTAAAAATACCTTGATAACGATCACAGATCAAGGGTTATTATCATCCATAAATTCCTTAATATTATAATAACTCTTTTTATACAAACTTAGTTTAATAAAGTTTTTGAACAGTGAACTGGTAAAATTGTGTATATTTTATGAGATTTTGTTGTAAAAGCGTATACTTCGCCCCAAGAATGAATTACTGACTCGCTGGAGTCGAGTAACTGGTACTAATAGCTTGTGTCTGTTCCTAGTATTTACAGAATGAATATCACTTATTTTTGTATATCTACTTTTATTTTTGTGTACGTATATTACATTTTCATAAATGTATTGAGAGACCCAAGTTAATATATTTATTTCTTTAGGTTTTAAATTAGATTGCTTTTATGGTCCTCTTCTGTAAAACAAATATAATTTCAGTGTCAGCTGCATGCCCCCCCTAGCAAAATACCATACGAAATTATGCTATGGAAGCTGTTTTCACACTGGTAAGATTTCTACTCTTTTTCACATCATATTGCTAGTTTTGATATATGGGGGCTTCATTGAAGCTTCGCATCCAGTGTGATTCCAAGAAAAATTGTGGCATCGCTCCCCATTTAAAATTATATTTGTATTTAAATGTTTGACGTTTGGAGTCATGAATATCAAAAATTCAAATGATTAACATTAAACCAATTTACTAATTTAGATATAGCATTATTTACTTCGTCATATTTTAATAATTGTTGATTTAATTTGAAAATTAACGAAGTGTCCTTACTATGTAAAATAAGTCATTAATATATACAAGAAACAGAAAGGGTTCGAGAATTGAGCCCTGAGGCACACCCATTTGTACTATCAACTCGGAAAAGCTTATACTATTAGTGACAACTTTTTGCGTTCTGTTACTTAAATATGAAATAATTAATTTAAGAGCATCACTTCTTAACACCGTAGTGTTGAAGTTGTCTGCTTAATGTTTCATGGTGAACACAATTGAAGGCTTTGGATAGGTCACAAAATATACCCACAGCATCCTGTGAATTCTCCAGTACACTGAAGATATATTTAATCAGTTCAACACTAGCATCAGTTGTCAAGCGACCCGTTGTGAATGTATAACGATTATATAAATACCATGATAAATTCTATTTCTATTTCTGTTGGTCCATGCTATAAACTGGTACACTATACACTCACCATATGAAACACAGCAGCTTTAAGCAGCTATTTCACGCTGGTATTCTGTGAGAGCGTGGTCGTTCCCCGATCGAGCCGAGCCATTCGTGCTACAACCATAATATAGCTGCAGCGTGACTCTAGCACTTACAAAGATGGATGTTTGTCCTTGTGCAATTTATGTATGTAAGCTGTCTCCACGATACGGATGAAAATCCTAGTGGGGGTAACGTTTTTTACCGTTAAACGATGTATTTGTCGTATGTATGTACCGTGTAGTGGCGGTGTAAGAATATCCACTACCCCATATCATACCGTGGGTGTCGTAAGAGACGTCAGAGGGAAACAAATCAGGAGATGGGGTGCAGCGCCGCCCTAATAAAGAATAAAAATAAAAAACTGCCGTTGCAATTCCTCTTGCCGCGTGTGGCATCTATGGCAATTATCCCCCCCCCCCCCCCCCCCCCTAAGGCAAGCTATAGGCCTGTGTTCAGCAGTGGACTTTAATAGGCTGCAAGGTGTTTTAGACTTTGGGTTTGTATATTTCTTTAAAATATGTATCAAATAAATAGTTATTTCTATTTAAACATAACTTGTGGACTTGTGAAGGACTTTGATGATGATGATGGTGATGGTTTAAACAAAACTCACCCGATCGTGCCTGTTCAGAGCGGCCTTGTGTTTGAACGCCTTGGGGCAGTGCTGGCACTGGTACGGGCTCTCCCCGGTGTGGGTTCGAACGTGGATCTGCGACGGACGATATAATGTATGTATTATGTTAAGGTTGGAAATCAGACAAAAATACCGTATTTCAGACACAGAACTTTATAGGACATCGTTCTAATCTATCATACTCTATTGGATAGTGCTTATGACTCTCTCTCTCTCTCTCTCTCTCGCTCTATATATATATATATATATATATATATATATATATATATATATATATATATATACCTCTCTCTGTCGCACATAGTTACCTGCAGTCGCTGGTACATGCTTAACTTCTTGAAAAAGCGTTCTTATCTCTTACACTCTTAAAAGTTGCAGCCTATTTACGTCCCACTGCTGGGCACAGGCCTCCTCTCATTTCTGAGAGGGCTTTAGGACAAGGAAAGGTCCGCCGCGCTGCATCAATGCGTGTTGGTGAACTTCACATGTCTTCGAAATATTTTTTTTTATTTCTCAAACATGCAGGTTTCCTCACGATGTTTTCCTTCACCGCCGAGCACGTGGTAAATCAGCACTTAAAATTGCAATTAACAATTTCATTGATGCCGGCGGGGATCGAACCCGGGTTGCTAGAGTACCGTGAAGCTTACAGCGAGCGATAACCATCTGAGCTACCACGGCCTACACTTAGAGTAATGTTAATGCCTCTTTCTCTCTCACTATACCTGTCTCTGTCGCACAGTTACCTGCAGGCGCTGGTAGACGCTGAAGTTCTTGGGGCAGTGGGTGCACTTGTACGGCTTCTCGCTCTCTCTCTATCTATGTACCTGTCTCTGTCGCACTTACCTGCAGGCGCTGGTAGACGCTGAAGTTCTTGGGGCAGTGGGTGCACTGGTACGGCTTCTCGCTCTCTCTATCTCTATAGCTGTCTCTGTCGCACTTACCTGCAGGCGCTGGTAGACGCTGAAGTTCTTGGAGCAGTGGGTGCACTGGTACGGCTTCTCGCTCTCTCTCTATGTATATACCTGTCTCTGTCGCACTTACCTGCAGGCGCTGGTAGACGCTGAAGTTCTTAGGGCAGTGGGTGCACTGGTACGGCTTCTCGCTCTCTCTCTATCTCTATAGCTGTCTCTGTCGCACTTACCTGCAGGCGCTGGTAGACGCTGAAGTTCTTGGGGCAGTGGGTGCACTGGTATGGCTTCTCGCTCTCTCTCTATCTATATACCTGTCTCTGTCGCACTTACCTGCAGGCGCTGGTAGACGCTGAAGTTCTTGGGGCAGTGGGTGCACTGGTACGGCTTCTCGCTCTCTCTATCTCTATAGCTGTCTCTGTCGCACACTTACCTGCAGACGCTGGTAGACGCTGAAGTTCTTGTGGCAGTGGGTGCACTGGTACGGCTTCTCGCTCTCTCTCTATCTATATACCTGTCTCTGTCGCACTTACCTGCAGGCGCTGGTAGACGCTGAAGTTCTTGGGGCAGTGGGTGCACTGGTACGGCTTCTCGCTCTCTCTCTATCTATATACCTGTCTCTGTCGCACAGTTACCTGCAGGCGCTGGTAGACGGTGAAGTTCTTGGGGCAGTGGGTGCACTTGTACGGCTTCTCGCTCTCTCTATCTCTATAGCTGTCTCTGTCGCACAGTTACCTGCAGGCGCTGGTAGACGCTGAAGTTCTTGGGGCAGTGGGTGCACTGGTACGGCTTCTCCTTCTCTCTATCTATTTGCCTGTCTCTGTCGCACTTACCTGCAGGCGCTGGTAGACGCTGAAGTTCTTGGGGCAGTGGGTGCACTGGTACGGCTTCTCGCTCGCTCTCTATTTATATACTTGTCTCTGTCGCACTTACCTGCAGGCGCTGGTAGACGCTGAAGTTCTTGGGGCAGTGGGTGCACTGGTACGGCTTCTCGCTCTCTCTATCTCTATAGCTGTCTCTGTCGCACAGTTACCTACAGGCGTTGGTAGACGCTGAAGTTCTTAGGGCAGTGGGTGCACTGGTACGGCTTCTCGCTCTCTCTCTATCTATATACCTGTCTCTGTCGCACTTACCTGCAGGCGCTGGTAGACGCTGAAGTTCTTGGGGCAGTGGGTGCACTTGTACGGCTTCTCGCTCTCTATCAATGTATATACCTGTCTCTGTCGCACTTACCTGCAGGCGTTGGTAGACGCTGAAGTTCTTGGGGCAGTGGGTGCACTGGTACGGCTTCTCGCTCTCTCTCTCTATCTCTATACCTGTGTCTGTCGCACTTACCTGCAGGCGCTGGTAGACGCTGAAGTTCTTGGGGCAGTGGGTGCACTGGTACGGCTTCTCGCTCTCTCTCTATCTATATACCTGTCTCTGTCACACTTACCTGCAGGCGCTGGTAGACGCTGAAGTTCTTGGGGCAGTGGATGCACTGGTACGGCTTCTCGCTCTCTCTATCTCTATAGCTGTCTCTGTCGCACAGTTACCTGCAGGCGCTGGTAGACGCTGAAGTACTTGGGGCAGTGGGCGCATTGGTACGGCTTCTCGCTCTCTCTATCTATATGCCTGTCTCTGTCGCACTTACCTGCAGGCGCTGGTAGACGCTGAAGTTCTTGGGGCAGTGGGTGCACTGGTACGGCTTCTCGCTCTCTCTCTATCTGTATACTTGTCTCTGTCGCACTTACCTGCAGGCGCTGGTAGACGCTGAAGTTCTTGGGGCAGTGGGTGCACTGGTACGGCTTCTCGCTCTCTCTATCTCTATAGCTGTCTCTGTCGCACTTACCTGCAGGCGCTGGTAGACGCTGAAGTTCTTGGGGCAGTGGGTGCACTGGTACGGCTTCTCGCTCTCTCTCTATCTATATACCTGTCTCAGTCGCACTTACCTGCAGGCGCTGGTAGACGCTGAAGTTCTTGGGGCAGTGGGTGCACTGGTACGGCTTCTCGCTCCTTCTCTATCTATATACCTGTCTCTGTCGCACTTACCTGCAGGCGCTGGTAGACGCTGAAGTTCTTGGGGCAGTGGATGCACTGGTACGGCTTCTCGCTCTCTCTCTATCTCTATAGCTGTCTCTGTCGCACTTACCTGCAGGCGCTGGTAGACGCTGAAGTTCTTGGGGCAGTGGGTGTACTGGTACGGCTTCTCGCTCTCTCTATCTCTATAGCTGTCTCTGTCGCACAGTTACCTGCAGGCGCTGGTAGACGCTGAAGTTCCTGGGGCAGTGGGTGCACTGGTACGGCTTCTCGCTCTCTCTATCTCTATAGCTGTCTCTGTCGCACAGTTACCTGCAGGCGCTGGTAGATGCTGAAGTTCTTGGGCAGTGGGTGCACTGGTACGGCTTCTCGCTCTCTCTATCTATATGCCTGTCTCTGTCGCACTTACCTGCAGGCGCTGGTAGACGCTGAAGTTCTTGGGGCAGTGGGTGCACTAGTACGGCTTCTCGCTCTCTCTATCTCTATAGCTGTCTCTGTCGCACTTACCTGCAGGCGCTGGTAGACGCTGAAGTTCTTGGGGCAGTGGGTGCACTGGTAGGGCTTCTCGCTCTCTCTATCTCTATAGCTGTCTCTGTCGCACAGTAACCTGCAGGCACTGGTAGACGCTGAAGTTCTTGGGGCAGTGGGTGCACTGGTACGGCTTCTCGCTCTCTCTCTATGTATATACCTGTCTCTGTCGCACTTACCTGCAGGCGTTGGTAGACGCTGAAGTTCTTGGGGCAGTGGGTGCACTGGTACGGCTTCTCGCTCTCTCTCTCTATCTCTATACCTGTGTCTGTCGCACAGTTACCTGCAGGCGCTGGTAGACGCTGAAGTTCTTGGGGCAGTGGGTGCAATTGTACGGCTTCTCGCTCTCTCTCTATCTATATACCTGTCTCTGTCGCACTTACCTGCAGGCGCTGGTAGACGCTGAAGTTCTTGGGGCAGTGGGTGCACTGGTACGGCTTCTCGCTCTCTCTCTCTATCTATATACCTGTCTCTGTCGCACTTACCTGCAGGCGCTGGTAGACGCTGAAGTTCTTGGGGCAGTGAGTGCACTGGTACGGCTTCTCGCTCTCTCTCTATCTATATACCTATCTCAGTCGCACTTACCTGCAGGCGCTGGTAGACGCTGAAGTTCTTGGGGCAGTGGGTGCACTGGTACGGCTTCTCGCTCCTTCTCTATCTATATAACTGTCTCTGTCGCACTTACCTGCAGGCGCTGGTAGACGCTGAAGTTCTTGGGGCAGTGGGTGCACTGGTAGGGCTTCTCGCTCTCTCTATCTCTATAGCTGTCTCTGTCGCATAGTAACCTGCAGGCACTGGTAGACGCTGAAGTTCTTGGGGCAGTGGGTGCACTGGTACGGCTTCTCGCTCTCTCTCTATGTATATACCTGTCTCTGTCGCACTTACCTGCAGGCGTTGGTAGACGCTGAAGTTCTTGGGGCAGTGGGTGCACTGGTACGGCTTCTCGCTCTCTCTCTATGTATATACCTGTCTCTGTCGCACTTACCTGCAGGCGTTGGTAGACGCTGAAGTTCTTGGGGCAGTGGGTGCACTGGTACGGCTTCTCGCTCTCTCTCTCTATCTCTATACCTGTGTCTGTCGCACAGTTACCTGCAGGCGCTGGTAGACGCTGAAGTTCTTGGGGCAGTGGGTGCAATTGTACGGCTTCTCGCTCTCTCTCTATCTATATACCTGTCTCTGTCGCACTTACCTGCAGGCGCTGGTAGACGCTGAAGTTCTTGGGGCAGTGGGTGCACTGGTACGGCTTCTCGCTCTCTCTCTCTATCTATATACCTGTCTCTGTCGCACTTACCTGCAGGCGCTGGTAGACGCTGAAGTTCTTGGGGCAGTGGGTGCACTGGTACGGCTTCTCGCTCTCTCTCTATCTATATACCTGTCTCAGTCGCACTTACCTGCAGGCGCTGGTAGACGCTGAAGTTCTTGGGGCAGTGGGTGCACTGGTACGGCTTCTCGCTCCTTCTCTATCTATATACCTGTCTCTGTCGCACTTACCTGCAGGCGCTGGTAGACGCTGAAGTTCTTGGGGCAGTGGGTGCACTGGTAGGGCTTCTCGCTCTCTCTATCTCTATAGCTGTCTCTGTCGCACAGTAACCTGCAGGCACTGGTAGACGCTGAAGTTCTTGGGGCAGTGGGTGCACTGGTACGGCTTCTCGCTCTCTCTCTATGTATATACCTGTCTCTGTCGCACTTACCTGCAGGCGTTGGTAGACGCTGAAGTTCTTGGGGCAGTGGGTGCACTGGTACGGCTTCTCGCTCTCTCTCTCTATCTCTATACCTGTGTCTGTCGCACAGTTACCTGCAGGCGCTGGTAGACGCTGAAGTTCTTGGGGCAGTGGGCGCATTGGTACGGCTTCTCGCTCTCTCTCTATCTATATACCTGTCTCTGTCGCACTTACCTGCAGGCGCTGGTAGACGCTGAAGTTCTTGGGGCAGTGGGTGCACTGGTACGGCTTCTCGCTCTCTCTCTATCTATATACCTGTCTCTGTCGCACTTACCTGCAGGCGCTGGTAGACGCTGAAGTTCTTGGGGCAGTGGGTGCACTGGTACGGCTTCTCGCTCTCTCTCTATCTATATACCTGTCTCAGTCGCACTTACCTGCAGGCGCTGGTAGACGCTGAAGTTCTTGGGGCAGTGGGTGCACTGGTACGGCTTCTCGCTCCTTCTCTATCTATATACCTGTCTCTGTCGCACTTACCTGCAGGCGCTGGTAGACGCTGAAGTTCTTGGGGCAGTGGATGCACTGGTACGGCTTCTCGCTCTCTCTCTATCTCTATAGCTGTCTCTGTCGCACTTACCTGCAGGCGCTGGTAGACGCTGAAGTTCTTGGGGCAGTGGGTGTACTGGTACGGCTTCTCGCTCTCTCTATCTCTATAGCTGTCTCTGTCGCACAGTTACCTGCAGGCGCTGGTAGACGCTGAAGTTCCTGGGGCAGTGGGTGCACTGGTACGGCTTCTCGCTCTCTCTATCTCTATAGCTGTCTCTGTCGCACAGTTACCTGCAGGCGCTGGTAGATGCTGAAGTTCTTGGGCAGTGGGTGCACTGGTACGGCTTCTCGCTCTCTCTATCTATATGCCTGTCTCTGTCGCACTTACCTGCAGGCGCTGGTAGACGCTGAAGTTCTTGGGGCAGTGGGTGCACTAGTACGGCTTCTCGCTCTCTCTATCTCTATAGCTGTCTCTGTCGCACAGTTACCTGCAGGCATTGGTAGACGCTGAAGTTCTTGGGGCAGTGGGTGCACTGGTACGGCTTCTCGCTCTCTCTCTATCTATATACCTGTCTCTGTCGCACTTACCTGCAGGCGCTGTCTATCTCTATACCTGTGTCTGTCGCACAGTTACCTGCAGGCGCTGGTAGACGCTGAAGTTCTTGGGGCAGTGGATGCACTTGTACGGCTTCTCGCTCTCTCTCTCTCTCTCTCTCTCTCTCTCTCTCTCTATCTCTATACCTGTCTCCGTCGCACAGTTACCTGCAGGCGCTGGTAGACGCTGAAGTTCTTGGGGCAGTGGGTGCACTGGTACGGCTTCTCGCCAGTGTGGATCCGCTGGTGGTACATCAGTGTCGCTTTGGTCTGTGAAAAGTACCAAAAATATTTCAAACATGACACATTACGATGAGATATAATTTATTTGTATTTGTACTGTATAGTAAAATATGTCGTATGTGCCTCTGTGTTTGATTGTCCGTATGTCTATGCGTCTGTTTGTCTGTTGTGTGAGCGTGCACTTACAATAAATTTCTTGTCACATCAATAAAATACAAGTCCATCTTGTAAAACATATTGTATATGTGTCTGTCGGTGACCCCGTCAGTCTGTGTATGTCAACACATACGTTGCAGTTCTTACTGCGTAAATCCATCGTGAAAACATGTTGTATGTGTGTTTGTGTGACTGTGAATCTGTCTATATTATTCCGTATTCTATATTATTCCGTATATGCGAGCAGTCACAATGTATTTAATGCCGCGTAACCCCATCACATAAACATTGTAGGTTGTAGCACGAATGGGTCAGCTCGACCGGGGAAGGACCACGCTCTCACAGAATACCAGCGTAAAATAGCAGCTTAACACTGCTGTGTTTCGTATGGTGAGTGTAGAGAACTACTGGAAAAGAGGCATCTTAGTCACACACTCACCATACGAAACACAGCAGTGTTAAGCTGCTATTTCACACTGGTATTCTGTGAGAGCGTGGTCCTTGTCCGGTCGAGCCGACCCATTCGTGCTACAACTATAACATTAATATAGCTGCAGCACGGCTCTACCACGTAAAAATGTGGCGAGCACTCACGATTCACTTCTTACCACATAGCTCCATCGTGTAAACAAGTGTTTTTGTCTATGCGTCCGACTGACTGTTTGTCAATCTGTGTATGTGAAGTACTCATGATACACTTCTTACAGTGTAGCACTACCGTGTCAAACATGTTGCATATGCCTTTGTGTTTGTTTGTGTATCTGTCGTGTCAAACATGTTGTATGCGTTTGTCTGTCTGTCTTCTGTATGTACATGTGTGTGTTTTCACTCACGTTGCACTTCTTGCCGCAGACCTCGCAGACCATGTCTGCAGGTTTCTTGAGCTGCCTGGCGGTATGCGGGCGCGGCTGCTTTAGCTTTACGCCCAGGTGTACGCGTTGATAGTGAATCGCGTGAGAACGCTCGTTCGCGAACGTTCTATTGCACTGCAATCACATTTTATTGACTAATAAAATTCCATTTCTGAACATAGGCTTCACTTTAGATTGCCACATAGGGTTTTTTTCGCTATAGTAGCTACGCATGTCAACCATAGCTTTTCTCAACAGACTTCAAAGAATGTCCTCCATTCTTTGAAGTCTGTTGAGAAAAGCTATGGTTCTTAATTCGATTCAGATCTTTTTCGAGGTGAACCGATTTTGATGTATCTTGTTTGTATTTGAGAGCTGGTGCTTTTCATGTGGTCCAATATAAAGGAGATGTATGAAATTGGGTTGTTGACATCGTTCATAACAGTTATACAAAAATATGTAGGTAATATAACGATAAATTATAAGCATAATTAAATGGTTTTTATTTCTGAAGGGTATGGGACAATCATAAAAACATTTTTTTAAACTGAAAACCGAAAGCTAATGCTTTTACCATAGCAAAAACAAAACGTTATTAAATATTTTTATGTATTCTGTCTATGGCATTAGATAATGAAGGCTATTTTTTGTAATAAATAGCCTTCAGTATAAAAAAAAAACCTCATAATATTGAAACATTGAGGCGAATCTGTAGAGATTAATACTGAATAAAAGAAATCATTTAGAAAATCAATTGAATAGGCTACGTTATTTAACTAAACATAATATTTGAATAATATCGGACACGATTGAATAGGCTCTATGATCGTTGATCATTGCCTGTTTCGAAGGAGACTTGGTAACTGAGTTTAAACTTGTCATGCGATTTGCCATTGTGGTAGTATTTGTGGATATATTTCGTGTTTTTATTTTCGTGAATTAATTTAACTTGACCCTTGGCTTTTCTCTCGATTTACAGGTCAGTAGGTTGTTGCGCCCACATAATGACAATAATGTGTTACTTGGGTTTTAAGAGGAATAGAACAAACAATGTACAGACTCAGGCTACTTTTCTAGATGACATTTTATTAAAAATTGAATAAAATAATTAAACAATTACAAAAGTTTCAGTTATATTTTATTTAATAATAACTAAAAAACGGCATCCTTTTGTGTTCTTTTCAATTTATTGAAACAACTTATCCCAAGAACAAGTGATTTTACTACATAACCTACAAATAATAAAACGAAATAAAAACAAAACCCCAGGCCCTACAAAAATATCATTTTTTGTCATAAGTAACATACTCGTATGTTTAAATCTTCAAAATAAGATATATTTGAACTTTGTTTACGCCGGGCCCAAGCTTGTATGGAACGAAGTTCATCTCCTTTGATAGTTATCTTATATAGTTATATAGTTATCTGACCGATAGTTTTTGAGTTATCCTTAATAATGGGTATTTAATTGACTTCGACTACATTGATGGTGTTTTAATTATATTTATATTGAAGTCGGTTGAACAAAATTTTCAATTTGATCACTTGTTATTAATTTGTTATTTATTATATACATATAATATTTACATTATATACAAACACACACAAGTTGTAACACCCTATTTCATCAAGGATTTTTGAAAATCAACCCCTAGGGGGTGAAATAGGGTGTTAAGTTTGTATAAAACTTTTTATTTTACAGTACAATTCACTTATAATTTACTGAAAGTACTCTGTAAATAAAATAAATCAATTTGGTTGTAGCGATTTCCTAAAACAAAAGGTTGTTCAAAATTAGATGGAGAAAAATTAATTCTTTGTTTTTTTTTTTATGGAAAATTGGTGTATACAGGGTAGTTTTGGAACGCTCCCGAAAACTAAGACAGGCGACAGCACCAAGTATACCTTTGATCATGGGTCACAAATAAATTTGATCCTGATGAAAAAAAATCATATTTTTACAACGTTTTATTAGCTTTATTCACGCGCCATCATGTTAGTACAGCTAAATGAATCGATAATTTCATAAAAAAAAAATCATGAAAATACTGAAACATAAAACCAGCAGTGGAAACTGAATTGATATCACCTGACTAATGGAGGTTAATGTACGCGCGAACGGTGATAAAAGAACGCTGGCCTTGAACTTGGGCACTGAGCGATTTATCACATATAAGTACGAAGGGGCGCGACGGGGGAACAATCCGCCAGTATTACTGTGCCTGCATGCTATTGGTTCCCGCGCTTTGTTCGCTCCAAAAATACAGTCACATACACAGCTTACTTTGCGACTCGCGACGATGTTTTAAAAAGGAAGGAAACAAAAATTATTTATATCTATTGTTTTATGACTAAACTAGTGAACGAAAAGGTAAATATGATAGGAGAAGGTGAATGGGGAAAATTGTGCAGTAAAGGGTTGAGGGAGAATACCGAAAAAATTACCATGTGATGGACCTGATGACGGAAGCTCAAGCGAAGATGAAAGTGATGATGAAGTAGCATCCGGTAACACCAACACACCATCAACATCTGACTTTCATGTGACCCAAGACGTCATAATGGACGGCGTGTCACCCTTAGCTTAAGTTTTTTTTGTTACAAACTACTTTATATTTTACGATAGAAATAACAAATAATGCTCAAGTAAACATTATCCATTTTTAATTCCCACCTCTTCCAAAGTTCTAAGTAAATAGTAAAACACCTATTATGATTCTACAATTAAACAATTAATTACTATAATATTATAAAACAATAGCCCAATACCATGTAGTACTTTAGAACGCGACTGTACCCACACTCTCTCCGCTGTCGACCTGTATCTAGCTCGGTACGAAACAATGCTGCGGTCGTAAGAAAAAAGGGCGCATCTAACAATTTTTGAATAAATGAGTTAAATATACCATGACTCATGATAAGAAGGCGCATCTATTAAATTTTTTTAATATTTACAAATATCAATATTTTAGAAATTATCGTAAGAATTTTAGACGTAACTGTTGATCACAGATGACATCTTTTTATTAGAAAAGACTTATACAAATTCAACATAAAAGAAAAGACTTATTTAACCAGTGGCTACGTCATCTTTAACAATATTTGCATCGATTACTTAAATTTCAATTATTCTTGTCTTTTTATTCTATATCTTATTATTAAGAGCTTATATCTTATTACTAAGAGCTGGTGTTTCACATGTGGTCCCATATAAATTTGATCGAGGTCAGACCAATAGTTTTTGAGTCATCCTTAATTATTTATATTAAAGTCGGTTGTACAAAATTTTTAATTTTTAATTATTATCGTAGTAAGTCTTGTATGATATCCCCTTTAAAATCATTACTCAAGAGTTGCGGGTTGTTATTTTTTGTGTCTGATTACCAATGCTTTTCTAATATTTACTAAGAAAAAAGTAGTAAATTACTATTAGCGTCCTTTCAACTTCAAATGACCTTTCCAAAATATGTAAAAATGTTAAATGAATGGCAGTTTTTTTTTATTTATTAGGTTGGGAAGACGCAAATAGTTATATGCGTCTTTCCTTCGATGTTTTTGTGTTGCCAGGTGTATTTTTTAATCTAAGATGAAAAGGAAAATTCGTTTTATTTAAATAAATAAACAAATTATCAAAAAAATAAGTTCGTCCTTGAAATCTTCATGTCTCTACGTACATATTTCGATTTTCATATAGATACCTTTTAATATACTTTAGACACGGGGTCTGAAAGAAAAATTCATAAATTTATTTTTACGTTTTTGTTAGTTGCGTCCTTCTTTATATTGACGGCAGAATGTAACCCGGCCGGCTCGTGTCGTCTCACGCTGTGACGCAGTAGGTTTCAGTTTATTCGTCGGGGTTCGTTATTAATTGTAGTTTTTGAAACAGTTCCGTGTTGATTTTGTACACGCGTGCGCGAGCGACAGCTCAATCGTTTTCTTTATTAAATTGTTAATACTTGTGATTACCTGTTGGTATTATTCTTGTTGTTACGTTTTTTGTTTTAATAATGCTTAACGCGTACGTTTATAGTGATTATGAATACGGCAACATGTTAGGTATCCGAACCTAGGTACACGAAGTATCGCTAAATAAATTGTTAAGACGTCGGGATGGAACAAGTGTGTCATACTGTGCAGTGCACAAAGTGTTGAAGCGTAACCGAATGCGCCCATACAAATTGCACAAAGTGCAAGCTTTAGTTCCCGGCGATCACGACCGCCGACGATTTTTCTGCCGTTGGTTATTATACCAGCAACAACGTGTGCCTGGTTCCATTGAGCACATTATCTGGACGGATGAGTCGACATTTACCAGAAACGGCCTGTGGAACCGAAGAAATACACACGTGTATTCAGAGGTTAACCCGCACGCTGTTCGACAAACCGGGCACCAAACCCGATGGTCGGTTAATGTATAGGCAGGTTTATTTAAGGATCGCATACTGGGACCAGTGTTTCTGCCAGAGCGACTGAACGGACAGCGATACCTAAACTTTATAAATGAACAGTTGGTTGACATTTTAAACGACCTATCGTTGGCTGGATATCGCCGCACATGGTTCCAACATGATGGTGCCCCTCCACATTTCGTGAGGTTCGTCCGTGAGCGCCTCAATGAGCTATTTGATGATCGCTGGATCGGCAGACTAGGACCACACGCTTGGCCACCTCGCTCACCAGATCTGACTCCGTTAGACTTCTTTTTGTGGGGTATGTGAAAGAAAGGGTTTTTAATCGTGAATGTGATAGTGCTGAAGAAATGCGCCAAAGGATCGTGGATGCTTTCGAGAAACTACGTACGGACTGTGTCGAAGACCACACGATGATGCCCCGCCTGCACCCAAATCTACCTTGAAATGAATGGAGCACAATTTGAGCCGCATCTCATAAGACCACGGAGGATTTAGAGCGGTAAGCTGTTTCATACCTATTTTTTTTAAATAACTTAGTACTAGACTAATCTGAATAGGTACATAACTGAATACATGAGAATAATAAACATACCTACACGATGAATAAAAACTCATGACTCCAACCTTGGTTACATTTCATTTAAGTATTTTTTCATTAGCGGGGAATCGAACCAGTTATTTGGGTTATTTAACCTGTAAATTCGGATTAAAGTGGCTAAGTGGAGACAAGCACAGTGGCAAAATAGTAGGTTAAGTAGATAAGTTAGGTATTTAGACAAGTGTTGTAAATTATTAGATATTGTGGTATGGCCCGCTAGTTGCGGGCCGCGCGAATTTGCGTTCGCGCGTACATTGACCTTTCAGTCAGGTGATATAAATTCAGTCATTCCACTGCTGGTTTTATGTTTCAGTATTTTCATGATATATTTTATGAAATTATCGTTTCATTTAGCTGTACTAACATGATGGCGCGTGAATAAAGCTAATAAAACGTTGTAAAAAGATGATTTTTTTTTCATCAGGATCGAATTTATTTGTGACCCATGATCAAAGGTGTACTTGGTGTTGTCGCCTGTCTTAGTTTTCGGGAGCGTTCCAAAAATACCCTGTATACTCTGTAATTAAAAATTATATTGAGAAAAATTATTATTTGTTTTTTTTTTAATGGAAAATTGGCGTAACTTTGTAATTAAAAATTATGGACACAAGTTTTTAAGAAAAAAAAATTAAATATTGTAAAGGAATGTGTAAAAAGTAAAAAAAAAGACGTAAGCACTCACATCCTGACAGTGAACAGACTCTTCCTTCTGATGACACTTCATATGCTCCTTCAGTAGTTCGTCAGAGGAACAGCTTTCACCGCAGTGTGGACAGGCGCTGGAATATTTTTTTTTTAAATAAAGTCCACTGCTGAACATAGACCTTCCCCAAGGAATGCCACAAAGCACGGTCCTGAGGACCCTGCATCTATCGACTTCCTGCATGTCTTACCAGATCGTCACTCCATCTAGTGGGGGATCGTCCTACACTTCCTCTACCGGTACGATGCTGCCATTCGAGAATATTTCTTCCCAATCGGTTGTCGGTTCTTCTCTTTCTTATAAGGGTGACAAGCGAGCACACAACCCATCTGATGGTAAGTGGATGCTGGGCGATTAGGAATGACAACGCAGATGCGTTGTCACCTGTGAGGACTAAGATGGAATGCCTCGTGACCAGTAAAAAGGGTCTCCGGTTCTCTACACTCACCATACGAAACAGCACTATTAAGCTGCTATTTTACGCTGTTGTATTCTGTGAGAGCGTGGTCCTTAGTGCCGACCCATTCGTGCTACAACTATAATACAGTTGCAGCGTGGCTCTACCAAGTAATGCCATGTTGCAGCTATATTATTTTTGATTATCATTCATTCATTTCGCTCGTTCCATTCGTCAATCGCTCACCTGACATCAGGTTGACATATATTGCCATCAGTTTCCTCTTGATGCCGCTTCAAGGCCTCCAAGTTGAAGAACTGCGCTGAACAGTTTCCGCACTGCAGCACCACTTTAGCGCCGTCATCCTGGAACAGGTTGTATTTAGAATAGAACAGAATACTGTTATCGTTACCGTTACAGCCTAAAGTTCAACGCTGAACATAGGCCTCTCCCATAGATTGCATCATGGGGGGATATTTGCAATAGTTGTAATGTTACTGTGGATTTAATAATTTCACCTGTCAGTGGGTCATGTGCTCCTGGTAGATTATCTTCTATACATACATCCATTACAGCCTATACAAGTCCACTGCTGAACACGGGCCTCCCCCATAGATTGCCTCATAGTGAGAATTATGCCATAGTTGTAATGTTACTGCTAATTTAATAATTTCACCTGTCAGTGGGTCATGTGCTCCTGGTAGATTATCTTCTATACATACATCCATTACAGCCTATGAAAGTCCACTTCTAAACATAGGCCTCCCCCATAGATTGCCTCATAGGGGGGATATTTGCCTTAGTTGTAACGTTACTGTTGATTTAATAATTTCACCTCTCAGTGGGTCATGGAGTCCTGGTAGATTATCTTCTATACATACATCCATTACAGCCTATGAAAATCCACTTCTAAACATAGGCCTCCCCCATAGATTGCCTTATAGGGAGGATATTTGCCATAGTTGTAATGTTACTGTTAATTTAATAATTTCACCTCTCAGTGGGTCATGTGCTCCTGGTAGATAATCTTCTATACATCCATCCATTACAGCTTACAAAAGCCCACTGCTGAACATAGATTGCCTCATAGGGATAGGGATATTTGCGATAGTTGCCACGCTTGGCAAGGGGGTTGGCAACCGCAGTTTTATATTTTCAGTCGTTATTAGTAAAACACTGATTTGTTTCCCTCTGTCGCCTCTTACAACACCCGTATAATAAGTGTTCGCGCAAAACTCTGTTTTCGGAATCGACGCCAGAGGGCACTCGGCTCGGTGCGAACTGGTTTTTGAAGTTCGGCCGCGCGTGGCAGTGGCGCGCGGGTTGCGAGTGAAAAGGCTCAGCAGTCAGTCGTCCTTAGGCAGTGCTCACGATTGGCACGCTGCCAATTAAGCGCGGGAACTCGGAATAATTAAGCGCGGACAGTAAAAATACGGTCTAGGAATTTTGTGGCGCATATCCCTACTGGAGAGCTTCCCCGGGACTTATTGGGTCCGACTCAGAACCTGTATAAGTGCATTCGACAATATTAGCTAGTGCGGCCTCTGTATTCTAGAACTAACTGTTGCAACGCGAAACGGTAGTGACCTTTGATCCAGAAACTCCGTGGGTGTTTTGTGCGGTAACTTTATACCCCGCGATAGTTAGTGGCTTCTGTAAGCTAGTTAATCGTACGATAGAGTTAAGTGACTGTCATCGTGACGAACAAAGAAAGTGACTGTGGTCCGGCGCCGAAGCAGTCTGAAGCAGTGTGGCAGCATTTTGGAGCAGCCTGGAACTCGGCAGCAGCTGGTCGCCTATGCTTGACAAGGCCACACACATTCACCCCTCACTGTACACTACTCTCAATCCACTATTACACACACTCACGGCCTGCCCAAGCCTTGGTGCGAAGTTAGCTTCGGATAATGGTAAGTACTATGTCCTTCTAACGTCCTCCCATCTGGTTTAATGTAATTAGGAATTTCCAAGTGGCCACATTGAGGCCCGACCTACGTTTGCTCGGGAAGTCTTCTGCTCATGGGCCCCAGAGGATAGGATCCTTTAAGGGAGCAGCCGTAGGCCATAACAATAAGAATAGATTAATTATTCAACACTAGCTGTTTTTTATTTATTACGATCGGATTTTATGAACAGTAACTTGGTGGTTTCCGGCACTCAAGCAAAAGTGAGATCGATTTAAACGAGTGACGATAGTAGTGTCGCGATAAACAATTGAGTTTAGCGGCATCTTATTATTGTAAAACTGTACCTGTACTGTATTTTTTAACCCCCAACGAAAAAGAGAGGTGTTATATGTTTGTCGTGGATCTGTATGTTTGTCTGCATCATAGCTCTTGAAGGGATGAACCGATTTTGATTATTTCTTTTGAAAGGTATCTTAATCGAGTGTTGTTAGATATGTTTCGAAAAAATGTGTTCAGCCGTTTGAAGCTCATCAACTTTTTGTTTCGGTTTTTTTTAATTTAATTTAGTCTAAAATCATAATAAATAAATCAGCTATAAAAGTGTGCGCGTGCGTGCGTGCGTGTGCGTGTATGTGTGTGTGTGTTTGCCTCCTTTGTCCACCTAGTTGAATTATTTACTAATATTTTGTGAATTTTCTAACTTATCTGATATGGGTCTCGTTTGTTATCCGTAATAAAGATTTATTATTATTATTAAAATAAAAGTAGCCTCTTATTAGTCACTCCTTATAACATCAACTAACTGCCATTGAAAGTCCCGTCAAAATCGGTTCAGTCATTTCGGGGATTAGCCGGAACAAACAGACAGACAAACAAAATTTGTATTTTTTTTGTTATAAGTACCGTATATACTTTCATTTGCATTTGGTAAAAAGATGTTATCTTTACATTACAAACAGACACTTCCATTTTATTTAGTTGTATGTATAGATTGCATTACCCAATTCTCATCATACTGTCATTATCTTCTATCACACTCCTAAATTATTTATCATCTTATTGACCCTTAATGCGCAAACGTAACACGCATATGGGAAACTATGTACTCCGCCCAGAAGAAGTAAATTTGCTCACAGCTAAGCAACTCCTTCAATGAGTGCATCCACGAATTTTTCTGCCACCAGGGCGGCGCCACTAGAAAGTGAGGTATAATATTTCACAGATTTCATAGCGGGGGAAGTTAATTTGTTTGGAAAATGAAAAGGTTAATGTTTCTTTCTGTACTATTAGCTATATTTTATATTAATAAGATTAAAAATAAATCACCCAAACCACAGATATTCATAAAGAATAAAAAAAATAAAAAAATAGTTAAAAATGTGCAAAATATTATAGAGCAAACCACTGAGGCTTTGTTTTGTGTATTAATATAATACTCTAGACTAGAAACTGATAAACTTTTATTAAAAACCAATTTCTCAATAAAATGACCTGGTGTAACAAAAAACTTTACCTCAGTATCAACTAGCGACATCTGGTGAGGGGAAAATTATCAGGCCTCATTCATTGAAGACATAAGGCTTAGCAGTGAACTATAGACATAGCCGCGATCACAATAGATCTTATAGGTTGCAGTGATAGTGATCCTTCTAGGCCTGCATAGCTGCTTGCACAACTAACGCAGTGACTACAGTTTTAATCTCGCAGGTCGTTGTGAAAAATGTTCGAACGAATCCGATTGACCTACAATGTTCTACACTTCTCTCATTGGATAAAAATTTCCCTTAATCACAATATGAACAGTAATTCAGCTACTCGTACACGGACTATGTGCGCCTATGTCTAACTGTCTCTCTCTCTGTCTCTGTCTTTGTGTCTTTCTGTTTTTCTCTCTCTCTCCGTTCGAGTGTGTGTGTGTGTGTGTGTGTGTGTGTGCGCGAGTACGCTTGCGTGCGTGTTTTCCGGTCTCCCTTCAGAACGGAACTGCTTATAGGCAGAAATAGGTAAAAGGATGATAGCCAGACGGACGTCTAGGCAGAAATGTAATATAAAGATGGTTACAGTAAATCTCAGACATGCAGGTTTCCTCAGGACGTTTTCCTTCACCGCCGAGCACCTGGTAAATATTTCGAAGACATGTGAAGTTCGCCAACACGCAATGGGGCAACGCTAAAACCCCCTCATAAGTGAGAGGAGGCCTGTGCCTAGCATTTGGGACGTATATAGGATGTAAGTATTTAGTAAACCACACCTCTTGGTCCTTATGAGCTCGCGTCTTGTGCATCCTGAGTCCGTACTCTCCGATGAACGACTCTCCGCAGACGTCACAGCAGTGGTTGGACGGATGCTGCAGCCTGATGTGGGTCAGGTGACTTGTTGATTTCCTGCAATGATTTCTTACGTTTACGCGACCTCTACATATTTAAATAAAACTAGTTTTTAAGCATTCATTTACGTATATCATTTTATAATCTCGACCTTTCGAGCACCCGTAGTCACGGGAGATGGGGCGTGGGGGGGGGGGGGGGGGGGAAGGGGGGAAGACAGATGTGTTCGATGTTCCATTGTCATAGTTAACCACGGATACCTTCAGATTATGTTGATTTCTTGTTAAAACCAGCCCGTTTGCCAATTAAAATAACCAGAATAACCCACAGCTGGATAAAAATGTTGGGATTTACCGTTACCAATAATAAATAGTACAATAAGGCCGCCATGATGTTTCTAAATGTTTTCATACGAATTGTAAAATTTTTTTATTAATTATTTTTAGTAATAGTCATTGTTTTTTTTTTTAATGAGGGCTATATTAATAATTTTCTGCTCACCAGATGCCGCTAGTTGACACTGAGATAAAAAATTCTGTTACACAATGTAATTTAATTGAGAAGTTGTTTTTTAATAAACGTTTATCAGTTTCTAGAGTATTATATTAATACACAAAACAATGCGTCAGTGGTTTGCTCTTAAATTTTTTACACATTTTTAACTTTTTTGTTAATATTTCTACTTTTATGGATATTTATGGTTTGGTTTGTTTATTTTTAATGTTATTAATATAAAATATAGCTAATAGTACAGAAAGAGACAATAACCTTTACATTTTCTGAACATATTAACTTCCCCGCTATGAAATCTGTCAAATAATATACCTCACTTTCTAGTGGCGCCGCCCTAGTGGCAAAAAAGTCGTGGATGACCTTATTAAAAATAACCAGAATAACCCACTGCTAGATAAAACTATTGGGACATACCGTTACCAATAATAAATAGTACAATAAGGCCGCCATGTTGTTTTCATACTAATTGCATATTTTTTTTATTAATAATTTTTGTAATACTCATTGTGTTTTTTTTTAATTCTGCTAGTTTTCTCGCTGTTTCCTCACAGAAAAGAGGTTTATTTCGAACCGAACAGGTAAAGCTTAAATGACTTCCAATAAGTATTTTTGCAATTTCTGTTGAAAACAAAAATGATTCCATTCCATTCTTGTGAAGATAACAATCAGTGACAAAAATGTCCTTACCGAATGCGCGCCCACTCGAACATTTAGGTGCGCTTTTAATTTGTACGTAGCTTTGAGAATACAACTGTAGGCAATGCATGTAAGGTTGAATTTACATTAATGTATATTTATTTCAACTAGAATAACGTCAAAACAATTGGCGACAGTTTTTAGAGAACTTTTGCATGGGATTGTGTATCTAGTTTTATATTAGTGACCGATGTCAGACGCATTCTTTATTGCAAACATTTTCAACTAATGGTTGCATGGCATTATCTACCGTGTAGTGGCGGTGTATGAATATCCACTACGCCAAATCGTCTCGTGGGTGACTAGAGGCGACAGAGGGAAACTAAACCAGAAGATGGACAGCAGCGGCAGCATCTTCCTGATTATCAAAATAATAATAATTATGCGGTTGCCAACCTGCCTGCCAAGCTTGGCAACTATGCCAAAATCCTATCTCAATACAACTAATGACAGTCAATACAGTTTTTTTTTATAGGATAGGGTGACAAACGAGCAGGCAGTACCACAGTGATGGTAAGTGGACACTGTGACCCATAGACATTTACATTTATCCTCAATAAATAATCAAAATGCAGATGCGTCGTCACCCGTGAGGACTAAGATGGAATGCCTCTTTTCCAGTAAAATGGGTCTCTGTTTCTCTACACTCACCATACGAAACACGGCAGCGTTAAGCTGCTATTTCACGCTGGTATTCTGTAAGAGCGTGGTCCTTCCCCGGTCGTGCCGACCCGTTCGTGCTACAACTATACTACTAATATAGCTGTAGCATGGCTCTACCACGTATGAAGTTAAGTTAAGTTAATAGCAAGTCCACTGCTGAACATAGGCCTGCCCCAAGAAATACCACAAGTCACGGTCCTGAGCTGCTTGCATCCATTGCCTAGCAGCTCTATATATCCTTAAGGAAAAGCTGAAGGTAGCCGGGATAATTATGACATTGGGAAATCAAATACCTCAATCCCCCCTGTGACCATGGGTGCTGTGAAACGAAAAATAACGAAAATAAGCAAAATAAGTTAAATTAAACGCAATAAAATCAGTAGAACTAGTTATGTCAAGTATATTTTATAATTTTTATTTATTAATTTAATCTTTATTGCATTCCTTAAAACAAAAGAATACCAAGGGCGGAATTAATGCCTTGAGGCATTCTCTATCAGTCAACCCATGGAGTGGTGAGAATTTGGGTATTGTGTAGATATAAAAAATATATACAATAAATAATTTAAAATTTTTGTACAACCGACTTCAATATAAATTATTAAGAACAACTCAAAAACTATTGGTTAGAACTTGATCAAATTGGTCATGGATCATATGGGACCACATGTGAAACACCAGCTTTCAAATAAAAAAAGAATCATCGAAATCGGTTCACCCAGTAAAAATTATGAGGTAACACACATAAAAAAACATACAGTCGAATTGAGTACTTCCTCCTGTTTGAAGTCGGTAGAAAATAAAATAAAACAAAATAAAAATAAATTCATGTAAATACAAGCAATCATAATCCATTAGGACTGAATATTTTAAAAAAAACATGTGTACAGTTCACACGCAGTAAATGTAAATCCTTCAGAAAGTTTCGAGAAAAATTGCTATGTAGCAGCGCCATCTATCTACTTCATTTAGGTATAGGTAAAGTTTTTTACGTGGTAGAGCCATGCTACAGCTATATTAATAGTATAGTTGTAGCACGAATGGGTCGGCTGGACCGGGGAACGACCACGCTCTCACAGAATACCAGCGTGAATGGTATGGTGAGTGCAGAGAACCGGAGACCCATTTTACTGAAAAAGAGGCACTCTATCTTAGTCCTCAAAGCTGACAACGCATTTGTATTTTAATTCGCAAACGAAGATAGATGTAGATGTCTATAGGTCACAGCAACCACATACCATCAGGTGAACTGTGTGCTCGTTTGTCACCCTAATTCTATAAATAAAAAAGTAATTTTATCGAACAAAAACGTTTTAAAAAAAAATCGATTGACTAATAATTTTATAATTAATTATAATTAATAATTAATTATAAGTATATTAATTATAAGTATATAATTTAAGTTATATTAACCATCTTTAAAGAACCGCACAAAGAGGAGACCGAGATATTAGTAAACACTGTATACTGTATTCTATCTCATTCTCTCGCAGGTTTAATCCTATAGATATATATGTTTGTCGCTTTTTAGTGCTCATACTCACGCAAAGGTGGCTCCACATATCTGGCAGTCAAATGTAAATCCGGTGTGCCATTTGCTATGCTCCCTTGCTCGGTGGCTGTAGAATACAAGAAAATAATTATCTTTATATTGTAATGTATGCTCTTGAAGGTGAAACCCGTGTTGTTAGTCACGGCGTCGCGTCGGCCAGCGCATACGCTCACGTCATCTTATCAGTCGATAATATTATTACTTATTAGTATGGTCACTTTACCTATAACCCTTATACTTCTTGTTGATTTTTGTATTACCTTTATTAGAGTTACCCTTATGTATAAATAAATATAATTACGTATGTAGAAATAAAACTGAATAAAAATAAAAACAGACATGTTTTTTTTCATCCTCATCAATCATTGGGGTGAGGATAATGTCAGCCAGCATAAGTAATAATCAGGCTAAGTTACAAGGTGCTGAGTTCAAAAATTAGTAGGTAGGTATGTTACTTTTCAATACGTGACACGTAAAAATTAACAATAATCAAAAACACATCTGCGAAACATCCTATTTATTTATTTATTCTTTATTGCACCAAATATTTGTACAAAAGGCGAGCTATCTATCTATTTACCTATAGTGAGTAGGTATCTTTTAAACTCACAATTTTCAATGCTTGATTTTTAATATATAATTAATTATAAAATTTCATAATTAGATAATACGAGGGCTGCACTAAAAGTATCGGGAATGGAATATTTCCACTGTTCCTGTCATATTAAAATCTTTTTAATTGAAAAGTCCTTGGTTTTAAAAATCGAATACCATTTATTTATTTAAAAAAAGATTCTCGGTCTTGTCACAAGGTTTTGTCAAACTTGTTTAGTCGTTGAGAAAATGGAATTGACTCGAGAAAATTCAAGAGCGACGATTTATTATGACTTTCGAAGTGGTTTAACACAAAAACAGTGTGTTGACCGGATGATTTCTGCATTTGGTGATGAAGCCCCATCCAAAACCACAATTTATCGCTGGTTTGCTAAATTTCAACGTGGACGTGTCAAGCTCAGTGATGATCCCCGTCAAGGTCATCTAAAAACTGCAGTCACCCAAGAAAACGTTGATGCTGTGCGTAAGCTGATTGAGGAAGATCGACATGTGACATACCGCGAAATTGAGGCAACTTTAGACATTGGCATGAGTCAAATACAAATAATCTTGCATGAACAATTAGGTGTAAAAAAGTTGTTTTCCCGATGGATACCGCATTCGCTCTGTGAAGAGCAAAAAGCGGCTCACGTTACTTGGTGCGTCAGAACTCTCGAAAGATTCCACGCAGGATCCTAAAATGCTGTATACAACATCGTATCAGGTGACTAATCCTGGATATACGCGTACGAACCCGAAACAAAAAACTAGTCACGAGTTTGGGTGTTCGAAAATGAGTTAAAGCCAACAAAAATTGTTCGTTCACGGAGTGTTGCAAAAAAAATGGTGGCCACGTTTGTCTCCAAAACCGGCCATGTTACGACTATTCCTCTTGAGGGACAAAGAAACCGGTAATGCAGAATGGTATGCTAGCATTTGTTTGCCACAGGTCGTTTTTGAACTCCGTAAAGAGAACTGCAACCGCCGCATCATCCTCCATCACGACAATGCGAGTTCTCACACCGCACACAGAACAAAAGAGTTTTTAGAGCAAGAAAACATAGAATTATTAGTCCATCCGCCGTACAGCCCCGACCTAAGCCCTAATGATTTCTATACTTTCCCTAAAATAAAGAATAAATTGCGTGGACAGAGATTTTCATCACCTGAAGAAGCTGTGAACGCCTACAAAACGGCCATTTTGGAGACCCCAACTTCCGAATGGAATGGTTGCTACAATGATTGGTTCCATCGTATGGAAAAATGTGTCAAATTTCGCGGAGAATACTTCGAAAAGCAATAAATACATTTTTAAATAGTAATGTTGTGTCACTTCCTTCATTCCCGAAATTTTCAGTGCCGCCCTCGTATACGTGGTAGAGCAATGCTGCAGCTATATTTGTAGCACGAATGTATCAGCTCGACCAGGGAAGGACCACGCTCTCATAGAATACCAGCGTAAAATAGCAACTTGACACTGCTGTGTTTCGTATGGTGAGTGTAGAGAACCGGAGACCCTCTTTACTAGAAAAGGGGCATTCCATCTTAGTCCTCACGGCTGACAACACATCTGCATTTTGATTCTTTATCGAAGATAGATGTAGATGTCTATGGGTCACAGCGACCAGTTACCATCAGGAGGACTGTGTGCTCCTTTGTTATCTCATAAAAAAACGGTAAGTAGGGTAGATGGTAATTACTAATAACAAAGACATATCAAATAGTGTAGATCAGCGATTCCTAAAGTGGATTCCGTAGAAAACTCACCAGGGTTCCGCGAAATTATTTTTAATTGCGCATACAACTCACAGACATAAACCGAATATAAAGCAACTATTGATGAAACAGTGAAACGTTAAAGTAAAGAATGAAGTGTTTTACTTTTAAAATATTTCTAATATAAGTTTTTGTTCTTATTTAAATTACAGTGTATTCGATTTGAAATCATTTGATATGGGGTTCCATAAAAAAAGGTATTTGGTGGATGTTCCGTTATCTTAAAAGTTTAGGAACCCCTGGCGTAGATGGTTAGGTTAGGTTAGGTTAGGTTTGCGAATGGACATTTAATAATCGAGAATGTTTTATTTTACACGTATTATGTAAACCCGCTGCGTGGTGTAAGAACTTTCGGATTATTGACGTATTATATATTTATTATTACTGGCTGTTCCCCGCGACTTTGCTCGCATGTTATTTGGGGTTTTAATTTTTTTGCCCGGAACCCGACTTCTGTTTTTAAAATAAAAGCAGCCTAAGTTACTCCTTACGAATCAGCTATCTGCCAGTGAAAGACCCGTCAAAATCGGTCCAATTGTTTCGGAGATTAGACGGAACAAACGGACAGACAGACAAACAAAATTTTTGATATTTTTTTTTTGGTATAGGTATACTGGGTGGCGCCTAGGTTATCACGTTAAATAGCACAGCAGTTAATACAAGTTGATATATGCATGTTAAAATAATAAAATAAACAATATTAAAAGAAAATAAAAAATGCATTTTTCAAACAAAATAAATAGCGTAAAAATTGACAAGAAATAAATCACCTTGTTAATATTAGTTTACTGACCCCAAGCGACCTGTAAAAGCGGCAACGTCGCTATGTTTCGACACTTCGTCCCATTTCTTGTCACTTCGCGCATAGAGAATTATGCCTTAAGTCTTTTACTTTAAGTAAATTTTTCGCTTGAATTTGTTTTCACACACCCGCATGGCACGGTCCCTTTGTTTTTGATTTCGCGCGATTTATAAAATTATGCCTTAAGTTGTTAGCCGTAAGTACATTTTTTCTTTATTTGAGTAATTCAAATTGGCAACGTTTAAACTACGTATATCGCCTTCAAATGCCATGGATCTTTGACCTTCTAGTATTCATCAGGTGATATCTGTATGCATTTACATGATGTTATTTAATATTAAAACGAAAAAAATGCTACCGCGACTAAAATATTAATTGTTATATATTTTTTTAGTTGTGTATGCTTAAAGAAATATATGTAGGATACGTCTTTTCATTTAATGTGATAACTTTATCGTCACTCGGTATACTTTCATATGCAAAATTGTTCCTGCGATTTCGGAGATTAGCCAGAACAAACAGACAGTTAGACGGACAAAAATTAAAAAAAATTGTGGTTTTGTTACAACAATAAAAAATAAATAAAATTGAAGTGTCTGTTTGTAATGTTAAAATAACAGCTTTTTATTAAATGCATATGAAAATACGGTATTTTAATACGGTACTTGTAACAAAAACACAATATTTTAATTTTTGTCTGTCTGTCTATTCGTTCCTGAAATCACAGGACCAATTTATACGGGACTTTCACTGGCAGATAAGGAGTAACTTAGGGTGCTTTTATTTTATAAAAAGTATTGGGGTTCCACCCAAAAAAATACCCCAAAATTACACACGGGCGAAGTCGCGAGATACAGCTAGTTGAATATAAAAGCGGTCGCAGGCAATCGAAGAATTAAGTATTGTGGAAATGCGATAGTGAACCCTACTCCGCGACTAGTGTGTGCGCGTGTGTGTAGAGACACATATGTATGTATTAGTAGCGGCACGAAAGTCTAGCGGTGACGTCGCGCTGATAGCCTTATCGCGCATAAGTCGGGCTGATTGGCTCGTGCGTATCGTTCGCACGCGCTGATTAGCTCTCCAATCGCATTCGTGCAATTCAATTCGTGCGCGTCCCCTCCACGTTTCGTTCAGCGCTAGACTTCCGTGCCGTGACTTGTATGCGTGTGTGTCGAAACAATGCTTCCAGTTGTAGTTTAATACCCAACAATAACAATATTCTATACCGACCTCGACCTGGAGACGTGGTCGCAGAGCTTGCAGATGTACTTCCTCTCGTGCGACGACACTATGTGCCATCGGAGCAACCGCGGTTCCGGCCAGCGACCCCAGCACACGTCGCATTCGTATTCACCCCTCTTCTGTAAAATTGTACAGATAATAATTATATTTATTGGGTAATAAGGAGATTGTAAATTGCTAGTGTTATAGTTGAGACCTACTTTTAAAACTTAGTTAATTAGTTGAAGTAGTCTTCGTTAACTATGACGTCAGGGTATCAAACATCTCTGTCTCACCCCGTGAAAATTAAAAATAAACACGATAAAATCCATAAAATTAGTTTCATTTAATAAACAGACTATATTTTTTCTAGAATACCAAAGACTGCAAATTATTGCAAATAAATTGGCTACAAAAGCACAGAAAAACTTATGTTGAACACATAGGATGAGACATAAAAAATATTTTATACACACACACACACACATACACACATTTCCAAATAATTTTAAACTTATTTAGGGTATAATAACATGTAATTTTATGTTTCAAAATTTTTTTGTATGGCTATGGAAGAGTGGGAGTCGCTGACTTCCAAAGTCACACTGAGATATGAAGTGCCTACACATTGAATAAAACAATTTTGAGTACGCAGTATTCTCGTAATTGTAAGATATCATTATCTACAAATCTAGAAAAAGAAAAAATTATAAACTTACCGGATCATGCTTGAGCATGTGATTTTTAAGTGTTGACTCGGTCATGAAACCCTTGTAACAATGTTCACATTTGTAAAAGGAATTTATGTAGTTTGCTGACGTCTTCCTTGCTTGAACCTCCTCTATTTGTTGCTCCTTGGTTAATATAACCACTTCTATATCCTTCATCCCTTCTAGATCCTCTTGACCATCACTGTCATCTAGCAGGGCTGGCTGATCTGGTTCTTCATTATCAAAGTCAACAGTTTCAATTTCATTTTCGAATTTAACGTCAAGTTCTTCATTCTCTTTCTCTCTCTTGATTCTTCTATACGGTTTTATTATCTCTGCGGACGATTCTGTTATATTCTCAATTTTAAATTCGACTAATGTGCTGCTTGACTCGACTACTTCTTCTTTTATCATAAGGTCAGAGTCATCATTATTATCTTCAGGGACTTCATCACATTCCCTGGTAATCACGGTGCAGAACGGTAGTGTTAGTTGTAACTCTTTTCTGATTGATTCCAGGTAGTCTAGAGACAGCTGTAACAGAGGTTGTGATGAAAATAACATAACATAAACTCTTAATTAATAGAATGAGGTGTTACTTTGCAGAAATTCATTATATTAAAGATGTTTAAAAATTAAAAATTAACTAACTAAGATACGCATGAAAAAAAAACTAACTTAGTGTACAATGTATTAGTACTATAGTACCAGTCTAATAACATACATATATAAGTATTGGTATAGAATTATAATCATCATTTCATCATCATCATTACAGCCTTTCACAAGTCCACTGCTGAACATAGGCCTCCCCCAAGGAATGCCACAAAGCATGGTCCTGACCCACCTGCATCCATCGACTTCCTGCATGTCTTACCAGGTCGTCACTCCATCTCGTGGGGGGTCACCCTACACTTCGCCTACCAGTACGAGGCTGCCACTCGAGAACCTTTCTTCCCCATCGGTTGTCGGTTCTTCGAGCTATATGGCCAGCCCACTGCCACTTCAGCTTACTAATCCGTTGGGCTATGTCGGTTACTCTGGTTCTACTGCGGATATCCTCATTTCTAAGTTTATCACGCAGAGAAACTCCGAGCATAGCCCTCTCCATAGCTCGCTGAGTGACCTTGAGCTTCCTTATACGGCCAGCAGTGAAGGACCACGTCTCAGTTCATCTGAGAGTGAGTGTCATCACTGACTACACACACTGGTGCAATCTGGTGAAAACACAACCAGTGTGTGTTGCCAGTGATAGAATTATAATGTTATTAAAAAAATTCTATATATCTACCACATTGTGTTCCATCAACGAGAACTTGAGCAGTTCCTCAGAGTTGCAGCATTTCTCCTTGAATGCTACGGACTTGAGCAGCAGAGCACTACAGTAACTGCAAATATGGGATGGAAGACCGTCGGACTCTGATATCTGAAACATTTAATGTCTTTTAACATATATGCCTTCAGGTTGACTGATGGAGAATGTCATAAGGCCTTAAATCTGGGCCAAAGAGTATTTAAATCAAAACATTGGCAATGTTTTGCAATCCATTTTAAAAATGAATATTTAATAAAGAATATCTTTATGCTTAATATAAAATCAAATCAAATCAAATCAAATAACACAATTTGAATTGATTTGATTTGATTTGAATTTGAATTTGAACAAGATTTCTAACACAAGTATTTATTTACTTAAAAGAAATCCTCAATCATAACAGTGCTATGTAAAAACTCTGATACTGAATAAATTATTTGATTTGATTTGATAATATAAAATATACTTAATTGATTTTAATATTACATTACAGCTGTACACACGTTTACAGGTTACCCACTATTAAATAGGACACGGAACAAAGTTAAATTTAACATTATAAATAAACAAAATGAGAAAAAAAAAACATATACAAACTTCTATTCCGGTAAGAATTCTTAAAGGTTCCGCTAATCTGTATTTAAAAAAATTATATAACTTAATGTCTGAAGACAGACATATCCGACATGCTAAGAGTTCCCCCATTTCACCAAAAATATATTTCGCCTCTAATATAGCAGCTTTTTAAAATTTAAACAAATTCGGATAGAAATGGGGAAAAGCTATGTTTACAAATTTAAATGTACAGAGCAACAAAATAATAGATAGACACCAGAGTAGTATATTTATTTGAAATTACACTACATCTACAACATGGTGGCCATCTTTATTCTAGTGATGTTATAAGAAAACTATAGCAGCGATGTGTTAATATTATGTAGGTAGCGTATTATGCTCAAAAGTTACGTTTTGTTAAACTAACGCTTAATACAGTAGGTATATTTCTTAATATATTATATCACAGTATTCTAGATTATATAATATGACTTATTGAAAAAAACATTTTCAAATTTTGCTGTTTTATCCGTTTCCTATTAATGTCTTTTCTAATTATAATATAGTGTGAAATCTATACAGTTCTTATTATATACTACGTAATTTCTACTAATATCATAATTATTACATAATTTTACTATACACTCATTATTCTTTAAATATTCAAAGGCTTTAGGTGCTCAACGTGGTATTTTAAAGTGTTACCTAACATATCTTATAGAAATAAGACTATAATAAAACAGTTATATACGTCTTTCAGCTGGGCACAGGTCTGCTCTTATTTCCTAGAGTTTTTATTTAAATAATATTAGGAGATATATAATTTTTACAAAGATTAAGATTTTAAAATATTACCATAATTATCACAAGCCCATTTCTGATCACATGTATTTCTTAGAAAAAATCTGCTACATAATTTATATAATGGTTTTGACACCAACTATATACTACAGGTATGATTTGAAATTTGTAATTTCCATTGAGTTGTAATGAGTCTTTTCATTCCCCACTTAGTTTTTGGCGCAATTGCGGAATATATTTTTTCAATTTCTACCCGATCACCATGTATAAATTATTAGTGGCATAACCACTATATGCACTTCTACCTCTACATTTACATTCTATTACAAGGCGCCTACACAGAACATGTCAGCACAATGCTAGCTCGAGAACCGTTCCCATTGATTGTTCGAACTTTGAGCTATATAGTTTGCCCATGGCACTTTCATAGAAAAAATAACTGGTTAATTCGTCGCTATCCATCCTATTCTATGCCAAAACTTATTTTTGCCTTACAGGAACATGCATTACTTATCGTTCTGAGAGAACGTACCAAACGTATTAAGTTAGTATTAAACCAATTTATAACGAAATCGACGACTCTTGCATCGATTATTTTAATAGAAAGCTTCTTTGTAGTATATCAATTCGTCATGGAAAAATAGAGTCTAAAGTTTTTCGGGAAGTTCTGTTATAATTGCTATGCTATAATTGTATTTATTGATCACAGGTAAAATAAGTACAACAGATAGCGTTTGGTTTGGGAAGCCCCTGTTGACTTAGACGTTTTCTTTTTCTAAACCTGTTGTTGTCTAGTTTAAAATTATTTCATACTATATGCCCAGCGTAGTCAAACTCTACCTTTTTTTCGTATTGGTATTGCATTGAAAACTAGCAATTAAAACTTAGTGATTATTGAAATACTATTTGGTAACGACATCAGTTTCTTGATGATCAACTATTTTTCGTAGTTACTTACATAAAATATCAAAAAATTACTTTAATACCAACCTAAAACAGATCAAAGATAAATTATATAGTTATGTGATTTTACGCGAATCGTTCTGATTCGACGGGTTATTGTGAATGTTGTTTCAGATCAATCTAAAATCAATTCCTTAACTTCAAATAATCAATTTTTCAATTACTCCATGTCAGATCGATATCTCTAATTATTTTTTGTTCTAGTTCCTACTTATTATTTCATTAAAAATTCGGATCAACATTATGACTTTGTCCAACCCGTAAATAATACAAAAAATTGTTGATAATTATGTAATCGCGTTATACTACACAACGTTATTATTCTAAAACTGAAAATTTATAATACATATAGAAATCTATGAAACCTGTGCACCTGTGTAATATCTAGCATAGATAAGAGATTATTTCGTTTGTTTTTGTAAAGGTAACAATACATTTTAAAATTTATAATTGACCGTAAGGACTTTGTTTAGTCATTCTCTAAGGCAATTCACGTATATTCTAAAAGTATTATATATGAGTATTAAATTTACACAATATTAAGTCTACGTTCTAGTTGCTAGACTTTACAAGTTATTTATTATTTATTTACTAACTGATTTTAACATAATAATTAATATGCTTTTAAAATAAACATGTGTTATACGACAAAGTTGAAAATTATCTACTTTTCACTTACCAATCCGCCTGCCCAGCGTGGTGAGCACGACCTAGTCTTAGTAGTGATGCTAACACTAGACTTGCAAGCAGATTATTTGAAGAGAAGAAACATGCTTGCTGTAACTTTTTTAAGGTAATAGAATTAAGTCATCACAATAATATTTTAAAGTAGCGTGCGTGAATTCAGCATTTACAAGTATTACTACTATTTTTTATTTTATTTTTTATTTTAAAAAACGTTACCCCCACACTAGGATTTTCTCCTGTGTCGTGGAGGCAATTCACAAACATAAATTGCACAACAAACATCCAGACCCGGAACAATTATTTGTAGGCCATACTTGTTCCGTGCGGGATTCGAACCCGCTAAGCGCCACGGAGCCATCATTTTATATCGATACAATGCTGTCTAACATATTAAATCGATTTTTTCCATGACTACAGACACATCACTATTCCTGTACGCAGTTACACAACACACGCGTCCACAGATACTGTCATGGCGGTGGTTTTTGCATAGAAAAATAAGATCATTTCATATCAGAAGCCCCAAGGTGATAAGTTAGTAATCTGTGCCTTTATTTAATCCTGAAAATGTTCTATTGCTCATTCGTCAGCATTCATTATATTATCTGTGAATGTGGTGATACATTTCCAACTGAAGAAGCATTGAAGGAGCATTTGGAAAAAGAGCATAATCACAAAGTTGAAAAACATGAAGAATTCAGATGTGATACAGTAAGTTATTGATATGTTGTAGTAGTGCCCATGTTTTGTGATTTGCAAAACTCTAATCTGTGCTCTGTGCTTAGGAGTGGCTTTTTATAGCTGTGGAGCACAGACTATTATTAAATTTAATAAGTTTGTATGTGCGGCGAGAAAATAATTAAATATTTTTGATAATTACAATTTGTGATATTGACGGTAAAATATTATGTTACTTCGCGATATGTTCAGACAAGTGCAGTATTGGGATTTTGAAACGAGGTAGGGTGTTCTGTTGTGGCCAAATTATTGTTTTTCGAATATATTATTTTTGTTGAACCTGTTGCGATGTAAGGGAATCTGCTACCCCTTATCCGTGGGAGTCGTGAAAGGTGATAGAGGGAAACTGAAATAGGATATAGGCAGCAGTATCTTCATGATAACAGCCCAGCTCAGTTATATAATAAAAATTTGCAGATGATATAAAAGTTGCAGTTGCCATCAAAGTCCAAGTTGCATGCTTGCCAAGCCTGGCAACTATGACGCAATTTATGGGGGAGACCCATGTGCAGCTGTCGACTTGTGATGGGCTGTAGTCTTTATTGATTTTTAAATAAAGAAAGAACATATTTATTAGGAAAAAGATTTTACAAACAAAAAAAAAAATGCTTAAAATAATAAGAAAAAAGTATGGACTACTATACTCAGTTTTATGCTACAGTAATTAGGGACTTGAAACATTACTGAAAATATCATTATGTGTAGTTCCAGTAACATTACTTTGTACCGTTCCACTAGGATCGTAACAAAATTAATTCCTTGGTTATAACGATACTAACAAATAGAATGAAATCTACAACTATTTAATAACAATGTTCAAAAATCGTTATTAACCTGTCAAAGATTATGACATGTATGTTACATATTTTATATAATATGCAATGTGCACTCTCTCTAATGAAATTAATGGTAATGCTTGAATATGGCTTGTACGGGGTGCGATAATGGAGCAGTAGTGCAGTGTACAAGTGACAGTAACATTTCAGCTGTAACGGTATTATAAACGGATATAGGCATAACGTCACTGATACCTATATGTAACACAACAAAAACTATTGTTCTACGAAAATGATATTCTTTTAACGTTATTGATAATTGTAACGTTATAAGATAACATTTAGTGCAACTAAACCAAATTCATTTAGATTTCATGTACCTGACAGTAATGTATAATGCAGTTACCTCAGCACTGATATTCTGTAAAATTTTTGCTATGTATCAGTTACAGAGCATAACATTGGAATCGCTATATTTTGAACTAAGTCTTTCTTACTTTCTTGACTCAAATCTAATGCTAGCCTTCCATGTACAAACAAAATAATTAAAAATTAAAAATTTTGTACAATCAACTTCTAAATAATTTATATCGAATAAATTATTAAGAATAATCCAAAAACTATTAGTCAGACCTTGATCAAACTTATATGGGACCACATGAGCTTTCAAATAAAAAAACTAATCATCGAAATTGCTTCACCCAGAGATTAGTTATGAGGTAACACACATAAAAAAAAGAAAGAACATACAGTCTAATTGAGTACCTGCTCCTTTTTGAAGTCAGTAGAAAAAGGCGATCTTAAAAGATTTTTTACAGGGTGACAAATAAACACACAGTCCACCTGATGGTAAGTGGATGCTGTGACCCATATATATCTACATTTATCATTAATTAAAAATCAAAATGCAGATGTAAAAAGCTATACCAGAAATAGTAATAATAATAATGTCCTCCAGACTGAATTTAGGTCACGACGGCCAGTCTCAACGGAGACTAGCCTTCGGCGCAGGACAGGATTATAGTGCCCAAGTGCATGCGCAAGCACAGGTGCACACTCTATTCCCTCACTCTCAAAGTCCGATGGGACGGTAAACCGACACGACCGGAGAGAGATCAGGCGCAGGACCAACGGCTTTACGTGCTTTCCGAGGCACGGGGGTGAGACACCATCAACTTCCTGACTCCGAGCAGCTACTGAGAATTTCTTGATGGAAAAACTTAATAACTGTTTTTTTTTGGCCCAACCCGGGATTCGAACCCGGGACCTCATGATCAGCAGTCGCACTACTACAACCACTAGACCAACAAGGCAGTCCACCGGAAATAGTAATAGGTGGTAGGAATCTTTTTCTGCCTTTGAGACTCCCTCTGTTGGTACCAACCTCTTCCTCGTATTTGCCACCAAGCAGAAATGCCTGCACTGCTGTATTCAATCATGGACCTCAGAGGTGACAATGCATCTGTAACTTTTTTTGTTAAAAGTTGGTTGCAGTTGCCCACGGGCTTGAGTAGTCATTTACCATCAAGTGGACTACTAGACAACTAGGTTAAACTGTGTAGTGGGGATGTAAGAATATCCACTACCCTACGTCATCCTGTGGCCGTCGTAAGAGGTGACAGAGGAAAACAAATCAGTTGGGTAGCAGCATCTTCCTAATAGTGACTAAAAATAAAAAACTGCGGTTGCTAAACCACCTACAAAGCATGGCAACTATGGTAAATTACCATGGAGGCATAGGTCTAGCAGTAGACTTTTATTAGGCTTTAAAAAACTGTGGGTTTGTATATAACTCCAATTTAAAAAATTAGCCTTTTATAAAACTGTACATCAATTATTATTAACAAATCTTTGTAATACAGGAGAAATTCTATTTTGAGATACTTTTGGTTTTAAACAAACTTAAATATTGTATGCTGTTTATTATATAATAGCATAAAATAGCAGATTAATGGTGCTGTGTTTCGTATGGTGAGTGTAGAAAACCGGAGACCCTTTTTACTCGAAAAGAGGCATTCTATTTTAGTCCTCATGGCTGACAATGCATATGCATTTTGATTCGCAAACTAGGATAGACGTAGATGGGCCACAGCAACCACTTACCATCAGGTGGACTCTGTGCTCACTTGTCAATTTATCCTATAAAAAAAAATGTTTTACATAATTGATAATAACTCCTGGGAATGAGGTATCAGATGCTACTTTACTGTTTCTAAAGGTTTTCATATTTTATTGTACAATACATTATATTCTCAATGTCAAAATGTTAATTTGCATTTCATAATAAAAATTGAGGTCTTTCAAAGAGGCCAAATAAATAGAAATGCTTATACTTACTGAAAGTCATTTCTATGTTTAATTTACTACTGGTTTAGTAAAATCCTGGGAGAAACAGCAAGAAACACAGCAGGACATTTTTTTTAAATAGTAATTTACAATATAATATGTTATATTATTAAATAATATGAAAACATTAAGAAACAGCATGTTAGCAATCACCTCATTCCCAAGGTCCATGGTTGTGCGAAACCCTAATCTTATGTCCAACAGTGGACTTAGATTTACAGTTGTAGGGTGTTTAATAAAAATCAGTATACCCGTATTGCAGTGCGATAAGATTTTCGCGACGGAGAAGGCGTGTCTTATTCATCAGCGGGTGCACACTCAGCCACGTATCCGGGACAAGCCGAAGGAGCCCAACGAGAAGAAGCCGGTGAAACGATATTATGCCGCCAAGAACATAGTTTGTGAGGTTTGCGGCAAGAGATATGCAGTAAGTACAGGGACAAGATTCTCTTATTATTATTTTATATTAAATAGAACCTCATTGTTAGTTTTTTTTTCTCTTTATTTGGGTCACCAACAGACGATACACAATACTAACAAAAATATAACTAAACAATGCGACTACATGCTATGTGTTCATCTTCTTACAGGTAACCACAACTTACATAGATAGCAAAGTGGTTTTTTTTTTAAAGAAAACAGATAGTTATATGATAATAAATATACATGTCAAACCAGATTTGATATAGCTACAGTTTGTGGATTTAATGCTTACATTCTATATAATGTTAATATTAAATTAAATCTACTAATTTTATTACACATTTCTGAAATGTTTATGGATCAAATACTTAAATCTAGACCGTTGTCTAGATTTAAGTATTTGATCCATATTCATTGACCAAACTCCATAGAGATAGATATAATGTATACACCGTTGTGTATACATTATATCTATTTCTATGGAGTTTGGTATACAGTTGTATAATGACATCATTCTGGTAAGTGGGGAGTTACGACCTAAATTACTTTTACAGAGACGCTCTTTGTGTACAGCTTGTAAGCTTTAAAGCGCGGTAACTTATTTGGCACAGATATATTTATTTTACTTAGAAGTTGCGGGCAGTCAATATGGTTATGTAATAATTTGTGCAAGAAAATAAGATCTAGTTTTTTCCTTCTATTGTTAGTTGCTCGACAACCCATAGACGCTTCCAACCAACAGCAATGGAGATGTGTTCTGAGGGCTAAGATGGAACGCCTCACAACCTATATATACTGGCTCTCTCTATCCTTCAGAATAGATCACAGCAGAGGGAAAAGAGGAGTCCTATTACTTAGTAAGACTTGTCAGAGCCAAAGCTTGAAGCATGATTGTTACACAAAACAGTTGACGTGTTTAGACGTGCTAAGACGCTTATTGGTGACCCGAATTTGGTTAAAATCAATCTTACCAGTCTTGAACACAGGCGCAAAGTAGCCAGCCAGCCGCTCGGTTTTCTACAGGATGCATTTCGGAGAGTGTGCCCAGGAATTGCATAATTTAATTCCTCCCTCTCCCTTCCACCATCGGACAACCAGACATTTGGCCAGTCTCTACCCCTTCGTTGTTGACTTACCACGCATTCCAACCAAACGGTTTGCTACATAGTTCATCATGCGTACAGCAAAGGAGTGGAATAATTTGCCAGCATCTGTGTTTACATACAAGTATACTGTGGGTGTCTTCAAGGCAAGAGTGAATAGGCTTTTGTTAAGTCAGTGCGCTTCACCATCTTAGGCTACATCACTACTCACAATACACATCAGATGGGATTGTAGTTAAGCGCTGGCTTAGAATAATATATATATATACTACCAACTCGCTACCGGTAAACGCAGCCATCTATGTTCCGACACCATAAGTTACGGAAAGTCTCCGGGAGACCCTGTAACGTTTTAATTGAACCTCCCAGTTCCACTAGATTCCGACGACCCAAATGTCGCCGGCCCGTCATAAACCTACACTACATACTCACTTAGTGTCATCACAGAATAAATAATAGTAGCATAACAGAAGGATCACGCTAATTTTCATAATACTTTGCACGCCTCGGAAGTGACCTTTGTGAAATTAGCCTACCGTTTATATCGTCGAAAAAAATTATGCGGCGCGCGTATTAAATCAAAATACACCTTACGTCTGCGTGCGAGTGTCTGTATTACTTAGCCCGTTACGCGCCTTTGTTAAAACCGCTTCTACTGTAGGGTTAGGTGTTGTGAGAAAACAAATTGAATCCTTTGATTTTAGTTGGTAGTAGAATACACCGAGGTGTTATGCAATGTATTAGTAATTTGCTGTTATAGTTTTTTACTAAAGAACCAGTATATGCTGATCTTGCATTAGTAAGCAATCACTAGCACTGAGAGGTCTACTTATACTGATTTTTTTTAAAGTCATTGACATTATACGCGAAAATATCGATAACTGCGAAGCTGTGGTCGCGTCGGTAATCAAATAATAAATCTGTAACTATGGCGCCAGTAACTAGGTACCTAATTATCTAGATCGACCTATAAATAATATTATCTTACCTTTCGATATCCTTTGGAACAGTAAAGAATGAAAAGTCGACATTCCCATTGTTATTTAAACACCCGTATGTTATGCAGTACCTTTTGGCTTTTTGAGTGGGCCATACTTGAATAAAAACTCAAAAATAAATGTGAAAAGTCTCTAAATACTTATAAGAGAAAAATACTTTTTTGTTAACGTAAGGCGCGCATCAGATGGAGCGCGCGAGTGACAACCTCACTGAATTATAGGCGGCCGCGCAGCGTAGCGTAGGTATATTTTCATGCCTAAAGCACGGAGTGAGACAGGCCTGGTGTCACAAACACTGTTAGAATAATGGATGAGACGCGCTGCGTCCACATACGGCCCAGAACATCGAACGATACGAGTTCGCCACCCTCTATTCGGACGGCCATCAGATAATTCATCTACGTGCACTGTAAACTGTTGTATGTGAACATCGTTGTTTAAGTAACGTTGGCAATGGGATAAAATCACCTCTTTTTACATTGTGTAACTCAAAATACCAGCAAGAAATAGCAGCTTGATGCTGCTTTGTATTGTATGCAGAGTGTAGGGGTCTGCTGACACTTTTTACTTGTAATGAGGTATTCTATCTTAATCCTTAGGGATGACAACACAAGGTATATACTGAATACGTAACACAATTTAAAAACAAAAGAAGTTATAACTTTTTTTTTTAAATTGGCCATTTACAAAGCAATTTGAAAGCCAAGAAACATAAAGTCCATAGCCAATATACTACTGGCCCAACTAATGTTATATAATAACGGTCTTGCTTTGGAAAATATTTAAAGCCATTGGCTCTAGTGCCTGATCTCTCTCCGGACGTGTCTGCTTGCCGTCCTATCGGACTATGAAAGTGAGGGAATAACAAATGCACCTGTGTTTGTGCACACGCTCGTGCACTATAATCCTGCTCTGCTGTGCAGATGGCTAGTTTCTGTTGAGACCAGCCGCCGTCAACCAGTTTTAACTTATCACACTACAAGTGTGCTTCTAACGTTCTTTGGTTACTAAGCAACCTGTTCCCTTGTATATTAAAAACGACTTGTTTGCTTTCAGTCCAATGCGGCACTTCGTTACCACCAACGGGTCCACACCGGAGAGAGGCCATATGCATGTACGGAGTGTCACAAGACATTCACCATGCCTCTATTTCTACAGGTAAATTTCAAATGTTATCATTTAACCCATTCCATCCATCCATTACAAGGTTAAAACAAGGTTATTTTTGAAAGAGTAGCCAAATTTTAAACTTAAGTTCAAATATATATAAATATAATATATTGTTGCAGTTTTTGAAAATAAGAGCAACTAAGCTTCTACTTTTATTTGAAAATATCCTAAATTGAATAGATTTATGGGCAACAGCGTTTTTCCCTACCAATCGACCCTTACGAATGTGTTCGTGCGGAGTAAAATCAGTTAAAATAACTCATTTTGAATTACGCGTTTTGAATTTTTTTTTAAATTAATTTTTATTCACCATTTGCCTATTTATTATTTATTTTGAACCTTCTCTGCAAATGTGGCCGGTTATTGCAAAATAACCATGTATACAGGCCAATTAAAGAATGTCGATGACGATGTGATCATGGCGTTGATAATTACGATGATAATTACGATGACGATGACGATGATCATCACGTTGCAATGACGATGATGTTGACGTAGGTGATGAAGATGACAATCATGATGTTGACAATGACAATGATCATTACGATGACGATGATCGTGACGATGACATTGACCATGATGATGACGATAAGCATGATGTTGACAATGATGATGATCATTATGATGACAATGATGATGATCGTGACGATGACGGTGATGTTGATGTAGATGATGAGCATGATGTTGACAAGGATGACGATCATTACGATGACGATGACGATAAGCATGATGTTGACAATGATCATTACGACTATAATGATGATGATCGTGACCATGACGATGGTGTTGATGTAGACGATGACCATGACGATGACGATGAAAATGTCGATGCCCATCACGTTGACGATGATCATGATTTAGACCAACGCAGCGTCGATCTTGATTTTATATGAGATATAAAGCTTGCGTCTAAGGCTTATGTATTAATTGATACATTTATTTATTGTAATATGATACTAGATACTACTACTATACTACTAGTATAGAATTTTTATCGATATATTTTATCACACTGTCTTATCTCAATTATTAGTTTGTGTTAGTGAATGCTCACTTCCGCTGTCAGCGCCAAAAAGGCGAAAATCAAATCGCTTCATTATGTCATGGTATATAGCCAGTCCATATATAGAGGTCAGTGGTTCTACAGAAAAGATTGTTTAAAAAATGCTCTGACAATGTAAAACTTTCAGATCCACATTCGAACTCACACCGGTGAGCGGCCCTACGAGTGTCCTCACTGTCCAAAAGCATTTAGCAATAAAGCGGCCCTACTGAGGCATGATCGAGTGAGTATGAACTATATCTTTTACATTGCCATGGGTGAAATAGTGTATGCTTTAATTTAGATATAATAAAACAACAATTATGAATTTAAAAAATGAAATATTAAAAAGCAACAAATGTTACAATATGCCATGCTGTAGCTATAGCTGTAGTTAATAGAAACAAATATTTTCATGTTTTGTTATTATCACCTTTGTCACTAAAGCCATCACCACCTCAACTCGCCCCCACCACTACCACTACCACCACTAGCACCATCATCAGCACTGCAAACACCACCTTCATCATCACCATCACCACCTGCAGTAGCAGCTCTACACATTATAATCACAGCTTTTCACAAGTCCACTGCTGAACTTTTAATAAGCACAGCCCTGAGCATCCTGCATCCATCAACTTACTGCATGTCTTACCAGGTCTTCATTCCATCTTTACACAACATACATTAATATGATTATCTTGATCCAGGTGCACACCGGAATAAAGCCGTACGCCTGCCCACAGTGTGGCAAAACCTTCACACAATCGAACTCCATGAAGCTTCATGTCAAAACTGTTCACTTGAAGCAGCCCGCTCCCTATAAGAGCAAGAATAGAAAGAACAAGTCTCGAGGTATTTATATTTTGGGTGTTTATTTGCAATATGTTAATTATTGCTGATGATGTGGTCCTGGGTTCGATTGCCATGTCGGGCCGAAAACAGTTATTAGACTTTTGTGTCTAAAAATTCTGAATAACAGCCCGGAATCAGGAAGTTGGTGATGTTTCACCCCCGTGCCTTTAAAACTTTAAATTTAATGTTTAACTCATTTTATAAATTAGGCTAACTTGCACATGGTGAAATTAAAATCAATGGGCATTATTCTTTCTTATAAAAAACATAACCCTCTTTTCTCCTATATAGTTGAGAGTAATTCATCATCATAATCATTATCATTACAGCCCTTCACAGGTCCACTGCTGAACATAGGCCTCCCCCAAGGAATGCCACTAAGCATGGCCCTGAGCCACCTGCATCCATCAACTTCCTGCATGTCGTACCAGGTCGTCACTCCATCTAGTGGGGGGACGCCCTAATCTTCGTCCGCCGCCACTGGAGAACCCTTTTTCCCCATCGGTTGTCGGTTCTTCGAGTTATATGGCCGGCCCATTGCCACTTCAGCTTACTAATCCGTTGGGCTATGTCGGTCACTCTGGTTCTACTGCGGATATCCTCATTTCTAAGTTTATCACGCAGAGAAACCCCAAGCATAGCCCTCTCCGTAGCTCACTGAGCGACCTTGAGCTTCTTCATACGGCCATCAGTGAAGGACCACGTCTCAGTTCCATAGGTTACCACTGGCAACACGCATTAGTTCTACAGTCTCGTTTTCAAGTTTTGAGGTATACCTCATGATTAAAGTTACGAAGGGTAGTTCATATACACAAAATTCACAAGGACAAACATTAACATCTGTAACAATTACTTGTAGGCCATACAAATACTTGTTCAGTGCAGGATCAGAACCCGCGGCCCTCAGTGTCACTACTCATAGCTAAGCCACTGCATACAAAACTGTCAACTCTGCATCTACGTGTTTTTTTATAACGTGGGTAGAGCTTATTCTTCTATAAGGAATTTTAGGAATGTTTTTAGTTTCCATATTATCCAAATTCAAACTTTTATATTCCAGGCATGAAAGTCGAAGTTCAAGTAGAGTCTGGCGTCTACAAACCAGAAATAAAATCGGAAGCTATGGATGAATATGAAGGGACAGATGTCCTGGTCCAAGAGGATAACTATGGGCAAGCCCAAATCTTCTCACAAGATGGTGAAATATACGAAGCGGTGTACGAAGAAGTAGATGATGAAGACTTTTATCATGAGGAAGTTGTTGATAACCCTGAAGTGACACTGTACGAAGCTGATAGGCCGGAAGTGCTTTACGAGGAAGTGTATGAAGAAGCTTAGAATAAAATGAAGTGATAGTGTATGTAATTGTGATGTGTTTACATTGTATTTCGTTGTTCTTGGGCTACATGTACCCCTAGTACATAGGCTCGTGTATAGTTTGGATAATACAGACTGTTGCATTTGATGTAACTTGTGTTTACAATGGTATGTATATAAATATATTTTTAAGGAATGCTAGAAATGTCCACACTTTTTTGTTAGCCTGTAAAAGTTATCACAAATGGAATGCTATGCAGGCAGTTTGGCAGTTTGACTGTACCAGAGGTTTCTTGCTTTGTAGCTAATCTATTTCGTCAGTCTTTTCTCTATTACTTAGTCTAAACAAAAGAATAAAATACTTAATATAAAGTATAATACTTTCCACATAACATCTTCTTTACTTAGGATTTTAATTCTTAGATAGATCTATCTTAACACTGATTTGAAAAGATATTACGTGGAAATTATTTTAATTTGCACACTTCAAAGGCGAAGCAAGAGAGGTTGAGCTTTACTGTCGACTTGACAAGATCACACAATTTATTAGTTTTGAAGATGTTTTTTTATTAAAAATTTAATTATAATAGTTTTCTATTAGCGTAAACTATGATTTTAGAAAGTCATGGCTTACTCTGCATGTATGTACATGAGATGGCTGAATGACTTCTAAGAGTGATCTCCCTTGCTTAAGAAAATTTTAATTATATGATGACACTCATGGGATAAGATTAATGTAGTGGTTTCTCTTATGTCACCCCTTGGAGATAGTATGTTATTTTTTATTTTGATGTTTACATATTAAAGTGGAATCTCAATAACGTGAAATTAAAGGGAAATGCAAAAAAAATTGAGTTAACGAGTTTTCAACCTAACAAGATTTTTTTTCCAAACTTAAAGGAACATAAGGTACAAAGATGTGTTACTTAGAAAGTTTAATAAATGTTTTCATTCATTGCACGTGTACAAAGTACACACAATGGAACAGAAGAAAGGAAGATGCCTTTTAAATTCTATTGTGCTGAGTTTGGGGAATTCCAAGTAAGACATCATTATGTTATACTAAATTCAATTTTTATGAAGTGAGTTAAGGTCGTGTTCCGATATACACTGCGAGCACTGCTCAGTGCTCTCACTGTTGAAAAATTTGTTCTGTTATGGAATGCCAGTATGCTGCCGCGGTACCCCTGGGAAATATATGACGTCATAAATCGCCGCCATTTTTGTACTGTGAGCGCTGGCGCTTTCGAGGTAATTGTGATCAAAAAACATAACAGCACCTAGAGATTTATATTTATTCATATGACCCGAGTGTTTTTCCATATTGTAGGGAATTTGCTTACTAATAAAGAATAATTAAAAATTGAAAATAACGGATAAGCCAGACTAGCAACACAATTCTTAATAAAAACTGGAGGAATGCCATCTGGTCCCGCGCCCTTGTAAATATCGAGGTTTTTTATATTTTTTATAATGAACCCTTTAGAAACAAAGATGACTGAGAGCTCCATTGTTGGTTTGCCCAGTAAATGTGAAGTAAATTCTTCACATTTACTGGGCAAAACAACAATGGAACTATTAATTTAATAGACTGAGGAAAAGTGTCTTGTGAACAGGCCAGCAATTTCAGGCCCGGTAATTGCACTATCATCATCAAGAAACATCTGGGCTGGTATTACAGAGTTTCTCTTTCGCTTATCTTTTTGTTTTCACAGATATTGTGTTCAAAGTTAGCTCTATATTCCTTGTAACATTTGTGCAATAGTTTATGGCAGCGATTCCGAACTATATCATACTCTAGCTTATCTCTGGAGTTCTTATATTTATGGTATCTGCGCCTAAGTTTGTCTTGCTCAGATCTCAGCTTTATCAACATCGGTGTGAACCATGAAGGGTGACGAGACTTATGTAGTTTGCGTTTTGGAACACATTCTTGAATAATGTTATACAATTTGTGGTAAAAAATTTGAACCTTTTTGTCAATGTCTACAAATTTATAAAACATTTCATCCCAGTTGATTAAGCAGCGATTTAACAGCTTCCATAAACAATTGTTATTATTATTAATTAATATTGTTATTTAAATAAACTTGGACATTAAGTTTTAAAAGCAACAACATTCAAATAATGTTTCTTGTTGAACAGAAAATGTGAACATCATAAATATTTGAAAACAGTGTTGAAAAATGGAGATGACAGTATACTATACTGCTTTCCGTTTTGAACAGTAATTAGTATAGCAAACTAAAGAGGAACAGCTTCACAGTATATTGAATTGACGTTATACCTTACAGTGGTCATAGTGTATATCGGAACATAGCCTAACACAGTGAACTGAGTTAGCTAAATTGCGAGGCGCAGCGTAGACCTATGTCTATTTTTTTATCACGTCTTTTTTTTTGCATTTTTGTTATTTACAGAATGAGGTTGAGTGATTAAATTTTATGAATCAATGTAACCCATCACTACAGGTTATCTTTAACCATCATCATTAATCTTAGCCCAGTAAAAATGTTAAAATACTATTAAAAGAAATTTCAGCTTTATTTCAAGCAGATGATTTTTTAATTGTCAGATAAAAGTTATTCATATCTACACAAATAAAGGAGTTTTGACGGGAACTTGACCGGCGGCGGTTTGCTGCTCCTGTGTTATAGTTTAAATAATAGTTTGAAGTGGAATTTGATATGTAAAAGTGGTGCGATTTTATGTATTAACTGTCTACGCATGTGAACTATTAGTGGAAACGGTGAAACAAGTGCTCTGATGGTGATGGATTCTTAAGATAAGCTGTTTGTTTGCATAGGCGCCTTTAGATACCATCGCCAACTGTCGGCTGTCTGCTGTCTCAAGTTGCGGTCAAAATCTACTTAGGGCTGCACAATGTGACGCATCAACATATTGTGAAGCAGTGGAATTCTATATACTCAAAATAAAAAAAGACAAGGCTGTATGGCATAGTTCCTTTGCCTGCTCTTTCGAGCGAATAATAAAAACAATCTACACAAATAAATAAAATTAAAGTGTCAGTTTGTAATGTCAAAATAACAGCTTTTTACTAAATACATATGAAAGTATATACAGTACTTATAAAAAAAGAAAACAATTTTTAAAATTTTTGTCTGTGCTTGTTCCGACTGACTAGTCTTCGAAACGGCTGGACCGAATTTGACGGGACTTTCACTGACAGATAGCTGATGTGACTTAGGCTACTTTTATTTTAGAAAAAGAAATAGGGTTCCACATCACGCGGGGAACAGCTAATCATTAAAAAGTTGTATGAATAAAGTAACGCCATTGTTTAACTATTTTATACAGGGTTATATTTCAAACAGTAGCCAAATTTTAAACTTAAGTTCAAATATATAAGTAACGTTATACCGTAATTACAGTTTTTGATAACAACATAATTTAAAATTAAAAATTTTGTATAGCCGACTTCAATATAAGTTATTAAGAATAACTCAAAAACTATTGGTCTGACCTTGATCAAATTCATATGGCACCACACAAGAGTACCAGCTTTCATATAAAAAAAGCATCATCGGAATCAGTTCACCCAGTAAAAAGTTATGAGGTAGCACAAAAAAAACATACAGTCGACTTGAGTACTGTCTCCTTTTTGGAAGTCGGCAGAAAATACGAGTAAATAAGGCTTCTACTTTTATATGAAATTATCCCAAATTGAATGTCATTTATGGGCGACAACGTTTTTGTCTACCGATCGACCCTTACGAATGTGTGTATGTGCAGTAAAATTAATTTAAAAGATAAAAAGGACTTGAAATATTTTAAAAAAAAATTATTTATTATTTGCCTGTATTATTATTACTTATTCTGAACCTTCTTTGCAAATTTGGCCACAAAATAGCCTTGTATTCAGTCATGTTTATTATCTGAAGGATAACTTTAAGTTTTTGTGGTATTCTATAAATAATTAGGTTTTAAGAAACTTTATTTTCTCAAAAAAAAAAAAACATTTAATGAGAAGTACATGATGTATAGGCTAGGCTACATTAAGATGGCGTTAGTGGTTAAGTCATCTGGTGTTCTTATCTGATTACAAAGGTAAAATTACATTCATTATTTCATTTAAGACAATAGTAGTTGTTCCTTACGCTTAATATAATTTTTAATTTTAAATATTGTAAAGTTTCTTTAAACCCCAATAATTATTAATTACAAAGTATTATGAGGTTTGTGCCTTTCACCTAAAAATAATGTGTGTATTTATAATGAAAAATAAAATTTCATGTGAATTCTTTTTTTTTTTCTTTTACACATGACATGAAATTATACCATCTGTAATTGAAAGCTAACATAGCCGCCAAGAAGATTTGGCGCCAAATTATTACTGTCAAATTTATATTTTGAGTGTCATACCACTAACTTAACCATGGATTATTTTTTTTTGTTTTATAAACAATGTGTATAGATATAGAGTATATTATAATAGATATAATAAAGTTTTATTAATCAATTCTGTTGTTTTAACATTATTTACGAATCCTAATTACCTAATACAAATGGAACTGTTGTTTAAACCGTAAAATCCGTAAAAATAAAACTAGTTTTTACGGATTCTATCGCGTATATTAACTTATTTTATAATCCCGACGTTTCGAGTACTTTACAGCACCCATGGTGACGGGGGACTGAGGTGTATATAGCTACCTCCAGATTAAAATTATAAATTTTTGTTCCGATCTACGCAGCACTAACTTATAGTATCTTCAAGTCTTGCAGCTGTATGCTTGAGTTGGGATTTCATTTTATTAATAATAGGATCCCAACCATCTTCTCTATTGAAATTAGGATTTTTTTTGATTTCAATAGCTTCGCGAATCATCCTTGTAAGGGAATCAGTGTCAGTTAGTGAGGATTTGTGGTCTATCAAATCTGATGTAGTGACGGGGGCGATCCTGTACGTGTTCACAGACTGCAGATTTCCCGGAACATCGATTCTTTGTGTTTTTATCGGTCTCTCTGTTCTAGTTAACCGATTCGTTGCGGCACCGATTTTCGACAACTTTTACGTGTGATCATTTATCTATTAATGAGAGCATCCACGGCTTTTTCTGCCACCACTTTATAACGAGTAAATCATTTGACAGATTTCATAGCGGGGAAGATAATTTCTTATAAAAATGTAAAGGTTAATGTTTCTTTCTGTATTATTATTTATATGTTATATTAATTAGATTAAAAATAAATAAACCAAAACTATAAATATGGCTAAAAGTAAAAAAAAAATCAGAAAAGAGGTATAAATTACAAAAAAATTAAAGATCAAATCACTGACGCATTGTGTTGTGTATTAATATAACACTCAAGAAACTGATAAACTTTTATTTGAAACTAATTTCTCAATGAGGGTTAATAATTTTCTGCTCACCAGTTGTCGCTAGTTGACACTGAGGTAAAGTTTTTGCTTCACAATGTCATTTAATTGAGAAGTTAGTTTTTAATTAAAGTTTATCAGTTTCAAAAGGTTTACTAATACACAAAACAATGCCTCAGCGGTATGCTCTTTAACTTTTTGCACATTTTAACTTTTTTTTTTAATTTTCTATTTTTATGAATATCTGTGGTTCAGTTTATTTATTTTTAATCTTCTTAATATAAAATACATCTAATACCATAGAGAGGAACATTAACTTTTACATTTTCCGCACAAATTAACTTCCCCGCTATGATATCTGACAAAATAATAAACTCGCTTTTAAGTGGCGCCGCCCTCGTGGCAGAAAAAGTCGTGGGTAACATCGTGTAACAGAAGATTTTACCTCAGTAACAACTAGTGACATCCGGTGAGTGAAAGATTATTAACCCTAATTTTTATATTTTTTTAATAACTGGCTTTACGGCTCTGGGTTCTAGGCCTTCTGAGCCTGAAGTTACAATGTATAATTATCCTTCATAGTACACTGCTTCACAATATGTTGATGCGTCACATTGTGCAGCCTTTGGGAGATTTTGACGGCAACTTGAGCCAGCAGACAACTGACATTTGGCGACGGTATTTCAAGGCACCTAAGTAGATAGACACTTTATCTTGAGAATCACATCACCATCAGAGCACTTGTTTCACCGTTTCCACTAATAGTTCACATGCGCAGACATTTAATACACAAAATCGCACCACTTTTACATATCAAAATCCACTTCAAACCATTATTTAAACAATGATACAGGAGCAGCAATCCGTCGCCGGTCAAATTCCCGGCAAAATTCCTAGCCCTCATTAATTCCTTCATTACCTTAGAGTATACATATGCAAGCTATGCTCTTGTATGCTCTAAGTTCATTACAGCCCACGAAAGTCGATAAGGCTCAGAGGGGTAGAACCCAGAGCCGTAAAGCCAGTTAAAAAAACGAAAGTCGTCTGCTGAATATAGACCTCCTTCGTAGTGTCTCGTTTAGGCAACCGCAGTTATTATAATTCTGAGTTGTTATCATGACGATACTTCTGCGCATCTTCTGTTTCATTCACTATATTTAGCGACTATATTAGACGAACAGATCCTGAGATCTATCCATACCATGATACTATATTTAGTGATTACGACGACAGATCCTGCCTACCATGCGTCAACTATCCAGTGACACTCACTGCTCCATAACAGCCATTGTTTTAAAATTAATCTGTCAAGCCTTTGAAGTACACATGAGGCAATCCAAGGTCAACTTTGTAGAACGCTCCAAAGAGTATGGTAATATTTAGAAAGGACCCCTCAGAACCAAAGAGTATATGATCACTACACTACGTTTAGTCAGAACCATAGTTATTGTGCTCATAACAATTATTTTTTAAATGTTATTTAGATGAACTATAAAACTAAAATTTTATTAGAATTAGTTTCGTTATTAAATTACGCTTCTTTAAATTAACAGAATTTACTTCAAATGACGAGTTTCCGCCTCGCGTCGCGTTTACGTCACATACTTTAGTCTTATATCCTTCGCCGCGTGAGTGTAAGAGGCAACTAGAAATTTTACAAAAAATTAAGTGGGTACAATAGAAAGTTTTTTGTTAGTTTTTATACAAATGGTAAGTAATTACACTGTTTTAAAATTTAATTCCTTATATTTTGCTTCGTAACAATTTCATATATTTTATAAAATTGCCATTTCAAATACTGTGTCGTTCACGTATCACTATATTTAATAGCCAGAATTAACTGAAAAGTAAATAAAAAGTATGAGTTATCACAATAAATCATGTAATAAACACAAATTTTCATATCCCACAAAGTCCAATGCGCGAAAATTACGTTTTATGTTATAATTTCGATATATAGTGAACATTATGGCGAAGTTGTTTTCAACAATAACTAAAAATAAAAATGTGAATGTGAAGCACCAGCTATCAAATAAAAAAAGAATCATCGAAATCAGTTCACCCAGAAGGTTATGAGGTAACACACATAAAAAAACACAGTCGACTTCCTTCTCCTGTTTGAAGTCGTTAGAAAAATGGCGTTGCTCAAAGATAGCGTAATAAAGTATATACTTTATTACGCTTTCTTACGGATGTACAAGTATATACCTGTGATTTAATTTTTTTTGAGGCTTCTACTGAGTTTATCGATATAATTATATTATATATTTCTTTTCTTTATGAAAATCAAGTGTTTCTATGTCCTTGTTTCTTTCTTCATAATATTTATTCGATTTTAACATATATATATATATATATATATTATATATATATATATATATATATATATATATGTGTATATGTATATATATTGAATTTTAACATAATATAGCGATTCGTTAGATTTGCCTTAGTTGTAAAAGTGAAATAATATTTACTGTTTTTTCTTTTCAGTAGAATTGTTTGGTTTTGTTATTTAATATTGTTTTAACCATTGAACTTGTTTACGCAACTTTTGTTTAATAAATTGTTTGATGCTGTTTGATGACTTTTTTACACATAATTGTTTACCACCGGCGGATTTTCCGGACCGATACGACTTAGGGACCTTCAAGAAAAGAGCTTACACCTTTCTAAACGGCCGGCAATGCATCTGCAATTCCCCTGGTGTTGCGGTTGTTCATGGGCGGCGGTAGTCACTCATTATCAGGTGAGCCGCATGCTCGTTTGCCCCCTCTTCTATAAAAAAAAAACACAAAAATATTTTTTTAAATAATAAAATTAATCCCTCCCTCTCCTTACAGTTTCATTCCACTGCTGGTGATGGACCGTTACATCCTATAAAAACCCCCAATGAACATAGGCCTCCACTATATTCCTCATAGAGGGTATACTTGTCATAGTTGCCACGTTCTGTTCCACGGTACACGTACCTTGTTGTATTGAACAGTGGATCAGTCGCCTCTTACGAAACCCACGGAATAGTATGAATATTCATACACCGCCACTACACAGTAATTGATAATTTCTCGAAACATTTCATTTATCGACAAATCGTCTTGCAATCGTCGTCACTCTAGCGCTCACTTGACCTTCATATAAATAATTCGATATTTTAATTGTTGATAATTTTTTATTTTTCGATATGAACATAGTAATGACTCTAAGTTATTTTTACCATTTTTTTAAAAAATCGTCTGGCCTGACCTACTATACTCTTTGGCTTGACCATAGTTCTAACTAAATATGTCCAATAAAATGTCAAGGTCTGAGAGGTTAAAAAAAAAACAACCTTTTTTGTAATAAACTGACGTTTATTATCTACTTACAGAGTCATTTTTGTCAAATAAAAATTCGAATTCTACAACCGTTCAATTTTTTACAAACTCCATCCAGACTACTTTACTAGAAAAAGTTAAATTCTAAATCACAATAACTTAAACACATTTTTGATACATGCATTTAAAAATTAAAATATTTTTTTTCAAATTGGCGCAAAAGGCAATCTGCAATATTACATTAATTATAAATCCAAGTAAAGCATTTGAAAAGTAAATCTTATCGATACTATTTATCGATATATTTAAATTAAAAATTATCTAATTTATAAAAATATAAATTAATGATGTGTTCGAATATTGCTTTTAGATTTCAGACTAAAATTAATATTGCACCTAATTTTTAGTTACCTATAACAATTTCGCATCAATAAATAAAAAAAAAAATGCGAATGCGCGCTAGGAGCTATACTTCTTAGGTGTGATTAACAAAAACTTGTATTATTATATTCAAATAGAATGAAGTTAGCCATTCTTTGAAAAATCGGCTTCCTTTATCTTATTAAATTTTCATTCGTACTTATTTTGTTAAACTCATAACATACTCGTATAATACACATTGAATTTAAACACACCTAATGGGGCATAAACTTAAAAATATAAAATTACAATAAGAAATATATCAGGAGAGAAAAATACACGTTTCTTTATTAATTTCTAAATAGCGTTATCACTAACACGAGTTATTGCTTAATTAATAATTATTACGGCTAATAATTAATAAATTCATTTATATGGATGTGATGTTCTTTTGATATATATAAATAAAAGATTATAAAATCGCCTAAAACTAGACGCAATTTAATGCTATGTATCAAAGGCTTTATAAAATATTAATATAAAGAAATGGTTAATTATTTATGTTACAATTATCTTGTTATAAATATCTTGTGTGTCGGGTTTTAGGTTGAAGTCACAGAAATTTCGGTTTATAAAAGAATCCGCAGACCAACAAAATGATTTTTTTTAAATTAATTTTTGATATTATAAACAATATCTGAAAAACACCCAATCTACGCGTTTGCTTGTTAAAAAAAAACGGAAATAAAAGTATAATATTATTTCAATGTTCAATTTTGGGCATATTGTGATTGTTGTATAATGCAAACAATTCATTCATTATTGATAAACTTATCAATAACTTTATCAAATAATTATTAATAATATAATAAATAGATCTGTAAAATTTTAAATTAAATTAGAGATCCTTTTTAGGCACATATTTACAGCTATGTTAAATTTTCAGGGCCTAGAGAAACCATATCAATAGAAAAAACAATTGTACTGGTTGGCTATGGATTTTAAGTAATTAAAGAAAAAAATATGGACATCAAAAGTACTGTATATAAATTGAATGTACCTTGCGTCGGTAAGAGTAGTTTTGTCTTATGTCAGCGTAATATTGCAGCTGTTCTTGTAATATTATTTAAATAATGGATTTTGATACTTATGTGGAGCGAATGCTTGCACATATGAACTATTAGTGGAAATGATGAAACAAGTACTCCGTTGATGATAAACACCTCAAGTTATTTAAATTCTTAGGCGCCTTGAGTCTTGAGATATTATCGTCATCGACTATCCTCTGGCTTAAACTGTCGTCGAAATCTTTCTTAGACTTTGCAATATGACACATATTGAGAAGTTTTTAAACGAATTATTATAAAGTTTAATTTCTTATTTCTTGTCACAGGCAAAAATATAACCTTACGAGTCCGTTATCGAAATATAAAGAAAGATAAATGTTTTGACGGGAAAACCTAACGGTAGATTGGATGCATGGTTGGAAGTGGATTTTGATACGTAAAAGTTGTGCAATTTTTTGTATATAAATGTGTGTGCATGTGCATTATTTGTGAACGATGAAAAAAGTGCTCCAATGGTAACATTGTCTTGAGATACCATCGTCATCGACAGCTGCCGTCAAAATCTCCCAAACACATTACAATGTGACCAGTTAAGATATTGCGATTCTCTTTTTACATGTTTATATTTTAAGCACTTAGTATATTACAGCGTACATAATTAAATCAATTTTATGTATTCTTTTGTTTGAATGTATTGTAGTCAATGTCAAAAAAAAAATGTCAAAATAAAAAAACAAAAAAAAAAAAACATATGTATCAAAAAGTTTTTTATTACCTACAACATTGTGGAATGGGCAGTAATTTTTTTACGAGGATACATTTTCTTTGGTGTAAACATTATTAATTACATATACAGTTACAAACCTATAATCTATAAATATTAAATTGGGGCAATTTTTAAAACAACTTTACGAAATTCCAAACATTAATATCACTAACTATACATTAAGGCCATATACGTATTAAAATAAATAGGTATAAAAAGGCGCATTCACCTACAATTCTTGAATAATGAGGCTTTTATAGGTTAAAAATTTAGGTAAAAAATTCCATGCCTTAAACGTCATACGAGATCAAAAAGCGATATTTACATTTTTAATACTATAAGCGCTCACGATTATTCTAATATTAATTTATTATTTTAATATTTAATACAAAATTAGTTTAGAGAAGAAGAAGAAATGGCAATTTTGTTTTTGTCAAACAATGTATTAAGCCATTATTTTGGTTAAGTATACTATGTCCCTAAGTGTGGCATAGAGCAATACAAGTAAGTTATTATACTCTTTAGACTCTTTGAAACAAATCATTGTTACTATCAAAGAGTATATAATCACTATTACAATCCGACACATTTTTGTTACCTATTATTAATTTTCTGTACAAAAGGAAATATTATATCTCTATGCATCATACTATACTAACAAAGAAAGATAGACTGAGCGCTGCGTACATTTTCAAGGAAGCCAAAACCATGCTTAAGTACTTAACAAGCACTCACACTACTTTGCCTGTGCAAGTCCACTGTGAGACACACACATTTCCACCTAAAACAAAGTTATTGTTTGTAAATGATTTTAGATGCTTATGTATGCGTAAGTGCGTGTTCTTACAATAAGAAGAACATGGTTTTGGCTTGGTTTCTGCGTCAATTGAAGTGTACGTATCGCTCCGTCTATCTTTCTTTGTTCTGAGATCTATGTCTAACTTACTATAATAGCGTCTGGTGATAAATATAATCGTTCACGATTATTCACGGATTTAATAATAAATTAATACAAAATTATTATTTTTCTTTAATTCCAAGTATATAAAATGGTTGGTTCTGGTAGATTATGCCAACTGGACGAGGGTAATTAAGGCGAAAATTGCAAGAGAGACCTCTCTGAGGTGCGATGCCGTTGAGAACATCGGCGTCAGTTCTCCTGCGTGTGCTGTGTGCGTTCCTCCGAGGGTGTGGAACTGGAAGATATCGCTAACCTGAAATCAAAAATGTTATAAGACATATAATACTAAATACTGCTCGACTGCCTGTCTAGTGGTTGTTGATCATAGTCACGGGTTCGAATCTCGGGTCTCGCCAAAAATTCAGTTATTGACTTTTTCCGTCAAGAAATTCTCCGTAGCTGCCCGGAGTCAGGAAATTGACGGTGTCTCACCCCCGTACCTCGGGAAGCACGTAAAGCCGTTGGTCCTGCGCCTGATCTCTCTCCGGTCGTGTTGGTTTACCGTCCCATCGCACAATGGGCACTATAATCCTGTCTGCACAGGTGCAGTCTAGTCTCCGTTGAGACTGGCCGCCGTGACCAAATTCGGTCTGGAGGACATTATTATTATGGGGTATTTGTATAGTTTTGTCATCTGGTTGGGCTGTATAAATATATAATTGTATATGAAAATGATAAACTTACATAAATATCAATAAAATAAAATAAATACATAAAAATTACATAAATATATAAAAACCCAACCAGATGGAAGCCCTCAGCAGGGGAGACCAAACGGCCGAGGGTTAGGGGGAAAGGGAAAGAAACCGGCGGACGATGCGGGCGGTATCGAGGAGCACCGCCTTCTGCATTTGAGCTTGGAGCGATCCGTCACGGAGTCCCAGTCGCCTCAGATGACCCGAGAGGCTGACTGGGATTAACCCGTTCGCAGAGACGACCACAGGAATAATAATAATAATAATAATTATTATTAATACTAAATAATAAATAAAGGTAAACTCTATCACTCTAATAAGGTAAGATCTTGGTTGAAATTGAAGACTACTTGAAGAATATAGACCTTAGCTACAGACTTTATTGGCCATACAGAAATTACATCACACGTTAAGGTAGGGGGGTGGGGGAGTAACAAAATCTGTTATTGCGTGACAAGGGACAGGTTTAAAAGCTATTTGACGTACCATTTTAAAATCTAAAATACTAATACGCGAAATTTTAAAATTTTACGTGGTATAGCCATGCTGCAGCTACATTAGTAGTAGGTATAGTTGTAGCACGAATGGGTCGGCTCGTACGGGGAAGGACCATGCTCTCACAGAATACCAGCGTAAAATAGCAGCTTAACGCTGCTGTGTTTCGTATGGTGAGTGTAGAGAATCGGAGAGCCTTTTTACTGGAAACGAGGCATTCCATCTTAGTCCTCACGGGTGACAACGCATCAGCATTTTGATGCGTAATTGAGGATAGATGTAGATGTCTATGAGCCGCAGCAACCACTTACCTTCAAGTGGATTGTGTGCTCGTTTGCAACCCTTATTCTATAAAATAAAAAGCATTAGTATGCTTAAAGATATCGAAGCAAAATGGCTGACCTCGTTCCATCCGTATCTGTTCTTGGCCTGCACGATGGCCTCGTACACTGCGCCGGGCTGCAGGCCGTGCAGCTCGTGCGCCACGCGGTGCGTGAGCGAGCCCGCCGGCTGCGGCGCCGGGATCACCACGTCGTGCCAGCGCCCCGGCTGCTGGAACGACTCGTTGATCTGCCGGACAAAGGTTTAAATATGCAAAAATACATGAGGAAGGAACGACTTCAATCAATATTTTTAAAAGAAGATTATTTGAGTAGTTTTATAATGATGAAACTGTGCATTAAAATTAACTTGGACCACCGCGTTAGGGTTAGATAGGAAAACAATGAACTCGCTTCTTGTTTGACGATTAACTATAAAATTGTCATATCATAATGAGAAATAAAGTTTAAACCGAATATATATTGTGGTAACACATAATGGGGAACTTTGAAAAACTATAATGGGCAACACTTTTTCTCTCCCACAATAAGTAAAAACCTACGTGTGTGTTTTAATTGTAACACCAAATGTTTAATTTATCCTAATGTTATAAAGTACCAGAAGAATCATATTATACGATTAAACGCAAAATTTAATATAGTATTCATTTTTGTGATTTGGGTAAACACAATTTGGCGAATTTTCTACAGATTTATTATATGTATTTTTTTGCAGGAAATATTACAATAACAAACTAATTTTCTATAAACTTATTATATGTTTATGTTTACTTATTATATATTATATGTTTAGATATAGTAGCAGTGCAAAAATATCCACTACCCCATATGTGTGTTATAATTATGAAACGATAGAGGGATACAAACCAGGAGATGGGCAGCAGCGTCTTCCTGATAACTACCAAAACTGTTAATGATATGCTATGCCACAGCATAGCATATCTTCAATCACAATTAAATAATAAGCTTTCTTTTTTTTAAATAATGTTACCTTCACACTAACATTTTCTCCTGTATCGTGGGGACAGTTTAGATACATACATTTTACAAAGACAAACATCCATACACGGAAGAATTATTTGTAAGCCATACAAATACTTGTGTTGTGCGGGACTCGAACCCGCAGCCTTTAGCGCAGTAACTCATTGCTAAGCCACTGTGGCCCGGAACTATAAAAAGTTCATAATATCTTTTTCTTTTTATTTATCAACCCGTAAAAATTCCTTCCTGAACATGAGTTTATCATCTTCGTCACGATTTGCAGGTGATTAATAATTCATGTCTCGGCGGCGCTATTGATAAGATGCGACACGTGTCAAGGCGGCGTGACATAAACCGTTTCTAAGCGAACAGATTATACACAGGTTTGTTTAAAGCTGAACGCACATTTGTCCGCACCTTACGTATTGTACGCGCCGTACGTGCCGCGTTTTACTGTTTACTGATGGCCTCGCACATTTGCCCGTACGCATCGTCCGCGCCGTACGTAAGTCTTTTGTATTACCAACAACTTTTGTAGTTTTTTCCAACCACTGGTGTAGAACGGTACAGTGAAATTGATCGCTCGAAATCACTATGGTAAGAAATATAGTAATAGCCTGCTTATTGGCAGCGGAAGAATAAAAATAAATGCGAAGAAAAAGAAGATTCTGGATTCATAATATTAATTTAAAAAGGCAATTGTATGGAAAATATGAAGGGGATATACTTTATTTAAAGACTTATTAGATGACGATGAACGTAGATATTTGCATTTAACATACAAGAAATTTCAAGAATTGCTACATATGCTAAAACCTTATCTTTTTATGGAGAACTCAAGATTTAGAAGGCCAATTGAATCAGAGAAAAGACTTGTTGTATGTTTGAAATAAGTATTTTTATTGATCATTCAGTAATCAGGTATAATTGGGTTTTTGAATTAAAATTAACTATTTTTTTGTTAGTTCAGTATTTAAATAATTTATCGCTAAGAATACATATTGATAATCGATGCAAAAAAAAATTCTAATCATGTATAATTAATTACGAATGAATTAAAAGTTATAAAAATACAAAAATTATCATGTAAGTCGAAACCACCAGTTATAGTGGAAAATCCACTAAGTTGGCAACATTAGACAACACTGAATATCAGCACGCGCCGCGTTATATGACGTCATCAGCATTCGTCCTTCGATATCGTATACCTACCGCATTTTATAAAATTCGGCGCGTACGGTGCGGCTGTAATGTGCGAGGTTTCATATGATTTCATACAACGAATTCTAAAATTCGGCGCATACGACGCGGACAAATGTGCGTTCAGCTTTAGCGTCATATTTCGTCAGTTTTTGCTCTTACAACATCCACGGGGAGAATGATAAATTCTTATGCCCCTTCATCTCAAGGCAAAGTTATAAAAAATAAAAGATATATTAAAGAGTAAGTTTTTTTAGGTAAACTAGACTTAGTAAATCATCATTATCATTATGTGTTTAGATGTAAGTGTTGAAGTAAATGTCTTTAGTTAAAAAAAGGGTGCAACTGACCGCAAGCTGGCGGTAGAGGAGGCGCAGCTCGTCGAGCGGCGGGTAGCTGTCGACGGCGAAGGCGAGCGTGTAGGCGTGCGCGCGGCGCGCCAGCGGCGGCGAAGTGAAGCGCGCCGGGCCCGGCCGCCCCGACACCTCCACGTGCTGCCGCGCGCGGCCCAGGCTGTTGTCCGCCACGCAGCTGTGGGCACCCGCACCGTGTCACCGTGTCACTGTGCTACTGACTCACAGCGTCACTGTGCCACTGTGCCACTGACTCACCGCGTCACTGTGCCACTGTGCCACTGACTCACCGCATCACTGTGCCACTGTGCCACTGACTCACCGCGTCACTGTGCCACTGTGCCACTGACTCACCGCGTCACTGTGCCACTGTGCCACTGACTCACCGCGTCACTGTGCCCCTGTTCCACTGACTCACCGCGTCACTGTGCCACTGTGCCACTGACTCACCGCGTCACTGTGCCACTTGCCACTGACTCACCGCGTCACTGTGCCACTGTGCCACTCACACAACGAGTCGTTGTGTCATGTGCTACTGAGTCACCGCGTCACTATGGCACTGTGGCACTGAGTCACCGTGTCACTGTGTCATTGTGGCACTGGAATTGTATCATTGTGTCACTGTGACGCTGTGTTACTGTGTCACTGGAATTGTGTTATTGTGTCACTGTCATTGTGTCACTTTGACATGGTGTCACTGTGTCACTGTGGCTCTGTGTCACTGTGGCTCTGTGTCACTATGTCACTGGAATTGTTTTATTGTGTCACTGCGACGCTGTGTCACTGCGACGCTGTGTCACTGTGACACTGTGTCACTGTGGCACTGAGTCACCGTGTCACTGTGGCACTGTGATACTGAAACACCGTGTCACTGAGTCACTGTAACACTGTAATTGCGTCACTTTAATAGTGTCACTGTGCAACTGTGTTACTGTGTAACTGTAATTATGTTATTGTGTCACAGTCATTGTGTCACCGTGTCACTGTAACACTGTCATTGTGTCACTGTAATAGTGTCACTGTGACACTGTGTTACTGTGTAACTGTAATTGTGTTATTGTGTCACTGTCATTGTGTCACTGTGGCACTGTGTTACGGTTTCACTGGAATTGTGTTATTGTGTCAGTGTCGTTGTGTCACTGTGACACTGTGTCACCGCGTCACTGTGTCACTGTTTTGTGGCACTGTGTCAATTTGGCACTGAGTCACCGCGTCACTGTGTCGTTGTATTATTTGTGTTTGTAGTGTGTAGTATTTGTAGGTAGCAGCCACGCCATAGCTGTGCAATTGTAGCGCGCACTGATTGCACTGTGTAGCTGGTGGGGCACGCCTATACAGTGGCAGTGCGAGTGGGTCCGCTCCAGTGGAGGGAGGACACTCACACACGGCACTGGGTCAGTGATGGGCCACGACATTGATGGGACACGCCTCCACGTGGTCCATCCCTGGTCGAGCCGACCCATTCGTGCTACAACTATACCAGAAATATAGCTGCAGCGTAGCTCTACCGCGTGCAAGTAGACTGTTAGTTTGTTTATCACTTTAGTTTTATAATTAAAACTATCAATAGTTAAAACGAGGATGGAACAAATTTCACCTATTCTCTTTTTATAAAAGTTTTGCAGAAGATCTTCCCTAACTAAAACAGTAAATTCTCCCCTCCTCTCGTCCTCGGAAGTATGGTAAAATACAAAATAGGCTAGTAGGCCTATTTTGTATTTTACCATAAGCCATGTCATGGTTTCAGCATAACCTGCTGAAGCCATGACTGTCCTACCACTTCTCTTGCTACATCATTTTTCTCCTTTATCATCAGCCCGAGAAAGTCTACTGCTGGATTTAGGCCCCGACGTAGTAAGGATCCCTTCATCGTCACGCTTGGCAGGTGAATTTATTATCGCAATACCATACGTCTTGCTCCTTAATGCTCCTGAGATCTTGACGATGGTTTGTGTTCTACCGTAAATCAAAACGTAAATGAGACAAATAGCCCGGTGACAAAAATTTGAATTTGGAACGGACGAACACTATCAGTTATAATGGTTCAAGACTTCATATCATAATATTATATTCGTTATACATTAGTTCCTTCGCTTTCTTTTCTTTCATTTCATTAATCTTTAAATTTCTTGAATTATACACTAGTACGATAAAAAAAAAAACAAGATTATATAAGTTTTAGAATTCTATTAAACCAATATATTATACATCACCCAAGAGCTCCTGCCGCATCCAGAGTCAGGATCTTGGGCAACCAGACTGTCATCTCTCAGGAAGCTATATCTTTTATCCTTTTACCTATAATTGCCGAAGTCTTCAGGCTGCACGTTGGCGATCAGCAGCGTGTGGTTGTTGCCCCTCGCCGACATCGTGACACGTTCTGAAGCGCTCAGCGGGAACGAGTTTTGGTACCACGATACCTACAATATATAAAGCAACTCTCAATTCCATACATATACATACATACATAACACTCACGCCTGTCACCCAGAGGGGTAGGCAGAGACTACGGACTTCCATTTGGCGCGATCCTGACACACCTCTCTCGCCTCTCCCACATCCATATACCTACGCATACACGCTCGTCGATTAAAGGTACTCTTAATTTGGCCCATTTTCAACATATCGCCAATTTGGTCGATAAACTAAGGCAAGCAAATTTATGTTGCAGAGGTGAACGGCAGCGTCGGGAAGGGGCGGTCTCATCAATTACGCGAGAAAACGATACCATCGATATCATCTCGATTTACCAGAAGTTCTCACCAGCTATTTTTCCGGACCGATACGACTTCCGAACCTTCAAGAAAAGAGCTTACTCTTTTTTAAAAGGCCGGCAACGCATCTGCAATTCTACTGGTGTTGCAGTTCTTCATGGGCGGCGATAGTCACTTACCATCAGGTTAGCTGCATGCTCTTTTGCCCCCTTTTATGTAAAAAAATAAATAAAAATAAAAACGCATTAAAATTATATTTCTTATATAAACCACCTTCTTATTAGTGGCTGCTATGGCACTAACAATAAGGTGGTTTGCATACATACCACATATTTATAACAACGACATCTATCTTCTCTTTTTGATCAAAATACCGATGCCCTGAGGACTAATATGAAATGTATTCCCCTTAGAATGACGAAGGAATTAGAAGGGACCCCTATGAAGCAGACAATAAGCGACAGTAGCCTAATAGTAGGGTGTGGACCACGAACTTAAAAGGTCGTGGGTTCGAATCCTCCATTCGACTACTGTCGTGAACCACTCCTAACACAAGTATTTTAAGCTTACTAGGAGTGGTTAAAGGGAATATTACTAATGTTAATAACATTGTTAGTATTTGGTAGTATTTAAAAAAAAAAGTCGCTTCCTCCACATCCATATACCTACGCACGCATACACGCACGTCGGTTAAAGATACTCTTGATTTGGCCCATTTTCAATATATCGCCAATTTGATAGATAAACTTTCGCCTAGGGCGTCCCTTCCCGACTCTGTCGTTCACTTCTGTAACATAAATTTGCTTTGTCACTCTTTCCTCAATCATTATTTCTGCATGATCAAACCACCGAAGCATTCCTTTCTTAATCCTGGTCACAACATCATCTTGCAAACCACACTCTTCTCTTATCACACAATTTCTCACTCTATCATTCAGATCCAGCCCTAGCATACTCCTTAAAGATCGCATTTCTACAGCATTTATTCTACTCTAGTGCTTCTTCTGTTAGACCCAACTTTCACTACCATACATTAAAGTAGGGACTAAGGCTTGTTAACTTTTGCTTTGTTACTAGTAAAAGGGTTTCCGGTCCCCGTTAGTCACCAAACAAGTAAGTACAGCAGCATTAAATTGCTGTTTCGTGATGAATTGAGAAAGGAGCCATGGTAGCTCAGTTGTAAGCCCGCGTGGAATTGTTTATTAAAATTTTAAGTGCTGATTTATCACGTACCATTCATAACGCCAACATTAATTAGTCAGGAACGTACAAAGCGAGTCAAATAAGAATAGGAACGTCAATGATCTCGAATGACCGCGATTGGTCAGCTGTCACTTGAAAAAAGCACAGCTTGCAAAAAAAAAAAAATAATTTGCGTATTAATAAAGTTTTTTTCCACTTTATTTAACTGATTTTTAGTATTATTAGTGAAATATTTTAATTACCTATATAAATCCATGTTCTAATTTTATAAGAGAAAGCAGCAGTGATGACAATGATGGCAATTTTGAATATACATGAGCTCTTTTGTAAATAAATATTATTTCAAAAATATCTGTTTTGCTCATCCTACCTAACTGGTTTATATTGACGGCTATAACGTCAAAATATGGCGCCAGGTCAGGCCTGTTCCTATTTGAAAGGCATAGTACAAGTACATTAAAAAAAAAAAAGATTTTAAGAAGTTACCTCAGCTGGTGGGTCGGCCAGCACGGTGCACAGTAATTCAGCTCTGAACCCCTCACCAGTGTGCACCCACGATCTTTCAACGGTTATTTCTGGAGGATCTGTAACCATTAACGAATGTTCTTAAAAACCTGTAGTTATTTAAAGTACCAACAAACACAAATAACAAAATTTTAAAGTATATTTTTACATATATGACTGTAAATTCGTCTGTCACAGTAGTTGTGTAAAAAAGTTCTTCCGTAAAAATAAAGTTCATTCAATAACTAGTGTATGCAAATATATGAAATCTTTATGTCAATTGATAGGTTGTTTTTAACTTGAGTGTTTAAAAATGATTTTTGCTGGCATATACATAAAGTAAAGAATTAAACTTTATTTTTCTTTATTTTTATTTCAACGAAACAAAACATTTTCAATAACAAAACACTACATAACATGAATTTATTTAAAAAGAAACTGTACCATCTATCGAAAATTTTATGACATTATTGAATTTCTGACATTGTTTCTGTTTCTGAAATTGTACTAATAATTTAATTTGTTATTTTTTAAATATCATTTAGGTTATTTTATTGTTTATAGTGTTCTAATGTTTAATTTACTCATGAATTAAATTTAATTTGCATGCTATATGTTAAAACAAGTGGTATTTTTTTTACAAGTGACCTCAATATAAATAAAATGAGAACATCATCAATGTAGTCGAAGTCAAGTAAATAAGCATTACTAAAGATAACTCAAAAACTACCGCCCAGATCTTGATCAAATTTATATGGAACCCCATAAGAAGCACCAGATTTCAAATAAAATGGAATTATCAAAATTGGTTCACCTAAAAAAAGTTGAATTGAGAACCTCGTTTTTTGAAGTCGGTTGATAACAAAATATGTTTTATTTTTATTTTAAAAAACGTTACCCCCACACTAGGATTTTCTCCTGTATCGTGGAGGCAGTTTACAAACATAAATTGCACAAGGACAACTTTTTGCTAAACCACTGCGCCACGCGGCTCCGTATGTGTGTAGAATACAACAAAAAATCTGTATATTTACCATGTTATATGCAAATAAAGATTGTTATTATTATATCAATGTAAATAGAACTGCGTTCGTGTATTGAATATGTTGCCTCTCAGGTTTAACGTGAATTTCTTGTAGAGCGTTACGTAGTCCACATGGCACATTTGAATTTATATCTTGGTAGATTTAAGCGACTTTTTAAAAGCACCTGGGGTGCATTTAATCTCGCTGCGATATTACCGCCCCGTTCAAGTGTTTATCCTCGGTGGAAATTGAATTTGCGAACGACGTGCGAAATTAAATTTTGACGAATTCGCGCCAGTGCGGAGATTGGAAGAGCACGTGTGATAGATTTATGATGTTGATTAAAAAAATTGATAAGATAATGCCCTCCGAAGATTTATATCGAGAAAACCTTACCTATTTTAATATTAATACCTACAGTTGTTGTTCCGTATTTGATGTCTTTATTTCCTTTTCATTAATGGTTCGGTATAGTTTTATAACTAGAAATAGTACAATTTGAAAGGAAAACATCTCGTCTTACGTATAACATTTCGAATAAATATTTTTTCTTACTGGCAAGCACTCTTTAACTTTGAAGCGAGCAACCCTTTTTTCAACTACACCCGCAACGACCACTAGTAACGGCCAAGTTCCTCGTCAACGCAAGCATTAACGCTTTTGACGGTACCTTGTACGCGCGCGTTCCGTTACCAGCAATAGATAAGATCTCATTTCCCTGCTCCATCGAATACTAAGGCAGCTTTCCATACCTGACCTGTGGATAAAAGAACAATAGTGGACACATTCGGCCAGAAGATACATCACATCGGGCCGGTAAACGTTGGGCAGCTCAGAAATTACCCAGGTGAGTGTTTGCCAGGTCTTATGTACATAACATAATTGTTTTTGGACCTTGCGAGCCAAATCTTTCCTTTCAAATCGTGCTGTCTTAGTAAGAGTGTTATCTTTAGTTTCACACACACTTTAAATTTTAAAATTTAACGTACATACGTACTTTCACCGACGTGTCGTATAGGCCATCTTTGCAACGCAAAATGCCGGATCCAGCACGAGTTGAAGAATTTATGTGTGATGTTTCATGCGAGCAGGACATGTTCGAACGCGATATTATTTTAGATGATTTAAAAAGAACATTACAGTTCGCAACGACCGATGAACAAAAGTTCCGTTCGCGAACTAAAGATCTTACGGCACAACAAAGAAAGTTTAGTAAATTACAAACTAAAATAGAAAAATGTCTAATAAAGACAAAAATGTTCAACAAAGATGAACAAATTAAAATTCGTAACGATTTTGATGACGCATACTACGCTATTGTCACGCATCTGAGCAAATTAAAACAAGATGACGAACAAGTCAGGCGTATGAGTAGGTCTTTTAACTCCGAATCGTTTGCACAATCCCACAATCCAAAATTGCCTAAAATTCCCTTGCCCAGCTTCTCGGGTAATAGTACTGACTGGAATTCATTTTATGACTTATATATTTCACTTGTACATAACAATAATGCCTACACGGATGCGGAGAAATTCAGATATTTACTCCTTACTTTAAAAAATGAACCTTATAATTTAATTAAATCAATTCCCATTACCGACGCGAACTATTCTGTAGCCTTACAGGTATTAATTACGCGTTATGAGAACAAAAGAATTATAGCTTCCACTCATCTCGACAAAATTCTCGATGTTGAACCTTGTTCAGAAAAATCAACAATCAGCTTACGTAATTTACTAAACATTTACCAAGAAAACATTAAAGCACTTGAAGTCATGAAATTTCCTACAAACGAATGGAGTTTTATCTTATTAACGATTTTACTGCGAAAAATTCCTTCATCTATCCGCAAACGTTTTGAGTTATCATTAAAATCACCATCAGAAATTCCTGATATCAACACACTAATATCCTTTTTGGAGCGGGAGTTGTCCGCAAGCGAAATTTCTCACCCTAATTTCGGTCAAATTACTAAACACGAGGGTCAATCAAAATCAAACGCACCATCAAGCAGCGGCGGTAGCCGCACGACGGCATCTCAGGGCGCACGCCGTATATTTATAGGAAACAACACATCACAGCCTGTTTCAGAGTCTGCATATAATATTCCAAACAAATTTCCGAGTGTTAAATATTTCCATTGTATATGCTGCGACGCCCAACATACACTAACTAAATGTCCGACGTTTTTAAACCTATCACCCAAGGAGCGCTATACATTTATTAGTGGTAAAAACGTTTGCTTTAATTGTTTACACGTTGGACACGATGTTAAGCAATGCAGATCAAATTTTATGTGTCGGACGTGCAACAAACATCATCATACGCTAATTCATTTCGATAATCAATCTTATGTAGCTGCTACCGAGACAGCTGATCCGCATGACAGCTCCGCTTCACTCCCTCCTACAGCGTACGATCCCGCCACTTCGAGCGATTCTCAGCTGGTTATGACGTCGATACATCACACGACTCGCGACGCTAGCGCGCAATCTAGTTCTGCTCCGTCAGTGCGAACGAGTACAGTGTTACTGTCAACAGCGCTCATCGATGTTTACGTAAATAATCATAAGCGATCGACCGTGCGTTGTCTCATAGATTCGGGAAGCCAGGTTTCCTTTATTAGTGAGGCGTGCGTACAACGTTTGGGCTTAGCGAGAAAACATGTCAATATTCCTCCTGTTTACGGAATCAATGAAAACAAACCGGTTTATCCAAAGGGTTTAGTTTCGTGCTATATTACACCAAAAAATAAAACACAACCTTCGGTACAAATCGATGCCTTAATCTTACCGAAGCTTATTACTACACAAATGCCCTCTTGTCAATTACCTTATAAGGAATGGTCCCACATTAAAAATTTGACGTTGGCTGATCCCGATTTCTTCACACCACAACCCGTAGAAATGTTACTTGGAGCGGACATACTTCCCCAAATTCTATTAAACAATACGGTGACTGGGCCTCCTGGTACACCCATAGCAATAAATAGTATTTTTGGATATTTACTGCTAGGCAAGCTAGATTTTAATATTCATTCACCCGTTTCATTCCCAGTTCAAGTGTTTTACAGCTCGGTTAACGATGAGTTTGATCTTCAACGCTTTTGGGAAATAGAATCAATTACAGAACAAAGGTCTCTCACTCCCGACGAAGTTTTGTGCGAGACAATTTTCGAAAACACGCATACGCGTAATGATACAGGACGATATGTAGTCGCTCTGCCTTTCAAGCCTGACGCCTTGCCCCTTGGTGAGTCACGTGACATTGCTATCGCTCGATTTCGCAGATTAGAATACAAGCTTGAACGCAATCCGCCACTGAAATATAGTTATCATGCATGCCTCCAGGAGTACTTGGACCTTGATCACATGGAACCTTGTGATGGCCTTTCACCTAAATCTGGTGGCTTCTATTATATTCCGCACCACTGCGTGGTGAAGGAATCTAGCGAAACAACAAAAATGCGAGTGGTCTACGATGCAGGTTGTAAGACTACCCATGGGAACTCCCTGAATGATGTTTTGTTTACAGGACCCAAGCTCCATCTGGATATAGTCGACGTTCTACTGAAGTTTCGAATTCATTCTATTGCCTTCACAGCTGACATTAAACAGATGTACCGCAACATTTTAGTCCGTGACACAGATAGGGATTTTCAGCGTATCGTATGGCGCACTTCTCCTGACGAACCTATACGTGACTATCGCCTTCGTACTGTAACTTTCGGAGTTAGTTCCTCGCCTTACCTCGCACTTCGTACAATGCGACAACTTGCGCTTGATGAAGCCACTCGTTTCCCACGTGCTTCTCAAGTCATAATAGGTGACATATTCGTAGATGATATAGTGTCAGGCGACAATACGGAGGCAGAAGCTCTTGCTCTACAACAGGAGTTAATAAGCATATGTCAGGCTGCCGGCTTTACTCTTCACAAGTGGCACAGTAACTCGCCTGCGTTACTCGCTGCGGTTCAGCCCACAAGTTCTCATGGTGAGCGGCACCATTACGTACCTTTTGCGGAGATGGAAAATGACATGAAAACTAAAGTACTTGGTCTTCAGTGGAACTCAAATTCAGATTCATTTACTTTCAGTGTTCAAATTACCTCTAACAAATGTACTAAGCGTTCGATTCTTTCAGAAATTGCTAGAATTTATGACCCACTTGGCCTTTTATCGCCAGTCACCATTTTTGCTAAGCATTTAATCCAGTTGTTGTGGATAGCACGTGTAGATTGGGACGAACACCCACCCCAAGATATAATAAATTCATGGGCCAGTTTTACTAACGAGCTTCCACTCTTATCGAAAGTTACTTTTCCGCGACATGTATTTACCCACACTCATTCTGTACAACTTCATGGGTTCTCAGATGCATCCGAGAAAGCGTATGCCGCATGCGTCTATCTTCGCGTGCGGGGAGACATGGGTGCAGTGGATACTTACGTTCTTTTAGCTAAAACACGCGTGGCGCCTACTAAACGTATGTCCATACCGCGCCTAGAGCTCATGGCGGCCCTATTATTATCTAGATTAATGAAAGCTACCTTAAATATTTATAGGAATCGCATACCTCGCGATCAGATATACGGATGGTCTGACTCTTCTGTGGTACTAGCGTGGTTGCGTTCTTCACCACATGAGTGGAAAACCTTTGTTTCCAATCGCATAACAGAAATTATAAGTAATATTCCGTATTGCCGTTGGCGGCATGTTCCGTCTGCAGACAATCCGGCAGACGCGGCTTCACGCGGAATGCTTCCCGCCAATTTTTTACATCACAGCATATGGTTCCGCGGTCCTCACTTCTTAAAAAAGGATGAGGCTACTTGGCCTGTTTTCAAAGCTACTCAGACACAAGAAGAAAAACGTAACATTGCAATTGTTTCCAATCCATGCACTTCTTCTTCCACCAACGACGACGTAGAAATTATATCACGTTATTCATCCCTGGGTAAACTGGTACGTGTCACTGCTTTATTATTCCGTTTCTATAAAAAATGTAAGAAGGTTCAAACCCCTCTTTCTAAACATATTTCCGTAACCGAGTTCAATTTTACTTTGAATCGACTCATATTTCTTGTACAACAATCCGTTTTTCGTGATGACATTTACAACCTTTCTAAGGGAAAACTCCCATCAAATCAATTAAGACGCTTAAATCCCTTTATTGACTCAAACAATTTTGTTCGCGTAGGTGGGAGGATACATAAGTCCCTTTTACCATATGAATCAAAACACCAATTAATCTTACCTAAAAACATCCGTTATCGATTCTAATTATTAATTACACTCACGTATCTCACTTACATGCCGGTGCGCAAAGTACACAATACATACTTCTACAAAAATATTGGATCTTATCCGGGCGTGACGTCATACGGCAATGTATTCATCGCTGTGTCCGTTGTTTTCGAGCATGTCCCGTGCGCCAGCAGCCCAGCATGGGTCCATTGCCTGCCTCACGTTTGCGACCCGAACGACCCTTTCTTAAAACCGCCGTTGATTTCGCTGGTCCTTTTTACGTTCGAGCTAACAAAGTGCGAAATGCAAAAATAGTAAAATGTTACGTCTGTGTATTTGTATGTATGTGCGTTAAGGCCATACACCTCGAAATAGTTTCGGAACTTACAACAGAGGGTTTCTTAGCGGCACTACGTCGCTTCACGTCTCGCCGAGGTTTATGCAAGGATATTTATTCCGATTGCGGTAAGAATTTCATCGGCTGTGACAGGTACCTAAAGGACTTGTATGCCTTCCTACGGAATGACACTGTACAAGGCGCGCTCCAGAATAAGACTCTGGAAGAAGGAATAACATGGCATTTTCAGCCACCGTATGCAAGTCATTTTGGTGGCCTCTTTGAAGCGGGCGTCAAAAGTTTTAAACACCATTTTCATCGGGTAGTAGGTCCTCGTATCCTAACCTATGATGAGATGCATACCCTATTATGTCAAATAGAGGCAGTGCTAAACTCGCGTCCGCTATGCATATTGAGCTCCGATGCGCAGGATCCCCTCCCTCTAACTCCGTCTCACTTTCTGATAGGTGAACCGTTAACAGCTATCCCCGACGTTTCACTTGTGGATGAAAATCCGGGTAGATTATTCAGGTGGCGTTTGATACAACAATCGGTTCAACATTTCTGGAAAAAGTGGAGCTTAGAGTATTTGCATGAAATTCAACAACGTGGCAAATGGTTCACCAATCGTGGAAATCCGGTCCGTGAAGGCATGATTGTGGTAGTATGCGATGATAACCTTCCACCTTTACAATGGCGACTTGCGCGTGTACACCATCTGCATCCAGGTTCTGATGGGATTACGCGTGTTGTAACTCTCCAAATTGGGAAAACATATTTGAAGCGACCAGTTAATAAAATTTGTCCACTTCCTATAGAATAATAAACGTAAATAATGATTCATATTCCTTATTTTACTTTCTTTAGAAATAACTTAAATATTTATCCGTAATTTTAAGATATAGTTTGATATTTACTAGGTTTAACTTTATTTATACTCCTTACATTTTTTTTTATCAAGGGCTAGTTTGTATTACAGATTTGTTTAGATTTAGTTAAAAGATACTGCGTACTTTTAAGGTGAGCGGCATGTTCCGTATTTGATGTCTTTATTTCCTTTTCATTAATGGTTCGGTATAATTTTATAACTAGAAATAGTACAATTTGAAAGGAAAACATCTCGTCTTACGTATAACATTTCGAATAAATATTTTTTCTTACTGGCAAGCACTCTTTAACTTTGAAGCGAGCAACCCTTTTTTCAACTACACCCGCAACGACCACTAGTAACGGCCAAGTTCCTCGTCAACGCAAGCATTAACGCTTTTGACGGTACCTTGTACGCGCGCGTTCCGTTACCAGCAATAGATAAGATCTCATTTCCCTGCTCCATCGAATACTAAGGCAGCTTTCCATACCTGACCTGTGGATAAAAGAACAATAGTGGACACATTCGGCCAGAAGATACATCACATCGGGCCGGTAAACGTTGGGCAGCTCAGAAATTACCCAGGTGAGTGTTTGCCAGGTCTTATGTACATAACAGTTGTTATAACTTAATTTCGCATAAAGAAACAAAATGATGTGTCCTGTCTAGTTTGAAGAGCACCTTCCACAATTGTGTGTACTATCTCCGTCACCACCATTCCCAGCACCACCACCACCAGCACCACAACATAGACCCTTTTTACTGGTACAAAGCTTTCCATCTTAGTCCTCAGAGGTGACAACTCATCTGCATTTTTAACTTAATCGAGGATAAATGTAGATGTCTATGGGCCACAGCATCCACTTACCATCAGGTGGGATGTGTGTTCGTTTGTCACCTTTATTCTATATAAAAAAATCTTATTCTAACACCTTACAACAAAGGTAGCAATAAGCGGACGCAATGTGGGCGACGTATATAGATTGTATCATTACTTTACTCACAAAGGACTTGCAGCTGAAACTCTGTCACCACCGGTGGTCCTACGCCATTGTCGACTGTGCAGGCGTAGCGTCCACTATGCGACCGCTCTAATCTCGACAACTGTAGCTGAGGGCCATCGGCGAGGCGGACATTTGTTTCGTTCAGATGAGTGTTGTAGGAGTCCACCTGTTGGAAAAGAAATTGTGGCATGGCATTAAATATCAATGACTTCAGAGCTGTGTCATTCATTCATTTCTAGTGAGCCGATCATTCGAGTATAGATTCGTCCTCCGAACCGGGTCATTCGGATCGACCATTCATATGGATCATTTCTTTACTCACTCGTCGTCGAATCAATGTCGTCGGACATTACTATAATCTTTTATGCATGTAAACTGTTCCCACGATACGGGAGAAAATCCTTTATATTAAATTCCTGAAAATCCCTGATAAGGGTAACAAGCGAGCACACAGTTCACCTGATGGTAAGTGGCTACTGTGACCCATAGACCTATCCTATCCTAGACCTATCCTCGTTTGCGAATCAAAATGCAGATGCGTTGTCAACCGTGAGGACTAAGATGGAATGCCTATTTTCCAGTAAAAAGGTCTCCGGTTATCTACACACACCGTACGAAACACAGCAGCATTAAGCTGCTATTACGCTGGTATTCTGTGAGAGCGTGGTCCTTCCCCGGTCGAGCCGGCCCATTCCTGCTACAACGATACAATTAATATAGCTGCAGCATGGCTCTACCACCTGAAGGAAAGCTTATTTTAAAATAATGAAATAGATAGAAATAAAAGATACCATTTTATGCCACGTAACACTAGGCACTGGGTTGCCTGATGCCCTGCATTCCAGCACAGCGGCACCACCACGACGCGCTGCAGCATGTCGAGACTCTGGTGACGCTCTTACACTTGGCGGCACCAGCACTTCAACTGTGTGGACCTGGTCGCGGGAGATGCGGTCTGATATCTGGCAAACGTAGTCGCCTGCATCCTGAAAAGAATAAGCGATTTGACAATCAATTTTGATCTCTGCGACATGTGTCAGAGACATAGCTATATCTTAAAATATATCCAGATTAGCATAATATTATGAACATTTTTTATAATGTATTATTATATAAAATAATATTGGACAGACGTAGTCCTATCCATTCCAATAGATGGTGCCGTTAGTTTCCCCCCAAAACTCCAGATTTTTACAGTGCAAATATAAAATTTATATACTATCTCATCCCATGTATATCATAATGGGCAACAGAGGGAAACAAAAACAGGATATGGGCAGCAGCGTCTTCCTAATTACGACTTAAAATAAAAACTGCGGTTGCCAACCCGCTTGGCAAGCGTGGCAACTATGGCAAATATCCCTCCTGTGAGACAATCTATAGGAGAGACCTATGTTCAGCAGTGGATTTTACTAGGCTATAACGGTAACGCGACTCGAAAGTGACAAAATCTGGATCCGATATGATATATTATGGAATATGAGTTTGAACTTTAACTTGACACCAGTGCCATCTATTGGATCCTAGCCATAAACCATTGTTTCGATATAAACAAAATTAAAAGTAAATATAACCTCAATCTGTCAAGTAATATCGATGTTACATGATCACTAACAGAAGCAGCACCGGTTATACAGGGTTATTTTTCAAAGAGTAACCAAATTTTATACTTAAGTTCAAATAAATATATGAATGTTGATATACCGTTATTGCACTTTAAGAAAATACGAGTAAATAAGGTTTCTATCTTTATGAAAATATCTCAAATTGAATGTGATTTATGGGCAACAACTATGTGTTCGCGCGCTCCTCTGTGTGCGATTCTATTCACAACATTTTCTGCCAACCGATCGACCCTTATAAATGTGTGCGTGCGTAGTAAAACAGTAGGATTTAGATATTTATGAATGGCAATCAGTTAAAATAATGCTACCACACATTCTGAATTTATAACATAAAAAGGACAGAATGTTTGAGATTATTTTTAATAATATTTTCTTCATTCCCCTATATCACTTATTCTGAACCTTTTCCGCAAATTTGGCTGTATAATGCAAAATAAACCTGTATATTACCAAATGATGGCAGCGTAAGAGGATCACCTTATATCACGGAGCAAATACAAAGAGGAGATGGCATAAGCAACTGTGCACTGTGATAAGTTTACTAGTTTAGAGACGGAACACGTGTCATGTTATCAACGGTTTTTTTTGTTTTTCCTAATGTAGTGGTGTTGGGATTAGTGTTGACTGAGATAGTTTACACAATTGAGGGAGCGCGGGAGGTTCTCTTCAAATCAAGTAATACATTTTTTTTAAACGTAGATTTTATTTTATTACGTGGACTTAGCTGATTAATTTGTAACACGTTTAATATAATGAAATTCCGCAATATAACATTTGGTTGTATCATTTTCATATAACTGTTAGACGTGTTTTCCTGATTAGGCAGTCTGATTAGTAAGTACTGTCGCTACGGAACAGTTTGAGTCTATTGTTGCTTCTGGGATACGGCTAGAAGGATCAATGAGCAATTATACTCGCTCTTCGATCCGGCTCGAAAGATCAAACAATCGGCATTGTACTAGCTCTTTGATACTTTAAGCCTACAGCCTATTGATGTTTACCAGTGCTTCTTCTTCATCAGGCCGTAAAAGCCTACACCGGGGAATAGGTCTTGCAGTACCAAATGCCAGATAGGACCTCTTAATTTAAATAATATGAAGTAAATTCTATGTCCTATACAAAGGACATTGGGTCTCACGAGGATTCAGCAAACGTATCGTAGGTAGGTCATGTTAGGTTGGATAAGGTTAAGTGAGGTAATATTAGGTTAAAAAAGTCAAATATATTCAGTAGTTAGGCCACAATAAACACAAAACACAGCAGCATTAAGTTATATAAGATATATATATCTTATAGCCATGATATCTACATCATGCTGCATCATTGCCACTATGAAGACTTTATGCCCTGTACCCAAAGAACCCGGATTTAAAAAAACCAACCTTCAGCTTTTGAATTTTAGGGGCCATTTTGCACAGAGAACACAATATATATGTGAACTATATATATATATATATATATATATATATATATATGTATACAAATATTCCGACTTACTCACAACAGTTTATAACTGTCGCGTTCCATATTCCTCAGAACTTTTATCATTTAATCCGTAGGCTTACTGAATTTCCGTCAGTGCCGAGTTTCTCTGAAAAAAGTTTTTTTTTGCTAAACTCGGAACGCGCGTTGTAGTGAATTTAAAAACTTTTCCCGCCTGCGAAAATTGATATGCGAGAGATCTATTATATCCAACGCAATGTTTTTGTACCCAACGTACTTGTACGCGTAGACAAAAGATCACGCTGTTTGGGAAGTTTCGAATTACTCGTTCCACAACGTTGTTTTTTAAATACCGCACAATATTTACAATCATGGCGTGCAAGAGAATTGGCCACCGCAGCGAGAGACAGGAGATCTGAAGTAGTATATTCCTGTTAAGATCTTATATAAAAAAAATCGGTTGCCAACTTGCCTGTTAGGGATCATAACTGTGGCAAATATATATGTGAGGAAATTATTAGAGATTTCATATTTATACAAACACCTAATTTTACATTTAACTTACAATAAATATTTTGAATTTCAATTTGACTTTGTGTGTGTGTGTGTATGTGTAAACTTTTATTAAATATTAACCCCCGACAAAAACAGGGACGTGTTATGTTTGTAGTGTGTATTTGTGTGTCTGCTTGTATGGTACAAGCAGTATAGCTCCTGAACGGATGAACCGATTTTAACCGACTTAAAAAAATCGAAGATTCTTAATTCGAGTGTATGTTTTTTCTACCGACTTCAAACAGAAGGAGGTAGTCAATTCGACTGTATGTTTTTGTGTGTTACCTCATAACTGTTTTCTGGGTGAACCAATTTCGATGATTGTTTTTTTATTTCATGCTTCTCACGTGGTCCCATATAAATTTGACCAAGGCTTGATCAATAGTATTTAAGTAATTCTTAATAATGTATATTGAATTCGGTTGTACAAAATTTTTAATTTTTAATTATTTTTCTTTTTATACGATAAGGGTAACAAAAGAGCACACAGGCCACCTGATGGTAAGTGGTTGCTGTGGCCCATATACATCTACATCTATCCTCGATAAAGAATCAAAATGCAGATGCCTCTTTTTCAGTCAAAAGGGTTTCCGGTTTTCTACACATTTCACGGTCTGCTATTTAACGCTGGTATTCTGTGAGAGCGTGGTCCTTCCCCGGTCGAGCCGACCCATTCGTGCTGCAACTATACTACTAATGTAGCTGCAGCATGGCTCTACCACGTAAAAGATTGTATGTATGGTACGCGATAAATTGGCAAATTTTGAACCAATTTTGATAATTCTTTCTTAATTAAATAGGTTATGCTTTAAGGGCGGTGCTATATAAATTTGGAGAAAATATTTCACCCCTGAGGAAGGCAAATAAATAACTTCTTTTTAGCAATTTGAAGTCGGTATTTACATCTTTGTTAAAATATATAATTATGAGTAAATTTTTTCGTTTGAAAGGTGTCTTATTCGAGAATGTTCTTAGCTATATTACAAGAAAATCTATTCAGCCGTATGAAGAGAGGACCTCTTTTTGTTTCGGGCATTTAAAAAATATTTTAGTTATATATCTTGTTCTCTGTTACCGATTTTGTGGTTTTCTCACTGTCTTAAGGTTGAATGGCAAAGAATGCTTTAAGAATTAAGTCCGCTGTAAGGTTCAATAAAGATTAAATAAATAAATGTTTGAAATAAAGCTTCCATCGCCTTTTTAAATGGACCAAATTGTTATACCGCATTTCGAGTACCTACATTCTTAAGGGTTTTGTTGGAAGCAGATTCTCAAGAATCGATCTTGTAAATCGGAAGAATACGGCTGTCATCCACGTCTTTCGGTATGGGTTGGTTCAAGTTTTTTCCTCTGTCATTTCATTTATATAAATAAAATAATAGACGATTGCAGTTGTGCGCGCATCACGGAAATACTAATGGATACATTGCAATTAGGTTTACTAAGCTTTATTCCTTTGACACTTGGCCCTTATTTAAAAAAATATTTCGATATCTTCATTTAATGTAAAATTATTAAAGTTTTACGAAACAACGATTTTTATAAGTACCACTTGTTCAGTGATGTGTGTAAGCAACGCGGACGAAGTCGCGGATGTCAGCTAGTAATAAAAAAAAAGCCGACTTCTTATTCCTAAAAAAAACAACATACATTCTGATGTCTGATTGATAAATTATATGGTATTTGAATAGTTTAAATGTAAATAACGCCACATTAATAGATCCTGTCCAGGCAAAGCCGGGGCGGATAACTGTATAAAAAAAAACATTGTTCAAATTCATAAGGCTAATGTCAAGCACATAATAGTCTGTGGTCAAACAGTCGCACAGAGTAGAGATTGTCGCCATTGTTTTATATATATATTAATGTACAGTTGGAAGCATAGATAATACGTGTATATACTGAGAGTTTAAAGTGAACTACAGCTTGCTTAGTAATCATCCATCATCATCATTACAGCCCTTCACAAGTCCACTGCTGAACATAGGCTCCTCCAAAGAATGCTACAAAGCATGGTTCTGAGCCACCTGTATCCATCGACTTTCTGCATGTCTCACCAGGTCGTCGCTTCGTCTAAGTGGCCGCCACCCGTGAACCTTTCTTCCCCATCGGTTGTCAGTTCTTTGAGCTATATGGCCGGCCCATTGCCACTTTAGCTTACTAATCCGTGGGGCTATGTCGGTTCCTTATCGTTTTTAAGTCTATCATGCAGAGAAACCCCGAGCATAGCCCAGTCCATAGCTCGCTGGGTGACTTTGAGCTTCCTCATACGGCCAGTAGTGAAGGACCACGTACCTTAATAATCTGTGCATCAATCTATACAAATAAATAAAATTGGAGTGTCTGCTTTTAATGTCAAAATAACAACTTATAATTAAATGTATATATATATATATATATATATATACGGTAAATATAACAAAAACACAATTTTTAAAATTTTTGTCTGTCAGTTTGTTCCGGCTAATCTCCAAAACGGCTGGACTGATTTTGACGAGATTTTCACTGGCAGATAGCTGATGTCACAAGGAGTAACTTAGGCTACTTTTATTTTAGAAAAATGATTATGGTTCCGCGCAAAAAATTAAAACCCCAAATAACACGCGGGCGAAGTCGCGGGGAACAGCTAGTCTATACATATAAATAAAATTGAAGTATATATGTAAAGTATTTTTGACGTCAAGGGGTTCTTTGCATGCCATTAACATATGAATTACTATTGTTAAAATTTTCTCTGTCCGTTTGTCTGTATCACCGGCATAATTTTCACAATGGCTCTGAACTGATTGCAATGAAACTTTACCAACAGATAGAAAGCTACACCAAGAGCTATCTCGGCTGTATTTTATCCCAAAAAATTGGAGATTAATAATTTAAAATTAAAAATTTTGTATAACCGACTTCATAGTATCAAATATTAAAGCTAAAGGTACTCCTCTATATACATTCTTCGAGAATTGGTTTAAAATCAATAGGAAACAAAAACGTAAGAAGGCTTCTAAAAATGACGAAATTGTTGGAGAATTGTCTTGTTTCCTTCTGATAGTGAAGATGAAACTGGGGACTTTAAGATAACTGAGGAAGAAGATAAACCTAAAGCGAAAGAGAAGAAGTTAAAGAAGAAAAAGTAAAACAAAGGCAAAGCAAATATTAAGAAGATGGAGCAAGAAGAAGAGGATACAGGTGATAAGCAAGATATATTACAAGATTTTAGTGTCAATATAAATTATTAAGAATAACTCAAAAACTATTGGTCAGACCTTGATCAATTGTATGGGACCACATGAGAAGCACCAGCTTTCAAATAAAAAAAAGAATTATCGAAATGGGTTCCCGTAGATAAAAGTTATGAGGTAACACACATAAAAAAAGAGAACATACAGTCGAATTGAGTACTGTTTCCTTTTTGAAGTCGGTAGAAAAGTAAATAACGTAAAATTGATAAACAAATGGTAATTGATTATTAAATAAAACTATTTTTTCGGATTGTATTCAAATTCAAATTTATTCTATCTATCTATCTATCTTCTATTTTATCTTCTTCTATTCTATCTTCCGGTGTGCAAACTACTTAAATACAAGATTTTTTTTATAATTAAAATGGAATATTCTGATAATTACATTAGCATAATATAACCCTATTTGTATATTTGCACTACTAACATAATAATAATTCACTAAATAATAATATAATAAAGGTAATAATTAAAACTGTAATGTCAAAATAATAATGTCAAAACGAGTATAAATTCTTATGTCTTAAAATTAATAACATAGATAAAGTTGTGTTTCGTTTAATAAATTTAATAGTTAAAATTTAAAAATTGACAAACAAATAATCGTCAATATCATAATACGCGTTTTTGGTTAAAAATGTGTTTAGTTGTTTCTTAAAAATGTAAAGGCTCTTAGACTCTCTTATGTATTTAGGTAAATGGGTACACAGACGAGGACCCATGCAGAATACGCTTTTTTGCAACAAAACAGTCTTACTATGTATTGGGATGACGCAATTTATTTTTAAGACGCTGGACATTTAGTTTTTTGTAAAACTTAAGTTTTGACGTACAAATAAGATCTCTAAATAGAATTATCGCGTTTGTTTTGCGCATTTTTAATTCCCGATGTTTCGGGTGCCTTACAGCACCCATGATCACGAAGGAACTGTGTCTAGTGTCCAATCCAATACGATGAACTATTTATTAATACGAAAAAAATCGTTAAAATAGTTTTATTAAATGTGTACTTCATGTAAATATAAGAAACCATTAGATCTTTGATTATATTAAATCTACATAATGTCTAAACAATAACATTAACTAAATTACATTCTAAATATCAAGTTAATAAATCTTATCCGGGAAAAGCAGGGGCGGGTAGCTAGTAAGAAATAAAAAAATAAATAAATAAAAGGAAACATCGTCCTCGAGATGATTTATAGGATTATCTTTTGTACATAAAATGCAAACAGAGGTCAGTCCATTAGAGCCGACCCCGGGTAAGTCCCGGTTATAGTAATTTATATTAACTAATGGAACAGGAAAGAGGATTATGTCCGCTAGAGAAGCGCTTTATTTTGCTAGGAAAAGATATTAAGTGTAAACGATTTAGTAAGCGTTCACCGTACACAAAGTGTTTTTCGTTATTGAAAAGCTTTAGTAATTAGGGCTAATAATTTTCACCTCACTAGATGTCGCTAGTTGACACTGAAATGAGTTTTTTGTTACACAAAGTCATTTGAGAAGTTAGTTTTAAATAAAAGTTTATCTGTTTCTAGAGTATTATTAGGTTTATTAGTTTTTAATCTAATTAATATAAATTATATCTAACAATAAGGAGTTTTGGCGGGAACTTGACCGGTGGCGGATTGCTACTCCTGTATTATTGTTTAAATAATGGTTTGAAGTGTTTTTTGATATGTAAAAGTGGTGCGTATTAAATGTCTGCGGATATAAACTATCAGTGGAAACGGAGAAACAAGTGCTCCGATAGTGATGTGAATCTCAAGTTAAGGTGTCTGTCTGCTTAGGCGCCTTGAGATACTATCTCCAACTGTCTGCTGGCTCCAGTTGCCGTCAAAATTTCCCAAAAACTACGCAATGTGGCGCATCAACATATTGACATAGACATAGACATAGACATAGACATATGTTTTATTAGCATCAATACACACACAAAATATACATTTAGAAATAATGAGACATACATACAAGGTAGTTGAAAAACATAAATAAAAATAAAATAAATTGCGAGGCAGTGTACAGGAATTGATACTTAGATAAATGAAGACATTGCTTAAAAGACAAGCATCCAAGTCAAAAATCTTAATAAGAAAAACCAACAGTACAGAATGAAACATTGACCTATAGATTTTTCGAACAAATTAACTTTCCGCATTGGAATCAGTCAAATATTACACCTCATTTTTAAGTCGCGCCGCCCTGGTGGCTGAAAGAATCATTATTTACAAGTATTTTGATGTACATCTATTGGCGCGCCTTGTCAGTATAACTGACTCATAATGCCGTGCAATGTTGCTATCGTGGAAATCTGAGCTGCTATATGTCAGTCTGGTTTGCCGTATTTTCAGGAAAAAAAACTAAATTGCCGAATTAAAAAAAATTATTCAATTTCGGTAATGTTAAACCTACAGTCTATATCTACATTCTGGTGCTGAGCACATGCCTCCTCCATTACTGAAGGGTTTTAGGGCGAGTAAATGTGTGCAGTTCTAATACGTGTTCATAGAGTTCACATGTTTTCGATTTTTTTTAATAAAATTAGGTCATACACAGCCCACATTATGGTAACTGGATGCTTTTGCCCATAGACATTTACATTTATCCTCGATTAAGAATCAAAATGCAAATACGCTGTCACCCTTAAGGATTAACATTGAATGCGCCGTTTCTAGAAAAAAGAAAGCAGAATTAAGCTGTTATTTTACGCTGGTATTCTGTGAGAGGTCTTCACCGGTCGATCAGACCCGTTCGTCCAAAACTATAATATAGCTGCAGCATGGCTCTACCACGTACAGTGTACAGCGGAATTTACTATGTCACGGCGGACTTTTACCGGTTTGATGAGGAAGAGAATGCATTTACAGCGCAAATATATTTTCTGATGGTTCTTAGTGTTCTACATCTACTAGATGTAGTCATAAGGACCGACGTTACAAAGAACGTCGGTGGGAAAGAAGGTTTTTTAAGTGGTGGTTTCCCCTAATTAGATGTAATGACAACCTGATGTCCAATGCACCGCTGGATATATTTCCAGTAGTGTTCGGTGTAGTTGTTAGCATTAACTTAAACAAAATTAAATTAAATTAATGGATAGAAATGTATGTAATACCATATGCCAGAGGAGTCACAAACAAGGTTGGCTACATCTTGAAGTGAGCTTCCATTAAAACATACTACAAACCGCCGAAGAAGATTGATAAATTTGTTTGTACGTAGTAGAGCCACGCTGCAGCTATATTATGGTTGTAGCACGAATGGGTCGGTTCTATCGCGGTAGGACTAAGCTCCCATAGAATACCAGCGTAAAATAGCACCTTAATGCTGCTGTGTTTCGTATGGTTAGCGTAGAGAACCGGAGACCCTTTTTACTGGAAACGAGGCATTCCATATTAGTCCCCAGGGGTTACAAAGCATCTGCATTTCGATTCTTAATCGAGGATAGATGTCTATGAGCTACATCATTCACTTTTTCAGGTGGACTGTGTGTTCGTTTGTCACCCTTATTCTATAAATCATTCTTTAAGTGTAATATCCCTCTACAAGATGCAGGAGTGTACAAGCTTGATTGCGAATGTGGTCTCTTTTACATAGGACGAACAAAAATATCTATTAAAACCCGCGTAAAAGATCATAGAGCTGACACGAAGCACGGCCGCTCAGGGAAGTCTGCAGTCTGAGAATATATTCAAGATCGTCCCCGCCATTACATCGGATATGACAAACCACAAATCCTATCAAAAGAACAACGATTCCTTTTAAGCATGATATGAAAGGTGAAATTAAAAACATCCAATTTCAATAGAGAAGATGGATGGGTGCTGCCATCTGCTTGGGATCCTATAATTCACAAAATTAAATCCCAAATCAAGCATACCACTGCATGACTTCAAGATACTGTAAGCTCGTTCTGCGTAGATTGGACCAAAAATTAATGTTGAAAACCTGAAGGTGGAACTAACTATGACATCGGGATGTCAAACATCTCAATCCCCGTGACCATGGGTAGTGTAAAGCACCCGAAACGTCGGGAATTAAAAATAAATAAATTAAACGCGGTATAATCCGTAAAAATAGTTTCAATTAATGTGTAGTATTCGCGTAAATATAAGAAATAATCACGACTGAACTGCTCCTAAACGGTAGGACCGATTTTTTTTGTGTGTATTGGAGGGAGTGAATCTATGGCATACAGGGGGATGGCATAGATTCACAATTTGACCCGGTAGGTGGCACTGTTGTCATGTTCCAGAAATCATTCGTGCGAGGTCGGGGCAAATGGCTAGTTTATTATATAATAAATAATTCTAAATTATTTATTATAGAATATAGCCAGTATATATTATAATGGAATATAGGCATTATATATATTTTATATAATTGCAGTAAATCCCACCCGTTATCTACAAAAGTACCTTAATCTGGCGCTCTATTTTTAGGGCTTCTTTGAACATTGCGTTTTAATCCAACATTATACCATAATCACTAGGTTACTGACATAGATTAACCCCGTTTAACACGTTGCTATGTGCTATCGCTATATTACAAGTACACTAGTACGAATCGTGCTAAAAGCACTCTAGCCTATAAAAAATGAAATATTATTTAAAAAAAATAATATTATTTATACTTTTAAAAATGACTCTTCATCTCGTCTATCCCGTTGTGGAGTTTTAGCAGGAATTTGAACGGTGAAGGATTGCTGCTCTTGTATTATTGTGCTATGCTTCTTCTTCTTAATAACTGGCTTTACGGCTCTGGGATCTAGCCCTTCTGAGCCTGAAGTTACAATATTATATTATAATAATTATTCTTCAAAGTATACTGCTTCACAATATGTTGAAGCGTCACATTGTGCAGCCCTTGGGAGATTTTGACGGCAACTTGAGCCAGCAGACAGCTGACATTTAGCAGCGATGGTATCTCAAGGCGCCTAAGCAAACAGGCACCTTATTTTGAGAATCACATCACTATCAGAGCACTTGTTTCACAGTTTCCACCAATAGTTCACATGCGCAGACACTTAATACACAAAATCGCACCACTTTTACATATCAAAGTCCACTTCAAACCATTATTTAAACAATAATACAGGAGCAGCAAACCGCCGCCGGTCAAGTTCCCGCCAAAACTCCTTGTGCTATGCTAATGTCCTTCATACTTTAGTAAAAATTGAAGTGACAAAGGAACTTAGGTACATTCTTCCTGATAGTGAGTGACTTTAAAGGTGGCTATATATAGGCTATATGAAAGTCACTATTATGTTTAAATTACCACTGGTTCGAAAGAAAACCTCTGTCCTGGGAAGAACTAGCAAGAAACCTAACGAGACTTTTTTTTAAAAATAACAGTTTACAATTCTTTATGTTACACAACAACACAGAACAAATTAGAAATAACCTGGTAGCGATCACATCACTCCCAGGGGTTATTATCATCCATAACTTCGTTTATATTATAATAACCCTTTTTATACAAACCTAGTTTAGTAAAGTTTTTGGAAGAAACTTGGAGTGACGGCCTTGTAAGATATGCAGTTATACGATGGATGCTGGTGGCTCCGGAACGCGTTTTGTGGCATATCTTGAGCAGGGACTATGTTCAGTAGTAGACTGCAGGGCTGTAGTAATGATGATGATGATGAAAGCACGTGATGAAGGTGCAAACTTAAATAGATTTGTCCTGGTGTACGAAGACGCCTAGTTACCGTTTTATCGATAGATATCTAGATAGATAAGAACCTCGCAAAACAATATGGTAAAATTTTATACGTGGTTGAGCCACGCTGCAGCTATATTATGGTTATAGCACGAATGGGTCGGCTCGACCGGGGAAGGAGCACGCTCTCATAGAATACCAGCGTAAAATAGCAGTTTAACGCTGCTGTGTTGCGTATGGTGAGTGTAGAGAACCGGAGACCCTTTTCACTGGAAACGAGGCATTCCATCTTAGTCCTCACGGGTGACAACGCATATGCATTTTGATTCTCAATCGAAGATAGATGTAGATGTCTATGGGCCACAGCAACCACTTACCATCAGGTGGACTGTGTGCTCGTTTGTCACGCTTATCCTATAAAAAAAAAACATGTACTTGCTTAATATTTTTTGATACAATTAGTAAAGGCTTTTAAATAGGTATTACATAAACAAAATTCTACCAGGCGAGCATAAGTGCGTAAGCTCCACATAAATTACGATAATAACACCGCACAGATTAATAATAGCTGCAATTACACGAACAGCAGGAATTAATCTGTCGACCGTTGACCCATACACAGTGATGTAATGGTGGCTTATCCGCTTAGAGATGCGTAAATGCGATATTATGAAACCCCGGTAGCGACGGCTCAGTTTGCTGGTTACAGATAATTATAAAATACAGCCCCCTGAATGTGAATTTACTATCGTATCGGTATCATAGCGTAATCGAGATAATTTGTATTACTTGCACCAGGAGCGCTGTTCAAATTATTTTCGAACGAAGTTCCTTATCGGACGGTAGGAATTTGGCGGATGGGGCCTAGGCGAGAGTGTTAGATTTTTCCGTCACGGCCCCTTCTGACGTATTGTAGACGGCCTTGGCGGCTATAAGGAAGCGAAATGCAATCATACCCATCTCCCACGCACTTTTCTTATCTTGCCACAAAAGAAATATTATTTTATTTTAAATGACGCTTCATTTTAATAGACGCTAGTAATTCGACGTTTATCAATAATAATATACTATGAAAGGAACTTCGTTTCAACCGAGTGTTCCACGACAATCACGCATGTTTTATTTTTATACATTTTAAATATTTTTTCCATACAATTTCAGTCAATGACGATACGAAAAGTTGTGCTGAGGACTTCTACTCTTGCTATGCGGATGACAGCACTGGTGATGCTCTATACACCGGCCGTGCCAATATTTCTCGGGAAAACGTCGCCGAGTACCGGAACAAACTTGTGTCTGAAGTCGAGTCTATGCTGGACAAAGTCTCGGATTGGGGGCGACTAAATCTAGTCCAGTTTAATCCTCAGAAGACACAAGTTTGCGCGTTTACCGCTAAAAAGAACCCCTTTGTCGTATCTCCTCAGTTTCAAGGTACTCCCCTTGTTGCCTCAGTCAGTATCGGAATCCTCGGCGTCGACATATCGAGTGACGTCCAGTTTCGTGTTCACATGGAAGAGAAGGCCAAATTGGCCTCTAAAAAGCTTGGCGTGCTCAGCAGAGCGGGACAGTATGTCATGCCGGCACAACGCCTGCAACTTTACAACGCGCAGGTTCGGCCTCACATGGAATACTGTTCCCATCTCTGGGCTGGAGCTCCCCAGTACCAGCTCCTTCCACTTGACCGCATCCAGCGCAGAGCGGCTCGAATCGTCGACGACCGAGTCCTTTCCGATCGGCTCGATTCATTGGCGCTGCGAAGAGATGTTGCATCTCTTTGCATTTTCTTTCGCATTTACCACGGGGAGTGCGCTGAGGAATTGTTCGGATTAATCCCAGCCGCCAAATTTCACGAACGCACATCGCGGCAGAACTCCCGATACCATCCACACCATCTGGATGATTGGCGGTCCACCACTGTGCGATTTAGAAGATGTTTTCTTCCTCGCACAATTTTCTTGTGGAATAGTTTACCACCAGCGATTTTTCCGGACCGATACGACTTAGGGACCTTCAAGAAAAGAGCCTACTCCTTTTTAAAAGACCGGCAACGCATCTGCAATTCCCCTGGTGTTGCGGTTGTTCATGGGCGGCGGTAGTCACTTACCATCTGGTGAGCCGCATGCTCGTTTGCCCCCTCTCCTATAAAAAAAAACACTACCGGTGATGATACGAAAAGTAAGAAGAAAGAATTCACACTTTTCGTTTACGGGTGGTAGGACTTCGTCTTTTTCTGAGCAGGTCTGTCTGGAATTCATCCCTTTCTGGGTAGGTACCACACTCTGACCTATTTCTGGCTCCAAATACCAGTGTTTGCGCTGCAGTTTTCCGCTCTGAAGCGTAAGGAGAGCCAATATAATCACAGTCTTAGTCGTCAGCGGTGACAACGCATCTGTCGCCTTCGTTGTTTAAGCTTGGCTGTAGGTGTCCACGTACTGCAGTAACCAGTTGCTATCATTTTTTTTAAATAGAATAAGGATAACAAAAGAGTACACAGTCCATCCGATGGTAAGGGGATACTGTGGCTCATAGACATCTACTTCTATCCTCGATTAAGAATCGAAACGCAAATGCGTTGTCACTCCTGATAACTAAGATGAAACGCCCCGTTTACAGTAAATAAATATCACTGGAATACACAGACCACCTTCAGTTGTTGGGGGTTGAGATATCCTCAAATATGAACTTCGGGCGGTTCATTGAGTCCAAGGCCAAAGCAGCTGCAAGGAAGCTAGGAGTCCTTCCAAAGGTTAGTAGTAGGTGAATCAGCTTTTGTTAAGTCAGTGCGCTTCAACATCTTAGGCTACATCACCACTTACTATCAGGTGGGATTGTAGTTAAGCGCTGGCTTAGAATAATATAAAAAAGGGCTTCCGATCTCTACACTTACTATACGAAACACAAGAGCATTAAGCTGTTATTTCACGCTGGTATTTTGTAAGGGCGCTGCTCTTCCCCAGTCGAGACGACCCATTCGTGATACCGGCGTGATATAGCTTCAGTGTGGCTTTACCACGTATAAAAACTGGGTAACGCCACGCACGGATGCTAAAAAGTTTGGTGGGCTCAGCAGAGTGGGACAGTATTTCATGCTGGCACACCGCAACTTTATAAAGTGCAAGTTTGGCCTCACATGGAATACTGTACTCATCTTTGGGCCGGGGCATCCCAGTGCCAGCTTCTTCCACTTGATCGCATCCAGCGAAGAGCGGCTCGAATTCTTAGCGACCGAGTTCTTTCTGATCGGCTCGATTTACTGGCACTGCGAAGGGATGTCGAATCCCTTTGCATTTTCTATCGCATCTACCGCGGGGAGTGCTCTGAGGAATTGTTTGGATTATTTCCAGCCGCAAAATTTCACGAATGAACATCGCGACTAAACTCACGATATTATCCACACCATCTGGATACTTGGTGATCTATTACCGTGCGTTTTACTAGAAATTTTCTTTCTCAACCAACCTCTTTGTGGAATTGTTTACCACCAGCGATTTTTTCGGACCGATATGACTTAGGGACGTTCAAGAATAGAGGTTACTTCTTTCTAAAGACCTGGTAACGCACTTGCATTTCCCCTTGCAGTTGTTCATGGGCGGCGGTAGTTACTTAGGTACCATCAGGTGAGCTGCATGCTCGTTTAACACCTATGCTATAAAGAAGCCTTTCAGCGACACCACCTTTCTTGGTTGCATCAGAAGAATCACAACAACGGACAGAACCACGATACTGTCTTAGCACTCGTAGAATGACTAAAGCGAAATCTCTCGCGCTCGGCACACACATTGAACTTTATACTGCACAAACGAGTGGGGGTTTCCCGATCTACCCTCAATTCTACCTCGCCACCATCGATATGACAGTTAGAGAGACGCAACGTCTCGCTAACTCTTGATCCAATCGGTATTTTATAGACGCGTCGACAAATAATTAAAAATTTGAAATTAAAACTACAATCCAATGCCTACCTAAAACTAAGTACCTAATTGTACTAACACAATGAATGAAATTACTTAAGTATCTATATTAGGTGTCTACCTGCATAAATAAAAAAAATATAACTACACTCGACATGGGAAAGTCTTTTGACCTTGAAGTGATTGGTTTGGTTGGGCTCAAAATCAAATGGGTTTTCAATCGAGAATTTCTCAGTTGCATATTTAAAATAATTTAATTTTTTAATTTTTTTTAAATTAATTTATTCATATTAAATTTAAAATAATAATAAACATCGCCAAACTGTGCAACAGTTTGTTGGCGATAATGGCGCTCTTTTGTTGCGTTGCGCTTATTAATATGTATTTTATGTTACATACATATTTATCTTAGGTATATTTATTACAATAAATATCTCTAACTTTAATTGATACATATTATAGGTAGTACGTTACACTTTTAATAGGAATGCATCTTTCAGTCTTTTCTTTAATGTTACAGTGCTTATGTCTTTGGACGTATCTCTTATAAAATCTATTCTATTAAATATTAGCGGAGTTAAATATTGCCTAGTTCTCTTACCATAATAGTTTCTTATGTGTGGTATAACATATTTACCATTCTTAACTTGCCTGGTACGATATTTATGCGTTATAGGTTGTTTATATTTATTTATTTTATATTGTTCTAAAGCAATTAGGTAATCTACCTTTTCATGTACCGGAAGTATTTTACATATATTTAATAATTTGTCATAATTTGTTTTACACTTTAATTTTACTTTTTTACTTACTAACTACTTAAGTAGTATATTCTGTAAATGTTTTATACGATCTAACTGTGTTTTGAATGTTAGCCCATAACTGCTCAATTCGTAATTGATTACCGAGTCAACCAGTGCATAATACAGTACGTACAAGAATTTTCGATTCATGAAATTGCTTAGGTAAAAGAATCTACCCAGTATTGATTGCAATTTATTACATACACCATTGACGTGAAGTTTCCAGTTCATATTATTATCTACTATCAGACCTAAGTATCGGTATTTATCTATAACATCTATGTTTGTGCACTGGCAGCCAGTTTCATTGAGGTGTAGACACTCGTATGTATGACCAATTATATTTATGTAAAATTTACTTTGCTTAAGGACGTTACTGTGGGGTGAACTTATATACAAAGCCTTTGTTTTAGCTAAATTCATAATTATACCGTTATCATGTGCCCATTTAATTATATTTTCTAAGTCCTCCTGTATGTATTTTTGTGCATCACTCGTATTATTGGTTGAGTACATTAGACACATGTCGTCTGCATACATAACCGTCTTACAATGTTATATCACATTAATGACACTATTAACATGCATAATGTACCCAACCGGACCGAAAACCGATCCGGTAGACACTCCAAGACTCACGCTTACATCGTCTCCTGTTATTCCGTCTATCGATGTACATAAGGATCTATTTCGTAAATAGCGTATAAACCATCTGTTGACAGGACCTCTGATACCACATTCATCCATCGCACGCAGTAGTACCTCGTGTTCCAGGGTATCGAATGCCTTTTTATAATCAATAAAAAGAGCAGCGACAAACTTACCCTCATTGAGATTGTTGTTGATATAATCGGTGAATTTCGCAAGCGCAGTGTTCGTGTTGCGTCCGCGACGGAACCCGTGCTGCGCGTCTGATATTATGTTATATTGCTCTAAGTAACAACTTATCTGAACACTATTACTTTTTCTACTATTTTATTTATTACCGATAAAATAGCAATTGGTCTATAGTTACTATAGTTCCCCTGTTTATATATTGGTCGTATTATTGCTTTTTTTAATATATCCGGGTAAACTTCCCAATCCACACTCATATTTATAAATTTAGCTAATATTGGGCGTAGTTTTTATGGAATAATTTAGTTATTCCGTTTTCCATGTGGCACTTTATTCCGTGGGTGGCAAAGGAGACAACTATGTTAAACTCCAGAAAGATCTTGCGATGTCGCTGTCATTATGCCACGATTATGTATACGGGTCGGTCAACAGCTGAGACCTAAATCACGCTATCTGGGCTTCCGAACGTTTCTGCATATATGCAATAAACATGAGCTGTTGTGTTGACATCTTTGTTTTAAGTTGCAGATGTCCGTGACTGCATACTCACCACCGATGTAAATTATCGCGTTTGTTACATTTGTTATGAAAATCTGTTGGTTTTTTTTGGTTAATTTTGATCACGTCGATTAGTATATTTTCAATTACTATCGGAAGTAGTTTAGTAGGTGATAGGGCTACCTCTTTGACTAAGAAATATGAGTGATTGTAATGATTCGCAAATTAAGGTAGGCAAAGGTCTAATACCATACAGTCTAGTCTGTTTTGTATTTTGTTCACTAAACTCCTCACAATATGATGATAAGACAAATTGAGAAGTTCTAAGCAGATCTTTATCTACTTTACCTAACGGAAAGTTGATGAAGATTAATATAATATCTCAAGACCCCTAAGCGGAAAACATAACTTGATATTTATATATCTCAGATAAAACTGGGTAAAACTATTAAACTTGAGTTTCTTGTTAATAGCTTGTTTCAAAATAACACGCTTTATATAGCAACTAGTTTTGAAAGGGCCTGTCTTTATGCTGTGCCGTATGTCCCTGTTACATTTGTCCAGTTTCTGCTACTAATGCAGTGGTAATCTTTCACTACATGCTTATTGATAAATTGTACAAAAAGTAATGTTGGAATTACAAAAGCAATGTTACATTGAAACATTAATACATTTATTATTTAACTTCATTCTTGTGATATCTTGTCAATGGGCCAGCCACATAGCAAGGAGAGCCCACGGGGAAGAAAGATTCTCAAGTGACGGCTACCAGTAAGCGAAGTGTAGGACGGCCCAGGCTAATTGCGTATACACTCTGACGGCCTCTTATCTCTGGGGTACCACATTTAGAGCCGGGGCAGCATCAGAGGCAGTTGAACTGAGCAAGTGGCGCAAATATGAGTCTCTGAGAGATGACTAAATATTTGTGCCATTTGCTGTAGAGACTATCGGTCCGTGGGGTCCACGTGCGGTGGAGTTCCTAAAGGAACTCCATCCGCGGCTGACCGTTGCTGCTAGTGATAAGAGGGCTGGTACTTTTCTCGCTCAAAGGCTAAGTATAGCCATTCAGCGGGGAAACGCAGCCAGCGTTCTTGGCACGATTCCGCGGGGAGTAGGACTATATGATAATTAAGTTACTAGTTATATTTTTTTATTATAGTTTTTAATATTTTTTATTAACTGTGTCTGGAAGTCTGGAATAAGTAAAATTTACGGGAAAAAAATCCGCCATGAATGTATAATGGAAATAAGAAAGAAATAGAGCATATATTAATTTAATAAAAAATGAATTGTTAGTTTATATAACACCAATCTAAATTGCGCAGATTCCTATAATTATTTCAAAGGTAATAAATCACTGATGGCCATAGCGAAGAGCAATAACAAATAAACTATTGGTAAGTCTAATGCCATCAAAAACATAACTTGTAAAAAACACCAAGTCTCGCAACTCAGTTCTTCTACCGTAAAAAGTTGTGAGATCCATGTAATACCAAGTCGGTTAATTTATTCAGTCCCTACTTAAGGGGCCTTCTGTCTGAAGTTATTACGTAATTAGCTAACCTAACAACATCTTATAGTGACCATATAAATATTAAAAATCTTTTATGTTTTAAATACATAGATTGATTTTCGGGCAATTTAGTCTACTTAATACTTTGCGGGAATTTGGTACAACTTCTTAAGACATGTCCCATTCTTGCTTTTTCATTCCGTTGAGCATTTTACAAGTTACCTTTGAACATAATTATATCTAGATACCTACCTAAATCTATTATTCCATTATATTATACATATACAGGTACACTGATTCATTCACTGCTAATGTAACTTTGTAATCCTATATATTTATATAGGATTACAAAGTTATTTATGCAGTTGGTTTGTCTAGAAAACTGGACCTAAATTACAAAATATTTTAATTTTTCCTTGATTATTATCCTAAACACTAATTGTATTCTAAATTTGAAGCTTCTACGTCTGCTAGAAGTACCTTAGAGTTTTGATGATCGGTCAGTCAGGGAGGGACAAAATTAAGAAACTTTGACAGGTTATAATTCATAAACTACTCGTTCAAATTGAATTAAAATTTGAAATATACCGTGTTTATACAATGCATGCTTGGTTGCTGAAAACTCAAGCTTCTAGTTTAATTCACAACGAAGTTATAGGGGGTCGAAAATGGCCTGAATTGCTTCGAGAGAGGGATGGTACGGCCGTGCTGCTTTTTTGTTCGACTTGGCGGGGGCACTGCCGTGGCCCCAGATTGTCCATACCTTAAGTGCATTAAAAATAATATGATTATACCTAAATTTTTTAAAGTAGTTCAAATGAACACAAGTTTTCAATATTATTACTATACTTCCAATTTGCCGATAATTTTAGGTTAAACTTCAATTAAAAAAAGTTTAGAAAATCCAAAAGTGCACGACTCGTAATGATCATATGATAGTGAAAAAATAAAAAAAATGTACATTGTACTTAGTTCTACTCGAAGTACACATTTAAATGTGTACTTTGGTGATTACTACTGGAACGTTACTCCGTCAAGTCCGGAGGTAAGGTCTCATCATAACTAACAAAACGAACCCAAAATCGGCACACCTATTACTACTGGTCGTGGAGTTCCAGTAGCAGTCATCGAAGTCCACCTTCAAGTCACTCTATCAACAAGTCCGGAGGTAAGGTCTCATCATAACTAACAATACGATCCCTAAATCGGCACACCTAGTGCAACTCTTCGAGGAGTTCAAGTCACTCTATCAAGTTCAGAGGTAAGGTCTCATCATAACTAACGAAGCGAGCCTAAACTCAGCACACCTATTACCATTACTACTTTTCGAGGAGTTCCTGTAACATTCTCCGAAGTACACCTTCAAGTCAATCCTTCAAGTCCGGGGGTAAGGTCTCATCATAACTAACATAACGAGCACAATCTCGGCACACCTAGTTCTACTCGTCGAGGATTCTAGTAGCAGATACCGAAGTACACCTTCAGGTCTCCATAAAGTTCAAGAAGTATAAGTATATTTATATATAAATCCTGCGTACTTTTAGCGAAACAAAATATTGTAATAAAAATCTGTGATTATAAATATAATAATAATATCTTACCTTGGTCAAGTATGTATCAAATTACACTTTTGGAATATTTTGTATCTGTACAGATATCGACATTTTTCATCACGAGCCGCTGTAAACAAACGACCACTCACGACGGCGGCTGAGGCCGGATTAAAAAAGTACTCTGTGGCCCGGAGCCGAAGTGAGGCATAGTGTATTTAGTAAAATAAATTAATACAAGGCTGCTCAAAACACCGAAAATTTCGCTATTTCTCAGCCGAAAAAAATAATAAGAACTAAACAAAACAAAATTAAACTGCTATTTACATAACATGACTTCCCACACGATAGATGAAGAGTTTAAAAATAGATTGAGTTGAACAATTGATATTTTCAAAAGTTATCGTGTTTACGCCTCCACGTGGACTTGATAAATCTATACCTTATGCCACTAAAACCGCTTTTTTTATATAAAAATAGCAATTGATCGATTTAAAAAAAAAAGTTAAACAATCATTTATATTTCTGACAATGTGCTGTTTATATCATTTATATGTTCAATATGATTGTTGGATACGATTTCATGCGACAAAACGAAACTTGATTGTTAAACGCTAGTAGAACATAGCTACGGGCTTCGCGCTTAAGGCATGCAATATATATGAAAATATACTTTTTTGTAATAATGGTTTTCTACGTGGTAGAGCCATGCTGCAGCTATATTATGGTTGTAGCACGAATGGGTCGGCTCGACCGGGGAAGGGCCACGCTCTCACAGAAAACCAGCGTAAAATAGCAGCTTAACGTTGCTGTGTTTCGTATGGTGAGTGTAGAGAACCGGAGACCCTTTTACTGGCAAAGAGGCATTCCATCTTAGTCCTCACGGGTGACAACGCATCTGCATCTTGAGTCTTTATTGAGGATAGATGTAGATGTCTATGGGTCACAGTAACCACTTACCATCAGGTGGACTGTGTGCTCGTTTGTCACCCCATCCTATAAAAAAAAACCCTTATCCGAATATAAAATCAGGTATTTGACGAGAACAGGTGTTACAGATGCTCTTTTCATTTTAGATAACCTTCCTAAGCAAGAATATGAAAGATCTTGTTTTAAGCTGTTTCAGTTTCAGCCAGGTTGAAATATATAGGCTCGTGGAATATATCGAACACTATCCGCTCGTGGAATATATCTATATATCTTCTATCTATTACTATAACAAAACTCTAACACAACGTGTCTGAACACGCATCACGCAAAAACCTGTGAACCGATTTGGATGCGTACTTTCACTGGCAGATAGCTGATGCTATAAGGAGTAACTTAGGCTATTTTTATTTTAGGAAAAGAATTAAGGTTCCGCGTAAAGAATGAAAACCCATTCCACACGGGCGAAGTCGCCGGAAACAGCTAGTAGAATATAAAGGATGTTAACTTGTTTAAATTAGTACGATTTTTCTAGTGTAGATGGCGTTGAACGATATATGGATTGCGGTATAAAGACGTAATGTCATAGATGTTTGTGCTATTTAAAAAAAAACATATGTCGTATTACGATAACTATACTTCATTCTGTTACTATGTCTGTTCTATTGCCGCTGTTAAGCACTAGTAGAGTAGAGATTATTATCACATACTATAGCAATACTGCCAGCTCATTTGTGGAGCGACACTGCAGCTATATGAGTTGTAGATATTGAGATATCGAGTGGGTCAGCTCGACCGGGGTTAAGGTTTCTGTGTCTCCGGTTCTCTACACTCACCGTAGAGTGTAGATAACCGGAGACCATTTTTACTGGAAACGAGGTCCTATTCCATTCATTCATCAATGGTGACAAACCCGGACCGGATACGGAAATCTTAATCGAGGATAAATATTGATGTCTATGGGCCACAGCATCCACTTACTATCTGGTGGAATGTGTGCCCGTTTGTCACCCTTATTCTATAAAAAAATTGTCATTATAAAGGGGATTTAAAATAAACGATAAAATCGATCTTGTCATTTTTTATCTGTGCCATCACTTAGGTTTAGCGCGTCAATTTTCGCAACCATCTTGTTACACGTATTGCTCTCCATTGACTTTCAGTATCGACGATGAAACAACAACACGTTTTATAGCCGCTAGAATGGAATAGCTCTTAACTGGATTACGTTGTTTGGGACGAATTACGAAAAAACTGTGGAAAAATTCAAGACAAGAAAAAGACACTTCGCAATATGGCTCGAGATGAATGTATTAAGTCTTTTTATGTAATGAAGCGAACACGTCAAGTTTTTTAGTTAAGTAATTACGCATTTTAATTCAACAACCTTGTTCTTATATTTTTCTATCGTCTTCGAAAAGGAGGAGGTACTTAATTCGACTGTATGTTTTTTTATGTGTGTTACCTCATAATTTTTTTTGCGGAAACCGATTTCGATTTTTCTTTTTTTATTTGAAAGCTGGTGCTTTTCATGTGGTTCCATATAAATTTGATCAAGGTCTGATCAATAGTTTTTGAGTTATTATTAATCATTTATATGGAAGCAGGTTGTACAAAAAATTTTATTTTAAATTATTTACTTCCTTTTTCAGTCGACGTCAAAAAAAAAAAACAGTTTCTCAATTTGACTGTATTTTTTTTCATGTGTGTTACCTCAGAACTTTTCTCTAGGTTAAACGATTTTGATGATTCTTTTTTATTTGAAAGCCGGTCCCATACAAATTAAAATCAATTAAATTTAATCAAGATTTGACCAGTAGTTTTTGAGCTATCCTTAATATTGCGTATTTAATTGCCTTCGACTAAATTGATGATGTTCTCATTTTATTTATGTTGAAGTCGGTTGTATAGGATTTTAAAGTTTATCACTTGTTGGTTATTATATTTTTTTATGTTATGTGGGTCTGTAGAACTTATCACAAAAAATATAATATGCTAACTGGGATATAATTTTTTTTTATAAAACTGAAGTGACAAACGAACTTACACTCGACCTGATGGTAAATAGAAAACAGAAAACTATAACGAAAGAGTAACTTTAGAAAAACTTCTAGGTCCTCCACCTCGAGGTTATGACGTCTCTCCGACATACCCGGATGGCACCCACGGAGTGATAGATGCTTTAACTCTGCCATTTCACGATATTTTTTTTTATATAACAAGGGTGACAAACGAGCACACAGCCCACCTGATGGTAAGTGGTTGCTGTGGACCATAGACATCTACATCTATCTTCGTTTACGAATTAAAATGCAGATGCGTTGTCACACGTGAGGACTAAGATAGAATGCCTCTTGTCCAGTAAAAAGGATCTCTAGTTCTCTACACCCACCATACGAAACACAGCAGCATTAAGCTGCTATTTTACGTTGGTATTCTGTGAGAGCGTGGTCCTTTGCCTATACTATTAATATAGCCGCAGCATGGCTCTACCACGTAAATTGTATATTGTTTATTTTTGAAACCGTTCTCCTCTATCCTGGAGGTAGTTTACAAATATAAAATGCGAAGAAAAAAAACATCCAGATCCGGGATAATTATTTGTAGGCCATAAAAATCTTGTTCCGTGCAGGATTCGAACCCGCGACCCTCTGCGCCCCGATTCAAAGTCAAACCACTGCGCTATGGAGTCGTTAAGGTAAATGTAGAATTAGAGTAAGTATAATTTACTTTTCGACTCAATTTTGATCATTTGACATCAAGCCTTTAATTTCGGAGGCTCCATTTAAAACGTGATTATATACTCTTGGCCCCATTATCGGAATAATTGAAAAGCTTTCAAAGGAAGGTTTCCTTTGATATATTTCCATAGTGATTTATGCGACTGAGCGCTCGCGTTTAATTTCGTATCATGCCAGCAACTTTTTAGATCCCCCGCACGAGTAATATTGCCATCTAACAAAAACTAAAGTCGCCAGATCAGTTCCGAAATGTTGCCAAATTGGGCTAAATTCGACAATTGAAAAGTTGCCAGAAATTGTTGAGTATAAATTATTGTAGTAAAAACATTTAATTTCCTTTTTTTTTAAAAATAAATTAATATTATTAGGGCAAGGAAATGTCCGCCGCGCTACCACAATGCGTGTTGGCGAACTTCACATGTCTTCGAAATATTATTTCTTATTTCTCAGACATGCAGGTTTCAGGTCTGACGATGTTTTCCTTCACCGCCGAGTACGTGGTAAATCAGCACCTATAAAATTGCAATTAACAATTTTATAGGTGCTGGTGGGCATAGATCACAGGTTGCTCGGGTACTGTGAAATTAACAGCGAGTGCTAACCATTTGAGCTGCCACGGTTCTAAATATTTCCATGCGGAATATTATCGACAGTTAACAGGACACTGTCACACCAAGCTTAGCTAAACCTTACTTATCAGAAAAATAAAACAAAATTATCAACTGGAGTCCAAAAATGGCTTACTCAGAACTCGTCTAAAGTGACACTTGTATTGAATATGTCTAAATCCAACGATTGTGACACAGTATTAAAATTCTTGCGCACACGGTACATACGGGGTTATTCTTCGAAAAGTAGGCAAATTTTAAACTTAAGTTCAAGTATATAAATAATGATATACCGTTATTCCAGCTTTTTGAAAATACGAGTAAATAAGGCTTATATTTTTCTTTGAAATTATTCCAAATTGAACGTGATTTATGGGCAGCAACTACGCGTACGTGCGTTCTTCTGTGTGCGATTCAATTCACAAACTTTTTTGCCGACCGATCGACCCTTACGAATGTGTGCGTGCGAAGTAAAATAGTAGACAGTTAAAATAGTATGTGTAGGGTGAAAGGAAAATGGGAGATCTCTCGCCGGGCAAGGTGTTCTGCCCAGGGAGCGGCCAACGCTCCGATTGGTAGTTCGGAGCTATTCTATATATGCTGCTTTAACTTCGGAACTGTGTTAGTGCGATTTAGGATTCGATGTGTTTCGCTTGTGGCGTGACGACAGTACCGCCACATGACCCCCCCTGCTCATACCGGAGGTCGATAGTGCAGTCTAGATGTCGACGAATTGGCAAGTGCCAGGGAATTGCCTTGTAAGTCTGCGGTGAGTCGAGAAGAAGGCAAGTAATCTGCGAGAGTGCCTTGAAGCAGAGGCGAGCAGTGAGGCTCAGAGCCGTGCCGAACACTGTAGCGCAGAGAGTAGCTTGAAGGAACAGGAAGCATTATTATTCCAGTGCTGCGATGAACCTATATAAAGCTAGATGGCTTTGCAGAATGTGAAGACTGCAGACAATATCTGCTTGGGAGCGAATGAATGGGGTACTTGAGGACGATGACGAAGGTTTGAAATTGTAGTTCCCGAAGGTTTGTTGGTTGCGTGTTCATATCACGTCCGGGTCACCACTGTGACGGGTGGAAGGAAAAGCGGAGATCTCCCGCCGGGCAAGGTGTTCTGCCCGGGGAGCGACCAACGCTCCAATAGGTAGTTCGGAGCTATTCTATATGCTGCTTTAACTTCGGAACTTTGTTAGTGCGATTTAGGCTTCGATGTGTTTCGCTTGTGGCGTGACTACAGCGCCGCCACATAGTACATTACTATTTTTCTGACCGCGGGTAACGATAGTGGGACGTTACGTCTAACATTTTTAGGAGTTTTGATATTTAATTACGAAAGTAGATTTGGAAAATCGATCGCGCTTGATGCAATCTTAAGTAGATAAGTAATATTACTCTGTGCTAATACATTTAACATCTATTCTCGCGTGTTTACACACGGCTGCGTGTACTGAAGGACAGTTAGTGATATACTCGTAAATATGTAGACGAAAGAGGATGAAATCATGATGGATGGCGCAAATATGCGTGCGGTACAACATAAAATACAAGTAAAATATAATAAACAGATCGTTAGCAACTCGCCGCAAATATATGGTTCGCTTCCGATGATGTTTTTCTCAAAAATTCTATTAACAACGACAGTTGCCACAGATACGAAGCTTCGCTTGAGTGAAAACTTTACTCGCGTTCTAACCAGTATTTTATAGACGTGCCGACAAATATGCAGTTAAATGATATATTTGTACATAATTTTCATATTTACGAAAATTCCCTCAATATATAATCAATACATTAAAGAAAATCAAAAACAATTGCCTATAAATCCCGTGTAGGAAAACTTAAATCATGTCTAACGAACGCGTCAACCCTCGTCTCGACCGGGGTGCAAAGATTTCTCTATTCGGCTCCATATTGGATGAAGTAGCCAATTACGTCAGATTTAGCTATGAAATTACAATATCAAACTGAAGTAGAACTTTGCGGTTTATTTTTATGCATAAATGAAAAAAAAAACTATTGGTAAATCCATTTGAGCATGCCCTAATCGCATTAAAATTTGCGTATAACATGATTATACGGAATTTGTTTAAAGTAGTTTAAATACACACAAATTTTCATTAAAAACCTTATTATACTTCCAATTTTCCGATAATTTTATGTCAAACTCCAATTTGAAAAAGGTTTTTGGCGGGAACTCGACCGGCGGCGGTTTGCTGCTCCTGTATTATAGTTTAAATAATAGTTTGAAGTGGATTTTGATATGTAAAAGTGGTGCGATTTTATGTATTAATTGTCTACGCATGTGAACTATTAGTGGAAACGGTGAAACAAGTGCTCTGATGGTGATGGATTCTCAAGATAAGCCGTTTGTTTGCATAGGCGTCTTTAGATACCATCGCCAACTGTCAGCTGCCTGCTGGCTCAAGTTGTCGTCAAAATCTCCCAAGGGCTGCACAATGTGACGCATCAACATATTGTGAAGCAGTGAACTATGAAGGATAATTATACATAAAGACAAGGCTGTATGGCATAGTTCCTTTGCCTGCTTTCTTGAGCGAATAATAAAAACAACAATCAATTTGAAAAATGTTTGGAAAATCCAAAAGTGCACGACTCATAATGCTAATATATAGATCATCATATCATCATTCATGTCACACCATAAAGTTCAAGACGTATTGAAGTATAAATATTACATCCTACTTACTTTTAATACGTACTACTATTATTTATTCTGTGCTTTTAAAATATTGACTGATAAATAATAATCAAGTATGTATCAAATTTGGGTTTCGAATATTTTATATTTGTATAGCGATCTTTTCGAGCACGAGCCGTTGCTAACAACCGATACAGTATCAACTCACGACGGCTGCTGAACCCGAAGTGAGTGAGTGAAACAGTCTATTAAGTAAAATAAATGATTACAAGGCTGCTCAAAACACCGCAAAATTTCGTGATTTCTCAGCCGAAAGAAATTAATTATAACTAAACAAAACAAAATTAGACCGCCATTTGCATTCCATGGGTTCCCACATGATAGATGAAGAGATTAAAAATATATTGAGTTTAAAAATTGATATTTTCAAAAGTTATCGTGTTTACCACTCCACACGGTATTGATAAATCTACACCATAAGCCACTACAACCACTTTATTAATGTAAAAATAGCAGTTAATCGATTTAAAAAAAGTTAATAAGTTCAACAATCATTTATATTTCTAACAATGTGCTTTTTATATCATTTATATGTATAATATGATTGCTAGATACGATTTTATTCGATAAAACGTTGGAATCTTAATTTTTAGGCGCTAGTAGAACATACCTACGCGCATTGTGCTTACGGTATGCAATTGGAAAATCCAAAAGTGCACGCCTTATGAGCGTTTTTATTTAATAAATATCTTTTAAACGTATATTAGTTTGATAGAAACAACTATAGGGATCACTCAGAGGAAAAATGGAAACTTCAAACTTTAAATCAGAAAAATTTATTTAATTTCTTTGCGTATATTTTTCTGAGACGTGAAGACAAACAAGTGCACATAATTACTGATAGCTGTACTAATCATTTTTTAACTACATTCTTCACGTATTAAGCGCGTAGAATGATAGATTTATATATAAATATACTTAAATACGTCTTGGACTTTATGGAGTGACCTGAATATTGATACGATAATCATATGAGCATTATGAGCACTTTTGGATATTCCAATTTCTTTTTAAATTGAACTTTGACACAAAATTATCGGATAATTGAAAGTATAGTATTAAGGTTATTAGTGAAAACTCGTGTGTATTTAAATTACTTTAAAAAATTGACGTATAATCATGTTATACGTAAATTTTTAATGCGTTTAAGGCATGCATAACTGGATTTACCAATAGTTTTTTTTTTGTAAATATAACTAAACAAATTAATAAAAAATTCGCTGTCTATATAACTTAATATATCGATTTTTTAAAAACATCCCTTTTTTAAAAACATCCCTTTTTTATTGATTTTGTGTCTAAATTGAGGCGTGCAATTATATCATAGTGTATAGTAATCGCCGGTTATTGCAACTCACCATGCGAAAGACAGCTGCATTGACCTGCTATTTCATGCTGCTATTGTGAAAGCGTGGTCCTTCCCCGGTTGATCATTCATGGCTCTACTACGTTAAACGTTATCTTTATTTTCAAAATACAATATTCGTTAATAATACAATAATACAATATTCGTTATTTTGTTTTAATAATTTGTATTAAGTAAACAGAAACAGAAACATTTTTATTCAATATAGATTATAATAATACCTATTTAAAGTCACTCTTTTGTTTAATTACCGCTGGTTCGAAAAAAAACCTCTGTCCTGGGAAGAACCAGCAAGAAACCCAGCGGGACTTTTTTTTTAAATAACAGCTTACAATCTTGTATGTTACACAAATTAACAACACAACAAATTAGAAATAGCTTGGTAGCGATCACCTCATTTCCAGGGGTTATTATCATCCATAAATGCTTTAATGTTATAATAACGCTTTTTATACAAACTTAGTTTAATAAAGTGTTTGAACTTTGAGCAGGTCAAACTTTGTATATTTTCTGGAATTTTGTTGTAAAAGCGTATACATCGCCCCAAGAATGGATTACTGACTCGATGGAGTCGAGTAACTGGTACTACTAGCTTGTGTCTGTTCCTAGTATTTACAGAATGAATATCACTTATTTTTGTAAAACTACTTTTGTTTTTGTGTACGTACATTACATTTTCATAAATGTATTGAGAGGCCAAAGTTAATATATTAATTTCCTTAAATTTTTGTCGCAGCGACTCTTTAGGCTTTAAATTATAAATTGCTCTTATGGCCCTCTTCTGTAAACCAAATATAATTTCAGTGTCAGCTGCGTGTCCCCATAGCAAAATACCATACGACATTATGCTATGGAAATAGCTAAAGTAAACTAGTCTAGCTGTTTCTACACTAGTTAGACTTCTAATCTTTTTTACGGCATATGCTGCAGAACTAAGTCTGCTTGCTAGTTTTGATATATGGGGGCTCCATTGAAGCTTCGCGTCTAGTGTGATTCCAAAAAAAATGCTGGTATCTACAAGACTCAGTTTGTCCCCATTTAAAATTACATTAGTATTTAATTGTTTGACATTTGTAGTCATAAATTTCATTGAATTTCATCGAAGCCACTGCGCTACGGAGGCGTCAGCTTATTTTCAAGATTTTTGAGAGTTTTACTGACATCATTTAAACAATTTGAGGACCTGACTTTTCTTTCCTGAAATACCGTTCCCTAAAATATACCGAATGAGACCAGGGCCTTCTTGCTTATACATTAGCTACGTCACCAGTCTATAATGCCTACCCCAAGTATGATGGTTATGGCAAATCCTACCTACTATGGGAGCCCATGTTCAACTATGGTAAAAGAAAAGAAATTTTTCTAAAAGAAGGTATATTATTATCAATTTTTACATAGGATAATATGAGAATCCAAGAATATTATATAGGTCGGGGAAAACATAACATAAACATAAACACTCACGCCTGTCATCCAGAGGGGTAGGCAGAGACTATGGACTTCCATTTGGTATGATCCTGACACACCTCTCTCGCTTCCTCCACATCCATATACCTACGCATACACGCTCGTCGGTTAAAGGTACTCTTGATTTGGCCCATTTTCAATATATCGCCAATTTGGTCGATAAACTTTCGCCTAGGGCGACCCTTCCCGACTCTGCCGTTCACCTCTGCAACATAAATTTGCTTTGTCACTCTTTCCTCATTCGTTCTTTCTACATGACCAAACCACCGAAGCATTCCTTTCTTAATCCTGGTCACAACATCATCTTGCAAACCGCACTGTTCTCTTATTAAACAATTTCTCACTCTGTCATTCAGATTCATCCCTAACCCTATCCCTAGTCCGGGAATTAGATGAGATTTAGTCCTCACACGGATAAAGTCAATGTCATTTTTGAAAAAAGATCGGCATATTAGTAGTTACGACATAGCCTAGGAATTGAGGATTGACCACGAAACAGTTTTGGCCCATTTCGAAAAGTCTCAATAAAGCTCGATATTTGGGTACCACACGAGCTCACTGAAAGAAACCTAATGAATCGTGTACTCATTTTTTTATAGGATAAGGGTGACAAACGAGCACACAGTCCACTTGATGGTAAGTGTTTGCTGCGGCCCATAGACATCTACATCTATCCTCCTTTCAACACAAATCCACAAATCAAAATGCAGATGCGTTGTCACCCGTGAGGACCAAGATGGAATGCCTCTTTTCCAGTAAAAAGGGCCTCCGGCCACCTGCACTCACCAAGCGAAATGCAGAGGTAAACCTCTACTTCACGCTGGTTTTATGTGAGGTCGTGGTGCCAGCCCGGTTCAAGCCGGCCCAACCGTGCGATAGCAAAAGCTCTACCACTGTGAACATTTGTGATTTTCTATTAAAAAATGTCTTGAACGTGTATAAATGTATAAATTTGTCTAAATAAGTATCATAAAATGTTAAATATTATTCTAATTGTAATATTTCTACACCGGATACGGTAGTATAACATGTGAACCATTCTATAATTTCAACATGTGTAATTACTATAAACTATGAAATAGATATAGTAATTACATACAGACAATAGTTATAATAGTTACACGTGGTAGAGCCATGCTGCAGCTATATTAGTAGTATAGTTGTAGCACCGGGGAAGGACCACGCCCTCACAGAATACCAGCGTAAAATAGCAGCTTAACGCTGCTGTGTTTCGTATGGTGAGTGTAGAGAACAGGAGGCGCATTTTACTGGAAAGGAGGCATTCCATCTTAGTCCTCACGGGTGACGACACATCTGCATTTTGATTCTTTATTGAGGATAAATGTAGATGTCTATGGGTCACAGCAACCACTTACCATCAGGTGGACTGTGTGCTCGTTTGTCACTCTATCCTATAAAAAAAAATAAACAATGTCCTATTCTATTCTATATAAAATACAAAGAAACTTTTTCACCGACTTTTCAATGATGGCCTTTCAGTATATTTACGAAAATTAATGTATGATCACGAAAACAAACGTAGTTATAATAAAATAAATGATATACCTACATTGTGTTAACAATAGAAACAAACACAAGCTAGGTATACCAGTAGCTCAACTCCACAGAGTCAGTAATTTATTCATGGAGCAATATATACGCTTTTATAACAAGATCCCAGAAAATATACAGTCTCTCTTTTTTATATAATAAGGTTGAAAAACGATCACACAGTCCACCTGATGGTCAGCGAATGCTGTGATCCATAGACATTTATATTTATCCTCGATTAATAATATAATATATTATATACGATAAATAATGCAGATGCGTTGTTACCCTTGAGGACTAACATGGAATAATAATAATATTTTCAACAGTGGTAGAGCCACGTGGCGGCACGGATCGCACGGATGGGCCGGCTCGAACCGGGGTGGTACCACGACCTCACAGAATACTAGCGTGAAGTAGAGGTTTACCTCTGCGTTTCGCTTGGTGAGTGCAGGTGGCCGGAGGCCCTTTTTACTGGAAATGAGGCATTCCATCTTAGTCCTCACGGGTGACAACGCATCTGCATTTTGATTTGTAATAGAGGATAGATGTAGATGTCTATGGGCCGCAGCAACCACTTACCATCAGGTGGACTGTGTGCTCGTTTGTCACACTTATCCTATAATTAAAAAAATACCTCGTTTCGAGTAAAAAGGTCTTCGGTTCTCTACATTCACCATACGAAACACAAGAGCATTACGTTGCTATTTTACGCTGATATTATATGAGAGCGTGGTAGCCCGGTCGAGCTGAGATGTTCCTGTACCGGTCGAGTCAAGCTCTACGTGCTACAACCATAATATAGCTGCAGCGTGTATCTACCAAGTTTTAATATTTTACTAAACAAAAACTGTACAAAAAGGGGTTATTATAATATATACGAATACATGGTTGATAGTAAGCTCCGGGTATGAAGTGGTCGCTTCCAAGCTGTTTATTAAATAAGTTTTGTAAGTAGTTGGTACAACCTGTGTTTTCATTGTATAACTAGCTGTTACCCGCGACTTCGTCTGCGTAGAATTTATTACGGTTGGATTTCATGAGTTTTTTTTTTGCGCGGAACCGTATAACAAACTCATCAACTCCTTATAACACCAGCTATCCGTTAGTGAAAGTCCCGTCAAAATCGGTCCATCCATTTCGGACAACCGACAGACTGACAGACAGACCGACAGACAAGATAGAAAAATATTTTAAAATTGTTTTTTGTTATAAGTACCGTGTATACTTTGTCAGCATGTCACATTGCACAAGGACAAACATCCATCTTTGTACGTGGTAGAGCCACGCTGCAACTATATTTATTTATTTAACAATTTATGTACACACAAAATAATGTTACAATGAAGAAAAAAAAAGATATTTTGTACAAAGGCACTGCTTATTTCATATTGAAATTTCTTCCAGCAGGCCTGATACTGGACAAATTAAAAGAGAAGCTGATCTAGTGTGCACTCTCATAATAAAATTTATAATATTGTTACAAGCTTGGGGTTCGAGACAATTAAAAACTGCCGATTGAATTACCAAAATTGACACTTTAATTACACAACACTAATTACAACCTAAAATCACACTAATAATAAAACACAGTTCGCCGTTATTTCGCTTCGAAGTATTCCCTTGTATCGCCAATTCAATACTGCCCCGGTCGTGGTCTATACCGGCCTTATATAGGGCCTCAGATAATTTCCAGAACCTTCTACTGTAGCGACATCTAGAATGTTCTAGTACATATCGGTCCCGAAATTTCTGGAAGGATCTCGACTCTCCTAGTTCTGCTACTCGACACTAGAGGGCGCTAGTGTAACTAGTGTTGCCATGTACAAGACATTAATAGTGGCGCGCAACAATATTAATATACTTAACATAAAGTAAAGATAATAAAAATTTTAATATTATTGTTGGTAAACCTCACTCCCCATAAACGCGTTGAGGGCCATATTTGAAACAGATTCTGTAAAATTAATTTCAAGTACCATGTAAATAAAATTGAGGTAGCGACTTATCCGGACTACATTTCATTTTCCTCACCGCTAATACGCCATTTTGTTCTCGGAATTCAATTATTGAAAGCGTTTTAAGATCCCTTCCAGGTCATTAATTAATTAGATTCAAGATTCTATTTATAGATAACCATTTTATAACCTGGCGTTTTTATGCAATCACTTTTTTATGAGCTTTAGTAACTAAGCGCTCGCTGTGAATTACAAAGTGCTCGCATTCAATTATTAAGTTATTTAGCGTTTTATTATTTTATTATTTATTCTTAAAAATAATTAACCACCGCAGATTCTACTTCAGCTGAGGATGAATCGTGTCTACAACGCTGAACACGTGGTGTATTATTGACGTCTTTTCTAGTGTAGTGGTGTTGGGATTAGAGGTACATCATTTTTTTTACTACGGATATCTAATAATAATAATTTGTATAGTTGGAACGTAGTTCCTTATCGGAAAAAAATGTAAGATTTTTCCGTCACCATCCTTTATATAGTGCGAGCGAGATGGAATAATATCCATCTCATTCGCAATTTTTGGTATCTTGCCATGATGAAAGAAATATTATTATTTTAAACGACGCTTCATTTTAATTGACGCTAGTAATTCATTTATTTGTATTTGTTAAATATATAGGTTACATATAATAAATTTGTAGAAAAATTATGTGTTCACGATTCACACACAAACGACCATGAAATTTTATATGTAGACAGTAAATGACCGTGTATAACATATAGGTAGCTTTTTACCCGTTTACGGAGAGTAAAAAAGGTTATGATTTTTCTTTTTTTTAAGTTTATTGGTATTATGTCTGCTGATGATTCTATTAGTCCTAAAGAGAATTTAGCTATTCGTACAATAAATCTATAGAAAAATGTGTGTGTGAAAACGAAACCCATCGCGCCAGCAACCAGCAAGGGCAGAATAACGTCCGCTGGGCCAGCTAGTCAATAATATGATACGTTTATCAATAAAAATATACTACAAAAGGAACTTCTTTCCAACCGAGTGTTCCACGTCATTCACGAATTTTTTTATTTATTTATGTTAGTATTGTAGCCGGTAGAAGGAAATGGGGAGATCTTCCGCCGAGCAAGGTGTTCTGCCCGGAGAGCGGCTAACACTCCGAGTGGTAGTTCGGAGCTATTCTATATGCACTGCTTTATTTTCGGAACTTTGTTAGCGCGATTTAGGCTTCGATGTGTTTCGCTTGTGGCGCGACGACAGCGCCGCCACAGTATATTTAATATATATTTATGTTTATTTATCATTTCATTTTATATATTTATTCAGCCCAATCAGATGAGAATATTTTATAAATAAGCCAAATAATAATGAATTAAGAGATCACTTTCGGAGTGCTAAGACCGCGCTTTGTACATATTCTACTTTAGATTTAACTGTACTCTTTATTTTGTATTTTGATGTACATCATCATCATCATCATGACAGCCCTTCACAAGTCCACTGCTGAACATAGGCCTCCACCAAGGAATGCCACAAAGCACGGTCCTGAGCCACCTGCGTCCATTGACTTCCTGGATATCTAACCAATTCGTCACTCCATCTAGTGGGGGGACGCCCTACACTTCGCCTGCCGGTACGAGGCTGCCACTTGAGAACTTTTTTCCCCATCGGTTGTCCATGGCCCATTGCCACTTCAGCTTACTAATGCGTTGGGCTATGTCGGTCACTCTGGTTCTACTGCGGATATCCTCATTTTTAAGTTTATCACGCAGAGAAACTCTGAGCGTAGACCTCTCAATAGGTCGCTGAGCGACCTTGAGCTTCCTCATCCAGCCAGCAGTGAAGGACCACGTCTTAGTTCCATATGTCATCACTGGCAACACGCACTGATTGTACAGTCTCGTTTTCAAGTTTTGAGGTATACCTGACGAGAAGATGTACCGTAATTTCCCGAACGCAGCCCAAGCGAGTTGAATCCGTCGATTGACCTCTCGGTGGAAGTTGGACTTACCTAGTTGAACTATTTGTTCCAGGTAAACATACTCATCAACAACTTCGAGCTTAGTCTTATCCGACATTATTCCGATGATATCCCGGACGTCAGTCTGAGCGAGATTAGAATGGCTCTCCAGCACCTTAAAAACGGAAAGGCCCCAGGCGAGGATGGAATTACATCGGAGCTTCAGAAAGCGGGTGGAAAATCGGTACTTGAAGTCCTTCAGAAGCTCTTTAATTCCGTCTTCCATGGTGGCATTACACCGCAGGCGTGGAGCAGAAGTGCGGTAGTCTTGTTCTTCAAGAAAGGCGACAACGCTCTCTTGAAGAACTACAGACCGATTTCCCTTCTGAGCCGCGTCTACGTGCTGTTTTCGAGAGTCATTACGAATCGTCTCGCGCGCAGACTTGACGACTTCCAGCCTCCCGAACAAGCCGGTTTCCGAAAAGGCTTTAGCACCATAGACCACATACATACCCTTTGGCAAATTGTACAGAAGTCCGAGGAGTACAATTTGTTACTATGTCTGGCGTATGTGGACTTTGAGAAAACCCTTGATTCCATCGAAATTTGGGTGGTGCTGCAGTCCCTTAAGCGGTGCCAAGTTGACTGTCGGTATATCGAAGTGTTGAAGTGCTTGTACAGTAGGGCTGCGACGGCTATCCGAGTACAGAACCAGAGTACGAAATCTATCCAATTGCAGAGAGGTGTAAGACGTCATATCCCCGAAACTATTCACAGCTGCATTGGAAGATGTTTTCAAGCTTCTGGATTGGAAAGGATGCGATATCAACATCAATGGCGAGTACATCACTCACCTTCGATTTACCGACGATATAGTCCTTATGGCAGAATCAATCTAGTAGCTAGGACTCTACACCAGGAGCTCGCTCTCGGTCTCGTGGATCGGAAACTGTCTCACTATAAGTACTTGCCGGAAGCGGTGCTCGAAAATGACCGCGCCAGGCTCTACTGCGACCGGGCCATCATCACAGACATAACCATTTTTACGTATAAGCCTGATATTGTGCTGATGGACCGGGCACAGTCAAGGGTATTTTTGGTCGACATTACCACTCCGTATAACGAGAATGTCGTGAAAGCCGAAATAGATAAGCGAATAAAATATCTGGACCTGGCTCACGAGGTGAATGACATGTCGGTGGACTGTCGACCGAAATTATACCTGTAGTCCTTTCTGCGAACACGTCATTCCCAGTCAGCCTCTCGGGTCTCCGTGACGGACCGCTCCAGGATCAAATGCAGAAGGCGGTGCTTCTCGATACCGCTCGCATCGTCCGCCGATTTATTTCCCTTCCCCCATAACCCTTGGCTGTTTGGTCTCCTCTGCCGAGGGCTTCCATCTGGTTCGAGTTTTATATATTTATGTATTTATTTTATTTTATTGATATTTATGTATGTTTATCATTTTCATTTACAACTATATATTTATACAGCCCAACCGGATGAGAATACCTTATAGATACACCATAACGTATTTATTCATTAACCAAAAGTCCAAAAGTAACAAAACAATTAAAAGTTAAATTAATACAAAAATAAATTAAGTCTCTGACTCAGCATGTGTTGCAGACAATCTACAACGCTGTTTTTCTGTTAGCACCCGTATACTAACTTACTAATTAATTTTCTACAGACTTCAGATAGGAGACGGTACTCAATTTGATTGTAGGTTTTTTATGTGTGTTACCTCATTTTTTTCTGGGTGAACCGATTTCAATGATTCTTTTTTATTTGAAAGCTGGTGCTTCTCATGTGGACCTATATAAATTTGATCAAGGTCTAACTAATAGATTTTGAGTTATTCTTAAAAATTTATATTGAAGTAGGTTGTATAAAAATTTTAAATTATTAACACTTTCAATATTTTTAAAGACACACTTTTTTGTCTACGTGGTAGAGCCACGCGGCAGCTTTTGCTGTCGCACGGATGGGCTGGCTCGAACCGGGGTGGTACCACGACATCACAGAATACCAGCGTGAGGTAGAGGTTTACCTCTGCGTTTCACTTGGTGAGTGCAGGTGGCCGGAGGCCCTTTTTACTGGAAATGAGGCATTCCATCTTAGTCCTCACGGGTGACAACGCATCTGCATTTTGATTTGTAATAGAGGATATATGTAGATGTCTATGGGCCGCAGCAACCACTTACCATCAGGTGGACTGTGTGCTTGTTTGTCATCCTTATCCTATAAAAAAAAACACAAGAAAACAAGTATATATTAGATGTGGTAGAGTCACGGTGTAGCTACATTATAGATGTACCACGAATTGGTCGGCTCGACCGGGGTAGGACCACGCTCTCACAGAATACCAGCGTGAAATAGCAGTTTAATGCTGCTGTGTTTCATATGGTGAGTGTATAGAACCGAAGACCCTTTTTTACTGGAAAAGAGGCGTTCCATCTTAGTCCTCACGGGTGACAACGCATCTACATTTTGAATCGCAAACGAGGATAGATGTAGATGTCTTTGGACCGCAGCAGCCACTTACCATCAAGTGGACTGTGTGATTGCTTGTCACCATTATCATATAAAAATATAACCTACTTAATAAAAAAAAAGAATCATCAAAATTGGTTCACAATCTGCGAAGATACCGCGTAATACACATACAACAAAAAACGACATACATTCGAATTGAGAACCTCCTCCTTTTTGTAATAAAATAAGCAAATAAAAGAAAAATGTTGTACAGGTAATTTGATAAACATAGGTGTTTCTCATATTGTTATATTTCACAACATAACAATCACATCAAGCGTGCACAATCGCATTCGTCCGCTCCATTATACGGTACATTTTGCGGGCAGTGTTACTATATGGTATCGTGTTCTGGATTGACGGAGCGAACATCCCCGTGTGCGGCGCGCGGAACAATGGTCCTTATGGAACATTAGTTCTTTTATATCGTAGACAAAAGTACATTGTCTTCATTATCTCAGACATTTCTTCTTTTGCACTGACATCTCTTTACCTTCATCATTAGCATTACGATAAATAATGATTTTTATCGCTTCAGCGCCCCAACTAATTACTACCGCACGTTTAAGTAGAGCCACTCTGCAGCTATATTATGGTTGTAGCGCGAACGGGTAGTCAACTCGACCGGGGAAGGACCACGGTCTCACAGAATAACAGCGTTAAATAGCAGTTTAACGCTGCTGTGTTTCGTATAGTGAGTGTATAGAACCGGAGACATCTTTTTACTGAAAACGAGGGATTCCATCTTAGTCCTCAGGCGTGATAACGCATCTGCATTTTGATTCTTAACCGAGGATAGATGTAGATGTGTATGGGCCGCAGCATCCCTTTACTATCAGGTGGACTGTGTGCTCGTTTGTCAACCTTGTTCTATAAAAAGCATCTATATAAGGCAGCATATATCCTAATGACTAAAAATAAAAAAACTGCGGTTGCCAACCCGCTTGCCAAGCGTGCCAACTGTCGCAAGTATCCCTATGAGGCAATCTATGCGGGAGGCCTTTGTTTAGTAGTGGACTTTAATAGGCTGTGACAGTATGAGCAATTACAAATCGCCTGGTGTTGCAGTGTACAGGCGTGCGGACGCTTACCATCAGTTGAGCCGCATGCTCGTTTGTTCCCTCCAATAAAAAAAAAATGGACTTGATTTTATTTATATTAGTAAGGGTTACAAACCCGCACGTTAGTGAAATTTAAGGGAGGATCTAGCTGCGATAGCTTGTGTGTATTTTTTATTTTATATGGATGGTTTTAGAAACGATTAAATTTTATGTAGTCTACATTGAATAAAATTATTGTATTCTATGCTATTCTTTTCCTTTATATTTTCTTTTAACAACAGTCAAGTCATTTACAACGCCAGTAACTATTACCATAATTTATTTGTATCTGTGAAGCCTATCTCGTTGAACACAATTTATTTTATCTACACGTTATGCTTTACCGCGAGGATCCTGATATTTTTTTCTAAGCAATATAATCCAGTGGAGAGCTATTCCATTTCGGTAGCTATAAACCGCGCCGCCATTTTCTCGCTCGAGTCGAAAATCAACATGGAGGACAATACGCGTAACAAGATGGCCGTGAGAAATTGCGCGGGAATCGTACCTTAGTGTTGCAGCGCATAAAAAATAACGAGCGTTCGTTTTTTATGTGGCAATTACCGTTCGTTTTTTTCGTCGCCAATTACCGTTTAGGGCGCTGTTTAGCATTTCTGGCTGTAGAAAAATATAATAACCTTGTCTTGGGCTTATCGCGTCGACGATTGACGTGATATATGCGATCTGGTTATGTTTGCAGCAATTGGGCGAGAGTGTTTGGATTATTTTATATTACACTTTATTTTTAATGTTATTTTTAAATTGTTTAAGCTAAATATTATTTTTATTTTTTTGTGTGTTCAAAAAGAATGTTTTTTTAAAGTTCTTTATTTAAAATTTTCCTATGTCTCATAGTTAATCAAAGCAACCTTGTCACCTTGACAAATAGATAGTAAAAAAAAAAACGCAGTTATCCATGACCATGAGTGATGTTTTGGTCATTTTTACTTGCTCATTGCAAAAGATAAAGCGAAGACTCTCCTGATTTGTTTCCCTCTTGATAATATGGAGTAGTGGATATTTTTACACCGAGACTACAAGGTCAAACACACACATTCACATTACGTAACATAGTAATCACAACAGACATATCATATCAATTTAATTAATGAGACCTACCTGTGGCCCAACATCAGTGATCTGTAGGTTGTACCCGTCCACGAGTCGGAACCTCTCGTCCCTTGTGACCATCAGGCTAGCGGCTGTGAGGACAGCTGGCCCCCTCCTCCACAGCAGCACCAGGGACCCTGCACAAAGAAACAAATATAAATAATACTTCATGTTTTAAACACGCCCGTAAAATAAAACTATTTTTTTTCGAACTTTATCGCGTTTAATTTTAATTACCAGCATTTCATGACTGCCGTCAATCCTTTTTAAAGATGTATTCATGTATCAAGCGTTGGTAATATTAATAAAAAGAATTGTGAAAATACTATTGTTAAGCTAATTCAGAATTTACCATCTTGGGCTGCATCACCACTTATCATCAGGTGGTATAGTAGTCAAGCATTGCCTTATAATAGATAAAAAAGTTCGTAAAGAGAGACAAACAATAGCGGTGACATCACCCGCATTATAAATGACGGTTTAATCCTCACACACCATTCACAACTCACCCAAGTTCTGCACCTGGCAGGGCAGGAGCAGAGTATCGCCGACCACCGTCCTGAAGGAGTGGCCTCTCGACAGGAACCTTGGCCCGTCATCTGTAAGAGATTGAAAAGAGTAAATAAAGTTACATAAGCAATCAAATCGTGTAGTGACAGTGTAAGATGAAGTTGAAAGCGTGGTTGCTGGATAATTAAACGTGTAATAGCTCCGTGGCACAGTGGCCTAGCAATGAGTTGCTGCGCTGGGGGCCGCGGGTTCGAATCCCGCACGGAGCAAGTATTTGTATGGCCAACACATAAATGTTACGGGTCTGGATGTTTGTCCTTGTGCAATTTGTGTTTGTAAACTGCCTCCACGATACAGGAGAAAATCCCAGTGTGGGGGTAACGTTTTAAAAAAATAGTTATACTATTTAAATTAAAAATAATAGTCTTAATTAATATTTATATGTGTAATTATTAATAAGTTTAATTATTTATAAGTTTAAATATAATTAAGTATATGATTATAAAATTTAAATCCAAGAATTAATTATATATTAATTACAGTGGGTATATAGAATGTAAGTGAGTAATGTATTTGCCAACAAACGGCCCTGCAGTTTGGCGAAAGTAATATAAGAAACAACCGACTGTATTCTGTGTAATAAATATTTAAAAAAAGAATATCCATTTTTTTAAACTGGCTTTACGGCGCTGGGTTCTAGCCCTTCTGAGCAATATCCATTTCCCAATATCGTCGAATGGGTGTAGTCAGAGACGAAACAGGGAAACTCAACAAAATAGTGTGGATACCACTATTTTTCTCGGTATTACTATTGACGCGAAACTTCAATGGGGCCCCCATAAATCTAAATTAGCAAGCAGACTTAGTTCCGCAGCATATGCTGTAAGAAAGATTAGAAGTCTCACAGATGTTGAGACAGCTAGATTAGTGTATTTTAGTTACTTTCATAGCGTAATGTCTTATGGAATTTTGCTATGGGGTAATGCGACTGATATTGAAGCTATATTTGTTTTGCAAAAGAGAGCCGTTCGGGCGATTTATAACCTAAATTGTAAAGAGTCCCTCAAACAAAAATTTAAAGAAATAAACATATTAACTTTGGCATCGCAAAATATTTATGAAAATGTAATGTATGTACATAAAAACATAAATAGCTTTAACAAGAATAAGGATGTGCATACTTTAAACACTAGGAACAAACATAAGCTTGTAATACCAGTTACTAGATTCCACAGAATCAGTAATTCATTTATGGGGCAATGTATACGCTTTTACAACAATATCCCTGAACATATTCAAAGGTTGTCAATAAGCAAGTTTAAAAGTTTTATTAAAGAAAAACTGTACAAAAAGGGTTATTATAATATCAAGGAATACATGAATGAAAATAACCCCTAGGAATAAGGTGATCGCAAGCATGCTGGTTCTATGAAAAATCATTTAAAAATTGTATAAACGAAATTATGTTTGAAAAAAAGTCCCGCTGGGTTTCTTGCTGGTTCTTCCCAGGACTGGGGTATTTTCCGAACCAGTGGTAGATAAAAAATGACTTTCAGTAAGAATAATGTAATAATCGATATTGAATAAAAATTATTCTATTCTATTCTATTCAAACAGGATCAGTAGCATCGTCCCGATGACAACTCAAATTAATAAAAAATGCGGTTGGCGACCTCTCAAACGTGGCAACTATAGCAAAAGCTCACATAAGAGGCAATCTATGGGGGAGGCCCAGTTCAGCAGTGGGTTTTATAAGCTGTAATGGATGTATGTATAGAAGACAATCTACCAGGAGCACATGACCCACTGAGAGGTGATATTATTAAATCAACAGTAACATTACAACTATGAAGAAATATCCCCTAAGAGGCAATTTATGGGGGAAGCCTATGTACAGCAGTGGAATTTTATAGGCTGTAATGGAAGGGAACGCAGGAAATCCTACTAGCAGACACAGCTATGCAGTATTTGCTATGAAAACATTTTAAACAGCTGGATTAGGGTTCAACCGATTTCAAAAAAGGAGGAGGTTCTCAATTTGCCTGTATTTTTTATGTATTTTACCTCAGAACTTTTTTATAGGTGAAACCGATTTTGATGATTTTTTTTATTTGAAAGCTGGTGCTTCTCATGTGGTACCATACAAAGTTGTGATCAAAGTCTGACCAGTAGTTTTTGACTTATCCTTAATAATGCGACTTCGATTTGATTAGTGATGTTCTCATGTTATTTATGTTGAAATAGGTTATACAAAATTTTTCATTTTACTACTTGTTTAAGTAGAGACTTTTCTACCATCCATCTATGACAACTTATCAAAATACACTGCTGAACATAGGCCTCCCCCATAGATTGCCTTATAGGGGAAATTTTGTCATAGTTGTAATGTTACTATTAATTTAATAATTTCACCTCTCAGTGGGTCATGTGCTCCTGGTAGATTATCTTCTATACATACGAGTACATTCATTACAGCCTAGTAACCACGTTTAATAGGCGGGTTGGCCACCGCAGATTTATACTTTTAGTCGTTATTAGGAAAACGCCTCCTGGTTTGTTTCCCCCTGATGCCTCTTACACTCGCAGGATATAATGGGGTAGTAGATATTTTAACAGTGCTACTATATAGCTATTTAACAATATATATAATTATGTATTTTATATTAAATTTTTATATTTATTTAAAAACTATAATAATTAAAAAAAACTAAAACTATATTCTTAATTATCATATAGTCCTACTCCCCGCGGTATCGTGCCAAGAACGCTGGCCGAGTTTCCCCGCCGAATGTCTATACTTAGCCTTTGAGCGAGAAAAGAACCAGCCCTCTTATCACCAGTATATTATTGTTAATATTAAAAATATTAAAATATTTCCAAAAATTGCTTCCGAGTTAATTACCCGCGTAGGGTAATAAATAACAAGACTGCCACCCTCATACCACTTTTGTCGGATACACCCGACTCAGTGTTGCCATCTCAGCGAAAAAAATTAAGTGAAACTCGGCAATATTGTTCTGCTCTGCGAAGTACCTTGTTATATTTTTGAAGTTAAACTTATTTAGGAGCGATATTAACTTGTACCTTTTTTTGATGAAAATGACCTTCCGTTAACACATTTATAGGCAGCGAATGACTGATATACATGTACTAGCCTTTTCCCGCGGCGTTTATTGCGTGGTTTGCATTACAAACATCAATGGTGTTCCGTACCAAAAATCGAGATCATCATATGGTTATTATATGGTTGTAGCACGAATGCGTCGGGTAGATCGGGTTGGGATCACGCTCTCACGGAATACGAGCGTAAAATAGCAGCTTACATTTAGCAACATTACAACTATGAAGAAATTTCACCTATGAGGCAATCTATGGGGGAGGCCTATGTTCGGCAGTGGACTTTATAGGTTGTGATGGATTGATGTACAGAAGATAATCTACCAGGAGCACACAAACTACTGAGAGGTGAAATTATTAAATCAACAGTAACATTACAACTAAGGCAAATACTTCCCTATGAGGCAATCTATGGGGGAGGCCTATGTTCGGCAGTGGACTTTATAGGTTGTGATGGATGGATGTAAAGAAGGTAATCTACCAGGAGTACATGAACCACTGAGAGGTGAAATTATTAAATCAACAGTAACATTACAACTAAGGCAAAAATCTTCCATATGAGGCAATCTATGGGGGAGGCCTATGTTCGGCAGTGGACTTTATAGGTTGTGATGGATGGATGTAAAGAAGGTAATCTACCAGGAGTACATGAACCACTGAGAGGTGAAATTATTAAATCAACAGTAACATTACAACTAAGGCAAAACTTTACCCTATGAGGCAATCTATGGGGAGGCCTATGTTCGGCAGTGGACTTCATAGGTTGTGATGGATGGATGTAAAGAAGGTAATCTACCAGGAGTACATGAACCACTGAGAGGTGAAATTATTAAATCAACAGTAACATTACAACTAAGGCAAAACTTTTCCCTATGAGGCAATCTATGCGGAGGCCTATGTTCGGCAGTGGACTTTATAGGTTGTGATGGATGGATGTAAAGAAGGTAATCTACCAGGAGTACATGAACCACTGAGAGGTGAAATTATTAAATCAACAGTAACATTACAACTAAGGCAAAACTTTTCCCTATGAGGCAATCTATGGGGGAGGCCTATGTTCGGCAGTGGACTTTATAGGTTGTGATGGATGGATGTAAAGAAGGTAATCTACCAGGAGTACATGAACCACTGAGAGGTGAAATTATTAAATCAACAGTAACATTACAACTATTAACATTTAAATTACGTGGTGGCTCCTTAATATTAGCTAATAAGTCCTTATCATGTAAAGAACGTAAAGACATTGTGAGCCTCTCTGTTGAGCGTACTGTAGAAATGGCATGTGTTGAGCTTGAGCACCTTATTGTTGTCAGTGTTTACAGACCCCCATGTTCAAGTTATGATACATTTGAAAAAATTATGGAAGAAGTTTTAGTTAAGCTTAATAAACAGAATAAATCTCTTGTAGTGTGTGGAGACTTTAATATCAATCTCCTGGAAACTTCTTCCATCAGTATTAAATTCTGTTCTTTGTTCAAATCCTATAATCTTAATAATTTATTCTTTGAAGCTACACGTATTGCAGGGTGTAGTGCAACTTGTATTGATAATATTTTTACAGGTGTTGTACCAATCAACAAATCAATAATACAAAAACTTAGTTCAGATCACTGTGGACAACTGGTTTCGTTACCTTATATGCACAAAAAACAGGTAAATGAGAAAATTGTGTTTGTTCCTATTAATGCAAAACGCCTGGAGAGATTTAGAAGTAATATGTTAAAAATCCTTCCATCCCTTTCTTATAAGAACAATGCAGACTATTTATATAGAGAATTATTTACCTTTATAAACAATGAATTTAATAAAACATTCACTTCTAAAACATTCTCCAGAAACAGTCGCAAGGCATTTAATGAGTGGGCGACAGTAGGAATTCATAAAAGCAGACGAAGGTTATATGACCTTTACCATGAAAGATCGTATAATCATTCCGATGCTTTTAAAGAATATGTAAAAAATTATTCTAAAATGTTTAAAAGAGTTTGCTCCACAGCCAAATCAATACATATTAGTAACAAAATTAAGACAGCTAAGAATAAAATAAAAATGACGTGGAGTATAATTAACAGCGAAACCGGTAAAGAGAAACCTCGTAATTCAAACTATCAATTAAAAATTAATAATGAATTGACTAAATCAAATCAAGAAGTTGCAGCGGTGTTTGAGAAATATTTCACTGATGTTCCTATCTTGACAACAGAGTCATTAAAGGCTTCTCCAACTGTCGCCGAATCATTACTTAAACAGAATGTTAATACCTGTTTAAAAGAATTTAGATTTGAAAAAGTATTACCGCATAATATTGTAAAATACTTCAAAACCATTGATGTAAAGAAAACCGCAGATTTGTGGGGGATTTCCGTTACAGTGATTGCGTCCATAATAGATTTAATTGCACCTCATCTTGCTATTATTTTTAATACTTGTATCGATTCTGGTGTGTTTCCTGATTTAATGAAGTATAGTAAAGTAATACCTTTATTTAAATCTGGTAGTACATTGGACCCCGCTAATTATAGACCTATTTCTGTACTACCAACTCTCAGTAAAATTTTTGAAAAAATAATTTTGGATCAATTGTTAATTTTTTTTAATACAAATAAATTACTTCATAAAAATCAATTTGGTTTTACAAGGGGTCGCTCGACGTCTGACGCCGGTGTTGAGCTTATGAAATATATTTTTAATGCCTGGGAGAATTCACAAGATGCCTTAGGTATTTTCTGTGACCTTTCCAAGGCTTTCGATTGTGTTCATCATGATACATTAATCAGGAAACTACAACATTACGGTGTAAAAAATTTGGCGCTTAAACTTATTACTTCATATTTAAGTAACAGAACTCAAAAAGTCGTCATTAATGGTAAATGTTCCTCCGGATCGGTAGTATCAATGGGCGTTCCTCAGGGCTCGATTCTTGGCCCATTCCTGTTCTTAATCTATATTAATGACTTACCTTATCTTGTAGGGGACAATCACGATATAGTATTATTTGCTGACGATACCTCTTTAATTTTCAAACTGAAACGGCAGTCAATTAAATATGACGATGTAAATAATGCTCTATCGAAACTAGTACATTGGTTTAACGCCAACAATTTGCTCTTAAACGGCAATAAGACAAAATGTATTAAATTTACAATACCTAATGTAAAACATTCGAAAACCAATGTGCTCTTAAATGGGGAGGAGTTGAGTCTTGTGGATACCACTGTTTTTCTCGGTATTACTATTGACGCGAAACTTCAATGGGGCCCCCATATATCTAAATTAGCAAGCAGACTTAGTTCTGCAGCATATGCTGTAAGAAAGATTAGAAGTCTCACAGATGTTGAGACAGCTAGGTTAGTGTATTTTAGTTACTTTCATAGCGTAATGTCTTATGGAATTTTGCTATGGGGTAATGCGACTGATATTGAAGCTATATTTGTTTTGCAAAAGAGAGCCGTACGGGCGATTTATAATCTAAATTGTAAAGAGTCCCTTAGAGAAAAATTTAAAGAAATAAACATATTAACTTTGGCATCGCAATATATTTATGAAAATGTGATGTATGTACATAAAAACATAAATAGCTTTAATAAGAATAAGGATGTTCATACCTTAAACACTAGGAACAAACATAAGCTTGTAATGCCACTTACAAGACTCCACAGAATTAGTAATTCATTTATGGGGCAATGTATACGCTTTTACAACAGAATCCCAGAACATGTTCAAAGTTTGTCAATAAACAAGTTTAAAAGTTTTATTAAAGAAAAACTGTACAAAAAGGGTTATTATAATATCAAGGAATACATGAATGAAAATAACCCCTGGGAATAAGGTGATCGCCACCATGCTGGTTCTATGAAAATTCATTTAAAATTGTATAAACAAAATTATTGTTAAGTGAAATTATGTTTAAAAAAAAAGTCCCGCTGGGTTTCTTGCTGGTTCTTCCCAGGACAGAGGTATTTTCCGAACCAGTGGTAAATAAAATAATGACTTTCAATAAGTATTATGTAATAATCCATATTGAATAAAAATCATTCTATTCTATTCTATTCTACTAAGGCAAAACTTTTCCCTATGAGGCAATCTATGGGGAGGCCTATGTTCAGCAATGGACTTTATAGCTGTAATGGTGATGGTTCATGAGAACTTGGAAAGTACTCCAGTTCGATTATACAATTTCATATCTAAATCTAACGTAATTGGCTATTTCATTCAATATGGAGCAGAATAGAGAAACAGTGGTAGAGCCACGCGGCAGCTTTTGCTGTCGCACGGATGGGCCGGCTCGAACCGGGGTAGTACCACGACCTCATAGAAAACCGGCGTGAAGTAGAGGTTTACCTCTGCGTTTCGCTTGGTGAGTGCAGGTGGCCGGAGGCCCTTTTTACTGGAAATGAGGCATTTCATCTTAGTCCTCACGGGTGACAACGCATCTACATTTTGATTTGTAACAGAGGATAGATGTAGATGTCTATGGGCCGCAGCAACCACTTACCATCAGGTGGACTGTGTGCTCGTTTGTCACCCTCATCCTATAAAAAAAAAAATCTTTGCACCCCGGTCGAGACGAGGCTTGACGCGTTCGTTAGACATTAATTAAGTTTTACTACACGGGATTTATAGTCAATTGTTTTTGATTTTCTTTTAAAGTATTGCCATTATATTGAGGGAATATGTGTTAAAATATAGGCAATATTTTGTCTGAATAGATTGAAGATTTTTTTGAAAAATGTGTTTCGGTAAGTGTTTTGTTTCTTATGTTATCACTTTCATTAGGTATTTTTTACAGGCATTCCGCATTTTTTACTTTAATGCTATGTTATAATTACCGAATATCTTACTCTCCCGCATTTTTAATAATTACAGCCCATTGGTTCTATTTTATTTACGAACAAATACCAATTTTTAACTACAATAAAGTCGATTTTTATGACAGCTCCAAAGCGAGGTATGTTGATGGATCCTTTAACTTTAAAGCAGTAAAAAAACAAAGCGTTTCCATTCGTCTTGTTCATCCGAATAATTCTTTAGTTCCATCGCCAAACTTTACAACATAAATCTCAAACTTTCCCTTTGCATTTCAACCCAATAATGGATTTAGAGGAAAGAATTTCTCGACGCTTTACACTGCCCGCGTTATAGAAAATCAGATCTTTTATGAATTGTGTTCTACTTTATGTCTGGGGGTTTAAAAAGTTTGAGATGCCGTTCCAATGGAGAATATCGTACACATGGATTTAAAAGAAATACGGAGAGGGTTGTTCCGTGAAAGCTTTAGTCAGCCCGACAGTCGGAACAGTGAATTCAAAAGTTTTAAACAATCGAACAAAACCAATTCTTCGGATTTTTAACCAACTTCAAAGAAATAAGTTTGAATAGAGATTTTAGGGATGGCAACAGGATTGACAGAGCCGTGGTGCTCATGGGCTAAGTCCTCGTTGTAAATGTTACAGTACGCAAGCAACCCGGGTACAATTGTCAAATACAAATTTAAGTGCTGATTTTACCACGTGATCGGCGGTGAAGGAAAATACCGTGAGGAAACATGCATGTATGAGAAATAAAAAAAAAATTATGGAGACATATGAAGCCCACTCAAAATGCCAAACCCTCTCAGAAATGACGGGAGGACTGTGCTCAGCAGTGGGACGTATGTAGGCTGTAACTTTTACTTTTTTTTTATAGAATAGAGTGACAAATGAGCACACAGTCCACCTGATGGTAAGTGGATGCTGTGGCCCATAGACATGTACATTTATCCTCAATTAAGAATCAAAATACAGATTCGTTGTCACCTCTGAGGACTAAGATGGAATGCCTCGTTTCCAGTAAAAAGTATCTCCGGTTCTCTACACTCACCATACGAAACACAGCAGCATTAAGCTGTTATTTTACGCTGGTATTCTGCAAGAGCGTGGTCCTACCCCGGTCGAGCCGACCCATTCGTACTACAACCATAGCTGCAGCGTGGCTCCACCACGTAATAAAACTTTGACTTTAACAGGATAGACATAGATATATAACTACTATTACAATTTTGTAATACCGTTTTCACTCCCTTCCAGATGTCTGGATAATCTAAAATCTTGCAGACGTATTTACAACCCATGACAAAACAATGATTTCATGGCTATGATCTAGTATTTTCATTAGTACCACAATATCGTATGATTTACACGTGTTGTCAGTTGTTTAGGTTTTATTACTGACAGGTAAAAGTGTTTTTTTTTTTAATGAACATGAGCGACACACAGTCCTCCTGATGGTAAGTGGATGCTGTAGCCCATAGACATTATACATTTATCTTTATTTTTAAAAATCAAAAATAAATGAGTTGTCACCCACGAGGACTAAGATGCCTTATTTCCAGTAAAAAGGGTCTCGGGTTGTTCCATACGAAACAGCAGAATTCAGCTGCTATTTTACGCTGATATTCTGTGAGAGTGCGTTCCTTCCACTATATAGCTGCATCGTAACTCTACCACGTATAACGTGTTTCCGAAGTCCTACCGATACAACCTTCATGCGTGAAATACCCTGAGTTTTTAGTTGGTGTAAGTCCATTATAATTCTTCCATGCCGCCGTTTTAAAATAAAAAATAAAGCTTTTTTTTTTAAATTTTGATCTCCTTTTCTTTATCAACTACATACAGTCTATAATCTATATATCTCATAAAGCTTTAATTGACTCATTGGTCTAATGTTCGTAAATAGGACTGCTGATCATGTGCTTAGTCCAGGGTTAGAATTAGTTCAAAATCAAGCCCGGGTGTCAAAGAAAATTCTATAAAACATTTTCTTTTCTTTCCGCTCTATGTATTTTTATTACTGTCAATTATTTTTTTTATCCTAGAAATAAAGTTAAACAGTGCTGAGATAGTTAGTAGCATGTGATATCCGTCTGTAATTATTTGTACATTTTAGTTCTTATCGGTTTTTAAATAGCATGTAAGGAATCATACAAATGTTAGTGGATCAATAAACAGAAAAAAAAATTCCGTCAAGAAATTCTCAGTAGTAATTTGGCGGTGTTCCTTTGTTTCTTTTGATCAAGTCAAAGTGTAGCCGTAAACGGGTTTGAGTTTCTTAACCCTTTCTCTAGGTCAAAGTAAATCTTCTAAAACCTTAATTTGATGCGTCATGCGATTTTATTCTTTATTTTAACAGTAACAAAACCTAAAATGGCCTGCCTTTGATAAGCAGACGTGTATAAAAACTGCCACACATTGCTTTTATTTTTCTTTTAACGCAACTGAGTTATGAATTTATGACAGCTTGAGGGATATTGATGTATCGTAAAGTGTCAAGGGATGGACGTCGTCATAAAAAATTCAAAATGGCGGACTTTTCCCGCCTTAAAATGGCTAAGGAAAGCGATTACTCTATACCGGCATCAGATGCGAGCGCCAGATGAAAGGCGTTTCATGAATACATAAAAAATAGTAGATAATAAATTACTTGATCGAAAGTTCTAAACATAAGAAAAGAAGTTTTGAAAAAATTTGCCGCCAAAAATGAAAGCTAACGGAATAATCGCAATATAATAATATTTTCAATGTTTTTTTATAGAATAAGGGTGACAAACGAGCACACAATCCACCTGATGGCAAATGGATGCTGTGGCCCATAGACATCTATATCTATCCTCGATTAAGAATCAAAATGAAGACGCGTTGTCACCCCTGAGGACTAAGATAGAATGTCTCCTTTCCAGTAAAAAGGGTCTCCGGTTCTCTGCACTCACCATACGAAACACAGCAGCGTTAAGCTGCTATTTTACGCTGGTTTTCTGTGAGAGCGTGGTCCTTCCCCGTCGAGCCGACTACCCATTCGTTACAACCATACTACTACAACAATACAATAGCTATAACCATAATATAGCTGCAGCATGGTTCTACCAAGTAAAAAATGTCTATTTCATCGATCTTGTAGCGCAGAGTCGTAACAATTAGTTGTGGCGCTGAGGACGGCTGGTTCAGATGGCTCATGGGCGATAATAATCATTATTTATCGTAATGCTAATGATGAAGGTAAAAGATGCAAGTACAATAGAAGAAATGTCTAAGATAATAAAGATAATGTACTTTTGTCTACGATATAATAGAACTAATGTTTCATAAGGATTATTGTTCCGCGCGCCGCATACGGGGATGTTCGCTCCGCCAATCCAGAACACGATACTATAATATACTAACTAACACTGCCCGTAAAATGTAACGGATAATGGAGCGGACGAACCCGATTGTGCACGTCCGGTGTGGTTCAAGCTACAATTGTAATATAGCAAATATAGCAGCAGCATAGATCTACCACCTACCACGTAGAAAACGATAACTGGAACGATATTTTCTGCTGACTTCCAAAAAGTAGACGGTACTCAATTCGACTGTATGTTTTTTTATGTGTGTTACCTCATCTGTCAAGTCAAGCAAAAAAGCGGCACGGCCGTACCATTCTTTTCTCGAAGCAGTTCAGGCCATTTTCGAAATCCTATAACTTCGTTGTGGATAAAACTAGAAGCCTGAATTTTCACTAACCAAGTAGGCATTGTATAAACTCGGTATATTTAAAATTTCATTAAATTTGAACCAGTAGTTTAAGAATTATAACTAATCAAAGTTTCTTAATTTTGTTACTCACTGACTGACCGATCATCAAAACTCTAAGGAATTTATAGCATACATAGAAGCCTAAAATTTGGAATACAATTATTGTTTGATATATAAATCAAGGAAAAATTAAAATATTTTGCAATTTTGATCCAGTTTTCGAGATGCATCAACTGCATAAATAACTTTGTAATCCCATATAAATATATAGGATTACAAAGTTACATTTGCAGTGAATGATGCAGTGTACCTATATAATATGTATAATATAATGGAATAATAGGTGTAGATAGGTACCTAGACATAACTATCTACAAAATGAAATGAGATACCATCAAAAACATAACTTGTAAAAAAAACCAAGTCTCGCAACTCAGTTCTTCTACCGTAAAAAGTTGTGAGATGCATGTAATAACAAGTCGGTTAATTTATTCACTCCCTACTTAAGGGTCCTTCTGTCTTAAGTTATTACGTTATTAGCTAACCTAACAACATCTTATAGTGACCACATCAATACTAAAAATCTTTTATATTTTAAATAAATAGATTGAATTGGCCATCGCATGAAAACATGTTGTTAATGATGTATAAATTAACCGACTTGGTATGTATTACATGGATCTCACAACTTTTTACGGTAGAACTGAGTTGCGAGACTTGGCTTTTTTTACAAGTTATGTTTTTGATGGCATAACTTTTTACTGGTGGCACCGATTTCGATGATTCTTTTTTATTTGAAAGCTGGTACTGGTACTTCTAGTTTGGTCCCATATGAATTTGATCAAGGTAAGACCAATAGTTTTTGAGTTATTCTTCATAACTTATATTGAAGTCGGTTGTACAAAATTTTTAATTTTAAATTATCATAACTCTTGTATTCCCTTATGCTTCGTATTAAACATCAATCATGCAAATAGTTTCCACGCGTCCGTTTCGAATGAGCTTTTACTTCTTTTCTCGAACTTTCGAACGTAAATCTGAGAACAGCCGTCGACGAACTTTTTCCCATTTTTTGCATTTCAAACTAACAACGGCTTTAGAAGGAATGATTTGTTCGTCGCTTTGTACACCGCCAGTGTAGTAGAAATTCACAACTTTTATTAAACACTCTGATTTTAGCATACGTTAGGCGGGTTTCTATCGTTTCCACTCCTTTATTGTCGTCATTGACGCCTCGTTGGCTTAGTGATCGTAAATGCGACTGCTGATTATAAGGTCCCGGATTTAAATCCCGAAATGCAATTTCAATCAGGAAATGCTGATCTTTAACACCGGTTAACTAAAAACGGTTTATTTAATGATTTCTTATATTTACGCGAACACTACACATTTTTAAACAAAACTAATTTTACGGATCTTATCGCGTATATTAACTTATTTTTATATTCCCGACGTTTCGGGTGCTTTCCAGCACCCGCGGTCACGGGGGACTGAGGTGTTTGACGTCCTGCTGTCATAGTTAGCCCGGCTACCTTCAGTTTTTTAATATTAATTTTTGGTTCGATTTACGCAGATAGAGCTTACAGTATCTTGAAGTCTAGCAGTGGTATACTTGGGTTTGGATTTGATTTTATTAATTATGGGATCCCAAGCAGATGGCAGCACCCATCCATCTTCTCTATTGAAATTAGGATGTTTTTTAATTTCAACAGCCTCGCGAATCATCCTTGGGAGGAATCGGTGTTCTTTTGCGAGGATTTGTGGTCTATCAAATCTAATGTAATGGCGGGGACGATCTTGAACATGTTTATTGTTCCTTATTTCTGAACTGTAAACAAACCTTTAAAATGGATATCTTGAATTTCCACTGGAGTTGAAAATATGCTATTTGATTGAGGTCTATATGAACACTGAATTAAATAAAATACTAATATAATAAGTATGTATGTATTTATCTTATCTATGTTAATAAAAATATTGTTATTTTTGTCGCCAAACCACACACGTATTTATTGTTTTCTTGCAATCCTGTCCACCCGAAGGTTGTCTGGAAGAGATCGCACTTAGCGATAAGACCACCCATTGTACCACATTTATTTTCCTAATTTTGTGTTAATATTTATGTAATTTTTTGGGCGTACAATAAAGTGTTATCTATCTATCTATCTAAATAATTTTTTTATTTAATATTTGCTTTACATGTGATATTGTAACTGTATAAACGTGACATCCGAGAGGACGAAGATGGAATGCCTCGTTTCCAGTAAAAAGGGCTTTCTTGTTCCTTACAATCACCATGCGAAACATTGCAGCATTAAGCTGTTATTTAACTCTGGTATTCTCTGAGAGCGTGGTCCTTCCCCGGTCGAGTCGACCCATTCGTGCTAAAACCAAAATATAGCTACACTACTCTACCTCATTAATTTTGTATACAATAGTTCTCCACAAGTGCAGCTTCACACGGATTTCCTTACACCGTTCATTTGTATGATTTCCAGTGTTTAAACCCGATTAATGATGCAAGTATTTGGGCAATTAACCGGATCATAAATTGCTCTTGTTTGGTAACGGATGTTGAATGCGAATGTTACCTGGAAACCGGATTCTGTGAATGTTAAATATTAAGGAATTTCCTAGACGAGATTGCTTCAGTGAGATGCTTTTGTCTTTGTAGATATAATTTCTATGTCTTATTGCTAGGTCGCTTTTTGCTTCGCTTTATAATTTGTTCATACACATGACAAATACTACGCTGTTGCCGAGTCAGTTGAGTGTAGCAGTGTTGTTGCGGCGTCAGGGTATTCACTACCCTATACCACGTCAATAAGCTTTAAATTTGAATGTCGTTTTTAAGTTTATCATATAACAGTTTTCTATACGTGGTAGAGCCGTGCTGCAGCTATATTATAGTTGAGGAACGAATGGATCGGTGCAATCGGGGAATTACTTTGTGTATTTTTTTTTATAGAATAAGGATGACAAATGATCACTCAGTCCATCTTATGGTAAGTGGATACGGTGGTCCATAGACCGATCTATCCTCGATTAAGAATCACAATTCAGATGCGTTGTCACCCCTAAGGACTAAGATGGAATGCCTCGTTTCCAGTAAAATAGGTAGCTAGACCGACGACAGCAGCAATAAAGGTGCTTATGTATGATGCTGCAAAAAATAGAGAGAGAGGATGAAGAATTACTTACACTGCCTTTACATATTTTTAGAACTAGAATGTTTGTCATTACATCGCCAGCGTTAAAATCTAATATAGAAGATAACACGTTTAACAATATATATGGCTACCATGAAAAGCGCGCGAAATGCATTTTTTTAAATTAAGATTTTTGACTTGGATGCTTGTTATTTAAGTCATATCTTCATTTATCACAATATTAAGCGATAATAATCCTTTATAGTACACTACTTCACAATATACTGATGCGTCACATTGTGTAGTTTTTGTTAGATTTTAACAGCAACTGGAGCCAGTAGAGCAGACAGTTGGCGATAGTATCTCAAGGCGATTAACCAGACAGAGATACCTTACCTATAATGTATGTTCACAAAAACAAAGGTAGATTTAGTAAAAAAGTGATATACATTCTGTAACACAAGCTAGTGATGCCAGTTTCTTGACTCCACAGAGTCAGTAATTCATTCTTGGGACAATGTATACCCTATTACAACAAGATCCCGGAAAGTGTACAGGTTCTTTCTATTACCAAGTTTAAATGTTTTATTAAGCTGAAACTGTGTAAAATGGATTATTATAGTGTAAATGAATACATGGTTGATAATAACCCCTGGGAATGAGGTGGTCTCTTCCAAGCTGTTTCTAAAATAAATTTTGTAAATAGTTCGTAATCATTTATATTTTAAAATTTATTAAAAAAAGTCCCGCTGGTTCTCTTGCTGGTTCTTCCCAGGACAGAGGGTTGTTTTTCGAACCAGTGGTAAAATAAAAAATGACTTTCAATAAGAATTACACATGTAATGTACATTGAATAAAAATTATTCTATTCTATTCTATTCTTTTCTACCTTGAGATTCACATCACCATCGAACCACTTGCTATTTACGTAGTAAAATATGTCATTCATATACAAAATCGCACAACTTTTACATATCATCATCCACTTTGAAGCATTATTTAATCAATAATACAGGAGCAGCAATCCACTGTCGGTGAAGTTCCCGCCAAAACATTTTTAGTAAAGGCACAGATAAAATTAATAAGTTGTCTCATATTTTTTATGGATGACCTGGCATATGACAGCATACAGCCTGTAGTTGTATAGTGGTAAGCTCTCTTATTGATCAAATAACAATAAATAATGCACGAATGGACTCACAGCTGTTTGCCAGCAGAAATAATTTCCGCAAGGGACAGATTAGTGTGGCCTGAAAATAATTGTCCCGGGTCCGAGTGTTTTCACGTGCAAGTTATGTAACGCCTTTGTGATTTCGAAGAAAGGGGGAGGGGATTGTTAATCTTTTTAAATAGAAAAAAAGGCTTGCGGCTTCAATCCTAGACCAGTAAGTGTTTTAACATGTATTTAATGGGTCCTTTTCTAGCAGGTTTTCATTAACTCGCTTTCGTGTATTTTTTTTATTGGATAGGGTGACACAGCGTACCTGATGGTAAGTGGTTGCTGTGGTCCATAGACTTCTACATTTATCTTCGACTAGCTGATTCCCGCGACTTCATCCGCGTTACTTGATATATCAAGAAAAAACACACCACTGAACCAGTAGTGCTTATAAAAGTCGTTGTTTCTTAAAACTTTAATAGCTTTATATTTCAATGAAGGTATCGCAAAATTTTTTCTTATTTAAGGATCCAGTATCTAAAAAATAAAACTTAATAAACCTAATTGAAATGTATCCAGTAGTTTTTCCGTGATGCGCGTACAACTGCAAATGTCTGTCATTTTATTTATATAGATTAAGAATTAAAATGCAGAATGCGTTGTCACCCCTGATGTCAATTTTTTTTATTTTATAGGATGGGAGGGTGACAAACGAGCACACAGTCCACCTGATGGTAAGTGGTTGCTGTGACCCATAGACATCCACATTTATCTTCAATAAAGAATCAAAATGCAGATGCGTCGTTACCCGTGAGGACTAAGATGGAATGCCTATTTTCCAGTAAAATGGGTCACCGGTTCTCTACACTTATCATACGAAACACAGCAGCGTTAAGCTGCTATTTTACGCTGGTATTCTGTGAGAGCGTGGTCCTTCCCCGGTCGAGCCAACCCATTCGTGCTACAACTATACTACTAATATAGCTGCAGCATGGCTCTACCATGTGTAACTCTACGTCTACGAATTAAATGCCTATATTACAGTAAAAAGGAAAGTTTCACGTTTGACGAATTAAATTGTAATTTCTTACGTTGAAAAAAATATAAAGAGTTTTCATTTTATTAATTTTATTTCATTTCTGCCTAAAGGTCCAATTAGGTAAGTCCACCATCTGTCTGTTAACTATTTCTGCCTTTTAAAAATGTGATTAACTCTAATGAAATCTTCTCAGTATGAAGCACAAATGCAAATCTAGCCTACTAGTTATAGTTAGAGCAAATATATTTCGAAAAATGTGCGTAGGAAGCTGTTAGAACTTAATTCGCTCATTTCCGCGGAATGAGATTAAATGATGTGTTCTGCCCAGTCAGAAGAGCATCTCCCAACCACCTTCAATTGCGTGCACTATCCCCGTCACCACCATTCCCACCACCATCACACTAGCAAAACTAAGTCTTAGCGTTCAGCCTCCGCAGAGTCTTCTTCCCCTGAGGATGTCTCGTGTAGAGATGAAACACGTGTTGTATTATCGTGAGTGGTAGATTATTCCTAGTTTAGTGGTGTTGGGAGTAGTGGTGCTGGGATTGATGGTGACGGAGATAGTGCACGCAATTAAGGAGAAGAGGAAGGGAAAGCACACATCATTTAACTAAAAACTTGAATATAATGAATTTCCGCAAAATAACGCCGGAATTTGTTAATGATTTCATTTTTCCTACCATCGGACAACCGGATATTAGGTGGATCTCCACTTCATTGTTGTCGGCATTCAACGCATCCGAACTAAACTTCTCTGTCGTTAGTAATGCGTTAAACAAAGTTGTGAATAAGCATCTTCCTTTCCATCCGATTTCAATGTAGATGTCTTCAGAACAAGATTAAAAAGCCTTGTGTTATACTATAATTGTATTTAATAATACTCACCATTACAGTTCGTATGGCTGAGTGCTGCGCGTTCACTGCCCTCTATTACAAAAACGGTTGAATGCATGAAAAAATGTTTCAAATAAAATTTGTAGCAAATTTTATGCTCTACAATTTTAATAATAAATGTTTACATCATTGGAGCAATAGAAACCGATATAATCACGAAAAACTGTTTTTTTACCTTTGACCTTGAATAACTTATGACGCAGACACTAAATTTTATGAGACTTTTGATACAACTTTTAGAACGCCAAAATGAAGGTATATACGAAAATTTAGCTTATTATCTATCATTCTGAGGTTGACCCCTTTTTATGGTAAAGTGACTGGACTACTAATTCAGTGCGCTTTATACTAATCAAGCACTGGCATATAATAATTAAAAGAAAATTACATCCAGTTTACTTTTTTATACAATTTTTTTTATTTAACCTCACCTCTTTCCACATAATGACACTTCAACCGGACGTAACTGGCATGATAGCCCAGTTTTATTTTTCTTTCAACGCGACGCAGCGGGTTATGAAGTTTTGAAGGCTTGACGGATTATGATGTATGAGGTATCATTAAGCGTCAAAGGAGTGATGGTGTAAAAAAAATATGGCGTATAATTTACCACAATAATATGTCATTATAAGGAAAATATTGTTGATATCCACTTTGTCCTCACAGTCCTATATAGATACCATATCTATACAGGGGTATTTTGTAATAACTGGCCAAATTTGCAGAGAAAGTTCAGAGTAAGTGATACAGACAAATGGTGAAGAAAATATAATAAAAAAATGTCAAAAATTCTGTACTATTTATCTTTTAAATTCAAAAAAAAAATCTTTTAATTTTAATTGATTTTACTGCGCACGCACACATTCGTAAGGCATATCGGTAGGCAAAAACGCTGTTACCCATAAATCACATTCAATTTGGGATAATTTCAAATAAAAGTATAAGCCTTAGTTACTCGTATTTGTAAAAACTGCAATAGGGGTATATCATTATTTATATATTTGGACTTACTTACATTCTTAATTTGGCTTAATTAAATTTGACTACTCTTTGAAAAATAACTATGTATATCGGACAATAAACTAATTATGTATTAGATACCGCTACAGTAAAGCGTCAGTTTACAAAACATCTAACATCGAACTCGAAGATAATATATACATAATAATAACGTTTTATATCTAAAAAATAATATGACACACTGATTCGAAATTCGAACGAACCGTGAGCGCGCTAAAAAAAAAACGAGATATAATAATATGTACTCCGACACTTCGTTGTAAGATATACTCGTTTCATAGTATCATAAATATTAACATACTTACATATTACAATATATCTATGAATCTAAATAAACCAAATCCATCGACAATCGCATATCACCGTGTAGTACTGAATTCTGATGTCCTTACAGAGTTATCGAATCATGTATATATATACTCATATATCAAACGATATATAGATATTCAATTTTTTTTTATAGGAGAGGGGGCAAACGAGCATGCGGCTCACCTGATGGTAAGTGACTACCGCCGGCCATGAACAACCGCAACACCAGGGGAATTGCAGATACGTTGCCGGCCTTTTAAAAAGGAGTAGGCTCTTTTCTTGAAGGTCCCTAAGTCGTATCGGTCCGGAAAAATCGTTGATGGTAATCGATTCCACAAGGAAGTCGTGCGAGGAAGAAAACATCTTCTAAATCGCACAGTGGTGGACCGCCAATCATCCAGATGATGTGGATGGTATCGGGAGTTCTGCCGCGATGTGCGTTCATGAAATTTGGCGGCTGGGATTAATCCGAACAATTACTCAGAGCACTCCCCATGGTAGATGCGATAGAAAATGCAAAGAGATGCAACATCTCTTCGCAGTGCCAATGAATCGAGCCGATCGGAAAGGGCTCGGTCGTCGACGATTCGAGCCGCTCTGCGCTGGATGCGGTCAAGTGGAAGGAGCTGGCACTGGGGAGCCCCTGCCCAGAGATGGGAACAGTATTCCATGTGAGGCCGAACCTGCGCCTTGTAAAGTTGCAGGCAGTGTGCCGGCATGAAATACTGTCCCGCTATGCTAATTCAATAACAGATATTCAAATACAACATTGATATGATTTGATATGTAGTGTTATCCATGCCTACTACACTACCTACTATACTTTGGTACGTGATAGAGTCACGCCGCAGCTATATTATGGTTGTAGCACGAATAGGTCGACTCCACTGGGGTAGAAACACGTTCTCACAATACTGCATCTCTTACACTCAACGCATGGAACATAGCAGCATTGAGCTGCTCTTTTGCACTGGTACGATGTGGAAGCATGGTCCTTTCTTGGTCGAGCCAACCCATTCGTGCTACAACCATTATATAGCTGCAGCGTGACTCTACCACGTTAAGGTAATTTACTCTATTTCCTTTTTCTTGTTAATCACCCGTCTAAAACTTTTCAACATTTTACGGTTAAATGGCTACGCGATATTAAATCTCTTGACAAGGTAGAATATGTTAAAGGTCCCATATACAGTACGATTCGTCGGTTCAGACTAATTGAAACGACGGATCTGTAGTGTATGTAACAATCGTTAAACATCGTCGTTGTACTTGATCGCAGAAGACATCGGAGATCGCAACAAAAACCCAAGCAATCATGAATATCGTAACGATAAAACGACTGTGTATAAGTAGAGGTACGAAAGTCTAGCGGTGACGAAAAGTATCATGGAGTAGTAAGCGGGTCGCGGGGAGCTCGTGCGCCGTTAGCACACGCTGATTGACTCGAGCGTATCGTTTGCATGCGCTGATTGCCTTTCCAGTCGCCTTCGTGCAATTCATTTCGTACGCGACAGTAAACCCTTACGCAGATATCCCTCCACATTTCGTTCAGCGCTAGACTAACGTGCCGCGACTTGTATGGCAGCCCGTAAACACTCAATCTCGATTGCAATCACACAGTTCTGATCGCGATCATGGATCACGGGATCGCAGCACAACATTTCACGTTCAATCTGGATTTCATCAGTCCGTGTATCGTAGTAACCGCCGCGTTGACAACGTCTGTTGTCTTGCCATATTAAAAAGTACTCTGTAGTCATGAATTTACATGAGGTTAAAGCTGTAGTATCACTTGTTTTGGTCCTTACTTTGAAGAAAAGGTTTCGAAAAAGGCAGTGGGTTAAACTGTGGCTACTTAAGAGAGAAATACACTCGCTTAAATCTACTAAAATTAATTCAACTAACTGCTGAAACTGACGATTATAAAAACTACTTCAGGATGGGGGAAATATGTTTCGATGAGTTACTACAAATGATAAATCCATATATTTTTTATTATATTTATATTATTTGTATTATATTTATGCTGGGGAATCCATAGCTCTGTTAAAGTTTCCAAAAGTATGATTAAATCTTCTTGTTAAAAAAATTGAGGTAACGAAGGTGAATTCGCCGATTCAATCGGCGGCGACGGGGACCGCGTGTCATCGACGCCCATTTTCATTGAAGCGCACAGCGAGACTGATGCGATCCTGCCCTTACGCGTTCAATCTAGGTCACGATCAGCGGATTGCGATCTTGATTTCATCAATGATTCATGCATCAATCCATCAATCTAATTCGTACATTATCAATCTGGATCGCGATCATTGATTTTGATCACCGATCGCGATCGAGATTGAGCGTGTACGGGCTGCCTATGGATCTTTGCGATCGACGATCGATTTTTGTCTCAGTCTGACTACGTACATCGCACGTACCACACGCGCGTGGTGTTGGCAGCGCCTTGCGCCTCGCGTTCTGCCTACATTCAGAAAAACCGCCGCCCCGTCGTGCAGTACATAAAAAGGCTACATGGAGTAGAGATCAACTGATCGAATTCAAAAAAATTATTGAAAGAGCAAGAGCCTTTATGGAATACAAAACATAAATATTACCATAACATCAAGCACCAAGCGTGTTACGAGGTCCTTCTTGAAAATATGAAAAAAAAAATCTCTACTGATATAGCATATCCAAGCCGCAGCCGACTGAATTTGTCCAAACCATTACTTACAAAATCTAAAACAATATGCAATCTTTTTTTTTTAAAAAACAACAAAATAGAATTAGTAGTAATAGAGAGTGGAAGACAATTACGTATCAAATAGCGTAAATTGTTTTCTTCACTCTCAGTGTGTAATAAATTTATGAAAATTGTGTGACCAATGTAAAATTTCTGTGGAAAATTGACAATATATTCTCGCTGGGAGGTGTAAACTCCAGCGAAAACTAAATAAAAAACTACTGATAAGGTAAAAAAATAGTATCTTAACAACAGATTTTTATATAATTATAACATATAATTATAACTTACAGTTATAGCATATAATTGTGCCAGTCTTTTAGGTGGAATCTCAATTCCTTTAAATATATTTATATGCGAATATTGATGTCGTTTTAATAGCCACTTTTAACCCACACTTTTCTACGTTTTCATTTTTTATGTAGCCAGATTAAATATGCCGTCAAATAAGTTTTTTTTATAAGATAAGGGTGACAAACGAGCACACAGTCCACCTGATGGTAAGTGGTTGCTGCGGCCCATAGACATCTACACATATCCTCTATTACAAATCAAAATGCAGATGCGTTGTCATCCGTGAGGACTAAGATGGAATGCCTCATTTCCAGTAAAAAGGGCCTCCGGCCACCTGCACTCACCAAGCGAAACGCAGAGGTAAACCTCTACTTCACGCTGGTATTCTGTGAGGTCGTGGTATCACCCCGGTTCGAGCCGGCCAATCCGTGCGACAGCAAAAGCCGCCACGTGGCTCTACCACTATTGAGTATAAAAAAGAAGCTCATTTTCAAGTTTAAAATATGGCACGTAATCTATTATACGAATTTCTGTCTGTGATGGTCTTTGTCGTTCCGTTTCAAACAAGTAAATGATCGATTGGAACGACCAATCGTAAAAAAAAGTTTTTTTTTTACGATTGGTCGATTCGTTTTTTTTTAAAGCGGTAAACTTTAAACTTTGAGCGTTCTATAATCGTCACGATGTCCTTTCAGATTGATCGTAACGACGGATCGTTCCGTATATGGGGCCCGTTGTGAAGAGAATAGATTTTCTATAACGCTGCCCGTGTAAAGCGTCGAACAAATCGCTTCTCTAAATCCATTATTAGGTTAAAATGTAAAGGAAACGTTTGGCTACAGCCGTTCCGAGATTTATGTCGATTATTAAATATAAAAATGTATGTGATCTTTCCCTGAACCGTTTGGATTTGCTATAGCCTGATGTGCTCTAAAATCTTTACGTATGTTTTTATCCAAACTCCCCCCCCCCCCCCCCATATCGTCAAATCGAAACAAATCAACAGAGATAGGCAGCAGCGTTTTCTTACAAACAACTAGAAAATAGTAAGCTGCAGTTATCAACCCACCAGTCAGCCGTGGCAAATATGGCACCGTACGCTAATAAGGTTTAGCAATTTAATTATTCAATTCTATTATTCCAACGAGATTTAACAATATAAGAGGCATTTAGGGTATGTTTATTTAAAATCGCTTCAGGGCCTCAATTTATGAATTCTCCAAATAACAAAACGTACTTGAGTTATTTTAATTGAAACGGCGGAAAGGTCGGTCATTATTCAACGCATTCTTGTTTTGTTTAAATTAGGGAGTCGAATCATGTTGTTGTTCGAGCAATTTCCCATTTAAACTGGGTTAGGGATAATTGATAAATCTTCCTGTGTGATTAATCATTATTATACGTGGTAGAGCCATTCCGCAGCTATATTATATGTATGTATGAAGGACCATCACTGAGAACAGCTTGACCGATTTTGATTTTTTTTTGTAGTCCACCTGATGGTAAGTGGTTGCTGCAGCCCATAAACATCTACATCTATCTTCGTTTACGAATTAAAATATATTTATCCTTGTTTGCGAATCAAATTGCAGATGCGTTGTCACCCGTGAGGACTGAGATGGAATGCCTCTTTTCCAGTAAAATGGGTCTCCCGTTCTCTAATTAAAATTCAGAAGTTGTGGTGCACAAATAAAATTCAATTGTTCATATATAAGAATGTATTATTATTTCCACAATAATTTTCATAGTTAAACTAAATTACTATGTTACGTAAAGTTTAAACTATTGACCTAACTACTGAACTAACTAGGTACCTAACTAACTAGGCACAGGACTAACTACCGAGGAGGGTGCGTGACGGGGGCCGACTGACTCGCCTAGCGGCGGCTTGCTAATAATGCTGATTCCCAACTGTAAACATGACGTACAGTCGCCACCACAGAGACGTCAAAGGAAAACTGAAACAGTATATATGCAGCAGCTTCTTTATACCTAATCATCATCATTACCGTGAACCGTGTGTGAAACATTTAGCGGCGGTGTAAGAATACCCACTACTCCATATCGTCCCGTGTGTGTCGTAAGAAGCGACAGAGGGAAATTGTATCATGTTATGGGCAGCAGCATCTTCCTGATAAGAACTTGAAATGTGTCGAGTTGAGTACCTCCCCTTTTTACGAAATAGGTTAAAAACTCATGAAGATGGAATGCTTCGTTTCCAGTAAAAAGGGTCTCCGGTTTTCTACACTCACCATACGAAACACAGCAGCATTAAGCTGCTATTTTACGCTGGTATTCTGTAAGAGCGTGGTCCTTCCCCGGTCGAGCCGACCCATTCATGCTACAACAATACCACTAATATAGCTGCAGCATGGCTCTACCACGTATAAAATGAAATTAAATGTGTGTGTTTGAGTGTGTCCCTGGATGGTTTAGATTCACAATTGGACCCGGTAGGTGGTAATGTTGTCAAGATTCAAAATCACCCGAGCGAAGTCGGGGCGGATTTTGATGAAATGTTTTGTGTGTATTTGAATGGGTCCCCAGATGGTTAAGATTCACATTTGAACTCAGTAGGAGGCGCTGTTGTCGAAATCCAGAAATCACCCGTGCAAAGCTGGGGCGGATAGCTAGTATACATATATACATAGAAATGTATAGCCCAAGCAGACCAGTCCACATAAAATGTTATGTCTTATCTCTAGACTCGATTGCTAAGTAAAGAAAAGGCAAATCCGTTTAGTAATAGCTTTAAAAGGAAAGTGAAATATAAAAGCTTCGCGTAAAGACGCCATCTTGTATATCTCAAAGTGGCGGGGCGTTTCTCAAGCGGATCAGTGTTGCCTTTAAGCTGATCTAGATATAGTAAATGTTACATATAGCTTTGAACAGTCCCGTTATTTTACAAGTTCAAAACTATTTTTACGAGCTTGTGGTTCGGGACAATTAAAAACTGCCAAGTGAATTACCAAAATTGACACTTTAATTACAGAACACTAATTACAACTTAAAACCACACTAATAACAAAACACAATTGTACTACTGATCACTTTAGTTCGCAGTTGTATCGCTTCGAAGGATTCGCTTGTATCGTCAATTCAATACTGACTCGGTCGCGGTCTATACCGGCTTTATACGAGTGTTCACGCCCTTAGCTGCCCCGACAAAGGTCGATCGTACCAGGGCCCATGAGTGGTAGTCGCGACGGGCAACCAAGGGAGGGGCCCAATGGCCTATGGATAAATCTTCTAAAACGGCTGACAAATAAGCAAGCACAACTTACCGATTTCCCGAGGTAGGGTTGACCATAGGGTACCAGTCAGGTGGTAAGTGATGTGCATGTAAGTAGTGTGTAGTAGTGTGTACAATGTGTAACCTGACTAAACCGTTGAAGTCGGACCGCAGATCCACAAGCGCTGCTTCTCTCCAAAAGTGAGATCTCTCAAGGGGGGCGATCACCAATTGAAAACTTCTGCTTTCATTTCACTGTATTAGTTTATCAACTTTATTGTACATTTAATTAACTTCAAGTCAACCAACTCAACGTTCATCGAAATTAAAACAAACGACACACGACACAAGTAACGAACAGTCGTTCAAAGTTCAATATTCAACGTTCCGGGTTCACTTAGCACAAAATTACAAACACTGGAACGAACGCGGCCTCTTCTCGAGTCTCAAAGTTCAGCATTCCACACAACAGGGCAAAATTCCCTCGCACGATATCAAAATGCCACGAAGCAAATCGTCGAATCAGATTAATGTTAATCAAGGTTAAGTTAATAATTCAAACTCAATACAAGCTCAAAACTCAAATTAGACCTCTTGTCACGTAGCACTCAAAACAGACACTCAATTCGAGGCGGTCTATACGAGACCCAAATATTCAATAGTAAATTCGGCGCGCACAATTTACTCAAACTTTAGACCGTCAAAAAATCTACACTGGGCGCGCGCAACCAACCCAGCGGTCGCAAACAATACTCAAAACGGTTACAACAATAATTATATGAGATCAGCCTCGTTATCACGAAAAACAAATTAAGATAACGCCGTAGGAGGCGCGCGACTGACCGTCGCGCCACGACGCTTTTTTATACTAATTGGCAGCCGCGTCCTCGAATGGAATGCGAACGGGAGCGGGGGGGCGACGGTAACCTTGGTAACATTGGATGCACGAGTCGAGCGCGCGTCGTGAATACAAATTTTTACAGTGTTAATTATTTGGCCTAAACAACGAGTATAGGGCCTCAGGTAGTTTCCAGAAACTTCTACTACGTTTTTGAGTTTTAGTGAGACACACATTAAATGAAATACTTATCCTATATAACGTTCTTTGAACATACACAAGTAAAAAAATATGTAACAATTAACATTCTAGTCACATTAGACCTTTTTCCGTTTTTTACCTAATTACTTATGAACGGGCAAGTGTAGGTAAATAATTACCTTTTCGATACCGCGTGAGCACTGCGTACCTGTCGCACCGTTGCCGCTTTTACATGTCACTTCTGGTCAGTAAACAAATATTATCAAGGTGATTTATTTCGTGTCAATTTTAACGCTATTTATTTTGTTTGAACGATGCATTTTTTATTTTGGTAGAACTATTTATTTTATTATTTTAACCTACATATATTAACTTATATATACCGCTGTGTTATTTAATGTGATAACCTAATCGCCACCCCGTATAGTGATGTGTCTGTATTCACTCAAAGAGCTATAGATCAGGTGAATATCTTTAGCTGTTCTGTTAAGAGTGCGTAACGTTCGAGTTAAAAGTGCCTTGTGTAGTAAATTGATACGGGCGTGCGGGACGAATAATATGGATTTTATTTAATAATTTCTTTCAGACAGTCTTTCGTTCACGGTGGCCAGTCTCGAAGGAGACTAGCCATTAGCGCTGGACAGGATTATTGTGCCAGGGTGTACGCAAGCACAAGTGCACTCTCTATTCCCTCACTCTCATAGTCCGATGGGATGGTAGCCGACACGACCGGAGGCGCAGGACCTACGTAATCGCCGTCTTTTTTTTTAAATATATGAGAGGGGCAAACGAGCATACGGCTCACTTGATGGTTAGTGACTACCACCGCCCATGAATAACTGTAACACCAGGGGAATTGCAGGTGCGTTGCCGACCTTTTAAATCAGAGGAGGCTCTTTCTGGAAGGTCTCTAAGTCATATCGTTCCGGAAAAATTTTGGTGGTATTCGATTTCACAAGGAAGTTGTGCGAGGAATAAAATCTTTTGTAAATGATTTCAAATTTGGAACCCCTATTTTCTTAACGATGTAGATTTGCTGGAGAGTGTACAAAGAAAAGCCACAAATATTCCATTATGCCTTCGCCAAAAGCCATATGAAGAGAGATTAAAAATATTGAATCTAACAACGCTGAAATCTCGCAGTACCAGAGGAAACCTTATTGAGACCTACAAAATATTGATACATAAACATAATTGCAAAGAGCTGTCACATATTTTTAAAATCAGCAGTATCTACCGACCTAGACATCCTAACTATTTGAGATTGGCCCACACCCGCTCATACACTAATGTGGGACATCACACACTAAACAACAGAATCATAAATATATGGAACAAGATGCGTCAAGACGTGGCAGATGCTCCATCTGTGATTAGTTTTAAAAACAAACTGGACAAATGGTGTAAAGACAATACAATTTAGTGTATTCTTAGTGTGGACTTGGACTAATATAAAACAGATATATGCATATCAGCTATAAGCTGCTCGCCTATTACCACGTAATAACAATAATAATAATAAATAACACAGTAGTGGACCGCCAGTCATCCAGATGGTATGGATGGTATCGCGAGTTCTGTCGCGATGTGCGATGGTGAATTTCCAGGTTGCTACTGAGAATTTCTTGCCAGAAAACACACTTTGATCCGACACAGGATTTGGACTGAACCAACTGGCTCTGTATCTAATCATGAGACTTTTATTATCAACTTTGAGCAATTTGTTGGTTCGTTATGATTTTTGATGTTTACGCGAACACTACACATTAAATGAAACAAGTTTTTATATGGATTTTATCGCGTTTTATTAACTTATTTTTATTTCCCCGACGTTTTGGCTACTTAACAGAAGGGTGCTGTAGTTGGGATAAAATCCGTAAAAAATGTTTTCATTCAATTGTTCGTTGTCAATCGATTTCAAAAAAGGGGAAGGTTCTCAATTCGACTGTATTTGTTTTATATGTACCTCAGAACTTTTTTCTAGATGAACCGATTTTGATGATTCGTTTTTTATTTAAAAGCTGGTGGTTTTCATGTAGTCCCATATAAATTTGATCAAGATCTGACCAGTAGTTTCGAGTTATCCTTAATAATGTGTATTTAATTGACTTCGACTACAATAACGATGTTCTTATTTTATTTATATTGAAGTCGGTTGTACAAACAGAAAGTTAGCCCCGATCGGATTCATTTTTGACATTTTGGCTTCACATCACCCACAGAAAGAAGTTTTCTTGATGATGTTAGTTTTTATTTATGTTTACCTTATCTTGTATGTTTTTTTGTTTACTTTTTTTTTTATAGAATAAGGGTGAAAAGCGAGCACAGTCCACCTGATGGTGAGTGAATGCCGTGGCCCATAGACATCTACATCTTTCCTCAGTTAAGAATAAAAATGCAGATGCGTTGTCACCCCTGAGGACTAAGATGGAATGCCTCGTATCCATTAAGAAAGGTCTCCGGTTCTCCCTACACTCACCATACGAAACACAGCGGCATTGAGCTGCTATGTTCGTACGGTGATAGTCCAACTTAGTTCACAGGGGTGACAACGCATCTGCATTTTGAAGATAGATTTAGATGTCTATAGGCCACAGCATCCACTTACCATCAGGTGGACTGTGTGCTTTTACCCTTATTCGTGAATATATCGTGAACACACATACAAATAATTTACAAGGTTAATTAAACACAAACAAATCCTTACAATCTTATTAATTGGTGGAGCTAAAGCTACCTACAAATAACTGAGAACATAAAATCGGAACAAAGCAGGGTTATTGTAAAACCAAAGCCAATTATTTGTTCAATTTACTGCCGACTAAAGAAAACAAAATATAGCGCAATTAACGCCCGTTTTAATCTCAAAGCAGCGCCGAAGCGGAAGTGACGGAACGAGCGGCGCTCACTTCCGGCCGCGCCGACATATTTACTACTTCCGCTGGAACAGCGAACGCTGAGCGAGCGGAGGTTCTACCGTTGCGTACGGTTAATTCGATGACTTATATATAAAACCTTGTAAAGACAATGCCCGTGTAGTCGTGGGGTAAGAAAATTTAACTCCCCATACCATCCCTCGGGGGTTGTAAGACAGAGGGAGAATGAAATAGGAGATAGCAGCATCATCCTGAGCACCACCTCAATAAAAATAATTAAAAAGGGCGAATGGTTACATCAGTATTTTTAAAAAAAAAACCGAAAAATTTCCTACGTCGCTTTATCGTCACCATCATCATTACAGCCATTCACAAGTCCATTGCTGAACATAGGCCTTCCCCAAGGACTGCCACTAGCACGGTCCTGAGCCACCTGCATCCATCGACTTCCTGCATGTCTTACCACTTCGTCACTCCATCTAGTGGGGAGGACGCCCTACGCTTCATCCGCCGGTACGAGGCTGCCACTCGAGAACCTTTTTTCTTCATAGGTTTTTTCTTATAGGATAGGGTGACAAACCAGCACAAAGTCCACCTGATGGTAAGTGGTTGCTTTGACCCATAGACATCCACATCTATCCTCAATAAAGAATCAAAACGCAGATGCGTTGTCACCCGTGAGGACTACCTCATCTTAGTAGATTGAATGCTTCTTTTCCAGTAAAAAGGGTCGCCAGTTCTCTACACTCACCATACGAAACACAGCAGTGTTAAGCTGCTATTTCACGCTGGTATTCTGTGAGAGCGTGGTTCTTCTCCGGTCGAGCCGACCCATTGGTGTTACAACTAAGGTTGTCGGTAAGCTATATGGCCGGCCCATTGCCACTTCAGCTTACTAATCCGTCGGTCTATATCGGTCACTCTGGTTCTACTGCAGATATCCTAATTTCTAATTTATCATGCCCAGAAACCCCAAACATAGCAATCTCCATAGCTCGCTGAGCAACCTTGAGCTTCCTCATACCGTCTGGTGATATGCATGTAGCCCTTAATGGTAAATCACACCGTCTTAGCGTTACAAATACCAGCTCATAAGAATACCAGCGTAAAATAATAGCTCAATGCTGCTGTGTTTCGTATGGTGAGTGTAGAGAACCGGAGACCCTTTCTACTGGAAAAGTGGCATTCCATCTTAGTCCTCAAAGCTGACAACGGATCTGCATTTTGATTCGCAAACGAGGATAGATGTAGATGTCTATGGGCTTCAGCAACCACTTACCATCAGGTGGACTGTGTGCTCGTTTGTCACCCTATTTCTATAACTAATACAAAAGTGTATATTTAATTGTATAGGTATATAAATAGATATCTGTCCTTTTATGTTTTAAATTCAAAATGCGTGGAAATGCATTATTTTGATTGATTTTACTGCGCACGCACACATTCGTAAAGGTCAATCGGTAGGCAAAAACGTTGTTGCCTATAAATCACAGTCAATTTGAAATATTTATAAATAAATTTCGAAGCCTTAGTTACTCGTATTTTCAAAAACTGCAATAACGGTATATCATCATTTAGATATTTGGACTTAAATTTAAAAATTGGCATACTCTTTGAAAAATAACCCTGTATATATAATTTATTATATAGGTTTGTAAGGATCGTGACACTTGGCGATCTGTTCTCTCTGGCTACCCCGTCAGGGATTGTGCGTGAAGATAAGTAAGTAAGTATTATATAGGTTACATAAACCAAATAATTATTATACATTCTACGCGAACGAAGTCGCGGGTATAAGCTAGTATCAAATAAAGCAATAAAGGTGTACCGCGAAATAAAAATGAAATAAACAAGAAAAACGTTTCGCCCGCCAACACGTAAACGGGCGTCGGGTAATGGCCGCCGGATGTTGGAATAAACGCGCCGCGTAGCTGTTTCCGGTGTTGCCATACCATAATAGTTTATTTTCTGTTATTGGGGTACGAAATATGTTTGGTAAGTTATTTGGTGGTTTATTTTATTTTTCAACATTTTCAATACATTTTACCTATCGAATAACTTTGTGGTTATTCTTTTGAATTTCGTAACTAAGCAAGAAGATACATCCGACTCCATTAGTCAGTTCTTCCTACCTCTCGTGTATCACAGGTAAATTTCTCTTATGCCGGGTCCACATATGTAGCGCAGACATGTATCATGAGCGTTAGTTTGGACACCGATCGTATTTGATACGTCCCATTCCGCACGAAATATCGTATCTGATACACCTCGTATTTGCATACTGTATCATACGATGTTTTTTTATAGGAGAAGGGTGACAAGCGAGCTCAAAGTTCATATGATGATAAGTTGTTACTGCGGCTTATGTACATCTACATCTATCTGAATCAAAATGCAGATGCGTTGTCAGCAGTGAGGACTAAGATGGAATGCCTTTTTTCCAGTAAAAAAAGTCTCCGGTTAACTACACTCACCATATGATACTCAGCAATGTTAAGCTGCTATTTTATGCTGAAATTTTGTGAGAGCGTGGTACTTTCCCGGTCGATCTGACCCATTCGTGCTACAACTATACTACTAAAATAGCTGCAGCATGGCTCTATCACTTTTAACGATATGTTACATGATATACCGCATCTCTTGTCGATTCTTCCCCGATCACCTAAAGGGATGATGTTACACACGGCCCGGTCTTGAAAAGTTTGGACCCGGAAAAGATACAAGGATTGGAGGAAAACGTAAAAAAAATGTAATGTGTACTGTCCACACTCAAAGTAACATAAATATAATATGTCGATACGTTGGTAAAATACGATATGGTTAAGTGTGGACCCGATTTATGACATGATTCGGCCAGTGATACGATATGGTCGAAATGAGCGTAGGATACAAGTACTCGATACGACACATCTTATCAAGGTATATGATCATTTTGTGGACTCGGACTTAGAAGTATTTGGGGTAATGACTTTGAATTTGCCGTGTGGTGGTGATGTAAGGGAAGCCAAAAAGTACGGTCCTGAGTCTCCTGAGCCACCTGCATCAATCAACTTCTTATATATCTTACCAGGTCATCACTCAATCTAGTGGGGAGCCATACACTTTGCCTACCGGTAGAAGGCTGCCACTCAAGAACTTTAGATGAATAGAGAATTATACTTATTCATATTATAGATGTAAATACAGGGTCTTGTTGCAATATACACCCAAATTTGCAGAGAAGTTTCAGAATAACTAAAGTAGGTGAATGGTGGAGGAAAATTAAAAAAATCTCAAACCTTTTTATCTTTTAAATTCAGAATGAGTGGTAATACTAATGCATGAACTAATGTTTAATTGATTATCGTTCATAAATATTTAACGCCTACTATTTTACTACGCCCGCACACATTCGTAAGGGTCGCTCGGTCAGCAAAAACGTTGTGAATTTAATAGCACACAAAGGGGCACGCGTACGTGTAGTAGTTGCCCATAAATCACATTCAATTTCGGATAGTTTCAAATAAAAGTAGAAGCCTTATTTACTCGTATTTTCAAAAAATGCAATAACGGTATATCTATATTTATATATTTTAACTTAAATATAAAATTTAGCTACTCTTTGAAAAATAACCCTGCCTATAAGCTTCCTTGCAATGTCCCTAATATCTAGTCGGAGATGTAGGTTATTTGCTAAAAGTCACTTTTGCTAAGTAGTGCTTACTTTTGAGTTCATATAGTAATCCTACATCGTTAAAGTATATTCCGAAAACTCCCTCTTTTATTGCCAAACTTAGTGAATCACATAAACTATAACTCCCAGGCGGAAAAGCCAAAGGAGAAAAGACTTTATTTTTATGGGTTTTAGGTTGTCAGGTGGTTATATATATGAAGTCTAATCGATCGTTTAAAAGGTTAGCTAGATGCCCAAATCAAACATGTCATTGAGGCACGCTTGATGAAAATAGTTCCATCGAATTAAAAAAAAAACTAAAACGAATAAAATACCATTACTGTTACCGTTACGGCCTAAGTTAATCCATTGTTGAATAAGGGCCACCCCCATAAATTGCCTCAAACATAGGATATTTGCCATAATAAACCAATCCATACAATTTCATAGCTTATTAAATAATTAAATTTAATTCTTTAATTCCGGATCTGAGACGCGGTTCTTCACTGGTAGTCTTATGAGGAAGCTCAAGGTCGCTCAGCGAGCTATGGAGACAGCTATACTTGGAGTTTCTCTACGTGATAAACTTAGAAATTAGGATATCCGCAGTAGAACCAGAGTGACCGACATAGTCCAATGGATTAGTAAGCTGTAGTGGCAATGGGCCGGTCATATAGCTCTAAGAGCCGACAACCGATGGTGAAAAGAGGTTTTCGAGTGGCAGCCTTGTACTGGTAGGCAAAGTGTAGGGAGTCTCCTCACTAGATGGAGTGACGACCTGGCAAGACATACAGGAAGTCGATGGATGCAGGTGGCTCAGGCCTATATTTAGCAGTGGATTCGTGAAGGGCTGCAATGATTTTTTTTTTATAGGATAAGGGTGACAAACGGGCACACAGTCCACCTGATAGTAAGTGGTTGCTGCGGCCCATAAACATCTACATCTATCCTCTATTACAAATCAAAATGCAGATGCGTTGTCATCCGTGAGGACTACGATGGAATGCCTCATTTCCAGTAAAATTGGTCTCCGGTACTCTACGCTCACCACACGAAATACAGCAGCGTTAAGCTGCTATTTTACGCTGGTATTCTGTAAGAGCGTGGTCCTTCCTTGGTAGAGCCGACCCATTCGTGCTACAACTAAACTACTAATATAGCTGCAGCATGGCTCTATCACGTAAAATAATAATTAATCACACAGGAAGATTTATCAATTATCCCTAACCCAGTTTAAATGGGAAATTGCTCGAACAACAACATGATTCGACTATCTAATTTAAGCAAAACAAGAATGCGCTGAACAATGACCGACCTTTCCGCCGTTTCAATTAAAATAACTCAAGTACGTTTTGTTATTTGGAGAATTCATAAATTGAGGCCCTTAAGCGATTTTAAATAAACATACCCTAAATGCCTCTTAGATTGTTAAATCTCGTTGAAATAATAGAATTGAATAATCAAATTGCTAAACCTTATTAGCGTACTGTGCCATATTTGCCACGGCTGACTGGTGGGTTGATAACTGCAGCTTACTATATTCTAGTTGTTTTTAAGAAGACGCTGCTGCACATCTCAGTTGATTTGTTTCCCTCTGTTGTCTCTTACGACACCCACGGGACGACATGAGGTAGTGAGTATTCTTACACCGCCACTACACGGTGATGAAAACATACTTACGTAAAAATTTTAAAGCACATCAGGCCATAGCAAATCTAAACAGGTCAGAGAGCGATCACATAGATTCTCAATATATTTAATAATCGACATAAATCTCGGAACGGCTGTCGCCAAACTTTTCCTTTGCATTTTAACCTAATAATGGATTTAGAGAAGCGATTTGTTCGACGCTTTACACGGGCAGCGTTATAGAAAATATTTTCTCTTTATAAAGGGCCTTTCTAATTCTTTGATAAACTATATCTCAACACCGGAATCAGAAACTAAAATATTGAAATTATAATATATTATTTTTGGTCTGTTTTTGTCGGTCTTTATAGTTTATTAAAAAAGAGAAGTTTAGTAATTGCACCTTTTGAGTCGACATATCAATATTATAAATAGAATGTACTCTAATAGTTATGCTAAAATTTTTATTTCTTTATCCAAAGTCCAAAGGATGTTTGGCAAAATGGAATTTATCGGGATTGCAATTCCTGTACGCGGCTAAATGCTCTTTATAACGTGTCTCGAAATTGCGACCAGTCTGACCCACGTAAACGGCGTGGCATTCGTCACAAACTGCGTAAGTGCGGCGGTGATTGGTCGCATGTTTTATCGCATGACGCAGTCGCTCGCTCCTTATGTAGAGAGCGGTTGCGTCATCGGTCTGTATAAAAGGCACTCGTTTTGGCTCGCCGCTCACTTAGCGGTTAGCCAACGTAGAGTCTATATTTATTTATTTATTTATTTAAAAAGGTACACCAACAGTACATGTATACATATTATAAAAGTTACATTTTTAAAGCACAATTACTTATCCATATACCTATTATAGGCGTACACAACATTGATAGGAGATATTAAATAACAACACAATATATATCTGAAAATCTTAAAACAATGAAATAATAAAATTCACCAAAGCAAAACTTAACTGAAAACAAATGCGTGTTCACAAAAGGCCGGCCAGTTTTCGTTTAAATTTAAACAACGAGTCGTGGAAAATGTCTAAGGTTTCAATATTCATCTCGTTGTACTGTGCGCAACATCTGGCAAGAGGAGAATGGCGTCCAAGGTTAGTCCTTACAGAAGGCAAGGCAAAAGTTTTTTTGATAGGTTGTCGGGGCATGCGAGCTGGCACCGTCAATTTAACACGTACCAGGAGTTCACTACATTTTATTTTACCGTTGACAAGTCCGTGCAAAAACACCAAATCCTGGTCTCTTCGACGGCTACGCAACGATTTCATTTTAAAAAAGGCAAGACGATGCTCATATGGTGACCGGTGTGACACGCCCTGCGAAATAAATGCCAGATGCCTAGTGAACGCACGCTGAATACCCTCCAAGCGTTGAGATTGAACAGCATATACAGGGTTCCATGCCACGCTATATTACATGAGAATGCCTCGTGTAGAGGCGAAACACGTGTCGTATTGTCGTCAGTGGTGTGTCTTGCCTAGTGTAGTGGTGTTAGGAGTAGCGGTGCTGGGATTAGTGGTGACGGGGATAGCGCACGCAATTGAGCGAGGGCGGGAGGTGCTCTTCATACTAGGTAAGATACATTATTTTATTTTATAACGCGGATATTTGCGAAGTAAATTTTTCTAAAAGCTTTTATATAATGGATTTCCGCAAAGTAACGCCTGATTCTATTAATTATATAAATATAGATGTCTATGGCCACAGCATTCACTGACCATCAGATAGACTATGTGCTCGTTTGTCACCCTTATTCTAAAAAATGAGCTGCTATTTAAATAAAACCAGTTTTACGGATTTTATCACGTATATTAACTTATTTTATATTCCCGACGTTTCGAGTATTTTACAACATCCAAGAGCCCGAAGCATCTATTCTTCCGGGAAGTCTGCAGTCTGTGAACACGTAAAGGATCGCCCCCGTCACTACATTAGATTTGATAGACCACAAATCCTCGTTAACGAACACCGATTCCTTCCAAGGATGATTCGCGAGGCTATTGAAATCAAAAAACATCCTAATTTCAATAGAAAAGATGGCTGGGTGCTACCATCTGCTTGGGATCCCATAATTAATAAAATTAAATCCCAAACCAAGCATACAACTGCAAGACAAGAAGATCGGAACAAAAATTAATAATTTTTAATCTGGAGGTAGCCCTGGTTAACTATGACATTGGGACGTCATACACCACAGTCCCCTCGTGAGCATTGGTGCTGTAAAGTACTCGAAACGTCGGGAATATAAAATAAGTTAATATAAGCGATAAAATCCGTAAAACTAGTTTTAATTTAAATGTGTAGTGTCCGCGTAAATATAACAAATCATAATAAGCTGCTATTTTACGCAGGTATGGTGTGCGGTATATTTTTCGCTGTTGGATAGTTCAATCAGTGGCTTAATTGGATATCAAGTTCGTAGTTAATCACCGGCTTTCAGCTTAATTTAATCCTTTTAGTCAAATTACAGTGACAGGTATATTGAAAATTGGGGCTTACCGAAAGTTAGTCTTTTAGAGTAAAAGACCGCCAAAACGTTTTAATTTCATTTCGTTTTTTCTAATTCGGTGCTAGCAGTAAGTTTAAGATGGTGCCAACAAATTATGTAATTTTATCGATAAAAATATGCCTTGTTAAAGAATTAAACTTAAACTTAAAAAGATATACGTGGTAGAGCCATGCTGCAGCTATATTAATTGTAGAGGTGTAGCTCGAATGGGTCGCCTCAACCGGGGCAAGACAACGCTCTCACAGAATACCAGCGTAAAATAGCGGCTTAATGCTGCTGTGTTGCGTATGGTGAGTGTAGAGAATCGGAGTTCCTTTTTACTGGAAAAGAGGCATTCCGTCTTCGTCCTCACGGCTGACAACGCATCTGCATTTTGGTTCGCATACGAGGATAAATGTAGATGTCTATGGGCCTCAGCAACCACTTACCATCAGGTGGACTGTGTACTCGTTTGTCACCCTATTTCTATAACTATAACTAATACAAAAGTGTATATTTAATTGTATAGGTAAAAAAATATCATGGTGGTAGCACGAATGGGTCGGCTCGACCTGGGAAGGACCACGTTCTCACAGAATACCAGCGTGAAATAGCAGCTAAATGCTGTGTTTCGCATGGTGGGTGTAGGGAAACGAAGACTCTTTTACTGCTAATGAAGTATTATATCTTAGTCCTCAGAGGTCACAACGCACCTGTATTTTGATTTTTATTCGAGGATACATGTAGAAGTCTGTATGTTATACAGCATTCATTTACCATCAGGTGGACTGTGTGCTCGTTTGTCTTGTCTTGTCATGTTTTTTATGGAATAAGGGTGAAATACTAGCTCACAGTACAGCTGGTGATAAGTGAATGCTGTAACCCAAAGACATCTACATCTATCCACAAGTTTAACTAAGAACCAAAATTTTGATGAGTTTGTTACCCCTGAGGACTAAAATAGAATTCTTTTCCAGTTAAAAGGGTCTCCGGTTCTCTACACTCACCATACGAAAACGCTGATATTTTGTGCAAGCGTGGTCCTTTCCCGGTCGAGCCGACCCATTCGTACTACCACCATAACATAGCTGCAGCGTGGCTTTAACATGTTTAGATGTCTAACATTACGTCCTTTTGTTAGATTAGATAGAGCGATTTAGCTATGCTATTCCTAACCATTCAATTGCCGACGTTTAACTAAATTGGAGCCGTCCTATTAACCGACGGATTAATATTCTGTAAGCTGAATGAATAGGGTATCGACTCTGCTTCCTTTTTATCTCTTAATAATGAAATAAAAAGAAAACTATTACTTCTTGGAAGAGCAATTAAAATTTCATTTATATAAATTTTTCAATCTACTACCGTTTTAAAATGAGACATCTCGGTCAGGAGAAGAAACGGCGTCAGAAACTTCGCAGGTATAATTTTATCTATCATATTATTTAATCCCACTGTGTAGAGCGTATATGAGAGAGAAGGTAACGGCGGTCAACATATTTCTGGCGTATTCACAGGTCGCTGTAAACAGGGCTAAACATATCGGCACGCCGAGATCACTCCCCGAAGTTGCTCACGGAACATAAACAAAGTTATAAATGAGTTTTCAAAATTCAAATAAACAACTGATTACCGACCTTTCAAGTTGCCGCAATATTCCATTTTGTAATTTCAGATTTCTCTATCGAAATCCCTCCGAAAGCGGACGTTAAACAAATAGCCGCTGGTAGATCAAATGTATATTGACACAGATTGATAAAGATCGAGTCTGTTTGATGGTTTAAATTGAAGCTTTTGTTTGTTAATAATTATTTATTTGAGAAGGGATATTGCAGCTATATTACGGTTGTGGCACTAATGAGAAGGACCACGCTCTCACGTAATATCAACGTAAAATAGCAGCTTAATGCTGCTGTGATTGTATGGTCAGTGTAGAGAATCGGAGAAGCTTTCCATCTTAGTCTTCAGGGGTGACAACGCATCTGAATTTATTTATTTATTTATTTATTTATTCTTTATTGCATTCCTTAACCTAAAAGAATACAAAGGGCGGACTTAATGCCTTGTGGCATTCTCTACCAGTCAACCCATGGAGTGGTGAGAATTTGAAGTAGGTGTAGCAATATAGAATAAAAAGAAAATAGAAATGTATAATTAATTACATTATATATACATATTACTATTATATACAATAAATAAACTATAAAAATATATCCTATTTATACATGTATACAAATATATACGTACATACATAAGCATACATATATTCATACCAACATACATATACAAATAATACATATTAATAACTATAAATATATACGTCTAAAATATAAATGACATGGATGATTCATCTAAGAAGCGTTGTCTTTAACAGATAGATGATTACGCACCAACTTTTTAAAAGCAAACTTAGTGGGAGCTTTTCTGATGTCGTCAGGCAAGGAGTTCCAAAGGCGTGCAGCCTGAACTCTAAAGGAGTTACCATAGAACTCGGTGAAGTGAACTGGAATACAAATTTTGTTGTTAGAAGACGAACGTAGAACCCTATCATGAGATGAGGAGAGATAGTGAAATTTGCTCTTAAGATAAGAAGGCGAAAATGGGTCATTTAATATGGAAAAAAGAACAAGTAATATTCTGGAAATACGCCTCTGCCGGATTGTAAGCCAATTAAGCTTAGATCTATATTGCGAAATATGGTCATACTTACGAAGCCCGAAAATAAATCTTATACAGTTATTGAGAAGGCGTTCCAGCTTGTTCAGAAGATCCTGGGTCAGATCCGGGTAACACACATCTGCATAATCAAATATGGGTAATATGAGTGATTGGACAAGCATGATCTTAGACTTTGTGGGGAGAAAATGTTTTAAACGATACAGAGTACGTAACGTAGCAGTGACTTTACGACTGACTTCAGTAACCTGAGTTCTCCAATTCAGCGTGTTGTCAATGTGTAGGCCAAGATTTTTTACAGACTTACTGAACGGTATTGTAATCCCATTGTAGTAGATAGAGGGTATGTCTGCAAGATTAATCTTGGCTAGCATCCTTGAGCTACCCACCAGTATAGCTTGGCATTTTGAAGGATTGACCAATACTCCATAACGAGTAGACCAATCCTTGATAGCTTGTAAGTTGTTATTTAATTTTTTAATCCCATTATGGATATCCCCAATTTCAGCTTGCACGTATAGCTGAAGGTCATCGGCATACAGATGGTACGAGCAATTGAAGATGGAGGTAATAAAGTTTATAAAAATAGAAAAAATTATAGGAGAAAGAATACCGCCTTGCGGTACACCAGCTTCCACATCAGCCCAAGCTGAGGTTATTTGCCCCACACAGACTGACTGCTGTCGACCGCGAAGATAAGATGCAAACCATTCCAATGCTGTAGGGCCAAAATTTAGATGAGACAGTATGGATAGAAGGATTTCATGATCAACTGTGTTGAAAGCATTTGAGAAATCAACTAGTACCAGTACTGTTACTTTTTTTTCTTCCATACCGTTTCTAATATCGTCTGTGACGTTAATTAAAGCAGTACTGGTACTATGACCAGGGCGAAACCCAGACTGATATATACTCAGTAGGTTATGTTTCGAAATGAATGTAGAAATTTGCTTGTAAACACAGGATTCTAAAATTTTGGATAGAAAGGGTAGAATGGATATAGGGCGAAAATGATTGGGAAGAATGGGAGAAGGAACTTTTGGAAGGGGCCTTATAAAAGCCCTTTTCCAAAGATTAGGGTACTGACCTGAATCAAGGGAAAAATTTATAACATGGGAAATTGCCGGAAGAAGGTGCTCTAGTATAAATACTACCATTTGTCTACTAATCTCATCATAACCCACCGCCTTGGACTGAATTGCTAAAATAGACTTTTTGACATCATCCTGCGAAACAGGAGAGAAATTAAAGGTAGGTATATTAGGAATTTGCACAGAAGCAATAGAAGCCACAGTTTGAGAGCGAATTGTAGGGTCCATTGCTGTTACAGAAGCGAAATGTTGGTTGATTTCATCAAGTGATAGAGAAGGACCACAATCCAATGTAGCTGGCCTGCAAAGACCAGAAGATCTAAGAAATTTCCACACTTCGGCGGGAGAAGAGTTGTTAATACAATTATGGAAATATCGGCGTTTAGCTGCCCGTACCATTTGATTGCACCTATTCCTGGCTGCTTTAAAAGATGACCAATTTTCTTCATTACGTTCTCTCTTAAAACGAAGAAAAGCTCGATTACGTCTAGTCATTGCCATCCTTACGCCCTCTGTCATCCATGGGGCTGGAGGACGCTTCAATCTAACCTTGTGAATTGGGGCATGAGCATCATAAAGGCTGAGAATATTTTGGTTAAGGATAGAGACTTTATCGTCAACAGTAGGTGCTGCAATAAATGAGGTTAGATCCAGACTAAGAGCGTCATCCCTTAGCTTGTCAAAATCTATTTTAGAAAAACTGCGCAGATGCAGTACAGAAGGGGAATATTTGGGAGGTTTTAGCTTATACGAAGAATAAATCAAGTCATGACGTGAGATGCCCAAAGCAGGTAACTGTCCGTGCGTCATCACACGATCAGGAGAAGCAGCAAGGATGAGATCAATCAATGAGTCATCGGTTCCAATATTGTGATGAGTAGCCTTTAAAGGGAGAATAGAAAGATTAACCGACTCAACAATTGAAAGAAGTTTTTTGGAACGAGGAGAGTTTTTCAACAAATCTGTATTGAAGTCACCCATGATTATACAGTGTGCGTACTCAGAACAAATATCAACAAGAGCCATATCTAAAGTGGCGAAGTAATCTGTCGAAGGGGGGCAATACACTACCCCTAGAAGCATCCTTATACCCTTGACATCAAGTTCCAAAAATAAAAACTCAGAAGAGGCAGAGTAACAGGAAGGAGATGCTGAAACAATTTTATGAGGAATTGATGCGTGTAGGTAAATGGCTACACCACCTCCACCTTTTCCAACCCGATCATTCCTAACAAGTACAAAGCCGGGTAGGGGATATAAAGTTGACGGTAAAGAAGGCTTTAGCCAACTTTCCGACACTAATATGGCATGAATATGCTCGGGTGAAAATGAAGCTTCGAGTTCGGTGTAGTGGTTCGGGATACTTTGAGCGTTTATGTGACATATGTTCAGAGAGTTGTTAAAAGGCTTAAAAACCTCTTTGAGTAGTTGGTGTAATTCAAGCACACTGTCGGTAAAGGAATCATCACAAGAGTAAAATGATATGGCAGAAGAATCATTTGCAGAGCTAAATGACTCAAAATCAGACATAATTCATAGACTAAGATAATACATAAATAAAATAAATATACAAAAAAAAACTAAACAAAATTATATATAAAATATAAAAGTAAGGAATGTAAACTATAAAACTAATTTATATGCTAAAACGTAGTAAACATAAACAACACCATCCCATCAGTTAACCGTTTACAAAGTAAACTTAATATAAATAAATTTTATGTGCAAACTATAAAATATAATATCTGAAGTGGCAAAATATTTTGTCTAATAATATTAATATTCCTAAATAGGTATCTCACAAAATAATAAGAGTCTACCATAATAAATCGATTACAAAATTAAAGTACAAAATCGATAGTGGCTGTATGGTACATTTGTCCTTTGTCTAGCAAGGCTAAAAAAAAATAATGTCAAAATTATAAATCAAATGGAAAATATTATGTATAGTTTTTACGGTCAATTTAGGGTACATTTATAAAAGTAAAAAACAATAAGTATTGTTAGCACAAATTATAAAGATGATTGTAATTAGATTATTACCATTAACATGCATAGCATAGATAAACCTACTAAATAAGTAAGACTCCTCTACTAAATTTCGATTCTTATTCGAGGATAAAATGTAGATGTCTATGGGCCACGTCATCCACTTACCATCAGGTGGACTGTGTGCTCATTTGTTACCCTTGATTCTATATAAAAGAAAAAAAAACTGTCAGTCGTAGGACTGCACGTGAGAAGTAAAAACTACTTAACTTCACAAACCTGTAAAGATTATTTTTGGGTTGTTAAGTAATATTTTTTCAGAAAGTATTTTTATTAGAACTTTTTTTACCAACGTATATGTTGCTCTATTTTACATGGAAAACAATAATTATTATCTTAAACAATACAAAAAAAAATATAAATACAGATCTATTTTATAAAATTTTATCAAGTGGACTTGTAACATTACTATCGTCAATTTTATGTGTGTGAGGGTGACGTTCATGCGAGTTCAGTGCTTTTTCCTAATTACAAAATACCCAACGTGCCTAAAAAAATTTTCACTTCATAAAAATCACAATACTAATATCTACTAAAAATATGGCTGTAACGGTGCGTACATATTATATGAAACATGTTATATATTATATAACATGTTTCAGTAATGTGGAGACTGAATGTTATAAAATGTGTTATATAACTAGAGAGTATAATTATCTAGTCAATAAACTAGGACGAACCCAATATCTATGTTTTTTTCTTTTGTTATTTAAAAGTACAAGAGTTGCTGCAGCAGCTAGCAAAACGTCCTCTTGTGTCGACATTGTGAATAGCACTGCAGAACGACAGTCGACAATGTCATATAACATTGTTATATTGCATTGTTATTCCAATGTGTATAGTATTGTAATATGTTGCAATGTTGAAAAACAATAGAACATAATGTTGACGTGTTATATAACAAAAGTTACACAATATGTTACTTAATCTGTACACACCCTAAAACAGGCTTTTTCCATGGGAGTAATAACGCCTCTTTTGATATTTCAAACTGGCTACGTGTAAACGAGCTGCAAAAGAAAACTACAGAGAGACTGGAAGATAGTTTCTTAATATAGTGTTTAAAAAAGAAATTAGATTCCTTTTTTAAATACTCGATCCTTTGAACTATCTGCAAGCTAATTTTCTTATTAGGTGAAACGTGACCGCCCGAGGGAACATTTTAAAGTTGGAATCAAAGGAACTAAATTCCACACCGTCGCACTTTATATATATCTGGAGTACATTTGCGCGACTTTCGCAGATAAATCCAGTTTGAATGGCCACTTCGAAAACTTTACCTCTCCATTTATACCGGATAATAATTTGAATGGAAAATTAAGACTTTTAATAAGTTAAGCCGACTTCAATGTCTAAAACTAGTTACACAGATTTTACCGCGTTTAATTTAATTTATTTTTATTTCTCGACGTTTCTAAACGTTTTATTCATGTCAGATCATGTTCAATGTGTAGTGTTCTCGAAATTAAAAGTAAGAAACTGGCTTGTAAGAAATAAAAAAAAATAACACATTATGATGTCGTCGTTAGAACATATTGTACAGAAGTATTAAGGACCTTTAAAAGAACGCGCATCTTGTGTTCCTGGTGTGCCTTACCTGAGAAGAAAAAGGGCAGGTCGTCACTCCATTTTGTACTATACGTAGTAGAGCCATGCTGCAGCTATATTATATGCAGGTTCCCAGCGTAAAATAGCAGCGTAATGCTGCCGTGTTTAGCATGGAGAGCATAGAGAACTGAAGACTTGTTACTGGAAACGAGGCATTCCATTTTAGGTCTAAGGGGTGACAACGCATCAGCGTTGTGATTCGTAATATAGATGTCTATGGGTCACAGCATACACGTACTATCGAGTGGATTGTGTGGTCGTCTGTCTTATTCTATAAAAAAAGTAAATGTCTGTGTGCCACAGTATCCACTTACCATAAAGTGGACTGTGTGTCACCTTTATTATATAATAATAACTAGCTGTTCCCAGCGACTTCGCCCGCGTGGAGTTATTTTTCGCGGAACCCTAAAATAAAAGAAGCCCAAGTTACTGCTTATAACATCAACCATCTGCTAGTATGTATAAATATTGATAAATATTGACATTAATATTTATACGATACTAACGTCACTCAATTGTTTGCCTTCCCGGAGCCCCTCCACTGACACTTAAACTTTATGGTATGGTATTAAAGTTCAAATTGACTTTTAAGTATTATTACGAATTTTTTGGATGGGAATATAGAAAAATCTTGTTTTTAGACTTTTTCAGGCAATTTTTTTAATTTTTCTCTCCGTAAGAACCATCTTCGTACTTTAAGGAATATTATAAAAAAAGAATTAGCGAAATCGGTTCAGCTGCTCTCGAGATTTGCGCTTAGCAACACATTCAGCGATTCATTTTTATATTATATTGAATAATAAATAAATAATACCCATTATTTTGAAAATTTGGTACAATATATTATATTAGTGACCGTAGCGCCCTTTTAAGCTAATGAACCTGTATCAGGAAACAACGCTCTTCCATTAATTTAGGTCGTTTGAGAAGAATGTACAGTTTAAAAATAATAAATTTTGCAGTTACATGATGTATGAAGTAGCACGTTTAAAAGATAACAATGAAAATAATTATCCTAATATAGTTCCAATATAAAAATAATTCTAAAAGTAACACTACATCTATCAGGTTCATTTTCCTTTTTTTTATATATTTTTTCAAAGATTTTTAGCATTAACAATGCATATACAATAACATAACATTTTATATAAAAATTAAGCTGCTATTTAACGCAGGTATTTTGTACGGTGTATTTGTCATAATATGATAGTTTTTTTTTATAAGATAAGGATGACAAACGAGCACACAGTCCACCTGATGGTAAGTGGTTGCTGCGGCCCATAGACATCTACATCTATCCTCTATTACAAATCGAAATGCAGAAGCGTTGTCACCCGTTTAATCTGTGGGGTAATTGGATATAAAATCCGTAGTTAATCACCAACTTTCAGCTTAATTTTAATCCTTTCAGTCAAATTACGATAACTTTATTGAACATTGGAATTTATCGAAAGTTAGACTTTTCGAGTAAAGAACCGCATAAACGTTTTAACTTTTCTGCTATTTCAGTGCTAGCAGTTATTTTAAGATGTCGAAAACAAATGATGTAATTTTATCGATACACCTTGTAAAAATATTAACAACAGAAAACATGGTTTTGTCTACGAACAATGCAATGCAAATAAAATTTAAAAAGAATGTTATGTGTCGGCTCCGACTCGCGTCTGGAGTTTACAGCTTAATAAGGAGCCGTGGTTATATGTATTCATAATTTAGTGTTGCTTGTGAAATAACGAATGATATTTTTTCGAATACGGTGATGTTATTGATTTATATTGAAGAAAAGATATCATTGAAAAAAAGAAATCTTGTTCACACTGCCTTACATACAGGGATTGCCACAGGAAAATAATCTAAGACATAATTTAAATATACAAATGAATAATTTAATATGTAACAATAATTTAAATTTGACATATAAGTGTAATGATAATAATGACAAATTTCATTCAGTTGATATAAATAATTTAATAAAAAAGTTTTGGACAAAAGATAGGTATCCAAATATAATTTAAGACTGATAGCAAATGTGCTATCTTATTATTTACTTTTTATTTCAGCCAAGTGTTTGGCTACCAAGACAGCTTTTATTGGGCAGGATAATTATTTGACAATTACTTTGGAATCAGTTCCAACTAATTTAAATTAGTAAATGCGACACTAGAGGCAATCTCTAGGAATAATAAGATTTTAATTAACTTTGAATGCAGCCCACAAATAAGTAATAAAAATTGTTTACACCTGGCTCATCAAAATATACAACGCATGATGGGCAAAGTATTAGAAGTTGAATTGTTTTTAAATAGTAACAACATACATATCCTTTGTATTACTGAACATTGGCTAAAAGATTATAATTTCATGTTTAATTTCAGAAATCACAAGGTGGTCAGTTCCTTCAATAGAGAAAAAAGTTTACGTGGAGGCTCCTTAATACTAGCAGATAAATCATTATTATATAAAGAACGTAAGGATATAGTGAGCCTCTCTGTTGAGCGAACTGTAGAAATGGCTTGTGTCGAGCTCGAGCACCTCATTGTTGTAAGTGTTTACAGACCCCCATGTGCTACTTATGACTATTTTGATAGTTTTGCTCATACTTAGTAAACAGAACAAGTCTGTTGTAATATGTGGAAACTTTAACATCAATCTCCTTGAAACTTCTTCCATTAGTATTAAGTTTAGCTCATTGTTTAAATCGTATAATCTTGTTAATTTATGCTTAGAACCAACACGTATTGCTGGGCCTAGTGCGACCTGTATAGATAATATTTTTACAGATGTTAAGCCCTTGCATAAATCAATTATTCAAAATTTAAGTTCAGATCACTGTGGACAGTTGGTATCATTGCCTTACATACACCAGAAACAGAAAAATAAGAAAGTTGTGTTTGTTCCAATAAATGAACATCGCTTGGAGATGTTTAGAAGTAATATAATAAAAAGACTTTGATCACTTTCATTTAAAAACAGTGCCAATTATTTGTATGGTACGTTATTTAAAATTTTAACTTGTGAATTTAGTAGAATATTTACTTCTAAAACTTACTCTTTTAACAGTCGCAAATCATTTAATGAATGGGCGACAGTAGGAATTTATAAGAGTAGGCGAAAGTTATACGAGCTTTATAAGGAAAGATCATATAATAGTAGTGTTATATTTAGAGATTATGTAAAAACATATTCTAAAATATTTAAAAAAGTGTGCGCCACAGCTAAGGCTTTACATTTAAGTAACAAAATTAAAACTGCATGTAACAAAATTAAAATGACCTGAGGAATAATAAATAGTGAAAAGGGCAAGGTCAAACCGCGCAACTCGGATTTTCAATTGAATATTAACAATAATTTAACTTGATCTGATCAAGAAGTTGCTATGGCTTTTGAGAAACATTTTACTGATGTTCCTTTTTTGACAACTAAATCATTAAACTCTTCTCCTACTGTCGCCGAATCATTGCTCAAACAAAATGTAAAGGCTTGTTCAAATACTTTTAAATTCCTGTAGTATTCCTGAGTACTGCCAAAAGATATCGTTAAATATTTTAAAACTATTGATGTTAAGAAAACGGCAGACTTATGGGGGATTTCCGTTAAAGTTATTTTATCTATAATAGATTTATTAGCACTTTATCTAGCCACTATATTTAATATAAGCGTCGAATCTGGTGTGTTTCCTGATTTAATGAAACATAGTAAAGTCATACCTATATTTAGATCTGGTAGTATATTAGACCCCGTCAATTTTAGACCAATTTCTGTACTACCAACATTTAGCAAAATTTTTGAAAAAATAATTTGAGATAAGATGTTAAGTTTCTTTAATATTAATAAATTGCTACATAGAAATCAATTCGGATTTACAAGGGGTCGCTCGACAACTGAGGCTGGAGTTGAGCTTATTAAACATATTTTTTGTGCATGGGAGAATTCAGAGAATGCTTTGAGTATATTTTGTGACCTTTCCAAGGTCTTCAACTGCGTTCACCATGAGACATTAATCAGGAAGCTACAGTACTATGGTGTCAAGAACACAGCGCTTAAACTTATTATTTCATATTTAAGTACTAGAACGCAGAAAGTTATTATCAATTGTAAAAGTTCTTCCGGCTCACCTGTACTAATAGGTGTCCCTCAGGGTTCGATTCTCGGCCCATTCCTATTTCTAGTGTATATTAATGACATGCCTTCTCTTGTAGAGGATAATCATGATATAGTATTATTTGCTGATGATACTTCCTTGATTTTTAAACTTAAACGACAATCATTTAAATGTGACGAAGTGAATAATGCTATATAAAAATTAGTGCATTCGTTTAACGTTAATAATCTACATTTAAACGGAAATAAAACTAAATGTATTAATTTTACAACAACGAATGTTAAAAATCTGAGTACCAATGTGTTTTTAAATGGGGAAGAACTGAGCCCTGTTGAATCCACTGTTTTTCTTGGCATCACTCTCGACGCAAAGCTTCAGTGGGGCCCCCATATATCCAAACTAGCAAGCAGACTAAGTTCTGCAGCCTATGCTGTAAAAAAGATTAGAGGTCTCACTAGTGTCGAGACAGCTAGATTAGTTTATTTCAGTTATTTCCATAGCATAATGTCTTATGGGATTTTGCTATGGGGAAATGCGGCTGATTCAGAAACTATTTTTGTTTTACAGAAGAGGGCCATTAGAGCTATTTACAAGCTAAAACCGAGAGAGTCTCTTAGAGATAAATTTAAAGAAATAAATATATTAACTTTGGCCTCTCAGTATATTTACGAAAATTTTATGTATGTTCACAAAAACAAAGGTAGTTTTAGTAAAAAAAGTGATATACATTCTGTAAACACTAGAAACAAACACAAGCTAGTGATACCAGTTTCTCGACTCCACAGAGTCAGTAATTCATTCTTGGGGCAATGTATATGCTATTACAACAAGGTCCCGGAAAGTGTATCTCTCTATTAGCAAGTTTAAATGTTTTATTAAGCCGAAACTGTATAAAAAGGGTTATTATAGTATAAATGAATACATGGTTGATAATAACCCCTGGGAATGAGGTGATCGCTTCCAAGCAGTTTCTAAAATACATTTTGTAAATAGTTCGTAATCGTGAACTGAAAATGTGTATTACGCGACTACGAGTTCATTTTTTGTTAACACTCGTTTTCAGTCTCTAATTATAATTAAGAAACTCACACTCACGCCTGTCACCCAGAGGGGTAGGCAGAGACTATGGGCTACCATTTGGCAATTTTCACAGGCTATATTTAACTCTTAAGAACTAATACTCTAATATAATTATAAACTGGAACTTGTACTAAGCTGATGAGTTTAGTTTAGCATATAAACTATAATAATATCAGGATATTATTAGCTAAACACATTAAAGCACATTCACAAAGTGTATCTGGTTTTTCGTGACTAAATACCCTTAATACTGGTAGAAGGTATTCCATCTTAGTCTTTAGGAGTGACAACGCATTCAAATTTTTAATGGAGAGTGAATGTAGATGTTTATAAGTCACAGCATTCACTTACCATCAGGTGGAATGTGTCATCATCTATAAAAATCAAAATGCAGATGCGATCACCCGTGAGGACTAAGATGGAATGCCTCGTGACTAGTAAAAAGGGCCTCCGGTTCTCTACATTCACCACACGAAATACAATAGCGTTATTCAGCTATTTAAACCTGGTATTCTGTGAACGTGAAATGAGAACGGTTGTATTCCGGTCGAGCCAACCCATTCGTGTTGCAACTATGTATAACTTAAAGGGATGCCTTACATTACGTAGTCATTTTGTTAGGTTTAAAGCAATTTAGCATGTAATGGTGGTGTAAGAATATTCACTATCCCATATCGTCCCATGGGTGTTGTAAGAGAGGGAAACAAATCAGAAGATTGCAGCAGCATCTTCCCAACTTCATTATTACCACATTCGTCTTCGGTAACTATCTCATTGAAATTACGAGGTACTACATATTTTATTGTTCTCTTGCCGCTATAATCAAATAAAATCAGATAATGGGCATTCCTAATAACGACTAAAAGTAAAAACCTGTGGTTGCCAACCAGCTTGCCAAGCGTGGAAACTATGGGAAATATCCCCCCTATGAGACAATTTATAGGGAGGCCTGTGTTCAGCAGTGCACTTTAATAGGCTGTAATGGATGTATGTATAGAAGATAATCTACCAGGAGCACATGACCCACTGAGAGGTGAAATTATTAAATCAACAGTAATATTAAAACAATGGCAAATATCCCGCCGATGAGGCAATCTATGAGTCACCTATGTTCAGCAGTGGACGTTAATAGGCTGTAATGGATGTATGTATAGAAGATAATCTACCAGGAGCACATGGCCCACTGAGAGGTGAAATTATCAAATCAACAGTAACATTACAACTATGGCAATCTAGGAGGGAGGCCTATGTTCAGGAGTGAACTTTAAAAGGCTGTTACGGGTAAAGGAAGCAATTTAGATACGCCAATTCAAAGCATTCAATTGCCGAGGTTTAACTAAATAGAAGCTGTCTTATTAACCGGCCGATTAAATTTGGTTCGGCTAGTTTAATAAGCAGCCGAAATTTCTTTGTTTATTTTGCTCTGAATACTCGCAACTGTTACACCAATGTTACTTTGGTTTGGATGTCCGTGTATTTCGCGGGTCGATGTGATTCTTGCGTACTATTGGTCCGTTAAAATTATGGACATCTTCCCGTCACGTGATCACATACTGTCAACGCCGCGCGTCGTGAGAAATGGCACGTTTTTTCGCTGCTCCCTAATATATGTTCCGCCGCAAGTTATTCCTAGAATTGGATAATCGTGAGTGACCGAAATCCGTGTAGCTGGGATCCCCGAAGAAGCGCACGAGAGCAGGAGCATCCGCCTTCGTATATTCAGGTACGTCCGACCTTAGTAATATTGTCTAGTTAACGGTATCGAGTAGAATCAGCCAGCGTCTATGCAAATTACAGTCCATTTACCATTTTCAACCAAAAATTGGTCCATCTCCCCGGATGACATTCGGATTGGAACTATTAAATAGGTAAATCCGATTGTGATTCGACTCTTCGACGTAATTGATACTGAACCTTATTGTGGCATACTTGGGTTGATGTCGACTATTTATACTGTTAGTTGTCGACTTGTAAATACTACTTAATATTGATGTATTTTCCGCATCGCATACAGCCGTTTACAAGATCGATTTTATATGTTTATTACTAAGAAACATTCTTATTAATCGCATCGACTTTTAGACAGCTGTCGCATTTAATTTACTTAATCGCATTTAATATTATTATCATATCGCTCCGTAAATATTTAAATCGGTTCGATTTAATTTACCTAGTGGGTAGAAATAACCGCCGCGCCTCGCCGCCAGCCATTGTGCAGTTTATCTAAGTACCGTATCGCACCTTTTTCTTAGTTTGGTACATATGCAGCGCATGACATATATTAAAACTGATTTGAATTTCTAGTGGAGTTCGCAAACTTTGTATACTATAAATACAGTTAAATTACTTAAATACTTATTAACTAACCTGCTCATTTATATTTCTTCAATCACGCATGAAAATTTATTTACATTTAATTCGTAAAAACAAGGATAATTTACTCACTTTGGGGTAATATAATCGTGTTCTAATAAATATATTTACAATGACGGAAAAGGGTGCAGGAAAAGATAGACGCCTTATGCAAATTAAATTGTTAGAAGCTAAGCGTCAATTGTATTTCTCTCAAATAAATAAGACCTTTCAACTATCATCGAAAACAGATGAAAAATCACGGCATAATTTCTTATCACAAGCTCGCGCCGTCGATCAATTACGTAAAGAGTTTGTAACTATGGTTGATGATATAAATTTATTAAATTTGGAAGTAGATCCCGATTATAGTATTAATTACCAGCCGTTATCAGCTTTTGACGACTTATATTATTTTATTAAGGATATCCTGAATAGTATGGAGAGACCAAACCCACAATCGCAAGCCGTCACACATGCAATTAATCAGGAACATACTATTAAGATTCCTCGTATTGAATTGCCTATTTTCGATGGTGAATTACAAAACTTTCCTTATTTTTACGAAACGTTTAAACGTGTTATACACGAAAATAAAACGTTAACGGATTCGGAACGTATTCACTATTTAATGAGCCACCTTTCCGGAAAAGCAAAACATATATGTGCTGGTATAATCCCGGCGGCAGATAATTACGTAATTATTTGGCAAACTTTACAAGACAAATACAAGGATAACAGAGCTTTAGCTACGACATATCTAAATCAGTTATTTGCATTAAAGAATATTAACGGTCCCTCTGCAATAAATTTAGAAAATTTGGTAGATAAATACGCGGCCACGATCGCAGCACTCAAACAACTTAATATAGATAATTTAAGTGACTTTATTTTTGTTTACATGGGCCTAAAGCTTGTAGATTCCGATACTGCGAAGTGTTTCGAAACAACAGTTCGTAGTCAAACGGACATGCCTAAATACGACGATTTTGTTAAGTTCTTACGAGAACAGGTAAAAATTTTGTATCGAACCAGCACTTCATCACAAACTCGTGGCAGTTCCATGGCACCGCATCCCAACTCTGGTAGTCGCCCATCTAGCTCACGGGCTTTAACCGTGCCGCCACGCGTCTTAGTCTCCACGCAGCAGACCCAAGGTCGTACTAGGCCATGTAAGCTTTGCAACAACACGGCGCATACGCATCTCTATGCATGTAAACCCTTTGCTAACCTTTCGGCTGCCGACAAATTTAAATTCGTTAAGGACAATCGTTACTGCGTTAATTGTTTGAGTAACCAACATACCGCTTTTTATTGCAACTCAAACACTTCTTGTCGCAAGTGTAATGCCAGGCATCACACGTTGCTTCATTTTGGAAATGAACCATTTGCGGCGCAGTCTTGCACCGCCACTGTAGCCGTGAACGAGGAACATGATACAAGTGAAATACTGAGCTCACTAGAACTTGAAGAAGAGTCCTCCTCCGATCAAGTGCGTGACGGTTATTTGGTTGGAGAAGGAAATCCAGAAGTGTCGTATTGCTCGTTGTCTTCTACAAAATGCGATTCATCATCAACAACGCAAGTTCTCGCAACCGCAAAGGTTTATGCCACCGGTCGCGATGGTCGCGATGTAATAGTTAGATGTTTACTGGATCCTGGTTCCCAGAAACATTATATAACAACAAAATGTTGTTCAAAACTACAGCTAAAGGTCGAATCTAATTCGCCTGTAACGGTGAAGGGAATAGGTGGCTCATCACAGATAGTCAAGGGGGCGGCAAATATTTCTTTTCGATCTCGATTCAATAATACAAAATTTAATATTCAGGCTCTAGTGTTAAATCGAATCACTAGTAATATACCAACGTGTAATATCGATACTAGATTCCTTGAAAATCTACGTAGTATTCCCATGGCGGACGATGGCTGGGGTATGCCAGGAGAAATAGATTTATTAATCGGTGTTAGTCTTTTTGCAGAGATGCTACGACCTGGTAAAATTATTGGGGAACCCGGTTCTCCGGATGCGCTTGAGACCGTTTTAGGATACATCGTTCTAGGAGATGCTCCAGCGGTTATCCAGGCTCAAGCCCCAGCAGTCGTAGCTTTTCATGCTATTTCAACATCTGAGGTCGAGACTCTAGTTAGGAAAATGTGGGAACTCGACGAAATTGATCCTAAGCATATCTTTAGTGCTGATGATAAAATATGCGAAGAAAATTATAGCAAGACTGTCACGCGTGCTACTTCCGGACGCTACGAAGTAGCATTACCTTTCAAATTCAGTCCAGATCTTCTTGGTAATTCTTTGAAAGTTGCTGGGCGTAGATTTTTGCATTTAGAGCGTAGGTTTACTGCTCAGCCCGCTCTAAGAGAGGCGTACGATAGTGTAATCAAGGATTATATATATCAAGGTTATTTGTCTCCTATTGATACAGCCGATAAAGATCCTCTGCACTTTTACATGCCCCACCACGCTGTTCTTAGGGAAGATAAATTATCGACACGGATTCGACCTGTCCTGGATGCAAGTGCTAAGTCTAGTAGCGGATTTTCTTTAAATGATCTTTTATATGCCGGTCCCAATCTTCAACGCGACCTTTTTACAATCCTAATGAATATGAGACTATTACCTGTTGCCATCACAGCTGACGTGAGGCAGATGTATCTTAGGATAGGCGTCCGTAAGCAGGATCGACGTTTTCAGCGTATCTTATATCGCTTCAGTCGGAATGACAATTTAGGAGGTGGTTCAGATATTCAAATTCCAATAAAATCATTAGAATTCAATAGAGTAGCCTTTGGACTAAAGTGTAGCCCATTTTTAGCTCTTCGCACTGTCTCGCAACTAGTACAGGATGAGGGTCACCGTTTTCCTATAGGTAAAGAAGTCGTGCAGAGAGATCTTTACATGGACGATATAGCTAGCTCACTGATGAATTCCGATCGAGCTATTTCTGCCTTTCAAGAGTTAATCGGGCTATTTAAGGCTGGGGGCTTCGATCTAGTCAAATGGAGTAGCAATAGCACAAGTGTACTTGAATATATTCCTGAAGATTATCGCTTGTCGCAAAATGTCGAATTTCACAAGGACGATACCTTGAAAATATTAGGTCTTTACTGGCGTCCTCATGATGATGAGTTCGCCTTCAAGGTAATTTCAGATGATCGCCCTTGCACTAAGAGAAACATTTTGTCCTCTGTCGCACGTTTGTTTGATGTTTTGGGCCTGGTAGCACCTGTAATTTTGTATGCCAAGCTTTTAATCAAGGAGCTTTGGATTGCTAAAATAGACTGGGACGCTGATCCCCCACAACGAATTACACGACTGTGGAATGAATTCCGACGGGAACTTCCCCTGCTTGCCCAGATGAAATTTCCTCGGCACCTTGGAGTGGTTCATGGCTGTTCGGTGACAATTCTGGGTTTCGCTGACGCGAGTGAAAAGGCTTATGGCGCCGCAGTTTATATTCGAGTAGACGTCAAACAAATTCAGACAACTGTCATTTTGTCATGCGCAAAGTCAAAGGTTGCGCCCTTGAAGGTTGTTTCATTAGCACGTCTGGAATTATGTGCAGCCTTGTTGCTTTCTAAATTAATAAAAAAGGTTTTTGAAATATATTCGAGTAGATACCCAATTGATTCGGTGTTAGCATTTTCAGACTCGACCGTAGTGTTAAATTGGATTCACTCTTCTCCGCACCGATGGCACACGTTTGTTGCCAATAGAGTCTCCAAAATCCAGGACAACTTACCATCGGATCACTTTTACCACATCAAGGGTAACGAAAACCCGTGCGATTGTTTGTCCCGTGGATTAACTCCTACACAACTTATGAATCACCCCCTGTGGCTACAGGGGCCTCCTTGGGCCCATTTACAAAAAACCGAATGGCCAATAAAAACATTTGTGCCAAAGGAATCTTCCGACGCGCCGGAGCTTAAGTCTATTTCCCTAGTAATAATAAAACCAATCGAAGAACCTTTTCTTTATAAGCTAGCACGTAATTACTCTTCGTGGCAACGGTTCCTTAACGTGGCAAGCTACATATACAAGTTTATAAGGAAGCTACCTCTGGGACCCATAGTTGAGTCAGATTTGGAATTTACGGAATTAGAAATTATGAAGGTAATACAGTCAATACATTTTAGTGATGACCTTCAACGTTTAGAGAAAGGGGGATGTCGTTCTCCATCTATTAAAAAATTAAACCCATTTCTTAAGGATGGCGTATTACGCGTAGGTGGCCGTTTGGCAAACTCAGAGGAGAGTTTTGATTTTAAACATCCTATTCTCCTTCCTTGTAAGGATCATGTGGTAGACTTGCTCATACGCTCATACCACTGCAAATATTTACATACAGGACCAGGGTTGCTATCTTCTGTACTCCGTGTTAAATACTGGATACTATCTGCTAGACGTGCAATTAGAGCCATTATATCTAAATGCAACGTATGTTTTCGATCTAAGCCTCAACCTGGGTTCCCTATGATGGCTGACCTCCCTGAACCTCGAGTGAGAGCGGTTGTCAAAGCCTTCGTCCATACTGGATGCGATTATGCCGGCCCAGTCCTAGTAACACCATATCGTGGTAAGGGTATAAAAAGCCGTAAGGCTTACATCTGCTTGTTTACATGCCTTACTACACGAGCGGTGCATATTGAGCTCGCAAGCGATCTCAGCACAGCTTGCTTCTTGGCAGCCATGAAACGATTCCTAGCTAGACGGGGATCGGTTCAATGTTTTTATACCGATAACGGAACTAATTTTATTGGTGCCCGATCTTATCTTCGCGATTTGTACGCTTTTCTAAAGAATGAATATAAACCAGTGTGGGAAAAGCAGTTAGCAGAAAGTCGTATCCAATGGAAACTGATTCCTCCTAATGCTCCACACTTCGGTGGTTGCTGGGAAAGTAACATCAAGTGCATAAAAACCCATTTATATAGGGTCATCGGCCAACAAATTCTAACCTTTGAGGAGCTTCAAACAGTTTTAAGCCAGATTGAATCCATATTGAATTCACGACCACTTACAGTTCTCAGCTCTGATCCTTCAGATCCAGCAGCTTTGACGCCAGCTCATTTTTTACATACCGTCCCGCTTGATTTCCTGCCAGCACCTGATATCGATGATTCGATTCCGCATCTTCTAACTCGATATGAACTCTTAGACAAGTTGGTACAGTCATTCTGGATGCGATGGAGGAGAGAATATCTTCATAGCCTACAAGCCCGCCAGAAGTGGAACTCACCATCCTTCCCAGTTAAGGAAGGAACGGTTGTTGTAGTAATACAGGATAACATCACGCCCTTACATTGGCCCTTAGGCATTATAACACAAACCTTTAAAGGTAAGGACGACGTTATACGTGTAGCAATGGTAAGGACTAAGCACGGTACTTACCAAAGACCAGTGGTTAAATTGTGTCCATTACCAACTCAGTAAAATTCACAAATTATTTAGGTAAAGGGTAGATTAGCCTCTAGATAATAAGTCATAGATAAGTTAGTGGGATTAAGTAGATATAAGTAGTTAACAAACATTCTTTAGTATGTTGTAATAAGGTTCATGGAAGTGAGAATAAATTAATTTGGTCGATAAAGATGATTACACCTTTGAAAGCTTCCCTTTCAAGGCCGGGAGGAATGGTTCGGCTAGTTTAATAAGCAGCCGAAATTTCTTTGTTTATTTTGCTCTGAATACTCGCAACTGTTACACCAATGTTACTTTGGTTTGGATGTCCGTGTATTTCGCGGGTCGATGTGATTCTTGCGTACTATTGGTCCGTTAAAATTATGGACATCTTCCCGTCACGTGATCACATACTGTCAACGCCGCGCGTCGTGAGAAATGGCACGTTTTTTCGCTGCTCCCTAATATATGTTCCGCCGCAAGTTATTCCTAGAATTGGATAATCGTGAGTGACCGAAATCCGTGTAGCTGGGATCCCCGAAGAAGCGCACGAGAGCAGGAGCATCCGCCTTCGTATATTCAGGTACGTCCGACCTTAGTAATATTGTCTAGTTAACGGTATCGAGTAGAATCAGCCAGCGTCTATGCAAATTACAGTCCATTTACCATTTTCAACCAAAATTATTTCAAAAACGTTAATGCCACATTCTATAAGCCCAATGAATAGAGTATCGACTCTACGTCGTTTCTATCAGGGTAACAATGAAATGAAATGAAAACTATTACTTCTTCGAAGCTATTGACGACCCTTTTAATCTACTACCGTTTTAAAATGAGATACAAAAGAAAAGGAGTAAGAAATTTCGCGGGTATCTTTTTTTTCTGTAAAATTATTAAATCCCTCTGCGCAGAGCATGTATGGTGAAGGAAGAAAAGGTGACCCACGTGTTTCTGGCATGTCCAGAGGTCGTTGCATATAGGGCTAAACATCTTGGTACACCGAGATCACTCCCCGAAGTTGTGCGCAACATAAAAGTACTGCTGAGTTTCTTCGAGATGATTTCATGGCTCGAATAATCGTGATATTCCAGCCCACACGCAGTCCATGAACTTGAAACCAGAAACGCTTTTTTTCAATAGGATAAGGGTGACAAACGAGCACACAGTCCAACTGATGGTAAGTCGTTGCTGTGGCCCATAGACATCTACATTTATCCTCGATTACGAATCAAAATGCAGATGCGTTGTCACTCGTGAGAACTAAGATGGAATGCCTCGTTTCCAGTAAAAAAGGTCTCCGGTTCTCTACACTCACCATACGAAAAACAGCAGCATTAAGCTGCTATTTTACGCTGGTATTCTGTTAGAGCGTGGTCCTTCCCCGGTCGAGCCGACTCATTCGTGTTACAACTATACCAGAAATATAGCTGCAGCATGGCTCTACCACGTAATATACCTAGATATGTGTCGTCACCGTTGAAGATTGAGATGAAATGCTTCCATTCTGTAATATTTTTATAGAGTAAGGGTTACAAACGAGCATTCAGGCCACCTGATGGTAAGTGGATGCTGTGACTCATAGACATCTACATCTATCTTCTACCACGTATGGTCACGTATATTGGTTCCCTGTCCTCCACAGACCGGAGCACAGCAATGTACGCACTGCTACTTGGTAACAGACATAGTTGGCTCTGTCGAAAGAAAAGAGTCCTGGTTCCGCTCGATAGCTTCTTCAATACGTGCCGTATTGTCGCGTAAGTATCGCTGCGTAAGTCCCGCCGCATGCATTTGGAAATCTCTCTGTTCAGTTCCCTGTACACTGTCAAATTTGCTGAAGACTGCAGCTTCATTTCCCGTCTAACAGCCATGAGATTAGAAGTGTGATCGGAGAGTTTTTGTGTTCTTCTGCGGCGGGTCTTGTAGAATTTACCTTCGACCACATGGACAGTTTCCACGAGCTTATCATTCATATAGTCCACTGTATTGCAATTTTCTAGGCACTGAAAATGGTTTTGTAGCTCGAAAAGTTTTCGGGACTTTTAATTAAAGCGCGAGGGGGACGGAGCGTTGACTTCATTAGTCGTGACCTCTCCACATTAACGTTTAGGTTCAGTGTGCCTCTCACCAATCGGTCATCGCTATCAGTTTTCACCCTCGCGATCATTGAGACATCACTGAACAGTTGTCGTCTGGTCGTCATAATGAAGTCGATCTCATTTTTTGTCGAACAGTCGGGGCTCGACCAGGTCCACTTCCTATGGGGCCGCTTCAGCAAGAAAGAGATAATCATAAGAGTCCCTCTTTCTCCATGAAGTCGGCCAGTTGCTGGCCCCTTGGGTTCCGTTGCCCTATTCCAAATTTCCCTACTTTCAGCTCACCGTTCTCTCTTGTGCCTAGTTTTGCATTGAAGTCTCCCATTAACACCGTATAGTGGGTTTTGGAGGAATGCATGGCTCTAGAGATATCCTCATACATTTGCTCCACCTCCTCATCGGGGTGTGCCGAGGTTGGTGCGTAAACCTGTATGACCTTCAGCGAATACCGTTTGGTGATTCTGAGTATAAGGTATTCAACCCTCGTCAACACACTCCCGATCTTTATAACGTTGTTAACGAGAGACTTGTGGACGATAAATTCGAAACTTCCTTGGGACAGATGGTCGCCCCCCCGGTAATAGAACAAGTTGCCGGATTCGAGGATTACCGTCTACTCCCCCTCTCTTCGGACCTCGGATAATCCTATGATATTCCAGTGCAATTTGTCTATCTCTTCTTCCAGCTCCAGGACCTTCTCGTCAGTCCTTAGGGTGCGTGCGTTGTATGTTGCCAGGTCGAGTAGTCGTAGGTGGCAACTGAACCTCCACCGGAGATTCTTAGCACCCCCTGCCCCGCTGTTACCGTGGTCGCCACCGTAGCCAGGAATAGCGGGACCGCCGGGGACTGGGGGCCGTCTCTTCGTAACTGTCATCATGGCGGGTATATGTATCGCGAAACGAAACGTGGTAACTATGCCATAGTTGCCACGTTTCGCGAACAACTTGACAACCGCAGTTTTTTATTGTTATTTTGCTGTTATCAGAAAGATGGTGCTGCCCACCTTCTGCCTTAGTTTCCCTCTGTCGCCTCTTACGACATCCACGGGAAGATATGGGGTAGTGGTACCCGCCACTACACGGGGTCATTTCCGAGACACCTGAGATTTTGAGTGAGATTGAGAGACTCTACAGACAGCTGTACACATCATCGTTGGAGCCACATGCAAGTGTGAGTAACGATCCAAGAGCAAGTCTTATCCGACATTATTCCGATGATATTCTGGACGTTAGTCTGAACGAGATTAGAATGGCTCTCCAGCAGCTGAGGAACAGCAAGGCCCAAGGCGAGAATGGAATTATAGCGGAGTTTCTGAAAGCGGGTGGTACTTAGTCCTTCAGAAGCTGTTTAATTCCGACTTCAATGTAGCACTACACCGGAGGCGTGGAGCAGAAGTGCGGTGGTCTTGTACTTCAATAAAGGTGACAATCCTCTCTTGAAGAACTAAAGGCCGATTTCCCATCTGAGCCGCGTCTATGTGCTGTTTTCGAGAGTCATTACGAGTCGTCTCGCAAGCAGACTAGACGACTTTCAGCCTCCCGAACAACGCGGTTTCAGAATAGGCTTTAACACCATAGAACACATATATACCCTTTGGCAAATTGTACAGAAGTCCGAGGAGTAAAATTTGCCACTATGTCTGGCGACTATTAGAAAGCCTTTGATTCCGTCGAAATTTGGGTGGTGCTGCAGTACCTTACGCGGTGCGAAGTGGACTGTCGGTATATCGAAGTACTGAAGTGTTTGTATAGTAGGGCTACGATGGCTATCGGAGTACAGATCCAGAAGACGAAACCTATCCAACTGTCGAGAGGTGTAAGAAAGGGTGACGTTATTTCCCCGAAACTCTTCACCGCTGCATTGGAAGACGTTTTCAAGCTATTGGACTGGAAAGCATACGGTATTAACGTCAATGGCGAGTACATCACTCACCTTCGATTTGCCGACGACATGGTCCTTCATTGCTGGCTATATGACGAAGCTCAAGGTCGCTCAGCAAGCTATGAAGAGGGTTATGCTCGTGTTTCCTTCTTGTGACAACGAATCAAAGTGACCGACATAGCCCAACGGATTAGTAAGCTGAAGTGGCAATGAGCCGGCCATATAACTCGAAGAACCGACAACCGATGGGGAAAAGGATTTTCAAGTGGCAGCCTCATACATTCAGGCGAAATGTAGGGCGACCCCCCACTAGATGGAGTGACAAACAGGTAAGACATGCAGGAAGTCGATGGATGCAGGTGGCTCAGGACCGTGCTTTGTGGCATTCCTTGGGGGAGGCCTATGTCCAGCAGTGGTCTTGTGAAGATCTGTAATGATGACGATGACCGTGATAAAATTCGGTCTTGATGACATTATTATAAACCTGAACTAATCCTATAAGCAGCACCTGTTCACAAATATGACGCAAGTGGCAGCAAGGCGTTTATTACTTATTTTCTTCCCCTTCTCATCCTTTCCATAAAACGCTTATTACTCCATTCAACTTATACGGAACATAAACAACATCATAAGCTAGTTTTCAAAATTCAAACAAACAATACCGACCTTTGAAGTTGCCGCAATATCCCATTTTGTAACTTTACATTTCTCAATCGAAAACCCTCTGAAAGTGGACGTTAAACAAATACCCTCCGGTAGTTCGAACGTGTATTGACACAGATTAATAAAGATCGAGTCTGTTTGATGATTTAAATTAAAGCCTTTGTTTCTTAATAATGATTTGTAATTATTTGTTTTAGAAGGGATGCTGCAGCTATATTACGGTTGTACGAGTAACTATTGGACCGGGAAAGGACCACATTTACAGAATACCAGCGTGAAATAGAAGTTTAATGGTGCTGTTTTTGTATGGTGCATCTAGAGAACCCGAGACCCTTGTTACACGAAAAGAGGTATTCTATCTTAATCCTCGGGGTGAGAACGCATCTGAATTTTGATTCTGAATCGAGAATAAATATAGGTGTCTATGGGTCACAACATACACTTACCATCAGGTGGACTGTAGTCTTGCTTGTCCCCCCACTTATATAATAAATGTCACGCTTTATTAGATAATATAGATACCAGCTGATTAGTGACCGCCAATACGGTTTTCATCGTTGTCGATCAGCTGGTGATCTTCCTGTCTACCTGACTAATAGATGGGTTGAAGTAGTAGAGTCCAAGGGCACGCATTGACCGTTAGTTTGGACATTGCGAAGGCCTTCGATCGGGTTTATCACAAAGCGCTTCTTTCGAGCTCCCTTCCTATGGGCTACCCGAGAAATTGTGCAATTGGATCACCAGGTTTCTTGCAGATCGGAACATTAAGGGCATTGTAGAAGGTGCATCCTCCGATTACAAGTCTATTAATGCTGGTGTTCCACAAGGCTGCGTGCTGTCACCAACGCTGTTTCTTCTGCATATCAATGATATGCTGTTGCAAACCGGTAACATTCATTGCTATGCGGATGTCAGCACTGGTGATGCTCTATACACCGGCCGTGCCAATATTTATCGGGAAAAAAACGTCGCCAAGTACCGGAACAAAATTGTGTCTGAAGTCAAGTCTTTGCTGAACAAAGTCTCGGATTGGGGCGACTAAATCTAGTTCAGTTCAATCCCCAGAAGACACAAGTTTGCGCGTTTACCGCTAAAAGGAACACCTTTGTTGTGTCTCCTCAGTTTCAAGGCACTTCCTTTGTTGCCTCAGCCAGTATCGGAATCCTCGGCAGCGACATATCGAGTGACGTGCAGTTTCGTGGTCACTTGGAAGAGAAGGCCAAATTGGCCTCTAAAAACCTTGGTGTACTCAGCAGAGCAGGACAGAATTTCATGCCGGCACAACGCCTGCAACTTTACAAGGCACAGGTTCAATCTCACATTTTTCCGGACTGATACTTTTTAATTTTTTTTTCGATTGCAGGTGTGTTCTCGGCCTTTAAAATTTCCTTTCTAAAAGGCCGACAACGCACCTGCAATTCCCCTGGTGTTGCAGTTGTTCATGGGCGGCGGTAGTCACTTACCATCAGGTGGGCTATATGCTCGTTTGCCCCTTTTCTATAAAAAATGTAAGGGTTGTTATCCTATACTGCTATTATAGCTTCATCTGACACATGGCTATTTAAAAAAGGGATAAGCAGTGATGATGAGGATGATGATGATGATGGTTTATGATTTGGTATTGTTAACAATCATCATGTCCCCCGTGGGGTGTTTTGAGCTATCTAACAGCTGTACTAGTGGGGGAGTACAGACTACCCCATGTAGTTCTGTGGGTGTCGTAAGAGTCTACCGAGGGAAACTAAAACAGGAGCAGCAGCATCTTCCTGATAACAGCTGAAGAAAAATAAAAACCTGCGGTAGCCAACCCGCTTGCCAAGAGTGGCAACTATGGCAAATTCCGCCCAATCTATGGGGGAGGCGTATGTTTAACAGTGGACTTTCATAGGCTGTGATAAAATAGTTAGGCTGGCTTTGTTCATGGGAGTAATAACGACTCTTTTGATATTTCGAACTGGCTGCAAATGTGAATGAATAGCAAAAGAAAATAAAAATAAAAAAAATACAGAGAGACTGGAAGATAGTTCCTCACTCTAGTGTTTTAAAAAAGAAACGTTAAATGAGTTTCTTTTTTTAAGTACCGTCGATCCTTTGAACTATCTGCGAGCTAATTTTCTTATTAGGTGAAGCGTGACTGCCCGAGGGACCATTTTAAAGTTGGAATCAAAAGAACTGAATTCCACACCGTCGCACTTTATATATATCTGGGGTACTTTCGCGCGACTTCCACAGATAAATCCATTTTGAATAGCTCCTTCGAAAACTTTATCTCTCTATTTTTGCCGAATAATAATTAAAAGGAAGATTTTGGCTTTTAATAAGTTAGGCCGACTTCAATTAATAAAACTAGTTTTAAGTATTTCATCGCGTTTAATTAGATTTATTTTTATTTCTCGACGTTTCTATTGACGTCGTGTATTTTAAAAAAAACCACTTCACAATGCAACTGTGAGCGCAGGCCTCCTCTCATTTCTGAGAGGGTTTTAGGTTATGGAACTGTCCGCTGCGCTGCCCCAATGCATGTTGGCGAAATGCACATGTTTTCGAAATATTTTTTTCTAATTTCTCAGAGATGCTGGTTACTTCACGATATTTTCTTTCACATGGGCCGGGCACATGGTAAATCAGCACTTAAAATTTGCAATTAACATTTCATTGGTGCCAGCGGGGTTGAACCCGGGTTGATCACGTACTGTGAAATTTTCAGTGAGCGCCTAGACTCTGAGTTATGAGAATCACGTCACGAATTTGAAAAGCGTACGTATAACTTACTGCGATTATTCTGTGCGTGTCCAGCGACGAAGATCGCGGCGAGCACTAGCCAGCCCCACTCCATCTTCCCTCAGCTGTCTTCACTCGTCACGGTGTGCGACATCTAAAAAAAAAGAAAGAGATGGTTAAATCGTGTAAAGTTCTTATAAAAACAAAAATTACAGCCCTATTTCACACATGGTAGAGCCATGCTTCTATAATATTGTGGTTGTTCTACAAATGGGTCGGCTCTACCGGAGTAGGACCATGCTCTAGCAGAATACAAGTGTAAAATAGCAGCTTAAGGCCACTGTGTTTCATATGGTGAGTGTAGAGAATAGAAAATCCTTTTTAGTGGATACGAGGCATTTCTTCTTAGTCCTCATGGGTGACAACGCTTTTGCATTTTGATTCTTGATCGAAGATCGAAGTACATAGGCTGCACTAAAAGTATCGGGAATGGAATATTTCCGCTGTTCCCGTCATATTAAAATATTTTTAATTGAAAAGTCCTTGGTTTTAAAAATCGAATACCATTTATTTATTTAAAAAAAGATTCTCGGTCTTGTCACAAGGTTTTTTCAAACTTGTTTAGTCGTTGAGAAAATGTAATTGACTCGAGAAAATTCAAAAGCGATGATGTATTATGACTTTCGAAGTGGTTTAACACAAAAACAGTGTGTTGACCGGATGATTTCTGCATTTGGTGATGAAGCCCCATCCAAAACCACAATTTATCGCTGGTTTGCTGAATTTCAACGTGGACGTGTCAAGCTCAGTGATGATCCGCGTCAAGGTCGTTCAAAAACTGCAGTCACCCAAGAAAACGTTGATGCTGTGCGTAAGCTGATTGAGGAAGATCGACATGTGACATACCGCGAAATTCAGGCAACTTTAGACATTGGCATGAGTCAAATACAAATAATCTTGCATGAACAATTAGATGTAAAAAAGTTGTTTTCCCGATGGATACCGCATTCACTCTTTGAAGAGCAAAAAGCGGCTCGCGTTACTTGGTGCGTCAGAACTCTCGAAAGATTCCATGCAGGATCCTCAAATGCTGTATACAACATCGTATCAGGTGACGAATCCTGGATATACGCGTACGAACCCGAAACAAAAAACCAGTCACGAGTTTGGGTGTTCGAAAATGAGTTACAGCTAATGTTTATGCACAAATTTGGTCACGTTTAACGCCACCCAATTGCGTTCGAGCTGGCGCCTCACCCGATGGTATGCCGGTGAGAGAGACGCCGAGGTGGGGAGTCAGTCGTTCGACGCGTGGGTAGTCTGTCGCTCGACGCGTGGGCAGTCGGTCGCTCGACGCGTGGGCAAAACGTCGGTGCCCCGCCAGCCACGAGGCGGGGAGACCGTCAGGCTCAAAATTCACGGCCCGTCGTGGATCTAGATATCTAGATGAAGTACGTGCTTCTTCGTCACGTAGATATATGAATTGTGCGATATTTAACTCGGGCGAGAGTGCGGAATAGTGTACGCGCATCTAGTAGATATACGGTCTAGGATTCGAGCTGCGCATTCCTTGTTTGAGAGCTTCTCCCGGTTAATTGTCAAGATATCATTATAATTGTGTCGTCGCGTTTAGTGCCCCTTTTGTGTTTTGGTTGGCTAGTTAGATTAATTTGCGTGTCAACGAGGCGTATTTTGAATCTTGCGCGACGTGTTGTTCTGGTGTCGAATGAAGGAACTTAGTTGTGTTTAACGCTGAATCTGTCGGGTATCACGTGTTCGATTCTACGATGAATGTGGAATTAGGCGAATTTAAGTTAGTTAAATGTACAATGAAACTAAGAGACTGAATTAGTGACAATGAAGAAAGAAATGGTCCAGCGATCGAGCCTGCTGGAGCGATGCAGCATTTTGGGGCAGCCTGGAACTCGGCCGCTGCTGGTTGCCTAAGCTTGCTCAGGTCGCAGACATTTATACCTCACTGTACACTACTCGCAATCCACTATTACACACACTCACGGCCTGCCCAAGCCTTGGTGCGAAGTTAGCTTCGGATAATGGTAAGTACTATGTATTTCTAGCTTTCTCCCATATAGTTTATTGTGATAAAACATATTCCACGCGGCCATATTGAGGGCCGACCTGCGTCTGCTCGTGAAGTCTCCATTGATGGGCCCCGGATGATTGAACATTTGGAGGAGCAGCCGTAGGCCGTAACAGCCAACAAAAATTGTTCGTTCACGGGGTGTTGCAAAAAAAAAGGTGGAAACGTTTGTCTCCAAAACCGGCCATGTTACGACTATTCCTCTTGAGGGACAAAGAACGGTTAATGCAGAATGGTATGCTAGCATTTGTTTGCCACAGGTCGTTTCTGAACTCCGTAAAGAGAACTGCAACCGCCGCATCATCCTTCATCACGACAATGCGAGTTCTCACACCGCACACAGAAAAAAAGAGTTTTTAGAGCAAGAAAATATAGAATTATTAGACCATCCGCCGTACAGCCCCGACCTAAGCCCTAATGATTTCTATACTTTCCCTAAAATAAAGAATAAATTGCGTGGACAGAGATTTTCATCACCTGAAGAAGCTGTGGACGCCTACAAAACGGCCATTTTGGAGACCCCAACTTCCGAATGGAATGGTTGCTTCAATGATTGGTTCCATCGTATGGAAAAATGTGTCAAATTTCGCGGAGAATACTTCGAAAAGCAATAAATACATTTTTAAATAGTAATGTTGTGTCACTTCCTTGATTCCCGAAATTTTCAGTGCCACTCGTAGATGTGTTATTTTAGCTACAAACGGAGCAAATAACATTGTTTACAAAGAAATTTTGACTTTTTGATGTTTTTTTCCTTCGCACATACCAAAACTTTGTTAATATATCAAGCAACGCGGACGAAGAATCGCGGATATCAGGTAGTAACTCATAAATTATTTTAATTTATAGATAAATAAAATATTAAACAAGATGGAAACAAGTAGCAAACATTTTATATTAAAACGTTTTAATAACTCCTTTGCATAATACACCAGGTGGTATTGCAAAGTTGCTTTCAACTCGCGCAGCCCGGGATAAAATGTGGAGTGATTCATGATTTTAGTTGAAGCTTAAACGTGAAGGCGGAGGGAGAGGAGAAAGGGATAAGGCGCACTCACCTCCTCCGTATTCTCGCTAACATGTTGTTTCAAAATGCAAAATGTAGGAATGTTCAATGCCATCTATACGAGCCGTGCTAACCGTGTAATGGCAACTAAGAAGATTTTTTTTACTACCCCCAATAAAATCTTAAGAGCGTTAGTAGCTTAAGGGCTAAGCGCTCGCTATAAGTTATACTACGCGAGCAACCCGGGTTCGATTCCCGCCGGCACCAATGAAATTGTTTATTGCAATTTCGTATTCGGCGGTTAAGAAAAATAAATATTTAGAAGACATGTGAAATTCGCCAACACGCATTGGGGCAGCGCGGCGGACATTTCCTTGCACTAAAATCCTCATAGAAATGAGAGGAGGCCTGTGCCCAGCCGTGGGACGTGTATAGGCTGTAACTTTGATTTCAATAGTGAAACATAACATATAAACACTCACGCCTGTCACCCAGAGGGGTAGGCAGAGATTATGGACTTCCATTTGGTACGATCCTGACACACCTCTCTCGCTTCCTCCACATCCATATACCTACGCATACACGCTCGTCGGTTAAAGGTACTCTTGATTTGGCCCATTTTTAATATATCGCCAATTTGGTCGATAAACTTAGTGAAACATAATTTGGGTGAAATAGATTGGCTTGGAGTAACTGACATAGCCCAACGGATTAGTACGCTTAAGCGGCATTATGCCGGCCATATAGCTCGAAGAACCGACAACCGATGTGGAAGAAAGGTTCTCGAGTGGCGGCCTCGTACCGGTAGGCGAAGTGTAGGGCAGCCTGTAACCTGATGGAGTGACGGAGGGAATTGCAGGTGTGTTGCCGGCCTTTTAGAAAGGAGTAAGCTCTTTTCTTGAAGGTCTATAAGTCCGGTCCGGAAAAATAGCCAGTGGTAAACAATTCCACAGAAAAGTCGGAAAGGACTAGGACGTCGATGATTCGAGCCGATCTGCGTTGGATGCGGTCAAGGGGAAGGAGCTGGCACTGGGGAGTCCTAACCCAGAGATGGGATCAGTGTTCCAAGTGGGGCTGAACCTGTGCCTTGCCAAGTTGCAGTCAGTGTGCCGGCATGAAATACTGTCCAAGCTTATTAGAAGCCAATTTGGCCTTCTCTTCCAAGTGACCACGAAATTACCCATCACTCGGTATGCAACAAGGGGAGTGACTTGAAACTAAAGAATTACGACAAAGGTGTTCTTTTTAGCGGTGAACGCGCAAACTGGTGCCTTCTGAGGATTAAACTGGACTAGATTTAGTCGCTCCCATCCAAGACTTTGTACAGCAAAGACTCGACTTCAGACACCAGTTTTTTCTGGTACTCGTCGGTGTATAAAGCCTCACCAGTGCTGTCATCTGCATAGCAATGAATGTTACCGGTTGGCAACATATCATTAATATTGTGACGGCTCATAATTATTATTAATAAATAATAATAAAATTCAATATAAAGACATTTCAAAATATCATATAAATTATATTTTAAACAATTAAAATGCATTAATTAGCATTAAGTTCAAATATATTCATTTCGAATATTGAGTATTATTGTATAGTAAACGCATAATACTGTCTATAAAATATCTAAATTTATTAAAACTTTGCTTAAAATATTCAAAATATTAATACAAGTACAAGTATATAACATAAAATGAAATACAATTAATATTAAGTAATGAATGAAGTTACCGAAATAAATTACCTGTTTTTTTTTTATAGGATCGGGTGACAAACGAGCACACAGTCCACCTGATGGTAAGTGGTTACTGTGACCCATAGACAATACATCTCCTCAATAAAGACTCAAGATGCAGATGCGTTGTCACCCGTGAGGACTAAGCTGGAATGCCTCTTTGCCAGTAAAAAGGGTCTCCGGTTCTCTACACTCACCATACGAAACACAGCAGTGTTGAGCTGCTATTTTACGCTGGTTTTCTGTGAGAGCGTGGTCTTTCCCCGGTCGAGCCGACCCATTCGTGCTACAACCATAATATAGCTGCAGCATGGCTCTACCACGTAGAAAATTTATCACACCAAAAAAGCCATTACAGCCTATTAAAGTCCATTGCTGAACATGGACATCCTCCATGGATTGCCTCATAGAGTTGATATTTGCCATAGTTGCCACACTTGGCAAACGGGTTGGTAACCACAGTTTTTTTTTAGTCGTCATGAGGGAGACTCCAATAGCCTGATTTGTTTTCCTTATAAAATAAAATAAAATATAATTAAAGGATTCTAAAGAATTATTCACTTCAAAAAGGTTTAAGGTACACTTAAGGACTAAAATATCATAAGTAGGTAAGAGGGAACATAAATAGGCTTGAAGTTAACATGTAAGGTACGTGAGGGTAATATGGTCACCTTAAGCTTTGCCGCCCTACAAAACCAAAACTATGAGGAGGACAGATCACAAAGTCGTATACTATAACTAATATATTAAGAAAAAATACTCGTAACAAATGGCCTTTGGAAATAATTAGGAACACTTCGAAAAAGCAACTTAAAAAAAAAAACTAGCTACCAGACAATACTATAATCGGCTAAACTATTTTACTATAATGTAAACTGTCAAAATGGCGTCGATTAATTTTGACCTTTCATTATTTGTCTGATAAAGAGCCATCGTATCACGGATCCATCTATGCCGGATGACCATATTACCCTCATCTACTTTATTTAGTAACGCTGCAATTTAATTTAGCTGACGTATTGGATATGACGTATCTGAACGCAAATCCCGCTATTTCAGCCAGTAATGTGAAATGTAATTCTCTGCGTATTCCATTTCAATTACCGGATATCCGGCTGGGATTTGCCGGTCAAACGGAATCCAGCAATGACAAAATTTACGAGTAAATTAATGTGCATGTTCGATTGGTGTCTGACGAAAATGAATTGCAAATTATATGCGTAGCGTTAGGTTGACAATGATTTTAAAGTGGTCAGGACAGATTGTATTATTCCTGAAATTGATAGGCACTTATGAATAGAAAAATGTTTGCCTATTTTAGTATATATCCTGTATGGATCTAAAGGAATATATTTCAATATATTATAGAATAGTTCAAAGTAACGGAATTGAAGTAGCCATGGGCCGGTCACATAGGTGGAAGACACGACAACCGATGGAGAAGAAAGGTTCTCATGTGGTGTAAGGAGGCCTCCACTAGATAGAGTGACGATTTGGTAAGAGATGCAGGAAGTCCATAGAAGCAGGTAGTTCAGTACCGTGACTTGTCAAATTTATGATGATGATGATGATGATGAAAAAGGCACCTTTGTAACTCACTGTATAAATTCTTCTATGTCTTTTCGTGTACATCCTACTAATATTACAAACGTGAAATTTTATGAGGATGTATAGATGTTTGTTACTCCTCCATGTAAAAACTACTGAATGTATTTTAATGAAAGTTTACAATAATATAGCTCATACATCAGAAAAATGCATAATTAATAAAAATATTGTGTAAATTGGTCAAAATATAACGATAAGTGTTAAGTACGATATAAAATTGTGCGGTCCGGCGCGCGCAGGGCGGCCGGGCGTACTGCGGGCGAGGTGGTGGAAAACATCGCTCATCGCCGCGTGAGCAAATGTACTTCTTCACGCTTAAACCGCTGAATCGATTTAGATGAAATTTGGTATCGATACGATACGATAGCTTTGATCACGGAAATCACCCCTAAAGAGGGTGATGGAATTTACTATGAAAGTGCGATTATTGATGGATCACCTATGGTTTAAAGTGTAATATCGATAAAGTCGCGGGCAAAAGCTAGTAAATAAATTAAAAAAAATATGTTTGTCATACGTGAACTCCAATAGTTATTGTAAAAGGTGCAATAATGCAATAAAAGTGCAACACCATAAAAATCTTGCTATACCGGTATGCTCCTCTTGTTTACGCCAGACGTAAAATAGTAATAATAACAATGTAAATATACTCCGATAAAACATTTTGAGGTTATCTGAAGTCCCCCAACATACATTGGGGAAGAAATATATACAAATAGTATACAAGCTGTAACTGAATTTAAACGTAACGATATAATTATCGAACGTTAGTATAGTTAACGCTAGTGCAATCTACTAAGATTCTCGAATTCGTCAATGGATTACAGCGTCAACTTAACTGCAGGTAGACTATGTGCTTGTTTGGCAGTTTAAGTTCTTATAAAATCACTATCTGTCAGAGGCCAGAACATGGCCTTTTGGAAAATCTGCTTATCGAGTCGTATGTCGTATGTGAGATGATAGCCTCCAAGTACTGGGCGCGTGGCACCTGCTGCGCAGGTTGAGTTAGAGTTTCCCTGATACTGAGAAGAAGGAGGAGTTGTCCTCCTTAGAGAAGGGGCTGCCATATTGCAGTCAGCGATGATGGTTCTCATTACGCTGCAATAACACGACAGCTAGAAAATAAGTTTAGATTTTTTGTCCTTTTTTTTTTAGGAATTTCGTTGTTACCTTACCGTCGGCAACTGGCACGTCAAATTGAACAAACTCAATATTATTGATTAACTGTTTGCATTGCGCAGATGGCTGAGGGTACTCCGCGATTTGCACAGCTGGACGTTTAGAAATATCACAGATTGAATTAATATTGAAGTGTGTTCGTTAGGTACGGAATATTGAATAATCAAAGTTCTTTTCGATAAAGCTACGTAATATTATGGAAGAGCTGCGCTCCAGTTATATTATGATTGTAGCATGAAAGGATCGGCTCTACCGGGGTAGTACGCTCTTACAGAATACCAGCGTAAAATAGCAGCTAACACTGCTATGTTTCGTATGGTAAGTGTAGAGAACCGGAGACCTTTTTTACTTGAAATGAGGCATTCTATCTTAGTCCTCAGAGGTGACTACGCATCTGCATTTGTTTCTTAATTGAAGATAGATGTAGGTGTACATAGGACATATTATCATGTGTATATAAGCTTATAATTAACCTTAATTATACATTAACAAGAAAAATAAATCATAAAAAATGCAGATAGGACCAACATATAAAAGAACATGACATGTGAAATACCTAAATATGACTGCCACTCAAGATCTGTCAGGATAGGTAGGTAACCTTAATACGCACATAGACGTACGTATTACTTAAGAAATAAAAGTGTCAAGTGTAACAACAGGGTACAGATTTTCCTTAATTTCTAAAGGGTTTAAGAACTCCTAAGGAGCTCTCCTTCGTTCGCTATGTTCCTCTAATATGGAGTTTTTTTTTTTAAATTTGTTAGACTTAAAAATTTCTTCACGCCTTGTCATTTTACGAGCGCATAGTAAACATTGAAATGAAACCAAGTAAATTTTTGTCACTTTTTTAAATTTACTATCATTTAAAACATTTTTCATTTGATTGGAAAATAGAAAAATTGGAGAATAAGGTATCTGCAGGTGTTCGTCTTTAAAAAAAATATACTCAAAACATATTCTATTATCCTTTCAAAAGTATTCGAAAAGTGTATGTATAAAAGGCTTCTAGAATTTTGCAATAAAAATATTATAAATAAAAATCAATATGGCTTCCAAAAACATAAATCTTCTAATTTAGCTATTCATCATATTATAAGTACATTGTTGATCAATATTAATAATAATTATTTGACGAAGGGACTGTTTTTTTGACTTAACTAAGGCATTTGATTTCGTATCACATGATTTATTTTTAAATAAATTTGAATGAGTAAGAATAAGAGGTATTAGGTTGCAATGAATTCCTTTATATTTAACAAATCGTATTCAAAGTGTCACGATAACGAAATAGGTCAATAAAGAAGTTAGAACGTATCATTGTAATTATCTTAAAAAATAATGACGGGGTTTCGCAGGGCAGTATCTTAGGGCCTATACTGTTTATATTGTACATTAATGACATACCTGATGCGAGAAGTTATGAATGTATCACATAAGCTGATGACATTTCGGTTATAGTTAGGACTAAAACAGATAAAAATGCAATGCAATACGAATTTGACATAAATAATACAATTGATGAGATAACTGAATGACTACAAGCTCATAATTTAAAAATTAAATTATTAAAATCAAATTTTATTCAGTTTAATAAGCCAAACATAACCAATACAATTTCAAGTTAAACATTACAAACATCAATGATGTAGAACAAACAACATTTTTAGGTGTTATTATAAACCAGAATCTGAACTAGATGCGAAGCCAACGCGCTCAACCAAATAAAAAAGTGACTGACTTATAAACGTCTGTTATGACTTACCGAGCTTATGCCGAGTCTATATTTCGTTATGAACTGGTCATATTGGAAAATTGTACGGATTGGAATCGGGCATTTCTAATCCGTACAATTTCCCTAATATACAATTGGCACTTCTTGCGCAGAAATAGTGCATAAGGGCAATCTGCGGAATACGACGTCATTCAACCGCTATTTAAAGGTGTTGGAGAGATGCCACTACCATCACTATATATTTTTGAAATTTGATTATTTAATAATTGTAACTTTTAACAAAAGGTAAAAACCGACTTCAAATTACTAAAAAAGAAGATATTTATTTGATACCCTTAGAGGTAGAATCTTTCTTCAAATTCATATGTGATCACCTTTGAAGTATGAACTATGGAATAAAAAAATCAATCAATAAAATCGGTTCTCAATCTGAGAATATTAATATATATACATATTTTATAATATATAAGCTTACCACCGGCGATTTTTCCGGACGGATACGACTTAGGGACCTTCAAGAAAAAAGTTCACTCCTTTCTAAAAGGCCGGCAATGCACTTGAAATTCCCCTGGTGTTACAGTTGTTCATCGGCGGCGGTAGTCACTTACCATCAGGTGAGCCGCATGCTCATTTGCCCCCTCTCCTACTAAAAAAATGAAATTCCTTAAACAATAGTCCAATATCAAACTTTTTCCCCTATCTTACACTTTAAGGAGCGGAAGTTTTTCTTCAAAATTTAATCGAATCACTCTTGAGGTAAAGCCTATTGAGTACAAAAAGAATCATTTAAACCAATTCACAAATTGCAGAGATATCGCGTATCGTACATACAAAAAAAACATACACTCATATTGAGAACCTCCTCCTCTTTGAAACGGTTAATAAAACCTGTGTGGTATAGTCTACTCGCTCACTTAGGGACCCGAATAAGCTAGTACATAAAGATATACCTAAGTCACAAAGATATGCCAAAGGCTGTTACCATGTAACAAACTCCCCGACGAATTTAAAATTCTAAACATTACATTATTTAAATGGAAATTGTACAAATGGCTGAATGAAAATAATTTATATAGCGCAAAACAATTCATGAATAATAAAAATTCGATTTTATATTTGGACAACATCTAATATAAAATTTTTTTGTTACAATGTAGATTGATTTAGAATTGAAATTGATGTTGCTCGGATTTGATATTTAACTAATTATTATTATATCACTTCTCTTATATTTTATATTAATTAAATTATGCTTAAAATTATAATTTAAATAGCTTAGGATATATTTAACATTATTTAAAAAAAATGCATGCTATGTAAAATAAGCAAAACACGAGCGCTCGTTTTAATATGTTAACAACATTTATACCATGTTTTATGGAAACAAAAATTATTTTTATTATTATTACTATAACATTAAATAGAACTGTAGGTAAGACGTGTTTTTCAAATATTAATAGACCAGCAGATATACAGTGTCTGTTTACAAGTACCACACATATGGCAACCATTGTTTACATTCGGCTTTGATAAGTAGACTGTTGAACGTAGATCCCTACTGAGTTCCAACAATTGCTCGTATTGCTTGATAATTGAATCCGGACATAAGTGAGTACACTGTCCAACTGACATGATAGTAAGTGGATATTGTTGCCTACAGACATCTGCCTCTATTGTCGATTGAAAATCAAACTGCAAATTCGTTGTCACTCTAAAGACTAATATAGAATGCCTCGTTTCCAGTAAGAACGGTATCCGGTAACATATCGTGGTCATTCCCCGGCCGAGCCGACCCATTCCTACAACAATAACATAACTGTAGCGTGGCTCTAGTTAAGTTTCGGGAGCGGTGCTTAAGCTTTTTAAAATACTACTAAATATGTCTCGATGACATTTATTAGATTACATTATTACATTACAATAATGTATTAAAATCAGTGCAATACTGACTTCCTGAACTAAATGATTAGATAACTATGATGATTTCTATAATGAATCTTATTCTAAACATAGCTTTTATAGGATGGTCAAACAAGTCTGTTGACAGAAAGTATGACGCCTTGGTTTGACCAGAAATAACAATTATACAGTGGAGTCAGCATCTTCTGCTTAGTAACATGTTGTTCAGTAATCCAATATCAAAAACATAATGGGCACAATTCGTTGTCAACATGTTATTGTAAAATTATGGCTACTTATTATACGTGGTAGAGCCATGCTGCAGCTATATCTATACAAATAAATAAAATTGAAGTGTCTGTTTGTAATGTCCAAATAACAGGTTTTTACTAAAAAAACATTCGTTAGTGTATACGGTACATATAACAAAAACACACTTTTTAAAATTTTTGTCTGTCTGTCTTTCTGTTTGTTCCGGCAAATCTCCGAAACGGCTGGACCGATTTTGGCAGGACGTTCACTGGCAGATAGCTGATGCTATAAGGAGTAACTTAGGTTACTTTAATTTTAAAAGAATAATTAGGGTTCCGCGTAAAAAATTTAAATCCATGAAATCGTAGTAAATTCCACGCGGGCGAAGTCGCGAGGGGCAGCTAATTAGTAGTATAAATGGGTCGGCTCGACCGGGGAAGGACCACGCTCTCACAGAATACCAGCGTAAAATGGCAGCTTGACACTGTATTTCGTATGGTGAGTGTAGAGAACCGGCGACCCATTTTACTGGAAAAGAGGCATTCCATCTTAGTCCACACGGGTGACGACGCATCTGCATTCTGATTCTTTATTGAGGATAAATGTAGATGTCTATGGATCACAGCAACCACTTACCATCAGGTGGGCTGTGTGCTCGTTTGTCAGCCTATCTTATAAAATAAAAATACTTGCAGTTATCATGTTTACGAGTAATCTAATACCAAAAGCTAAGTCAGGACAATTTGGGATCAACAGGTATTAAGGCTATTTATAGACTGTATAACTCTCTATAGCGTACACATACACATATATAAACACACACAAATAAATATTTCTTTCTCTCTTCCTCTTTCTAATGGTAGCTATATTTACAACCAAATGAAGGCATATTTCAAAGAGTTACAAACTTTGAACTCTTATAATATAAAAATAGTGTGCAAAATAAAGTTAAAAAAACTTTAATTTAAAATAAATTCCCGTCGGCACCGTGGTCGCGTTGTACCGTATTTTAGATTTTCAATTTTACCCTCCGCCGCATGCTTTAGTTTAGCAGAATATCCAGCTGTTGTTTAAAAGTTTCTTAAAGCTTGTGCAGTCTAATTGAGGGTTGCCATATCGAAAGCTTAAAATAACAGGACAAGGCGAAGTCAAGATAAGAATTATTTTAAGGTTAGGGCTTTTAAGTAGTTTAAAAAATAAACACGTATTTAAAAAAATGATGGTTTTCAAGTGAACCATGCTCAATCTCAGTCGGAACTTATTTATTATGTAATGATAAATTAAACGACGGTATAGTAGCGGTGTAAGAATGTCCACTACCCCATAATGTCCATGAGTGTCATAAGAAGCAACACCGTTATCGTTACAGCCTATTAAAGTGCACTGCTAAACAAGGCCAGCATCTTCCACATGACCGCACCCAGCGCTGAGCGGTCGCGAACGTCAACGACCGAGTCTTTTCTGATTGGCTCGATACACTGGCACTGCATAGCGATGTTGCATCCCTTTGCATTTTCTATCGAATTTACCACGGGGAGTGCTCTGAGGAATTGTTCGAATTAATTTCAGCTGCCAAATTTCACGAACCCACATCGCGTCAATATTCACGATACCATCTTCACCATCTGGATGCTTGGCGGTCCACGACTGTACGTTTTACTAGGAGTTTTCTTCCTCGTACAACTTCTCTGTGGAAGTTTTTTACCACCGGCGATTTTTCCGGACCGATATGGGTTAAGGACCTTCAAGAAAAGAGCTCACATCTTTCTAAACGGCTGCAACGCATCTGCAATTCCCCTGGTATTGCGTATGTTCATGGGCGGCGGTAGTCACTTACAATCAGGTGAGCTGCATGCTCGTTTGCCCCCTCTTCTTTAAAGAAAGGCCTCCACATAGATTGCCTCCTAGGCAGGATGTTTTCTTTATTTACTACGCTTGGCAACGCGGGTCGGCAAAGTTTTCTATTTTCAGTCGTTATTAGGTAGACGCCGCTGCCCATCTTCTGACTTGTTCCTCTCTGTCGCCTCTTACGACACCCACGGGATGATATGGGGTAGTGGATATACTTGCACTGCCACTATACGGTAAAAGAGGCTCTCTCTCTTCCAAGAAGCAACAGAGAGAAACTAAATCAGGAGGTGAGCAGCAGCTTTTTCTTAGTAACCACCAGATAATAAAAATCGTTGTTGCCATTCCGTCTACCAAGTACGTTAATAACAATAAAAATATCACCCTATGTGACAATCTATGGGGGATGCCTATTTTTTAATTTATTTTATAAAAGGAACAAACGAGCATGCGGCTCACCTGATGTTAAGTGTTAACTGCCGTCAATGAATAACTACAACACCAAGTGAATTGCAGATGCTTTGTCGGTCTTTTAAAAAATGTGTAAACGCTTTTCTTGAAGGTTCTTTCTTGAAGGTCCTTAAGTGGTATCGTTGCGGAAAAATCGTCGGTGGTAAACAATTCAACAAAGATTCTAAACGTGACAGAGCCATGCTGCAGCTATATTAGTAGTATAGTTGTAGCACGAATAGGTCGGCTCGACCGGTGAGGGACCACGCTCTCACAGGATACCAGCGTAAAATAGCAGCTTAACGTTGCTGTGTTTCGTATGGTGAGTGTAGAGAACCGGAGACCCGTTTTACTGGAAAAGAGGCATTCCATCTTAGTCCTCACGTGTGACAACGCATCTGCATTTTGATTCGCAAACGAGGATAGATGTAGATGTCTATGGGCCGCAGCAGCCACTTACCATCAGGTGACTGTGTGCTCGTTTGTCACCTTATCCTATAAAAAAAAGAAGTCGTGCGAAGAAGAAAAAAGCTAGTAAATCACACAGTAGTGAACCGCCAAGCATCCAGATGATGTGGATGGTAACGTGATGCGACGCCTTTATTTAACAGTGGACTTTTGATAGACGGTAGTTGTGATGACGATGATTTCAAGTTAGCGTATTGGCACAATGAGTCAAACTTATTTCTGCTTCTAAAACCCTTGCAGAAATGAAAGGTGGCCTGTGTCCAGCACTGAGATTTATGGAAGATTTACTTTACCTAATATACACATACTTTTTGGAGAACATCAAGTTTGATATATTTTGTGAATAGGGTCACCATAAGTCTATGTGAGGGTAGGATTTGTAAGATTAAAAAAGATAAAGAAAAATCTGATAACAATTACGAGTACAATATTAAACTTAATTGCATTATTTATTTACAATTTCACAATTTCTAGATTTAACTACAGCTTCTTCTTCATACATAGTTCACTGTTAGCTATGAAGCTCTTCTGTTGTGGTAAGGATTTACCATAAATAACACAGGCGGGTACACAAATGGCAGACGGATTGGCTTCCAACAAATCAGATAACGTTGCTCTCCGTCGCTGGTTTGGACCTATTATATATTAGGTTAGGAAGAATACCGCCATATATCTAAGGTTATGAGGCTAATAGGTTTCTGATCTTTTACCTAGTCGCATTTTACAATACCCATAGGGCGAGATGAGGTAATCTACAGTGTCCAGCAGAGGATAACCATTCGGTTCGTACGAGGATACCGCCACGATTTCCGCCACCTCAAAGGTATTGACCTTTGAAGTGGCGGAAATCCTGACTCGCTTTCCACCACTAGATATAATGGCGAAAATGGACGCGAGGGTGTACGTCCGAATCTGTGTCTTCCGCTAGAGCGGTGGCAGTGAGCCAGAAGAGGCGCTCGAGTCAAGTAAAACGATCTGGCAACATGGCACACTCAACTCGAGGAGTGCTATGAACGCAAATGCGTCATTGGAACAATCCTGCCGGTCTTCGAAGCCTGGATGCAGCGAGGAGCAGGAATACTAACCTACAGACTTACACAGATAATTACCGGGCATGAGTGCTTCTGTGACTATCTTTGTAAGATTGGATGCGAGGCGACGGCGAACTGCTTCCACTGCGGTGGACGGGACCAGGACTCCACTTCCCATACGCAGTATGCTCAGCATGGGAACGGGAACGAACGATTCTGGTGAACCGCATCGGACGGTATTTCTCCCTGTCAGCAGTCGTGTTGGTGATGCTAAGCGGGGATTCGGTGTGTCGGGCCGTAGTCACCTTCTGTGAATCTGTTATTATTCAGAAGGAGGTTTCTGAGCGGGATCGTGAGAGGGCTGATCTCGCTCGGTTATGACGTCGCCAAGGCGTTCGTCACGACCATAGATTACCTCCTAATAGATTCCGCATACAGGGCCACAAACGCGCGCAACACATACTTGCTGTAGCTAGCATACGAAGTGAAGCTAAGAATCACGACATCAGTATCGACCAAGTTTGTGATCCGTAGCCACGTCCGAGTTCTTGACAATTTAAAAATAGTTTTGTATCTAAAATACATTACAAATGGCTTCTTGGGCATTAAAATGGTGTGAAAAGTCAGCTAAGACATCCAGTTATCAAAAAGATGGCATAAATTTTAATTGGTAAGTAAATTCTATTCTTATCACGTTAACCTATTTCAAATGCACCAGAGATCAACTTCTACTGGTATATTAATGGTGCAAAGTGATAACAATTAAGCACCCGTTGATGTCTTTTTGAAATGTCCCTTTCACTCGTTACGTAAATTACAATAGTTGTCTTTGTCTAACAACAGCACGTGTATCGATAGTGTTGTGATTTTTAAGTCGATATTTGTTTGGACATCGTTTAATTATTTTTTTCGAAGTCATATTATTTTATAAAAATCGTGACGTATCATTGTGGTACCTATATGTTTATTTATTTATTTAAAAGGACAACCAACAAGACGAACACTAATACATGGATATTAAGGTAACATGAATATAAGGTTTCCTAAATGCCCCGAAAGGAAAAAAGATGTGGATCGACGCAATGTCGAGGGGACGAATGGTTTCCCACCAAAAATAGTGTACTATGTTCAAAACACTTCACAGAAGACAATCTTCATAATATTATGAAAAACCGTATAAAGCTGTTGGATTCTTGCCAGTTTTGGTATGGACTTTTGCATTTTTTTTAAAGGTTAGTACTAACGTAGATTACACAATAATATCATTAAGTGGTTGAGTGAAACATGATATTCTTATATTTAGGTAAATGTTACACGTTGAAATCAAGCTATTTTGAACGGATTTATAAATCATAAAACTTGTAAAAGTTATAATGTGATTATTGTTTTGACTTGGTATTTAGTGTTACATGAACTTCAGTATTATCTTATTATAATTATTAAGTACATCTATATTTGGAAGACGTGCCGTATGGTATATTAATTAATAATACTATATCGGTAATGTTTTAAAAGAAACGAATATGTATTTCTGATTTAGATTACTGGTTCACCGCTGAAAGACGCGAAAAACCCGCCAACACCTAAAAATCAGAGTCATTGCTTAGAAAAGCCTACAAAACAAAAAAGAAAATTTTCTCCTATACCTGATACGCCATCTGCATTTGATACTCCAGTTAAAAACGTCTTTGTAGAAGAATCATCGAATTAACCAACGTAATGAACAAAAAAGATAAAAAAGTTAAGAAGTTAAGTGATTCCAACAGAAGACTAAAAACACAAATAGTTTCTTTGAAGTCATTATTGGTAGAATTAGAAAACAAAAATTCATTAGCAGCGGAAAACAATGACGCATTAAGTTCCTTAGAAAAATCAAAATCTAGAAAATCAGGCAAAATTGTTAGAAAAAAATATTCACCACAATTGAGAGCTTTTGCACTCACCATAGATTACTCAGCTAGGCTTATAATTATGTACGCAAAACATTTAATACTTCTTTACCTTCTGTAAAAACACTAGGAAAGTTTGTAGTTTTAACACAATCAATTAAGCTTAATTATAAATAATAATAATAATAATAAAATAATACGTATAATAATAAAAATAAATAAATAAGCATAATTAAACAAATAAATAAGCAGTTTTGTTAATGAGGATATTTTTCATGAAATAAAAAAATCATCAATTCGATCACGAAAGTTGTAATCATGTCATTGATTTAGCTAAGAGTGTTATGGAAAAATACATAGACACACTCGTAAGAATACTCTACTCATCCAGGAAGACAGATCCTAAGAATTCTGTGAGACAATTTTATACTAAGATTATCCATTTTAAAAATCAGTCAAATATATATTTATAAATTAAATGTACAAATATATGTATACAATGTTTAATTTTTTAATAAACATCTAATAAAAATTGATCAATATATTTATTTATCATTATCAATATTCAATAAATCCCAAATTTATCGATCAACGTCCCAACCCTGTTCCATCACTATGGTTTGGTACATTCTAAGTTTGACCTTTAAATATCCAATCACAGCGCATTTGCCACGTCCCCCGCAACCCTTGCATAGGGCCAAATTTGGTGAACTCGAAACAGAACAAATATTCAATGATGCGGTATCTATTAGGGGGTAATCTGTGGTCACGACCCTCTTCTAGAAAACGGTGTTCCCCTACCAGAAGACCTCTGGTGTTGCAAACGCTTGGAGCGGGGGCCTCGAGCGCCTAAGTATGTAACCTCCGAGGAGGACGATGACTAGAAAGTGGTCTCGAGACATCGTGGTAGCACTGCGAGGGTGCTGGGGGTAGCAAGTACTGCCCCCGGGACGTGCTATTAGTGTAGGAAAGCGATGGAGAGGCCCCGGTTGCTTTCCGAACGGAGATCCGGGACCCCTCGTATACGCTAATGGTGACCACTATGAGGTTTTAGCCGGTAGGAGCCCGGCATAACCTTCTCGTTGCCCCCGCAACGAATGATACCCATGAGGATTTCTCCAATAAAAAAGGTGCGATGAGGTGATGAGTTATCTTACGCTGCCATCAAACGGCATCATCATCATCATTACAGCCCTTCACAAGTCCACTGCTGAACATAGGCCTCCCCCAAAGAATGCCACAAAGCACGGTCCTGAGCCACCTGCATCCATCGACTTCCTGCATGTCTTACCAGGTCGTCACTCCATCTCGTGGGGGGACGCCCTACACTTCGCCTACCGGTACGAGGCTGCCACTCGAGAACCTTTCTTCCCCATCGGTTGTCGGTTCTTCGAGCTATATGGCCGGTCCACTGCCACTTCAGCTTACTAATCCGTTGGGCTATGTCGGTTACTCTGGTTCTACTGCGGATATCCTCATTCCTAAGTTTATCACGCAGAGAAACTCCGAGCATAGCCCTCTCCATAGCTCGCTGAGCGACCTTGAGCTTCCTCATACGGCCAGCAGTGAAGGACCACGTCTCAGTTCCATAAGTCATCACTGGCAACACGCACTGGTTGTACAATTTCGTTTTCAGGTTTTGAGGTATGTCTGACGAGAAGATGTGTCGTAGCTTCCCGAACGCTGCCCAGCCGAGTTGAATCCGTCGATTGACCTCTCGGTCGAAGTTGGACTTACCTAGTCGGACTATTTGTCCCAGGTAAACATACTCGTCAACAACTTCGAGCTTAGTGCTCCCAACAACTACCGGCATAGGTGTGACATGGACATTGAACATGATCTTTGTTTTGTCCATGTTCATCTTAAGACCTATCCGTTGGGAAACACTATCGAGGTCATTGAGCATAGTGCTTAGTTCCTCCAGCGATTCTGCCATAAGGACTATATCGTCGGCAAATCGAAGGTGAGTGATGTACTCGCCATTGATGTTGATACCGTATCCTTTCCAGTCCAGAAGCTTGAAAACGTCTTCCAATGCAGCGGTGAAGAGTTTCGGGGATATGACGTCACCCTATCTTACACCTCTCTGCAATTGGATAGGTTTCGTACTCTGGTTCTGTACTCGGATAGCCATCGTAGCCCTACTGTACAAGCACTTCCGCACTTCGATATACCGACAGTCAACTTGGCACCGCTGAAGGGACTGCAGCACCGCCCAAATTTCGACGGAATCAAAGGCTTTCTCATAGTCCACATACGCCAGGCATATTGGCAAATTGTACTCTTCGGACTTCTGTACAATTTGCCGAAGGGTATGTATGTGGTCTATGGTGCTAAAGCCCTTTCGGAAACCGACTTGTTCGGGAGGCTGGAAGTCGTCAAGTCTGCGCGCGAGACGATTCGTAATGACTCTCGAAAACAGCACGTAGACGCGGCTCAGAAGGGAAATCGGTCGGTAGTTCTTCAAGAGAGCGTTGTCACCTTTCTTGAAGAACAAGACCACCGCACTTCTGCTCCACGCCTCCGGTGTAATGCCACCATGGAGGACGGAATTAAAGAGCTTCTGAAGGACTTCAAGTACCGGTCTTCCACCCGCTTTCAGAAGCTCCGCTGTAATTCTATCCTCGCCTGGGGCCTTACCGTTTTTAAGGTGCTGGAGAGCTATTCTAATCTCGCTCAGACTGACATCCGGGATATCTTCGGAATAGTGTCGGATGAGACTCGCTCTTGGATCGTTACTCACACTTGCTTGTGGCTCCAACGATGACGTGTACAGCTGCCCATAGAACCTCTCAATCTCACTCAAAATCTCAGGTGTCCCGGAAACGATGCTGCCACATTCTGTCTTCAGCTTTGACAGGTGGCTCTTTCTGGCAGACAGATCTCTGGCAAAGACTTTGGAGCCTTGGTTCTGCTCGATCGCTTCTTCAATACGAGCTGTATTGAAGTTGCATAAGTCCCGCCGCATGCATTAGGAGATCTGTCTGTTCAGATGCCTGTATGCTGTCAAGTCTGTTGAAGAATGTAGCTTCATCTCCCGTCTAACAGCCATGAGATTAAGAGTGTGATCGGAGAGTTTTTGTGTTCTTCTGCGGCGGGTCTTGCAGAACTTAGCTCCGACCGCATGGACAGTTTCCACGAGCTTGTCATTCATATCGTCCACTTCATTGCAGTCTTCTAGGCACTGAAAACGGTTTTGTAACTCGAGCTGAAAGGTTTCGGGACTTTGGAACAGAGCACGAGGGGGACGGAGCGTTGACTTCATTAGACGAGGCCTCTCCAACTTAACGTTTAGGTTCAGTGTGCCTCTAACCATTCGGTGATCGCTACCAGTTTTCACCCTCGCGATCACGGAGACATCACTGAACAGTTGTCGTCTGGTCGTCATAATGAAGTCAATCTCATTTTTTGTCGAACCGTCGGGGCTCGACCAGGTCCACTTTCTGTGGGGCCGCTTCTGGAAGAAAGAGTTCATCATAAAGAGTCCCTCTTTCTTCATGAAGTCGGCCAGCTGCTGGCCCCTTGGGTTCCGTTGCCCTATTCCAAATTTCCCTACTTTCAGCTCACCGTTCTCTCTTGTGCCTAGTTTTGCATTGTTTTGCATTGCAAACGGCATACTTAAGGTTTATATGCACCAAGTTATTGTTCTTCTGTCATCTATCCCACTGTCCCATCTATTGTCAACTGCTGAACATAGGCCTTTCCCATTGATTGACTTATAAAAGGCAACTTATTCTTCTGCCTGTACCTAGCAATAAGATTTATGGCTGAAGGGGATATCTCTCACATTTGCCAAAGTTGCCTCGCTTGGCAAACGGGTTGGCAACCAAAGTTTTTTAATAAGACTTGTTATTATTAAGATGCCGCCGTCTATACCGTGTTTCATGTACGACTGTCGTCTCTTTCGACAACCTAGATTGATCAACGAGATAGAGGATTGTCTTAAGCGGATACTGCTCGGTTGAATGTGAAGTATTGCAAATTTATTATAAGGGTGTTACCACACCAATCGATCGATGGCATCGATCTATGGTGGAATGGATTAGTCGACGTCACTCGATAGTTTCTACCACAACGATCGATCGATGGCATTGATCGATGGTAGAGTAGATAAGTCGACGTCGATCGGGTTGTTTAGTTATTCGAGAATTTCGATTTCTTTTAATTATCATAATAAATAGTTATTGGATGTAATATAAATTACTATATTTTTAAAACTAATATAACTGTCAAGAGTATATAACTACAAATAATAAATATCTGAGACAGTCCTGTAGAAATCCGGTCGTATGGCAACCCTAGCTCAGATACCAGAAGTGATACATGGGCTTACTTTATGTTAAAAGTTGAGAGAGGTAATGCGATTCAAAGGAAGGGGTAGGGGGATGAAAAACTGCTCCCTGTTTATATTCAAAGTTATATTAAAAAGTTCTTGTTTTAGAAACACCAACGACCACCTGGTTTAGAGATTACAGTATTAGACGGATCTGGGTACCAATAGAGAGTGAAATAACTCTTGTGAGATGAGAGAGAACAAGAACGTAATCCATCTCATGGCAAATGGATGCTGTGAATCATTAACACCTATATCTTTTTTTATAGGATAGGATGACAAACGAGCACACACTCTACCTGATGGTAAGTGGTTGCTGTGATACATAGACATCTACATCTAACCTCAATAAAGAATCAAAATGCAGATGCGTTGTCACCCATGAGGACTAATATGGATTGCCTCTTTTCTTTTAAAAAGAGTCTCCGGTTCTCTACACTCACCATACGAAACACAGCAGCTTTAAGCTGCTATTTTATTTATTTATTTATTTATTTAATAAGGCTTACCAACTAAATACACATAGAAACAATTATTATGAGGTGCACTTAAAAAAATTTGTATATATGCATTTAAATTAAAGGTAAACACAACACATAATAAAATACTTCCTTTAAGGAGAACAGTAACCTATAAAACTATCACTACAATAAAATAATAAAATTAGAACAAACAAAAAAAAAACCTAACTTATATAATGTATAATGTATATTTTACGCTGGTATTCTGTGAGAGCGTGGTCCTTCCCCGGTCGAGACGACCCATTCGTGCTATAACTATACTAATATAGCTGCAGCATGGCTCTATCACGTATATACACGTATATCTGTTATATCATCGACAAAACACATATGCGCTGTTATTTCCAAGTGACAAACAAACTTCCAGTCTTTATGATGGTAAGCGGTTTCTGCAGTCCATGAAGACCTGCAGCCAAATTGGAACAAGGAAGTTTACATATGCTTTGTCACCTGTGAGGACTAAGATGCCTCACAGTGTGTAGTTACATTCGCACACTATTCTCTTCAAATCATAACCCAGTAGTGGCACAAGCACTGCCATTTGGCAGGAGACATAGGTAGGAGGGTAGTACATAACAATACAAGTCCTAACCAGCTAGTAAAATAACACACATGCAGGAAGGCGATAGATGCAGGTAGTACACGATCGTATTTGTTTTTTTTTATAGAATAAGGGGGACAAACGAGCACACAGTCCACCTGATGGTAAGTGGTTGCTGTGGCCCATAGACATCTACATCTATACTTGTTTGCGAATTAAAATGCAGGTGCGTTGTCAGCCGTGGGGACTAAGATATGTACAATGCGTCTTTTCCAGTGAAATAGGTCTCCGGTTCTCTACACTCACCATACGAAACACAGCAGTATCAAGCTGCCATTTTACGCTAGTATTTTGTGAGAGCGTGGTCCTTCCCCTGTCGAGCCGACCCATTCGTGATACAACTATACTATTAACATAGCAACAGCAAGGCTCTACCACGCTAAAATTCCTTAGGGAAAACCTGTTCTCAGCGGTGAACTTGTGAAGGAATACAGAATCACAGAATACCAGCGTAAAATAGCAGCTTAACACTGCTGTGTTTCGTATGGTGAGTGTAGAGAACCGGAGACCCTTTTTACTGGAAAAGAGGCATTCCATCTTAGTCCTCACGGATGACAATGCATCTACATCTGGATTCGCAAGTGAGGAAAGATGTAGATGTCTATGGGTCACAGCAACCACTTACCATCAGGTGGACTGTGTGCTCGTTTGTCACCCTATCCTATTAAAAAAAAGAAGGGTAGTTACAATGATGATGTTGATAATGTCCCTATAAATGTGTGATACATTCCATATCAGCGCTCTTGTAGGATGTAATAGCTATTTTAAAAACCGAGTCGCTGCTAGTTTCGAAAAAACAAAACAAAATGTTGATTAAAGTTTCAATCGATAAACATTTTTCACAATTGGCTCTCCGAAACATAGTCAGTATACAGTTCGTTCATCCAATGTTCCGCTCTCGTTCATCCGGTCGTTCATTCTGCTTCGCAATCATTGCTATCGTTAGTTGATTGCAGTGATCCAGGCGGCGATATTTTTTATTACCCGACTGATCAGTGATTTTGAATTGAGACGTATATTTGCAATGAAAGGAAATGAAAACTCTTTATTTGTCGACGTAAGAATTTAAAACATGTTTTAATGTCATTTTAATATGTTTTTAATCAACTGCAGTTTCGAAATGAGGTTTCTTGTGTCCGGTGATGAATTGGCGAAAAAAAGTCCGCATGTCTCCTCTTTTTGTCATTTTTTAAAGACAATAATATGATATTCTTAAACGTTTTATACAAGGTTCATCTTGACGTACGCCCCATCAAGGTAACGACAACGAATAGGCTTGACGTACGTCATCGCTGTACGTCAAGGATACTCATTGTCGTTTTGCATCGTGCATCGTGCATGACCTTAGCGGGACGTACGTCAAGATGGACTGTGTATAATACGTTTAAATTAAAGTTGGATAAACAACCAAACGCATAGATAATAATCAAAGCATGTCCCAATGGCATGTCATAGATGGTGACATAAGATGGCTCCGTGGCGCAGCTGAGGGCTCTGGACCGCGCAGAAAATTTTATAAGCATCGGGGGGGGGGGGGGGGGGGCGAGGAAGGGGGAGAGTCCTTTGTTAAAAAAGTAAAGAATATACTATCTCGTTAAAGCGATGTCAAATACAGTGACGTATATTACAAGTAATCCTTATCATATCACAGACATCTAAATCTATCCCCGATTAAAAATTCAAAATGCAGATGCGTCGTCACTCGTTTAAAGCGTCAGTAGCCTAATGGCAGGGCGCGGACCGCGAACTCGAAAGGTCGTGGGTTCGAATCCGCCATTCGACTACTGTCGTGAACCACTTCTAACACAAGCATTTTAAGCTTACCAGAAGTGGTTAAAGGGAATATTAGTAATGATTAAAAGCATAAATAAAAATTAAAACTCGTGAGGACTAAGATGGAATGCCTCTTTTCCAGTAAAATTCGTGCCCGTTACTCTACACTCGTCATACGAAACACAGCAGCATCAACCTGCTATTTTGGTATTTCGCGCCGAGAGAGCGTTATCCTTCCCCGTTAGAGCCGACCAATTCGTGCTACAACCATAATATAGCTGCAGCGTACTAAGTAAGAAATTTTTACGTGGTAGAGCCATGCTGCAGTTATATTAGTAGTAAAGCACGAATGGGTCAGCTCGACCGGGAAAGGACCACGCTCTCACAGAATACCAACGTAAAATGGCAGCTTGATACTGCTGTGTTTCGTATGGTGAGTGTAGAGAACCGGAGACCCATTTTACTGGGAAAGAGGCATTCCATCTTAGTCCCCTGCATCTGCATTTTAATTCGCAAACGAAGATAGATGTAGATGTCTATGGGACGCAGCAACCACTTACCATGAGGTGGACTGTGTGCTCATTTGTCACCCTATCCTATATAAAAAAAGCGTGGGTCTACCACGTAGACACCTGATGATTATGCTAAATCTTATCTACAATGGGAGAGCCTTCATGCATAGGCAGGACTTAATTGCTTATACAACAAAATCCCCAGGAAATATACAACATTTGTCAGAAAACAAGTTTTAATGTTTTGAAAATTTTTACAAAAAGGGTTATTATAATATCAAAGAATACATAAATGAAAAAAATAAACCCTGGGTATGAGGTGATCGCCACCATGCTGATTCTATTAAAACTCATTTAAAATTTCTACAAACAAAATTATTGTAAAGTGAAATATTAAAAAAAAAGTCCCGCTGGGTTTCTTGCTGGTTCTTCCCAGGACAGAGGTATTTTCCGAACCAGTAAATCTATACATATAATAAAAATGTAAACAGCAGATGTCTGTACATTTTATATTTTTGTAATAGAACTGATTGATAGGTACTAAAAATAAGTAAATAAATACATTTCTACCATTTTTAGATTTTTCTGTCTGTCTGTCTGTTTGTTTGTTAACGTATCACGTATAAAGTACTAATTTATATCATAAGAATAGTTAAGGAAATTATTAAGTGTATATTCAGGTTACATTTAGTATATATTTCATTAAAATTGGTTAATTCCATCAAAAGTTATGACAAATATTCTGAAGTATGGGTACTAAGTATAGGTACGAATATGTTCAATAGTGGCGTTGGATGAGTCATCAAGTACATTTTAAAATTGATATCATATTATAAATCATAATTAAATTATAATAAAACATAATAAAACGCAGTAAACAAAAGTATTACATAAAGAACGTAATAAATATATACAAAATATATTAACCTTATTATCTAAACTAAATTAAAGTACAATAGTTAACCAATTTCATCGATAGATGGTGGTGTGGCAAAAATGTGATACAAAAGGCAGGTTAAAATTTTTGAAATCAAGTTCATTTAATCTTTGTTTTATTGAAATTGGTTAATTCTATCGAAAGTTATGATTATTATTTTGAAATGTAGGTTCGAATTTGTTTAATGGCGCCACAAAATCTCAGAAATAGTAATAAGAAGATTCGTGTGTAAAAAAAAACGTTCTATTATAATATATTTCGTATCGTTCTATTATAGTACTTAAAACACAGTAAAAAATATGTATTCCTTAAATTAAAAAAGAATGTTTTCTCACAAAGAACGTAATAGATGGCGTTGTACAAATTACAACCTTTTCTGAATTGCGGTGTTAAGATTTTTCACAGGTGAATCGTATTGAGACTCACTGAAAGTCTGACGAAGGGTGTAGGTCAGACAACACATTACAAAAATCATCAGAAACAAAAACCAGAAAAAAGAGATATTGAAATATTCAATTCGACTAAAAGTCGCAAAATTGCAATAAATGTCGTGATAGTGATATTGTTTTATACCCAGAATCCCTCTAATACCAAATAACTTTCCTTTCAGTTTTAAGTAAAGTAAAGTTGCAGCCTATTTATGTCCCACAGCTGGGCACAGGCCTCCTCTCATTTCTGAGAGGGTTTTAGGGCAAGGAAATGTCCACCGCGCTGCCCCAATACGTGTTGGCGAACTTCACATGTCATCGAAATATTTTTTTTATTTCTCAGACATGCAGGTTTCCTTACGATGTTTTCCTTCACCGCCGAGCACGTGGTAAATGAGCACTTAAAATTGCAATTAACAATTTAATTGGTGCCGGCGGGGATTGAACCCGAGTTGCTCGAGTACTGTAAAGCTTACAGCGAGCGCTAACCATCTGAGCTACCACGGCTCAGGCTTCAGTTCCAAGATAGGGATAATAACATCGATGTTCGATGTTTAGGCTACTCAAAACATCGATGTTGACCATTATCGATGGTTTTTGTATATGTGTAGATACTTACACATTGTTTCAAAATTATGTGGGTATACACAGCAAGGGAAAAGTAACAATTAACTTGAATATCAATTTACGTAGAATAGTTATTATGCGACAACCGACAACGACACTACAAAATAAAGTGAAAGCAGTGACCATTGTGACATTACAGGAGACACTTGACAATTAAGTTTGACTCACCATACTGACATTTTTTTAGGTTAACGATGCGTTCAGAAATTCTGAATTATACAAAATTTTTAATCTTCAGAGCAGATGCAATATTTAGTTATATTGATTTCGCGAGTTCTCATTGTTTGCAAGTTCCCAATTATCGATTATGGGTTCATTGACGTCGATGTTTCGATGTTTGACATATGTCAACATCGATGTTAAAACATCGAAGTTTTAATTTTTAACATCAATGATCATCTAACATCCCTATTTTCAGTGTGTTTCCCACTCAGCGTGTGTTATACGACGATCGTAAATAAAGCGCAAGGTCAAACTTTACGCGTTGCAGGAGTGGACCTCAGTACTGATTGTTTTGCACATGGCCAACTCTATGTTTGTTTTTCCTGCGTTAGTAGTCCCCGTAACCTTTTTCTGTACGCCCCGGCTAAGTCTACTTCTATCGTCGTTTACACAGAAGCTCTATCATAAACGACTTAGAACTTTGAGCATATCGATTTATTTTGTTACCACTTATTCATACAGTAATGATATAAATCGTTTAATATTCTCTTACCCTAAACGTCAAATTCTTTAAGTAAAACCTATATTCGCGAGCTACGCCGCGGGCACAGCTAGTTAAAAATAAGAGTGACTTTCAACAACTACTATGTAATAATCTATATTTAATAAAAATTATTTTATTCTATTCTATTCTAACCATTATGTTCAGACAGAAGAAGTCAAGAGCTTATATTTTTATACATGGTAGAGCCATGCTGCAGCTATATTTTTGGTATAGTTGTAACACGAATGGGTCGGCTCGACCGGGGGAGGACAGAATACCAGTGTAAAATAGCAGCTTAAAACTGATGTGTTTCGTATGGTGAGTGTAGAGAACCGGAGACCCTTTTTACTGGAAACCGAGGCTTTCCATCTTAGTCCTCACGGGTAACAACGCATCTGCATTTTGATTCCTAATCGAGTATAAATGTAAATGTCTATGGGCCACAGCAACCACTTAACATCAGGTGGACTGTGTGCTCGTTTATCACCCTATCCTATAAAAAAATACAGAGGTCAAAAATGACTACCCTTAGACAATCAAAGTTTTTATTTGACCACCCCGTTTTACACAGAGCGGGTGAAAAAATAAATATGTCATTAGCAGCAATAACACGAGGCGCGCCCTAGGGGTGTGTTTCCGTGCGATTGACTCCCCTCGCATAGGGGTGAGTGGTGAGGGGAGATGTTTTTTATTCAATTGTTTTGAAGAATTTCAGTACGGATGAATGATGGGATTTTCAGAATGAGATTTCAATAAATCTGCACGTACGTACATTTCTTGAGGGGTAAATTCTCGAAATCGATATGAAATTTTGATTAGATTTATTAGGTTTTTATTTTATTAAATTTATGTCTTGTATTACTGTCATCGTTACAGCCTATTAAGGTCCACTGCTGAACATAGGTTGCCACGCTTGGCAAGGTTTCTTTCTTTTTAACTGTCTTTCTTTCTTTTTTTAGAAAAACGTTACCCCCACATTAGGATTTTCTCCTGTATCGTGGAGGCAGTTTACAAACATAAAGGACAAACATCCAGACCCGGAACAAATGTTTGTAGGCCATACAAATACTTGTTCCGTGCGAGATTTATACGTGGTAGAGTCTTGCTGCAGCTATATTATGGTTGTAGCACGAATGGGTCGGCTCGACCGGGCAAGGACCACGCTCTCACATAATACCAGTGTGAAATAGTAGCTTAACGCTGCTGTGTTTCGTATGGTGAGTGTAAAGAACCGGAGACCATGGCACTACCACGTATAATTTGGTCGATAAACAGAATAGTCGTAGCTATAGTTGCTATAAGTATAAAGTTTTGTATTACATATTATTAATAATGTTATTAGAAAGATGCTGCTGCCCATCTCCTTCTTCAGTTTCCCTCTGTCGCCTCTCACGACACCCACGGGACGTATAATAGTGGATATTCTTACACCGCCATTACACGGTTTCAACAAATGTAACAAACTGCGGTTGTTAACCCGTCTGCCAAGCACCAATTGTGTTCAGCAGTGAACTAATATATTAATAATACATGTAAATAGAATATTAATAATACAAGTGGTAAAATAAAAAATTTCGTGCAACCGACTTCAATATAAATAAATAAAAAACCGGCCAAGTGCGAGTCGGACTCGCGCACCGAGGGTTCCGAACAAATCCGTAGGTATATAAGTTTAAAATTATTAAAAATATTTTCATTTCATTATAAGATGTAACTAAAAATTTATACTTTTCGCAACTTTTCCTTTATTGGTGCTATAATACGTTGCTTCGTACCAAATTTTTAGATTCTGAGTTCACGGGAAGTGAGTACCCTATAGGTTTTGATTCCCTTGCGAATGTCGAAAATTTGCGATATAAACGGCTGTATCTTTTGATTGCGTTGGCTTAGAAGTTTGACTTTTTCACAGCTCTAAGAGACAGTAGACTTGAGTATTTGATGAGATATGAGATTTCAGCTTGATACCTCCACGCGTTTCTGAGAAAAAGGGTCTTGACAGACAGACGGACAACAAAGTGATACTATACGGGTTCCGTTTTTTCCTTTTGAGGTACGGAACCTTAAAAATTAAAAACTTTGTACAACCGACTTCAATGTAAATTATTAAGAATAACTCAAAAACTATTGGTCAGACCTTGATCAAATTTATATGGGACCACATGAGAAGCTCCAGCTTTCAAATAAAAGAATCATTGAAATCGGTTCACCCAGTAAAAAGTTATGAGATAAAACACTAACACACATAAAAAAACATACAGTCGAATTGAGTACCGTCTCCTTTTTGAGTCGGTATATAAAATGAGAATATCATCAATATTCGAAGTCATTTACATAAGCTTTTGAGTTATCCTTAATAATTTTAGGATAGCTCAAAAACTACCGGTCAGGTCTTGATCAAATTTATATGAGACCAAATGAGAAGCACCAGCTGTCAAATAAATCATCAAAATCGGTTCACCTAGAAAAAAGTTCTGAGGTATCACATATAAAAATACAGTCGAGTTGGGTACTTCCTTCTTTTTTGAAATCGGTTAAAAATTCATGAAGATGGAATGCCTCGTTTCCAGTCAAAATCTCTCCACTTTCCACTATGGTGAGTGTAGAGAACTGGATCTCCAGTTCTCTACACTCACCATACAAAACACAGCAACATTAATCTCCTATTTTACGCTGGTATTCTGTGAGAGCGTGGTCCTAACCCGGTCGAGCCGACCCGTTCGTGCTACAATCAATAACATAGCTGCAGCATGGCTCTAACGCGTTAGAATTTTATTAATATACTAGCTGTGCCCGCGGCGTAGCTCGCGAATATAGGTTTTACTTAAAGAATTTGACGTTTAGGGTAAGAGAATATTAACCGATTTATATCATTACTGTATGAATAAGTGGTAACAAAATAAATCAATATTCTCAAAGTTCTAAGTCGTTTATGATAGAGCTTCTGTGTAAACGACGATAGAAGTAGACTTAGCCGGGGCGTACAGAAAAAGGTTACGGGGACTACCAACGCGAGAAAAAGCAATATAGAGCTGGCCATGTGCAAAACAATCAGTACTGACGCGTAAAGTTTGACCTTGCGCTTTATTTACGATCGTCGCATAACACACGCTGAGTGGGAAACACACTTAAAATAGGGATGTTAGATGATCATCGATGTTAAAAATTAAAACTTCGATGTTTTAACATCGATGTTGACATATGTCAAACATCGAAACATCGACGTCAATGAACCCATAATCGATAATTGGGAACTTGCAAACAATGCGAACTCGCGAAATCAATATCAACTAAATCTTGCATCTGCTCTGAAGATTAAAAATTTTGAATAATTCAGAATTTCTGAACGCATCGTTAGTCTAAAAAAATGTCAGTATGGTGAGTCAAACTTAATTGTCAAGTGTCTCCTGTAATGTCACAATGGTCACTGCTTTCGCTTTATTTTGTAGTGTCGTTGTCGGTTGTCGCATAATAACTATTCTACGTAAATTGATATTCAAGTTAATTGTTACTTTTCCCTTGCTGTGTATACCCACATAATTTTAAAACAATGTGTAACTATCTACACATATACAAAAACCATCGATAATGGTCAACATCGATGTTTTGAGTGGCCTAAACATCGAACATCGATGTTGAGCTAGCGATGCCAACATCGATGTTATTATCCCTATCTTAAAACTGAAGCCTGAGCCGTGGTAGCTCAGATGGTTAGCGCTCGCTGTAAGCTTCACAGTACTCGAGCAACCCGGGTTCGATCCCCGCCGACACCAATGAAATTGTCAATTGCAATTTTAATTGCTGATTTACCACGTGCTCGGCGGTGAAGGAAAAAATCGTGAGGAAACCTGCATGTTTGAGAAATAAAAAATAATATTTCGATGACATGTGAAGTTCGCCAACACGTATTGGGGCAGCGCGGTGGACATTTCCTTGCCCTAAAACCCTCTCAGAAATGAGAGGAGGCCTGTGCCCAGCAGTGGGACGTAAATAGGCTGCAACTTTACTTTACTTAAAACTGAAAAAAAAGTTATTTGGTATTAGAGTGATTCTGGCTATAAAACAATATCGCCATCACGACATTTATTGCAATTTTGCTACTTTTAGTTTTAGTCGAGTTTTATTGAATAATTAAATATTTCAATACCTCTGTATATATACCTTACAGGCTTACAGCTTCGTCAGGCTCATGGACATAAATTATTACAGTGAGTCTCAATACGATTCACCTGCGAAAAATCTTAACACCGCAATTCAGAAAAGGTTGTAATTTGTACAACGCCATCTATTACGTTCTTTGTGAGAAAACATCCTTTTTTAATTTAAGGAAAACATATTTTTACTGTGTTTTAAGTACTATAATAGAACGATACGAAATATATTATAATAGAACGTTTTTTTTACACACGAATCTTTTTATTACTATTTTTGGGATTTTGTGGCGCCATTAAACAAATTCGAACCTACATTTCAAAATAATAATCATGACTTTCGATAGAATTAACCAATTTCAATAAAACAAAGATTAAATGAACTTGATAATACGCTTTATGATTTTCTTAAGGATTTCATTGAAAAAAAAAAAGATGTTTACTCAAAACGTCATGCGTCCATAAACAAACAGACAGACCGTCAGATAGTACAATTCTAAAAATTATAAAAATGTACTTATTTAATGATTTACAGTCCCAATAATGATTTTAGTCGCAAATTAATATACTATACAATATTCAGAAACAGACATAACATGTTATTACCATTTTTATTATATGTATAGATTTAAGAGAGATGGCGCTGTTAACATCAATTCTAAAAATAAGAGATTAATTCACACGATTGATACAATAAAAAACATAAAAGAACTTATAAATCAGTGCCTGCATAGTAAGCAAAAAAGAAAGTTTGATCCTCGCCGAAAAATGAAATTGTTAATAGCTCTTAAAATTTGATTTACCACATAGAGTACTCGGCGGTAAAAAAATAAAAAATAAATGAGATTGTCAACACGCAGTAGGGCAGCGTGTCATTAATATAAAGGTTAGAAGCAAATATGAAACTCAACTACAGGAATAAATTTTAACCTGCCTTTTTGTATCACATTTATGCCACACCACCATCTATCGAAGAAATGGGTTAACTATTGTGCTTCAGATTTAGTTAATAAGGTTAATATATTTTTGTATAATATATTTAATACGTTCTTTAATACTTTTGTTTACTGCGTTTTAGATATACATAATTATATCATTATTTTACATAATTTAACTATGATTTATGATATGATATTAGTTTAAAATGCACTTGATGACTCAAACAAAGCCACCGTTGAGCAAATCCCTACCCATACTTCAGAATATTTATCATAACTTTTGATGGAATGAACTGATTTTAATGAAATAAAGACTAAATGTAACCCGAAGATACACTTTATAATTTCCTTAACAATTCTTATGATATAAATTAGTACTTTATACGTGATACGTTAACAAACAAACAGACAGACAGACAGACAGACAGACAGACAGAAAATTCTAAAAATGGTAGAAATGTATTTAATTACTTATTTTTAGTACCCCTCAATCACTTTTATTACAAAAATATAAAATGTACAGACATCTGCTATTTACAGTTTTATTATATGTATAGATTATTGAGTTTTTAATTTTGAAATATTTTGTATAAAAATAAAACTTTTTTTTTTCAGTATGTTCACTGATTTTTAGGAAATAGCTAAACTGATTAAAATGATACCGAATACTGAAAACCGATAGCCACTTAAAAATTAAGTGTAATATTTGACACTAGCTGTCCCCCGCGACTTTGCCCGCGTTCAATTTAGTTTTATAATTTTTTTGCGTGCAAACCTGATTCTTCTAAAATAAAAATAGCCTAAAATACTCCTTATAACATCACCTATCTGCCAGTGAAAGTCCCGTCAAAATTGGTCCAGCCACTTCGAAGATTAGCTGGAACAAACAGACGGACAGACAGACAGATGGGCAGACAGATAGACAAAAATTTAAAAAATTATGTTTTAGTTTTAAGTACCGTATATACTATATATGTATTTAGTAAAAAGCTGTTATTTTGATATTACAAACAGACACTTCAATTTTATTTATTTGTATAGATACGAGTACCTATTTCATATCGGGAGAGTTAATTTGTTCGAAAAATATAAAGGTTAATATTTCTTTCTGTACTATTAGTTATATTAATTAGTTTAACAATAAATAAACTAAGCCAAAGATATAAAAACCTTATACGTGGTAGAGCCATGATGCAGCTATATTATGGTTGTAGCACGAATGGCTCGGCTCGACCGGGGTAGGACCACGCTCTCACAGAATACCAGCGTAAAATAGCAGCTTAACGCTGCTGTGTTTCGTATGGTGAGTGTAGAGAACCGGAGACCCTTTTTACTGAAAACGAGGCATTCCATCTTAGTCCTCACGGGTGACAACGCATCTGCATTTTGATTCGTAATCGAAGGTAGATGTAGATGTCCATGGGCCACAGCAACCACTTACCATCAGGTGGGCTGTGTGCTCGTTTGTCACCCTTATCCTATAAAAAAAAGGTAGAAAAATTAAAAAAGGAGTTAAAAATATCCAAAAAAATTAAAGAGCAAACCACAGACGCATTGCTTTGTGTTTTAATATAATACTCTGGAAACTGAAAAGCTTTTATTTAAAATTAAATTCTCAATTAAATTACATTGTGTAACAAAAAAAATTCACCTCACTGTCAACTAGCGATATTTGGTGAGCGGAAAATTATCAGCCCTCGTTAAATTTATAGAAGAAATCCCACCACCCACCATCCCACCACAAGGGTTGAAAAATAGGGAATAAAGTTTTTAATATAACAAGACGACATTCTAGATGATTGTGATATTGCTAAGTCCACTCATCATCACCATCATCACAGCCCTTAACAAGTTCACAGCTGAATATATGTATTCCCAAAGGAATTTCACAAAGCAAAGAAAAATGACACACCCCTCACAAGTTCACTCAATAGACAATGAATCAAACGTTTACTAAAATGTCACCGGTCTTTGATTCTTCGAAACACTATACCTGACTTCAGAAGTTATTGTATGAAAATTATTTTAGATTTTGAAGTCGGTTTTTTTATTTTTATAAAATTTTATTTGACCTTTCAACCAATGAGGTAACCTGGCCATTTGCCATTAGGCCACGCAGTAAATATCATTAAAAAGTTTCATTTAATACACTCAAACTAAAATGTAACTATGCAGAAAAAATACTCGTCGGAAAAAGCTAAAAAAATATTGAAGTGATAAAGTGATAAGCATCTCGTTCCTTTGTTTTATTCCCAACATTATTTGCCATCTCCATTTTGTAAATCAGACAGACTGAACTTACTGAAGGATAAATGTTTTAGCGTTGAAGGAAATCCGCGTAAAAGTATATTGGATTTCTTCAGTGTCGGGCGGTCACAGAGCGGCTAAAAGAAAATACAATTTAAGAAATGCACTCTAAGCTTGCCGATCGCTTTCAAATATAGGAACAGCCTTATTGAAACAAGAAAAGGCCACGTATTATTTCTATTTCTTTTTTTTATTAAGATCTTTGGATTGGATGCTTCGCCTTTAAGCCATGTCTTCATTTATCTCAGTATCAATTGAAAAATAATCATATAAAGTACACTGCTCCACAATATGTTGATGCGTCACATCCTAGTTTTTGGGAGATTTTGACGGCAACTTAAGCCAGCAGACAGTTGGCGATGGTATCTCAAGGCGCCTAAGCATACAGACATCTTATTTTGAGATTCACATCACCATTAGAGCACTTGTTTCACCGTTTCCACTTATAGTTCACATGCGCAGATACATAATACACAAAATCGCACTACTTTTACATATCAAAGTCCACTTCAAACCATTATTTAAACAATAATACAGGAGCAGCAATTCGCTGCCGGTCAAGTTACCGCCAAAACTACCTTTTATTTTTTTTATCTGACACTGTCCACAGATTATTTATGTTTTTATTATTTTTATGTCCAATAGTTTTAAGAAATCTTAACTGTTTTTTAAATATCCATACAAGCCCTATCGTTAAAACAGTTTATAAAGAAATCCAACTGCGTAAAAATGTTTACTAAAAAGGGAAAATTTTTGTAGGCAATATCACTCCCAAAGTTAAGACGAATCTAACGACACATTATATGTTAAAATCTATCAAATTTTCAGGCTATAGAGCATGTTAAAGAAATAGACATACATACATGCTCTCAAAAAATATTACCCTCCTCTTGAGGCAGTTGGTCTCTGTTACCGTAAGGTTTTGGCAGGAGCTTGATCCACCAGCGGATGTGCTGCTCTTGGATTAGCGATTCAATAATATTTTGAATACCTTTACAGCCTATTAAAGGCTACTGCTAAACATATTATGTCTCCTGTATACGTTGCCTACTGCAGTTTTTTTTTAGTAGTTATTTGTAAGACGCTGCTAACCATCTCCATCTTATTTGAATAATAGTTTTTTTTATAGGATAGGGTGACAAATCAGCACACAGTCCACCTGATGGTAAGTGGTTACTGTGACCCAAAGACATCTACATCTATCTTTAATAAAGGCTCAAGATGCAGATGCGTTGTCATCCGTGAGGACTAAGATGGAATGCCTCGTTGCCAGTAAAAAGGGTCTCTGGTTCTCTACACTCACCATACGAAACACAGCAGCGTTAAGCTGCTATTTTACGTTAGTTTTCTGTGAGAGCGTGATCCTTCCCCAGTCGATCCGACCCATTCGTGCTACAAACTATACTACTAATATAGCTGCAGCATGGCTCTACCAAGCTCTACTAAGTTCATGTAATGGTGCCGTTTAGTAGCGTTGTAAGGGTCACTACTCTATAATATTATCCTGTGCGTATTGTAAGAGACAACACAGGGAAATTAAACAGCAGATGAGGTCAGCATTTTCCTTATAACAACACAAAACGCAGCTGCCGAGCGAAGCAACAATGGCTAATTGAATACCTCATAAGCTTAAACTGCTGTGTTTCGTATGGTGAGCGTCGAGAACCGGAGACCCTTCTTACTGGAAAAGAGACATTCTATCTTAGTCCTCGCGGGTGACGACGCATCTGCATTTTGATTCGCAAACGGGGATAGATGTAGATGTATATGGGCTTCAGCAACCACTTACCATCAGGTGGCCTGCGTGCTCGTTTGACAACCTATCCTAAAAGCAAGATAATCATTGTGGGTAAATAATCTTCCGCTCACCAGATGTCGCTACTTGACGTGTCTAGTGATGTTTCTTGTTACGTAATGTCCTTTGATTGAGAAGTTAGTTTTAAATTAAGCAATGCCTCAGTGGTTTGCTCTTTAATTTGTTTGCATATTTTTAATGTTTTTTTTTAATTTTTCTACTTTTAATGAACACCTGTGGTTTGGTTTATTTATTTTTAACCTAATTAATATAAAATATAACTAATATTACAAAAATAAACATTAAACTTTACATTTTTTCGAACAAATTAATTTCCCCGTTATGAAAATGTGAAAATTACACCCCATTTTTAAGTGGCGCCGTCCTGGTGGCAGAAAAAGTCGTGGACACCCTCATATGCAGAAGTGGAATTTTGATTTTATGAATAAGGAAAGAATAGGGAATAGACTGGACTAGTGCAGTTGTGTATAGGTAGATGATTTTAGATGTAGCTACCATAAAGACATAAAAGACATAAAGACATTTATTCCGACACTTCTTATTACAATGACAAAGTAATAAACAAAATTAATACGAATAAGAATAAAATAATAAAAAAAAATTAAAACACAAGAAAATTAATAAACAAAAAAACTAGAGGATATAACACCGGCATACAATTGTGAAAAAAATCATCCTGATTAAGTTTTTTCTTAAACCAGATAGGGAGAAAAACGACAAAGTTATTTTATAGAGTCATGCTGCAGCTATATTATGGATATAGCAATGGGTTGGCTCGATCGAAGAAGAACCACGCTCTCACAAAATACTAGCGTGACAGAACTTGATGACAACACATCTGCATTTTAATTTTAATCAAAGATAAATGTAGACGTCTATAGGCCACAGGATCCACTTACCATTAGGTGGACTGTGTTCTGAGCTCATTTTTCACCCATATTTAATTAAAAAAGTCCTCTTACACTACATATATTATCCCGTAAGAACAAAAATACAGATCCGTTGTCAACCCTGAGTACCGAGTAAAATGTTTTATAAAATGCCTCGTTATCAGTAAAAAGGGTCTAACAAAAAGTGGTCTGAAAGGGATAATTGCTCCCCGTCGCTTATATGTAGGATCTAGTTTTATTTTCTCGAACATAATAGAATATTTTTATTCAATATATATTACAAGAATACTCAGTCATTTAATGATTTGTGTATTAAATGTTCTTTGTGAACTATTAGGATGGAACAAGTGCTCCGATGGTGATATAAATTTAATAACTATCCGCTGGATCCAAAAACTTCACAATGTGACGTCTCAGCATATTGAGAAGAATATAGTGAATAAAATGTACATCTGACTAGGCTGTATGGTGTAGGACCTTTGCCTGTCATAGTTAAGGGCATTTGGGTATTCGCGGTTTTTGATTATATACTCTATCGTCTGAGATACGTCTTTTTTTTAATTAAATATTTAGATAGCACATAAAATGGTATAAGGTTAGTTTGAGCAGTTGTTAGATCCCACGCACCTACTAACCACAGCTCGAATAATTAAACAAACACGGCTATAAATCCAAACTAAACACGTTTGCACATCCTAAATTGCTCTCGACCGAACGAACGAACGAAACGAACGCGCGAACTGCAAAATAAATTAACGTGTCGGTCGTAATTTTCATTTGAATCGAACCGCACGTGTACCAGGAACGCATAAATCCTAACGGACTTCATTAAATAAGTATAAGTATGCGGTGTTCAATAAGCGGTGATTCATTGCATCAGTATGTTCGTTTTTTAGACAACAAAAAAGAAAGAGGTTCTCAATTCAACTGTATGTTTTTGATTCATGTATGTTACGCAATATCATAGTGCATTGTATGCCGATTTTGATGACATTTATTATTATTTTTTTTATAGGATAAGGGTGACAAAAGAGCACACAGTCCACCTGCCACCTAAGTGGTTGCTGCGGCCCATAGACATCTACATCTATCCTCTATTACAAATCAAAATGCAGATGCGTTGTCACCCGTGAGGACTAAGATGGAATGCCTCATTTCCAGTAAAAAGGGCCTCCGGCCACCTGCACTCACCAAGCGAAACGCAGAGGTTTAAAACCTTCACGCTGGTATTCTGTGAGGTCGTGGTACCACCCCGGTTCGAGCCGGCCCATCCGTGCAACAGCAAAAGCCGCCACGTGGCTCTACCACTGTTGAAAAAAAATAGATTGTACTTCAAGGGTAGTCCCATACAAATTTGGAGAAAGTAATAATACCATTAAAAATTCATCCCCTATTTTGCCTCCCTAAAGGTGAAGTTTTTAATGGAATTCTTTGGACGACATTGAGACTCTGATATTCCACACTTAGAGACCCTTTTTACTTGGAACGAGGCATTCGATCTTAGTCTCAATGCATCTGCATTTTGATTCTCCATCGAGGATAAAAATGTAGATGTCTATGGGTCACAGCATCCTATACAAAAACCACAAAAGTGTAAAAAAATATCTTTTAATAAAAAGTAAAATCCAAATTTTAATAACTAAAAATAAATTCGTCCACTTCCCTTCAATATGGCCGAGGAAGGCGATGGCTGTCGCATGCGTCGCAGTCACACTTGTGAACAGGTAGGTACTGCTTGTGGTGGCTGGTCTGTTCGGGCTATCATTTTATATTACGAATAGCATTCAGTAATGAACGCAACATTTTTAATCGTTTTTTTTTAATCGCTACCAGTTGCGCAGTAACGAAATAACCGCAAACGCTCTGCCAGACTCGCGGAACTGGATTCGGCAATGGACGAAGTTATATTTTTTTCATAATTTCAACTTGCCAAAAGGACCTTCCCAAAATTCGTCGTCAGCTCTCAGGCTAATAAAAAAGCTTTTCTGTTAACAGCCTAGCCCGGCGTCGTTCTATTGGCGGCAAGAATGGTACATTGCAATCTTGTAACATTACATTATTAACTCCCACAAACCCAACTAGATGGCGCTGTACGTAGGTAAATCACGCCGACAAGATATACTCCGATTTGCTATATAGGGTCCGAAGCCTGCTTTAGTTTATATAATTTTCACAAGGAATTCCTAGACTGCAAAATAGCTGCTTCCACCTGGTGGGACAGTATATTTGAACGTTAAGGAACAACGCGCCTACAGAGGTGGTAAACCTTTTGCTTCCCTCGTGGAACTTAAGGTTGAAAACTGTCTGTAGGAGCGAAGTACATTTAATATTATTGTAATATTGTGTCGTACAATAAAATCGAGTTTTCGTATCTCCGTCTATTATTACTCGCCGTCCGGACTGTCCTCCCGCCTCATTACAATCTTGTAATATCAGCAAAAGTAGGTACAAAGTGCGACTTGGGTCACTTTAAAGCTGCGTATGTTTATATAATATAGTGTAGAGTGCATAAATAGGAAATGTTAAGCGGCGCCGTTTAGTAAAAAGGCTAGGCTGTTAACTGAAGGACTAATTAAGCTTGTTCGCTGCGGCATATATACGCCTGAGAGCTGGCGACGAATTTTGCGAAGGACCTTTTGACAAGTTGCATAGCCATAAGTACGAGAAACAAAGCTTAATGAAGCATGTGGACAGCGGATGGGGGCCTAAGCTCCTCGCACTGTGATTGGTTATTAAGAAATATCTTTTTTAAAGATATTAAGATTAAATTCTTGTTTTGGGATTTAGCATGTATGCATGCGCATATATAACCATGTAAATATCTGTGTATATAGTTTGAATTATTTTAGATCAGTGCTGTAATAATTTGTATAATAGCTATTAATTTTAACCTCGTATGAATAGTAACCTTGGCAAAAAATATGTTTTGATATTTACCGCCCCATGTTTTAAAAAAAGGACAATATGTATAAAACGCTTACCGCCCAGAGATGGAGGTGGATGCGGCATAAATATTTCATTTCATGTCATTTCAGGCAGGCTGATTACAACCGCAGATTTTTTATTATTTTCTATTATTATCCAGAAGATCATGCTGCACGTCTACGGTTTCTTTTCTCTCTGTCACCTCTTACCACACTGTTGGATGATTTTTTTTTATAGGATTATGGCGACAAACGAGCACACAGTCCACCTGATAGTAAGTGGTTGCTGCTGCCGATGGGTATCTACATCTATCCTCGATTAAGAATCAAAATGCAGATGCGTTGTCACCCGTGAGGACTAAGATGGAGTGCCTCGTTTCCAGTATAAAGAGCCTCCGGTTCTCTACACTCACCGAATGAAACACAGCGGCATTAAGCTGCTATTTTACGCTGGTATTATATATATACTAGCTGGCCAGGCAGACATTGTTCTGCCGTTAGCGGCGAACCTCTGTACTATAAAAATACTTAAATTCGCAATATAAAACACTGAGGATCACTTATCGGGATAAAAACTAACCTATCTCTCAAGTAGCACCAAACTGAATATAGTGTGCAAAATTTCATTGAAATCATTTCAGTAGTTTAGGAGTTTATCGCGGACAAACAATGTTACACGTAATTCTTATATATAAAGATATATATACGTATATATATATATATATATATATATATATATATAATACCAATTCGTGCTGCAGCATGACTCTACCACGTGAAATACAATTCCACGTAAACCGTCAATTAAAAAGGATAATTCCAAGTTGCCAAGAAATAAAAGTTTTCTATGCCCTTTATAAAGTTGCCGTATTCCTTTTGTGTGCTTTAATGCGGGGAAATTATTTACTCGCTTTGATAAAATTCTTACCGCAATTTTCTAAAGAAAAGAGGGTAGATGTACTCTATGGTACGTAGCTTAGTATAATTAAAATGTATTTCTGTGAGTAGAAAGACGTCAATTGATAAAATGTTAGCATTAACAAATATAAACGCAATTTTTTATTGAAACATACAGTGTATCTGATGGTAAGTGTATGCTGTGGATCAAAAACATCTACACCTATCCACGATTAAGAATCAAAATGCATTGTCACCCTTTAAAGAATAAGCTGCAATGCTTCGTTACCAGAAAAGGAATCTCCGGTTCCCTACTCACGGAACGAAACACATCAGCATTGAGCTGCTACTCTACGCTGGTATTCTGTGCGACAGTCGTTTTGCCCCGATTGAGCCGACTCATTCTGTTTATAACTGTAATATAGCTTTAGCATGGCTCTACGACGTAAAAAATATTACACATATTTTTTTATAGGATAGAATGACAAACGAGCACACAGCCCACCTGATGGTAAGTAGTTACTGTGGCCCATAGACATCTACATCTATCCTCGTTTGCGAATCAAAAAGCAGATGCGTTGTCACCCGTGAGGACTAAGATGGAATGCCTCTTTTCCAGTAAAAAGGGTCTCCGGTTCTCTACACTCATCATACGAAATACAGCAGTGTTAAGCTGCTATTTTACGCTGGTATTCTGTGAGAGCGTGGTCCTTCCCCGGTCGAGCCGACCCAATTGTGCAACAACTATACTACTAATATAGCTAGCAGCATGGCTCTACCACGTATAAAAATTGGTCTATAACTTTCAAATAAATTTGTTGTTGCGCTACGCGCGCCACCTTGTGTAAGTTAATTATACCACGCCTAGAAACTTCGCGCAAGTGCAAGCAATAAGTTGACAAAGTTTTACCGCAATCTGGTGAACGGTATGGCAGCGCATAAAATACGAACAAACAAAAAAATTTTTTTTTATATTAGATAAATATTAAAGCAAATATATAGTATACAACGGGAGAAACCTATATCCAGCTGTAGACTTACAGGCCGAAGATGATTGATATAATATTTTAATCGATGTCAAAAACGAGGAGGCTATCAATTCGAGTGTAATATCTTCGCAGATTGTGAACAAATTCTGATGATTCTCCCATGTAAATTTGGAGAAAAAATTCCACCTTAAAGTATAGCAAACAAATAACTTGAAGTTATAAAGTTATAAATATAGCGTAATAGTAAGACAGAACGTGTGATCAATTTATAACTCAACGTACAATCTGTTGTATATTTCCAATCTAAACATGCCAACTGACTGTTGACTGTTAACATGCAATCAGTTCCAGCCGAACTACAACGTACTGCAGCCTCGTAAAACTAAACGCCCGTTAGTCGAAAGATAAACATACCTAGTTCCAAACGTACGATAATTTGTTGATTTTGTACTCGACTTGGTGACTATGTAATAATATGCAGTTTTTGCAATAATGAAGAAGCTGGTTTTTATTTATTTTTTTATAGAATAAGAGTGACAAACGATCACGCAGTCCACCTGATGAGAAGTGGTTGCTGTAGCCCATAGACATCTATCTATGTATATCCTCGAATACGAATCAAAATGCAGATGCGTTGTCACCCCTGGGGACTAAGATGGAATGCTTAGTTTCCAGTAAAAAGGGTCTCCAGTTCTCTAAACTCACCATAATAAACACAGCAACTTTAACCTATTATTTAACGCTGGTATTCTGTGAGAGCGTGGCATTTTCCCGGTAGAACCGACACATTTGTTTTATAACTATACCAGTAATATAGCTGCAGCAATGGCTCTACCACGTAAAAAAAGAAGCTAAACACTTAAATGATTAATCAGTCCTACTCCATGCGTTGCGTATCCTAAAACACACACACACACACACACACACACACACACACACACACACACACACACACACACACGCACACACACACGCACACACACACGCACGCTTGCAATCCATCAGTGGGTCGTATAAAGACTGTAACTTCGTTTTACTATACAAATACTAATGACTTCAATTGATTTGATATTTTTTAAGATCCTTGCGAAAATGAAGGCGGCTTTTTATTTTTATTTGCTTAGCAGGCGGTGCTGTATAGTAGGTGACTTCCTGGTGCCATGTAAGGTCCCGGTGGGCATATGTAACTTGCTTGTACCTAATATTTACAGTATGTACATCACTATTTTTAATAAAACTATTTTTATTTTTGTGCACATACACACCAATTTTTCTTAAATATATTGAGTGGCCAATGTTAATATATTTATTTCTATAAAACTTTCTCTAAGGCATTCCTTCGGACCTAGGTTTTAAATTGCTCGTATGGCTCGTTTATAGTTCAACATGTTTGTCATCAACAATTTAGTATCTGTTTGTGATGACAAAATAAATATGTATTCTATTCTGTTCTACAACAAGCGTGATGTACTTGTCAAAGCTTTCGCGGAACAATGAACCCCTGTTCTCTTCAACCTACTTCAACTATTTAGTCATATAACTCTACAGGGGTTGTAATTTTAAAAGTCACTGGTTATACAAGGACATATGTACGGGTAAGGGAAAAACGCCCTCAATTTAAAATTGATTTTAGGGGCCGTTTTTTGATGAAGTGTTCTTTGAATTATGATAGCACTTAGAGTTGCTAAATTAACGCTGAGAGGACAATTACTGCTTAAGAAAATTTTTGACGGAAAAACCTTTGAAGTATTTCTTTGAAGTTTACCGTAAGAGAAATTTGTAACTTAATTTTTTTGCTCGGTTGCGCAGTTTTTTTTTTACAGAATAAGGGTAACAAGCGAGATCACAGTCTACCTCATGGTAGGTGGATGATGTGGCCTGTAGATACCTATATCAATTGACGATTAAGAAATCGAAATGCAGATGCGTTGTCACTCGTGAGGACTAAGATGGAATGCCTCTTATCCAGTAAAAAGGGTCTCCGGTTCTCTACACTCACCATAAGAAACACAGTAGTGTTAAGCTGCTATTTTACGCTGGTATTCTGTGAGAATACCAGCGTAAAATAGCATTCCATTCCATTGTCACAAAACAAATATATTGTGTAAATTTAGTTCGAAGAAGGAACAATCGATGGGAAAGAAAGATTCTTGAGTGGCAGCCTCGTACTGGTAGACGAAGTGTAGGGTGGTCCCCTACTAAATGGAGTAACTACCTGATAAGACATGTAGGAAGTTGATGTATGCAGGGGGCTCAGGACCGTGTTTTGTGGCATTCGTTGGGAAAGGCCTATGTTCAGCAGTTCACTTGTGAAGGGCAGTAATGATGATGATGATGAACCTATTTGTATTCATAATATGTAGTTACATTTTAAATGTTTTAGAAGAGAATCGTAAGTGGTCCCACGGGAAATTTAAAGTGTGTTCACTTGTACTGTATAGAGAAGTGGTCTCTTGGGAAGTTTAAAGTGTGTTCACTAAACCGTATTAATTTTATGTATTTTAACCGATTTCGCTAAAATAGAGACAGTGAACAAAATGTGTTTCTGTATGTATACTACGCTATATGTTCGTTAATTGTGAACAGATTTAGATGATTTTCTACCTACTTCAAAAAAGAGCCGGTATTCAATTTGACTGTATGTTTTTTAGGTGTGTTATCTCATAACTTCTTACTGAACAGTGAACAGATTTCGATGATTCAGACAATTCAGAAAGAACCTCTTAAAACCTCGTGGTAAAATATTTTAAACGTGGTAGAGCCATGCTGCAGCTATATTAATTGTGTAGTTGTAGCACGAATGGGTCGGCTCGACCGGTGAAGAACCACGCTCTCACAGAATACCTGCGTAAAATAGCAGCTTTTTGCTGTGTTTCGTTCGATGAGTGTAGAGAACCGGAGACCATTTTTATTAGAAAAGAGGCATTCCATCTTAGTCCTCACGGCTGAAAACGCATCTGCATCTTGATTCGCAAACGATGGATAGATGTAGATGTCTATGGGCAACAGCGACCACTTACCATCAGGTGGACTGTGTGATCACTTGTCACTCTTATCCTATTAAAAAATACAGACATCAGTAAAGTAGGATTTAAACCCAAAATCCCTAAAACCAAACTTTCCGAAAGTTGACTTTCAAATTAATTCAATCTCCAACCAATCTGACCCTTATTATATATTACAAAACTTTAAACTGTGCTAACCCTTTCTGCCTTAGCTTAACCCATCCATAAAACTAAGACCCGTCAGGACCCGCAAACGACCTGCCAAGACCTCACACTTTTGCGTTCAATTTCACTCAGCGCCTGACAAACTGCGAAACATCAATAACGGCCTCCGAGAGGACCACTTCGTCCCTTCGTGACCTCTCATATCAGTTTAAATGTCAAATTAGTTGCCACGCGGACCCTTTGCGAAGCCCTGATCCTTAAAATTAGTGATATTCCCACGATACGTTGTTGTTTGTTTCCATTGTGTTACGTCATTTTTGTTGCGACGTATGTTAAAACTTTCTTATTGGTATTAAATGGAACTCAGGTATGTAACTATTATGTATTACTAGTAACCCATCCGGCTTCGCCTGGATTTATTAATGTGGTGTTATTTAGATTTAAGTTAATCAAAAACGACTTAGTATATTAACTTGTCGCTTTTTTTCCAAAAAAAATTATCTTTAAGTTTTTTCATGAAAAACAGCTTATATTCCTCCTGGTATTGCTCTCTATCTGTACGTTAAGTATCATCACATCACAATCATTTTAAGATAATTAATAGAATCAGGCGTTACTTTGCGGAAGTCCATTATATAAAAGTTTGTAAAAAATTACTTCGCGTACATCCGCTCGATCGTCAGTGATGTGTTTTTCCTAGTGTAGTGGTGTTGGGATTAGTTGTGACGATGATAGTGCATGCAATTGATGGAGGATGGGAGGTGCTCTTCAAACTAGGTAAGACACATCTTTTTATTTTATCGAGCGGCTGTACGCGAAGTAATTTTTTACAAACTTTAACAATCAGTTTAGTCATTCCAAAGATTAGGCAAAGATAGACGAAGACGATTAGAGTAAAAAAATCTTCGACATCGGTTCCCTTAGAAAAATATTATAAGGTAACACACATAAAAAACAAACAGTCGAATTGAGTACTTCCTCCTTTTTGAACTCGGTAGAAAAACATGGTAAAATAAGTTAAATCGAAGGCAAACAATCTCTAAAAGTAGTTTTATTCAACAGAAATTAAATTGTTTGTAGTACCGTCTCGATCAATGGAAACGCACACACCTCTACCGCCAATAACAACCCTATTGAGTGGTGACGACTCGCCCCCATTCATCTTTCCTCGATTTTAACGATTGCGTTTTAGCAGGGGTTGATTTACAACCCCTTGCCTGTCACACGAATTAATAATAAATCGCTTCAGCAATTACTGAGAGTGAGGGGATTTTTAATTGGTGTTATTATTTTGGATAGTCATGTATTTTATATGGTATTTTACAATGTTTTTAACCCCCGGTGAAAGAGAGGGGTGTTATAAGTTTGACCGCTTTGTATGTCTGTCCGTCTCTATGTCTGTCTGTGGCACCGTAACTCTTAAATAGGTGAACCGATTTGTGTGCGGTTTTTTAAAATTTAAAAGCAGGTTTTCTAGCGGGGGTTCTTAGACGATGAGATGTTTTCTCAAAATCGCTTCATCAGATTGAAGATCACAGGCTATTTTATTTCACAGGTTTTGAAATTTATTTAGTTATGTTATGTAATATAATAATTTATTATATTTACGTGAATAATACATATCGTTATACGTGGTAGAGACATTCTGCAGCTAGGATATGGTTGTAGCAGGAATGCGTCAACTCAACATCACATTCTCATAGAATACCAGCGTCAACTAACAGCTCAATGCTGCTGTGTTTCGTATGGTGAGCGTAGAGAACCAGAGACCCATTTTACTGGAAACGAGGCATTCCATCTTAGTCCTCACAGGTGACGACGCATCTGCATTTTGATTCTTTATTGAGAATAAATGTAGATGTCTATGGGTCACAGCAACCACTTACCATCAGGTGGGCTGTGTGCTCGTTTTTCACCCTATTCTATATAAAAAAATACCAGCGTCAACTAACAACTCCATGCTGCTGTGTTTCGTGTGGTGAGTGAAGAGAACCGGAGACTCTTTCTACTCGATACAAGGCATTCCATCTTTGTCTTCAGAGATGACAAAACATCTGAATTTTATTCTTAATAGAGAAAAATGCGTGAGTGTCGTGGAACACTCGGTTGGAACGAAGTTTCTTGCGTAGTATATTATTATTGATAAACGTAGGTATTATATTACTGATTAACAAATACAAATAAATGAATTACTAGCGCCTATTAAACTGAAGCGTCATTTAAAATAAAATAATATTTATTTCACGGCAAGATAAGAAAAAGTGTGAGGAACTTCCTTCACTTCCTTATTTTGCCGTCAAGGCCGTCTACACAATGACACAAGGGGTAGTGACGAAAAAATCTTACACTTGTTGTCGCCTAGCTCCCATCCGCCAAACCCGTACCGTCCGATAAATAACTTCGTTCCAATAAATGTTGATGTCTATGAGCCACATTATCCCCTCAATATCAGATGGACTGTGTGCTCGTTTGTCACTCTTATTCTGTAAATATATTTCATAGAATAAGGTTGACAAACGAGCATACAGACCACTTGTTGGTTAGTGGCCTTACATGCACCCAGTAGACATTTACATCTATCCTCGATTGAGAATCAAAGTGCAGAATGTGTTAGTCGACGGGTCTCAGGTTATCCGCACTTACTATATTAAACACAGCAGTATTAAGCTGCTCTTTCACGCTGGTGTTTTATGAGAGCGTGGTTCTACCCCGGTCAAGCCGACCCATTCGCGCTACAACCATAATGTGGCAGGGTGGTTCTACCACTAATAGTGATTAACTAATTAACAAGTTAGTTAATTAGTTAAGCAATGGTTTAGAATTGTTAAAAAAACGAGTTTCTTCATAGTATTTTAAAGTCTTTTAATTTTAAAGTATTTTAATATGTTCCTATATATATTTATACCATATGGCACTATAAGCCTGAGCGCTGATGGCTTGTCTCCGGTGAGGCGAGCGATCAGCGCAAGAATGATATTCAGTGTGAGGGACATTATTATTAGTATTACTAGCTGTTCCCGGCGAATTCACCCGCGTGGAGTTATTTTTAAAAAACCCTAAAATAAAAGCAACCCAAGTTACTCCTTATAACATCAGCCAGTGTGTATAAATATTGACAAATATTGACATTAATATTTATACGATACTAACGTCACTCAATTATTTACCTTCCCGGAACCCCTCCACTAAAACTTAAACTTTATGTTATGGTATTAAAGTTCAAATTGACTTTTGAGTATATAAATATTGTTGTTTTTAGACTTTTTCAGGTAATTTTTTAAACTCTGTAAGAACCATCTTCGTACTTTAAGGAATATTATAAAAAAAGAATTAACTAAATCGGTTCAGCTGCTCTCGAAATTTGCGCTTTGCAACACATTCAGCAATTAATTTTTATATTATAGATTATTATACCTTAAAGATCGTGTAGTGGCGGTGTAAGAATGTTAGAGGCGACAGAGGAAAATAAACTACGAGATGCCTAACAATGACTACCTAGTTATGACTAGAAAATAAAAAAATGCGGTTGCCAACGCACCTGCATGTAGCAACTTTGGCAAATATCCCCTTTATTCAAACTGAGCTCGAGGTATCGCCCTGTGGAAGTTAAATATTTGATTCCGCGGGAGAATATATTATTATGTATCTCAAATTAGAAGAATTGAATTTAGTTACCGAGAAGATCGGCGTTAGTTCTAAATATTGTGGTGTTTAATGTTGTAGGTGTTACTGTATATATAATAAAATTTAAAACTAATTAAATTAATATTGCGGTAAGAGCACAACATGTTGCAACAGCGGGCACGGATTAACGGAGACTTAATGAACTAATGACCCTTTCCTTTTAAAAGTGAAGTGCAGTGACAATTATACGTCGGAGAGCCATGCTGCAGCTGTATGAGTAGTATAGTTGTAGCACGCTCTCACAGAATACTAGCGTAAAATAGCAGCTTAATGCTCCTGTGTTTCGTATGGTAGGTGTAGAGAACCGGAGACCCTTTTTACTAGAAAAGAGACATTCCATCTTAGTCCTCACGACTGACAGCGCATCTGCATTTTAATTGGCAAACGAATATAGATTTAGATCTCTATGGGCCACAGCAACCACTTACCATCAGGTGGACTGTGTGCTCGTGTGTCACACTTATTCTATAAAAAAAAATTACTCACACCACCGCCATCTATGGTAAATACTGGGAAATTATTTCGAGCGTATGTTAGGTGCGACTACCTCTTATGAAATATTCTATGGGTAGACCTATGTTCAACCATGGACTGCGACAGGCTGTAATGGATGGATTGAAGGATACCATATCAGAACTTTTTCAGGGTTTTTCCTGCTTTTCGAGGTACGCGGGTTAACCAGCGCCAAAATTCACCAACCGGCTGCTATTAAGAATTCTAGGCTGAAAAACTCAATAATAGTATTTTTCTTTAGCCCTAACCGTGATTCGAACACAGGACCTCGTGGATAACAGTCGCGTTTACCACTAGAACAGTCGACGAGACAGTGAAAGAATAGAAACAGTCATATGAGGTATAATGCCTGAGATTTCTAAACAGTAGGAATTGATCGTATAAACTGTAATACGTTTAGAAGTTAGTCTGACAGTAACATTGAGATGGAATTAGAACTATCCACCCTTTACTTAAGGATAACTTAACTATTAAATGGAAGCCCAGTGAGCTTAGAGCGATGCTAACTTACTCTAACGTTGGAGAAACGTAATAAACCTAAGTTAAGTCAAGTAATATTATTTTCGAATTTGAACTTTAAGTTTTACGTGGTAGTAGTTGTAGCACGGACGGGTCGGCTCGACCGGGAAAGGACCACGTTCTCACAGAATACCAGCGTGAAATAGCAGCTTAACACTGCTGTGTTTTGTTTGGTGAGTGTAGAGAACCGGAGACCCTTTTTACTGGAAAAGAGGCATTCCATCTTAGTCCTCACGGGTGGCAACGCATCTGCATTTTGATTCGCAAACGAGGATAGATGTAGATGTCTATGGGCCACAGGAACCACTTACCATCAGGTGGACTGTGTGTTCGTTTGTCACCCTATTCTATAAAAAAAAAGTTGCAACGTCGATGTAACCATAGTAAAACATAATTACACATTAATTTTTATTTCGAACTAGCGACGCACCCGGTCTTCGCTTGGATAGTATGTATCAATGTGGCGTTATTAAGAATTAAGGTAGGCAAAGACCATTTATGTTATCGCTTTAACCTTATAATTATAATATAAGCTTATGTGAGACAAACTTTTTGTTATGTTTATTTGTACAAACCATGTCATTATTCTCATATAATAAAGGCAAACACGAATTAAGTAAAACACTGCACTGCACTTGAAACGGCACTCAAAATGGCACACAAAAGACGGGACAGAAGAACGATTAACGTACTCGTAATCTATTACATAATTTGACTTGCAATAGGTCATGCACTTATCAAGTCGTGATGTTTTGTTTTGTATAAACGATAGTTAAATATAAGTCATACTTACATCAAAGTGATCTTCACAGAAGTATAGTTTAGATTTTGTAGGCAATGCCTTCGGGTCTCTTCTTGCCAGTTTTAACCAAGTATTTCTCATATTTAAATCAGTTGGTACTTGGATCCTTAACTTTCCCGGTGTTCATATGCTCGTATTTTTTCAGGCACAATATAAAAATGATATAGATGATTTCTTATATTTACGCGAACACTACACATTTTTAAATAAAACTAATTTTACGGATTTTATCGCGTATATTAACTTATTTTACCCAAGCATACCACTGCTAGACTTCAAGATACTGTAAGCTCATTCTGCGTAAATCGAACCAAAAATTAATATAATAAAACTGAAGGTAGCCGGGCTAACTATGACAGCAGGACGTCAAATACCTCAGTCCCCCGTGACCATGGGGGCTGGAAAGCATCTGAAACGTCGGGAATATAAAAATAAGTTAATATACGCGATAAAATCCGTAAAATTAGTTTTATTTAAAAATGATATAGATGATAACTCATTATTAAACATCCAAAAGTATCTTATTCCTTTGCAAAATTGGCAAAATTCTAGGGCAGTGACGTCACGAGTTGAACAACATGGCGGCTATCGTTTTCACGTGAAAATTTAAAACGATAGATTAAAAGTAATTTTTATTGCACTGTTCGGTTTTAAAAAACGTATATATAAATTATAGTGGTTGATTATCACTCTAAGATTAATTTAAAAACACTTTTTGAAAATGGGAATAATACCCTATTAAAATCCAACACAATAAGCTGAACCTCAGGTAGGTTCAGCTATAATTTATATATACATTTTTTAAAACCGAACAGTGCAATAAAAATTACTTTTAATCTATCGTTTTAAATTTTCACGTGAAAACGATCGCCGCCATGTTGTTCAACTCGTGACGTCACTGCCCTAGAACGTAACATGTTATATGAACATTTTTTAATTATTTTAGAACTACCATATTTTTTATATAACTCAATTTTGCACACTAAACAATTTTTTTAAATCTTTTCACCGCTTCCTTAACAATCATTTTTCGATAGGCCTTGTAAGTAAAATGTACATCGCTAGCTAACGCACATAATGACAAATCAAAATTAGTCACGCGTTTGCGGGCTATCGGATCGTCTATACGCCAGTATATTCTAAGTCTATGTGAGTGTCTTACCTAAAAAAAAAAACTTTTATTTTCACAAAACTTTCCGCGTGGACAGTTGCATTTTCGAAAACGGAGATGCTTTGTCAGAGTACAAATTCGCCAGCATTTCCTTCCCTTGTTAAGCGAGAGTTTTGGCGGGTACTTGACCGGCAGTGGATTGCTGTTCTGTATTTTTGTTTTATTAATAGTTTAAAGTGGATTTTGATATGTAAAAGAAGTGCGATTTTATGTACTAAATATCTGTGCATGTGAGCTGTTAGTGTAAACGGTTAAACAAGTGCTCCGATGCCGACGTAAATTTTAAAATAAGGTGTCTGTCTGTGTTGGCGCTTGAGAAGTATCTCGCTAACTAACTGCTGACTCAAGTTACCGTCAATCTTCCATTGTGAAACAGACTACTATGAAGGATTATTATCACTTGATACTTAAAAAAAAGAAAAAAAAATGGCTTAAAAGCCAAGAATCTAAGCCAAAATCCTAATAAAATCCCTTGTTAAGCCGATAAATTCATGCAGCAGCCATTACACAGTTGCAAATTTGCTTTATCACGTAAAACTAAACATATTTTACTCAATTTTTTTATAGGATAATGGTGACAATCGAGCACACAATTCACCTGATGGTAAGTGTTTGCTGTGGCTCATAGACATCTACATCTATCTTCGATTACGAATCAAAATGCAGATGCGTTGTCACCCGTGAGGACTAAGATGGAATGCCTCGTTTCCAGTAAAAAGGGTCTCTGGTTCTCTACACTCACCATACGAAACACAGTAGCGTTAAGCTGCTATTTTACGCTGGTATTCTGCGAGAGCGTGGTCCTTCCCCGGTCGAGCCGACCCTTTCGTACTACAACCATAATATAGCTGGAGCATGGCTCTACCACGTATAAATCTTGAAAATGGAGAAGAAACTATGTGCTGATACATGCACAATTCAAATAACAGTCAATTCTCGAACTATAATTACAAAGTTTTAATGTCTACTATTACTTGGCAACCGTGTAGTGGAGGTGTAAGCATATCCACTACCCCATATCACCCCAAGGGTAACGTAAGAGGCAGCGGCGGCCTTAGGGGGTGGCGAACAGGGCAATCGCCCGGGGCCTCGCTCTTGCAGGGGCCTCGCGCAACAACCCAAGCAAATTTTAAAAAATATAGATTTTTTAACAATTTTTTTATTTAAAACTTTTATATATTTATATAAATATATAAAAAGAGATGATCAAGAAGCCTCTACAAAACATTTATAGACTGAAAGTGACTCTAATCCTAATCCAGCTAAAACATTCCTTCCACATCATCATGGGTGCCGCCGCCAACATTAAGTAAAATCAGCGAGGATGGTGATAAGTTAACTACATCATTTTCTCTTAACTCACCGGTGCCGTCGTCGTCGCTATTCAGTCAAGAACACGAATCTGAGCCCGAGTCTATGTCTATATCCATGACTGCTGGAATGGAAAATATGAATCCTCAAAATGACCCCGGTTTGTGGCCTGTAACAATTACTGATATAGACCAAACTGAGGTTGTATTAAAAGGTCCAATCCAGGTCAAAGTTGATTTATTTCCCGTAAATGATAATGGACGGCGATTCGGCGAATATCATTATAATAAGATATTAGTTAACGGTGAAAAGCTTGTCAAGCTGTTGGATGATTTATTCACAAACAAAGGATGCCGTTTACTGCTTTCCGTGTCGAATATTCGGGCTAGAAAATAAAAAGATTGGATCAAGTGAAGGAGTGTGTGATTGGAAACACTTGCGTGATTTCCTAGTCTCATGAATCTAATCGACAGCACAAAGATTCTATGTTGATGTGGATTAATTTAGAGAATGGTTTAAAAAGCTGTTCCACTATTGACTTCTTGGCCCAGTCACAAATTGAACAAGAAAAGCAACGTCGGAGAGATATTTTATAACGATTGCTCGCAATTGTAAATTTTTTAGCATCTCACAATTTGGCCTTCAGGGGTCATAGAGAGAAGTTAATATCTGACTCAGATTCGCGTGAGACAAGCGGCAACTTTATAGATTTAGTAAAGTTAATAGCCCGATTTTATCCCTTGATGAGACTCCATCTAAAACAAGTAAAGGATAAGACGATTAATGACTACTATATCGGAAAAAGTATTCAAAATGAGCTCATACAATTAATGGCAGATCACGTGAAGACTCAAACTGTTGAAAAAATAATAACTTATAAATATTACTCCATTATTCTTGATTGTACACGCGACGTTTTACGATTGTCAATTATTATAAGATTTTTTAATAGAAATACAGCTGAAATTGAAGAACATTTTATTGGTTTCTTAGCCGTCGATAAAACCACAGCTGAGAGTTTGACTAATTAAATAATCACAGAATTAGAACAGTTAGGTATATCATTGCAAAACTGCAGAGGCTAAGGATATGATAATGGTATCAATATGCGTGGTGAAAAAAGTGGTGTCCAAAAACTTATTCTTGAAATAAATCCACTTGCTTATATTTTACCTTGTGGGAGTCATAGCTAGAATCTCATCCTAGGAGATGCAGCATCGTCTTGTGTCCAAGCAAAATCTTTTTTTAGTTTGCTACAACGATTGTACACTCTGTTTGCCGGCTCAAGTCAGAGGTGGGCTATTTTAAATGCTCATGTATAATCGTTATCGCTAAAATCACTTTCTGAAACTAGATGGGAGTGCAGGGTGCAGTGCATCGATGTAGGCCGTTAAATACCAACTAAGCGATATATGTGATGCTTTAAAAGATTTAGCAGAAAATACAACAGATTGTCAGTTGGTTAGTGAATGCCATTCTATAGAAAAGGAAATAACTACCTACGAATTTGTAGTTTCACTTGTCATATGGTACTTGCAAAGATAAATGTTATAAGTAAAATGTGACAAAGCGAAAACATGCACTTAGATGTGGCTATACAACACCTAGACGCATTCACAAATTGGCTCGATAATTATCTAAAAAATAGTTTTCAGTCATCCCTTGTAACAGCGAAAGAAAGAGCCGAGGAAAATGATATTGACAGACAGTGCAAAGAAGTCAGAAAACTACGTAAAAAAGACATTTTGATTATGAAGGGGAAGATGAAGCTCATGAATTGAATGCGGAAGAAATTTTCAAAATAAACTATTTTTAGGTCATTGTCGGTAATGTGCGCGCAAGCTGCCATCCTAGGTTTGAGGCTCTTAAACATCACGAGAGCATATTTGGTTTCATGTATAATACGTATATATACGTGGTAAAATGGCAGCTTGAAATTGCTGTGTTTCGTATGGTGAGTGTAGAGAACCGGAGACCCATTTTACTGGAAAAGAGGCATTCCATCTTTGTCCTCACGGATGACGACGCATCTGCATTTTGATTCTTTATTGAGGATAAATAATGTAGATGTCTATGGGTCAAGGCAACCACTTACCATCAGGTGGACTGTGTGTGTGTATAGAAAAAAAAATATAAAAACAATTAAAGGAAATCAGTGATAGTGAACTTTTGAAGCAATGCAGCGACTTGCAAATATCAATGACAGTAGGAGAGTCATGTGATATTGATGGACATGAATTGTACGAAGAACTGAATATGTTCATCCGTGTGTATGAAGGAAACGACGACATTATCTCGGTGCTGAAATACATAATAGAAAAAAAATTGAAGTTTACACCACTATCGAAATAGTCCAGAGAATAATTGCTTCCACACCTGTTACAGTTGCGTCTGCTGAAATTAGTTTACGAGGCTTAAAATTATTAAAACATATTTGAGAAATTCGATGACACAAGATCAGCTTTCAGCCCTTGCTATTCTTCCAATCGAAAATGACGTAGCTCATTCGTTAGATTATTGTGCTTTAATTAAAGATGTTAGTCTTAGGAAAAGCCGCAAACATCAATTTTAAAAATTACTATCTCTGTATTTGTTAATTTTGTAAATATTTCAATGTAAAATATTTTAAAACCCAAATTTTATTTATTTGTATAACTTTAGCATTTCTCCTCAAATACCACAACCAAACAACCAGACTTACTTTCGTATCACATACTTTTCACGAAGGACAAAGGGCCTCGCAAAGACCTGCCGCCCGGAGCCTCGCAATGGGTAAGGCCGCCTCTGGTAAGAGGTATAATTAATAGAATCAGGCGCTACTTTAACAGTGGTAGAGCCACGCGGCAGCTTTTGCTGTCGCACGGATGGGCCGGCTCGACCCGGGGTGGTACCACGACCTCACAGAATACCAGCGTGAAGTAGAGGTTTACCTCTGCGTTTCGCTTGGCAAGGCATTCCATCTTAGTCGTCACGGGTGACAACGCATCTACATTTTGATTTGTAATAGAGGATAAATGTAGATGTCTATGGGCCGCAGCAACCACTTACCATCAGGTGGACTGTGTGCTCGTTTGTCACCCTTATCCTATAAAAAAAAAACTACATAGGATTTTTGCGAAGTAACTTTTTAAAAGCTTTAAACTTAAGAGGTGACAGACGGAAAATGAAAGAGGAGATTGGCGACAGCATCTGCCTAATAACAACTCAAAATAAAAACTGCGGATGCCAACCTGCTTGCCAAGCGTAGCAAATGTGGTGAAATTCCCCCATGAGGCAACCTATGAGGGAACATAGGCCATGTTCACCAGTGGACTTTTATAGACTGTAATGAAATGGATGCCTTGGCAAATCGTCGGTCAAATTATTATCTAAATTATTAGAAATGACCACACTTTCACAAAACACCAGAACAAAATAGCAGCTTAATGCTGCTGTGTTTCATATGGTGAGTGTAGAGAAACGGATACCCTTTTTACTGGTTCTCTGTGGTGACAACGCATCTGCATTTTGATTCTGAATGGAGGATATATATAAATGTCTATGGGCCACAGCATCCACTTACCATCAGGTGAACTGTGTGCTTATTTGCCACCCTTATTCTAGAAAAAAGGGATAACAGTTAAGCACTAACTTAGAATAGTTAAATAGGGAAGTAGTAATAGTAAACGTTTAAGTTCCGAACCGTTCAACATATCCGGCGAAAGCAAACCCGTTAACTTTTTCATCTTTACTTTACTCATTAATAGCCCCTTCCGGTGTTCGTTAGTTGTACCCCGGGCGAAATTGGGACCGACCCCGGGAACGGTGAAAGTCGCTCCCGGATTTATTAGTTACCCGGATTAATATTTTAATTCCGACGCGGTCAGTTAAATATAACATTGCCTTTTTTATAAAAACTTTTAATATTAAGCAAAAGCTGACTTCAACAAATACAAATAATAAAAGCTTTTAGAAAAATTTACTTCGCAAATATCCGCGTTATAAAATAAAATGATGTGTCTTACCTAGTATGAAGAGCACCTCCCGCCCTCCCTCAATTGCGTGCACTATCCCCGTCACCACTAATCCCAGCACCGCTACACTAGGCAAGACACACCAATGACGATAATACGACACGTGTTTCGCCTCTACACGAGGCATCCTCAGGTGATATAGACTCTACGGTGGCTCACCGCTAAGTGCGCTAAGTGCATATATAACGCGGATATTTGACGGACTCATGCTAACAGTAAGGAATACCACAATCTCAAAAGTCGTCTATATAGTTCTATCAAAAACTTCAACCCTTATTTTGCTACTCTAAAATGTGTTATTTCCTTACAAATTTGCAACCACTCCTAAATATATATACCATTTAATAAAAAAGAATAATCAAAATTGGTGAACAACTTGAAAAATATCACGTAACATAATATATACAAATAACTAGTCTGCCATCTTGGACGGTCCGCTATATTGTATTTAGAATGACGACACTTAGCTAACCAAGCATTGTCATCCAAACTAAACGTGTAAGCAATATTTCAACTCAATCGATTGAGAATAACTGTTTTAAAATTGACAGGCCTGTTGGTCTAGTGGTTAGTGACCCTGACTGCTATGCCGGAGGTCGTGGGTTCGATTCCCACCCAGGACAAATGTTTGTGTGATGAGCACGATCATTTGTTCTGTGTCTGGGTGTAATTTATCTATAATATTTATGTATTTAGAAATATATAAGTATGTTTATCAGTTGTCTAGTACCCATAACACAAGCTCTGCTTAGCTTGGGTCTAGATGGCGTTGTGTGATAGTTGTGAAATATTATTATTATTATTATTATATAAGTATTTTAGGGCCACGGCATCCACTTACCATTAGGTGAACTGGATGCTCGTTTGTTACACGAAGTCTATAAAAAATATTTTAAAAAAATCAGTTGCAAGATTTGACCCTAACTAACATACAAACATTCCAAGTTAATTAAAGCTTGCAAAAAACGTAGAGTCGAATGGTAATACTTTGTTTAGGGACCCTATTTCTAAGCTTCCGCTGTCCGTCAGTCCGTCCGTCCGTCCGTCCGTCCATCTGTCTGTCAGCGGGCTGTATCTCATGATCCGTTATAGGTAGACAGTTGAAATTGTCACAGAATGTGTATTTCTGTTGCCGCTATAACAACAAATAATAAAAATAAAAATAAATTAAAAATTGAAGGGGCTCCTCTACTAGAAACGTGTTTTACGATGGTACGGAACCCTTCATGCGTGAGTCCGACTCGCAGTTGGCACTATATAACACTGGTTACTTTGCTATAAATTGAAGTAACTATAACGAACTTACACTCTGCGCCCCCTTTTCCCTATAACAGATAACAGATGGCGTTGGGCGTTATTTGTGTCACGGTGTTGTTTGATACACACGGTTTGCTTAAGGGCTGTGTGATTGTCTGCGCCACTTTTCCCTAAAGAGGGTCGCTTCCGGTTCGGAAGAAAGGGCATACAGGTCAATGCCAGTCCTACAGGTCGTTTTTAGGGTAAGCACCTAGGTTTTATAGTGAGCCCCACATAATGGCTGCAGCCGGCTGTCGTGGTATGCTTAGAGCATTCATCACCTCCCTCCCCGCTTCCCGGAGGGTAGCTCTTCATTGCTTCTGGGCACAAAAAAAGGAACTTACAGTTTACCTGATTGTAAGTGGCTTTTGCAGTCCATGGACAGCTGCCACCCAACTACAAATAGAGGCTGATACGTTGTCACCTTTGATGACTAAAATGGAATCCTCGTACTCTATAATTACACTGGGTTTCTGGAAATAGCAATAGAAGCTTTTTTATTCACTACATATTATAAATAATACTTATTGCCAGTCACTCTTAAGTTTAAATACTTTTGTTATGGGAAGCATCAGCAAGAAACTCAGCGGAACTTTAAAAAAAACATGTGTGAGTGTCTTGGAACACTCGGTTGGAACGAAGTTTCTTTCGTAGTATATTATTATTGATAAACGTATTATATTATTAATTATCAAATACGAATAAATGAATTACTAGCGTCTATTAAAATGAAGCGTCATTTAAAATAAAATAATATTTCTTTCAGGGCAGCATAAGAAAAAGTGCGAGGGAGATGGATATTGCTCCATCTCGCTTCCTCATAGTCGCCAAGGCTGTCTACACTACGTCATAATACTATCTTGAAATACTATCTTGACGAAAAAATCTTACAATTTTTCTCACCTAGTCCTCATCTGCCAAATTCGTAACGATAAGGAGCTTTGTTCCAAAAACAGTTCACAATATATACTTACTGCCGTTTCTATCTTCTTCATATAAGAAACGGTACCCCCACTAGGATTTTCACTTAAGATTTATCCAAGAATCGTGGAGGCAGTTTACACTAAAATTGCATAAGGACAAACATCCGGGCCCGAAACAATTATTTGTTTGCAATACAAATACTTGTTCCGTGAGGGAGTCCCTCAGTGCCGCAACAAAATGCTAAACCAATGAGCTAAGGACCAGTCAAGTTTAAAAAAAAATGTTGACGTTCGACCAACGAAATTTTAATTTCTTACGTCAAAAGTATAAAATTAAAATTTGAATATTTTTCTGTCTTTCTTCACGTTTCATAATTTGATTAAAGCGGTCTTTTGTATTCAGTAGCTTCATGAATACTAAATGTTAAAAATGTTAAAAGTTAATTAGTTAAAGCTTCGACCAAACTGAGGCGAATCCCGCTCGGGACGCGGGACGCGATTCGCTCGCGCCGATTTTTTTTTATAGTATAGGGTGAGAAACGAGCACACAGTCCACCTGATGGTAAGTGGTTGCTGTGGACCATAGACTTCTACATCTATCCTCGTTTGCGAATCAAAATGCAGATACGTTGTCACCCGTTAGGAGTAAGATAGAATGCCTCTTTTCCAGTAAAAAGGGTCTCCGGTTCTCTACACTCACCATACGAAACACAGCAGCATGAAGCTGCTATTTGACGCTGGTATTGACGCTGTGAGAGCGTGATCCTTCCCCGGTCGAGCCGACCCATTCGTGCTACAACTATACTACTAATATAGCTGCAGCATGGCTCTACCACATAAAAAAGCCAACATCTGCCAACTTGTATGGAGGTGTTCACATTGGCGTGAATATTCGCACGTGCTGCAGCGAAATATACGCGGGATAGTGCCTGATTTACCGATATGCCTTTGAACCTTAAATTATTTTTACAAAAAGTAAAAGAAAACAAGGTTCTATACGAACTCAGCCACGAAGACTATAAAAAAAAAATAGGAAGAAATATATTTTGTTCGATTCTTGATAAAACTTCGTTATAGCATTCTTCTGACATACGAAAATATATATATATATATATATATATATATATATATATATATATATATATATATATATCATCTTTTTTATCTTTTCGTAATGTGGGTATCAAAGTGTGAAATCTCTCCGAATTCTATGCGTTGAGTACGCAGCTCATGAACCCATTTTCTTTTCTTCCTCACATCTTGAGATTTGTCTTCAGTTAATGCTAATAAAAGCAAAACCTCAGCTTCAATATCAAAATACATGTTTTCCTATTGAGAAACCAAAATTAATGACGTGTGGGGAAACGCGCAGATTCGCGGGCCGAAGCTTTAGATCTGCGGTACTAACTAAAATGATGTGTCTTACCAAGTTTGATGAGCACTTCAAGCCTACCTCACTATACCCATCACTACTAATCCGGGCACCACTACTCTCATCACCAAAGCATTAGGAAAGACACACCATCGTCGATAATAAGACACGTGTTTCATCTCTAAAGGATGCATCCTCCGGTGAAGTGAACTCTGCGGTGACTGACCGCTAACATTAACAATAAGGCAGGACAGTAGGTGCTCTTCAAACTAGGTGAGACACATCATTTAAATTTTATTTCGCAGATTGATTAGCTAATTGACTTTTAACGTCTTTTAAAAACTCTTTTATAGAATAAATATGACAAACGAGCACACAGTTCACCTGATGGTAAATGGAGTAATGCTGCCATATATGGGCTGGCGCTGCAAAATTGCCACCTTGCAGCTTTAGACTTAATGGACAGGCATGCTAAGAGGCTTATTGGTGACACGAATTTGGTTAAAACCAATCTTACCAGCCTCGAACACAGACGCAAAGTAGCCAGCCCTTCGGTTTTCTACAGGATGCATTTCGAAGAGTCTGCGCAGGAATTGCATAATTTAATTCCTCCCTATCCCTTCCACCATCGGACAACCAGACGTTCGGCCAGTCTCCACACTATCGTTGTTGACTTACCACGCATTCGAACCAAACGGCTCGCCTCGTGGTTCATCATGCGTACAGCAAAGGAGTGGAATAAGTTGCCAGCATTTGTCTTTCCATCCGATTATACTTGCCTTGAATACACCCACACGGTGTCTTCAAGGCAAGAGTGAATAGGCTTTTGTTAAGTCAGTGCGCTTCACCATCTTAGGCTACATCACCACTTACCATCAGGTTGAATCGTAGGTAAGCGCTGGCTTAGTAGAATATAAAAAATTGTTGCTGAGGCCTATAGTTATCTTCATATATCCTCGATTAAGAAAAAAAATGCTGATGCATTGTCTGAAGACTAAGATGAAATTTCTCATTTTCAGTAAAAAGGGTTTTCGTACGCACCATACGAAACACAGCAGTGTTGAGCTGCTATTTTACGCTGGTATTTTGTAAGAGCGTGGTCTTACCCCGGTCCAGCCGAGCCTTTCGTGCTAAAACCATAATGTATGATTCTATTAATTATTATAATAATTTATTGACTTCGCAATGTACTGCTAACGTCAATAATCGATCAGGAGAAGTTCTGATTGTTCCAGAATAAATAAGTCAATTTATTACCGCTTTACTGTAAGTGCTTTTTAATCCCCAAAACGTTTTCTTTGAAAGCCCCTTTAAGAGAAAATCAATGACGATTTGACAATGACATTTTTAATTGAATTTAACAAACCCCATTATCAACAAAAGCCTGGTGTGTTTTCAAGCGGGGGTTACAACAGCTTTTGGGGTGAACAGTAGAGCAAGGGTGAGAAATATTTTGTTATTATATTTTAGTATAGTATAGTATTTTTTTTTATAGGATTGAGTGACAAACGAGCACACAGTCCACCTGATGGTAAGTGGTTGCTGTGGCCCATAGACATCTACATTTATCCTCAATAAAGAATCAAATAAAATGCAAATGCGTTGTCACTCGTGAGGACTAAGATGGAATGCCTCTATTCCAGTAAAAAGGGTCTCCGGTTCTCTACACTCACCATACGAAACACAGTAGCATTAAGCTGCTATTTTACGCTGGTATTCTGTGAGAGCGTGGTCCTTCCCCGGTCGAGCCGACCCATTTGTGCTACAACTTATAGCTGCAGTATGGCTCTACCACGTAAAAAAGTAGTAGGTGCTACAACTCCTTTTATACCACTCCTGTAAAATATGTGAATGCCTTTTACTACAATCTATGTAGTTATTTAAGTTTTAGTCACGTAAGTAGTCTCAACAGTGGTAGAGCCACGCGGCAGCTTTTGCTGTCGCACGGATGGGCCGGCTCGAACCGGGGTAGTACCACGACCTCACAGAAAACCAGCGTGAAGAAGAGGTTTAACTCTGCGTTTCGCTTAGTGAGTGCAGGTGGCCGGAGGCCCTTTTTACTGGAAATGAGGCATTCCATCTTAGTCCTCACGGGTGACAACGCATCTACATTTTGATTTGTAACAGAGGATAGATGTAGATGGCTATGGGCCGCAGCAACCACTTACCATCAGGTGGTCTGTGTGCTCGTTTGTCACCCTCATCCTATAAAAAAAAAAAGTTTAAAATTGTCTAGTACGTAAGATTATTAATGTTTTATTGCCTTTATTTGAAGAATTGTTCTATGTCTTCATAGTGTTTGTTATATACTTATTAATTATTGTCTGTATGTCTATAAATAATTGTTGTATGTCGATAAATTTTGTGACAAATGTATTATTGTAAAATAAATGATAAATCACACTCAACACACACCCCGCACTCCTCCCCTCCTATCCGCTCATTGGTCGAATAGAGCATGTATGTCTCTCATACGCCCACATGAGTTGCGCAACTAAAGGTATAAAATAAAAGACACGCTATAATCGACCTCTGACATTATCAACTCATCATCATCTCCACGCTGCCCTACAAGCTACACTCTACAAAGCAGCTCATGTTTCTTATACAAAGAATAGTTTTATTTAACTTTACATAACACCTATGGTCAAGAAGAAGTCTACGTCTGAACGATACGGAGCCCTGCACAAAGCTCCCACTTCGTTTAACTCCCTTTCGTGTTTCTGTCATGAACTAGCACTACAGTGTTCAGGCCGGAAGGGTATAGGGAGCGAGTATAATTACAGAATTCAGACATTCCATCTCAGTCTTCAGAGGTGACAATGTATCTGTAGCCCTCTTTGTCTGAAGTTGACTGCAGGTCTCTATGGGCAGCAGTAGCCACTTACCATCAGGTGGACGACAAGTTCGTATACCATTAAGTATCTATCAAATATTGCTTACTGTTTAGTGATGGTGCAGGAATATCCACTACCCCATATTTATTTATTTATTTATACACAAAAGAGTGACAAAGAAAATTTATGTTGCATAGGTGAACGGCGGAGTCGGGAAGGGACGCTCTAGGCGAAAGTTTATCGACCAAATTGGCGATATATTGAAAATGGGCCAAATCAAGAGTACCTTTAACCGACGAGCGTGTATGCGTAGGTATATGGATGTGGAGGAAGCAAGAGAGGTGTGTCAGGATCGTGCCAAATGGAAGGCCATAGTCTCTGCCTACCCGTCTGGGTGACAGGCGTGAGTGTTTATGTATTATGTTATACACTTTATTGTACTAAAGGTACAAACGGCGGACTTAATGCCATATGGCATTTTCTATCAGCCAACCGGAAAGTTAGTGAGAGATGTGTGTACTGCAGTGGGCTAAGATGAAAACCTAAAATTGATAAATTTCACACATACACATATACACATACACACATACATGCAGATCAAACTTATTTAAACATATATAAGGAATATATGTTATAGATATTTATGTGTAAGATGAGCCCAAGTAATGTTCCTTTACTTTTGTTTTAAAAATTCACTTGTTAGGGGATTCTCCTATTGCTAAGGGAAGCGCATTCCAGAGTCGTACAGCTGTAACAGCGAAAGAGTTTGAGAGGAAACCAGTACGGTGAGATGGAACTTGCAGTACGAGATTTTTTTTATAGGAGTGGGGGCAAACGGGCATGCGGCCCACCTGATGGTAAGTGACTACCGCCGCCCACGAACAACTGCAACACCAGGGGAACCAGGGGAATTGCAGATGCGTTGCCGGCCTTTTAAAAGGGAGTAGGCTCTTTTCTTGAAGGCCCCTAAGTCGTATCGGTCCGGAAAAAGCGCTGGTGGTAATCGATTCCACAAGGAAGTTGTGCGAGGAAGAAAACATCTTCTAAATCGCACAGTGGTGGACCGCCAATCATTCAGATGGTGTGGATGGTATCGGGAGTTCTGCCGCGATGTGCGTTCGTGAAATTTGGCGGCTGGGATTAATCCGAACAATTCCTGAGAGCACCACCCGTGGTAAATGCGAAAGAAAATGCAAAGAGATGCAACATCTCTTCGCAGTGCCAATGAATCGTCGTCTACGATTGGAGCCGCTCTGCGCTGGATGCGGTCAAGTGGAAGGAGCTGGCACTGGGGTGCCCCAGCCCAGATATTATGAGAACGAAGATTGCAATCATGGCATCATTGGCGTATCATCACATGGGTGTTGTAAGAGGCGACAGAGGGAAACAAATCAGAAAAACAAAACTGCGGTTGCCTACCATCTCGCCAAGGGTGGCAACTATGGCAAATATACCTCCTATGGGTATTCTATGGACCTATGTTCAGCAGTGGAATTAAATGGGCTATAACGATAAAATACTCTTTCTCCCATCAACAATTTGAACCCTAAAGTAAACTTACAGCCTGTATACGTCCCACTACTGGGCGCAGGCCTGTCTTTATTTTTGAGAGGGATTATAATTTGAACCATAAGCCAGCTATATATATAGCTAAAAGATTGACCAGAACAAATGACGCGCGTTCTGGTCAGTCTTTTTTCTTTTAGAATGCGTTATAATAACGTAGCTTGTACCACAAACAACAGAGTGAGGATGGATGCTCGGGGTGACCTGTTTGCTGGGACGCGGTCTGAAATGAATAGAAGTGAATACTCCCATTCACTATAAAAGCCTTAGAAAGCATGCAATTGAAAAGACAGAATGCTAGGCTTAATTAAAAAAAAAACACTCTTATTGCGTTTTCTACAACTCGAAGACGACTGTGTTGCTTATTTTCCTATAGAATGGTCGACGAACGAGTACACTAGTAAAAAAGATAGCTGCATCAACCATTAATTAGGACTCAAAATGCAGATACGTCACCTTTGAGGACTGAAATGGTATTTTTCGTTACTATTTTTTTTTATAGAAATAGCGTGACATACATACGAGCACACAGTCCACCTTATGGTAAGTGGTTGCTGTGGCCCATAGACATCTACATCTATCCTCGTTTACGAATCAAAATGTAGATGCGTTGTCAGCCTTGAGGACTAAGTTGGAATGCCTCTTTTCCAGTAAAAAGGGTCTCCGGTTCTCTACACTCACCATACGAAACACAACAGCATTAAGCTGCTATTTTACGCTGGTATTCTGTGAGTATATACTAGTTTTTAAAGAATCCACGATTTAACAGAAAATTCTTGTGTGGAGATAACTTTAGAATATAAACAGTTTTCGGTTCTCTACACTCACCATACAGAAGTACAGTAGCATTATCCTGCTATTTTAAACTGGTATTATGTGAAAGCGCTTTCCTTCTACGGTAAAATCGCAGGCGACCTAATCGTTATATTTTATAGAATATGGGCATCAAACGAGCACACAGTCCACCTGATGGTAAGTGTATGCTGTGGCCCGTAGACATCTACATTTATCTTCAAGTAATATTAGTAGTGTAGTTGTAGCACGAATGGTTCGGCACGAACGGGCAAGGACCACACTCTCACAGAATACCAGCGTAATATTTCGGCTACTTATTGTCGGCTCCGTGGCGCAGTGGCTTAGCTAAGCATTCATTACGCTGATGGTCGCGGGTTCGGATCCCGCACGAAACAAGTATTTGTATGACACACAAATAATTGTACCAGGCATGTTTGTCCTTGTGTAATTTATGTATGTAAACAGCTTCCATGGTACAGGAGGAAATCCTCATCCTAGTGTGTGGGTAACGTTAAAAATATATAACTTTAAAGACCTCAAAATTGTATATATTGAATTTTAAACGCTTAATGTAAATAAAACAAATGAAAAACTTTTATACTTAATTATTGTTTAAGTTGCTCGAACTGGTAGGCTAAAAGATTTGTAACTTTTAAGTACTTATTACGAAAGAGATGATTAGTAGACTTATGAACAGTTTGACGACGTCCGTGTTACCGGAAAACAAGATAATAATGTTCATTCGTGATTAATGTACATATTTGTTGTCGTTAACTCTAGTACTCTATGAGCGCGTACGTGCATACGCATACGCACGCACGCATGCACGAGCGCACGCATTCCTGCACACAAACACACACAATCACACACACACACACACACACACACACACACACACACACACACACACACACATACACACACGGACATACACACACACACAGACGCACACACACACACACACACACACACACACACACACACACACACACACACGCATACACACACAAACATACACACACACACACTCACACACAAACACACACATCACACACACATACACACACACACACACACACACACACACACACACACAAACTCACATACACACACACACACACACACACACACACACAAACTGATTTCTCGTTTATCACAAATTCAAGGTTACAGTTAAATGTCTAAACAGATAAACTTTATCCCTATTTTTCCACCTTTAGGGCAAATTCCGTGTGCCACATCATTCGCTATCCATCAGGTGGACTGTGTGCTCGTTTGAAACCCTTATTCTATAAAAATAATTAAAAACAATTCTCAATTTCAAAATATCACGTAGCATATTATACACTTAAAAAAAGCAAAAACATGCACTCAAATTTAGAACACTACTTTTTTGAAGTCGTTATATTAAATTAATTTTACTCAATAATTAAAAAAATTTATGTTTCCAAAGTGTAAAAGCCTAACCCTTAATCTTACTGATACGAGAGTTGGCGTCAGAATTGACCATGGAAAACTTATTACTATATTCCTATACCCTGGGCATTTTTTTCTCATTTTCCAAATTGCTTCTTCCTGCCTACAACGACGTAGCAATAAGCAGTTTTATGTAATGTTCACACGCGTATCTCTCCCTAGAGAAATATTTGCTATCCCTTGAGCTGGACCTCCTGCATTTAACAAAAGGGTATTGAAGTTATAGTGTGTACGAATAAATATTGCGTATTTGTTGGTTATATTGAAAGGGTGTGTAAATAGTTTGTAGGGAATTTGTTGTTTTGTTTTAGGAATTAACCTAGCAGCGTTGGACTCAGTAGCGAGTGAGCTTGATATCGTTGAAACCAATCTTGCCAATAAGCTTCTTTATATGATAAAGGTGACAAAAGAACACACAGTCCATCTGATAGTATATCACACATATATCCTCGATTACGAATCAAAATGCAGATACGTTGTAAGCCGTGAGGACTGAGATGGAATGCTTCGTTTCCAGTAAAAAGGGTCTTCAGTTCTCTACACTCACCATACGAAACACAACAGCGTTAAACTGCTAGTTTACGCTGGTATTCTGAGAGAGCATGGTCCTTCCCCGGTCGAGCCAACCCATTCGTGCTACAACTATACCAGTAATATAACTGCAGAATTGCTGGATCTACCACGTAAGAAAAGTGCTGAAAACAAAAGCTGAAGTGGCAATGGGCTAGCCAATAGCTCGAAGAACCGATGTCGAAGAAAGATTCTTGAGTGGCAGCTTCGTACCGGTAGTCGAAGTGTATAGCGTTCTACTAGATAGAGTGACGACCTGGTAAGGCATGCAGGAAGTCGATGGATGCAGGTGGCTCAGGACCGTGCTTTATGGCATTCCTTGGGAGAGGCCTATGTTCAGCAGTGGACTTATGAAAGGCTATAATGATGATGATGATGACATGTTCACTGCTGGACATAGGCCTCCCCCAAGGAACTCGTCGTCACTCCATCTCATGGGAGGTCGCCCTACACTTCGCCTACCGGTACGAGGCTGCCACTCAAGAACCTTTCTTCCCCATCGGTTGTCGGTTCTTCGAGCTATATGGCCGGCCCACTGCCACTTCAGCTTACTAATCCGTTGGGCTATGTCGGTCACTCTGGTTCTACTGCGGATATCCTCATTTCTAAGTTTATCACGCAGAGAAACTCCGAGCATAGCCCTCTCTATAGCTCGCTGAGCGACCTTGAGCTTCCTCATACGGGCAGCAGTGAAGGATCACGTCTCAGATCCGTAAGTCATCCCTAGCAACACGCACTGGTTGTACAATTTCGATGTTCAATTCCAAGGTTTTGAGGAATGTCTGACGAGAAGATGTGTCGTAGTTTCCCGAACGCTGCCCAGCCGAGTTGAATCCGTCGATTGACCTCTCGGTCGAAGTTGGACTTACCTAGTCGGACTATTTGTTCCAGGTAAACATACTCGTCAACAACTTCGAGCTTAGTGCTCCCAACAACTACCGGCATAGGTGTGACATGGACATTGAACATGATCTTTGTTTTGTCCATGTTCATCTTAAGACCTATCCGTTGGGAGACACTATTGAGGTCATTGAGCATGGTGCTTAGATCCTCCAGCGATTCTGCCATAAGGACTATATCGTCGGCAAATCGAAGGTGAGTGATGTACTCGCCATTGATGTTAATATCGTATCCTTTCCAGTCCAGAAGCTTGAAAACGTCTTCCAATGCAGCGGTGAAGAGTTTCGGGGATATGACGTCACCCTGTCTTACACCTCCCTGCAATTGGATAGGTTTCGTACTCTGGTTCTGTACTCGGATAGCTATCGTAGCCCTACTCTACAAGCACTTCAGCACTTCGATATACCGACAGTCAACTTGGCACCGCTGAAGGGACTGCAGCACCGCCCAAATTTCGACGGAATCAAAGGCTTTCTCATAGTCCACATACGCCAGACATAGTGGCAAATCGTACATGGAAGGACTGTAATGATAATAAAAACAGAAACAGAAACTTTTTTATTCAATATGGATTATAAATAATTCTTATTGAAAGTCACTCTTTTGTTTAATTACCACTGGTTCGAAAAAAACCTCAGTCCTGCGGAGAGTTAGTAAAAAACCCTAAGTGGAGAAAGACATTATTTATAATGCTGCTTATTACGTTAACTTCAGATACAGCACCACAGGAACTTATTGAAAAAGTATTACTTTTATTTATTATTCTGTTAAAAATTACATGTTCTAATATGAATTCAGTTTTAGGTGTTTTGTAGTTGTAAAACTAAATGCACATCAGCTAGATGAAGAAAAGCGGTTTGAAATGTTTGCAAAAGTTGCCATGGCTAATTGCGAAAACGCATCAACAACGCAATTAGTTTAAGAAGATGATAATCCATTAAATAATAATGATGATGATGATGATGATGAAAGATTTTTTGCATTCACATTTCAATTTGAAAATGTTATATTTTTATAACAATAAAAAAATTGTATCACTAAAATTTTTATTTTAAAATTTTCAAATCTAACCTTAAAGTTAGATTATTAAGCTATTTAAAAAAAAATCGCTTATTTTTCTACTACCTACGATTTGTTAAATTTTTGTTTGACCCTTAAACTTAGAACCTCCCTAACTTGGTTAATTTTGACCGGAGAAAAAAATTTTAAACCTTTTTTATTTAAAATGTTAAGCTCTACACATTTTTAAAAGAACTTTTTTGTCTAATTTATACCGTTTTCGAGTAATTGCACTTTGGTTTTGTTTTATTAAAACTACATTATTACAAAAATGCAAAGTTGAGTGTTAAAATTTTGATTTCAAACCTTATTTGACTGGACTAAATAATCGGTCTACTGAGGATATGTCTTTTCTTTGATTTGGTTGAAACCAATACTTGATTGTCACGGCAAATTGACTCGACTGGGAACGATCAGAATAGACGCAGCGCCAACGGCTTCACGTGTTTATCGAGACACAGGGGCAAAACACTGCTAACTCCCTCACTCCGGGCAGCGACTGAGAAGACTGCATCTTGACCGAAAAAATCAACAAATGATTTTGCATATGATTAGCAGTTTTGTGTATGATCATCAGATCAATGAGGCAGTCGTAACAGTGTAACGCAAGCAAGGAAACCCTTGCGCAAGGAGATATAGAAAAGAAAAGCTTCACATTCATATTATTGAATAAGGCAGTCATTGATATGAATGGTCATTGGTCTATTAATCGTTCACGCGACTGTTGAACAAAAAAAAGTTCTTGAAGTTTTCAGCAGCTCAGAGGTAGAAAGTTGGCAGTAATTCATCCCCGTGTCTCGGAAAGCACGTAATGCCGTTGGTGCTGCACCTGATCTCTCCCTGGTCAAGTCGATTTGTCGTCCCATCGGACTATGAAAGTTAGGGAATACAGAGTGCACCTATGCACTTGTGCCCTATGACTCTGTTCTTCGCAGATGGTTATGTTTCGCTGGCCTCCGTGTACAAAATTGGATGTAAAAGTTAATATTATTATTCTTTACATTATATTAGACGGTTCATAATCCCGAATTTATTTCGCAAACTCACCATACACTAGTTAAAATCGAATGTAATCTCTCTCTAAAATCATATCCAAATGTAATAACGATTGATGGAATTTAAGTGGCACTACGATTGCACTAGCTCGTTATTATCGCATCCTATTTCGGATTATTCCAATCACGGTATACAAACATGGCGGCTGCCCAGTTTTAATTGATCGCGCGATGTCCGGCGAACTGATCTTCAATCGACGAGGAGCCGCTTCGTCCAATTCCGATAATGCATCGAATTCCTATCGTGTTACGATATTGTGAATCCCGATCCAATGAAAGCGACTGTAAAAACAACGTAACGAAATTCTTTATACGTTTTTATTAAATACCAGTTAATTACCCTGTGCTTTTCTGCCACAGAAAAAAATTGTGGAAATATCGTTTCAAATTTGGAAGACTTATATTGGTTTATAAGGAATGATTATACATGTATTGAAGATGAGTGATATATTATCTATAATATAAAAATGAATCGCTGAAGGTGTTGCTAAGCGCAAACCTCGAGAGCAGCTGAACCGATTTCGCTAATTCTTTTTTTATAATATTCCTTGAAGTACGAAGATGGTTCTTACGGAGAGAAAAAATTAAAAAATTGCCTGAAAAAGTCTAAAAACAACACTTTTCTATATACCCATACAAAAGATTCGTAATAATACTTAAAAGTCAATTTGAACTTTAATACCATACCATTAAGTTTAAGTGTTTGTGGAGGGGTTCCGGGAAGGCAAAACAATTGAGTGACGTTAGTTTCGTATAAATATTAATGTCAATATTTGTACACACTGGCAGATAGCTAATGTTATAAGGAGTAACTTTGGTTGCTTTTATTTTAGGGTTCCGCGAAACATAAGTAACTTAACGCGGGCGAAGTCGCGGGAACAGCTAGTTTTCAAATAAATTTGTCGGTACGATACGCGCGCCACCTATTGTAAGTTAACTGTACTATTCCTATAACCTTCGCGAATATGCAAGCAATAAGTTGACAAAGTTTTACCGCAATCTGGCGAACAGTATAGCAACGTATAAAATACAAACAAACGAAAAATTTTTTTTTTATTCATCATCATCATCGTCATTACAGCCCTTCATAAGTCCACAGCTGAACATAGGAATGCCACAAAGCACGGTCCTGAGCCGCCTGTATCCATCGACTTCCCGCCCTACACTTCTCTTGGTACGAGGCTGCCACTCGAGATTCCTTCCCCATCGGTTGTCAGTTCTTCGAGCTATATGCCCGACCCATTGTCAGCTTACTGATCCATTAAATAATCCTACAAACACCATAATTGTACATATAGCGTGGTAGGGCCACGCTGTAAATATATTATGTTTGTAGGACGTATGTGTCGGCTCGACCGGAGTAAGACTACTCTCTCACAGGATATCAGCGTAAAATAGCAGCTTAACGCTGCTGTGTTTCGTATGGTGAGTGTAGAGAACCGGAGACCCTTTTTACTGGAAAAGAGGCGTTCTATCTTAGTCCTCACGGGTGACGACGCATCTGCATTTTGTTTTTTATGTCTATGGATCACAGCAATCGCTAACCATCAGGTGGACTGTGTGCTCGTTTGTCACCCTATCCCATAAAAAAGTGTCTCTTCTCTTTGTGTGTAGAGATCCGGAGACCTTTTTTATTGGAAGCAAGGCATTTTAGTCCAACAATGCATCCGCATTTTGATTTTTTATCGAAGATAAATGGGCATATATGGGCCACAGCATCGACTTACCATTAAGTGAACTGTATGCTCGTTTGTTATCCTTAAACATTGGTTAACAATAAACACGACTAATAAAACTGTTTTAAGTCTATTCAACCATGTGGGGATTACTGCCCCTGGATAAATGTTTCCCGTATTTATCCCGGGCTAATAACAAATCCGGGAACCGACTTTTTACCCGTTCCCAGGGTCGCCTTTAATTGCAAAAGGGATTACGGACAAATCCCTCCAACGATAGGGTTGTGCAAGCACAAGCCAAATGGTGTGTTAAAATCACAGATTCTATATTTTAAGCGAATTTAACTAGTAATTGTTGCAAAACGGTTTTGTTTAATAGACAGGTTGAAGTTTAAAGTTATAGTGGTAGTATTTGTTTGAAGTACAACTTCTTTAGCCGCGTTGAGCGACTTTTGGTGGGGGAAAATACGTCACAGGCATATCTACTAGCGACATTTAGTATTGCGGCCTGTGTACATGTTTACGTGCATATCATTTTCACTTCAGTCGGCAGTCCTTATGATTGCCTCTGCTTTTTTTTGTAGAATTCATTATAATAATAATAATAGTCATTTATTTCAGGAATTTTACACCCATTTCAAATCCTTTTTAAAAACTAAATGTTAAAAACACATTGAAATTATTATTATAAGGATATAATAAATAAAATAAATAAATAAAAACAATTCAACTGAAATCATAATATTAATACTAAAATTGCCCCCAAAATGGGGTTCGTGCTATGCCTCCAAGAGGGCGTTCGTAATAATTAATGGTTACACACGAGCATACAGTCTACCCGATGGTCCGATTCATTACAACCATTAAAAGTCCACTAATGAACATAAGCTCTTATGTAAGTGTCGATACTCTTAGGCCGAAAAAGGCTTACAGTTTGGCAAAATTTACTCTTACTTAATACTTAATTTACTCTTTGTAAGAATAAATAACAATAATTAAAAAGTTAGTACAACCGACTTCAATTGAAATTATTAAAAATAACTCAAAATCTAGTAGTCAAACCTTGATCAAAATTTATATGGAACCATATAAGAATCACCAGCTTTGAAATAAAAAAAGAATCATCGAAATCGGTTCACCCAGAAAAAAGTTATGAGGTAACACACATAAAACAATACAGCGGAGTTGAGAACCTCCTCCTTTTTTTGAAGTCGGTAGAAAAGACTACGTACAGAAGCAACTATATCTATAGTGACTGTGTAATAACCACTACTCCATATCGTCACACATAAAAAAATACAGTCTAATTGAGTACCTCCTCTTTTTTGAAGTCGGTAGAAAAAGGTGTTTAAGGCGACACCGCGAAAAAATGCACCTCCTTTCATCGAATAGTATAGGAGTATGACACGACTAACGAAACTGGAATTTTGATATAGGTAAATTCATGTCTTTATCTTGAATTTGCTTGTTCAAAAACACGATTGTAAAATTTTGGCTCGATCATAATTATTTGCGAAAACACCTCTAAAAAATCACTATAGTTGAAATTACCACGAAATTACTTAATCTATATACTTGAGAACCACTCAAGTACATTCATAACATCAATATTCATAATTTGCTTGCTCATTATTTTGATTACTAAAATCAATAATTTTTTAAAAATATTTTAAAATTCTAAACGATTTCTAAGCGGTCTTGATCGACGCGGCCGCTACACAATTTTAGACGTTATGACGGCGTTTTTGAAGTTTTTATAGAAATTATTTTTCACTCGGGTCAGTCCGGCGATAACCATGTAGTGGCGGTGTAAGAACATTCACTATCCTATATCGCCTCGGACATCGTTAGAGACGACAGACAGAAACAAAACTGGAGATGAACAACAGCGTTTTCCTAATAACAACTGAAACTAATAAAAAAACTGTGGTTGCCAACCCGCCTGCCAAGCAAGGCAACGATGACTTATATCCTATTTACCTTTCCTTTTTCATAAAAATCATTATTTCCATGTTGGGATTTTCTCATGTATCGTGGGGGCAGTTGACAAACATAAATTTAAGACAAACATTCAGATCCGGAACAAATATATGTAGGCTATACAATTACTTGTTCCGTGCGGGATTTGAACACGCGGCCCTCTGCGCTGCAACTCATTGCTAAGCCACTACGTCACAAAATCATCATCCCCTATGACGTAGGTAATATATGGGGGAAGCCTATGTTCAGCAGTTGACTTTTAATAGGCTGTCACGGTACGCGATATCTACGTTAATTGTGAACCGGTTTTGACGATTATTTTTTATATTAAACTAGGGTTTAAGCGTCGTTCGCGCGCCCAGCCAAGTATTGAATTATTTTAATTTTACATTATCTCTTAAACTATGCATCCAAATAACATGGTATAAAGAACAAAGTTTATCTTCATAAAATTGTCTTGATGATGAAGTAAGTTTCGTTCGTAAGGATAAATAGGCCATGCCTAATAATAACGCTCATAAATAAATTTTAAATTTTCAATATTTTTTTGTCACAAAATACCAAATTATGGCTTATGTATAAGAAATAGACATATGGTATCGCGGACTTTTTTTAAGACGGAGTAAAGGTCTATATTTTTCTAGAACATGGTATTTACGTATCCCTAACGACAACACTAGCGTACGGGGATAAATCACTTCGGTTAGATAAAGCGCACAAAGTGCTTTTTCTTCTGACTTGCTTAACAATTATCCATATTTAAGGCTAGCTGAGTAATATAGCTTAATGCTAGATAGCCTATATTATTCCACATGAATCTGGCTATATTATACAAAAAAAATTTTCAAATCGGACTGGTAGTTCCAGAGATTAGCGCGTTTAAACAAACAAAAAAACTCTTCCGGTTTTTTATATTATAAGTATAGATAGATTATACTTCGGGGATCCTAAACAAACTTGCAGATAAAGTTCCATCCCTAATGGTGACAAAATAGAGGACAATGTTTTTTTTTGCAATATTTATTTTCGTTTCAACAAACAGTCGTATACAAATGAAAAAAGAAAAACAGTACAAACAATACCGAAAAGTTCAACAAAATTTAAAAGAAAGTTATACGGCGACATTATACAATTTGATCAAGATCTGACTAGTAGTTTTTGAGTTATCTTTAATAATGCATTTAATTCAATTCACTACATTGATGATATTCTTATTTGCAGTTTGATCAAACTTGCGAGATAAGCTAGTTTTTATCCCGATAAGTGACCCTCAATTTTTTTTATTGTGAATTTAAGGATTTTTTTTAGGACACATGGTCGCCGGAAAGGGCAGAACAACATCTACCTGGTAATATATGTGAGAAGTGAGAAGCACCGGCTATCAAATAAAACAAATAATCATCAAAATCGGTCCTCCTAGAAAAAAAGTTCTGAGGTAACATACATAAAAACATAGTGGAAATGAGAACCTCCTCCTTTTTTGAAATCGGTTGAAGAGACTAGGTACAGAAGTAACTATAACTGTAGTGGCTGTGTAAGAAATTACACTACTCCATATCGTACCATGGGTGCCGTAAGAGGCGGCAGAGTGAATCAAACTGGGAGATGGGCAGCAGCATCTTCGTAATAACAAGAAAAAAACCTGCGTGTGTTAACTCGCTTGCCAAGTGCGGCAGCTATGGCAGATATCCGTTCTATGTGGTAATCTATGGGGGAGGCCAATGTTCAGCAGATGACTTAATAATATACATACGAAAAGTTCAGACTATATTTTTTCTACAAGTAACTTCTTTCATCGTTTTCATATTAGAACCTTTTTATCGCACCCTAGTGTTTTTTATAATTTGAAAAAACGATTTCTTTTCAAGTCACTCTAAGAGAAAATCAATTGCAATTTGATAGTCTCTTTAATTTTGTTCGATTCGGACCCCATTTTGTATTCTACAGGCCATTGGTTTTCAAACTGTGGACTTTGCGTTACTAAGAATTTAGGGCGGTGGAAGTAATGAATTTTTATGAGCGAATTGCTTCAGTATAAATTATGTTAAAATGTTTTTATTATATTTGTTTTTGAAACGAAAACCTCTTTAGAATCGTTGTAATTTGAAACTATATGAAACAAAACAGCAACACTAAAAGGAGACAAACATGTATTTCTTAAAATATGTTAAATCTTATAGATATTTAGCCTGCGGGACAATGAGGTAGAATACAGTATACAGTGTTTTCTATGATTTATAATATAATATAAATAAAATTAAATTGAAGTGTCTGTTTTTGTAATGTCAAAATACCAGCTTTTTACTATATGCATGTAGAAGTATATACGGTAGTTATAACAAAAGCACGATTTTAAACTTGGTAGAGCCATGATGGAAACCTGGTAGAGCCATGCTGCAACTATATTATAGGTATAGTTATGGCACGAATGGGTCGGCTCGACCGGGGTAGGACCACGCTCTCACAGAATACCAGCGTAAAATAGCAGCATAACGCTGCTGTGTTTCATATGGTTCGTGTAGAGAACCGGAGACCCTTTCTTACTGGAAACGAGGCATTCCAACGCATCTGCGTTTTGATTCGTAATCGAGGATAGATGTAGATGTCTATGGGCCACAGCAACCACTTACTATCAGGTGGCCTGTGTGCTCGTTTGTCACCCTAATTCTATATAAAAAAAATTTGTCTGTCTGTTTTTCTGTCTGTCTGTCTGTTTGTTCCGGCTAATCTCCAAAACGGCTGGACCGGTTTTGACCGAACTTTCACTGGCAGCTAGCTGATGTTGTAAGAAGTAACTTAGGCTACTTTTATTTTAGAAAAAAGAATTAGGGAATGGTAAACCCATAAAAATCCAATCGTAAATAATTACGTGCGGGCGAACTCACGGGGAACAGCTAGTATATATAATATTATTTTAAAACTTTGTTATAATAACATAATAAATAAACACTAGCATTGTAATACTCCTGATACTCGACGCGCATTCGTCTTATTCTGTCGAACTTTAGTTTTTTGAAGGTTTAATTTCTACAGCGTGGTGAACTGCACACATGTTTTTTTTTATTTACTTTTTATCATTACAAGGTTATTGTCAAAGAAAAGCCAAAATTTAAACTTAAGTTCCAATATATAAATAATGATATACTGCTATTACAGTTTTGAAAATACTAGTAAATAAGGCTTCTACTTTTATTTGAAACTAGCTGTTCCCCGCGACTTCGCCCGCGTGCAATTTAGGGTCCTATTTATTTTGCGCGGTACCCTAAAAATTTTCTAAAATAAAAGTAGCCTAAGTTACTAATTATAATATCAGCTATCTGCCAGTGAATGTCCCGTCAAAATCCGTCCAGCCATTTCGGAGATTAGCCGGAACAAATAGGGAGACAGACCGACAGACAGATAAAAATTTTAAAAATTGTTTTTGTTTTTTAAGTACCATTCATATGCTGTTAGCAAAAGCTGTTATTTTGACATTACACACAGACACTTCAATTTTCACGTTTTTGGCAACCGATTGGCCCTTACAAATGTGTGCGTGCGCAGTAAAATCTGTTAAAATAATACATTACCACCTATTTAGAATTTAAAACATAAAAAGGACATAACGTTTGAGATTTCTTTTAATTAATTTTTCTTCACCATTTGTGTATTTTACTTATTCTGAACCTTGTCTGCAAATTTTCTGATTCTTAAACATGATTTTTGTTCTGTCCATGTCCATCTTAAGACGTATCCGTTGGGAGACATTATTGAGGTCATTGAGCATAGTGCTTAAGTCCTCCAGCGATTCTGCCATAAGGACTATATCGTCCGCAAATCGAAGGTGAGTGATGTACTCGACATTGATGTTAATACCGTATCCTTTCTAGTTCAGTAGCTTGAAAACGTCTTCCAAAGCAGCGTTGAAGAGTTTCGGGGTTATTACTTCACCCTGTCTTACACCTCTCTGCAGTTGGATAGGTTTCCTGACCTGGTTCTGTACTCGGATAGCCATCGTAGCTCTACTGTACAAACACTTCAGCACTTCGATATACGGACAGTCCACTTGGAGCCGCTGGAGGGACTGCAGCACCGCCCAAATTTCGACAGAATCAATTTCTCATAGTCCACATACGCAATACAAAGTGGCATATTGCACTCTTCGATCTTCTGTACGATTTGCCGAAGAGTATGTATGTGGTCTATGGTTCTAAAGCGTTTTCGGAAACCAGCTTGTTCGGGAGGCTGGAAGTCGTCGAGACCCTGTATATTGAAAGGATTTATTTATCGCTGTATGTGGTCACCGCCCCGTAAGGCCTGCAGTATAATGTTTCTTACTTCTAGTGTTATATTTATAACTATTAAGTGTTATATACATTCATCTCTTTTATAGAGTAAGGGTGCTGTGGCCCATGAACATTAACATCTATCCTCGATAAAATGCGGATTCGTTATCACCCCCTAAGATGGAATGCCTCGTTACCAGTGAACAAAACAATACAAAACACAGCAGCATTAAACTGCTATTTAACGCTGGTAATCAGTGAGAGCGTGGTCCTTCTCTGGCGGAGTCGATCCATTCGTGCCGCAACATAATATAACTGCAGCGTGACTCTACCACGTGTAAAGATATGTAATATTGAAAAGGAGTAAGCTTTTCGACAAAAAACAAACAAAACACCTGTGCTACGATACAAACACATATCGAAAATTCTGAATGTCGTCGAACTCTCGGTTGGAACGAAGTTCCTTGCGTATATTTTTATTGATAAAAGTAGGTATTATATTATTGATTAAAAAATACAAATATATGAATTACTAGCGTCTATTAAAATGAAGCGTCATTTGAAATAAAATAATATTTCTTTCATAGCAAGATAACAAAAAGTGCGAGCGAGATGGATATTATTCCATCTCACTTCCTTATTTCGCCGTCAAGGCCGTCTACACTATGACACAAGGGGTAGTAACGAAAAAATCTTACACTTTTTGTCGCTTAGCTCCCATCCGTACCGGGTTTGGCGGGTCCGATAAGGAACTTCGTTTCAATATAAAATTGTGTTTATTATGTGGTAGATGCTGCCATGCTGCAGCTATATTAGTAGTATAGATTGTAGTACGAATGGGTTGGCTCGACCGGGGAAGGACCATGCTCTCACAGAATACCAGCGTTAAATAGCAGCTTAACGCTGCTGTGTTTCGTATGGTGAGTGTAGAGAACCGGAGACCCTTTTTACTGGAAATGAGGCATTCCATCTTAGTCCTCAAGGGTGACAACGCACCTGCATTTTGATTTGTAATAGAGGATAGATGTAGATGTCTATGGGCCGCAGCAACCACTTACCATCATCTTATCCTTTAAAATAATATATATATATATATATATATATATATATATATATAAAATTGTGGAAAGGAAAGTTTGAGAATAACTGACTAACACAAGGGTAACTCACAGTCAAACTTGAATAAATGCAGTCGCAGCAGTCCTGTTGTAGGCCTGTAAATGGATTATAATAATTCAGTTATGAGGGGAATACTTTGGGGTCAGCAAATAGGTCATACTAGCGTTTAGTAAACTTGTTTGTACGTTAATATTTTATGCGTGTGTCGTGGCATTGAAGAGTATTTTATAATTATATATAGTCCCAAGGGTGAAATGAATTTGTTTTCAACCGACTTCAAAAAAGGAGAAGGTTTTCAATTCTACTGTATTTTTCTACCGACTTCAAAAGGGAGCAGGTACTCACTGCTCGCGACTGTATGTTAACAGTGGTAGAGCTACGCGGCAGCTTTTGCTGTCGCACGGATGGGCCGGCTTGAACCGGGGTGGTACCACGACCTCACAGAAAACAAGAATTAATATTAATATTAATAATTACTCAAAAATTATTGGTCAAACCTTGATAAAATTAATATGGGACCACATGAGAACCACCGGCTTTCAATGAAAAAAAGAATCATCGAAATACACAATACACATGAAAAAGACACATAAAAAAGAACATTTATTTATTTATTTATTTATTTTTATATATTTTTATATAGAATTATTTTTATATTATTTTTATATAGAATAAGGGTGACGAACGAGCACACAGTCCACCTGATGGTAAGTGGTTGCTGCGGCCCATAAGACATCTACATCTATCCTCTATTACAAATCAAAATGTAGATGCGTTGACACCCGTGAGGACTAAGATGGAATGCCTCATTTCCAGTAAAAAGGGTCTCTGGTTCTCTAAATTCATCATACAAAAAACAGCTATTTTACGCTGGTATTTTGTGTTATTTCGTTCAGTCGCTTGACTTTTTATTTACAATATATTGTAAAATAATTGTTATTATGATTAAATACAAAACGCAGTAGCCTTTAATTGTTACTTTTGTACTAGTTTCAAACTGTTCTACTCCAAGTTTAAATTCACTTATTTAAATAGCTACGGTTCCTTTTAAGATGGAACAAAATAAAATACAGATAGAATAAACATTGTTGTCTTCATTCCATCGTTTGTGAAAATTCATAAGACCGTTTTTAAATCGCGTTTTCCTTCGGCTTAGGCGTGACCAAAGAAAGTGGAAAGGATCCAATATACGTTTACACAGCTCCCTGTAAAATATTTGCCCTCCCGGGGGACGTAGCCACCCATAACAGAGGGGAGGTAAGAACTTATTAAGGGGAGGAGTACGAAGTACAATTTTTTCTTCATTTTTTTTGCGAATATTGTAAGAATTTCAATATTCTATAAAGATATCTATCTATAAAGACATCTAGCGATTTTTTCAACCAGCTTCAAAAAGGAGGTTTTTTATGTTTGTTAGCTCATAACTTTTTTTTCTTGGTTAACGAATTTCGATAATTCTTTTTCTATTTGAAAGAGCTGCTTTTGCTGGAACTTCTCATGTGGTCCCATATAAATTTGATCAAGGTCTAACAAGTAGTTTTTGAGTTATCCTTAACAAATTTATGTTGAAGTCGGTTGTACAAAATTTTTAATTTTACTGTTATAGACTAAGGATGACCAATGTGTATACAGTCAACCTGATGGTAAGTGGATACTTTGGCTCATATATTAATACATATATCGTCCATTACAATTAAAAAAGCAGATGCGTTGTCACCCTTGAGGACTAAGATGAATGCCCCGTATTTACTAAAAAGGATTGCCGGTTCTCTACACTCACCATACGAAACACAGCAGCATTAAGCTGCTATTTTACGCTGGTATTCTGAGAGAGAGAGACCCTTTTTACTGGAAACGTGGCTTTCCATCTTAGTCTTCACGGGTGACAACGCAACTGCATTTTGATTCTTAATCAAGAATAATTGTAGATGGCTATGGGCCACAGCATCCACTTATCATCAAGTGGACTGTGTGCTCCTTTGTTACCCTATCCTATAAAAAATATACCGGTTGAGCCGACCAATCGTGCTACAAATATGATATAGCTGCAGCATGGCTCTATGTAGTGGTGGTGTAATTATATCCACTATCCATTATCATCCCGTGGGTGCGTTAGCGTCTTCTTAACAACGACAAAAAAACTGCGATTGCCAACTCGCTTGCCAAGCGTGGCAACTATGGAAAATATCCAACCTATGAGGCAATGTGTGGGGGAGGCCCGTGGTCAGCAGTGGTTTTGTATAGGCTGTAATGGATGTATGTATAGAAGATAATCTACCAGGAGCACATGACCCACTGAGAAGTGAAATTATTAAATTAGCAGTAACATTACAACTATGAGATAATCCCCCCTATGAGGCAATCTATGGGGGAGGCCCGTGTTCAGCAGTGGACTTGTATAGGCTGTAATGGATGTATGTATAAAAGATAATCTACCAGGAGCACATGACCCACTGAGAAGTGAAATTATTAAATTAGCAGTAACATTACAACTATGGAATAATCCCCCCTATGAGGCAATCTATGGGGGAGGCCCGTGTTCAGCAGTGGACTTGTTTAGGCTGTAATAGATGTATGTATAGAAGATAATCTACCAGGAGCACATGACCCACTGAGAAGTGAAATTATTAAATTAGCAGTAACATTACAACTATCGCATAATCCCCCCTATGAGGCAATCTATGGGGGAGGCCCGTGTTCAGCAGTGGACTTGTATAGGCTGTAATGGATGTATGTATAGAAGATAATCTACCAGGAGCACATGACCCACTGAGAGGTGAAATTATTAAATTAGCAGTAACATTACAACTATGGCATAATCCCCCCTATGAGGCAATCTATGGAGCGGCCTATGTTTAGCAGTGGACTTTAAAAGGCTGTTAATGGTAACGGTATTGCTCTAAAACGTTGAAAACATTACAGAATATGTTTGGCTCTTTACTATCTACTGGCCGCCATTTTTATTAAGTCGTTAAATCATTACGTCAAATAACAATAAAAAGTTAACGTACAATCAAAAGTCAGCTCATTGACTCATAGGGGAGATTTTGCCATAGCTACCACGCTTGGTAGGCAGGTTTGAAACCGCGTTTTCGGAACGAAGTTCCTTATTGGACGGTACGAATTTGACGAATAGGTTAGGCGAGAAAAAGTGTAAGATTTTTCCATCACAACTCCCTGTGACGTAGTGTAGACGGCCTTGGCGACTATAAGGAAGCGAGATGGACTAATATTCATCTCCCTCGCACTTTTTCTTTGCTTACCATGTAAGAAATATTATATTGAATGACGCTTCATTTTAATAGACGCTAGTAATTTATTTATTTGTATTTGTTAATCAAAAATATAAGACTTTTTTTTATAGGATAGGGCAACAAACGAGCACACAGTCCACCTGATGGTAAGTGGTTGCTGTGGCCCATAGACAAACTATTATGGTAAGAGAACATCTAAGTATTTGGTAGCTAAAGTGTTTAACAAAATTGATCTACTAAGAGAAAATTTATTTATTACTATATTATATAATTGCGTATTATTGTGTCCAATATATAAGGTGGTTCATCTATACATATAATAAAAATGTAAAAATAAGTAATTAAATACATTTCTACCGTTTTTAGAATTGTCTGTCTGTCTGTCTGTTTGTTTGTTAACGTATAGAATCGTTAAGAAAATTATAAAGTGTATCTTCGGGTTACATTTAGTCTTTATTTTATTAAAATCAGTTCATTCCATCAAAAGTTATGATAAATATTCTGAAGTATGGGTACAAGGTATATAGTACGAATTTGTTCAATGGTAGCGTTGATGGAGTCATCAAGTGCATTTTAAACCAATATCATATTATAAATCAAAATTAAATGATGTTAAATGATGTTCTATAATGATATAATTATATCTAAAACGTAGTAAACAAAAGTATTAAAGAAAAAGAACGTAATAAGTATATACAAAAATATATTAATCTTATTATCTAAGTGTAATGTACAATAGTTAACCAATATTATCGCTAGATGGCGATGTTGTAAAAATGTAATACAAAAAGGCAGGTTGTGGTTTTTTCCTGTAGATGAGTTTACATATTTGCTGCTAATCTTTATATTAATCGTAGCCCTACTGCGTGTTGACAAACTCAATTATTCTTTACTGCCGAGTAATCTAATTGGTAAATAAAATTTTAAAAGAGCTATTAACAATTTCGTTGGTTTCGGCTAGGATCAAACTTTCTTTTTTGCTTACTATGCACGCACTGATTTATAAGTGTTTTTATCTTTTATATAATGTATCAATTTAGTCAATTAATCTGTTTTATTTTTGGAATTGATGTTAACAGCGCCATCTCTCTTTAAATCTATACATATAATATACATGGTGATAATATGTTGTGTCTGTTTATGCACATTGTATAGTAGGTATGTTTGTGACTAAAATCATTATGGGGACTGAAAATCATTAAATAAGTACATTTTTATATCTTTTAAAATTGTCTGTCTGTCGGTCTGTCTGTTTGATTATGAACGCATAACGTTTTGAGTAAACATTTTTTTGCAAAGAAACCGATAAAAAATCATAAAGCGTATATTCGAGTTCATTTTTAATCTTTGTTTTATTAAAATTGGTTAATTCTATCGAAAGTTATGATTCTTATTTTGAAATCTAGGTTCGAATCTGTTTAAAGGCGCCATAAAACTCAGAAATAGTAATAAAAAGATTCGTGTGTAAAAAAAACGTTCTATTATAATATACTTAAAACACAGTAAACAAAAAATATGTTTTCCTTAAATATAAAAAAAGGATGTTTTCTCACAAAGAACGTAATAGATCGCGTTGTATAAATTACAACTTTTTCTGAATTGCGGTGGCGCCACTTTTTCCTAAAGGGGGTCGCGTCCGATTCGGCAGGAAGGCCATAATGGCCAACGCCAGTCCCACAGGTGGTGTTTAGTGGGTAGGCACTTCTTCAAAGTGAGTCCCACATAACCACGCTGCCGGCTGCCGTGGTATGCTATGAGCATTCTCCACCTCCCTCCCCCGCTTCCAGAGGGCAGCCTCGCTTTGGGCGCAAAAAAAAAGAATTGCGGTGTTAAGATTTTTCACTTTTTTTTTAATCGTATTGAGACTCACTGAAGAAATTTGTACCCATGAGTACGATGAAGTTGAAAGAGCCGTGTAGGCTAACAGCACAAACATCACCAGAAACCAGAAAAGAAACACGCCCACCCAAGCTATGCAACGAAACTCGATTAAAAACTGACAAAATTGCAACTAAATGTCGTGATATTGTTTTTATACCCAGAATCGCTCTAATCCCAAATAACTTTCCTTTCAGTTTTAAGCGTGTTCAGTTCCCAGTCAGCGTGTGTTATGCGACTACCGTAAATAAAGCGCAAGGTCAAACTTTACGCGTTCCAGGAGTGGACCTCAGTACTAACTGTTTTGCACATGGCCAACTCTATGTTGCTTTTTCCCGCGTTAGTAGGCCCCATAACCTATTTGTGTACCTACGCCCCGGCTGTCTACTTCTAACGACGTTTACACAAAAGCTCTATGATAAACGACTTAGAACTTTGAGGATAACGATTTATTTTGTTACCACTTATTGATACAGTAATGATATAAATCGTTTAATATTCTCTTAACTAAACGTCAAATTCTTTAAGTAAAACATATATATGCAAGCTACGCCGCGGGAACAGCTAGTTGTTATATAAAAGAGCCTGTCGCCATCAAACGTAAAAGTTTGGCGAGTTTAGAATTAAGTAACACCAGTGTATCATAAATTAATTGATAAATATTTAAAAAAGAATCTACATCTATCCTCGTTTGCGAATCAAAATGCTGATGCGTTGTCACCTGTGAGGACTAAGATGTAATGCCTCGTTTCCAGTAAAAAGGGTCTCCGGTTCTCTACACCCACCATACGAAACACAGCAGTGTTAAGCTGCTATTTTACGCTGGTATTCTATGAGAGCGTGGTCCTTCCCCGCTCGAGCCGACCCATTCGTGCTACAACTATACTACTAATATAGCTGCAGCATGGCTCTACCACGTTTATCAACAATAATATACCACGAAAGGGACTTCGTTCCAACGGAGTGTTTCACGACACTCACGCATGTTTTTTATCATCGCGAGTTGATATCAGGAAGATGCTCCTCATCTCCTGATTCATTTCCCACCCTCACACCTTACACCCTCGGGATAATATGGGGTAGTTGAATTTCTTACGCCCGCTATTACACGGCAAATTAGAAAGCAATCGTAAATCAGACTTAAATTTCAGTTTCTCGAAAATTAAATGTCAGTTTCAATTCTAGTTTACGACTTTCATATTCGTTCGTTAGTGGGTAAGACCTAGGTTCCGGGTATGTGAGCGTGGGGTGGAGCGGTGCGTGCGGCGTGCGTGACAAGTGCTCTTCTAATAAAATTATTACACACATACATATTAAAGATGTCAAAAATTAATCAACTACGATCTGCGTTGAAATAAATACCAAATTAGGAGTACACTTAACCGACGAGCATGTATTCGAAGATCTATGTATAGATGTGAAGGAAGCGAGAGAGGCATGTCAGGATCATACCATGGTCTCTGCCTACCTTTCTGTGTGACAGGCGTGAGTGTTTATTATTTATTCATTATTAGCTGTTTTCCGCGACTTCGCCCGCGTGTAATTTAGGGTTTTAATTATGTTGCGCGGAACCCTAATTCTTTTTCTAAAATATAAGTAGCCTAAGTTACTCCTTATAACATCGGCTATCTGCCAGTGAAATTCCTGTCGAAATCGGTCCAGCCGTTTCGCAGATTAGCCGGAACAAACAGACAGACAAAAATTTTAAAGATTGTGTTTTTGCTAAAGTACCGTATATACTTTCATATGCAATTAGTAAAAAGCTGGTATTTTGACATTACAAACAGACACTTCAATTTTATTTATTTGTATAGATTCGTGATAAATAATTTGGTTGGTAAATTAACAGCAACTGCTTATGTATATATGTAATTTAAGTGATTCCGGTGCCGAATCGGCTTGGTTATGTACTATGATGTATTCAGCAAGCGCATTGCTCCAAAGCTTTAAATAATTTAAACTTAAATCTGTAGTGAGTAGTTCAAATAGTTTTGGTGCGGATTACGGAACTTTACGTCCTTGGTTCGCGATCGTCATTTGACGACTGTCGCTACAAACAACTATGTGGATTTGGACTTAGTTTAAATGGTCCAAGGAAATACTATTCAAACTACTAGTATTGGACTTTGACTGACTCGTTAACCTAGTGGTTGTAAACACGGCTGCCGATCACGAAGTCCCGAAATCGAATCCCGGGTCAACCCAAAATCACAACTCACAGATATAATATCCAGCGTAAAATAGTAGCTTAACACAGCTGTGTTTCGTATGGTGAGCGTAGCGAACCGGAGACCCCTTTTACTGGAAACGAGGCATTCCATACTTAGTCCCCACGGGTGACAACGCATCAGCATTTTGATTCTTTATTGAGGATAGATGTAAATGTCTATGGGCCGCAGCAACCACTTACCATCAGATGCACTGTGTGCTCGTTTGCCACCCTATCCTATAAAAAATATCAACATTAAGTTTTCCTGCCAGAAAATTCTCAGAAGCAGCCTGGAGTCTGGACGTTGACGGTGCTTTACTCCCGTGCTTCAGAAAGCACGCAATGCCGTTGGTACTGCGCGTGATATCTCTCCAGTTGTGTCGAATTACCATCCCATCAGGTTATGAGAGTGAGGGAATAGAGAGTGCACCTGTGCTTGCGCATACACTTGGGCACTAAAATCCTGTCCTGCGCCGATGGCTAGTCTCCGTTGAGACGGGCCGCCGTGAAGCGATATGCGGTCTGGACGACATTATTGCTAGGAACTTTTTACGTCACGAACTTCGAAGCGTCAGTAGCCTAATGGCAGGGCGCGGACCGCGAACTCGAAGGGTCGTGGGTTCGAATCCGCCATTCGACTACTGTCGTGAACCACTTCTAACACAAGCATTTTAAGCTTACCAGAAGTGGTTAAAGGGAATATTAGTAATGTTTAATAGCATTTCCAGTATTTTTAAACAAGACAAAAAAAATTTAGAGAGCCATGGTATTCTCACCGGTTGTGCTGAAATACTCCGTCGATATTCTAAGTGTTGGTCTACTACGTATTCAACTTTGACTGAAAACATTCTGCCTGTTTGAGGAACTAAAATATTACGAGGAACTGGCAACACACCGCAACAATTATTAATCAACTTCAACAAAAGGAGGAGGTTCTCAATTCGACTGTATTTTTTAATGTGTGTTACCTCAGAACTTTTTTCTAGGTGAACCGATTTTGATGATTTGTTTTTATTTATAAGCTGATGCTCCTCTTGTGGTCCCAGATAAATTTATGTTGTAGATTCTGTCAATCGTTTGATCCAGAACGTTTAAAAAATGTAATAACAATCATCAATACTTTGACGCGACTATTACTGGGACGTTCAACATTCATAATGTTGCGGTTGTTCATGGGCGGAGGTAGTCACTAACCATCAGATGAGCCGCATGCTCGTTTGCTAACTCTTCTAAAAAAAAATCCATCTTAGTCCTCACTGCTGTCAACGCATCTGCATTTTATTGGCAAACGAGGATGGATGTCTATGTGCCACAGCATCCACTTACCATCAGTTGGACTGTATGCTCGTTTGTCAACCTTATTCTATAAAAACGAAATCACTTCCTCTACTATAATTGCTAGGAAGTATAACTACAAGCTGTAATAGCTTTTTTACGGGTGAGCTATGAATTAGTTTGCATTTAATTATTTCCCGGACAAATCCAAGAAGTACGAGGCGCGGGGAAGGGGCGAGCTCCTAGCTCGTTTCTCGTAAATTTAATCGTAATGAATCGGTTCAAGTGGTCGTAGTGTACTTATTGCTAAAAAAAATTTTGTTTAAACAATAGCTCTCTCGTTATTGTATGCACTTGTTTCGTGTTGAGTGACAATTTGTATGACATAAATTCAACTGTAATTTTTATAAAGAAATAGCTGTTTACAGAAGCTGAAAGATAGCTGTTTGGGTGTGAAATTGGGTGACATTAAAGTAAATTGTCTGCTGTATGCTGATGATGCAGTGCTTATTGCACCATCAGAGGCAGAACTGCAGGCATTAGTCACGTGTATGAAAGAGGAATGTGAAATTAAAGGTCTCCGTTTGAATGCTAATAAAACTAAGGTTCTGGTATTTGAAAGGGACGAAGAGAGAACGAAGTGTGAAATATGGGTAAATCAGGAATGTCTAGAACAGGTAAATGAAATTGTATACTTGGGGAGTGCTTTTTGTTTGTGCCGGGATGGAAGATGTGATTTAGATGTGGACAGGCGTGTCGCTGCCGGGAACAAAGTCAATGGTGCCCTGACTGCGTTAGTCAAAAGGCAAGGCGTAGCGAAGAGTGCACGCCTTGCAATACATAACGCAGTGTTGGTACCGACTTTGTTATATGGCAGCGAAACCTGGGTATGCCAGAAGAAGCATAAAAGTAAGTTGAATGCAGTGGAGATGCGATCTCTTCGTAAAATGTGCGGCGTTACCATGGCCGACCGAAAGCGAAACGAAGAGATTCGCAATATGGCAGGTTTGAAAGATGACCTTATCACAAAAATTGATAAGGGCGTGCTTCGGTGGTTTGGGCACGTTGAGCGAATGAGTGAAGACCGAATGGTGAAGAAAATATATAGCGCGAAAGTTAATATTAAAAGGTGTCGAGGTAGACCGAGACTAATTTTCGAAGACCATGTGAGCAAATTGCTCGAAGAGGGTAGGGTCAAGAGTACTCGGATACCTAGACGTGCATGCATGAAGAAGATAATGAATCTGAAAGAAGCGAAAGAGGTTTGTAAGGATCGTGACACTTGGCGATCTGTTTTCTCTGGCTACCCCGTCAGGGATTGTGCGTGAAGATAAGTAAGTAAGTAAATAGGTGAAACAGTTTGAGGACACGCGATAGAGATTAAACGTGAAGCAAACCGCCAGCCTACAGATTTAATGGAGAGTTCCGCCCAAACCATCGGTCTGAGATGGCCACTTCGAGTGGACTTGATGAGCCTGAGCCTTCTTCAAAGAAGGTGTTGCCATAGGGTGGCCAGCGTTGGTAAGGCCGCGGACGTGTGCAAATGTTGTGTGTTTCCGTGGCCATGTCAATATGTGGCGCATTTTGCCGTGTAAAAAACCTTGTAGATTCAAATTGGGTGGTATTTAAACGACCGAATATAAATTCAAATTAAGTGTGTCAAAAATACTGATTATGGCGCACTGAAATACTAAATGGGGGTAAGACTGAGGGTGAACACAGATATTGATAACAGCGGCTTCAAAATATGAATTTGAGTTAAGAGTTATTCAGAACGATCAGTATAATAATTGTTAAGCGAACAAAGTAGACTGATACGTTTTCATACATTCTTGGGCCCAAATTGTAAAAAGATGAAGGTGGTGTCAATTAATAGCTTATATATTATCAAAATATTACTGAAAATTCTGCGGACTTTGGCAATCTGAGAGCAGAATTATAAGAGATTCAGTAAAAGTGAGGCTATGCAACAAGTTGGCAAAAACCTATAGTAAATAGCTGATTTTGAAGTGCGATTGCTATTTTGGAAGGATCGAGGGCCTAGTGTATTACAGCGACTAGTCGCTATGCCTCAATTCACACAGCAATCCATTGTGTCAATATCTAATAGATAAAATCATAGATTGATTTGAGTCAGGAAGGAGCTGTCACTATCAGCACAGATTAAAAATACAGTTGACAAACACAAGTAATAAATCGAACTGTAAACGTGAATCGATTTTAAGATTTATTTTTATTATGTCGATATTTTATTTTTTAAACTGTTGACACTGTGTTAATATACTGTAATGTATCTATTTGCTTTGATTGAATCCATCATCTTATGTAAGTTGTTTTTAGTTTAATTGTTAAAACTTATTCACATTAATCTATTAAAGTAATCGATTTCCTATTTTATTCGTGACATAAACTTATTTTCAAGATTTCTCCTTTTCCAGATTGTGGATTGGGCAAATTGCTTTATATTTTGAAATAGAAAAATATAACGCTTTTTTTAAACCATATTTCAACTTATTACAATTGGGCCCAGAAATCCCCGTCTCCATTCATCGAGATTATATGAGTACGATCTAGTAATATAACTATCTTGCTAGACTAATTTAGGGAAATAATTATAAGTATATGTCGACTAAGAATGTCAGAACTACTTTTAACTTTTTAATTTTTTTTTAAATTAAAAAGGTCAAATCTTTCAATATTATATAAAAAGAATTGAAGTAGACACTTTGGCGGCCTCTCATCTCAGGGGTACCTCGCTTAGAGCCGGGCGGCATCACATCCAGCTGAACTGAGTAAGTGGCGCAAATATGACTCTCTGTGAGATGGTCGTTGTTACTAGTGATAAGAGGGCTGGCTCTTTTCTCGCTCAAAGGCTAAGTATAGCCATTCAACGGGGAAACGCGGCCAGCGTTGTTGGCACGATACCGCGGGGAGTAGGACTGTATGATAATTAAGTTACTAGTTTTATTTTCTTTTATTATAGTTTTTAATATCGTATATAATAAAATATGGCATATATTATATTTTATATCATTATAATGTACCTTAAACCTACTGTCATCCACTCGGTATTTGTTTTCGCCCAATTTCGTATTTAATTCGGACACTTGGAATTTTAGTTGCTTGTTTAGTAGCTTACTGTTTCCGAGTGTTAGTAGCTTATTTCAAGTAATTTTGTTCATTCATAATTATCGCCAGTTATGTAAATTTTTCGCAAACATAATTTAACACCGCTCGGTTTAGTATTAAAGTTTCTCATTTACAGTTATCCATAATTATGTGATGCTACATCGTGTCCAAAACAAATTTATTAGGCACATGCACTTCAAACTGTATGGGGTATATCCGTTTTACCCTTTTATGTACCCCACATTGTTCGTGCTCGGGATGGTCAGGTACAACCAGCTCAGAGTGAGACGGGAGTTTGCCCCGGCTGCGTATGTAGTGAAGTTGGTGGGTGGCGCCGCGTGCAACCCGGGGGTGCTGCGCCACCTGCAGCTGTGTGCATCGGATAGCTACGTGTGGAGGCTGCCCCACCCGCCGCTGCTGGTCCGTGGTCAGGATCAATTTGCTTACTAACTCACCTCTAGTCCGAACGATCCTCGTAGTGAACAAAGTTCACTAGTGGGTTGATATAATTTCGAGTAATTAATCGGAGTGAACTCACTAAGGTACTTTCATACATAGTTAGTTATGTAATTTAGTTGTAATACATGGTACATTTAAGTAGATAGCGCCACTATCGTAGTGGGTTGGTTTAGCCTTTGGTAACGGGGGTCTGAGGTGATTGACGGCCCGATGTCAGAGTTAACCCGGAGTACCTTCAGCTTTTTTAATTATTAATTTTGGCCCGATCTACGCAGAATGAACTTACTGTGTCTTGAAGTCTTGCAGTGGTATGCTTGGAATTAGTTTTAATTTTATTAATTACAGGATCCCAATCAGCTGGTACTACGCAGCCTCCCTCTCTATTGAAACTAGGATGTTTTTTAATTTCAATAGCCTCACGTATCATCCTTGGCAGGAGTCGATGTTTTTCGCGAGAAGTTGTATTTTATCAAATCTAATGTAATGGCGGGGGCCGTCTAGGATATGATCACAAGCTGTAGACCTCCCAGAACGTTGGTGTTTCAAATCAGCTCTATAAAACCCGCGTAAAAGAACTCATAAGGGTAGTTTTATTCAAATTAATAAATATGTTATTTACTCGCCCGGTTAATAACTCCCCATTTAAATTTAGGCAAGTCGTATGCCGAAACAATGTTTAATCGCTTGAGTAACTTTAACAAGGTCTTGTTTTCCGACGAAATTCATTTTCACATCAATGGACACGTTAACAAAAAGCTCCTTCATTCGCCGAAAGTAACTGTATGGGCAGAAATTTCAGGTAAATCATATTTAAAATCGTATTTCATCATTGGGGCCCTACTTATTCGAAGATTTTCGCAGCCGTACGGTTACTGTGAAGTCTACTGAGTATATGAGAAAAATGTTACAGTAATTTCTTTAATTACAGCTACAGGAATTTGTTGGCTACAATGGGAATACGTGGATGCAGCATAACAAAGCCACATGCCACACCTCTAATGAGTCCTTATCGGTAGTAAAAGAGCTGTTCCCGGAAAAGATGATTTCTAGGAGAGGCATACCGTGGCCACCCAAGAGTTCCAATTTGATGGAAGTAGTATAAAATACCTAATGATATAAAGAAAATAAATAATATACAAACCTTCAAAAAATCATTAAAACATTATTAATTAATAAATCTTACTATTCTATTAATGATTATCTTAATGACATAGAAATTACATAATTATAATATTTGTATTTGATTTGACATACCATGTATTATATATTTGACATATTATATATTGATAACCCGATGATATCGACATTTTTAATTTGTATTTTTTTAATATATATATAGTTTATTTCGTGACATTAGCTTAAGATGCAGTACTTATTTTTGACTCGTGTATTTAACAATAGTAATAATAATTTGAAAAGATGACATTTTTATTTACTTCAGTTTCTTTTTTTTTTCTCAATATAGACGTAAAGGCACCATTACGAAATGTGTTATTTGTCATGGGTATCATTGCACGATGCTTTTCACTTTTGAATATTTAATACTACATACACATATGATTATGGTATTTTTATAATGTGCAATCAATTTTAAAAATATTACTTTTGCTTCTATTGACAATATCGTAATGAATATTTGTACACCACACTGTGGTAGAATACACGATACCTAATGTAAATTTTACGAACACCTAACTTACTGTATTTCACAAATAAATAAATGAATTTGAATTTGAATTAGTTTTTGGAACGAAGTTCCTTATCGGACGGTACAGGTTTGTCGGATGGGAGCTAGGCGACAAATAGTGTAAGACGTTTTCGTCACTACCACTTGTGTCACAGTGTAGACGGCCTTGGCGGCGAATTAAGGATGTGAGATGGAATAACATCCATCTCCCTCGCACTTTTTCTTATCTTGCCACGGAATAAATATTATGTTATTTCAAATGACGCTTCATTTTAATAGACGCTAGTAATTCATTTATTTGTATTTGTTAATCAATAATATAATACCTACATTTATCTTCTATACATATAATAAAACTGTAAATAGCAGATGTCTGTACATTTTATATTTTTGTAATAAAAGTGATTGAGGGGTACTAAAAATAAGTAATTAAATACATTTCTACCATTTTTAGAATTTTCTGTCTGTCTGTCTGTCTGTTTGTTTGTTAACGTATCACGTATAAAGTACTAATTTATATCATAAGAATTGTTAAGGAAATTATAAAGTGTATCTTCGGGTTACATTTAGTCTTTATTTCATTAAAATCAGTTCATTCCATCAAAAGTTATGATAAATATTCTGAAGTATGGGTAGGGAAGTATAGGTACGAATTTGCTCAACGGTGGCTTTGTTTGAGTCATCAAGTGCATTTTAAACTAATATCATATCATAAATCATAGTTAAATTATGTAAAATAATGATATAATTATGTATATCTAAAACGCAGTAAACAAAAGTATTAAAGAACGTATTAAATATATTATACAAAAATATATTAACCTTATTAACTGAATCTGAAGCACAATAGTTTTCCCATTTCTTCGATAGATGGTGGTGTTGTGAAAATGTAATGCAATTGTAATGTGGTTTTTTCCTGTAGATGAGTTTTCATATTTACTGCTAATCTTTATTATATTACTCGCTGCCCTACTGCGTGTTGACAAACTCAATTTATTCTTTACCGCCGAGTACTCTATGTGGTAAATCAAATTTTAAAAGAGCTATTAACAAATCGTTGGTTTTGGCGAGAGTCAAACTTTATTTTATGCTTACTGTGCAGGCACTGATTTATAAGTTCTCTTGCGTTTTATATAATGTATCAATCGCGTCAATTAATCTCTTTTATTTTTAGAATTGATGTTAGCAGCGCCATCTCTCTTTAAATATATACATATAATAAAAATGATGATAACATGTTGTGTCTCTTTCTGTACATTGTATAGGTATATATTTTGGTGGCTAAAATCATTATGGGGAACTGAAAATAATTAAATAAGAACATTTTATAATTTTTAGAATTGTCTGTATGTCTATTTGTCTGTTATTATATGAACGCATCACGTCTAAAGTAAACATCTTTTATTTTCAAAGAAATCGTTAAGAAAATCATAAAGCGTATCTTCGAGTTACATTTAATCTTTGTTTTATTAAAATTGGTTAATTCTATCGAAAGTAATGATTATTATTTTGAAATGTAGGTTCGAATTTGTTCAATGGCGCCATAAAATCTCAGAAATAGTAATAAAAAGATTTGTGTGTAAAAAAAACGTTCCATAATAATTAATATATTTATACTTAAAACACAAAAAGAGATTTAAAAAGGATGTTTTCTCACACAAAGGACGTAATAGATGGAGTTGTACAAATTACAAACTTTTCTGAATTGCTGTGTTGAGATTTTTCGCCGATGAATCGTATTGAGACTTACTGAAGAAATTTGTATACATCGAAGCCATACAACGGAATCCGACCAAAAATAAAAATTTTGCAACGAAATGTCGTGATATTGTATTTATAATATACGCAAAATCAGTACTGCCACTTTAGCGCTTTGGGAACTAGATTTAGCGCTTTTTTGGAATGTATAGCGCGCATTTCGAAATTTTAGCACCTAGCTTAATCCAGCGCTTTTTGGTGTATTTAGCACACATTTCAATATTTTAGCGACTAGCGGGTTATTAACTCTTTTATAGCAGCACTGTTAGTCCACATTACCGATAATAATAATAATGACCTTTATTATTTTTTCTCACAAATAGTACATTGCAGTTTATCTTTTTCAAACATATTTTTTCCACAAAACAAAGAGCATGGGAGACGAGTCCAAACTAGGATAACCTGTGCTATGGATCTCCTGGCTTCCCCTTTAGGATGATCAACTTGATTTTTTTACCGACGACTATAAGCGGGGAAATCCCCTTTATTAAAGTTTTTGTTCATGGTTTTGGCAACGCATTTATTTTGCTTTATTCAGTTTCGGTCAGTTGCTTAGAGCACAGCTAAGTTAAAAGTTACTTAGAAGTTATAACACAAAGAAACTGTGTAGCAACCGCAATCAGATGCTGACATCTGAAACTAAGTTGCGAAATACATTGCACTTTAAAACAACTAATGACATTTTTATTGTTTGTACTGTACTAACTACTGTTGACAGTAATTGCCATAATTATAAGTCGATGTCCTGCGAAGTATTGATACATCAAAAAAATATGTGTGATGCTGAAAATTATAACGTAGTCTCTACATAGTATACAACAAAGTCGCTTCCCGCCGTCTGCACATACATCTTTTAAACTTGTTACAAATTTTTATGTAACTTCCATCATTAGACAGAATGATCTAAAAGCAAGATTTATATGTATAATACATGCATATTATGTAATACATAATTCTTCTGTCCGTGTGTATGTGACTGGACTCCTTCTACACGGCTGGACCGCTTTTGATGAAACTTTGTGTGTGTGATTAAGTTGATTAGAGAATTATCACTATTGGACCCGGTAGGTGGCGTTGTTGTAGAGATCCAGAAATCAACCGTGCGAAGCCGGGGTGCATCGCTAGTATAGTAATATATTAGTACGTCTGTATTAATGTATTTATCATATGTATGATATATGTATAGAATAACTTCTATATATATATATATATATATATTCTAGTTTATTCGAACCTCTTAGCTTTTTTCCTCTACCCCCCATATGTTTGTCTCTGCTTAGCCTAATGGAGAATGCCTTAAGGCATTAAATCCACCATATGTACGATTTCTCTTTTGTGTATAAAAGTTTAAATAAATAAATAAAAATATTATGTAGCTATGCCCTCTAAGTAAGTTCCGCGAAGCAAAGATTTCGGTTAGACACAGACGTATTTAGACTGGTTGTAATTTTTAACCTTTTGCACTCTACTATAATCCCTATGGATTACTATTTAAAATGTTGCAGCACCGTTAAACGAACATGAACGTAGTTGTCTAATTTTACTGTTACCGCAAACGTTGTGAGGTTAACCAAGGGTTTAATTATTCGGCAAATAATAACGTTAACATTATAGAACCCATATATCTATCTAAGATTCGTTAATAACGCTAAAATTCGAGAAAATGTAGCAGTATATATTTATGTTCTCTAAAAGTACAGTGCAGTGGCTAGTCACTCGCTGTAAATTCACAGTACGTGCGCCATCCGAGTTCATTTTTTTTTTCTGAGAGTGTGTGCTGTTGGCCCTGCGACGTTTACAGCTTCATCGAAATAGGCTTACGAGCTGTTGAGTGCAAAGATTTTGCCGGCGGCAACTGCAGTTCGGAGGCACCCCGGTGCTGCAGTCTCCGCGACTGCAGTCCCGAGGCACCCCGGCCCCTGCTTTTCGGAGTGAGGCGTCTCTAGCTAGGGGGGGCTCGATGTGGTTCAAGGGCCCCTCAGAAGGAGGCTTCGGCTTGAACCACTATCGCAATGTGGGAGGGTGAGCGATCCGAGTTCAAAACCCACCGGGACCTATTAACCCTCCCACTAGATCTGGTTAGAGATGCAGAAAGTCAAGAAATGCAAGTGTCTCGGGACCGTGCTTTGTGGCATTCCCTTGAAGAGGCCTATTTATCAGCGGACTTGTGTGTGAATGGGCAGTAATGATGATGATGATAACAACCTTAGGTGTGATTGGCATTTGACATATTCTTCCTTACATATTTATTACATTAAGCCAGCACCACCACTCCTAACACCAGTAGTTAGTGGTGGGATTAGTGGCGACAGAGATAGATTACGGGTGATGGTATTGGGATAAAAATTTAAAAAAATATTATAGGGGGCTCCTCTACTAGAAACGTGTTTTTTTTGTATACATACACCTATCACTAATTTAAAAAAAAACTAGATACACAATCCCATGCAAAATGCAAAAGTTCTCTAAAAACTGTCGCCAATTGTTTTGACGTAATTCCAGCTGAAAAAAAATATACATTAATGTAAATTCAACTCTAAATGCATTACCTAAAGTTGCATTCACAAAGCTGCGTATAAATTAAAAGCTCACTCAAATTTCACATTCTATGTCACTGATTGTGTGTCTAGTTTTTTTGTTAGTGATCGATGTATCCTTAATATAATAAATTTCGCCAAAGTAACGGCCGATTCTATTAATTTTTTTTTTATAGGATAGGGTGACAAACGAGCACACAGTCCACCTGATGGTAAGCGGTTGGTGAAGCCCATAGACATCTACATCTATCCTCGTTTGCAAATCAAATGGCAGATGCGTTGCCAGCCGTGAGGACTAAGGTGGAATGCCTCTTTTCCAGTAAAAAGGGTCTCCGGTTCTCTACATTCACCATACGAAACACAGCAGCATTAAGCTGCTATTTAACGCTGGTATCCTTTGAGAGCGGTCGGTCCCTACCCGGTCAAGCCGACCCATTCGTGCTACAACCATAATATAACTGCAGCGTGGCTCTACCACGTGAAAATATTAATTTTAATTATGATTCTATTAATTATCTTTATTAAAGCCTACTGCCATTAGATTTTAGTTCGTAAGTCGTCACAGAGTAAAAACAACAAACTAGCCTTAACCACCCTTAGTTAAGGGGAATCAATCAAATGGAAACGCACCCCTAGAGCGCGTTCCGTGTTTTCCTGGTCGCCGCGTGTTCATGTGTCCGTTCACGCGACTGGATACCATGTCATATGGAAATATTGTTTGTATTCTATCTGTTGCAGGGGGAGGAGGGGGAGGGGGGATTCCAGCTGTGTGTGGAAATTATTAACAAGTATTTTTAACACGTACTTACAAGTATTTCAACCACGTTTTTATTAGCTTGAACTGTATGTGACTTGTTGATCTACATGTATCTTACAAGGTCACGGGTTCAAATTATGATGATGAATTTAGTTTTTGGAACGAAGTCCCTTAGCGCACGGTACGAATTTGACGAATGGGGCCTAGGCGAGAAAAAGTGTAAGATTTTTCCGTTACGACACCCTTTCTATAGTGCGAGCGAGATGGAATAATATCCATCTCATTCGCACTTTTTCTTATCTTGCCATGAAAGAAATATTATTTTAAATGACGCTTCATTTTAATAGACGCTAGTAATTCATTTATTTGTATTTGTTAATCAATAATATGATACGTTTATATATAAAAATAAATAAAATTGAAGTGTCTGTTTGTAATGTTAAAATAACAGCTTTTCACTAAATGCATAAAAGAAAGTATATACGCTACTAATAATTAAAAAAATTGTCTGTCTGTCTGTCTGGCAGTCTGTTTGTTCCAGCTAATCTCCGAAATTGCTGGATCGATTTTGACGGGACTTTCACTGACAGATAGCTGATGTTATAAGGAGTAATTTAGGATACTTTAATTTTAGAAATAGAATTAGTGTTCCGCGCAATAAATTAAAACCCATGAAATCGTAGTAAATTACACGCGGGCGAAGTCGCGAGGGAGAGCTAGTTAATAATAATATACTACGAAAGGAACTTTTTTCCAACCGAGTGTTCCACGACACTCGCACATGTTTTAATTAAAATTTTTCTTTTTATTAACAGTTTTTTCCGAATAACAGCTTCAAATTTTTTTTGTGCGGCCCATATTTCAAAAAGTATCACTATTAAAATATAAAGATAATCATGAATTAAGGTAATTAGATTACGTAGACATTTTCCTTTAATGCTGGCTGTGGCCATATTACGGTTGTAGCACGAATGGGTCGGCTCGACCGGGGAGGACGATATGCTCTCACAGAATAACATGACTCTAGTACATAAACGTGGAATGGCTCTACACAGTCTCTAATTAAACTGGCTCTCTACTTTTCGGACAAAAACACATCAGTGCAGGTACTGTGGGGTGATGGCAAGAATAGATAAGATGTTAGCATTAGATTTGATAAATAAGAGCAGCTGGTCACTTGAAAGAGAAGGCCAAATTGGTTTCTAAAAAGCTTGGCGTGCTCAGCAGAGCGGGACAGTATTTCACGCCGGCACACCGTCTTTTTTTATAGGATTAGGGTGACAAACGAGCACACAGTCCACCTGATGGTAAGTGGTTGCTGTGACTCATAGACATCTACATCTATCCTCAATAAAGACTCAAGATGCAGACGCGTTGTCACCCGTGAGGACTAAGATGGAATGCCTCATTGCCAGTAAAAAGGGTCGCCGGTTCTCTACACTCACCATACGAAACACAGCAGTGTTAAGCTGATATTTTACAATGGTCTTCTGTGAGATCGTGGTCCTTCGCCGGTAGTGCTGACCCATTCGTGCTACAACTATACTACTAATATAGCTTCAGCGTGGCTCTACCACGTACAAAAAAGCTTGGCGTGCTCAGCAGAGCGGGACAGTATTTCATGCCGGCACAACGCCTGCAACTTTACAAGGCGCAGGTTCGGCCTCACCTGGAATACTGTTCCCATCTCTGGGCAGGGGCTTCCAGCTCTTTATATTTTATCGCATCTAGCGCAAAGCGGTTCGAATCGTCGGTGACCGAGCTTTATATCGCATCTACTCTCTGAGTGCTCTGAGAAATTGTTTGAACTGATTCCAGCCGCAAGTGCTACCTAATAGCATGGACCATCAGGTGAACTGTGTGCTCGTTTGTCACCCTTAATCTATAATAATTATAACTTTTAACAAAAAGTAAAAACCGACATCAAATTGCTAAAAAAGAAGTTATTTATTTGCTACTCTTAGGGATGGAATTTTTTCTCCAAATTTAAATGAAATCATTCCTGAAATATAACCTATTTAATAAAAAAAGAATAATTAAAATCGGTTCACAATCTGCGAAGATATCGCTGAAACATACACTAGGATTAAGAACCTCCTCCATTTTGAAGTAGGTTAAAAATATCAGTCGTTCCGGCTTTGAGAAACAAATGTATTGATCGCTTTCTACTAATATCAAAATTCTCCAGATCTCAGTAACAGCTTATAGCTCAAAATGGCATGGCGCGTGTAAATATTCAAATTATACCAAACGAGAAAAATATTAAATAGCCCATTCGCAACGGTCCAACATCAAAAGATCACAATGCAAATATGTATGGAATAATATTTTTGAATGGTTCCATTTATTTCTTTGTAGCCACTCATGATTTACATATACAAATAAATTCGCAATCAAGTTCAAAGAATGAACACATTGTGTTGATCTGTACTCGCCACAGGCCGAGGATCTTTTAATTAAGTACATACAGTTACATAAAAAATATATCCATGTCAGTGATGAGCCGAATGTGGTTTGAATCGGATAAGAAATTTGACCGAACATTCGGTAAACATCCAAAATTCGGCCGAACTTTGGTTTATTTTTGCCGCGAGTTTTGACGGTAAATTTTAAATACCAGTAGATAAAAATCAGACTTAATTGAACCTGTCTTTTTAACACTCGGTATTTAAAACAACCTTTAATAATTAGTTAATGTTTTACTCAATGTTACATACAAAGTTCTTACATACAAATTAAAAAGTGATTTCTTTGGAAATTAAAGTTATTTTTTTTATAGGACAAAGGTGACAAACACAGTCCACTTGATGGTAAGTGGTGTGGCTTATAGACTTCTACATCTATCTTCGATTATGAATCAAAATGCAGATGCGTTTTTACCCGTGACGTGAGGACTGAGATGGAATGCCTCGTTTCCAGTAAAAAGGGTCTCCGGTTCTCTACACTTATTATAAAAAACACGGCAGCGTTAAGCTGCTATTTCACGCTGGTATTCTGTGAGAGCGTGGTGCTTCCCCGGTCGAGCCGACCCATTCGTGTTACAACTGTACAATAATACAGCTGCAGCATGCCTCTACCACGTAAAAAAAGTTATATGTATAAAAGTATAAGTTATAATAAGTTACTGAAGTTTGTTAGAAGAATTGTAACTTTATTTAATTTTAGTTTTAAGCTAATGTCTATTTCTTACTAAACAAATTTGATTCATAAGACTTCTTAGTTAAGAAGAGCTAATTTAATTTGATTTTCTATTACATTACAAATTTAAATTTAAATGTAACGAACTAGCAAAATTATAATATGAATAATTATTAATTAACAAATAAATGACCACGATTATAGAATATATAAGGGACTTATATAATTTTACATTAGCTGGTACCAGGCGTGTTGCTGCCTCAGAAGAAATAATTGTCGAAATATTTTTAAAAAAAAACTTGCGTTTAGCTCCTGTACTCCTGTAGTCCCCTTAACGATGAAAATGCGGACGCGTTGTCACCCCTGAAAACTAAGATGGAGTACCTCGTTTCCAGTAAAATATTAATGCTATTAAAAAGGTATAAATTTTAAAATTTTACACTCCCGCAATCCTGCTTGCATACCCACAGATATGTTTTCCATATATAATGAGACTACACACATAAATTTCATAACTTATGGCATTTTATTACCTTCATACGTCAACATATTAAACTAATATGAGTATGAGATGAGATTAAACATTAAAATAAGATTGTAATACGTGCGAAGTATCAAGATTAAAACTTTAAGAGCTTCGGGCGCTTTGTCAAAGTACCACCAAACAGTTAAGTAGGTTAATGCCCAAAGTTAGTGTAAACACGGGGATTACCCGGCCAAAGACTAATCATTCAATTAAAACTTAAACGGATCTTGGATTTCGTCTATGATAAAGGTTCTAAGATAATTTGACATGTCAGTATATTTATTCTTTGAAAGATAAAAGTAAGCGATATTATTTTTAACTGACTTCAAAAAGGAGGAGGTTCTCAATTCAAGTGTTTTCTGCCGACTTCCAAAAAGGAGACGGTATTCAATTTGACTGTATATTTTATTATGTGTGTTACAATATATGTACAAACAGACAATTCAATTTTATTTACTTGTATAAATGGTATTAGCACATGCCATACGATCAATTTCTAAAGGCCTTATAACTGAAACGATTTCAGCGAGTTTCAGTAATAATTCAGTAAGAAGATTATTATATCATCGAGTCATATAAATATTTCAAATGTTTGTTTTATAAAAAGAAAAAAAAATACGCTCTCACAGAATACCAGCGTGAAATAGCAGCTTAATGCAGCTGTGTTTCGTATGGTGAGTGTAGAGAACTGGAGACCCTTTTTACTGGACACGAGGCATTTCATTTTAATGTAGTACGCATCTGTATTTGAATTCTAAATCGAGGATTTTTTTAGAAGAGGAGGCAAACGAGCATGTGGCTCACCTGATGGTAAGTGACTACCGCCGCCCATGAACAACTGCAACACCAGGGGAATTGCAGATGCGTTGCCGGTCTGTTAGAAAGGTGTAAGCTCTTTTCTTGAAGGTCCCTAAGTCGTATCGGTCGGGAAAAATCGCCGGAGGTAAACAATTCCACAGAGAAGTTGTACTAGGAAGAAAACTCCTAGTAAAACGTACAGTCGTGGACCGCCAAGCATCCAGATGGTGAGGATGGTATCGTAAATTTTGACGCGATGTGCGTTCGTGAAATTTGGCGGCTGGAATTAATCTGAACAATTCTTCAAAGCACTCACCGTGGTAGATTCGATAGAAAATGCAAAGGGATGCAACATCCCTACGTAGTGTCAGTGTATCGAGCCGATCAGAAAGAACTCGGTCATCGACGATTCGAACCGCTTTGCGCTGGATGCGGTCAAATGGAAGGAGCTGACACTGGGGTGCCTGGCTCAGAGATGAGAACAGTATTCCATGTGAAGCCGAAATTTGCAAGCGATGTGCCGGCATGAGATACTGCCAAGCTCTGTTTAGCACACCAAGCTAGCAAGCACGACGGGGGATATATGTCTACTCGTTATGTCAAACGGGGATATACTTCTTCCCGTTTGACATAACAAGATAATTTTATCTCTTGTCAGTGGATATAATCGGGGATATAATTTTTGTCCCCTGCCCATGCTAGCCGGGCAGTGCTGTCATCTGCATAGCAATGAATGTCACCAGTTTGCAAGATATCATTGATATGCAGGAGAAACAGCGTTAGTGATAGCAAGCAGCCTTGTGGAACACCAGCGTTGATAGGCTTGAAATCAGAGCATGAACCGTCTACAACGACCTTGATGCTCCGATCAGCAAGGAAACTGGTGATCCATTTGCACAATTTCTCGGAAAGCCCATAGGCAGGAAGCTTCGAAAGAAGCGCTTTGTGCCAGACCCGATCGAAGGCCTTCACTATGTCCAAACTAACGGCCAAATGCGGGAGGCATTGGCCGTTAGTTTGGACATACCTTGGACTCTACTGCCTTCGCCGATCTATGAGTCAAGTAGACCAGAAAATCACCAGCTGATCTACCCCGAAGAAAACCGTATTAGCGGTCACTAATCAGCTGATGATCCTCAAGGTACCTCATGAGCTGGCAGTTTATAATGGATTCTATTATTTTGGAGAACAAGGAGGTGATGGCGATAGGCCTGTAGTTGGACGGGTCTGAGCGGTCGCCTTTTTTAGGGATCGGGTGGACAAAAGCTGTCTTCCATGAGTTCGGGACTACGCCTTGGGAGTAGGAGTACCGGAAAAGACGCGTTAGGACCGGTGCCAACTCCGGAGCACACGTCCTCAGCACAATTGGGGGGATTCCGTCAGGCCCACTCGACTTTTGGATGTCCAGGGAGAGAAGTGCTTTGCGAACCGAGCGCTGTGTAAACCGTACATCCGGCATGGAGCACTCACACCGCGGGATGGTCAGCGGTGTGTTCCCCCGTCATCTAGAGTCGAGTTGGACGCAAAGAGAGAGCTTAAAAGATCGGCTTTCTCCTTAGCAGCATGGGCCAGTGAGTCATTCTCTCTGTGCAGAGATGGAAGAGATGGCCGACAGAAGTTCTCTTGGATAGCCTTGGTGAGAGGCCATAATGCACGAACTAGCTTTTCGCCAATCCTGCCGATATGCTCAGACCTTGCCTTGGCATTGACGCTTTTAAAGGACCTGGAGGCGGAATCATACTTCTTTTTAAGAGCGCTGGTGTTGACATCCCGAGACGTTGATGCGTCAGGCCAGGCCCGGTAGCACTGTTGCTTATAGCGTGATCCTATTTTACTGGAGCGACCAAACCATGGCTGGGATCTGCCTCCGATGGGTACCACAGAGGATGGAATAAAAAATGCCATACCCTGAAGTACCACATCAGCAATAGAATCGGCAACAACGCTGGGATATTCCGGCGAGAAGCAAACCCGCCCCCAAGGGTAGGATGCAAAAAATGACATCATCCCGTTCCAATCAGCTGACCTATAGTGCCAAACACGACGGCAAGCTGCAGATCGCAACAGCAATGGGAGCGTGAGTGGCACCGTACTCCGGAATAGACAATGGTTCGAAGAGCCCAGAGGGGCATCGACGGAGACCTGATATCCGTCCGGATGAGAGGTGAGCAGAAGGTCCAACAGGGAAGGTACATGATCCTCCACATCTGGGATCAGCGCAGGCGAAGTAACCAGTTGTGTTAGACAATATGCCAAGGCAAAGTTATAGACAGATCTACCCGCATGATCGGTTAAACTGGAACCAAGCCATTCAGCGTGGTGGTCGTTAAAATCACCGAGTATCACGATCTCTGCGGATGGGACCTGTTGTAGCACGGAGTCTGCAGCCATTTGGATGTGGTCGATGAGTCGGTCTGTGTTGGCATTACCGCTATGGGACCTATAGAGGCACCTGTAGACGCGGGGATGGTCGTCGCTGTCTACGCGCAGCCAACGCAAACTCCAGCCTGGGGCAGAAAGGAGTGTTCTAATTTGTACCCCGGGCAGGAGAGATATGAAGTATCAGCCGGAGAGGACACCTGCGTCTCGGTTAAAAAGAGAAAGATCGGCTTCGCCGTCTCTAGATTTTTTTAAAATTTATTAAACATAATTAAGTTACATTATCCAGTACTATACTAGCGGTATATATGCTAGGGCTTATCTACGCTAGAGAGTCGTCTTATAGAAACAGAGATGTATTAATATTAAATCACAATATTCTAGTATGAAGTACTTATTACATTAAGTATGGTTGATTTAACAAATATGATTTAAGTTTACTTTTAAACAGTTTTGATTTACCGTATGTGTTTTGTACTTCTAGTTGCTAGGCATTAATAAAACTAGGTACAAGGTGGGTCAATTTTCTTGCTCCAAAGAAATTTTTAGTTTTCGGAAGTACATACATGTTGGATTTATAAGCTATATTTCGTAGATTTACAGGTTGTTTTTTAAGAACTAGGTATTCTGAATTATTTACTTGAGTCGGTATATTAAATTTAACTTTATCGAAAATGGTCGTGGTACCACCCTGGATCGAGCCGGCTTATCCGTGCGACAGCAAAAGCTGCCGCGTGGCTCTACCACTGTTATATAGAGTATATATGTTTGTGATCAGTATCCACTGAAGATAAACATCGTGAAGGCCGCTCATTGACATCTCACTCTTAATATAAACAAAGCCCGGTTTACAAGTACTTACAATGGAAACAAGGTATTGCATTTAAAAAAAAAGCTTTTACAAAAATTTACTTCGCAAATATCCGCGTTATATAATAACGCGGATATTTGCGAAGTAAATTTTTGTAAAAGCTTTTATATAATGGATTTCCGCAAAGTAACGCCTGATTCTATTAATTATATTGCATTTTAGTCCTAAGGGGTGACAACGCATTTACATTTATGATTCTCAATTGAGTATATACTATATATATATATATATATATATATATATATATATATATATATATGTATATACTACATGTTCTAACCATAAGGTGGACTATGTGTTCGTTTCTCACCCTTATCTTGTGAAAAAGGTGATTATTGATTCCCGTCAAATAGGTTTCGTTTGTTTAGTAGTTTAGATACATTGAAGATGAGTCCAAACAAGAGTACGTTTAACCGGACAGCATGTTATGTGGATAAGTATATGGGTGCGCTAGATCGTGCCAAATGGAAGTCTACCTCCACATCTGGCATTATACCTATATTTATGTATTGCACGCCTCATAACGCGAAGCGTTATTAGGTAACGTATTACTCTCGACACGTCAAGGTCAAGCAATTTTGTAGTCTTAAAATACTCTATCATAACCATATTGCCCTTATACGATAATATGAGAGTTTACAGTGGTAGAGCCACGCGGCAGCTTTTGCTGTCGCACGGATAGGCCGGCTCGAACCGGGGTGGTATCACGACCTCACAGAAAACCAGCGTGAAGTAGAGGTTTACCTCTGCGTTTCGCTTGGTGAGTGCAGGTGGCCGGAGACCCTTTTTACTGGAAATGAGGCATTCCATCTTAGTCCTCACGGGTGACAACGCATCTACATTTTGATTTGTAACAGAGGATAGATGTAGATGTCTATGGGCCGCAGCAACCCCTTACCATCAGGTGGACTGTGTGCTCATTTGTCACCCTTGTACTATAAAAAAAATATGAATAGCCGTATATCAAGAAAATACTCTAATTAATTCATCTCATATTTTCTAAAAAATCATCTTATATTGCTATTTAGATAAAAAAAAAACGGTTTGAAAGAAATACGCGGATGACCGGATGTTGATTTTGTATGTGGTCACGATAATTCCCGAAAAATTGACGTATCTATTTTTTTATTAGCAGAATTACATCAACTGGTTCCCTATTTCATATGAATCGTACGCGTCGTTTGTTAATAAAATGATTTTCAAGTTTTATAAGTTTTATTGCTATTAAAAATTTAAAGGCGATTTGATTTTTTTCTTTAGCTCTTGATAAACAAAGGACAAATGTACCATACAGCCTAAATCGATTTTATACTTTGTGTAATCGATTTATTTAGATAATTTATTTTTTTCATCAAAACTAAATTAAACGTTCATGAGGCGCGCTCTTTTGGATTTTCCAGACAATTTAATGGTATTAGTGCTATGTAAAAAATATATTCTGAATTTTCTCCTCGTGTAAATAGCCTGAGAGTTTAATCAGTCGGTTAATTGGACTGTTAGTTGAGCGCCGCCATTTAACTAAATGCCTTGCAGTCGAGTTACAATGAGGGGAATAACATTTAACGTTATAGCTTCCCGAAAGTCAGCCCTTTTGAACGACTGAGTCGAGAGACGCTAAGTCGTTTCAATTTAGTTCCTCTTTCCGCCATTGCGGCGCTAATAGTCATTTCACAATTTGGCACAGCTTTTATTTTTCTTTTATTTATTTAGAAAACGTTATTCCCACACTTGGATTTGCTTCAGTATCGTAAAGCATAGAATAGAATAGAATAGAACAGAATAGAATAGAATAGAATAGAATAGAATAGAATAGAGTAGTAATTCTATTCTATTCTATTCTATTCTTGGATTTTCTTCAGTATCGTAAAGCAGTTTACATACAAACATTTCACAAGGACATACATCCAGACGTGGAATTATTTGTAGACGAGACAAATAGTCATACAGCAGCTGTGTTATCTGGTTGTAGGACGAATGGATTGACTCGACCGGGGAAGGAAGATGCTCTCACAGAATACCAGCATAAAATAGCAGCTCAATGCTGCCGTGTTTCGTACGGTGAGTGTTGAGAACCTGATACCTTTTCTACTAAAAACGAGGCATTCCATCTTAGTCTTCAAGGGCGACAACGCATCTGCATTTTGTCTCGTGGATAGATGTAGATGTCTATGGGTCAGAGCATCCACTTACGATCAGGTGGACTGTGTGCTCGCTTGTCACGCTTGTTCTATTAACAAAATCACTACGCCCGCTCTCGGGAAGCCATCTCCAGTTGTGTGCATATATTGTATCCTAGTCTAATGCATAATCGGCAAGTAATATTACATTAGACGACGATACACGACGAAAACTGACCTTCTACTACTTTCAATGATAATTATAACTTTTAATAAAAAGTAAAAATTGAATTCAAATTGCTAAATAAGAAATTATTTATTTGCTACCCATAGGAGTGTAATTTTATCTCCAAATTAACCTCATTAATTTATCTCCAAATTATATATTCTATCTATAAATTATATATATATTCTTTACGTATATATATATATGTATGCTACTTATGCACTTGAAATAGTAGTATATATATATATATATATATATCTATATACGTAAAGAATACTGAAATCCAACGATTTTCTATCCTTTGCTGGTATTTCCCTCTTAAATTAAATATAAGCGTAACATAGGTTGTATATATATAAGGTTCATGAGGGTAATATGGTCACCTTAATCTTTGCCGGCCTATAAAACCAAAACTAGGAGGAGAACAGAGAAAAATACACAATGTCGTATACTATAACTAGCTAAATATAGAAAAAAATAACAAACAAGCCTTGGCAATAATTAGCAACACTTCGAAAAATCAACTTAAAGAAACTAACTATAGTACGTGAGGGTATTATGGTCATCCGGTTAATGGTTATGCATGCTGTTATGTAAGGTGAAGTGGCAATGGGCCGGCCATATAGCTCGAAGAACCGACAACCGATGGGGAAAAAAGGTTCTCGAGTGGCAGCCTCGTACCGGCAGGTGAAGTGTTGGGCGTCCCCCGACTAGATGGAGTGACGACCTGGTAAGACATGCAGGAAGCCGATGGATACAGGTGAGTCAGGACCGTGCTTTGTGGCATTCTTTGGGGGAGGCCTATGTTCAGCAGTGGACTTGTGAAGGGCTGTAATGATGAATGATAATGATGAAGGGTGACAAATGAGCACACAGTCCACCTGCTGGTAAGCGGATGCTGTGGCCCATAGACATCTACATCTATCCACGTTTGAAGAGGATGGGTCGTCGGAACGTCCACGTTGGAAGAGGCAGGGTTTCAGTAATTGCATGATGAGCAGATTTGTCATATCAAATACAAGCTAAAGATACATCGATGTATCGATATTTTTTCAACAAGCCTACTCTGCAAATGTGGCTGGTTATTGCAAAACAACATTGTATATTTTAGTATCAAAGGAGAAGGTGTGCGGATGGTTAAGCTATAATAATTTAATATAAACTTTAGCTTGTGCGTGACAAGTGTTAGAAACGACATGGAAACATACGGCGTCATTTTGCGTCATGACCCGCATAAAGTAGTGATATTATTAAGTTTCATCATTATTACAGCCCTTCACAAGTCCACAGCTGAACATATGCTTCCTCCAAGGATTGCTACAAAGCAAGGTCCCAAGCCACCTGCATCCATTGACTTCTTGCATGTCTTACCAGGTCGTCACTCCATCTAGTGGGGGGACGCCATACACTTCGCCTGCCGGTACGAGGCTACCACTCGAGAACTTGTCTTCCCCATCGGTTGTCGGTTCTTCGAGCTATATGGCCGGCCCATTGCCACTTCAGCTTACTAATCCGTTTGGTTATGTCAGTTACTCTGGTTCTACTGCGAATATCCTCGTTTTTAAGTCTATCACGCAAAGAAACCCTGAGCATAGCCCACTCTTCAGCTCGCTGAGCAACTTTGAGCTTACACATACGGCCAGCAGTGAAGGACCACGTCTCAGATCCATAGGTCATCACTGGCAACACGCACTGGTTGAACAATCTTGTTTTGAGGTTTCGAGGTATGCCTGATGAGAAAATGTGCCGTAGTCTCCCAAATGCTGTCCATTTGAGTTGAAACCGTCGATTGCTCGTAGTATCGGATTATTAAGTTTATAAAATTAAAATAACAATTATAGAACGTAAAATTTTGTAATGTAATACTTATGCACTTGAAATTGAAGCGTTGAGAACGGCTATTATATATATATATATATATATATATATATATATATATATATATATATATATATATATCTACATAAAGGCACAGGCTTCCTCTAATTTCTGAGAGGGTTTTAGGGCAAGTAAAAGCTAAATATTTTTCTTATTTCTCAGACATGCAGGTTTTCTCACGATATCTTCCTTTACCGATGAGCACGTGGTAAATCAGGATTAAAAATTGCAATTAACAAATTTCAATGGTGCCAGCGGGGTTTGAACCCAGGTTGCTCGCCTATTGTGTAATTTATACCGAGCGGTAATGAGCTATCACGGTTAATCTATATGTTGAATATAAAATACATAATATATTATAAAAAAAATTTAATAAATATTTGATGTTGTTCATTATTATTATCATTATTTCTATGTGTTTTTAGTATTATTGTTAGATTGTCGGCGGCCAGACGTCTCGTACTCTTAACCTGGTGATATTTTATCTGGAATAAATACGAGACTTAACTACGGACCTAAACAGAATTCTCCGTATAATAGTGATTTAAGAGTATGCACTACCCAACAATATCGTCACCTGGACGACGCGCTGGGAATGAAACCATGTAAATATAAACGAGTTACAATCGCAGCAGACAGTAACCATATTTAGAGCCGTGTGTTTTCACTTATTTAACAGTTTACGTTTGATTTACGAGGAGCCAAAGCGTGCGTATCGACTTAAGTAAATATTAAGACCGCTATAGGATTTATAAGAGCGGGTTTATAATGAAACATACATTTCTATTTTTTTACTCGCTTCAAAAAAGGTGGAGGAACACAATTCAACTGATTTTTTATGTGTGTTAGAACTTTTTACTGGGTGAACCAATTTCAACCAATTGAAGTCAGTGGTACAAAATTTTGAATTTTATCACTCGTTTGTTATATAACTTTTGTTTTATTACCCATAGAAGGCTTTACAGTGAGATATTTGTTATAGATAATTAAGATAGGACTTAGCGGTCAGCAACCGCGGCGTCTACTTCATTTGAGGATGCCTCGTGTAGAGGCGAAACACGTGTCGCGTTATCAACGTTGGTGTGTCCTACACTAGGAATCCTTATCCTATAAAAAAAAAGGAAGTGTAGTGGTGGTGGGATTAGTGGTGACGGGGATAGCGCACGCGGTTGTGGGAGGTCGGGGGCTGTTACGAGGATATTAGGTAATTAGTTTTTGGCATATTTAATTTGTTATAGACGCCTCGTTTGTCAGGTGGGTAGGCAAACGATTTTTTTATTATAAGGTTTTATCAGAAAGACGCTGCTGCCCTTTGCCTGTTCTATTTCCGTCTCTTCCCTCTTACTATACTATTGGAATGATATGGAATAGTGGATTCTCTTTCGGTAACACTCACGTACGTCAACACGTACGTCTATTTCTCGCAAATAAATGCATTTTTTTAGGGTTCCGTACCTAAACGGTAACCAACGAGACCCTATTATTAAGCCTTCGCTGTCCGTCCGTCTGTCCGTCTGTCTGTCAGCAGCTCTTGATCAGTAATAGGTAGATAGGTAGGTATTAGTGGTAGAGCCATGCTGCAGCTATGTTATGGTTGTAGCACGAATGGGTCGCCTCGACAGGTCTGTTAAGCTGGAATGGTCATTTGGGCAAAATCACTTAAATTTTTGCTAAATATTTAGTGCTCATTTAGTGCTAATTTAGTGCTGCAAATTTAAATTTCACGCCAAAATAGCTTGATACAAAATGAGAAAACTGCCAGCTTTTAATTAAGCTAGCAGTGTTCTACCTATTAAAACGATAACCGCTTAATACAGCACCAAATAGAAGCATCAATAATTTAGTGCTCATTTAGTGCTGTCGATGTACGTAAAAACAAATATTGGGAAAATATATTTTTTTTAATATCATAAATTCTGCTACTTTGACATCTTTAGCAGAGTATATAATGAACAAATTGATATCCAAGTGGATTATCACCTAAATGATATGAGTTAATAATTTAGTGCTCATTTAGTGCTGCGGATATACGCAGAAACAAAACGGGAATATATATATATATTTTTTTTATTCCATAAACTCTGCTACTTTGACATCTTTAGCATAGTATGTAATGAAAAAATTGACATCAGAGTGGGCTATCACATAATGATATAAGATAATAAATTAGTGCTCATTTAGTGCTGTCGATATACGAAAAAGGATTTGGGAAATTTAGATGTCATTTTTTTTAGTACATACGCTGCTAAATATGCCAAGGTAGCAGTTTACGGTATTTAAAAAAATTATATCTCAAATCCTTTTTCATATATCGACAGCACTAGACGAGCACTAATTTATTATCTTATACCATTAGGTGATAATTCACGTCGATGTCAATTTTTTCATTACACACTCTGCTAAATATGCCAAGGTAGCTGTTACGGCCTACGGCTGCTCCCTTAAAGGGTCAAACCTTCAGGGGCCCATGAGCTGAAGACTTCCCGAGCAGACGTAGGTCGAGCCTCAATGTGGCCACGTGGAAATTCCTAATTACAATAAACCAGATAGGAGGACGTTAGAAGGACATAGTACTTACCATTATCCGAAGCTAACTTCGCACCAAGGCTTGGGCAGGCCGTGAGTGTGAGGGGTGAATGTGTGGGGCCTTGTCAAGCATAGGCGACCAGCCGCTGCCGAGTTCCAGGCTGCTCCAAAATGCTGCCACACTGCTTCAGACTGCTTCGGCGCCGGACCACAGTCACTTTCTTCTTTCGTCACGATGACAGTCAATTTACTCTATCGTACGATTAACTAACTTACAGAAGCCACTAACTATCGCTGGGTATAAGGTTAACGCACAAACGCACACGGAGTTTAAAGGTCACGGCCGTTTCGCGTAGCAACAGTTAGTTCTAGAATATCAGAGGCCGCACTAGCTAATATTGTCGAATGCACTTATACAGATTCTGAGTCGGACCCAATAAGTCCCGGGAAAGGCTATCCAAACAGGGAATGCGCGTTATAATTCCTAGACAGGATATTTACTAGACGCCCTAACTATTCCGCGGTTCCCGCACAAAATTAACAGCGTGCAGACATTAGCACATCTGGCAGACGACAGACTTTTCGCTCGCGACCCGCCCGCTCTTGCCACGCTCGGCCGAACTTCAAACCAGTTCGCACCGAGCCGAGTGCCCTCTGGCGTCGATTCTTGACATTAGCGTTTGGCGCGAACAGTAGCAGTTTACGGTATTTAAAAATAATAGTTTCTCAAATCCTTTTTCATATATCGACAGCATTAAACGAGCACTAATTTATTATCTTATATCATTAAGTGATAATTCACTTGGATATCATTGTTTCATCACATACTCTGCTAAAGATGTCAAAGTAGCAGATTACGGTATTTAAAAATAATAATTTATCAAATATTTTTTCGTAATTCGACAGCACTAAATGAGCACTAAATTATTATCTTATATAATTAGGTGATAGCCCACTCTGATGTCAATTTTTTCATTACATACTGTGCTAAAGACGTCAAAGTAGCAGAATTTATGATATTAAAAAATATATATATTTTCCCAATATTTGTTTTTGCGTATATCGACAGCACTAAATGAGCACTAAATTATTGATGCTTCTATTTGGTGCTGTATTAAGCGGTTATCGTTTTAATAGGTAAAACACTGCTAGCTTAATTAAAAGCTAGCAGTTTTCTAATTTTTGATCAAGCTATTTTGGCGTGAAATTTAAATTTGCAGCACTAAATTAGCACTAAATGAGCACTAAATATTTAGCAAAAATTTAAGTGATTTTGCTCAAATGACCATTCCAGCTTAACAGACCTCGCCTCGACCGGGGAAGCACCACGCTCTCATAGAATACCAGCGTAAAATAGCAGCTTAACGCTGCTGTGTTTCGTATGGTGAGTGTAGAGAACCGAAGACCCTTTTTACTGGAAACGAGACATTCCATCTTAGTCATCACGGGTGACAACGCATCTGCATTTTGATTCGTAATCGAGGATAGATGTAGATGTCTATGCGCCACAGCAACCACTTACCATCAGGTGGACTGTGTGCTCGTTTGTTTTATACCATAAAAAAAGATAGTGTAAATGTGTGTTTCTGTTGGCGCTATAACAACAAATAATAAAAATTAAAATTAAATAAAACTTAAAGAGGGATCCTCTACTAGAAACGTGTATTACGATGGTACAGAACCCTTTATGTGCGGCTCCGACTTGCACTTCTCCGGTATTTCTTTTTTTCTTCCTTTTTTTCTTTCTTCAAACACATCATGACTACGTGTCCGTGTTACGGAGTAATGACATGACCTAACGTCAAATGATTATATTGGTCTCGTGAGACAATTGACATTTTGTTGTGGTTATTGTATTATATAGATAGATTTATGGAATGACACGCATTCTCAACAACCGTGATATATAAAACAAATAGGCGGTAAGTTTTTACTGGCATACATGCATAGTAAGCTGAAGTGGCAATGGGCCGGCCATATAGCTCGAAGAACCGACAACCGATGGGAAAAAAAGGTTCTCGAGTGGCGGCCTCGTACCGGCGGACGAAGTGTAGGGCACCCCCCACTAGATGGAGTGACGACCTTGTAAGACATGCAGGAAGTCGATGGATGCAGGTGGCTCAGAACCGTGTTTTGTGGCATTCCTTGGGGGAGGCCTATGTTCAGCAGTGAATTTGTGAAGGGCTGTGATGATGATTTTTTTTATAGGAGAGGGGGCAAACGAGCAAGTGACTACCGCCGCCCATGAACAACCGCAACACCAGGGGAATTGCAGATGCGTTGCCAGCCTTTTAAAAAGGAGTAGGCTCTTTTCTTGAAGGTCCCTAAAGGTATCGGTCCGGAAAAATTGCTGGTGGTAAACTATTCCACAAGGAAGTTGTGCGAGGAAGAAAACATCTTCTAAATCGCACAGTGGTGGAGCGCCAATCATCCAGATGATACATTAGTGTCCACGCCATGAGTCGATCCATCGCAAGTGTACATTTGTGAAAATATTCGAGAGTGAGAGATTCACGGAGAGTGGCCAATGTTTATTGTGTTAGGAGTAAAGCTATCTATATATATTGGAGTAGGTTGGTAACTTCAATAACGTGGTTCAGATTTCGTTTCGTTTCGTTTATGATGACAGCGTTATCACAGGTCTTATTGTTGATTTTCTTGCCTCTTAGAGTTATGTTTGTCCCCGTTATCCTGATATTGCAACGTAGACTTACTCATCTTACACTGAACACAAGATAAAATGCCCTTTTAACCGACTTCAAAAACGAGGACAGACATAATAATAATAATAATAAATATCTTTATTTGACACTTCTATTTTATACAACATCATTGAGCCCTGACTCCTAAACTAGGATACCCTGTATTTCAGGAGTCAGTTCCTTTCTATTCAGTAACACTTTGTGTCGATAATACATTAGGAAATGTTGATATATTATTTAATACTCAGTTTAACACTATATACGTGTGTGTGTGTGTGTGTGTGTGTGTGTGTGTGTGTGTTAGTGAGTGAGTAGTGTGATTGTTGCACTGCACATAAAGTTATTCGTATGGAGCTATTAAGTTTTCGCATTGATCGTAGTCATATTCGTTAAGCCAATTATACAACATACTTTTGAATGAATGATTTGAAGCCTTTCTGTTTTATTTAATATATTATATTCTTTTTTTATTAAATAGATTATACTTCAAGGGTGGTTCCATATAAATTTGAAGGGAAAATTACACCCCTAAGGGTAGCTAACTTATAAATAACTTCTTTTTTAGCAGCATGAAGTCGGTTTTTAATTTTTGTTAAATGTTATTATTATTAGCAGGAAAAATCGGCCAAGTGCGTTTCGAGCCACGCGCAATGTAGGTTTCTGTAGTTGCCCGTTAAAACTTAGATGATTAATGTCTATAACTATCCTACAAATTATAGCTTTGTAGGACCTAGAGCCTCTGAGTGAAACCGCGAACGGTCGAACGGACGGGCGGACTTGGCAAAACTATAAGCATTCCTTGTTGTTTTTTATAGGATACGGGTGACCAACGAGCACACAGTCCACCTAATGATAAGTGGAGGCTGTGGCCAATAGACATCTACATCTATCCTCCATTATGAATCAAAATGCAGATGCGTTGTCACCCGTGAAGACTAAGATGGAACGACTTGTATCTAGTGAAAGGGTTTCATTTTTTTTATAGGAGACGGGGTAAACGAGCATGCGGCTCACCTGATGGTAAGTGACTAGCGCCGCCCATGAACAACTGCAACACCAGGAAGAGAATTGCAAATGCGTTGCCGGCCTTTCCAAAAGGAGTACGCTCTTTTCTTGAAGGTCTCTCAGTCGTATCGGTCCGGAAAAATCGCTGATGGTAATCGATTCCACAAGGGAGTCGTGCGAAGAAGAAAACATCTTCTAAATCGCACAGTGGTGCACCGCCAATCATCCAGATGGTGTGGATGGTATCGGGAGTTCTGCCGCGATGTGCGTTCGTGAAATTTGGCGGCTGGGATTAATCCGAACAATTCCTAAGAACACTCCCCATGGTAGATGCGAAAGAAAATGCAAAGGGATGCAACATCTCTTCGCAGTGCCAATGAATCGAGCCGATCGGAAAGGGCTCGGTCGTCGACGATTCGAGCCGCTCTGCGCTGGATGCGGTCAAGTGGAAGGAGCTGGCACTGAGGAGCCCCTGCCCTGAGATGGGAACAGTATTCTATGTGAGGCCGAACCTGCGCCTTGTAAAGTTGCAGGCGGTGTGCCAGCATGAAATACTATCCCGCTCTGCTAAGCACGCCAAGCTTTTTATAGGCCAATTTGGCCTTCTCTTCCAAGTGACCACGAAACTGCACGTCACTCGATATGGCGACTCCGAGGATACCGATACTGGCTGAGGCAAGAAGGGGAGTGCCTTGAAACTGAGGAGATACGACAAAGGGGTTCTTTTTAGCGGTAAACGCGCAAACTTGTGTCTTCTGAGGATTAAACTGGACTAGATTTAGTCGCCCCCAGTCCGAGACTTTGTTCAGCAAAGACTCGACTTCAGACACAAGTTTGTTCCGGTACTCGGCGACGTTTTCCTGAGAAAATTGGCAAGAAAGAAATATTGGCACGGCCGGTGTATAGAGCATAGCAATGAATGTTACCAGTTAGCAACATATCATTGATATGCAGAAGAAACAGCGTTGGTGATAGCACACAGCCTTGTGGAACACCAGCGTTAATAGGCTTGTAGTCAGAACATGCACTGTCTACAACGACCTTGATGCTCCGATCTGTAAGGAAGCTGGTGATCCAATTTCACAATTTCTCGGGAAGCCCATAGGAAGGGAGCTTCGAAAGAAGCGCTTTGTGCCAAACCCGATCGAAGGCCTTCGCAATGTCAACGCCTCCCCCTTGTACTCTACTGCCTCCGCCTATCTATGGGTCAGGTAAACCAGAAGATCACCAGCTGATCGACCCCGACGAAAACCGTATTGGCAGTCACTAATCAGCTGGTGGCATCCTCAAGGTACCGGATGAGCTGGCAGTTAATAATGGATTCCATTATTTTGGAGAACAAGGAGGTGATCGCGATAGGCCTATAGCTGGATGGGTCAGAGCGGTCGCCTTTTTTAGGGATCGGGTGGACAAAAGCTGTCTTCCATGAATTCGGGACTACGCCTTGGAAGTAGGAGTACCGGAAAAGACGCGTTAGGGCCGGTGCCAACTCCGGAGCACACGTCCTCAGCACAATTGGGGGGATTCCGTCAGGCCCACTCGACTTCTGGATGTCCAGGGAGAGAAGTGCTTTGCAAACCGAGCGCTGTGATAAGGCCTACCCCGGGAACGTGGTTCTACCCCGATCGAGCCAACTCATTCGTGCTACAACCGCAATATAGCTGCAGCGTGGCTCTACCCGTAATGGCTGATGTTCTACATACATATACACCTGTCCTGTCATAATGCCTCTCACTCAGAGGGCAGAGACCGTGGACTTCCATTTGGCATGATCCTGACACTCTTTTCTCGCTTCCTCCACATCCATATACCTATGCATACACGCTCGTCAGTTAAGGGTACTCTTAATTTGGCCCATTTTCAATATTTTGCAAATTTGGTCGATAAACTTTCGCCTAGGGCGTACCTTCCCGACTCTGCCGTTCACCTCTGCAACATAAATTTGCTTTGTCACTCTTTCCTCATTCATTATTTCTACATGACCAAACCACCGAAGCATTCCTTTCTTAATCCTGGTCACAACATCATCTTGCAAACCATACTCTTTCCTTATCACACAATTTCTCACTCTGTCATTCAGATTCTGCCCTAACATACTCCTTAATGACCGCATTCCTACAGCATTTATTCTACTCTCCTGCTTCTTCTGCCAGACCCAACTTTCACTGACATAAATTAGGTACTAAATCAGCATTGTGAGTTGCCTATATATACGTGCCTTTTTGGAAACATTCCGACTTTCCACCATAGAATGTAGAGCCCCATTTACTCTATTTACTGCGTTCACTCGTCGTCCTATATCCTTGTCATATCTACCTTTTCCTAGCATCCTATCATATCTATCAACAGCCGATGTTTTACTTTTAAATAATTTGCTATTTTAGAAAAATAATTACTTTGTGCCCTGTGTGAGTGTATTTTGGGTACTGTGTGTATTTACTGATCAAGAAGTGTCAGTCTAAATATATCCACTACCGATATCATCCCGTGGGTGTCGGAAGAGGCGGCAGAGGGAAACAATCCAGCAGATGGGCAGCAGCGTCTTTCAGATCTGAGAACTTCTCTACACTCGCCATACGAAACCCAGAAGAATTGAGCTGCTAATTTACGTTGGTATTCTGTGAGTGTCATTCTGTAATATAATATACGCGTCGCTGCAGCGTGTGTCTACCACATTAAAAGTGTTGTTTCCATATCCAATCACTGCGACTAAGTTCGAAATTTAAAACCCAAACATAAACATAATCTCAAACTACCCTCAAGCTTGCGCTACATAACCGCTAAATTGCCCTTCTAATTGGTAAGTGCTACAACACATCGTCCTATAAACGATATATGCGAAGGGCTTCTAAGGGTCGTGTTTCATAACGATCATTTTAGATGAACGGCCTTGTAACCACCTCCTTTGAATAAATCTTGCGAGGGCGTTTTAATAAGGGATACTTCGGAATACAACGGGACGGGTTATTCCTTACTTATGATTCTGAGCCGTTTAAAGGAATGGTCATTGAAACACTGATAATAATTTCCACAAATTCTACAATATTATTAAGTCGAACCAAATGGGTTGAAATAGTATTTTATATTCTAATTAAATTGTATTATTTTTAAATATATTTTATACTAAGTATAATGGTGACAAGCGAGCACACAGATCACCTGATGGTAAGTGGTTGCTGTGACCCATTGACATCTAAATCTATCCTCGTTTGCGAATAAAATGCAGATGCGTTGTCACCCGTGAAGACTAAGACGGAATGCCTCATGTCCAGTAAATAGGGTCTCCGGTTCTCTACACTCACCATACGAAACACAGCTGCGTTAAGCTGCTTAATGCAGAGAATACCAGCGTGAAATATCAATTGAATGTTTCTCTATTTCGTACCGTTAGTGTAGAGAACCGGATACCCTTTTTACTGGAAACGAGGCATTCCATTTCAGTCATCAGTGGTGACAGCGCATCTTCATTTTGATTTTTAATCAAGGATTTATATAGATGTCTATGGTCCACAGCATTCACATACCATTAGGTGAAAGCTCGTTTATCACCCTTATTCTATAAAAAAAGATGGTCCAGTAAAAATCAATTCCATCATCATATCCACAACTGACGTAGTCCCAAAGGCCCTTTAAACCCATATCAACATGCTTGAAATACCCAAATTCACTACTGCACTTGTACGAAAGCTGACTGCTCACTAAAAACCTCTCGTCTCCACTGTAGGTCTAGTCGGAAGGTTTTCACACATCATTGTAGGTCTTTTCTTAACCTCTGGCGCAAAAAGAGGGGTGTTCTTAGTTTGACCGCTATGTGTGTCTGCTCGTCTGTCAATGGTGCCGTAGCTAGGTACGTGGTAGAGCCAAGCTGCAGCTATATGTACGTGGTAGAGCCAAGCTGCAGCTATATGTACGTGGTAGAGCCAAGCTGCAGCTATATGTACGTGGTAGAGCCTAGCTGCAGCTATATGTACGTGGTAGAGCCAAGCTGCAGCTATATGTACGTGGTAAAGCCAAGCTGCAGCTATATGTACGTGGTAGAGCCAAGCTGCAGCTATGTGTACGTGGTAGAGCCATGCTGCAGCTATATTAGTAGTGTAGTTGTGGCACAAATGGGTCGGCTCGATCGGGGAAGGACCACGCTCTCACAGAATACCAGCGTCAAATGGCAGCTTAACGCTGCTGTGTTTCGTATGGTGAGTGTAGAGAACCGGAGACCCTTTTTACTGAAAACGAGGCATTCCACATTAGTCCTGTTTAGTTGCAGCATGGCTCTACCACGTAGACTCCTACTAGTGAACAAATATTATTAAGTATACAAGTTTTTGTAGTTAGTCTTAAGGGAAGCTTAATGTGACAAAATTGTACAAAGGACATTAACTTAAAAACACATTACGTGTAACAATATCATTCAATCGTAAAATTCGTAATCATAACACACAAGTAATATAATAAAATAAACAACGTTCTATACAGAAAAATACATGTGTAAGTGTCGTGAAATACTCGGTTGGAACGAAGTTCCTCTCGTAGTATATTATAATTGATAAACGTATTATATTATTGATTAACAGATACAAATAAATGAGATACAAGCGTCTAATAAAATGAAGTGTCATTTAAAATAATATTTTTTCATGGCAAAATAAAAGAAAGTGCGAGGGAGATGGATATTATTCCATTTCAATCGCACTATGGAAAAGGTGTCGTAACGGAAAAATCTTAGTTTTTTCTCTTTCAATAACTAGTTACAAAACGGTTAGTAATATTGTTTGTAGCACGAATGGGTCGGTTCGATCTGGGAAGGACTCCGCCCTCAAAGAAAAACAGCGTCAAAAAGCCCCAGGGGTAACAAAGTTTCTGAATTTTGACTCTAAATCGAGGATTTAGAGATTGTAGATGTCTATTGGTGACAGCATCTTCTTTGTTACCTTATTCAATTTTTTTAAATAATTACTCCTAACTGCAGTATAAAGTTCAAGTTATACTATAATAATATTACTTGAACTTAGTTTTATTACGTTTCTCCAACTTTAGAGTAAGTTAGCTGCACTCTAAGCTCACCGGGCTTCAGTTAACAGTTAAGTTACCCTCAAGTAAATAGTGGATAGTTCTGACTGCCAGCTCAATGTTACAGTCAAATAAACCAACTTCAAAACTATAATCACAGCTTCTACGAACAGTTCCTGCTCAGTTTATGTACCTTATATAAATATATTCGATATGAAATAAAATTAAAAATTTATAGAATCAGGAGTTACTTTTCGGAGATCCATTAAATTAAAGTCCTTAATAATAATCAATTAGATAAGATGCGCGTGATAAAATAAAATGATGTGTCTTACCTAGTATGAAGAGCACCTCCCGCCCTCCCTCAATTGCGTGCACTATACCTGTCACAACTAATCCCAGCACCACTACAATAGGAAAGATACACCGCCGTCGATAATACGACACGTGTTTCGCCTCTACACGAATAATCCCACTAAAACGAAATGTATGAAATTCATAACTTCAAATGTCAAACAATTAAACACTAATGTAATTTTAAATGGGAAGAAACAGAGTCTTGTAGATACCACCATTTTTCTTGGAATCACACTAGACGCGAAGCTTCAATGGAGACCCCATATATCAAAACTAGCAAGCAGACTTAGATCTGCAGCATATGCTTTAAAAAAGATTAGAAGTCTTACCAGTTGAAACAGCTAGACTAGTTTACTTTAGCTATTTCCATAGCATAATGTCGTATGGTATTTTACTATGGGGACACGCAGCTGACACTGAAATTATATTTGTTTTACAGAAGAGGACCATAAGAGCAATTTATGATTTAAAGCCTAAAGAGTCGCTGCGACAAAAATTTAAGGAAATTAATAAATTAACTTTGGCCTCTCAATACATTTATGAAAATGTAATGTACGTACACAAAAATAAGTGATATTCATTCTGTAAATACTAGGAACAGCCACAAGCTAGTAGTACCAGTTACTCTACTCCATCGAGTCAGTAATTCATTATTGGGGCGATGTATACGCTTTTACAACAAAATTCTAGAAAATATACAAAATTAGACCTGCTTAAAGTTCAAAAGCTTTATTAAACAAAGTTTGTATAAAAAGGGTTATTATAATATTAAAGAATTTATGGATGATAATAACCCCTGGAAATGAGGTGATCGCTACCAAGCTATTTCTAATTTGTTGTGTTGTTAATTTGTGTAACATCATGATTGTAAGCTGTTATTTAAAAAAAAAAAGTCCCGCTGGGTTTCTTGCTGGTTCTTCCCAGGACAGAGGTTTTTTTCCGAACCAGTGGTAATTAAACAAAAGAGTGACTTTCAATAAGTATTATTTATAATCTATATTGAATAAGAAAGTTTCTGTTTATGTTTCTGTATCCTTGAGTGAAGCAGACTCTGCGGTGGTCGACCTCTAACGCTTTCGGAGATGCTCTTTAAGTTAAGTAAGACACACCATTTTATTTTAATTATTGCAAAGTCATAAATTTTTTCGATAAAGTTAAATTTAATATACTGACTGAAGTAAATAATTCAGAATACCTAGTTCTTCTAAAACGACCTGTGAATCTACGAAATATAGCTTATAAATCCAACATGTATGTACTTCCGAAAACTAAAAATTTCTATGGAGCAAGAAAGTTGGCCCATCTTGTACCTACTTTTATTAATGCCTTGCCACTAGAATTACAAAACACATACGGTAAATCAAAACTGTTTAAAAGTAAACTTAAATCATATTTCATAAATTAACCATACTTATTGTAGTAAGTACTTCATACTGGATTATTGTGATTTAATATTAATACATCTTTGTTTTTATAAGACGACTCTCTAGTGATAATATAAATAATATAGATAAACCCCTAGAGGTTTATATGCTAGTATTGTACTGGATAATGTAACATAATTATGCTTAATAAATATAAAAAAAAATTATTACGCGGGACTTGGCTAATTGTTTTTTAACATCTTAAATTAAAGATATCAAAGTTACACGTGGGTTAAGTTAACCAAAAATGAGCGGAAAATCACAAATCTAGGCAAGAAAAACATTGTGATGTATGGGATTCGTTATTAACTATAATGTATGGAGTTTGCATTACGTGGTGGAGTCATGCTGCAGCTATATCATGGTTGTAGCACGAATGGGTCGGCTCGACCGCTGTAGGACCACACTCTCACAGAATACCAGCGTAAAATAGCAGCTTAATGCTGTGTTTCATGGTGAGTGTGATGAACGGGAGACCCTTTTTTTCTGGGAAACAAGCCATTCCATCGTAGTCCTCACGGGTGACAACGCATCTGCATTTTGATTCTTAATTGAGGGTAGATATAGATGTGTATGAGTGCCAGCGTTAACTTACTATCAGGTGGAATGTATGCTCCTTTGTCCTTTGTCACACTATTAAAAAAAAACACCTAAAAGCTAAATTAATTTCATATGCTGAAGTTGACACTAAATCATCATGTACAAAAGATCCCGACGTCAGAATGTGAAAGTATTTATTATTATTTTTTTATATTTTGAAGTCAGTGTTTTTTTTAATAAGTATTTTTTACAATTTTGAGTTTAATTAATTTCGCACCTATTTTGCAACCCTTTGGGATGAAATTTTATCTCCATATTATTCGGGGACCACATCAGACGTATAAGCTATTTAAAAATAATTATCAAAATAGGTTCAAAATTAATAAAGATATATATATATATATATATATATACAAACGCGTAACATACAGTCGAATTTCGAAGTTCTTTTTTTGAACTTCGAAAATTGTCGAACTTCTTTCTTCTGAAGTCGGCTAAAGGAGAAGAAAATTAAATTAAAATTTGATACATAGAAAAACAAATTATTGCGCGTGTTTGCTTCCCATACGTTGTTTAAAATGATCACACCATTCCTTCGCCGTTATGAGCTATGGGATCAAAGAACATACGACTTTTTCCCTTTTAATACACGGGTGGCCGGGGCAAAATGGGTCCCTGACGGCCGGTATCCGTGACAGGTCGCGTGTCCGACGCGTGCGTGTCATTATGCCCGTAGATCATAGATACTCAGGGGTGGATAGTGGGGTACATTTTTGTCTAGTTATCGCGCAACTGACTGACCCCCAACGAGGGGTTAGCGGAATTTGTTTTTAAGCTATCTGTGTAAACATCCCTTGACTCCTTTAATGTTGTTTTTGTGGATGTTTTTTGTTTGTCAACCTACTTCGAAAAATTAAGAGGTTAACAAATTTGACTATGTTTTTTTGTATGTATGTATGTGAACCGATATCTTTATCAATTGTGAACTGATTTTGATAATTCTATTTTTACACAAGTGGAAAAATCAAAAATTTTGTAGAACCAACTTCAATATAAATAAAATGTAAACATCAACAATGTAGTCGAAGTCAATTAAATACGCATTATTAAGGATAATTAAAAAAATACTGTTCAGATCTTGATGAAATTTGTATGGGACGACATGAGAAGCACCATCTTTGAATAAAAAAAAAGAATCTTAAAAATCGGTTCACCTAGAAAAAAGTTCTGAGGTAGTTCACATAAAAAATACAGTCGAATTGAGAACCTCCTCCTTTTCTTAAGTCGTTTGAAAATAGGTTGTTCTTTAGAGCTGTAATTTTGCAAAAAAAAAATCCTTAAAGGTCGCAACATGACAGAAAACAGCAATATAATATCGACGGATTTTTTTACGTGGTAGAGCCATGCTGCAGCTATATTAGTGGTATTGTTGTAGCACGAATGGGTCGGCTCGACCGGGGAAGGACTACGCTCACACAGAAAACCAGCGTAAAATAGCAGCTTAACGCTGCTGTGTTTCGTATGGTGAGTGTAGAGAACCGGTGACCCTTTTTACTGGAAACGAGGCATTCCATCTTAGTCCTCACGGCTGACAGCGCATCTGCATCTTGAGTCTTTATTGAGGATAGATGTAGATGTCTATGGGTCACAGTATCCACTTACCATCAGGTGGACTGTGTGCTCGTTTGTTACCCTATCCTATAAAAAAAAACGGAAACTATAATAATTTATTTGAAAATTTTAGAATATTATCTATAGGTGTAAAACTGAAGTACTTAATTGAAGTAAAACAATTTAAATCTATAAAGTTTATAATAGATAGAACATTTTGCAAAAATATATTGTAATAGATTAATTGTTATTTTTCAGAAATCTTTCATACTGGAAAATGAACTAATTAAAGAGCCTCTAGATCATTAGTTTGGTCAGTTTCTTTTTTATAGGATAAGGGTGACAAACGAGCACACAGTCCACCTGATGGTAAGTGGATGCTGTGGCCCATAGACATCTACATGTATCTTCGATTCAAAATGCAGATTCGTTGTCAGCCGTGAGGACTAAGATGGAATGCCTCGTTACCAGTAAAATGGGTCTCCGGTTCTCTACACTCACCATACAAAACACAGCAGCGTTAAGCTGCTATTTCACGCTGATATTCTGTGAGAGCGTGGTCCTTCCCCGGTCGAGCCGACTTATTCGTGCTACAACCATAACATAGCTGCAGCGTGGCTCTACCACGTAATGAGATATTTTCTGAAGATGGATGTGGTAATAAAAAAAATTACAAGGAAGTTGAAAGCGTGGTTGTACATATAGTTATACGTGTAATAGTAAATATAGTCGAAAATAAAATTAATAGTATTAATTAATATTTCTATGTGTAATTATTAATAAGTGTAAAGATAACGAAGTATGAAAGTAACACTGTAAAGTTTAAATTTTAATCACTATCTAGTGGAGGGACGGCCTACACTTCGTATACCAATATGAGGCTGCCACTCGAGAACCTTTTCTCTCCATCAGTTGTCGGTTACGTGAGATATATGGCCACTTCAGCTTAATGACCATTAGGCTGTGTCGGTTACTCTGGTTCTACCTGGAATGTCCTCACATTTAAGTCTATTACACGGAGAAACCCCGAGCATTGTCCTCTCCATAGTTCGTTGAGCAATTTTGAACTTCCTTATACACCCAGCAGTGGAAGACCACCAAGAGCAAATCTTATCCGACACTTTTCTGATTCTTTTTCTATGTGAGTTAATTTTTCTAAATATTTAGTATAATATTATTAAATTAAATTAACATTTTATTCTAGAATAAAGGTGACAAACGAGCACACAGTCCACCTGATAGTAATTTAAGGCTAACTCGTAGACATCTACATCTACCCTCAATTCACTATCAAAATGCAGATGCGTTGTCACCCCTGAGGACAAAGATGAAACGCCTCGTTTCCAGTAAAAAGGTTCCAATTTCTTTTCCAATTTTTATGCTCACTATACGAAACAATGCAGCATTAAACTGTTTTTTTTTCATGCTGCTATTCTGCAAGTATTATAGACCAGTTCTGTTAGTAAAATTTGTGCGTACTCCCGTATCTACGGGTACGTCAACAAATGGAGTTATGAATAGATAAAAAAATCACACAAAGTATCTCTCTGAAAACAGTTGCCGATAGAAACAATCAAAATACTTTTATTTGCAAGCTTTTAAAAAATTTCAATATTTCCATCTACACCGCCGTGAGCGCTTGGACATTCTTTGTGATGTTTCACAAATAGTAACCAATAAAATTGTTCGAATGCTATAGGGAACGTTGGAAAACAATTGAAATAGACAATACGTGTAATAATAGTGTTAGATCATCATCACAATTCTACTAGTGCATATAGGCCTCCTTTTTAGGGTTCCGTAGTCAAATGGCGAAAAACGGAACCCTTATGGATTCGTCATGTCTGTCTGTCTGTCCGTTCGTATGTCACAGCCACTTTTTTCCGAAATTACAAGAACTATGCTGTTGAAACTTGGTAAGTAGATGTGCTCTGTTAACCGCATTAAGATTTTCACACAAAAATAGAAAAAAAAATACAATAAATTTTGGGGCTTCCCCATACTTGAACTGAAACTCAAAAACTTTTTCCATCAAACCCATACCATATGTGAGGTATCTATGGATAGGTCTTCAAAAATTATATTTTTTTTTTCTAAACTGAATAGTTTGCGCGGGAGACACTGACAAAGTGGTAAAATGTGTTATCTACTATAACTTCTAAAATAAGGGAATGATAAAACTAAAAAAATATATGATGTACATTACTATGTAAACTTCCACCGAATATTGGTTAGAACGAGATCTAGTAAGTAGTTTTTCTTTATTGCCATAAATCGTAAATTATGTTACTTGCTGCTACGGAGTCCGACCCGCACATGGCCGCTTTTTTTATAGAAGGGGCGGCAAACGAGCATGCAGCTCAACTGATGGTAAGTGACTCCCGCTGCCCATGAACAACTGCAGCACCAAGGGAATTGCAGGTGCGTTATTGGCCGTATATCTGTGTGTGCAATGCTGTGTTCCAGTCTATAGGGTATAGACAAGCAGCATAATTATAGTTAATAGACTGAGGGGCAATGCTGTCTGTTTTCATAAAAAACAATTGAAAGAACGGCAATTCAATCCATTGCACAAAGCAACATCACGTACTCTTGAAAATGACTGGTTCCACTTGCCGCTTTCAGGACCCTGATGACGAAATTTCACATTTGGAGAGAGCTTTGGCGGGAATTTGACCGGCGGCGGTTTGCTGCTTCTGTATTATTGTTTAAATAATGACTTGATGTGGACTTTGATATGTAAAAGTGGTGCGATTTTGTGTACTAAGTGTCTACGCATGTGAACTATTAGTGGAAACGGTGAAACAAGTGCTCTGATGATGATGTGATTCTCAAGATAAGGTGTCTGTCTGCTTAGGTGCCTTGAGATACCATCGCCAACTATCAGCTGTCTGCTGGCTCAAGTTGCCGTCAAAAATCTCCCAAGGACTGCACAATGTGACGCATCAACATATTGTGAACGAGCGTACTATGAAGGATAACTATACATTGTAACTTCAGGCTCAGAAGGGCTAGAACCCAGAGCCGTAAAGCCAGTTATAAAAAAAATCGAATCTGGAGTGGGAGACGGTCCGTGTCCTGTTCGTCAAAGCTGGCACTGTCGAGAGACTGGTGGCGGCACTCGCCACTGATGACGGCGAACTTGAATCCACCTATGTCAACGTATTCCTCGCCTCATACTAGTAAGTAATTTCTTTATGATTCTTGTATATTTGATGAAACCGCCTGTTTAGAGTGGCTTAAGTGTCGCAGTTTGAATCGTAACGATTGAAGAGTAGTCTAGTGGCAGGGCGCGGACCGCGAAGTCGAAAGGTCGTGGGTTCGAAACCACCATTCAACTACTGTCGTGAAACACTTCTAACACAAGCATTTTAAGCATACCAGAAGTGGTTAAAGGGAATATTAGTAATGTTTAATAGCATTACTAGTATTTAAAAAAAAAAGCCTTTCAGACCGAATGTCTGTCACGGTCGCCAGTCTCAACGGAGATTAACCATCTGCGTAGGACAAGATTAGGAAAAGATAAGAACAGGTGCACTATGCTCCACACTCTCATAGTTCAAATTTTATGACCGGAGAGAGAGATCGCAGGATCATCGACTTTTAGTGGTTTCCGACGCACGGGGATAAAACACTAGGTTTTTTTTTTAATAGGATAGGGGTGACAAGCAAGCACACGCACAGTCCACCTGATGGTAAGTGGTTACTGTGCCCGTAGACATCTACATCGATCCTCGTTTGCTAATCAAAATGCAGATGCGTTGTCACCCGTTAGGGCCAAGATGGAATGCATCTATTCCAGTAAAAGGGTCTCCGGTTCCTACACTCACCACACGAAACACAGCAGCATTAAGCTGCTATTTTACGCAGGTATTCTGTGTGTTACTAGATAAAACGGTTTTGGTCCTACCTGGGATCACATGAGCAGCGGTCGCGTTTACGAACCTTACACCAACGGGGAAGTCACAATGATAAATGAACATACTGTCCACCTGACAGTAAGTGGATGATGTAGCGCATAAACATGTACATCTATCCTCGATTAGTCTAGCCCTTAGGTAAGTCTCCCCCCCACCCCCCATGACACAGGCATGCCTAGTGTGAAGATAACAATCACGCACTCTAGTTTATGCACTACACCTTAGTTAATAATAATAATAATACGTCACGCTGTGCTCGCCCGACAATTTCAAGATGCTCTCGACCACAAGTCGCTCCTGAGCCTCTTCATTACTGGGATCACTCGTTTGGTTCCTAAAGACCAAGATACCGGAGATCCAAGCAACTACCGCCCTATTACGTGTCTACTTAAAATATATAAGACACTGACATCTATTTTGAGCGCGAGAATCACTCGTCACCTGAATTCAAAGCAGGTGATGTCGCGTGCTCAAAATTAATGTTGAGGTGGTGGTCGTGGAACCAAGGAACTACTCTTCATTGACGCAGTCATTTGCAAAGTGGTTAAATGCAACAGTCGGAACTTCTCCGCCGCCTGGATAGACAACAAAAAGGCATCGACTCGGTGCCTCATACATGGCTGAAGAGGGTCCTCTAGCTGTTCAAGGTTTACTGTACAGTTCGAGACTTCCTCGACCAGTGTAGTACGATCCGTTGAAAACTTAAATGTTTCATAATCTAATATATAAAAAGTAATTTTTGTTTGTTCGTATTTTATGTGCTGCCATACCGTTCATCAGATCATCGCTAAAACTTTGTCAACTTATTGTTTGCACTTGCGTGAAGTTTATAGGCATAGTACAATCAACTTACAGTAGGTGGCGCTTGTATTACAACAACCAATTTATTTGAACGTTATATATGAACGTAGTGGTTATATTCTCCTTGGTTATATTTCATTCAACGCCAATGAATGTTTTATCATTCCTAATTAAACAATATAACTGTTCCAAATTTAAAACGATATTTCCACAATTACTTTTTCTGCGGCAGCAACGCGCCGGGTACCAGCTAGTTTCATTTTAAGTTTTCGATCGTCCCCACGATACGAGATGCTCATGATGGATTATCTCATGACACCACATTAAGTCTATTTCTGTGTGTCAAATAATTTCTGCGGCCACTTACGTAACTCTCTAATTACCTGAAACAAAAATAAAGCTTGTTAATATTAACAAAAACACCTTTGTTGAAAAAAAAATATTTTATTTTTATTTTGCTGGCTACAAGAGGAATCTGAAGGTTGTATGTGGTACGCGGTAGAGCCACGATGCAGCTATATTATAGTAATATAGTTGCAGCACGAATGGGTCGGCTCGACAGGGGTAGAATAGCACCTTGACATTGCTATGTTTCGTGTGGTAAATGTAGAGAACCGGAGACCCTTTTTACTGGAAACGAGGCATTCCATCTTAGTCATCAAGGCTGACAACGCATCTGCATTTTGATTCGTAATCAAGGATAGATGTAGATGTAAATGGACCACAGCAAACACTTACCATCAGGTCGATTGTGTGCTCGCTTGTCACCTCGGAGCTTTTCCGCAAAACTTTGTTACGTGGATATCCACAGTAGAGCCTACGGAACCCACATAGTTCAGCGGATTAGTAAGCTCTCGTATGTAAATTTTTCGAGTGGCAAACCTATACAGGAAAAGAAAAGAGCTAACTCATTCCCAAAAGGCCGACAATGCACCGGCAAAATGGCGGCAGTAGTCACTTACCGTGACGTGAGCCGCATGCTCGTATGCCCCATTTTATATTTAAAAAAAAAACTAGGTAAGCGAAATGTTGAATGGCCTGCCATGGAGTGACGACCTGTTAAGATATATAGCTGAAGGTTCAGAGTCAAGTTTTGTGGCATTTGTTGAGGTGTGAATGATGATGATGATGACAAAGTTTATCGTGTATATAACAACAAATTTATCTAATTAACTTTACGTTGAGCGAAACGAATTGGTATATTTAGCAGCTAGTTTGCTTAGAATTTAACTAATTATGAATACATTATGCGCACGTTAACAAAATGGTTTCCCAAGTGAAACCAACAAATATATTAGAGTCATTCATCAAGCACTCGCAACACACCAGCGCCCCATACATCCGCTGTCTGTTCGTGCAAACTGATTTATTTACAACGCGTGTCATGCGATAGGGAAGGGGAGCATTTTTCAGTCCAGTGGGAAAATACGGGAATCGTTGGTGCGGTTGAGAGAATCGAGAATTGGAATCCATTTTTATTTACGAATTAACAACATTTAAATACAAGTACTTTTATTTGTTTGAAGTTGTTTCATACTTATTATAAAAAAGAGCCGTGGTAACTCAGTGGCTTATCTCGTCGTAAATTTCACAGAACGCGAGCAACCCGGGTGCCATCCACATTGGTACCAATGAAATTGGTGATTGCAATTTTAAGTGCTGCTTGACCACGTTCTCGGCGGCAAAGGAAAACATCGTGAGGAAACCTGCAGGTGTGAGAAAGAAAAAATAAAAAATAAATATTCCGAAGACATGTGCAGTTCGTTAACACGCATTGGGGCAACGCGGTGGACATTTCCTTGTCCTAAAACCCTGTCAAAAGTAAGAGAAGGCCACAGGCCTTCTCTTACTTTCTCTTACTTCTGTTCCCAGCAGTGGAACGTATACAGGCTGTGACTTTTAAAAATACCCTTTTGAATAGACCAAGGAATGTCAAAGTTAAAGTCGTTTAAATAGTTCCGGACCAAGGTTGAATTTTTTATTCGCCCGCGTGGAATTTATTACGCTACGATGGGTTTTATTTTTTTTTCGCGCGGAAACCTAAATTATTTTCTAAATTAAATGTTAGTAACCTTTATTTTACCTTAGTAATTCCTTGTAACAACAGATATCTACCAGTGAAAATCCGTCCAGCCGTTTCGGAGATTAGCCGGAAAAAAACAGACAGACAGACTGATAATTTTTTTTGTTATAAGTACCGTGCATCTTTTATATGTATTTAGTAAAAAGGTGTTATTTAGACATTACAAACAGATAAACCCTAATAAATATATCTGTTATAGAAAATTTTACGTGCTGATTTAACACGTGTCCGTTAATGTGGAAAAATAACTTTGTGGGGAAACCACAAAGTTATTTTTGAATACCAGCGTACAATAGCAGCATTACGTTGCTGTGTTTCGTATGGTGAGTGTAGAGATCCGGAGACACTTTTTACTGAAAACGAGGGATTCCATCTTAGTCCTCACGGGTGACAACGCATTTGCATTTTGATTCGTAATCGAAGATAGATGTAGATGTCTATGGGCCACAGAAACCACTTACCATCAGGTGGATTGTGTGCTCGTTTGTCACCCTTATCCTATAAAAAAAACCTAGATGTCTGAATAATTAAAATAGTCGTGGAGATGTGGAAACAAAAAAAATTGTGCAAATAGATCACCAGTTTCCTTGCTGATCGAAGCATCAAGGTCGTAGTAGACGGTGCACGCAATGATTTCAAGCCCATCAACGCTGGTGTTCCACAAGGCTGTGTGCTATCACCGACGCTGTTTCTCCTGCAAATCAATGATATGTTGCAAACTGGTAACATTCATTGCTATGCAGACGACATCACTGGTGATGCCTTACATACCGGCCGTGCCAATATTTCTGGGGAAAACGTCGCCGAGTACCGGTACAAACTTGTGTCTGAAGTCGAGTCTTTGCTTGCTTGCTGTCTTGGATTGTGGGCAACTAAATCTAATCCAGTTCAATCCCCAGAAGACACAAGTTTGCGCGTTTACCGCTAGAAAGAACTCCTTTGTCGTATCTCCTCAGTTTCAAGGCACTCCCCTTGCTGCGGAAAATTGGAATCCTCGGCATCGACATATCGAATAGTGTGCAGTTTCGTGGTCACTTAGAAGGGAAGGCCAAATTGGACTCTAAAAAGCTTGGCGTGCTCAGCAGAGCGGGACAGTATTTCATGTCGGCACATCGCTTGCAACTTTACAAAGCGCAAGATGGGCCTCACATGGAATACTGTTCTTATCTCTGGGCCGGGGCACCCCAGTGCCAGCTCCTTCCACTTGACCGCATCCAGCTCAGAGCGGTGCGAATCGTTGACGGCTGAGTTCTTTCTGATCGGCTCGATACACTGGCACTGCGTAAAATGAAAAATGACGCAACATCCCTATGTTGCATCATTTTGTATTTTCTATCGAATTTATACGGGAAGTGCTCTGAGGAATTGTTCGGATTAATTCCAGCCGCCAAATTTCACGAACGCACATCGCGTCAAAATTCACGATATCATCCTCACCATCTGGATGCTTGGCGGTCCAAGACTGTACGTTTTACTAGGAGTTTTCTTCCTCGTACAACTTCTCTGTGGAATCGTTTACCACCGGCGATTTTTCCCGACCGATATGACTTAGGGACCTTCAAGAAAAGAGCTTACACCTTTCTAAATGGCCGGCAATGCATCTGCAATTCCCCTGGTGTTGCGGTTGTTCACGGGCGGCGGTAGTCACTTACCATCAGGTGAGCTGCAGGCTCGTTTGCCCCTTCTTTTATAAATAAAAAACCATTAATATGCATTGAAGCATTGCAACATACTCTATTATTCTGCCCACAAAACACCATAATAGGAAATGTGGAGTTCTGTGCACAGAAGTGAGACGTACGCTGCTACTTTTCTTCTTTACCTTTAATGAGACTTATAAATAAGTTTGTAATTTAAGATAGCTTTCATATTTTCAGACATATTAAGATATTTGTGACAGTCCTGGTTTCATAGCTCATACGAGTATAAGTAAATGAACAGGCTCTTGCGGAAATATACTTTAATTAAAGAAAGCAGATTTTACTAAAAAAAAGTTTATTATTATATTGATTATAATTTAAATTTCATGGTACGTAAGCATTATAGAATATATTATAATTGCAATTTGAGGTATCGATTTACCACGATCTCGGCGGTGAAGGAAAACCTGCATATCAGAGAAGTTTCCCAGTTGAGGTCATCCCGCGTTGGAATCAGTGCAACAAACACTTTTTTTGGCCAACATCTCTGCGGCCTGTGCCCAGTAGTAACATGTATGTAAGCTGCTACTTTTTTACTTTTCATGGGGAAATATATGCAGTTTTTGTTTCATTGATATTTTCGGATATGTTACTTTTTTGTTTTTACTCTACCGTAAATATTAAGGGTTGCAAAGGTGAGTAGAAATCGTTATCGTCAGCCTATCAAAAGTCAACTGAAATTAACATAGGCCTCCCCCATAAATTGTCAAGTAGCTGGATATTTGCTATAGTTGCCAGGCTTGGTAGGCGGGTTGGCAACCGCAGCTATTATTATTTTGATCTGTTGTCAGGAAGATGATGCTGCTCATCTCCTATTTGTTTTTCTATGTCGCCTCTTACGACGGGACGATATGAGGTGGCGGATTCCCTTTCACCGCCACAACAAGGCGAAAATTTTTCTACTCCCGTTCATGAGTGTGGTGCTTTCCACGTTCACAGTAAATAAAATTTATAAGGGACAAAACTAATTTTAGGGATTTTATCGCCTTTAATTTTAACTTTTTTATTTTCCGAAGTTTTGGGCACTTTTCAGCACCCATGGTCATGGGAGGACTGAGGTGTTTGACGATCTGGTGTCATAGTTAGAACAGAATAAGAATAGAAAAAAAGCAGTAGTATGCTTGGGTTTGAGTTTAATTTAATTAGTTATGGGGTCCTTAGCAGAAGGTAGCACTCAGCCATCTGCCCTATTAAAATTAGGATGTTTCTTTTTTAATTTCAATAGCCTTGCGAATCATCATTGTTAGGAATCGGTGTTCTATTGCAAGGATTTTGTTGTCTTTCAGATCCGATGTAATGGTTGGGACGATACTAAACATGTTGACATACTTAAGACTTCCCGGAGCGTCGGTGCTTCACATCAACGATATGTTTTTTTAAACGGGTTTTACACGGGTGTTTATATAAATTTCATCCAAAGATGCGTAATAAAAACCGCATCACACAAAAATAGCATGCAAAAACGTGATAAAATCCGTAACATTCGTTTTATTCCATGTGTAGTATACATCATTATAGAACTGCATTTATAAAATTCTACTTGAACGTAAAAAAAATATCTACATCTATTTTATGGTGCCAATCAATATTAGATAGGACCAATGATATGAATAAAATATCTCAAATAAATATTTTACCGTAAATTGATAGAAGACCATGAAATTCATCATTATTTTATTAAAACTAAATTAACAACATTTCAAGACATAGCTTTCTTAAGGATATATCGGGCGATATAAAAAATAGTAGGTATTTCTAGACATATATATTCACGTGTTCCTGTATATTACATCTATGCCAAATACCAATCATCTATGTCTAACAGAAGTGATCGAATTTTGCTAAATTTGGCACGGAACAGCATGCAATAATGTTCCTAAACTCAAGCTGACGCGAGCGAAGCCGCTGGTAAAAAGCTAGTTACGTCTAAAGCTATCATGGTATTACTAAGTTAATTGTTGAACAATAATCGATCCGTCCACTTACCCTAAAGTAATGTAATATATACGTACTAATTACAGTGCTATGCTCAACTTGACATCAAAGCTTTGAACAAATCAAGCTGATTTCAGCCACTAGATACCGTTGACTTTGATATATTACTCTGTGGAATTGCTCACTGTAATTAATTGCTTTTGTAAAACCTTCTATGCGTTTAAACAGCGCTCTTTTTATATTTTTAATGTCCTTTATCGACCATTATATACGTGTTAAACCACGCTGCTGTATTATGCAGTCATGCTGCAGCTATATTATTGTAACACGAGTGAGTCGGCTCGACCGGGGTAGGACCACGTTCTCGCAAAACACCAGCGTAAAATAGCAGCTTAATTTTCATGCTCGTTTGCCTCGACTTACATAAAAAAGACGTTGCTGCCAGCCATCAGTCTGGGTATTTTATAGATTGTAACAAACTAGCACAGTGTCCTTCAGCACGGTTAGCATGGGCTGGGGATAAAATTTTTATCCCTCGATTATATCCACTGACAAGAGACAAAATTATCTTGTTCTTATGCCAAAGCACGGCAACGGGGAGAATTATATCCCCGTTTGACATAACTAATAGACATATATCCCCCGTCCGTGGCATGGAGCCAAATGAAAGAAAAAAAATTATGCTTTTTTGACATTTGAAAGGGACAATACAATCCTAGTTCATTGGACTTGGGTTTAAGTTAATATTCATACAAAAATCTATCTAAGTCTATCTCCCATTCTATCTGCTGTGGATATTATATCCAACGATGTGCTCATGCTCGAAGCGTGGATAAAACTAAGCGAGGGGTTATATACATTTTCTTCTTTCCCCGGGGATAAAATTGTCTCCTGCCCATGCTAACTCTGCTGATGTTAAGTGGATACTGTGACCCATATCATCTACGAAATGCTTTGTCACACCTGAATACTTAAATGGAATGTTTCGTTTCCACTTAAAAAAGGTCTCCGGGTCTCTACACTCACCATACGAAACACAGCAGCATTAAGATTCTATTTTACGGTATATTCTGTGAGTGCGTGGTCTCCCCCCCTCTCCTCCCTTAAATTTCGGTCGACCCGATCGTGCTACAACCATAATATAGCTGCAGTGTGGCTCTAATACAGATAAAATTTTATTATATTACTCCTCAACTTACCGGGAGACAAGATTTTTTATTTTCTACAGTCGCCTCGTAGGATACTCACGGGATGAAATAGGGTAATGAATTATGTTTTATAGCAGTAATTAAATTGTTCATTGCAATTTTAAGCGTTGATTTATTACGTGCTCACGAAAACTACAGGTCATAGTATGGTATGGCTTAGACCAGGGTTTAAGCCATACCATACTATACGGAATTCTTATTACAAGAGTAAGAGGGAGAGAGAGAGAGAGAGAGAGAGAGAGAGAGATGGTTTTTTATTTAGTCTGGTAATTTTTTAATACAAAAAGGGAAATAAACGAGCACACAGTCTACCTGATGGTAAGTAGATGCTGTGACCCATAGACATTTACATCTATCCACAACAAAGAATCAAAATGCAGATGCGTTGTCACCCCTGAGGACTAAGATGAAAGGCCTCCTTTCTATTCTCGGTGTACAGTTGAGTGCTAACTTCAACTTTGGCGCTAACATTGAAGCGAAAGCGCAAACTGTGGCCAAAAAACTGGTTATTCTAAACAAGGTGAAGTCATACTTCACGCCTGGACAACATCTAACTTTATACAAAGCTCAAGTCGGAACATGCATGGCGTTTTGTAGTCACATTTGGGATGGCTTATCAAAATATCAACTTGCCGCTGCACACAAATCAGTGGAACGCAGAGCCAAGAGGCTTATCAATAAAAAGACAATTTTTTATTTAAAAAAAAAACAGCATAATATTTCACACTGTTATTATAAGCGAACGAAGTCCTTTTACAGTCGAACGACCCTTTCTTGCTCCAGCTATTATATACTTCAGTATAGCGGTATCAATCATATACTTAAATCATGGAGTCGATTTCTCACACCATTCAGTTTTAAATAATGCGCTGACTGCTATTGCTCCTAAACACGCAAGCATCGTTAAAACTAGATCGTTGTCACCCGATTGTACATTTAAATTCCCATTTTTCAGACGTTCATGCAAATTCCCAGCATGAGCTTGCGTGCGTTGTTCACATCAAATGGCAAAATGTTATAAAGTGAAATTATGCAGTTCTATATTTCAAAATAATTGAAAGGTGTATTCCTAATAAATTTTGAAAATGGAATATTTTTTTTTATTGACTAGCGATCCGACCCGGCTTCGCACGGGTGATTTCTGGATCTAGACAACAACGCCACCCAAGAGGTTAAAATGTGATTCTAAACCTTCTAGGGACCCTTTCAAACATAAAATAAATTTCGTCAATTTCGGTCGAGCCATTTTTGAGTTTTTGCGAGACTAACAACAGCAATTGGGTTTTATATGTAAAGAACTACCGTTCAAGACAAGAAAAAGTGCGAAGGAGAGGGGTATTATTCCATCTCGCTTCCTTATTCCGCCACCAAGGCCGTCCATACTACGTCAGAAGGAGTCGTGTCGGAAAAATCTTACACTTTTTGTCGCCTAGCTCCCATCTGCCAAATTCGTATCGTCCAATAATAATATAATAATAATAATTGTTTTAGGACCCCGCGCACTAGGCAGCCTGGCTGCGCAGCCAGGTTGCGGCATCCGAAATATTTAAGCAGCCACTTCTAAGCAGCCAATGGACGGTCATATTTTGTGCATATTTCGTAAAAAACGCAATCCTAAAAGACATTGGATTCATCCTTATTTTCTAGAACGGCACTCAAAAGGCTTATTTCCTGCCTATATTAAAGATTTTTTTTTATAGGATCGGGTGACAAACGAGCACACAGTCCACCTGATGGTAAGTGGTTACTGTGACCCATAGACATCTACATCTATCCTCAATAAAGACTCAAGATGCACATGCGTTGTCACCCGTGAGGACTAAGATGGAATGCCTCTTTGCCAGTAAAAAGGGTCTCCGGTTCTCTACACTCACCATACGAAACACAGCAGCGTTAAGCTGCTATTTTACGCTGGTTTTCTGTGAGATGATGTAAACAAAAAAAAGATGTTTGTAAATACCCAGACCGGTTTTTTAACTACACGAGAATGTCAGTGCAATCATTTGATAATCTTTTGGAAAATATTAGAAATTAAATCAAGGGCATTGGTACTCATATAGCTATATCCCATATTGCTTTACGGTTATCAATTTCGCGGATAAATTTCTTACGACAAGTGCGCGGTGACTAACGGCAGCCACATACATTTGCCCTGCTCGCTCTGGCTGCACGCAGCCAACGGGCTGCCGTGCAATCGGACGCGCTTTTATGGCCGCCGCAGCCGGGAGTTCGTGGCTGCTTAGGTGCGCGGGCACCCATACACCGTCATATGTTCGACTGGCTGCCGCAGCCTGGCTGTTGCATCCAGGCTGCCTAGTGCGCGGGGGGCCTTATTGTTTCTCAATACATTGTCATGCATTACATAAATTGAGATTCAAATAAAGAACTTCGTTTCAATAATAGTTATTGAAAGTCACTCTTTTGTTTAGTTTACTTACCAGAATTATTGCTGATATAATTATGATAAACCGTGTAGCGGCGGTGTAAGAATATGCACTACCCCATATCGTCACGTAGGTGTCATAAGAGGCGACAGAGGAAAACTGAAACAGGAGATGGGCAGCAGCATCTTCCTGATAACAACTCTAAATAATATTAAACTGCGGTTGCCAACCCGCTTGCCAAGCGTGGCAACTATGGCAAATTCCCTCCTATGAAGCAATCTATGGAGGAGGCTTATGTTTAGCAGTGGACTTGTATAGACTTTTTTTATAGGATAGGGTGACAAACGAGCACACAGTCCACCTGATGGTAAGTGGTTGCTGTGACGTATAGACATCTACATTTATCCTCAATAAAGAATCAAAATGCAGATCCGTCGTCACCCCTGAGGACTAAGACGGAATGCCTATTTTATAGTAGAATGGGTCTCTGGTTCTCTACACTCACCATACGAAACACAGCAGTGTCAAGCTGCCATTTTACGCTGGCATTCTGTAAGAGCGTGGTCCTTCCCTGGTCCAGCCGACCCATTCGTGCTACAACTATACTACTAATATAGCTGCAACATGGCTCTACTACGTATAAATCGCGTTAATGGATTTTTGATACATTGACATCATGTTTGTGGCTTATCTACGGCTGATAGAGGGTGATCGAGTCACGTATACTGACTTTGATTTGACCATCCATCTATAGATTCTTCCATAGTTGCTATGTTTGGCAAGCGAGTTGGCATAGGCTCAGAAGGGCTAGAACCCAGAGCCGTAAAACCAGTTTAAAAAAAAGCGAGTTGGCACACGCAGTTTATTATTTTGAATTGTTACCAGGAAGATGGTATTGATCATCAACTATTTCAATTTCCCGCCATCGCCCATATGTGCGTTCCCTTGCGACTCCCACGGGACGACGATATAGGGTAGTAGATATACTTATATCGCCACTTCAGAGTATAATTGACCACCCACGGTAAAATAACAGACACCCGCGTGGTAAGGTTGTGGCACTGGATAGGTTTGACGAGCCAACATTTAGCGATTTGGTGGACTACGTGGTCACGCCGCTGATACAGCAGTGGCACGGAGTACCATATCCAGAGATACGTTTTTAAGGCTTACGTGAAGGATTTTTTGCAAGTGGTAGTCATTATATTCTTATGTTTGACTAGCTGGTACCCGTCTGCGTTGCTTGATATGTTAACAAAGTTTTCGTATGTGCGAAGGAAAAAACATCAAAAAGATTGCAAGCAAAAATATTTATTTATTTAAAAACTTAAATGTAACACCTTAAGGTAAAGGGTACATAGGGCGAACTTAATACCATATGGCGTTCTCTGCCAGTCAACTCTGGGTGCCAAAGACAATTGTAGGCAGGTGCGAAACATAATACATAAATAAAGTGTACATATATTAAAATATATATACATACTTGCTGGCCAGGCAGACGTTGTTCTGCCCGTACCGACAACCCTTTGTCCTTTTAAAAATCCTTAAATTCACAATAAAAAAATATTGAGGGTCACTGATCGGGATGAAAACTCTCCTATCTCTCAACTTGGACCAAACTGCACACAATGGTGTAAAATTTCATTGAAATCAGTTCAGTAGTTTAGGAGTCCATCGCGGGCAAACAATGTGACACGTAATTTTTATATATAAAGAAGATAACATATATTTACATACAATAATACACACATACATTGTATATGTAATGTGTATACATGCTTATAAACTTTATAAATAAATATTCGTATTAATATATAAATAAATAAATATTTAAAAAAAATAATGCTGACAAAACGTCTTTGTAAACAATGTTATTCGTTGCTCCGTTTGTAGCTAATATATAAAGTATCTGGGTTTGTAACGTGAGAGCAAGCGACGTACAGTTAACCGTGTGATAAACCCCGTATAAAAATCGTTGTTTCTTAAAACTTTAATAACTTTATATTAAATCAAGAATTCGTAATAATTTCTTTAAATAAAGGCCAAGTGTCTAAGAAATAAAACTTAGAAACCCTAATTTTTTAGAATAGAATAGAATAGAATGATTTTTATTCAATATGGATTATTACATAATACTTATTGAAAGTCATTATTTTATTTACCACTGGTTCGGAAAATACCTCTGTCCTGGAAAGAACCAGCAAGAAACCCAGCGGGACTTTTTTTTTAAACATAATTTCACTTAACAATAATTTTGTTTATACATGACACAGCATGCTACAGCCAGGCTGCGGCAGCCAGTCGAACATATGACGGTGTATGGGAAATCTATCTTATAGTTTTTCCATGATGCGTACACGACTGCAAACCTCTATCATTTTATTTATATAGATCATTATATATCACGCGCCCCTTTGTTCTTGTGTCAGCCAACTGAACGCAGTGTATCTTAGCTCTCCCCCGCCGTAATCATTGTTTCAGTGACCTTGAAATAAACGACATAGGTGTGACACTGATGAGTTATAGTCAATAAGCGCCTATTATTATGTGTATGTTGGCGAAACGCGCAGCGTGTATGATTTACTTTTACAGTTGCAAGGCGTTACAGAGGCGCCTCAGTCGGTGAATCGCTTCAATATTTCGCAACGTGTTTCGTTTCGGTGCCTTCATATACCGTCCTTGGCCTTTCGAAGTGATTTTACGCGTTACGAAACAAAGGATACCCTTGATTCGAAAGGGATGGAAGGGTTTAGTAGTGGATTTAGTAGCTCGAATAGTCGAAGCCGAACTATACGTCAAACGTTGGGTAGTTGGGGTATGTAAAAATGAAAATTTAATAAAATTTCTACATCGGCTTGTATCATACCATAGCTGGTAAAAGTTGGTATTTGGCATTTTGACCGTTGTATATGTGAGCAAATTGCTCGAAGAGGGGAGGGTCAAGAGTACTCGGATACCTAGACGTGCATTCATGAAGAAGATAATGAATCTGAAAGAAGCGATAGAGGTATGTAAGGATCGTGACACTTGGCGATCTGTTCTCTCTGGCTACCTCGTCAGGGATTGTGCGTGAAGATAAGAAGAAGACCGTTATATACCATGTAGGGGCGGTGTAAGAATATCAAATACCTCATTTTATAGAGTTTTGTACTGATTCTTCTCAGGACAGAGGTATTTTCCGTGTTAGTGGTATATTTTAATCTTAGTAATTAAATCTACTCTGGTTCTACTGCGGATATCCTCATTCCTAAGTTTATCACGCAGAGAAACTCCGAGCATAGCCCAATGGATTAGTAAGCTGAAGTGGCAGTGGGCCAGCCATATAGCTCGAAGAACCGACAACCGATGGGGAAGAAAGGTTCTTGAGTGGCAGCCTCGTACCGGCAGGCGAAGTGTAGGGCGACCCCCCACGAGATGAAGTCGATGGATGCAGTTGGCTCAGGACCGTGTTTTGTGGCATTCCTTGGGGGAGGCCTATGTTCAGCAGTGGACTTATGAAAGGCTGTAATGATGATGATGATGATGATGATGATGAATTAAATCTATAAATAAAACTAAAGTATCTATTAATAATGTCAAAATAACAGCTTTCTAGGAAATACATAAGTATACACGGTATATATAACAAAAAAAAATTTTAAAATTTTTGTCTTCCTGTCTGTCTGTCTTTTCCGGATAATTTCCGAAACGGCTGAACCGATTTTGACGGGACATTCACTACTTCTACTTTAGAAAATTTTTATACGTGGTAGAGCCATGCTGCAGCTATACTAGTAGTATAGTTGTAGCACGAATGGGTCGGCTCGACCGGGGAAGGACTACGCTCTCACAGAATAACAGCGTAAAATAGCAGCTTAATGCTGCTGTGTTTCGTGTAGTGGGTGTAGAGAAACCGGAGAGCCTTTTTACTGGAAAAGAGGCATTCCATCTTAGTCCTCACGGGTGACAACGCATTTGCATTTTGATTCTTTATTGAGGATAGATGTGGATGTCTATGGGTCACAGCAACCACTTACCATCAGGTGGACTGTATGCTCATTTGTCACCATATCCTATAAAAAAATAATTACACATGTAATTTGTACGTAGACTAACACTCATTGATTCAAATCCGCGATCTACAACACCCCAGAAGGAAAAGTACTACTATTATGTCCCCCTCAAATCTCATAAATTTTTCAATATTTTTTTAAATGTTAGGTAGGAATTTCTCCTTTATCATGGAAGCATTTTACATACATTACAATCCGGAACTTTTTAGACTGAGCAAATGATTTTTCCGTATCGGATTCGAACCCACTGTGTTTCCGAGGGCATTACAATGATGATGCCGTGATGCAAATCCAGGCGGTTTTTATAATTAGTATAATAATCATTATTTCATCATTACATCCCTTTACAATTCTACTGCTGAACATAGGCCTCCCCCAAGAAACGCCACAAAGCATAGTACGAGCCATCTGAATCCATTGACTTCCTGCGTGTCTTACAAGTTTGTCACTCCATCTAGTGGGTTCAACATCAGCGTTTTTTTTATACAGAATAAGGGTAACAAACGAGCACACAGTCCACCTGATGGTAAGTGTTTGCTGTTGTCCATAGACATCTACGTTTATCCTCAATAAAGAATCAAAATGCAGATGCGTCGTTACCCGTGAGGACTAAGATGAAATGCCTCTTTTCCAGTAAAAAGGGTCGCCGGTTCTCTACACTCACCATACGAAACACAGCAGCGTTAAGCCGCCATTTTATGCTGGTATTCTGTGAGAGTATCCTTCCTCGGTTGAGCCGACCCATTCGTGCTAGAACTATATTACTAATATAGCTGCAGCATGGCTCTACCACGTACAACGTACGTAACGTACGTACGTTTGCAACAGATTGCCTTATATATGGGTTATTTGGCATAGTCGCCACGCTTGGAAAGCGTTTTTTATTTTTAGTCGTTATTAGAAAGTCGCTGCTGCCCATGTCCTGATTTGTTTCCCTCTGTCGCCTCTCACGACACCCACGGGATGATGTGAGGTATATATAATGAGGTATATATATTCTTACACCGCCATTACATGATTTCACTAAGCTACAACAATCGCAAGTATAAATTATATAATGTTAGTTAATTAAGAAGTTATGTAAGAAATAAAAATGGAATGCTAATTAGACGCTTATCGGAGAATTTCTTTAGCAATTAGCTTTGTGAGGCCGCAACGATATATCAATGTCAACGATATCTCACGACAAAAATAGGTTTCAGATTTCAGGATGATCAAGTGCTTTTATAAAAGCTTAATAAACGAAAGCTTAGTGCCTCTCTGGAATATGGATCTATTTGATATTGGATCTATTTGCCGTAAAAATTTTAAATGAAATTTAGTTATAATTATTATTACACTAGCTAAACCGGCAGTCTTTGATAGTGTAAGTAAAAAAAAAAATTCTCTCCATCTTAGTCCTCAGGAATGGCAATGCATTTACGCTTTGGCTTTTAATCGAGGGTAGATGTAAATGTCCACGGGCCACAACATCCGCTTAGCATCAGGTGAACAGCATATTCTTTTGTTCACCTTATTCCATAAATAATTAATCATGTAATAAAAACTACAAACCAAATTCCAAACTAAAAAAAATAACCATCTGAATTGGTTGATGTTGAAAAGAATAATTCACCCACATGTCAAGATTTCAACCAAATTTTAAAGGACGCTTTCTAATGAAAAGCAATCACAGAAATCAGACAACGTGATAAACTATTATCACTGAACATACAAAAAAATTCAGAACCTTCTCCTCTTTTCATAGTCGTTTAGAAAAGCATAATTACTAACCATTGTCTTCACAAAACAAATATATTGTATGTGTTCTGTATTACACCTTTATTGATTTATAATTTGTGAACCGTCAAGCCGGATTCTAACGGTAGAAAAATTAGTGTAAAATTACATGCGCTTCGATGGGTCCCAAAAAAACAATAATTAGAAAATATAAAAAACAAGTTTTTATTGGTTATCGGTCACTAACGGACGCAACAACGTTTATATATTATATAAAAAAAATATCATGTATATTATCCACAAAATATTTAGAATACCTCCTTGAAGGAAGATCAAAGAACGCAGTATTTTTGAGCTAAATTACCATACATTTAAAAACCTAAAAAAAAAAACTTTTAAACGCGATAACAAAAGTGTAAGGAAATTTGCTCTATAAAAAGTTCATTAAAACTCAACCGAAATTTGATATAACTGAAGATAAAACTTAAATAAGTTATAACATCTAAATGCCTTCGCTTGTACCTGTTTTAATTTAGCTAACGAGCGCGAAAGTGTCCGGCATTGCATTTCAACACGCAAACTTAGCTTGCGTGAGATTGTATCAAACGTTAGTCCCTTTACGAATCATTCCTTAAACATTTGTTCGACAATTTCAGTAGCATTTGTGTAAGCTTTGAATAACAAAATATTAAAAAACCTAATGTGAAACACCAATCAGATTTTTTTGGGGTTCATAGGGGAAAACGGAACTCTTATGGCCCCTCTGCAATACTCACGAAGTTGATCGAAGTTGGGCGAGGAGAATAGCGTAGAGAGATACTTCGATTCGCTTCGTGCAAACTTGCTTCGCCTTTGACGACTTCCGATCGCTGTCGGTTTTTTTTCGCCCGAGTCAAATGTAATTAGTAGTATGTAATTAGGGTTTCGCGCTAAAAAATTAAAAACCTAAATTATACGCGGGCGAAGTCGCAGGGAACAGCTAGTAACAACTTAAAATAGATAACTGCGGTTAAAAATGGCAACCATGGCATAATCCCCCTATGAGATAATCTATAAGGGAGCCCTATGTTCAACAGTAGACTTTTTAGGCTGCTATGGTAATGGAAGTAAGTTCATGGTCCTTTGGAAGTGTAAAAACTTAAGGTTAGAAGTCAATGCATTCAAAATATACAGTCATACTGCAGCTATATTATGGTTGTAGCACGAATGGGTCGGCTCGACCGGCGAAGGACCACTCTCAAAGAATACCAGTGTCAAATAATATAATATTATAATAAATATATTTATATAATATGAACACTCACGCCTGTCACCCAGAGGGGTAGGCAGAGAATACAGACTTCCATTTGGCACGATCCTAACACACATCTCTCGCCTCCTCTACATCCATATATCTACGCATACATGCACGTCGGTTTAGGGGACGCTTTTTTAATAAACTTGCTATAGAAATTTTGTAACTCACTGTACTATATGATTCGAAAAATCGGACAAGTGCGAGTAGTATTCACGCGCTGAGGGTTCCTTATAAACTTATTTTTTTATTTTATAGAAAAAGGGTGACAAATAAGCACCCAATACGTGGATGTTGTGACCCATAGACATCAACTTCTATCCTCGATGAAGAATCAAAATACAGGTGCACTCTGATGTCTAAGATGGAATAACTTGTTTCCAATAAAAGTGTCTCCGGTTCTCTACACTCACTATACACAACACATCAGCATCAAGCCGCTATTTTATTTACGCTGGAATTCTGTGAGAGCTTAGTCCCTCCCCGGTTGAATCGAACATTCGTGCTTCAACCATAAAATAACTGCAGTTATATAATCGCTCCTCTACTTGAGAAACTTCTATTGATATAATTGATTAATGGTTAATGACTATGCTAAAATCCGATAGATGGCGCTGTTTTCAAATTATTAATTTATTCTATATCTATGGACCAAAATGAATGAAAAATGACTGTGTAGTTGTGTAAGAATATCCACCACCCCATATCATACCTTGGGTGTCGTAAGAGGCGACAGAGGGAAACAAACCAGGAGATGGGTAGCAGCGTCCTCCTAATAACTCCGGCTCCGGCTCAGGCTCCGTGGCGCAGTGGCTTAGCAATGAGTTGCTGCGCCGGGCGCCGCGGGTTAGAATCCCGCACGGAACAAGTATTTGTATTGCCTACAAATAATTGTTCCGGATCTGGATGTTTGTCCTTGTGTAATTTGTGTTTGTAAACTGTCTCCACGATACAGGAGAAAATCCTAGTGTGGGGGTAATGTATTTTCAAAAGCAATAAAAAAAAATAACATCTAAAAATGAAAAACTGCGGATGCCAACCCGCTTACCAAGCGTCTATCAATCGATGGGGTAGGTCTATGTTCAGCTTTAATAGGCTTTAATAGGACTTTAGGAGTTTTGATAGGAAACTTGACCGGCGGCGGTTTGCTGCTCCTGTTTTATTGTTTAAATATTGGTTTGAAGTGGACTTTGATATGTAAAAGTGGTGCGATTTTGTGTATTAAGTGTCTGCGCATGTGCACTATTAGTGGAAACTGTGAAACAAGTGCTCTGATAGTGATGTGAAATATGATGAAAATAATGTGCCTGTCTGCTTAGGCGCCTTGAGATACCATCGCCAACCGTCAGCTGTCTTCTGGCTCAAGTTACCGTTACAGTTGCAAGGCGTTACAGAGGCGCCTCAGTCGGTGAATCGCTTCAATATTTCGCAACGTGTTTCGTTTCGGTGCCTTCATATACCGTCCTTGGCCTTTCGAAGTGATTTTACGCGTTACGAAACAAAGGATACCCTTGATTCGAAAGGGATGGAAGGGTTTAGTAGTGGATTTAGTAGCTCGAATAGTCGAAGCCGAACTATACGTCAAACGTTGGGTAGTTGGGGTATGTAAAAATGAAAATTTAATAAAATTTCTACATCGGCTTGTATCATACCATAGCTGGTAAAAGTTGGTATTTGGCATTTTGACCGTTGTATATGTGAGCAAATTGCTCGAAGAGGGGAGGGTCAAGAGTACTCGGATACCTAGACGTGCATTCATGAAGAAGATAATGAATCTGAAAGAAGCGATAGAGGTATGTAAGGATCGTGACACTTGGCGATCTGTTCTCTCTGGCTACCTCGTCAGGGATTGTGCGTGAAGATAAGAAGAAGACCGTTATATACCATGTAGGGGCGGTGTAAGAATATCAAATACCTCATTTTATAGAGTTTTGTACTGATTCTTCTCAGGACAGAGGTATTTTCCGTGTTAGTGGTATATTTTAATCTTAGTAATTAAATCTACTCTGGTTCTACTGCGGATATCCTCATTCCTAAGTTTATCACGCAGAGAAACTCCGAGCATAGCCCAATGGATTAGTAAGCTGAAGTGGCAGTGGGCCAGCCATATAGCTCGAAGAACCGACAACCGATGGGGAAGAAAGGTTCTTGAGTGGCAGCCTCGTACCGGCAGGCGAAGTGTAGGGCGACCCCCCACGAGATGAAGTCGATGGATGCAGTTGGCTCAGGACCGTGTTTTGTGGCATTCCTTGGGGGAGGCCTATGTTCAGCAGTGGACTTATGAAAGGCTGTAATGATGATGATGATGATGATGATGATGAATTAAATCTATAAATAAAACTAAAGTATCTATTAATAATGTCAAAATAACAGCTTTCTAGGAAATACATAAGTATACACGGTATATATAACAAAAAAAAATTTTAAAATTTTTGTCTTCCTGTCTGTCTGTCTTTTCCGGATAATTTCCGAAACGGCTGAACCGATTTTGACGGGACATTCACTACTTCTACTTTAGAAAATTTTTATACGTGGTAGAGCCATGCTGCAGCTATACTAGTAGTATAGTTGTAGCACGAATGGGTCGGCTCGACCGGGGAAGGACTACGCTCTCACAGAATAACAGCGTAAAATAGCAGCTTAATGCTGCTGTGTTTCGTGTAGTGGGTGTAGAGAAACCGGAGAGCCTTTTTACTGGAAAAGAGGCATTCCATCTTAGTCCTCACGGGTGACAACGCATTTGCATTTTGATTCTTTATTGAGGATAGATGTGGATGTCTATGGGTCACAGCAACCACTTACCATCAGGTGGACTGTATGCTCATTTGTCACCATATCCTATAAAAAAATAATTACACATGTAATTTGTACGTAGACTAACACTCATTGATTCAAATCCGCGATCTACAACACCCCAGAAGGAAAAGTACTACTATTATGTCCCCCTCAAATCTCATAAATTTTTCAATATTTTTTTAAATGTTAGGTAGGAATTTCTCCTTTATCATGGAAGCATTTTACATACATTACAATCCGGAACTTTTTAGACTGAGCAAATGATTTTTCCGTATCGGATTCGAACCCACTGTGTTTCCGAGGGCATTACAATGATGATGCCGTGATGCAAATCCAGGCGGTTTTTATAATTAGTATAATAATCATTATTTCATCATTACATCCCTTTACAATTCTACTGCTGAACATAGGCCTCCCCCAAGAAACGCCACAAAGCATAGTACGAGCCATCTGAATCCATTGACTTCCTGCGTGTCTTACAAGTTTGTCACTCCATCTAGTGGGTTCAACATCAGCGTTTTTTTTATACAGAATAAGGGTAACAAACGAGCACACAGTCCACCTGATGGTAAGTGTTTGCTGTTGTCCATAGACATCTACGTTTATCCTCAATAAAGAATCAAAATGCAGATGCGTCGTTACCCGTGAGGACTAAGATGAAATGCCTCTTTTCCAGTAAAAAGGGTCGCCGGTTCTCTACACTCACCATACGAAACACAGCAGCGTTAAGCCGCCATTTTATGCTGGTATTCTGTGAGAGTATCCTTCCTCGGTTGAGCCGACCCATTCGTGCTAGAACTATATTACTAATATAGCTGCAGCATGGCTCTACCACGTACAACGTACGTAACGTACGTACGTTTGCAACAGATTGCCTTATATATGGGTTATTTGGCATAGTCGCCACGCTTGGAAAGCGTTTTTTATTTTTAGTCGTTATTAGAAAGTCGCTGCTGCCCATGTCCTGATTTGTTTCCCTCTGTCGCCTCTCACGACACCCACGGGATGATGTGAGGTATATATAATGAGGTATATATATTCTTACACCGCCATTACATGATTTCACTAAGCTACAACAATCGCAAGTATAAATTATATAATGTTAGTTAATTAAGAAGTTATGTAAGAAATAAAAATGGAATGCTAATTAGACGCTTATCGGAGAATTTCTTTAGCAATTAGCTTTGTGAGGCCGCAACGATATATCAATGTCAACGATATCTCACGACAAAAATAGGTTTCAGATTTCAGGATGATCAAGTGCTTTTATAAAAGCTTAATAAACGAAAGCTTAGTGCCTCTCTGGAATATGGATCTATTTGATATTGGATCTATTTGCCGTAAAAATTTTAAATGAAATTTAGTTATAATTATTATTACACTAGCTAAACCGGCAGTCTTTGATAGTGTAAGTAAAAAAAAAAATTCTCTCCATCTTAGTCCTCAGGAATGGCAATGCATTTACGCTTTGGCTTTTAATCGAGGGTAGATGTAAATGTCCACGGGCCACAACATCCGCTTAGCATCAGGTGAACAGCATATTCTTTTGTTCACCTTATTCCATAAATAATTAATCATGTAATAAAAACTACAAACCAAATTCCAAACTAAAAAAAATAACCATCTGAATTGGTTGATGTTGAAAAGAATAATTCACCCACATGTCAAGATTTCAACCAAATTTTAAAGGACGCTTTCTAATGAAAAGCAATCACAGAAATCAGACAACGTGATAAACTATTATCACTGAACATACAAAAAAATTCAGAACCTTCTCCTCTTTTCATAGTCGTTTAGAAAAGCATAATTACTAACCATTGTCTTCACAAAACAAATATATTGTATGTGTTCTGTATTACACCTTTATTGATTTATAATTTGTGAACCGTCAAGCCGGATTCTAACGGTAGAAAAATTAGTGTAAAATTACATGCGCTTCGATGGGTCCCAAAAAAACAATAATTAGAAAATATAAAAAACAAGTTTTTATTGGTTATCGGTCACTAACGGACGCAACAACGTTTATATATTATATAAAAAAAATATCATGTATATTATCCACAAAATATTTAGAATACCTCCTTGAAGGAAGATCAAAGAACGCAGTATTTTTGAGCTAAATTACCATACATTTAAAAACCTAAAAAAAAAAACTTTTAAACGCGATAACAAAAGTGTAAGGAAATTTGCTCTATAAAAAGTTCATTAAAACTCAACCGAAATTTGATATAACTGAAGATAAAACTTAAATAAGTTATAACATCTAAATGCCTTCGCTTGTACCTGTTTTAATTTAGCTAACGAGCGCGAAAGTGTCCGGCATTGCATTTCAACACGCAAACTTAGCTTGCGTGAGATTGTATCAAACGTTAGTCCCTTTACGAATCATTCCTTAAACATTTGTTCGACAATTTCAGTAGCATTTGTGTAAGCTTTGAATAACAAAATATTAAAAAACCTAATGTGAAACACCAATCAGATTTTTTTGGGGTTCATAGGGGAAAACGGAACTCTTATGGCCCCTCTGCAATACTCACGAAGTTGATCGAAGTTGGGCGAGGAGAATAGCGTAGAGAGATACTTCGATTCGCTTCGTGCAAACTTGCTTCGCCTTTGACGACTTCCGATCGCTGTCGGTTTTTTTTCGCCCGAGTCAAATGTAATTAGTAGTATGTAATTAGGGTTTCGCGCTAAAAAATTAAAAACCTAAATTATACGCGGGCGAAGTCGCAGGGAACAGCTAGTAACAACTTAAAATAGATAACTGCGGTTAAAAATGGCAACCATGGCATAATCCCCCTATGAGATAATCTATAAGGGAGCCCTATGTTCAACAGTAGACTTTTTAGGCTGCTATGGTAATGGAAGTAAGTTCATGGTCCTTTGGAAGTGTAAAAACTTAAGGTTAGAAGTCAATGCATTCAAAATATACAGTCATACTGCAGCTATATTATGGTTGTAGCACGAATGGGTCGGCTCGACCGGCGAAGGACCACTCTCAAAGAATACCAGTGTCAAATAATATAATATTATAATAAATATATTTATATAATATGAACACTCACGCCTGTCACCCAGAGGGGTAGGCAGAGAATACAGACTTCCATTTGGCACGATCCTAACACACATCTCTCGCCTCCTCTACATCCATATATCTACGCATACATGCACGTCGGTTTAGGGGACGCTTTTTTAATAAACTTGCTATAGAAATTTTGTAACTCACTGTACTATATGATTCGAAAAATCGGACAAGTGCGAGTAGTATTCACGCGCTGAGGGTTCCTTATAAACTTATTTTTTTATTTTATAGAAAAAGGGTGACAAATAAGCACCCAATACGTGGATGTTGTGACCCATAGACATCAACTTCTATCCTCGATGAAGAATCAAAATACAGGTGCACTCTGATGTCTAAGATGGAATAACTTGTTTCCAATAAAAGTGTCTCCGGTTCTCTACACTCACTATACACAACACATCAGCATCAAGCCGCTATTTTATTTACGCTGGAATTCTGTGAGAGCTTAGTCCCTCCCCGGTTGAATCGAACATTCGTGCTTCAACCATAAAATAACTGCAGTTATATAATCGCTCCTCTACTTGAGAAACTTCTATTGATATAATTGATTAATGGTTAATGACTATGCTAAAATCCGATAGATGGCGCTGTTTTCAAATTATTAATTTATTCTATATCTATGGACCAAAATGAATGAAAAATGACTGTGTAGTTGTGTAAGAATATCCACCACCCCATATCATACCTTGGGTGTCGTAAGAGGCGACAGAGGGAAACAAACCAGGAGATGGGTAGCAGCGTCCTCCTAATAACTCCGGCTCCGGCTCAGGCTCCGTGGCGCAGTGGCTTAGCAATGAGTTGCTGCGCCGGGCGCCGCGGGTTAGAATCCCGCACGGAACAAGTATTTGTATTGCCTACAAATAATTGTTCCGGATCTGGATGTTTGTCCTTGTGTAATTTGTGTTTGTAAACTGTCTCCACGATACAGGAGAAAATCCTAGTGTGGGGGTAATGTATTTTCAAAAGCAATAAAAAAAAATAACATCTAAAAATGAAAAACTGCGGATGCCAACCCGCTTACCAAGCGTCTATCAATCGATGGGGTAGGTCTATGTTCAGCTTTAATAGGCTTTAATAGGACTTTAGGAGTTTTGATAGGAAACTTGACCGGCGGCGGTTTGCTGCTCCTGTTTTATTGTTTAAATATTGGTTTGAAGTGGACTTTGATATGTAAAAGTGGTGCGATTTTGTGTATTAAGTGTCTGCGCATGTGCACTATTAGTGGAAACTGTGAAACAAGTGCTCTGATAGTGATGTGAAATATGATGAAAATAATGTGCCTGTCTGCTTAGGCGCCTTGAGATACCATCGCCAACCGTCAGCTGTCTTCTGGCTCAAGTTACCGTTAAAATCTCCTAAGGGCTGCACAATGTGACGCATCAACATATCGTGAAGCAGTATACTATGAAGAATAATTATTATAATATAATATTGTAACTTCAGGCTCAGAAGGGCTAGATCCCAGAGCCGTAAAACCAGTTATTAAGAAGAAGAATAGGACTTTAATAGGCTGAAACGGTAACAGTAACGCCATAAATCGAAAATCTCAATAATCGAAAACAACATCTGCCTGGTCAGCTAGTATATGTAATATGTATGAAAATTATTCAAAGAATGGTGTACTGCATTTTATTGCAAATGAAAAAATCATAAATTACGAACATAATATAGCATAATAAAAAAAAACAGAGCCATATATTCCGTATACAATTGCCTTTTCTTCGCTTTCAAGGAATTATAACACATGCTCTGTTGATATTACATTTGAACACGCAAGTCAACCCTTTTTCTAGATCGCTATCAAATAAAAATGCTTTGTTCGTCTAAATTTTCTAACCTTTAGTGTGATAATTACAAAAGGACAAACAGTTCGTGTATGATTTTCATTTAGATATGGATTTTAATATTAATGAAAGATGATTTAGTTAAAAAGTTAATTCCTTCATTAATTTTTTTATTACAGCCTATTATATAGAAGAGAGGGGGGGGGGGGGGGGATTTTGTCAAAGTTGCCAGCTCGGCAAGTTCGGCGCCTTAGTTTTTTTTTACTATGTTCAGTTGTTATCAGAAAGATGCTGATCCACGTCACTTGTTTGAGTTTCCCTCCTTCGCCTCTTACTGTCTATCGGATATTTACGGGATGTATGGGGTAAGGAATATACTAACGCAAACACTACACACAAATTAATTTAAGTAAGGGATTTCTTGTATTTACGAGTATGTTAATACTACACATTAAATTAAACTAATTTTACGGATTTCATCGCGTTCAATTTTAACTATCTTTTAATATTCACTTATGGATATTGAAGCCCATAGAATATCTACATTTATCCTCGATAAAAAATAAAAATGCAAATGAGTAGGGAACCCCTGGGGACTAAGATGGAATGCCTAGTTTCTAGTGAGAACGATCTCCGGTTCTCTCACCATATGAAACACAACAGTAATAAGTTGCTATTTTACGCTAGTATTTAGTGAGAGCGTGGGACCCCAAAGGGAATAGATTAGATACCTATAAGCTATACCATCAACTTGCCATCCAGGTGGACTGAGTGCCTGTTTGTCACCCTTGCTAACATTTCGAAATATTTCAGAAGTTGTTTTTGGTTTTTCTTATTTATTTAAAAAAAAAACTTACCCCATTACTAGAATTTAAACATCCAGATTCGGCACAATTATTTGTAGGCAATACAAATACGTGTTCCGTGCGGCATTCCAACCCGCGGTGCCCAGCGTTGAAACTAATTGCTAAGCAACTACACCACGGAGCCAGAGAAGGCTCAAGTTATTGCATTTCCAAAAACTTTGTCATAGTGAATTTATCAAGAATAGACCACGGGAAGAAGATTCCTGTAAAACTTGATAACTTGTAGATTTATCTTGGAAAATACTTTGTCAGTTTCACAATTTATGGGCTGGTTTGAATTTGAGAGCCATCTATTATAAGGGGAGATATTAATTACTGTAAAATCATCATTGGTATCTTCAAGTTAGCGTTCGTAATTCGTTTAAAAGTAAAAGTATTCTGTACTTGTGGGCAGGCAGATTCTATATTAGCACTGTAGTGGAATGTTAAACGCAATTTATAGCTCCGAATATATTAGGATGTTTAACAGAGAAACAGTGTTTGTTACATCGTACTACTACATTAAAATAATTTCATTGGACTCGGCTCGTAACAAAGTTGTAACTGTAGTTCTGGCAGCAAGTAATACATTTTTTTTTTCGGTAACCGTAACACTTGCGAGTACTTGGTCTTTTGGTGATGATCTGTACGTTTTGAATAAAATTATTTTGCCGATTTTTCACACTTTGGTAAATGGAAATACGAATATATCGACTCTAGGCTATATTTTGGTTTGTAGCATAATCGTACCAATTCACAAACTTGGTTTTGACTGCGGATGTTTTCTTCTTTCAATTCTTTGCAATTAAGAAACGGTAATTGATGTTGACTAGACAAAGCATAAGAAAAATCGTAGGAATTGATTTGTTCACAGAACTTTTGCCTTTTTGATCTTATTTTTCTACAAACATTAAAGACGTTAGATTTATTTACTTGAGTCATCGGCCAGCAGGTTGTAGTTGGTCTTGCCTTAGATTCTGGTAAATTAAGACAATCGTTGATTAATATGCAACGTAGATTGTGAATACACAATATATCTCCATTGTATTGCTCTTTCACTGTCTTTATGATCTCATCGTGAGGTGCTTGGCAAGGTTTTTCTGTTTTGTCCTTATTGGGTAATTTTAAATTATTTTTTTCAAGTGAGTCTGACTGTTTTAATTTTTCTGAATGACACTTGCATTGAAGTTAGGGTCGATCAAATTTAATTGAAGAAGATTTTTGTACGTCTTTATATAGACAATTCATCTCGTTTTTTTATTACTATGTTGATCTTTACAGACTATGGCTTTAATAGTATTTTTATCTGTTTTTGGTACAGTACACTCCGGATTTATGCACGGTTCATTTTGCTTCTTCTTAATTTTAATGAGAGCTTTATCCGTAACTTGTATTTTCTTGCATTTACCAAACTGCTGCATATGTTTACAGGGACAAAGTTTGGTGAAATCAGCCCGTTGCTCTTTGTTCTGATTATTGACAATTTTATTATTTACATAATCCCAAAAACCAGAAGAAGTAGACGGTATATCACTAATATGGCCACAGTTTGATTTAGAAATTCTGGAATTATTTATTTCTTCCCTCATCGGATTTGCTGTAAATTTAAAAGGAAATAAATGTCCCATTTTGGATGGGAACTGTTGCTTTTTATGTTTAAAATTCTTTCTTTGAGACATATTTTTCATTTCTTCTTTCAAAATGTTTTGTTTTTTGTTTTGTTTAAAAAACGTTACCTCTTCACTAGGATATTCTCCTGTATCGTGGAGGCAGTTTACAAACACAAATTGCACAAGGGAATACATCCAGACCCGGAACAATTATTTGTAGGTCATACAAATACTTGTTCCGTGCGGGATTCAAACCCGTGGCCCCCAGCGCAGCAACTCATTGCTAAGCCACTGTGCCATAAAGCCGTCGAATGTGTTTTTGAATGTTTTTTCTTTTTTTTAACTTTGAATAAATATTCTTAATTTCTGAATCTGTTGATGAGACATTATTAGAAGTGTACTCCAGATACAAATTTCTTGCTATATTCGGATCAGGGCATTTAAGCCTATTAGTTACACTGGAAACTGGTACTCTATTATTCCTGTTGTCATAATTTTGCATTGCGTAATTATATTGTTTTCATACTTAATTTCTTTATGTGTCTGTTTTCGATATTAGCGCAGTAAGGTTCTCCTTGAAATGCGTTATGACATTTAGTTTTGGCATAGTTTTCGCGACTCTGAATTCTATTTGAAATATATGGGAAGATTTGATGCATATTAAAAAATCTGGAACTGGTCTTAATAATGAAATTGCTATTATTTTGAACACTTTTTATATAAAAATCTGTTTTATCGCCTGTTTCATAGCTATTCTTTCTCTACTTATTTCACTAAAAATTTGTCTCATTTATGTTTGTTTTATTCTTGTAATACCTGAATGTGCTCTTTCATGTCTATTACTTTCTACATTGTAAGTTTTGTCGCTCCCATCTGAAACTCTAGGTTCTTTGTTCACTTTGTTACATTTACGAAGTTTACTAACAGGTAATAACTTTTGTCTTTTTCTTTTTGATAAGTACAGGTTAGATGTGTCATAAAATCCAGAGCTATCAGAATGCTGTTCTATACATTTCGGATCATAGCTGATCACAAAATGGCTAGGATAGATGTTATACATATTGTAGATGTTTTCAACAAATTAATGTCGTGGCCAAACATTTTATTTTTACAGTTTTCATTGTAGTTATTTCTATTTTATAACATTAATTATTTTACTGCATATGTTTTCCGAAGTTTAAACAGCTTACAGCAAGCTTACAGGTAAAACTAAACCGTCAAAAATCACATTACTCACTTCACATTATTTTTTCTTTTCTTAATAATTATATATTAAATATATAATAAATCTTTATCTTGAATGCAGACGAGTATAAAACCGTATTAAATATTTTTTTGTTTTTTTTTTTAAACGTTACCACCACACTAGGATTTTCTCCTGTATCGTGGAGGCAGTTTACAAACATAAATTGCACTAGGACAGACATCCAGACCCGGAACAATTATTTGTAGGCCATACAAATACTTATTCCGTGCGGGATTCAAACCAGCGGCCTCCAGCGCAACAACTCACTGCTAAGCTACTGCGCCACGGAGCCGTCAGTTATACGTTATTTATACGAATAATAGATATTGAATATAACTATTTTTACTGATGTTTTTAGGGTTCTGTAATCAAAGGTATCCAAGGGAACCCTATTACTAAGCCCCGGCTGTCCTTCTGTCCGTCTTCCCGTCCATCAGTCTGTCCTCTCAATCCCGTCCGTCAGTCCGTCTGTCTATCAGCGGACCGGACTGTATCTCATGATCCGTAATAGGCAGACAGTTGATATTTTCACTGAATATGTATTTATGTTGTCGCTATAACAACAAATAATAAAAATTAAAATAAATTAATATTAAAAGGGGCTCCCCTACTAGAAACGTGTATTACGATAGTACGGAAACCTTCATCCGCGAGTCCGACTCGCACTTCGCCGGTTATTTTTATAGTATGGAGGTGCAAAATGATACACCTAATCCTAAGTGGTTGCTGTGGCCCATAGACATCTACATCTATTTTGTATTGTATTTAGTTTAACTTGTTTTTACTTGCCGTAATTCCTGACGTTATAAACCAGCATTGGTTTAGAGCGTCCACGGTCACGAGGCTAGGGGGAGAGGAGAGGGGAGAGGGGTGGGGGGGGGGAATTGAGTTTGTTGACATCTTGATATCATAATTAACTATGAAAGTAGCCCGAATTTATAGTAAGTAGTCATCTGTGTAACTGATTTTTTTTTTATAGAAGAGGGGGCAAACAATCATGCGGCTCACCTGATGGTAAGTGACTACCGCCGCCCATGAACAACTGCAACACCAGGGGAATTGCAAATGCGTTGCCGGCCTTTTAAAAAGGAGTAGGCTCTTTTCGTATCGGTCCGGAAAAATCGCTGGTGGTAATCGATTCCACAAGGAAGTTGTGCGAGGAAGAAAACATCTTCTAGAATGTCAATTGTGAACAATTTTTTTGTATGTGTTATGCGACATCTTCGTCAATTATGAATCATTTTTTTTGTATCTATATTATGCGACATCTTCGTCAATTGTGAACCATTTTTTGTAGGTATGTTGTGCGACATCTTCGTCAATTTTGAACCAATTTTTTTGTATGTATGTTATGCGATATATTCGTCAATTGTGAACCAATTTTTTTGTATCTATGTTATGCGACATCATCGCCAATTGTGAACCAATTTTTTAGTATCTATGTTATGCGACATCATCGTCAATTGTGAACCAATTTTTTTGTATGTATGTTATGCGATATATTCGTCAATTGTGAACCAATTTTTTTGTATCTATGTTATGCGACATCATCGTCAATTGTGATACAATTTTTTTGTATCTATGTTATGCGACATCATCGCCAATTGTGAACCAATTTTTTAGTATCTATGTTATGCGACATCATCGTCAATTGTGAACCAATTTTTTTGTATGTATGTTATGCGATATATTCGTCAATTGTGAACCAATTTTTTTGTATCTATGTTATGCGACATCATCGTCAATTGTGAACCAATTTTTTTGTATCTATGTTATGCGACATCATCGTCAATTGTGAACCAATTTTTTTGTATTTATGTTATGCGACATCATCGTCAATTGTGAACCAATTTTTTTGTATGTATGTTATGCGACATCATCGTCAATTGTGATCCAATTTTTTTGTATGTATGTTATGCGATATATTCGTCAATTATGAACCAATTTTTTTTGTATCTATGTTATGCGACATCATCGTCAACTGTGAACCAATTTTTTTATATGTATGTAATGCGACATCTTCGTCAATTGTGAAGCAATATTTAAAATTCTTTTAATATTAAATAAGTAATACTTCAGAGATAGTGCAATAAATGTTTAGAGTAAAATGTTTATACTTAACGGTGGCAAAATAGGGGATAAAAATTTTAACGGAACTATTATGATGACTTTGAGATTGTGATATTTCTTATTACACTAAAAAGAAAAAAAAGTTTTAATAATAAGTGAAAGCCTACTTAAAGAAACAAAAGGATAAAATAATTTCACACTCTGAAGTCGAGGCCCTTATTCTTCTACACAGTGTCTTAGCACATTCTTCAAAATGGGAAATTATTTTACCCTTTTTAGTTCCTTGTAGCCGGCATTTACGTTTGCGGCAGCTTAGGGAGGGTTGATGTGAAAAGAGACGAAGACTTTTTCCTATATAACTTTTATTTTCTAACTTACAAGATACGAGTAACTTAACTACTGCGACAATTTAATTAGATTAACATTTTTGCCTTGGTTTTATACTATGTTGAATATTCTTAAGTCACGTAAATAAATTGAGTCACGTTTTAAAGACGTGCTGGTATTTACTTAGCAGGCGGTGCTGTATGGTAGGTATCTAGTTGCTCGTGATGGTATGTAAGGTCGGTAGGCATATTATTTAACTCGGCCTTAATTTTTTATTGTAAGTTCGTTTTTTTTAGATGTATGAAATGGTTTGTTGAACATCAACATATTTTTATCAACTATCGTTTACAAATAAGATTTCTCTTTCTGAAGAAGAAACGGAGAAACTCTTTGTGTCTCTTCTGAAACTTTTAATTTAAAAGCGCCTGCCAATCGTGAAGACTACCTAAGTAGCTCATAGTTTACCGGTCTAATACGACTTAGGGACATTCAAGAAAAGAGCTGACTCCTTTTTAAAAGGCCAGCAACATACCTGCAATTGCCCTGGTGTTGCAGTTGTTCATGGGCAGCGTAGTCACTTACCATTAGGTGAGCCGCAAGGAGGACTGCCTCCTGATGGTAAGCTGTGGCCTATAAACATCTACACTTTTTATCCTCAGCTAAGAAATTAAATGTGCATGCGTTCTCAGCCCTGAGAACTGAAATAGAATGCCTCGTTTCCAGTAAAAAGGGTCTCTGGTTCTCTACAATCACCATACGAAACACAGCAGTATTAAGCTGCTATTTTATGCTAGTATTCTGTCTAAGATGGTATGCCACATTACCAGTAAAAAGAATCACCAGTTCTTCAGTCAAAAGTAATATGCTGCTATTTCAAGCTGGTACTCTGTGTGCTCTTTTTATAGTATAGGTTGACCAGCGAGCACTCAGTCCACCTGATCGTAAGTGGTTGCTGTGGCCTATAGACATCTACATGTATCCTCGATAGCAAATCCAAATGCAGATGCGTTGTCACCCGTGAGGACTAAGATGTAATGCCTCATTTCCAGTAAAAAGAGTCTCCTAATCTCTACACTCACAATACGAAACACAGCAGGGTTAAGCTGCTATTTTACGCTCTGAGAGCGTGGTCCTTCCCCGGTCGAGCCGACCCATTCGTGCTACAACTATACTACTAATATATCTGCAGAATGGCTTTATTACGTATAAAATGAAATAAGAGGTGTTTTAAAAATTTACATAGTGTATTGTATTGAAGCCGGTTTTTCCGTACAAGATATATTTCAGAGAGTGTGCACGGGAAGAGTATAACTTAATTGCTGACATAATAATTTCTTATTTTACATGAATAGAACACATCGAATGAAACTAGTTTTACGGATTTTATCGCGTTGAATCAACTTATTTTACATTCATTCCTCCTTTTCCCTTCCACCATCGGACAGCCATAAAGGAGTGAAATAGTTTACCAGCGTCTGACTTTCCACCCGATTGCAATATGGGTGTCTTCAATGCAAGGGTTTTGTTAAGACAGTGCACTTAACCATCTTCAGCTGCATTACCATCAGCTGGAATAGTAGTTAAGCACTGGCTTAGAATAGTATGTAACTATAACTTTGAACAAAATCGACTTCAAATGGTACTTTGGTAGGTATGTGGTAGAGCTATACTGCAGCTATATTAATAGTATAGTTGTAATACGAATAGATCGGCTCGACCAGGGAAGGACAACGCTCTCACAGAATACCAGCGTAAAATAGCAGCTTAATGCTGCTGTGTTTCGTATAGTGAGTGTAGAGAACCGGAGACCTATTTTACTGGAAAAGAGGCATTCTATCTTAGTCCTCACGGCACACAACGCATCTGCATTTTAATTCACAAACGAAGATAGATGTAGATGTCTATGGGCCACAACAAACACTTACCATCAGGTGGACTGTGTGCTCGTTTGTCACCCTAATTCTGTAAAAATTAAAAATATATATAAAATTGCTAAAAAAAGAAGTTAGGGTTCAAACTTTTTCTTCAAATTTATATGGGACCACCCTTGAAATATAACCTATTTAATAAAAAAAAAACATAAAAATTAGTTCACAATCTGCGAAGATATCGCTTAACATACATACAAAAAACATGCACTCTAATTGAGAACCTCCTCCTTTTTAAAGTCGGTTAAAGATAAATTGTTAAAGGTACAATCAGTAATGATTGCTTCGAGCAATAGAAATGTGGAAAAAATTTGATAGATATAAAATGTGCTCCAGATTGAATTTTGGTGTAAGTTCGGAGAAACAGGTGCTTTTAGGGTAAAAACAAGAGACTAATTACTTTAGTTGTGCCGTTTACCTATCCTGTGTTAATAAAACAAAAACTTTTAAAATGTCCCTTCTAGACATTAAGCCAACATAAAACCCACATTCACTCATGACAGACCTAGAAATTTCATTGCGCTGTCCAGCCATTTGTAACCTTTATAAATTATTCAGCTTGAAGACTTAAATATAGTACAGAGGTAGACGAACATAGATCCCTTAACATTTATATTGGGTAGGGACAGTGTAATGTTTCACCAAATAGTTTTTTTATATTCTCGTAATAGTTGAATAAAACATTAAGGCTGCGAGTAACTCGCAAGGGATAGCACGCGAGGAAATATTGAATTAATGAATGGGCGTTGAAGAAAATTGATCATACCTCTCGATAGATATTTGAGGAAATAAAATTCAATGTTATAGTACTTCCGCACAGTAGTTACCTATAAATTATTACATGAAGAGAAAACTTTGTTAACCATTTATAAGCATATTGCGCGCACGGATGTGTGTAAGTTTTAGCAAAGTTAAAGTTTATGTGGAGGAGTACAGAAAGTTACAATTTACATATAATATGTGTAATAGATACATAAAATAAAACATTAATTGTTTACGTTAATAGTGCCAATGTCAAACCATAGTATATAATACCGTCATATATAAACCATGTATGTGTCAAACACATAATAGTCTGTGATCATAAAATAGCATGGAGCAAAGAACGTTTAGGCTCAGAAGGGCTAGAACCCAGAGCCGTAAAGCCAGTTTAAAAAAATGGAGCAAAGGGTATTAACTAAATTTTAACATAGAGTAGTGATAATGATTTTTTATATTTACGCGAACACTACACATTGAATAAAACTATGTTTTTACGGATTTTATCGCGTTTAACCCTAGTAGTTGTGGTAGTTTAACTTAGTAGTAGTCCTACCAAGGATGATACGCGAGGCTATTGAAATTAAAAAACATCCTAATTTCAATAGAGAAGTTGGATGGGTGCTGCCATCTGCTTGGGATCCTGTAATTAAAAAAATTGAATCCAAACCCAAGCATACCACTGCTAGACTTCAAGATACTGTAAGTTCATTCGGCGTAAATCGAACAAAAAATTAATATTAAAAACTGAAGGTAGCCGGGCTAAGTGTGAACATCTGTTCTCATCAAACTGTGAACTGTAAACATCGGGATGTCAAACATCTCAGTCCCCCCCGTGACCATGGGTTGCTGTAAAGCACCCGAAACGTCGGGAATGAAAATAGTAAATTAAACGCGATAAAATCCGTAAAAAATAGTTTTATTCAATAGAATAGTGATTATCACCAAATAATTTAAAAATATTGCCAACAAATAATTACTTACAGATTAATTGAGTAAGCTGTGAATTTTTGTGAATTCAAATGTTCGTTTTTAATAGTCTGTGGAATATACGTCAAGGAAAAAAGCGTTTATTTTGTGTTTTGTATATTACAGCTTGATTGATAAACAAATTTCATGAATTATTGTCAATTTTCGACCCCTAAATCACACACAACACAACATACAAGAAAATGAAAACAATATAAAAACCGATGTACACAAATACATTGGGCAGTAGTAACGATAGGGTATTCAAATCAACATGACAATGTAAGTGTTGGCGGCTCCATGGCGCAGTGGCTTAGCAATCAGTTGTTGCGCTGGGGGCCGCGGGTTCGAATCCCGCACGGAACAAGTATTTATATGGCCTACAAATAATTGTTCCGGGTCTGGATGTTTGTTCTTGTGCAATTTGTGTTTGTAAACTGCCTCCACGACACAGGACAGGAGAAAAAGTACTAGTGTGGGGGTAACGTTTTTATTTAAAAAAAAAGTGTTGCCACAGCAAATATTCCTTAGATAATATTTATAATTTATTTTGTAAAAAGAGATGGTCAACGAATCTACTGTAGGTATGATTTTTTTGTATGTATGGTACGTGATATTTTAGTCTATTATGAACTTATTTTGATGATTATTTTTTACTAAATTGGTTATACTTCATGGGTGGTCCAATATAAACGAGATTAAAAAATCTTCAACTAAGGCAGGCAAAATAGGTAATGAACCTTTTAATGGAACTATTTAGACGAAATTGATGTTCGTCTCGATCAATCTTCAGTCCAGTGCTTTTGATTGGACTGAAGATTGATAATCTTCAGCCCAGTCAAAAGGGTTACAAAATTAACTTTTAAAATTATACAATATAATTACATTTTGCATAGAAGAAATAAAGAGCCGAATTCAGAATGTGAAATTATTTTTTGTTGTTAGTTTTGTTTAAAGTTAATTTTTTAACCCCTAGATTTTTACCATGGAAAACTTTAAAATCTCTTTTACTATCTTTAGGAGTGGATTTTTTTCCAAACTTAAGTGAGACCACCGCTGAAGTACAACCTATTTAATAAAAATAAAGAATCATTAAAATCGGATCATAATTGGACCGAGTTGTGCAGAAATGATTGAGCCCGCAAACTGATATTCCATCGATTATATTTTAACGAGGCATTCCATCTTAGTCCTCACGGCTGACAACGCATCTGCATTTTGATTCGTAATTGAGGATAGATGTAGTGTCTATGGGCCACAGTATTCACTTACCATCAGGTGGACTGTGTGCTCGTATGTCACCCTTATCCCATAAAAAAAGAAACTGACCAAACTAATGATCTAGAGGCTCTTTCATCCGTTTATTTTCCAATATGAAAGATTTCTGAAAAATAACAATTAATACCATAATTTTTATTTAAAATTCTTTAAAATGATATACATAACATGGTAAAATAGGGCTTCTAACAAAAGAAAATTGTATGTATTTTTCAAATCTGATTAACTTTATATTTTGTGGGTTAACGAATATATCGTGAAAAAAAAATATTCAGTTGAATTGTTGACCTTTTCTTTTTTCAAAGTCAGCTAAGTAAAATCGTGTTAAGAGTATATTATCACGTTATATAACTGGTGCGTAGTAACATTATACTTCTTTTTGTCACGGTGACAAGTTCTGAACACTGTTGGCAACTATAAATTGAACAGGATATAAAAATAGGTGCTTATAGTGTCCCGTCGTCTTAACGTACTTACCCTTGCTCGCTACTCCTAGATTAGAAGGCTGCCTTCATTCTAATCTACGAGTAGACGCAATTTCAAATTCGAGGCGATAATCTCGTTAATCTTGTTAAGTTTAGCAATAATTTGTTTGTATAAAAAATAAAAGTTAAGTGATTATAAGATCCTGGGTTCTTATCCCGGGAAGAGCCAAAAAATTGTTATTGGGGTTCTCTGTCAAGAAATTCTCGGTATCAGTTTGGAGTCGGGAAGTTAACGGTGTTTCACCCCTATGCCTCGGAAATCACGGCATTGAGGCCGTATAACGGATATTCCTTTGCCCTAAAATCATTTTAAAAATAACAAAAATGGAAAGACATAAAATGAAAGCGAGTAAAATAAAAGCTTGTTTAAATATTTTCAATATGCGATCGATATTTCTATGTCGTATGGTCTTAACAAACTTATATACACTTCGCGGTGTCTCACACCCGTGCCTCGGAAAGCAATTAAAACTGTTACTCCTACGTCTGATCTCTCTCCGGTCGTGGCGACTTTCCGTCCCATCGGACTTTAAGAGTGAGGAAATAACGAGTGCACCTGTGCTTGCACATACACTCTGTCACTATAATCCTCCCCTTTGCAAATGGTTAGTATCCGCTGAGGCCACCATCATTAAAATTCGGTCTAGAGGACATAATAAAAAAATATTTTATAACGTTACATAAAAAAAAGTAAATGTACCCTCATTAACTTTTTAATTTGTTTATAATCATAATAAATTTCGCTAAGCTTAAATGACTTTCAAGATTTTTGTTAATTGTACGCGTTTCGAGTATTCTAAACGCTGCGCTGCTCGAATTGTCCCGACCTTAATTAACATTTTAATTTGTACCCCGGAAACGTGTTGTGATGAAAGTAAGCGAAAAATTAATTTTGGGTAACCCCTAAAATGTCTCTGTTATTTAAATCTGGAAATAATCTGTTTTTTCGCCATGTCAAGTTTTTTTTTTGCACGTTTTCCAGTCTGGAGTGTATAGACAGCCAGTATAACTCCAGACTGTAAGACGTTTTTTTTAAGTGATTTAAAGTGATAACAATCAATTAATTTAAAAAATTGTAGGATAATGAAATTATTATATATGTTATATTACAATTTCATTAATGTAATATACGAAACTCAATGCTAGCCATATGAGGACGCTCAAGGTCGCTCAGCGAGCTATGGAGAGGGCTATGCTGGGGGTTAATCTGCGTGATAAACTTAGAAATGAGGATATTCGCAGTAGAACCAGAGTGACCGACATAGCCCAACGGATTTGTAAGCTGAAGTGGCAATGGACTGGTCATATAGCTCGAAGAACCGACAACCGATGGGGAAGAAAGGTTCTCGAGTATTAGTCTCCTACCGGTAGACAAAGTGTAGGACGGAGCCCCCACTAGATGGTGTGACGACCTGGTAAGACATGCGGAAAGTCGATGGATGCAGGTAGCTCAGACCGTGCTTTGTGGCATTCCTTGAGGGAGGCCGATGATGACTATGCAAAAGTTCATCTTGGAAGGTATCACCTTCTAAGTTATTTCTGCCGCCAAATAACAATGCGTGAACTGCTATGTTCCAGTCATTCCATATAAGTTCTCAGAGGTGACGATGCACCTGTAGCGTTCTTTGTTTGAAGTTGACTGCAGGTGTCTATGGACTGCAGTAGCCTTACACTTAGCATCAGATGGTCAGTGAATTCATGTTTTTTTTAATAATACTGTTGCGAGCCACAATTAATGCCTGATACATGGTGACACTAGTTACCACTAGCGTCTTCTAGTATCGAGTAGCAGAACTCGGAGAGTCAAGATCCTTCTAGAAATTTCCGTGGAAGAACTTTCTAGAACTATCGACACCTAGTCATTCGGGACCGGTATGTACTCGGACATTCTAGATGTTTCTATAGTAGACGGTTCTGAAACTATCTGAGGCCCTATATAATGCCGGTATAGACCGCGAACCGGAGCAGTGTTGAATTGGCGATACAAGCGAATACTTAGAAGCGATATAACTGCGAACTAAAGTAATCAGTAGTACAATTGTGTTTTATTAGTGTGTGTGTGTGTGTGTGTGTGTGTGTGTGTGTGTGTGCTTTAAGTTGTAATTAGTGTTGAGTAATTGAAGTGTCAATTTTGGTAATTCACTTGGCAGTTTTCAACTGTCTCGAACTCCAAGCTCGTAACAATACATATACCATAATAGAAAAACGGAAAACTTGAAATAATCTCGCTGACTGTCATTTTATTACATAGATATTTCTAAGGGTGTTACTGGTGGTAGAGTCACATCACAATTGTCTTTCTTGGTCATTATTACCGATATCAGCCTGTGAGTTTCTACCAAGTTATACATTATAATACTCATTATCGTCATCATAATGGTTACAGCTCATCACAAGTCCAGTGCTAAGCATAGGCCTCCCCCAAGGAATGTCACAAATCATGGTCCTGTGCCACCTGCACCCTGCATCCATCGACTTCCTGCATCTTTAATAGGTCATCTCTTTTGGTTGAAATTCAGCGAAACGGAATTCTCCATTTCTCCACTAGAGACTCCATAGAAATATCATCGCATGTATATCGTATGACAGGACAAAGGGAAAATGAGACAGGAGACAGGCAACAGTAACTGCCTGATAACAACTTAATAAAAATATTTAAAACACTGCGGTCACCAACCCACCAGCCAAGCATGCCAACTACGGCAAATGTGGAGGATAGTTGTATTTATATGATGCAATCTATGGAAGAGGCCCATGATCAGGACTGTTGACTGGCTGTAATAAATGATTGAATGGACGGTGATAGTTGTAGATGTCTCTGTGCTACAGCATCAATGTACCATTAGGTGAACTGCGTGCTCAATTTCTCACCCTTATATCTATTATATATAAAACGGAGCATCTATCCCCTACCCTGCCACAGATTTTATATCTGATAATGTGTTTTAAACCCCTCATAATTTTCACCACAAAGGCCTTGCTTTACAACGTTTATCGTATAAATAAATCGCCCTAGAGCACGTAAACGAAGCATTCGTTTTAATCAATTAAGTGTGACAAACGAGTATACAGTTCAGTTTATGGTAAATGAATGTTGTAGCATACATACAACATGTAACAAAAACCGTGTGGTTCCCGTTGTGTACGTTATTAGAATTAGTATTCAAACGTAAAGCAATAACTTTACTTCACAAAACTCGACCATAAAAATTTTAATTTAATTTAAATAATTTTATTTGCAAATTTTAATATGTGGTTTGATTATGTACCTCTCACTGACACGCGTATCGGTAAAGCGGGGTCTTATTCCCCGACTATTGCAGAGGTAGTAAAACCACATACAATTTGCAAATAAAACATTGATTTCGATTAAATAATTTTTTTATGGAAGAGGTTTCTGAAATAATATTATTTCTATACGTTTGAACAAATGGATCACGGATGGAACAATATTTTTTAGGCCATACTAACGCTTATTTCATGTGGTTGTATGATAGAATGCCACATCACTGGGGGAAAGGTTTTTTTTTACTTATACGTGGTAAACGAACTCTGCAGTTATATTATGGCTTTAGCACAAAAGGATTGACTCGACCAGGATAGGACCACGGTCTCACAGAATACCAGCGTAAATCAGCAGGATAATACTGCTGAGTGAAGTATGGTGAGTGTAAAGAACCGGAGATCCCATTTACTGGCTTAGTTAGGTCGGATTGTTGTACAAATATTACGGGTGCTGACAAATACTTAAAAGAGTTAGTAAGAGTTATACACGTTTTTACGAGACAAATAGCCGGAGATAGAGCGGAGTTCTCTGACATTTTAGCTCCCTAAGCTTTGACCCTACGGATTTAGGGGTTTCGACAACTGGTCATTTCCTAATCAGACATCCGCTGATTGCCCTTCCAGAATATCATTATGCGGAAAGTAATATGTCCTGGTTATCAAGGTATCAATTTATTCAAAAAATGTCACAACATTTCTGGTCTCAGTGGTGAAATGAATATCTGCATACTCTTCAACAACGATATAATTAAGTCCATATCGGCTTCGTAACAACGCGTCTGCATTTTCTTTAACTGAGGATAAATGTCTATGTCCAACGATTTTATTTTATATTGCTGAGGCCACAGTAACGAGAAACGTCAATTCCCTTAAACGCAACAATTATTGGCTTAATTTTAACGCGATAAAGTGAGTGGCCACATTTGCAATGGTCAACGTCATTTCAATTTCAATGCCGTTGAACGACGTTAAAGTTGGCGTTAATGTTCTTTGAATTTCAAGCAAGATGGATGGACCTTGACGCTGCTACTCTACTATATTTGATGAGTGTACATTTTTATTATATGAATATATTTTATCATTGCCTAAGCATGGCTCGCTCTGTTTGTAGAATCTCAAGAAACTTAATAACTTTTTCATTATTCCACTCCATCACAGCCATATGTGCAGCCCCGTTGCACTCACCGTGCATAATGAGACAAACGTAGTGTGGCCGCTTCAACGCGTTAATTCATGCGTTAATGTCTTTGATGTACCGCCACTCGAGTTATCGTCCAACGGCAAATGGCATTGTTAAATTATTAATACCGTTGTAAAATTACCGTGTTAAGTAGTGGCCACACCTACATTCATCGTCCATCAACGCGATAATTAACGGCATTTCTCGTTAGTTTGGCCCGGGTATGTCAGGTGGACTGTGTGCTAAAAATAAAGGTATCAATGGGCGTGGCCACTTACAATCAGATTAATTGTAAGGTGCTTAGTCTTTCCAATTTTCTTTCTTCCTTCGAGCCGATCTTTTGCTTCCCAGGGATTCATCAGGGTAGACACCTTCTTACCAATGTCTATCGCCAAATAACAGTGCCTGCAATGTTTTGTTCCGTTCTGAATGGTATAGAGAGTCAACATGTGATGTTAACACGTCTTTTTAGGGTTTCGTCGCCAAATGGCAAAAAAACGGAACCCTTATGGATTCGTCATGTCTGTCTGTCTGTCTGTCCGTCCGTATGTCACAGACACTTTTTTCCGAAACTATAAGAATTATGCTATTGAAAATTGGTGGGTAGATGTATTCTGCGAACTGCATTAAGATTTTCACACAAAAATAGAAAAAAAAAACAATAAATTTTGGGAGTTCCCCATACTTAGAACTGAAAATCAAAAAAAAAATTTTTCATCAAACCCATACGTGTGGAGTATCTTTGGATAGGTATTCAAAAATGATATTGAGGTTTCTTATATCATTTTTTTATAAACTGAATAGTTTGCGCGAGAGACTGTAACTTCTAAAATAAAAGAATGATAAAACTTAAAAAAATATATGATGTACATTACCATGTAAACTTCCACCGAAAGTTGGTTTGGACGAGATCTAGTAAGTAGTTTTTTTTAATACGTCATAAATCGTAAATTATGTTACTTGCTGCTACTGAACCCTTCATGAGCGAGTCCGAATCGCACTTGGCCGCTTTTTTCGTTTTAAGTTGGTCCTAGGTGTACGAAGACTACAATAAACACTAAACATCAGGTGGACATTAACGTTTTGGAACGAAGTTCCTTATCGGACGTTACGAGTTTGGCGGATGGGGGCTAGACGAGAAAAGTGTAAGATTTTTCCATCACGACCCCTTCTGACGTTGTTTAGATGGCCTTGACGGCTATAAGGAAGCGTGATGGAATAATATCTCTCTCCTTCGCACTTTTTTTATCTTGCATTGAAACAAATATAATTTCATTTTAAATGACACTTGATTTTAATAGACGCTAGTAATTCGTTTATTTGTATTTTAATCAATAATATAATACGTATATCAATAATAATATACTACGAAAGGAACTTCGTTCCAACCGAATGTTCCACGACACTCATGCATGTTTTTTTTTTTATAGAAAAAGGGTGAAACGATGTATGTTCGTTTCACCCTTTTTCTATAAAAATATTTCATACAGTCCACCAGACGGTAAGTGGATATAGACATCTACATCTATCCTCGGTTAAGAATCAAAATGCGTTGTCACCCGTGAGGACTAAGGTAGAATGTCCACACCCAATGTTCCAGTAAAAGGGATCTCCAGTTATTTCTCGCTGGTATTGGTACTGTGAGAGCGTGGTCCTTCCCGGGTCGAGACGACCCATTCGTGCTACAACTATGATATAGCATGACCATGGCTTTACAACGTTCAATTGTAAATCTAGCCCGCTTCAACACTAACAAACAATTACCGCCATCTAGCGACGAGAAGTAACAACTTCCACAACTAAGAGAATTACTAAAACGCTACAACAAACGTAACATGACTATGTTGTTTTAATTTTAAATAAAAAAGTATCCGTAGTACAGCTGCTGGCTCTACTACGGTCCACGCAAAGAAATATTGTTACTGTACGATAGGATAAAGAAAGGGCAACAATTTGAAGATGTTTATCATAAACAAATGTGTTTTCTGGTTGTAATTTTAGAACCTTCCGCGTGATAAGCGCAGCAGGAGCTACCGCTTACGATTTTTAATGGTTAATAAAGTACATTTATAAAAATGAAATTTATTTTCGTGTTTAGCGGCAATTTAAATTTCGAAAAGGTTAATCAGTTGAAAAATTTATGTAATTAGTATTCGTTTTAAGCTATGTCTCAAACGACAAGATGGCGGTCGCACGGCAGGCTATTAAATTGAGATAATTGGGTTTAAACTTTCTACTGACGAATCACTATATACATATAAAATATTAGTATAAAGTCGTATTTAAACATTTATATATATTTTATGTATAAATATATATACTAGTATATATGTAAATATATATAATAGGAATATGTGGAAATATGTCTAATGTGTATTTATTTTAGATTTTAAATTTTATTTTTTCATTTTTAGGGTTCCGTACCTCAAAACGAAAAAACGGAACCCGTATAGGATCACTTTGTTGTCCGTCTGTCCGTCTGTATGTCAAGACCCTTTTTCTCAGGAACGCGTGGAGGTATTAAGCTGAAATTCATATCAAATACTCAAGTCTACTGTCCCTTGGAGCTGTGAAAAAATCAAACTTCTAAGCCAACGCATCCAAAAATACAGCCATTTATATCGCAAATTTTCGACATTCGCAACGGAATCAAAACCTACAGGGTACTTCCCGTGAACTCAGAATCTTAAAATTTAGTTCGAAGCAACGTATCATAGCGCAGATAAAGGAAAAATTGCGAAAAGCATAAATTTTAAGTTACATCATATAATAAAAATAATCTTAAACTTATATACCTAAGGATTTGTTCGGAACCCTCGGTGTGCGAGTCCGACTCGCACTTGCCCGGTTTTTTTTAAATTGACACACCTACGCCTAATTCTCACAATTCTATGCGTTAATTGGTAGAGACTTATGCCATTTGTGTCCTGTCTTTATATAGCAATGTAATCAATATTTTCAATAGAAATATAAATAAATAAATAAAACAGCACCGTATAGTAGTCTTTCTATGATATCCCATTTCCCCATTCGTCCCGTGGGTGGCGTAAGAGGTGACAGAGGGAAATGAAGCACAAAGTGGGCAGCAGAGTCTACCTGATAACGACACAAAATCATAAATAGCTGCGGTTGGCAACACTTGCCGAGCCAGGCAACTAAACCAAATCTCTCCTGTATGAGGCAAGCTATGGGGACGTTTATGTTCACCAGTGGACTCTTGACAAGCTGTAATGGTGAATGGTAATGGGTTCAAACTGCAGCTTAAGCTGATTTTTTTTATGAGGGTGACAAACGAGAACACAGCCCACCTAATGGTAAGTGGTTGCTGTGGCCCATAGACATATAAATTTATTCTCGTTTGCGAATCAAAATGCAGATGCGTTGCCACCCGTGAGAACTAAGATGGAATGCCTCGTTTCCAGTAAAAAGGGTTTCCGGTTCTCTATACTCACCATACGAAACAGTGTTAAGCTGCTATTTTACGCTGGTATTCTGTGAGAGCGTGCTCCTTCCCCGGTCGAGCCGACCCTTTCGTGCTACAACTATTGTTACGGCCTACGGCTGCTCCCTTAAAGGTCAAATCATCAGGGGCCCATTTAGCTGAGTTTCGACGAGCAGACGTAGGTCGGGCCTCCTCCAGGCCAAAGTGGAAAATCTCTAATTACACTAAACTATATGGGGGAGCGTTCTATACTACGGCCAGTCGGCCGGGAGGAGATTAGACGGAGCTTACCTAAATCCAAGGCGACTGGTCCCTCCGGAGTCGGTCAGGTCGCATGTGGTTATGTAGTGCAAGTGAAATAAGGTGATGTGATGTGTATCTGGGTGTGACTGAGGGTGATTGACCCGAGTAAACCTTGGCCGTCGGCAGCAGCCCGGGCGTCGATACCGCTCTAAATTAAGGGAACCTTCCGCGGCGTTGTCCACAATCACTTTCCTCGTTCGTCACGATGACAGTCCATTAACTCTATCGTACGATTAATTAACTTACAGAAGCCACTAACTCTCGTTTGTTATAAGGTTAACGCACAAAACGAACACGGAGGTCAAAGGTCACTACCGTTTCGCCTAGCAACAGTTATCTCTAGAATATCAAAGGCCGCACTAGCTAATATTGTCGAAGGCACTGGGAAGCTCTCTAGCAGGAATGCGCGTCAGAGTGGTAGACCGTATAATTACTGGCCGCGCCTAATTATTCCGAGTTCCCGACAAAAATGACAGCGTGCTGTTCCAAGCACAGCTGACAGACGACTACTACCCTTGTGCGTTTTACGCACGACCGAATGTCAAACCGGTATGACACAGAGCCGCGCGCCCTCTAACGTCGATTCCGAAACCAGCGTTTGGCGCGGACAACTATACTACTAATATAGCTGCAGCATGGCTCTACCACGTAAAAAAATTTTTTTACGTGGTAGAGATTATGAACACAAATTGTCATGAATCATAAATTCTTTCATGTATAATCAGTTATACTTTGTAAGGCGGATACCCGTGGGCTTGTTAAGAAAATGGAGATGCATTGTCAACCCTGAGTACTGGAGATGGAATGCCTCGTTACTAGTATAAAGGATCTCCGATTCTCTACACTCACCATACGAAACGCAGCAATTTTAAGCTTTTATATTTCCTTATATTTCATTCATTTTGATCCATAAATATAGAATTAATTAATAATTTGAAAACAGCGCCGCCTATCGGATTCTAGTATAGTCATATAAATTAATTAATTATATCAGTGAAAGAATTTTCTCACGTGGTGGAGCGATTAAATAACTGCAGTGGACATACTGCAGTTATTTTATGGTAGAAACACGAACGGGTCGATTCAACCGGGGAGGAACTACGCTCTCACAGAACACTAGCGTAATTAAAATAGTGGCTTAATGCTGATGTGTTGTGTATAGTGAGTATAGAGAATCGGAGACACTTTTTATTGGAAGCATTTTGTTTCTTCGTCGATTCATTCTATAAAATAAAAAAAATAAGTTTATACGGAACTCTCAGGGCGCAATTTCTACTCGCACTTGTTCGGTTTTTCAAATCATATAGTATAGTATCTTACAACACTTCGATAGTAATTTAATTAAACAAGAGTCCCCTAAACCGACGAGCATATATGCGTAGGTATATCGATGTAAAGCAGGCGAGAGAAGTGTGTTAGGACCGTCCCAAATTGAAGTCAGTAGTCTCTGCCTACCTCTCTTGGTGACAGGTGTGAGTGTTCATATTATATGCATATATTTATTATAATATTATAATATTTTACGCTGGTATTTTGTGAGGGCGTGGTTCTTCCCCGATTGAGCCGACCCATTCGTGCTACAACCATAATATAGCTGCAGCGTGGCCTTAAAACATTACAAAACCGCTTATTTTTGTAACTTGTTATTTTTGTATTAGTACGTTAGTTATTTTATCGTATTTCTTTTGTGTATGATTACGAATATTACGATTGAATGATACTGTTACATGTTTATTTATGTTAATATGCTTTGTATTATGTTGTCCCATTGACCTTTACTCACAATAAAATAGAATAGAATCATTTTATTCAATATAGATTGCAAGAATACTTATCAAAAGTAATTTAAGTTTTACCACTGGTTCGGAAAAAAAACCTCTGTCCTGGAAAGAAAAAGCAAGAAACCCAGCAGGACTTTTTAAAAAATTAAGTGTTAAAACATTAATAAACATCATGGTAGCGATCACCTCAGGGGTTATTATCGATCATGTACTCTTTTTTTATAGGATAAGGGTGAAATACGAGCACACAGTCCACCTGATGGTAAGTGGTTGCTGCGGCCCATAGACATCTACATCTATACTCGTTTGCGAATCAAAATGCAGATGCGTTGTCACCCGTGAGGACTAAGATGGAATGCCTCATTCCCAGTGAAAAGGGCCTCCGGCCACCTGCAATCACCAAGCGAAACGCAGAGGTAAACCTCTACTTCACGCTGGTATTCTGTGTGGTCGTGGTACCACCCCGGTTCGAGCCGGCCCATCCGTGCGACAGCAAAAGCTGCCGCGTGGCTCTAACACTGTTAAAAACTCTACTCTTTAGTAGTATAATAATTAGTAACCCTTATGAAACAATTTTTGCTTAATGAAAATTTTAAACTTTTTGATACATAGATTCTGCATTTTTTAGGGACTTACAAAATCAAATCTATTGCAAAAGCATATAATAATCCCTATGAAGGAATAGCTGACTGTTTGGTGTCGAGTAACTGGTGTAATTTGTGCTTGTTCTTATTATTTACAGAATGTACATCACTATATCTTTTTTTACGTGGTAGAGCCATGCTGCAGCTATATTAATAGTATAGTTGTAGCACGAATGGATCGGCACGACCGGGGAAGGATCACGCTTTCAGAGAATACCAGCGTAAAATAGCAGCTTAATGCTGCTGTGTTTCGTATAATAAGTGTACAGAACCGGAGACCCATTTTACTGGAAAAGAGGCATTCTATCTTAGTTCTCAAGGATAACAACGCATCTGCATTTTAATTCGCAAACGAAGATAGATGGAGATGTCTATGGGCCACAACAAACACTTTTTTTATAGGATAGGGTGACATACGAGCATACAGTCCACCTGATGGTAAGTGGTTACTGTGACCCATAAACATCTACATCTATCCTCAATAAAGACTCAAGATGCAGATGCGCTGTCACCCGTGAGGACTAAGATGGAATGCCTCTTTGCCAGTAAAAAGGGTCTCCGGTTCTCTACACTCACCATACGAAACACAGCACCGTTAAGCTGCTATTTTACGCTGGTTTACAACTATACTACTAATATAGCTGCAGCATGGCTCTACCACGTATAAAAATAAATGATATAACGATATAGTTATGTAGGTCAATGCAGTCCATAAAAACTAGTTTTATTTAAACGTTTAGTTTCGCGTAAACATAAGAAATCATTTGATTACTTATTAAATAGGAATATTTTACTGCTTAGAAATTTGTCTGGTTTTTCTGCCACCATACAACAGCAACCATGCACAGGTGTTCTGCACAGAAGGTACTTCCTAAAGGAACTGTATCCACGTCACGTCCTCGCTGACGATGATAGGAGAGCTGGTATTTTTTTTTCGCTCAAAGGCAAATATATAAGTATAGCAATTCAGCGAGGAAGCACAGCCAGCGCACTTGGCACGATACTGTCGGGAGTAGAACTTTATGATAATTTAAGTTTCCAGTTTAATTTTTTTTTTATAATTGTAATAAATCACTACACTGCCAGTAATGACTGGTGAACTGAAACGTGGTCATTAGCTGAGGATTAGGGTGGAATACCTCATCTGTATCATCTAGACCAGAACATAGCAGTGAAAGTACTGTTATTTGACGGTAGAAACAACAAGAGTTCCTACTCCTATACAGGTGGCGTCTTATACGCAAAAAGAGTTCAATCGCCTAGTACCGTCACTGATTAGGCTATCTTATACAGAAAATAATTGTATGGTCAATTATATGAATTTTGTGAATACGAAATTAAAAAAAAACATGATTGTCTCTTAGTATTTTTGAGTTCTAGCTGTATAAGGATGCTTAGTTACTCAGGGTGCGATGGAAAGTGTGAATTCCTCTTCGGCATAAAGTCCGCGACGAAGATATCAGTAAGCTAAAGTGGTAATAGGCAATATAGTTCGAAAAACCGACAACCGAAGGGGAAGAAAGTTTCCCAGGTGGCCTCGTAAAGAATCTGATGAAACACGCAAATCAAAACAAATCAATCTGTTTGTTTTGTAAATGTAGATAAATTAATTAGATTGCCACTATTGGCAAGCAGGTTGGCAACCGCAGATTTTTAGTTTTGTCGGCAAGACGCCGTTGCCCCTCTCCTGATTTGTTCCTCTTTGTCACATCTTAGGACACGTAATATATAAGCACAGACGGACCTTTGCACCCTCAATTCTGTAGTTTTGTCACTTAACTGTTACGTCAGCGGGCGGTGAGGTCGTCACTTCCCTACGAATAACTTTTATTATTATATATTAATGTAATAAATTTTTGATTTGATTTCATTATGACGAAATATAATCTCCATTGTGTCATATTACTTCTTTGATCTGAAGTCCAGAACTTTAATCAAAATCCTGCGTCATTTACACCCAGTAATCGCTGTCAATTCACCAATGAACCCTAATGAAATATTGACGGGATTAAGTACGGCAAACAATTTGAATTCAAAAAGCGATAAGCCTAAAGACCAAGTGATGGACGAATGGGACGGGGTGTCGTTGAATTTGTCACTTGTCACTCAATATATAACCTGATTGACTTAACTCCGAACCAGGCGTCTATGACGTCATGGCGACGCTCTGCTACGGTGTACAGCTTTAAAGTTATATAATGATTTCTTATATTTACGCGAAGACTACACATTTAAATAAAACGAGTAATACGGATTTTATCGTGTATATAAACAATGTCGGGAATATATAATAAGTTTATATACACGATAAAATCCGTAAAACTCAATTTATTTAAATATGGACGTCGTTTCTTGTGATAAAGGGCTTACCTCTCTATCCTTAGCCAACGTGCAATGGCTAGACCCAGCAATACAGAGCATTTCCGATCGGAAGACCATATGGAAGGAGAAGGAGCTCCACGGGAGGTTCTCGAGGCTCTTAATGAGCCTTTCGTAGATACTGTCACCTTCCTCAACTGGCTTTTCGATGACGTCTTTGGGGAAATCGAGAGTTTTGTCTGTGCGATACAGGATCAGGTTATTAAGACCAACAACTATCGGAAATACATCCTAAAGTATGGCGCCGTCGACATCTGTTGAGCTTGTCGCCATCCCGGTGAGTCACTTAGGCATGTCGTCTCCGGTTGTTCGGCGCTTTCTAACTCTGACTATTTGCACAGACACAATCTAGTAGCCAGGATTCTACACCAGGAGCTCGCTCTGAAATACGGCCTCGTGGATCGGAAACTGCTATATTAAAAGTACTTGTTGGAAGCGATGCTTGAAAATGACTGCGCCAGGCTCTATTGGGACCGTTCTTGGGAATAAACCTGATATTATGCTGACGAACCGGGCACAGTCAAGGATATTTTTGGTTGACATTACCATTCCATATGGCGAGAACCTCGTGAAAGCCAAAACAGATAAGCGAACAAAATATCTGGACCTGGCTCATAAGGTGACCGAAATGTAGATTGGTCTGCTGACCGAAATTATACCCGTAGTCGTTTCTGCGAACGAGCTAATCTCCGTCAGCCTCTCGGGTCATCTGAGGCGACTGGGACTCCTTGATGGACCGCTCCGAGCTCAAATACAGAAAGCTGTATTGCTTGATACCGCCCGCATCGTCCACCCGTTTCTCTACTATTCTCCTTAAACCTCGGCCGTTTGGTTTCCCTTGCCAAGGGCTTCCATCTGGTTGGGTTTTTATTTATTTATGTATTTTTTATTTATTTATTTTATTTTACTGATATTTATGTATATTTATTATTTTCATTTATATATTTATACAGCCCAACTAGATGAGAAACTTATTTAAATACCCCAATAATATATTTATTTGCTTAAAATATGGTATGAAAAAGATTTACCAAATATTATCTCGTATAATCGAACACTATGTTTTGCTACAGTAACATCCACAAGGTTTTGGTTTTGTACATTAAGATTTTTTATTATTATTTATTTTTTGTACATTTCGGGAAGGGACGCCCTAGACGAAGGTTTATCGACCAAATCGGCAATACATTAAAAATGGGCCAGATTAGGAGTACCCATAACCGACGGGCGTGTATGCGTAGATATATGGATGTAAAAGAGGCGAGAGAGGTGTGTCAGGATCGCGCCAAATGGAAGTCCGTAGTCTCTGCCTACCCCTCTGGGTGACAGGCGTGAGTGTTTATGTTTATGTTTTTAAGATTTATGATTAATTAAGTCTATAATGTTTTAGAAATTATAATTAATTAGGTATTCCTGTAATTTTGATATACATGATCCAGTATTTAACATTTTAAGATTTTTTGTCACCTTCTTATACGTATACAACAACCAACTTTTATTATATTTACTTATTCTAGGATTATCGCTTAAAATGAGTTTGTACGGGTTTCGCCGGATCCGAGGATTTACACCGTCTGCCGTGTTAAACAAATATTTATGCGTCTTTGGCCATGAAAGGAAAAGGGGAGGTCTTCCGCCGGGCAAGGTCCGGGAAGCGGCCAACGCTGCGAGTGGTAGTTCGGAGCTATTTTATATATACTGTTTTTAATCCGGAACTTTGATAGAGCGGGTTAGAATTCGTTGTGTTATGCTTGTGGAGCGATGACACTGCCGTTACTCCCTGCTCAGACAGGAGGTCGATAGTGCAGTGTAGTCCGATTGCCAGTGCGTAAGGGCAAGTGACGCCGGTGCGAACAGTATGCCGGTATGTAATGCATGCCGTACTAAGCACTCGCAAGTGATGCCGGTGAGAACGATGTGCCGGAGCAAGTACCATAAGTCTGCCTTATAAATCTGCGGTGAGTCGAGATGAAGACAAGTTGCACTGACTTGCAGGAGCTGAATACTGCAGAAGACGATTCTTGGGAGTGCTTGGTAGGGGGTATTTGGTTAAAGTTGTAATTTCCGAAGGTTGTTGATTACGTGTTCACATCACGTGGGTTGGTCACCAGTTTGGCCATGAAAGGAAAGGAGGAGATATCCTGCCGGGCAAGGACACCGGCCCGGGGAGCGTCCAATGTTCCGAGTGATAGTTCAGAGCTATTCTATATTTACTGTTTATACTTCAGAACTTTGATAGCGCGATTTGGTCTAAAATTGTCTTGATGATGAAGTAACTTTCGTTCGTAAGGATAAATAGGCCATGCTTAATAATAACGCTCATAAATCACTTTTAAATTTTCAATATTTTTTTGTCACAAAATACCAAATTATGGCTTATGTATAAGAAATAGACATATATAGACTTTTTTTAGACGGAGTAAAGGTCTATATTTTCTAGAACATTGTATTTACGTATCCCTAACGATAACACCAGCGTACGCGGATAAATCATTTCGGGAGTGCTTTTTCTTCTGACTTGCTTAACAAATATCCATATTTAAGCCTAGCATTTATAAATTATATATTAAGCTTTTATAAATATAACTTTTATAAATTAGCTGTTATAAATGTTATTAAGAATATAGCTTAATGAATCTGGCTATAATATACAAAAATAATTTTTCAAAATGGACTGGTAGTTCCAGAGATTAACGCGTTTAAACAAACAAAAAAAACAAAAAAAACTCTTCCGCTTTATTATATTATTAGTATAGATGTGTTGGATTTAGAGATCTTAAAGCAAGTTCACACCTGCCACAATGGCTCACCACGCTATGGGTTGACTGCCAGAGAATGCCAACAGGCACATTGTTACCATAGTTGTAAGATATTACAATTATTACATTGACATATTTTTTATTTTGTTCTATGGTGTTAGCAGTAATTAGTATAAAGTATGAAGATTGACATGTTTCGACAAAACCTCAAAAATAAAAATAAACACAATAGAACACACAATCGAAAAAGCATTACGGCACTGGACTTCGGAATTAATCATGTGAATTAAAATAAATTTACATGCAAATTGGCATCGTTTACGCGCTGATGAACTTGTCGCGAAAAACGCGAAAAGCAAAAACGGAGGAATTACGAGTGGAGTACTGCTCTGTGCTCCGGCTTTAATGAGTTTAGGCTTCCCATACGTTTCGTTTAAACGTTGAATACATTTAAATTTCAAATTAGAGAAATATTTGACATGGCATTTAATTTTTATATCCCAGTTAATGTAATTATGTTCGCCATGAAGTGGCGGGCAAGAGAATATATATCCCATTAAATCTCGTGGGTATCATAAGAGATGATAAAAGGAAATAAAACAATGAAATTGATGTTGGGCGAGCATCTTTGTGATAACAACTGAAAATAATAGAAATTTCTGTTGCTTTGAAGGTTATATGTATATTCTGTTTGTATAGATACGGTCTTTTTTGTGTCGAGCCGTCTAGGCACGGGACAAATCTTGTCAAAGGCGCCGCCACGAGATCAAAGATATCCGCGTGCGGCGTACACCGGCAGGAGAATTTTGCATTTTGAAACTAAGCGCCGTAGATTTTAATTACAACTCGTAATTAGTAACAATAACCACAAGAAAAAAAAATTGTATTTTATTTTATTCTTAGAATAAAAAACATTTAAAATACACATTAAAAATACTGTACTGACGCTATTTTAGCGAACAGACTATACCTTGTATGACGCAATATATGGGGGAGGCCTATGTAGAAGAATTTAACTCAATTCTCGAAATGGAAGAAAACATCGTGAGGAAAACTGCATTTCTCTCTTTTTCGTCCTTTTATAGATGATAGAGCCACGCTCCAGCTATATTATCGTTGTAGCTCGAATGGGTCCACACGACCAGGGAAAGAGCACGCTCTCACAGAATAGCAGCTCAAGGTTGGTGTTTTGTATGATGAGTGTAGAGAAAGGGAGACCCTAAAAGGATCGTACGCACGCATGCAGGCAGTCCACCTGAAGGTAAGTGGATGATATGGCCCATAGACCTCTATATTTATCTTCGATTAAGAATCAAAATACAGATGCGTTGCCACCCCTAAGGACTACGATTGCATGCCTCGTTCTTACTAAAAATGGTATCTGGTTCTCTACATTCACCATACGAAACACAGCAGTATTAAGCTGCTATTTTATGCTAGTGTTCTGTCTAAGATTGTATGCCACACAACCTCAGCCCTGAGGTCTAAGGTGGTATTCTAGGAGAGCGTGGTCCTTCCCCGGTCGAGTTTTTGCGTTATTATGCCCAGGTCGATTATATATGCAGCCATCAATAATAAACTCGCTAGTATCTTCGCTTTCAAAGAGAAAAGCTCAAGAAATCGTTGAAATTCCTTCAAACTTGATAACACTTAGATTTATGTTATCGAATACTTCGCGAAGTTCCATAATTTAGGGAGGCTTTTGAGTTCGTGCGAGACATTAATTATGCGAAATTGTCTTCGTTATTCATTTAAATTAGTAATTTTTCATGGGCCTTGATGCTTTTATCGTTTGGAATTATAATTTTGTTACGTTAGGATTCTGGATTGGTCCCAGAAAGTTTCCTGAGTTTTGATGAAACAAAAACCAAAATGTTAACATGTGTTTTGTTCTGCCGACTTCCAAAAAGGAGACGGTACTCAATTCGACTGGATGTTTTTTTTAATGTGTTTTACCTCATAACTTTTTATTGGGTGAACCGATTTCGAATATTCTTTTTTTTATTTGAAAGCTGGTACTTCTCTTGTGGTCTCATATGAATTTGATCAAAGTCAGACCAATAGTTTTTGAGTTATTCTTAATAACTTATATTGAAGTCGGCTGTAGAAAATTTTAAATCTTAAATTGTTTAATGAATATAACAACACGCACACACACACACACTCACACATTTAAAAACAAGCGCTTAACATAACATACACATATATTTTAATTTCTTATTTATATTTCTGTATCTGCTTAACTAATTAAATACCTTTAAATTATTATATAGAAATTGATATTTTACTATTAACTAACTGTAAGGGGAGGAACTGGTTCCTGAAACACTGTTACACTAGCTCAGTAGCCAAATAGAATCAATGACTTATGTAAAACGTTGTTATAAAATATATAAATAAATATCATCTCGTGGGTGTCGTAAGAAGGCACAGAGAAAAATAAATAAGAAGATGGGCAACAGTGTCTTCCTAATAACGACTAAAATAATAATCTACAATAAAAAAAATTGTAATACCGATTTCAATATAAATTATTGAGAATAACTTAAAAGCTATTGCTCATACATTGATCAAATTTGTATGGGACCACATGAAAAGCACCAGCTTTCAACTAAAAGCCATATACAAGAATCATCGATATCGGTTCACCCAAAAAAAAGATATAAGGTAACACAAATAAAAAAAAACATACAGTCGAATTGAGTACTTCCCCCTTTTTTAAGTTGGTAGAAAATAAACCGCGGTTGTCGACCCGCTTTCCAAGTGTGGCAACTATGGCAAATATTCCCACTATGAGGTATTCTATGGCGAAAGCCTAAGTTCAGAAGAGAACTTTTATAGGCTGCAACGGTTACAATGAAAATATTTTATTAAAAAAAGAGCCGATTTTACAATCCTCAGACAAAAGTTTACATGGGATAAAATACAACAAAAATTATTAACTACAGTTGTACGAACACTAGTGGTAAAATTAAAAAAAAAAGTACAATTGACTTCGATATAAATAAAATGAGAACATCATCAATGTAGCCGAAGTCAATTAAATACGCATTATTAAATATCAAAAACTACTACTGGTCAGACCTTGATCATCATGGGGTTTTTTCCGCACGAGTCCAACATAACCCTCCTTGACCCCGCGAGATGGTATGCTCAGACATTTTCCCATTAAAAAATATATCTACCGCATCTAAAAGGAATAAGCACGACTCTATATATTTAATTGTGCATCTTCTGTTACTACGGGCCCGCTGATTTATTTGCAATGTGTGTTACTTGATGAGAAACATGAAATATTTTCAGTCCGAACATAAATGTGGATGCTACTGACATTTTTTTAAAACGTGGTAGAACCAACCTGCAGCTATATTATAGTTATGGCACGAATGGCTCGGCTCGACCGGGAAAGTACCACGCTCTCACAGAATACCAACCTAAAATAGTAAATAAATATAATAATAATAATAAATTTCAATGGGCTACAGCATTCACTTATCATCAGGTAGACTGTACGCTCGATTGTCATCCATATATCTATAAAATAAAACTTAAGTAAATTAGCTAAAAATAAATTTAACACATGGCATCTATTATAAGATTGTCAACGCATAGTTTATAATACGCAAGAATATTAATAATTTTGTGTTTTTTAATAGAATAAGCGTGAAAAAAAGCGCAAAGTTCACTTTATGGTAAGTAAATGCTGTAGCCTATAGACGTCTATCCTCGATTACGAATCAAAATGCAAATGCGTTGTCACCCCGGAGGACTAACACGGAATGCCTCATTTCCAGTAAAAGGGTCTCCGGTTCTCTACATGCACCATACGATTCACAGCAGTGTTAAGCTGCTTTTTTACACTGGTATTCTGTGAGAGTGGCGTCCTTCCCCGGTCGAGCCGACCCATTCGTGCTACAATAGCTGCAACATGGCTCTACCACGTAATATGAGGCCGAAATTGCGCCTTGTAAAGTTGCAAGCGGTGTGCCGGCATGAAATACTGTCGCAATTTACAAAGCAAGCCTAGCTATTCATTATTTTCTTAATTTCTGACACAAATACCACAAGAGACGACGAAGAACTATTTTATTTGGAAATTCAGAAAAACTGTTCATAGTGTATGACCCAGTTTTATTTTAATTAGTAGCGTAGGTAAAGAGTTTACGTATAGACAAAGTTGAAGCTACACAAAGAGAACAACTTGCTTCGTTGCTTGTATCTTTTACCTTACTATAGAGAAAATTAAACTTTGAATTTAGGTCTATACTCTAGTTAATTAACTTGGATATAATTTTGATATTATTTTAAGTAAAGTACAGTTATGAGAGGGTTTGGAACAAAAGATGTCCAGCGTGCTGCCACAATACGTGTCGGCGGACTTCACATGATGTTTTCAAATATGTTTCTTTAATTTCTCACACATCGGGCTTCCTCACGATTTTCCTTCTTCCCTGAACACGTAGTAAATTAGTTCTTGAAATTCATAATCATCCACATCTCATCAAAGTTTACTGATGAACATAGGTCTCCCCCATAGAATGTCTCATATTGGACATACCTACATATATTATAGTTGCCATCGCTTTGAAGTAGAGACGTAATTCATCCCGTGGGATTCATAAGACACCACAGAGGGAAAGTGAAGCAGAAGATGGGTAACAGCACCTTCCTGGTAACAACTCAAAATTAAAAACTGTAAATGTGTATATGAGCCATATTTATAAAAGATCAAATTAGCGCTACATTTGTGCGACGGGGATCGAACTCTTCTTAAAAATGTAATAAACAATTTTATAAATCCCGGCGTAGATCGAACCGGGAAAGCTAAAAATAAAAATTTTCTTTTCATTTTTCTTTAAATTTTCTTTCCATTATGTTATTGCCACAGTAGGCACGCGTGGTAGGCAAGTTGAAACCGCACTTATTTATTATTTTAACGACATCCTCGATGATGCGGTACGCTTGATTTCAAATACTAAGTAATTTCATTTTAAAAATCTATACGCATAACTATAACATTTATCGATCTCAATGGGTTATTTGGGTCACATTAAGATATGTATAACACTTTGGAAAGTTTATGTCCGTCAGTACGTGTGTCTGTCTGTTCGGACTAATCTTTTTTTATAGGATATGGGTGACAAACGAGCACACAATTCACCTGATGGTAAGTGGTTGCTGCAGCCCATAGACATCTACATCTATCTTCGAATACGAATCAAAATGCAGATACGTCGCCACCCGTGAGGACTGAGATGGAATGTATACTTTTCACTAAAAACGGATCTCCGGTTCCCTGCACTCACCATGCGAAACACAGCAGCGTTAACCTGCTATTTTACATTGGTACAACTATATTATAGCTGCAGCATGGCTCTACCACGCGTAGGGTAAAGTTTACAGCGAGTGCACATTCTGTGAGCTTCCATGGCTATTAACAGCAGCTAGCAAACAAAGACAAACAAAGTTATATTACACGTGATGGTAAGTAGCTAGTGCAGTTCATGGACACCTGTAGCTAATATCAATCAAAGAAGGCTACAGGCGCTGTGTCAGATCTAAGGACTCAAATTAAACGCCTCATAATCTTTAATTATTATATCTCTCTATATCCTTAGGATCAGTACACGGCAGTGCAAGCACTGCTACTTGGTAGCAGAAATATTTAAGAGGGTGGTTTCTTCCACGATGTTGTAGATATTACACGTGGTGGAGCCACGCTACATATATATTATGGTTGTAGCACGAATGGCTCGGCTCGAACGGTGTAGGTCTACGCTTTTAGAGGATACCAGCGTAATATAAAGCTTATTGCTGCTGTGTTTCGTATGGTGAGTGTAGAGAACCGGAGACCCTTTTTACTGGAAAACAGGCATTCCATCTTAGTCCTCAAGGTTGACAACGCATCTGCATTTTTATTCGCAATCGTGATCTGCATTTTGGTTCTCTACACTCAGCATACGAAACACAAGCTGCTATTTTACGCTGCTATTCTGTGAGAGCGCGATCCCTCCCCGGTCGAGCCGAACCATTCGTGCTACAACTATACTAATAATATAGCTGCAGCATGGCTCTACCACGTAAAAATATATATTTTTTTTATAGGATAAGGGTGACAAACGAGCACGCAGATCACCTGATGGTAAGTGGTTACTGCGGCCCATAGACATCTACATCTATCCTCTGTTACAAATCAAAATGTAGATGCGTTGTCACCCGTGAGGACTAAGATGGAATGCCTCATTTCCAGTAAAAAGGGCCTCCGGCCACCTGCACTCACCAAGCTAAACGCAGAGGTAAACATCTACTTCACGCTGGTTTTCTGTGAGGTCGTGGTACCACCCCGGTTCGAGCCGGCCCATCCGTGCGACAGCAAGAGCTGCCGCGTGGCTCTACCACTGTCAGAAATATATAATAATATATTATAATTTAAAAAAAACATGTGTGCAGTTCACACGCGGTAGAAGTAAAACCTTCAGAGGAGATCGAGCTAATAGGAAACATTGTACACCATAGACTTAGAATATACTTCAGTATATTTTAAAAGTATATTCTAAGTCTATGCTGTTCACGTATTCTATCCCATTCTCGCGCGGACTTAATCTTATAGATGTATATGTTTGTGTCTTTTCGGCCGACTTCAAAAACGGAGGTATTCAATTCGACTGTATTTTTTTTTATGTGTGTTACCTCAAAATGACGGCTCAATGACGGCTACGTGGCGCAGTGGCTTAACAATGAGTTTTTGCGCTGGGGGTCGCGGGTTTCAATGCCGCACGGAACAAGTATTTGTATGGCCTACAAATAATTGTTCTGGGTCTGGATGTTTGTTCTCGTGCAATTTATGTTTGTAAACTGTCTCCACGATACAGGAGAAAATGCTAGTTTTTAATTCTACACTTGTGACTTTAACAAGTGTAGAATGGTGGTACGTAAAATAGACGCTAGATTGCGCAGCCACGAGCAATTTAATATATTATTCATCTCATATTATTATCTCATAATCTGTTTGTATATGTATATATATATATTTGTCTCTTTTTAGTTTAGAACTCCTATGCACAAAAAGTTTCCTATCGCCTAATATAACAATCTGTCAGAATCTAAAAGTTATTAAAAATACCGAATTTGAAATTGAACAAAATGTCAACGCGCATTTAAATTTCGAACTCTTCATTCCGCAACGGTTAAGTTACAAATTATACAAGATCATTTCGTATAACTAATTGTCCTTATAAAGTGGAACGGTAGTCCAAATTGTAGAACTTCGGCGAACGTTTAATATTTTAACCGAGTTTAAGAGTAATCACAAGAAATGTTTCAGATTTTGAATTTGTTTAATCTAGATATGATAATGCTGTTAAAAACTTGATACTGATTGCTGTGTGGAGCGGTGTTAGAGATTCCATCATTCAATTACTTCCCGTAACAGTTGTAATAGGCGAGTAAGAGACTATGGCATATTGCAGAAAAATCTTTTGGCTTCTGACTCCTATCATCGGGTAGGAGTCCGTCTGGCCTCCGGTCTACCACCGTCATAATTTTACGTGGTACAGCCATGTTGCAGCTATATTACTGGTGTAGTTTTAGCACGAATAAGTCGGCTTGATTGGAAAGGACCACGCTCTCACAGAATACCAGCGTATAATAGCAGCTTAACACTGCTGTGTTTCCTATGGTGAGTGTAGAGAATCGGACACCCTTTTTACTGGAAACGAGGCATTCCATCTTAGTCCTCACGGCTGACAATGCATCTGCTTCGGAATCGAGGATAGATGTAGATGTTTATGGGCCACAGCAACCATTTACTATCAGGTGGACTGTGTGCTCGTTTGTCACCCTTATCCTATAAAAAAAGAACTATTTCTGCCACCAAGTATGAGTGCGTGCAGCGAAGTGATCTAGTCTGAAAGATAAAGGGAACCAATAAAATTACAGAATGTGAGGAATTCCATCTTAGTCATCAGAGATGACAAAACATCTGTGTCCTTCTAATATTTGGATGTTAAGTAGTGTTCACGCCCTGAGTTGCTCCGACAAAGGTTGACTGGACTAGGGCCCATGAGTAATCCAGTCGACGGGTAACAGAGGACGGGGCCCAAATGGCCTATGGACAATTATCCTACACAAGGCTAGGTAATTAATAAGAACTGACCTGGTTCCGAATCGAGGACCGACCCCAAGGCACTGTCAGGCGTTAAATATGTGCATGTAAGTAGTGTGTAAATGTGTGGACATGTGTAACCTGATCTCCCCGGTGAAGTCGGACTGCAGATCCTCAGGCGCTGATTTTCTCCAAAAGTGGTAGTTCACTTTATCTGAACTCAAGTCTGACGTCACTTCACTATTTCAGTTTATCAATTTTATTGTACATTTAATGAACTTCAAACTCAACTCAATCCCCGTTAATCGTAATCAAACACGTGACACACGGCACAACTAATGAACGGGCGATCAAAGTTCAACTTCCATTTTCACTTAGCAACAAATTATTTCTAGAGGCCGAACGCGACATTCTCTCGGGTCACAAAGTTCAGCGTTCCACACAACAAACTAACATTCTTTTGTACGATATAAACAGGCTACAAAAGCAAATAAAATATTGCAAATGCGCTTCAAAATGCAATCACTATATAAATTGACGTAAATTACTTGCGAACAAAGGTAAGTTAATTTAATCACTCAACACTTAGACCGACCTCGTTACCGTGTAAACGCACTAAATTGATAACTCAAAATAGAAGCGATCTTAAAGCGACCTCACGAGTCTAGAGAAGTACCGGCGTCCGCCCCAACAATCTATTTTTCTAGGCTTAACAAAACTCCTCGTCGTTGCATAAATTTGCTAACAAATACCGACCCTAATTAGAGGTTATACGGTACGCGACCACGCCGTTCTAGTGACTGCGCTGCATTCTATGATCTAATACGAACGCGGTATCCTAGCGGGTCTCAAATTTATAGCGTTTTAACCGACAAGGAACAATGTCTCCGTACTATATCAAATCAACTCAAACCGGCCTCGTTATCGCTTAAACTTAAAAAATGGACAACTCAAATTAAGAGGCTGTCGGTACGCGACCACGCCGTTTAACTGAGATAGAAGACTGTCTCGTGGCGCGAGACACCTCGGCCCACTCCCGCCGCGCGTGAACGTCAGACCGGTAGGAATGCACCGCGCCGAGCGCCCTCTAGCGTCAATTCTTAAAATTAGCGTTTGGCGCGAACAAGTAGTTTAGCGATCAGCCATCGACGGCTCCGTGGCGCAGTGGCTTAGCAATGAGTTGCTGCGCTGGGGGGCGCGGGTTCGAATCCCGCACGGAACAAGTATTTGTATGGCCTACAAATGATTGTTCCGGGTCTGGATGTTTGTCCTTGTGAAATTTGTGTTTGTAAACTGCCTCCACGATACAGGAGAAAATTCTAGTGTGGGGGTAACGTTTTAAAAAAAAGAAAAAAGCAAAAAAAAAAAGAAATCGCCTTCAGCTACTGCCATTTCTCCTGATGATGCGTAGTGTAGTGGTGTTGGGATCAGTGGTTACGGGGATAGTACACGCAAATGAGGGAGGGTGGGAGGTGCTTTCCAAACTAGATAAGCCACATAATTTTAGGGTTCCGTACCCAAAGGGTAACCATCGGGATCCTATTACTAAGATTCCGCTGTTCGTCCGTCTGTTTGTCAGCGGGCTGTATCTCGTGATCCATAATAGGTAGACAGTTGAAATTTTCACAGAATGTCTATTTCTGTTGTCGCTATAACAAAAATAATAACAATGAATTAAAAACTAAAGGGGGCTCCCCTACTAGAAATGTCTTTTACGGTGGTACGGAGCCCTTTTGCGCAAGTCCGACTCGCACTTGGCCGACTTTTTTATTTTTTACACGTATCTTAGTTCAATAATTTTATCATATTTGAAATATATACACACTAAACGTTTTACAAACAAAAAGTAAACATTTATTATATCGTAGAGCCCGCTGACCCTCGGCATAATGCCAAAAACTTTTGTAGAATTACATACTTCTATGTACGGTTATGGTTAGGGTTGGCAATTACCTAAGTAGCTTTTAAAGCACCATTAAAAATTATAAGTTGTAGCGAAAAATATGAGAAAAAATATGAATATAGATGAGACGGTAAAAATAATGCATGTCCAACCCCACGTTCACGAAGTAGCTCTTCAGCGAATTACAATTTTTTTATAGGATAGGGTGACAAAAGAGCACACAGTCCACCTGATTGTAAGTGGTTGCTCTGACCCATAGACATCTAATCGTCAATAAATAATCAAAATGCAGATGCGTTGTCAACCGTGAGGACTAAGATGGAATGCCTCTTTTCCAGTAAAAAGGGTCTCCGGTACTCTACAGTCACCATAGAAAACACAGCAGTGTTAAGCTGCTGTTTCACGCTGGTATTCTGTGAGAGCGTGGTCCTTCCCCGGTCGAGCTGACCCATTTGTGCTACAACTATATTACTAATATAGGTGCAGCATGGCTCTACCAGGTAAAAAAATTCAGAAGTAGCACCTCATCGAACTCTCTGAACATCTAAGAGTCAAAACCCTGTAATTTTACTCACTCTCTATTCCCTTTAGACAGTATCACAGCAGTGCACGTAATGTTTTTGGCAGAAGAAATAGGTAAGGTGGACCTACCCATGTCTACTTAGCAGTGATCATGTTGTATGCGAAAGTTGACTGTGTCGTTAATACCCAATAATTCAGTTATTGAGATCAGAGTTGGCGGTTTTCACTTCATGCCTTGCAAAACACATAAGGACGTTAGTTTTGCGCCTAATCTTTCACCGGTCGTGTTGGAATATAGTTCCGTTGGCGCATTAGAGCTAGAATGTAGTGGGTGCACATGTACTTGCGCACACATACGTGCACTGTAATCTTGTGCTGCGTAGATGACTAGTCTCCGTTGGACTGGCCACCGTGACCGGAATTCGATCTGCAGGACATTATTATATGCATGGAAAGCTCTACTCTTTTTTTTATAGAATAAATGTTCGCCTGCAGTGACCCACAGAAATCTTCATTTAACCTCGATTAAGAGTCAAAATGCAGATGCGTTATCACCCGTGAGGCCTAAGATAGAAATAGATATAATGCATACACCGTTGCCTAGATTTAAGTATTTGATCCATAAACAATTCAGAAATGTGTAATAAAATTCGTAGATTTGATTTAATATTAATATTATATAGAATGTAAGCATTAAATCCACAAACTGTAGCTATATCAAATCTGGTTTTCCATGTATATTTATGTAATTTGTGGTTACCTGTAAGAAGATGAACACATAGCATGTAGTCGCATTGTTGAGTTATATTTTTGTTAGTATTGTGTATTGTCTGTTGGTGATCCAAATAAAGAGAAAAAAAAGAAAAGATGGAATGCCTCGTTTCCAGTAAAAAGGGTCTCCGGTTCTCTACACTCACCATACGGAACACAGCAGCATAAAGCTGCTATTTCACGCTGGTATTCTGTGAGAATGTGGTCTTACCCCGGTCGAGGCAATCAATTCGTGTTACAACTACAATATATAACATATTTTGTTTTAAACTATATTTCCTTATAATATATAAATGTATATATTTGTGTATATTGATGTATGTATATATGTATATGTATGTGTGTATGTAAATTTCTTTGTAACCGCCTTCGTAGTTCTACCACTGCCCTAAGGTTGACTAATAAAATAATGTTTTTAGCATTAAGTCTGACTTTTGTTCCTGTACTTAATATGTAAGGTTTTTAATCTGGAGGTAGCCGTGATTAATTATGACATTGGGACGTCATACACCTCAGTCTCCTCCGTGACCATGGGTGCTGTAAAGTGCTCAAAACGTCGGGAATATAAAATAAGTTAATATACGCGACAAAATCCGTAACATTAGTATTTATTTAAATGCGTAGTGTTTGCGTAAATATAAGAAATCATTAGGTTCAATAAAGTTTAAATAAATAAATAATATAGCAGCTCTAACATGTATTTTAATCAATATATAGGAAACGTTATCTAATATCTAGTTAGGCGATACTTTATCAATATCGTCGTCAAAGACCGTCTGCCGATAAGCTAGCAAGTAAAGCTAACTTGCAGTCTCAAGAGAAGCGTGCATCTTGCCTACGTATAATCAGTATAGTGTATCATCCCATGTTTGATTAAATGCTTCGTAGCATGAATTAAAACTCGCGTTACGATCTCACAGGATATTTCGTAGAATGTATATTCTGTGATGTAATATTATAATTAACTTCATATTTTACGTGGTAGAGCAATGCTGCAGCTATATTATGGTTGTAGCTCGACTGGGGAAGGGCCACGCTCTCACAGGATACCAGTGTAAAAAAGCAAGCTCAATGCTGCTGTGTTTCGTGTCTTATTTTAGTTCCCAGGTGTGGCAACGCGACTGCATTTTGATTCTAAATCGAGGATAAATGTGGACGTCTGTGGACTACAACATCCACTTACCATCAAGTGGACTGTGTGCTCGTTTGCCCCCCTTATTCTATAAAAAAACATGCGTGAGTGTCGAGGAACACTCGGTTGGAACGAAGTTCCTTTCATAGTATATTATTATTGATAAACGTATTATATTATTGATTAACAAATATAAATAGCCGTGGTAGCTCAGATGGTTAGCGCTCGCTGTAAGCTTCACAGTACTCGAGCAACCCGGGTTCGATCACCGCCGGCACCAATGAGATTGTTAATTGCAATTTTAAGTGCTGATTTACCACGTGCTCGGCGGTGAAGGAAAACATCGTGAGGAAACCTGCATGTCTGAAAAATAAGAAAAAAAATATTTCGAGGACATGTAAAGTTCGCCAACACGCATTGGGGCAGTGCGGTGGACATTTACTTGCCCTAAAACCCTCTCAGAAATGAGAGGAGGCCTGTGCCCAGCAGTGGGACGTAAATAGGCTGCAACTTTAAATATAAATGAATTAATTATTAGCGTCTATTAAAATGAAACGTCATTTAAAATAAAATACACTATGACACAAGGGGTGGTGACGAAAATATCTGACACTTTTTGTCGCCTAGCTCCCATCCGCCAAACCCGTACCGTGCGATAAGGAACTTCGTTCCAAAACGTCTTCTATACGTCATATCTCAGCACTAATTTCATAATGTAAAATTATTTTATAATTTTCAGTTTTCTTTTAAAGAACGCATTTACTTTTTTTACTGGTTAGATAATTTATTATTAAGTAAAATTTACATTGTTAAAACATAGTATAAAATTAAATCTAACTAACCTTACACAATATTATGAAAAAAACTATAATCAAGAAAAACTAAAAGTAAAAATTTAAATTGTCATACAGTCCCCGTGGTCTCGTGCCAAGAACGCTGTCTGAGTTTCCCCTCTGAATGACTATACTTAGCCTTTGAGCGAAAAATAAACCAGCCCTCTTATCACCAGCAGCGACGATCAGTCACGGATACAGTTCCCTTAGAAACTTTGTCAAATGGCACAAATATGTAATCATCTCTCAAAGACAACGGGTATTTGCGCTACTCATTTATCTCAGCTGCTTCTGATGCCGCCCCGGCTCTTAACGAGGTACCCTTGAGATGAGAGGCCGCCAAAGTGTCTACGCAAGTAGCATCCCACACTAGGGCTTTATCTCTCTCCTAATGGACTAAAGTCATATCGTCGGAGTCAGGGCTGTCAAACCGAGGGAACATTTATAGAGACAAGAGCTCTTCGGATGATTACGTTCAAAGAGCCATGACGGGAAAACCAACCTGCACTTTTCATACGTGAAAGTACTTCTTTTTATTAAGCTTATAAATTATTTTACTATATTTTTACAGAATATGGGTGACAAAAGAGAATGCAGTCCACTTGTTGGTAATTGGATATAGTGTTGCCAATAAACATCTAAATCTATAAATAAGAATCAAAATACTTAAATAGATGCGTTGTTACTATTTGAGAATTAAGATGAAATGCAACGTTTTCAGTAAAAAGGTTGTCGGGTTCCCTATACTCACCATACGACACACAGCTGAGTTTTTTATATGTTACTTTACGCTGGTATTCTGTAAAAGTGGTAGTAACTCCGAACGAGCCGAACCATAGTTACCTTCTAAGATCAAGCGATATTAATGTGGTTGGTCACTTTTTTTTTTAATAGAATTAGGGTGACAAACGAACATACAGTCCAAGTAAGTGGTTACTGTGGCCCATTGACATCTACATCTATATTCGTTTGCGAATTAAAATGCAGATGCGTTGTCAGCCTTCAGGACTAAGATAGAATGCCTCTTTTCCAGTAAGATAGGTCTCCGGTTCTCTACTCTAACCGTACGAAACACAGCAGAATTAAGCTGCTATTTTTCGCTGGTATTCTGTGAGAGCGTGGTCCGTCCCCGGTCGAGCCGACCCATTCGTGCTACAACTATACTATTAATATAGCTGCAGCATGGCTCTACCACGTAACTTCTTTTAGATAGCTTCAAGGTAACTCACACTTTCTCGTATAAAAAATATTATTCGATGATCGATCTCCGGCTTCTTTTACACCTATACATCTTTATATATAAAAATTACGTGTCACAACAATAAAATTTTGCACGCTGTGTGCAGTTTGATCGAACTTGAGAGATAGGATAGTTTTTATCCCGATAAGTGACCCTCAAGTTTTTTTATTGCTAATTTCAGGAGTTTTTTTAGGAAAGCAAATGGTCGTTCGGAAAGGGCAGAACAACGTTTGCCCGGTCAGCTAGTTTTTATATAAAATTGAAGTGTCTTTTTTATATATAGAATAAAAGTGACAAACGAGCACACAGTCCACTTGGTGGCAAGTAAACGCTGTGGCCCATAGACACCTACATTTATCCTCAATTAAGAAACAACAGCATTAGGGTGGTATTTTACGATGGAATTCTGTGAGAGCGTGGTCCTTATCCGGTCGAGCCACACACGCTCTCACAGAATACCAGCGTAAATTTGCAGCTTAACGCTGCTGTGTTTCGTATGGTGAGTGTAGAGAACCGGAGACCCTTTTTACTGGACAAGAGGCATTCCATCTTAGTCGTCACGGGTGACAACGCATCTGCATTTTGAGTCTTTATTCTGGATAGATGTAGATGTCTATGGGTCACAGTAACCACTTACCATCAGGTGGACTGTGTGCTCGTTTGTCACGCGATTCTATAAAAAAAAACCATTCTTGCTACAACTTTACAGGCTTTACCACATATAAAAAAAAACTATAAACTCATCGTACTTTTTAATAAGTTGTATAAACAAAAATACGCCCTGATGAAAACGTTCCTCTAACCACAAAGAGAGCGAGAAATTGTAGTTTCTTTGTAGATCCTATAATATTCAACGTTGCTAAGGTAAAGGAGGAAAGATATTCCAGATATGTGTATAAATAAAAAAACATGTGTCACAAGCCGTCGAAGCGAAAATTTCAAATGAAACGAAATACAAAATAAAAATATTTCACGACAAATGATTTATTCTATATGATAATTTTCAACCTCTAGTGCGCCATAAAGTAAAAGATAAGTTTGATTTTATAGCAAGCTAGCTGGTACCAGGCGCGTTGCTGCCGCGGAAGAAATTAGGGAAATATCTTTTTAAATTTGGAAGAGCTATTTTATTTAATTAGGAATGATAATATATTAATTGAAGTTGAATGACATATTATAACTTTTAAATAAATTTATCGGTACGATATGCGCGCCACCTACTGTAAAATAATTGTACTATGCCTATAAGCTGCGTGCAAGTGCAAGCAATAAGTTGACAAAGTTTTACCGCAATCTGACGAACAGTATGGCAGCGCATAACATACGAACAAACAAACATTAATCTTTATATATTAGATAAATGACACAATCCTTATTTTTAGACTTGTAGAGCCAACACGTTAGTGTGATAAATCAAAAGAATATTTTATATCGTGTAAAATTGCTTTGTAACAGCGCCATCTACTACATTCTATAGGTAAAGTCATTTTATAAGTAGAACAAAAATTGATGACTATCAAAGTGGTACGTAAAATAAACGCTAGATGGCCCAGCCACGACCAATTTAATATATTATTCTATCTCATAATATGTTTGTAAGTATATTTTTGTCTCTTTTTAGTGTCACTTTTTCGTTTTATCGAGTTTCATATCACAACTATTCTATAGAATTATTCACTTCAAAAATCTAGATGGAGTGATGACGGATGATAAAGAGTCCATGGATGCATGTGACTCGGGACCATACTTTGTGACAATCTATTGTCATGTTCAGCAGTGGACTTGATTATTAGGGATGGGCCATTGAAAAAGAAAATATATATAAGGCAATCTCTTGCTATGTTCAGCAGTGCACTTTAATAGGCTGTAATTTATGAATGGATGGATTGTGTTAAGGGAGTTTACTTTGCATACAATAAAGACATAAATTAAAAAACATTGTCTGGCTGTCTGTTTGGGCTAATTTTTGGAATGGCTGAACCGATGGTAATGAAACATCACGTACATATAGATAACAATACCAAGAGTAATTTAGGTTATGTTTTATCGAAAAAAAAATCAAAATTGATAAAATAAATGGACTTTGATAACTTTCTTAAATCTAAATTACACCATATTAATAGATACTACACAGGCGAAGCCATAGGGGGTCGCTTGTCTAACATAAAACAGTAATCTTTCATCTTCTAATATCAGAATTTCCTATTCACTTTGCCGACAAAGAGGCATGAAGTTAAAATCAACACTACTAAATTTCCGTAAACGCGGGAACACAGCCGAGGGCGATATCCGTCCCATGTCAGTGTTTTTGGCTATATCATCATTTGTGGTTTTTCAACTTTACCAACAAAAGGAATTTAGAATTGCCAATCTACAGAAACGTGTAAATGCATGTCCTAGATTCAACCACTGTTACAAGAGAGTTTTTAATCTGTTATTCAACGATTTTTTTTTATAAAATTGAAGTGATAATGAACTTTTTTTTCGTAGTAGAGCCATTCTGCGACTATGTTATTGTTGTTGCACGAATGTTACTGTTACCGTATAGTGGCCGTGTAATGATATCCACTACCCCATAACATCCTGTGGATATCGTAAGTGGTGACAAAGGAAAACAAATCAGGAGATGTGCAGCACCACCTTCCTAATAACGACTCAACATAAAAAATGCGTTTCCCAATCCCCTTGCACAGCGTGGCAACTATTTATGGCAAATATCGCCCTGTGAGGCAATCTATGGGGGAGGCCTATGTTGCAGTGGACTTTAATGAAATGGATGTATGTATAGAAGATAATCTACCAGGAGCACATGACCCACTGAGAGGTGAAATTATTAAATCAACAGCAACATTAAAACTATGGAAAATATCCCCCCTATGAGGCAATCTATGGGGCAGGTTTATGTTCAGCAGTGGACTTTAATAGGTTGTCCTATGTGATGTGTAAAGCTGCTATTGGAAGTGTAAAAAATCAGAGACCCTTTTCACTGTAAACAAGGGATTCCATCTTAGTCGTCAGAGGTGACAACGCATCATATTTTGATTCTTAATCGTGGATAGATGTACTCGTAGATATTTATGGGTTTTAACATTCATTTGCCATCAGGTGGACTATGTGCTCGTTTGTCACCCTTATTCTATAAAATACTTAGTACGTACAACTGAGTCGTTTTACTTATTTTATTTTATTTTAAAAAACTAATGAGAGCCACACTAACACCTTTTTCGTTATTCGAAGTATAACATTAACTATCATGTTATTTTGCACTAAATATATTAAAAATTAGCAAAGATCCGCGTAAACCAGCCAAGCAATCAGCCACCGCAGTGTGGACTCTTCAAACTAGGTTAGTACTTAATTTTTCATTAAAAAAAATCGAAGACATGTGAAGTTCGCCAACACGCAGGCCTGTACCCAGCAGTGGGACGTATATAGGCTATAACTATAACTTTAACTTTTTTAGTTTTCATAGTTTAATTGTAACAAACGAGTGCACAGTTCATCTGATGGTAAGCGGATGCTGTAGTCCGTACACATCAATATTTATCATCGATTAAGCATCAAAATGCAGATGCATTGTCACCCTTGAGGACTAAGATGAAATGGCTCGTTTTAAGTAAAAAAAGGCCTCCGATTCTCTACACTCACCGTACAAAACACAGTAGCATTAAGTTGCTATTTTATGCTAGTATTCTATGAGAGTGTGGTCCTACCCCGGTCAAGCCATTTGTGCTACAACCATGATATATCTGTAGCGTGGCTCTACCGCTTAAAATATAATAGATTTCCGCAAAGTGACGCCTGATTCTATTAATTATGTTATTTTGCAGTTACAATGCTATATTATAAACACATACGTATGTCGTACTGTCACTGTGTTGCCCCGAGCATAGCTACAAAACTTTTCTAATTAACCTTCTGAAACAGACTCCGTCGGAAGCACGAACGAAGTCCGGAAATTCGGCTACACATTCAAAAACTTATGTATGTATGTATTTAGTAATACATGTATGTATTTGATACTATGTTTAGATTTTGATCAAGCTGGCTCGCTGGGGGTGATGCATTATCGAGTTTTAACTTTGTGCTTTCATATTAATTGAATTGCTTAACAAATTTAGATAGGGAATGGGACGGCGCTGTGGTGAAGTGGCTTAGCAATGAGTTGCAGCACTGGGGGAGGAAGGTTCGAATCCCGCACAGAACAAGTAGGGGGAAAGAAGGTTTTTTTAAACAAACAAATACTAGGTCGAAGTCATCTAAAGTTATGAAGCACTTAACGTTTGTACTTAAGCACTTGTACGTGGTAGAGCCATGCTGCACCTATATTAGTAGTATAGTTCTAGCACGAATGCGTCGCCTCGACCGGGGAATGACCACGCTCTCACAGAATATCAGCGTAAAATGGCAGCTTGACACTGCTGTGTTTCGTATGGTGCGTGTAGAGAACCGGCACCTTTAACCTTTCTACTGGAAATGAGGCATTCAATCTTAGTCCTCACGGGTGACAACGCATCTGCATTTCATTTGTAATAGAGGATAGAGGTATACGTCTATGGGCCGCAGCAACTACTTACCATCAGGTGGACTGTGTGCTCGTTTGTCACCCTTATCCTATATAAAATAATAGTTAATTAATTATATTAGTCAGTGTAATCAATTGGCCTGCATATTTTTTTGTATGTATGTTCTACGACATCTTCGTCAATTAACAACCAATTTTCTGCCGACTTCCAAAAAGGAGACGGTACTCAATTCGACTGTATGTTTTTTTTATGTGTGTTACCTCATAACTTTTTACTGGTAATATGGGTCATATTACTGGAAAAGAGGCATTCCATCTTAGTCCTCACGGGTGACGACGCATCTGCATTTTGATTCTTTAATGAGGATAAATATAGATGTCTATGGGTCACAGCAACCATTTTCCATTAGGTGGACTGTGTGCTCCTTTGTCACTCTATCCTAAAAAAAAAACTTAATCACATTAAATGCTTGGCGGACTTCATAGTTTTAGAAAAATATTGATTTCTCAGACATGTGCAGGTTTCCTCACGATGTTTTCCTTCATAGCGGCGCACGTGGTAAAACAGCACTTAAAATTGTAAGAAACAATTTCATAAATCCCGGCGGGGACCAAACCCAGAATGCTCAAAATTAACATTTGCTTTTCATTTTTTTGAGTTATTGTCATAGAAACCACGCGTGGCAGGCAAGTTGTAACCGCACTTTTTTATTATTTTAGCTTGAAACAAGAAGATGTTATCCATAACCTGTTTCAGTTTTCTCTGTCGCCTCTTACGACATCCGCCATGATGCGGTACGCTTGCTTTCAAATACTAAGTAATTTCATTTTATAATCTATACGCATAAATATAAGATTTATCGACCTCAATGGGTTATTTGCGTGACATTAAGATATGTATAACACTTCGGAAAGTTTGGAAAGTCAGTCTGTCTGTCTGTCTGTTCGGACTAATCTTTTTTTTATATAAATGGGTGACAAACGCGCACACAGTCCACCTGATGGTAAGTGGTTGCTATGGCCCATAGACATCTATATCTATCCTCGTTTGCGAATCAAAATGCAGATGCGTTGTCACCCGTGAAGACCAAGATAGAATGCTTCTTTTCCAGTAAAAAGTGTCTCCAGTTCTCTACACTCACCGTACAAAACACAGGACCATTAAGCTGCTATTTCACGCTGGTATTCTGTGAGAGCGTGGACCTTCCCCGGTCGAGCCGACCCATTCGTGCTACAACTATACTACTAATATAGCTGCAGCATGGCTCTACCACGAGGTGATCTTCGGAATTGTGATAATTCTTCACGAATAGATAGAAAGCAATACGAAGAGTGGTATAAGCTATATTTTATCCGAAAACTTGGCTTTTTTTGTTTAATAAAAAAATTGATAATATAGTCCGAAACACCGTTTATTTTATTTATTTTTAAAACGTTACCTCAACACTTGGATTTTCTCCTGTATCGTGGAGGCAGTTTACGAATACAAATTGCACAAGGACAAACATCCAGACCCGGAACAATTATGTATAGGATTAGCTCTTAGCACTGCAACTCAATTGCTAAGCCACTACGCCACGGAGCCGTCTACAGCCTATTAAAATCCAATGCTGAACACAGGCCTCCCGCATAGATTGCCTTTAATTTAATAATTACACCTCTCAACGGGTCATGTGCTCCTGGTAGATTATCTTCTATACATACATTCATTGCAGCCTAGAAAAGTCCACTGCTGAACATAGGCTTCCCCTATAGATTGCCTCATAAGGGGATATTTGCCATAGTTGCAATGTTACCGTTGATTTAATAATTTCACCTCTTAGCGGGTCATTTGCTCCTGGTAAATTAATAAGTCCACTGCTGAAAATAGGCCTCCCCCATAGATTTCCTTATAAGGGGGTTATTTGCCATAGTGCTAATGTTACTATTGATTTAATAATTTCACCTCTCAGTGGGTCATGTGCTCCTGGTAGATTATCTTCTATACATACATCCATTACAGCCTACTAAAGTCCACTGCTGAACATAGGCCTCCCTCATAGATTGCCTGATAGGGATAGAGATATCTGCTATAGTTGCCACGCTTGGCAAGCGCATTGGCAACCGCCGCAATTTTTTATTTTCAGTCGTTATTAGGAAAATCGCTTCTGCACATCTTCTGAATTGTTTACCTCTGTAGCCTCATACGACACCCACGGGATTATATCGGGTAGTGGATTTTATCTAGCACTACACGCTACTAAAAATATGATCACTGAACACTACATTAATGCATCCAACCCAGGGATAGCCCGGGCAGGTCGGTAGTTAAAAAATTAAAAAGTGAATATCAAAGAACGTAACAATTTTTCTTATTAAGTCAATTAAAGAACGTTGTTGTCGTTTACACAGCTATGATTCAAGGAACTGCTATGGAGCTTGGCACCCGTTCAAATGTCAGCTCTTGGCGGCGAAGTTGACAACCATAAATGTAGTTGAGACCGCACTTGGCATTCCTATTGACATTTATGTTTTTGAAAGGATATAATATTATCTTTTGTTTTAATATATTCATTAAGGGATTGCTCATGTGTTCACAAATGTTTAGTTATTTATACGTTTATTGCAATAATTTACTACAATTTATATTGTAGTGGCAGTGAAGGAATATATCCACCCCGAGTACTTCCCGATCGGCACGATTCACCGGCGCTGCTAAGAGTTATTGCATCTCTTTGCATATTCTACTACGGGGAGTGCTCTAAGGAATTTTCGGTTTCATTCCAGCGGCCAAATTTACCGAATGCACTTCGCGACAAAACTCACGACCCACACCATCTGGATATTTAGCGGGCCACTACTGTGCGATTTACTAGGCGTTTTATTTCTCGCACGATTTCTTTGTGGAATTGTTTGTTAGCGATGATTTTTTTCGGGCTGATACGACTTAGAGATCTCCAAGAAACGAGCTTACTTCTTTTTAAAAGGCTGGCAACACACCTGCAAATACCATGACGGTTGTAGCTCATGGGTGGCGGTGGACACTTACCATCAGGTGAGCCGCATGCTCGTTTGCAGCACACAGCCAGGAATCAGGAAGTTGGCGGTGTTTCACCCCCGTGGCTCGGAAAACACGTAAAGCTTTAACCCCTAAGCCTGATCTTTCTCCGGTCGTGGTGGATTACAGTCCCATTAGACTATGAGAGTGAGCAAATAGATAGTGCACCTGTGTTTGCGCGCACACTTTTTTGGATAGGGTGACAAACAAGCACAAAGTCCACCTGATGGTAAGTGGTTGCTGTGACCCATAGACATCTACATTTATCCTCAATAAAGAATCAAAATGCAGATGCGTCGTCACCCGTGAGGACTAAGATGGAATGCCACTTTTCCAGTAAAAAGGGTCTCCGGTTCTCTACGCTCACCATACGAAACATAGCAGCGTTAAGCTGCTATTTTACGCTGGTATTCTGTGAGAGCGTGGTCCTTCCCCGGGTTAGCCGACCCATTCGTGCTACAACTATACTATTAATATAGTTGCATCATGGCTCTACCACGTAGAATTGCAATATAATCCTAAATAGGTAGCTAGTTTCTGTTGAGACTGGCCGTCGTGACCCATGTATGTTTTGGAAAACATTGTAATGCCATCAAAAACATAACTTGTAAAAAAACCAAGTCTCGCAACTCAGTTCTTCTACCGTAAAAAGTTGTGAGATCTATGTAGTACCAAGTCGGTTAATTTATTCAGTGCCTGCTTAAGGGTCCTTCTCTCTTTAGTTATTACATAATTAGCTAACCTAACAACATCTTATAGTGACCACATCAATATTAAAAATCTTTTATGTTTTAAATAAGTAAATTGACTTGGCAATCGCACTAAACAATCTAATTTAATATAATATATATTACTTGAGAGATACTTATATTGCGTTTTTTATGCGATGGCCAAGTCAATCTATTTATTACCGTGCCGCTTTTTTCCTCGACTTGGCGGGGGCACTGCCGTGCCGCCAGATATATTATTTTAAACAAATCGCCGTCACTTAAATGACTATCTTCCTGATGATAAGTAGCTACTGGAGTCCATGGACTCCTGCAGAAAACTTCACACTACATAATATATAATTTCATCGCTAAGGACTAAGGTGGTACTGGAATCTCTCACAGCCTGTAATCATTTTAAGTCAATCGCCGTTACTTAAATAATCAAGTTCTTATCCATCGATATATATGTACTACGCACTAGATTGTGCATTCCGAACATACACTATGTTCAACTGATCTGTACTGCAATCCGCATAGTGTATCATTTAGTGTGGTTTCAATCTACTAGTTAGTCTGTGGTTTCAATATTCATGCAGTGTGGAGCGGCGCTAATAATACAAGATTTCAAATTAAAGTTTAAACCTGGACGTAAATAACAATTCAGTAGTCAAGTAAGTAAAATTATTTGTTGTTCAAGTGAATAAATAGGTAATAATATCGTAATATTACAAAAGAAATAATCATGAAAAAATATATTTCTTTATATAAACTCCACACGCAGGCGCAACGCCCTTAAATCAACTGCGCATGCGCGACTTTACTAAGTCCCGCGCATGCGCGAAGACATAGAGTAGTGCATATTTTTGTTTAGAAAGGCTTCTCTAGTACTTCGTACATATAACTCGATGTTCTTATCCTGATACATTCTCTCTAATAACTTACTGTATCAAGTTTGACGAATACTATCCAACAGCTTACCTGTAATAAGAAGAACACAATTAAAATATGTACAATAGATATTATTTTACATGGTAGGTAGAGCTAGGTGGGTCAAGCCACGCCACAGCCTATTATATAAAAGTTATTAATGCTCCGGTATCCAGACGCATTAATTCATTTACAAATTGGTGCAGCCGGATGCTGTTGGATTGAATTGGGTGTATTTTCTTGAATTAGGGTGCCATACAAGTACACATTCCACCTGATGGTAAGTGAATGATGTGGCCCATAGACATCGTTATTACCCCTATGGACTACCATGGATTGCTTTGTTTCTAATAAAAAGGGACTCACCACACGAAACACAGCAGCATAAGGATGATAAATCCCGCTAATAATGTAGCATGAGTGAGAGCATGGTACTTTCCCGGTCCAACCAATTCGTGCCACAGCCACAATATACGAGCTGTTTTACCTCGTATATTATTCGATTTATTCATGGCTGAAATTAAATATAGGTGGATGCATTGGCCTAAATCTAGGTCTAATAAATACCAACCTTTAATTATTTATACGAATAGGTGAACATTGCATGTTAAAGTTTTAGCATTAATTATAAGAAGAGATGAATAAAGTTTATATACGTGGTAGAGCCACGCTGCAGCTATATTATGGTGTTAGCATGAATGGGTTGGTTTTTTTTTATAAGATCGAGTGACAAACGAGCACACAGTCCACCTGATGATAAGTGGTTGCTGTGGACCATAGACATCTACATTTATCTTCATATGCGAATCAAAACGCAGATGCGTTGTCACCCGTGAGGACTAAGATGGAATGCCTCTTTTCCAGTAAAAAGGGTCTCCGATTCTCTACACTCACCATAGGAAACACAGCAGTGTTAAACTGCTATTTGACGCTGGTATTCTGTGAGAGCATGGTCCTTCCCCGTTCGAGCCGACCCATTCGTGCTACAACCATAATATAGCTGCAGCATGGCTCTACCATGTAAAAAACGCGCCATGGCTCTACCACGCTCTTTCAGAATACCAGTATAAAATAGCAGCTTCATGCTACTGTGTGTCGTATGGTGAGTATAGAGAACCGGAAAAACTTTTACTAGATACGAGGCATTGCATCTCAGTCCTCACGGGGGACAACGCATCTGCATTTTATTTCTTGGTTCAGGATAATTGTAGGTGTCTATGGGTCACAGCATATATTTATCCAGGTGAACTGTATGCTCGTTTGTTATTATTATTCTATAAAAAAAGCTATCATTAGAAATATACTGTGCCACACACTGTGACAATAAATAATAACAAGTGTGTATGTTACCGTTAGGCCAAAGAAAATAAAAAATAATTTTGATCACGTACATGGTTATATGTGATGTTTCCTTTGCCTACCTTACGCTGGTAAATGTTATAAAACAAAATATTATTATAGTTCTTTTGTAATAAATACTAAAGGACCTTTGGTTGTAGATTATAAAGGGGAGATCTCTCGACAGTCAAAGTACTCAGTCCAGGCAGTGGTCATCGCTCCGTGTAATACGGAGCTGTTCTATATAATCTTTATATATAAAAATTACGTGTCTCATTGTTTGTCCGTGATTAACTCTTATACTACTGAACTAATTTCAATGAAATTTCACACACTCTGTGCAGTTTGGTCTAACTTGAGAGATAGGATAGTTTTTATCCTGATAAGTGACAGGATTTTTATATGAAGGGTCGTCGAAAAGGGTTGAACAACGTCTGCCTGGCCAGCTAGTCTTTATATATAAAAATTACGTGTCACGTTGTTTGTCCGCGATGGACTCCTAAACTACTGAACTGATTTTAATGAAATTTTGCACACTATGTGCAGTTTGGTCCAACTTGAGACATAGGATAGTTTTTATCTCGATTTTTACCCTCAATTTTGTTATTGCTAATCTCAGGAGTTTTTTTTAGGAAAGCTAATGGTCGTCGGAAAGGATAAAACAACGTCTGCCTGGTCAGCTAGTAATATATAAACTTATATATATGTGTATATTGATGTATGTATATATGTATGTACGTATATATGTATATATGTGTGTTACGGCCTACGGCTGCTCCCTTAAAGGGTCAAATCCTCTGGGGCCCATGAGCAGAAGACTTCACGAGCAGACGTAGGTCGGGCCTCAATGTGGCCACGTGTAATTTCTCTAATTACACTAAACTATATGGGGGAGCGTTCTATACTACGGCCAGTCGACCGGGCGAATATTAGACGGAGCTTTCTTACCTCTATCCAAGGCGACTGGTCCCTCCGGTGTCGGTCAGGTCGCATGTGGTTGTGTAGTGCAAGGGAAATAAGGGGATGTGATGTGTATCTGGGTGTGACTGATGGTTATTGACACTAGACCTTGGCCGTCGGCAGCAGCCCGGGCGTCGACACCGCTCCAAATTGAGGGTACCTTCCGCGGCGTTCTCCACAGTCACTTTCCTCGTTCGTCACGATGACAGTCAATTGACTCTATCGCACGATCAACTAATTTACAGAAGCCACTAACTCTCGCTGGGTATAAGGTTAACGCACAAAACGCACACAGAGTTTCCGGATCAAAGGTCACTACTGTTTCGCGTAGCAACAGTTATTTCTAGGATATCAAAGGCCGCACTAGCTAATATTGCCGAATGCACTTATGCAGATTCTGAGTCAGACACAATGTGTCCCTGGGAAGCTCTCCAGTAGGAACGCGCGCTACAAATCCTAGACCGTATATTTACTGTCCGCGCCTAATTATTCCGAGTTCCCGACAAAAATGACAGCGTGCTGTTCCAAGCACAGCTGACAGACGACTCTGCCTTTTCGATCGCGACCCGCGCGCCATTGCCACGCTCGGCCGAACTTCAACCGGTATCGCGCCGAGCCGAGTGCCATCTGGCGTCGATTCTTGACAGCATTTGGCGCGAACAAATATTTATGTAAATTTCTTTGTAACCGCCTTCGTAGTTCTATCATACATACATATACATAAACACTCACGCCTGTCACCCAGAGGGGTAGGCAGAGACTACGGACTTCCATTTGGCGCGATCCTGACACACCTCTCTCGCCTCTTTTACATCCATATATCTACGCATACACGCTCGTCGGTTAAGGGTACTCCTAATCTGGCCCATTTTTAATGTATCGCCGATTTGGTCGATAAACCTTCGTCTAGGGCGTCCCTTCTCGACCCTGCCATTCACTTCCGCAACATAAATTTGCTTTGTCACTCTTTCCTCGTTCATTCTTTCTACATGACCAAACCACCGAAGCATTCCTTTCTTAATCCTTGTCACAACGTCATCTTGCAAACCACACTTTTCTCTTATCACACTATTTCTCACCCTGTCATTCAGATTCAGCCCTAGCATACTCCTTAAGGAACGCATTTCTACAGCATTTATTCTACTTTCATGCTTCTTCTGCCAGACCCAACTTTCACTACCATACATTAAAGTAGGGACTAACACAGCATTATGAATTGCCATACGTGCCTTAGTTGACACATTCTGACTCCTCATAATAGCGTGTAGAGCCCCATTCACTCTATTTCCTGCGTTCACTCGTCGTTCTATATCCTTATCATATCTACCATCCCTGGTAAATAAACATCCCAAATATACAAACTCATCCAGTTGCTCAATCAACTCCCCTTCTATTCTTATTTCACATAAAGTTTTACTTTCTTCTCTTTCAAAAACCATCACTTTCGTCTTACTTGCGTTCACTTTCATACCCCTTTCTTTCAATGACCAATTCATTAAAGTAACCATCATTTGCAACTCGGCCGCCGACGATGCAAATATGACTTGATCATCGGCGTACAAAAGGCATTTGACGGTTGACTCACCCATTCTCAACCCACATTCTTCAACTTTCAAAGTTTGCAAACAACTGTCCATAAATAAGTTAAACAGCCACGGGGAAGCCACACATCCCTGTCTGACACCTTTATGAATGCAAAACCAGTCCGAGTAGACCCCGTTGATCCTGACACAAGCACTAGAGTCCCTATAAAGAGATCTTAATGCCTGTATCAAGCCAGCGCTCAACCCAAATGAGTTCAGTGTTTGCCATAACACATTCCTGTCCACTCTGTCATAAGCCTTTTCCAAGTCCATGAACGCACAAAAAACTTTCTGGTTTTTAGCCAAAAACTTCTCCGCTATCATGCGCATGGAAAAGACTTGATCCGTACACCCCATCCCCTTTCTAAATCCAGCTTGCACATCCCAAATTTTTCCATCAGTTTCTTCCATAACTCTTTCAATTAACACCTTAGCATACAGTTTACCCACAATGCTAAGCAAGCTGATACCACGGTAGTTTTTACAGTCCTGCTGCGACCCCTTTCCCTTATATATTGGGACTATAACGGCTTTGCACCAGTCTTCCGGTACCCGTTTCAGTTCCCAACACAAATTAAACAAGGTGTGCAGCAGGCCTGCAACCACACCCTCACCAGCCCTCAGCATTTCGAGTGATACTCTATCATATCCGGCTGCCTTACCTGCTTTCATGCTTTTCATTGCTTTCATTATTTCATCTACACTTATCTCCCTACCTCTCTCCACTTCTTCCGGAATTTCTATTTCACTTATTCCAGACGACTCTTCACTCTTAAACACGCTTTCAAAGTATTCCTTCCATCTCTTTAAATTCGAAACTTCATCATTCAGCATGCAGCCATTCTCGTCTCGTATAGCATTTATTCTAGGCTGTTTTGAATTTCCCCTGGCAGTTCTTACGAGCTTCCAGAACATTTTAATATTTGCCTGGAAGTTATCAGATATCCGTCTATCATTCTTATCTATCCTTTCTTGCTTTTTCCTTTCAACAACTTCTTTTACTCTCTTATTTATACGTCTAAAGTCTGCCTTTTTTCTTTCAATCTCATCATTCATACCGCCAGAATTACCAGCTTTAGTTGCTAGTAAATCTAGCCATGCTCTCTTCTTTGCTTCAACTTCCATCCGTACCTCATCATCCCACCACAACGTATTACTTTTCCTTTCATTCGTTCTCTTACTTACACCGCATACTTCGGTGGCTGCATCCACCAAAACTTTCTTAATATTATTCCATACATTCTTCAATTCTAAATCATTCATACATAATTCATTCAACCCACTTATATTTTCCCTCAATCTGCATTTATACTTCTCTTTCACACCTTCATCTTGTAACCTCTCTATTCTTATACGCTGTAACGCAGTGGTAGACACCGATGTCCGATGCCGCCAACGTCTGAATAGACCATTAATTCGACATAAGACCAAGTAATGATCCGTCCCTACGTTGGACCCCCGGTAAACCCTTGTATCTACCACTGCGCTCCTCATTCTTTCATCCACAATTATAAAATCTATCATGCTTCTATCATCCCCTCTTTCCCATGTATACATGTGAATCCTCTTATGGCGAAAGAAAGTGTTCGCCACACAAAGATTCTTTTCCACACGTACGGTGAGGAGGTCTTCACCATTCTCATTTATTCTTTCATCGCCAAACGTTCCTAATATCCTTTCATAACCAGACCTCTTCACCCCAACCCTTCCATTAAAATCTCCTAACATAATAATATTTTCATTTTTCTTACATTTCATCAACACCAGCCTTACCATGTCCCAAAACTGCTCTCGGATATAAGTGGGCTTAGACATATCTGGGGCGTACACCCCTAGCACAAACAACTTCTTTAAGCCCACTTTCATTCGCATCCACAGCAGCCTTGGGCTAACACATTCATACCCTTTCACACATTGACCCATTCTTTCTGAAAGGATGACACCGACTCCTTGGCATGCCCGCTCGGTCTCGTCTACTCCAGACCAGTAAGCGGTATACATGCCATGTGCAGTGACATCTCTTCCCTTTCGTTTCGTCTCGTTTACACATAACACATCTATTCCTCTATCATTCATCATTTCGCATACTTCATCCATCTTATCATTCATTGCTCCACATACATTCAGCGTGGCCAGACGGGCCTCCGCAATCCACTTTTCGCCCCCCCGGGAGACAGGACGTGACGGGTGGCGAACCTCGTCGCCGGTTTTTCTCCCGGAGATTCTTCGCACCCCTGCCCCATTAAAGGGGCGCCGGGAACTCGGGGCCATTTCTTTTCCTTCTTGGCTCATGGTGCGAACTAAGTGGTGGTAGATTTTACGCCGCTACCATACGGCGAGGAGCCGAGTCTGTCGTTTCGGCTTTGTCGCTCGTTTAGCACCACCCGGGGGACACGTGTAGGGTGGGCCTAGGATTAGGTGGTCGAAGCCTACGGACGCGAGCGACTCATCCCCCTATCACTTTTTCTTCTATCACTGCCCTAAAGATGACTGGCAGAGGATGCTCTTAGCATTAAGTCTGCCGTTTGTTCCTGTACTTAATATGTAAGGTTCAATAAAGTTTAAATAAATAAATAATATAGCAGCTCTAGCCTGTATTTTAATTAATATATAGGAAACGCCTTCTAATATCTAGTTAGGCGATACTTTATCAATATCGTCCTCAAAGACCGTGTGCCGATAAGCTAGGAAGTAAAGCTAACTTGCAGTCTCAAGAGAAGCGTGCATCTTGCCTACGTATAATCAGTATAGTGTATCATCCCATGTTTGATTAAATGCCTCGTAGCTTGAATTGAAATTCGTGTTACGATCTCACAGGATATTTCGTATAATGTATATTTTGTGATGTAATATTATAATTAACTTCATATTTTACGTGGTAGAGCAATGCTGCAGCTATATTATGGTTTAAGCTCGACTGGGGAAGGGCCACGCTCTCACAGAATACCAGTGTAAAAAATCAGCTCAATGCTGCTGTGTTTCGTGTCTTATTTTAGTTCCCAGGTGTGGCAACGCGACTGCATTTTGATTCTTAATCGAGGATAAATGTGGACGTCTGTGGACTACAACATCCACTTACCATCAAGTGGACTGTGTGCTCGTTTGCCCCATTTATTCTATAAAAAAACATGCGTGAGTATCGTGGAACACTCGGTTGAAACGAAGTTCCTTTCATAGTATATTATTATTGATAAACGTATTATATTATTGATTAACAAATATAAATAGCCGTGGTAGTTCAGATGGTTAGCGCTCGCTGTAAGCTTCACAGTACTCGAGCAACCCGGGTTCGTTCACCGCCGGCACCAATGAGATTGTTAATTGCAATTTTAAGTGCTGATTTACCACGTGCTCAGCGGTGAAGGAAAACATCGTGAGGAAACCTGCATATCTGAAAAATAAGAAAAAAAATAGATTTCGAAGACATGTGAAGTTCGCCAACACGCATTGGGGCAGTGCGGTGGACATTTCCTTGCCCTAAAACCCTCTCAGAAATGAGAGGAGGCCTGTGCCCAGCAGTGGGACGTAAATAGGCTGCAACTTTAAATATAAATGAACTAATTATTAGCGTCTATTAAAATGAAGCGTCATTTAAAATAAAATACACTATGACACAAGGGGTAGTGACGAAAATATCTGACACTTTTTGTCGCCTAGTTCCCATCCGCCAAACCCGTACAGTCCGATAAGAAACTTCGTTCCAAAACATCTTCTATACATTATATCTTAGCACTAATTTCATAATGTTAAATTATTTTATAATTTTCAGTTTTTTTTTAAAGAACGCATTTACTTTTTTTACTGGTTTGATAACTTTTTTATAGGATAAGGGTGACAAACGAGCACACAGTCCACCTGATGGTAAGTGGTTGCTGCGGCCCATAGACATCCACATCTATCCTCTGTTACAAATCAAAATGTAGATGCGTTGTCACCCGTGAGGACTAAGATGGAATGCCTCATTTCCAGTAAAAAGGGCCTCCGGCCACCTGCACTCACCAAGCGAAACGCAGAGCTAAACCTCTACTTCACGCTGGTATTCTGTGAGGTCGTGGTACCCCGGTTCGAGCCGGCCCATCCGTGCGACAGCAAAAGCTGCCGCGTGGCTCTACCACTGTTAAAATTTATTAATTTATTATTAAGTAAAATTTACATTGTTAAAACATAGTATAAAATTTAATCTAACTAACCTTACACACAATATTAAGAAAAAAACTATAATCAAGAAGAACTAAAAGTAAAAATTTAAATTGTCATACAGTCCCCGTGGTCTCGTGCCAAGAACGCTGTCTGAGTTTCCTCGCTGAATGGCTATACTTAGCCTTTGAGCGAAAAAGAACCAGCCCTCTTATTACCAGCAGCGACGATCAGTCACGGATACAGTTCCCTTAGAAACTTTGTCAAATGGCACAAATATGTAATCATCTCTCAAAGACAACGGATATTTGCGCTACTTATTTATCTCAACTGCTTCTGATGCCGCCCCGGCTCTTAACGAGGTACCCTTGAGATGAGAGGCCGCCAAAGTGTCTACGCAAGTAGCGTCCCACACTAGGGCTTTATCTCTCTCCTAATGGACTAAAGTCATATCGTCGGAGTCAGGGCTGTCAAACCGAGGGAACATTTACATTAAGAGACAAGAGCTCTTCGGATGATTACGTTCAAAGAGCCATGACGGGAAAACCTACCTGCACTTTTCATACGTGAAAGTACTTCTTTTTATTAAGCTAATAAATTATTTTACTATATTTTTACAGAATATGGGTGACAAAAGAGAATGCAGTCCACTTGTTGGTAATTAGATATTGTGTTGCCAATAAACATCTAAATCTATAAATAAGAATCAAAATACTTAAATAGATGCGTTGTTACTATTTGAGAATTAAGATGAAATGCAACGTTTTCAGTAAAAAGGTTGTCCGGTTCCCTACACTCACCATACGACACACAGCTGAGCTTTTTATCTGTTACTTTACGCTGGTATTCTGTAAAAGTGGTAGTAACTCCGAACGAGCCGAACCATAGTTACCTTTTTTTTTTTATAGAATAAGGGTGAACCTTATAAGATCTTTTAAGATCACGCGATATTAATGTGGTTGGTCACTTTTTTTTTAATAGAAATAGGGTGACAAACGAACATACAGTCCACCTGATGGTAAGTGGTTACTGTGGCCCATAGACATCTACATCTATCTTCGTTTGCGAATTAAAATGCAGATGCGTTGTCTGCCGTGAGGACTAAGATAGAATGCCTCTTTTCCAGTAAGATAGGTCACCGGTTCTCTACTCTAAACGTACGAAACACAGCAGCATTAAGTTGCTATTTTACGCTGGCATTCTGTAAGAGCGTGGTCCTTCCCCGGTCGAGTCGACCCATTCGTGCTACAACTATACTATTAATATAGCTGCAGCATGGCTCTACCACGTAACTTCTTTTAGATAGCTTCAAGGTAAACACTTTCTCGTATAAAAAATTATTCGATGATCGATCTCCGGCTTCTTTTACACCTATACATCTTTATATATAAAAATTACGTGTCACAACAATAAAATTTTGCACGCTGTGTGCAGTTTGGTCGAACTTGAGAGATAGGATAGTTTTTATCCCGATAAGTGACCCTCAAGTTTTTTTATAGCTAATTTCAGGAGGTTTTTTAGGAAAGCAAATGGTCGTTCGGAAAGGGCAGAACAACGTTTGCCCGGTCAGCTAGTTTTTATATAAAATTGAAGTTTCTTTTTTATATATAGAATAAAAATGACAAACGAGCACACAGTCCACTTGGTGGCAAGTAGACGCTGTGGCCCATATACACCTACATTTATCCTCAATTAAGAAAAAACAGCATTAGGGTGGTATTTTACGATGGAATTCTGTGAGAGCGTGGTCCTTATCCGGTCGAGTCACACACGCTCTCACACATACAAATACCAGCGTAAAATTGCAGCTTAACGCTGCTGTGTTTCGTATGGTGAGTGTAGAGAACCGGAGACCCTTTTTACTGGACAAGAGGTATTTCATCTTAGTCCTCACGGGTGACAACGCATCTGCATTTTGAGTCTTTATTGAGGATAGATGTAGATATCTATGGGTTACAGTAACCACTTACCATCAGGTGGACTGTGTGCTCGTTTGTCACGCGATTCTATAAAAAAAAAAACCATTCGTGCTACAACTTTACAGGCTTTACCACATATAAAAAAAACTCATCGTCCTTTTTAATAAGTTGTATAAACAAAAATAGGCCCTGATGAAAACGTTCCTCTAACCACAAAGAGAGCGAGAAATTGTAGTTTCTTTGTAGATCCTATAATATTCAACGTTGCTAAGGTAAAAGAGGAAAGATATTCCAGATATGTGTGTAAAGAAAAAAACATGTGTCACACGCCGTCGAAGCGAAAACTTCAAATGAAACCAAATAAAAAATAAAAATATTTCACGACAAATGATTTATACAATATGATAATTTTCAACCTCTAGTGCGCCATAAAGTAAAAGATAAGTTTGATTTTATAGCAAGCTAGCTGGTACCAGGCGCGTTGCTGCCGCGGAAGAAATTAGGGAAATATCTTTTTAAATTTGGAAGAGCTATTTTATTTAATTAGGAATGATAATATATTAATTGAAATTGAATGACATATTATAACTTTCAAATAAATTTATCGGTACGATATGCGCGCCACCTACTGTAAAATAATTGTACTATGCCTATAAGCTGAGTGCAAGTGCAAGCAATAAGTTGACAAAGTTTTACCGCAATCTGATGAAAAGTATGGCAGCGCATAACATACGAACAAACAAACATTAAACTTTAGATATTAGATAAATGACACAATCCTTATTTTTAGACTTGTAGAGCCAACACTTTAGTGTGATAAATCAAAAGAATATTTTATTTCGAGTAAAATTGCTTTGTAACAGCGCCATCTACTACATTCTATAGGTAAAGTCATTTTATAAGTAGAACAAAAATTGACGACTATCAAAGTGGTACGTAAAATAAACGCTAGATGGCCCAGCCACGACCAATTTAATATATTATTCTATCTCATAATCTGTTTGTAGGTATATTTTTGTCTCTTTTTAGTGTCACTTTTTCGTTTTATCGAGTTTCAAATCACAACTATTCTATAGAATTATTCACTTCAAAATCTAGATGGAGTGATGACGGATGATAAAGAGTCCAAGGATGCATGTTACTCGGGACCGTACTTTGTGACAATCTATTGTCATGTTCAGCAGTGGACTTGATTATTAGGGATGGGCCATTGATATAAATATATATATATGTATATAAGGCAATCTCTTGCTATGTTCAGCAGTGCACTTTAATAGGCTGTATTTTATGAATGGATGGATTGTGCTAAGGGAGTTATATTTTGCATACAATAAAGACATAAATTAAAAAACATTGTCTGGCTGTCTGTTTGGGCTAATTTTCGGAATGGCTGAACCGATGGTAATGAAACATCACGTACATATAGAGAACAATACCAAGAGTAATTTAGGTTATGTTTTATTGAAAAAAATCAAAATTGATAAAATAAATGGACTTTGATAACTATCATAAATCTAAATTACACCATATTAATAGATACTACACAGGCGAAGCCAGAGCGGGTCGCTTGTCTAACATAAAACAGTAATCTTTCATCTTCTAATATCAGAATTTCCTATTCACTTTGCCGACAAAGAGGCATGAAGTTAAAATCAACACTACTAAATTTCCGTAAACGCGGGAACACAGCCGAGGGCGATATCCGTCCCATGTCAGTGTTTTTGGGTATATCATCACTTGTGGTTTTTCAACTTTACCAACAAAAGGAATTTAGAATTGCCAATCTACAGAAACGTGTAAATGCATGTCCTACGTTCAACCACAGTTACAAGAGAGTTTTTAAGCTGTGATACAAAGGGTTTTTTTTTAGAAAATTGAAGGGACAAATGAATTTCTTTTTCGTGGTAGAGCCATTCTGCAACTATATTATTGTTGTAGCACGAATGTTACTTTTACCGTATAGTAGCGATGTAAGGATATCCACTACCCCGTATCATCCCGCGGATGTCGTAAGGAACGACAAAGGAAAACAAATCAGGAGATGGGCAGCACCATCTTCCTAATAACGACTAAACATAAAAAATGCGTTTGCCAATCCCCTTGCCAAGCGTGGCAACTAATTATGGCAAATACAGCTCTGTGAGGCAATCTATGGGGGAGACCTATGTTGCAGTGGACTTTAATGTAATGGATGTATGTATAGAAAATAATCTACAAGTAGCACACGACCCACTGAGAGGTGAAATTATTAAATCAGTAGTAACATTACACCTATGGCAAATATCCCCCCTATGAGGCAATCTATAGGACAGGTTTATTATGTCCAGCAGTGGACTTTAATAGGCTGTAATGGCTGTATGTATAGAAGGTAATCTACCAGGGGCACATGACCCACTGAGAGGTGAAATTATTAAATCAACAGCAACATTACAACTATGGAAAATATCCCCCTATGAGGCAATCTATGGGGCAGGTTTATGTTCAGCTGTGGACTTTAATAGGTTGTGCTATGTGATGTGTAAAGCTGCTATTGGAAGTGTAAAAAATCAGAGACCCTTTTCACTGGAAACAAGGGATTCCATCTTAGTCCTCAGAGGTGACAACGCATCATATTTTGATTCTTAATCGTGGATAGATGTACTCGTAGATATTTATGGGTTTTAACATTCATTTGCCATCAGGTGGACTATGTGCTCGTTTGTCACCTTTATTCTATAAAAAACCTAGTACGTACAACCGAGTCGTTTTACTTATTTTATTTTATTTTAAAAAACTGATGAGGGGCACACTAACTCCTTTTTCGTTATTCGAAGTATAACATTAACTATCATGTTATTTTGCAATAAATATATTAAAAATTAGCAAAGATCCGCGTAAACCAGCCAAGCAATCAGCCACCGCAGTGTGGACTCTTCAAACTAGGTTAGTACTTAATTTTTCATTAAAAAAAATCGAAGACATGTGAAGTTCGCCAACACGCAGGCCTGTACCCAGCAGTGGGACGTACATAGGCTGTAACTATAACTTTAACTTTTTTAGTTTTCATAGTTTAATTGTAACAAACGAGTGCACAGTTCATCTGATGGTAAGCGGATGCTGTAGTCCGTACACATCTATATTTATCATCGATTAAGCATCAAAATGCAGATGCATTGTCACCCTTGAGGACTAAGATGAAATGCCTCGTTTTAAGTTAAAAAGGCCTCCGATTCTCTACACTCACCGTACAAAACACAGCAGCATTAAGTTGCTATTTTATGCTAGTATTCTGTGAGAGTGTGGTCCTACCCCGGTCAAGCCATTCGTGCTACAACCATGATATATCTGTAGCGTGGCTCTACCGCTTAAAATATAATAGACTTCCGCAAAGTGACGCCTGATTCTATTAATTATGTTATTTTGCAGTTACAATGCTATATTATAAACACATACGTATGTGATACTGTCACTGTGTTGCCCCGAGCATAGCTGCAAAACTTTTCTAATTAACCTTCTGAAACAGACTCCGTCGGAAGCACGAACGAAGTCCGGAAATTCGGCTACACATTCAAAAACTTATGTATGTATGTATTTAGTAATACATGTATGTATTTGATACTATGTTTAGATTTTGATCAAGCTGGCTCGCTGGGGGTGATGCATTATCGAGTTTTAACTTAGTGCTTTCATATAATTAATAGAATCAGGCGTTACTTTGCGGAAATCCATTATATAAAAGCTTTTAGAAAAAAATTTTACTTCGCAAATATCCGCGTTATAAAATAAAATGATGTGTCTTACCTAGTATGAAGAGCACCTCTCGCCCTCCCTCAATTGCGTGCACTATCCCCGTCACCACTAATCCCAGCACCGCTACTCCCAACACCACTACACTAGGCAAGACACACCACTGACGATAATACGACACGTGTTTAGCCTCTACAACAGGCATCCTCAGGTGATATAGACTCTACGGTGGCTAACCGCTAAGGAGGGCGGGAGGTGCTCTTCATACTAGGTAAGACACATCATTTTATTTTATAACGCGGATATTTGCGAAGTAAAAATTTTTTCTAAAAGCTTTTATTTAGTGCTTTCATATTAATTGAATTGCTTAACAAATTTAGTTAGGGAATGGGACGGCGCTGTGGTGCAGTGGTTTAGCAATGAGTTGCAGCACTGGGGGAGGAAGGGTCGAATCCCGCACAGAACATGTAGGGGAAAAAAGGTTTTTTTTAAACAAAAAAATACTAGGTCGAAGTTATCTAAAGTTATGAAGCACTTAACGTTTGTACTTAAGCACTTGTACGTGGTAGAGCCATGCTGCACCTATATTAGCATTATAGTTCTAGCACGAATGCGTCGGCTCGACCGGGGAATGACCACGCTCTCACAGAATATCAGCGTAAAATGGCAGCTTGACACTGCTGTGTTTCGTATGGTGAGTGTAGAGAACCGGCACCTTTAACCTTTCTACTGGAAATGAGGCATTCAATCTTAGTCCTCACGGGTGACAACGCATCTGCATTTCATTTGTAATAGAGGATAGACGTATACGTCTATGGGCCGCAGCAACCACTTACCATCAGGTGGACTGTGTGCTCGTTTGTCACCCTTATCCAATTTAAAATAATAGTTAAATAATTATATTAGTCACTGTAATCAATTGGCCTGCATATTTTTTTGTATGTATGTTCTGCGACATCTTCGTCAATTGACAACCAATTTTCTGCCGACTTCCAAAAAGGAGATGGTACTCAATTCGACTGTATGTTTTTTTTATGTGTTATGTGTTACCTCATAACTTTTTACTGGTAATATGGGTCATATTACTGGAAAAGAGGCATTCCATCTTAGTCCTCACGGGTGACCTTGACCACTGTGTGCTCCTTTGTCACTCTATCCTAAAAAAAACTTAATCACATTAAATGCTTGGCAGACTTCACAGTTTCCGAAGAATATTGATTTCTCAGACATGCAGGTTTCCTCACGATGTTTTCCTTCATAGCGGCGCACGTGGTAAATCAGCACTTAAAATTGTAAGAAACAATTTCATAAATACCGGCAGGGACCGAACCCAGAATGGTCAAAATAAACATTTCCTTTTCATTTTTTAAGTTATTGTCATAGTAACCACGCGTGGCAGGCAAGTTGTAACCGCACTTTTTTATTATTTTAGCTTGAAACAAGAAGATGTTATCCATAACCTGTTTCAGTTTCCTCTGTCACCTCTTACGACATCCGCGATGATGCGGTACGCTTGATTTCAAATACTAAGTAATTTCATTTTATAATCTATACGCATAAATATAAGATTTATCGACCTCAATGGGTTATTTGCGTGACATTAAGATATGTATAACACTTTGGAAAGTTTGGAAAGTCAGTCTGTCCGTCTGTCTCTTCGGACTAATCTTTTTTTTTATATAAATGGGTGACAATGGAGCACACAGTCCACCTGATGGTAAGTGGTTGCTATGGCCCATAGACATCTACATCTATCCTCGTTTACGAATCAAAATGCAGATGCGTTGTCACCCGTGAAGACCAAGATAGAATGCATCTTTTCCAGTAAAAAGGGTCTCCGGTTCTCTACACTCACCGTACAAAACACAGAATCATTAAGCTGCTATTTCACGCTGGTATTTTGTGAGAGCGTGGTCCTTCCCCGGTCAAGTCGACCCATTCGTGCTACAACTATACTACTAATATAGCTGCAGCATGGCTCTACCACGTGGTGATCTTCAAAATTGTGATAATTCTTCACGAATAGATAGAAAGCAATACCAAGAGTGGTATAAGCTATATTTTATCCAAAAACTTGGCTTTTTTGTTTAATGAAAAAATTGATAATATAGTCCGTAACACCGTTTATTTTATTTATTTTTAAAACGTTACCTCAACACTTGGATTTTCTCCTGTATCGTGGAGGCAGTTTACGAATACAAATTGCACAAGGACAAACATCCAGACCCGGAACAATTATGTATAGGATTAGCTCTTAGCACTGCAACTCAATTGCTAAGCCACTACGCCACGGAGCCGTCTACAGCCTATTAAAATCCAATGCTGAACACAGGCCTCCCGCATAGATTGCCTTTAATTTAATAATTACACCTCTCAACGGGTCATGTGCTCCTGGTAGATTATCTTCTATACATACATTCATTGCAGCCTAGAAAAGTCCACTGCTGAACATAGGCTTCCCCTATAGATTGCCTCATAAGGGGATATTTGCCATAGTTGCAATGTTACCGTTGATTTAATAATTTCACCTCTTAGCGGGTCATTTGCTCCTGGTAAATTAATAAGTCCACTGCTGAAAATAGGCCTCCCCCATAGATTTCCTTATAAGGGGGTTATTTGCCATAGTGCTAATGTTACTATTGATTTAATAATTTCACCTCTCAGTGGGTCATGTGCTCCTGGTAGATTATCTTCTATACATACATCCATTACAGCCTACTAAAGTCCACTGCTGAACATAGGCCTCCCTCATAGATTGCCTGATAGGGATAGAGATATCTGCTATAGTTGCCACGCTTGGCAAGCGCATTGGCAACCGCCGCAATTTTTTATTTTCAGTCGTTATTAGGAAAATCGCTTCTGCACATCTTCTGAATTGTTTACCTCTGTAGCCTCATACGACACCCACGGGATTATATCGGGTAGTGGATTTTATCTAGCACTACACGCTACTAAAAATATGATCACTGAACACTACATTAATGCATCCAACCCAGGGATAGCCCGGGCAGGTCGGTAGTTAAAAAATTAAAAAGTGAATATCAAAGAACGTAACAATTTTTCTTATTAAGTCAATTAAAGAACGTTGTTGTCGTTTACACAGCTATGATTCAAGGAACTGCTATGGAGCTTGGCACCCGTTCAAATGTCAGCTCTTGGCGGCGAAGTTGACAACCATAAATGTAGTTGAGACCGCACTTGGCATTCCTATTGACATTTATGTTTTTGAAAGGATATAATATTATCTTTTGTTTTAATATATTCATTAAGGGATTGCTCATGTGTTCACAAATGTTTAGTTATTTATACGTTTATTGCAATAATTTACTACAATTTATATTGTAGTGGCAGTGAAGGAATATATCCACCCCGAGTACTTCCCGATCGGCACGATTCACCGGCGCTGCTAAGAGTTATTGCATCTCTTTGCATATTCTACTACGGGGAGTGCTCTAAGGAATTTTCGGTTTCATTCCAGCGGCCAAATTTACCGAATGCACTTCGCGACAAAACTCACGACCCACACCATCTGGATATTTAGCGGGCCACTACTGTGCGATTTACTAGGCGTTTTATTTCTCGCACGATTTCTTTGTGGAATTGTTTGTTAGCGATGATTTTTTTCGGGCTGATACGACTTAGAGATCTCCAAGAAACGAGCTTACTTCTTTTTAAAAGGCTGGCAACACACCTGCAAATACCATGACGGTTGTAGCTCATGGGTGGCGGTGGACACTTACCATCAGGTGAGCCGCATGCTCGTTTGCAGCACACAGCCAGGAATCAGGAAGTTGGCGGTGTTTCACCCCCGTGGCTCGGAAAACACGTAAAGCTTTAACCCCTAAGCCTGATCTTTCTCCGGTCGTGGTGGATTACAGTCCCATTAGACTATGAGAGTGAGCAAATAGATAGTGCACCTGTGTTTGCGCGCACACTTTTTTGGATAGGGTGACAAACAAGCACAAAGTCCACCTGATGGTAAGTGGTTGCTGTGACCCATAGACATCTACATTTATCCTCAATAAAGAATCAAAATGCAGATGCGTCGTCACCCGTGAGGACTAAGATGGAATGCCACTTTTCCAGTAAAAAGGGTCTCCGGTTCTCTACGCTCACCATACGAAACATAGCAGCGTTAAGCTGCTATTTTACGCTGGTATTCTGTGAGAGCGTGGTCCTTCCCCGGGTTAGCCGACCCATTCGTGCTACAACTATACTATTAATATAGTTGCATCATGGCTCTACCACGTAGAATTGCAATATAATCCTAAATAGGTAGCTAGTTTCTGTTGAGACTGGCCGTCGTGACCCATGTATGTTTTGGAAAACATTGTAATGCCATCAAAAACATAACTTGTAAAAAAACCAAGTCTCGCAACTCAGTTCTTCTACCGTAAAAAGTTGTGAGATCTATGTAGTACCAAGTCGGTTAATTTATTCAGTGCCTGCTTAAGGGTCCTTCTCTCTTTAGTTATTACATAATTAGCTAACCTAACAACATCTTATAGTGACCACATCAATATTAAAAATCTTTTATGTTTTAAATAAGTAAATTGACTTGGCAATCGCACTAAACAATCTAATTTAATATAATATATATTACTTGAGAGATACTTATATTGCGTTTTTTATGCGATGGCCAAGTCAATCTATTTATTACCGTGCCGCTTTTTTCCTCGACTTGGCGGGGGCACTGCCGTGCCGCCAGATATATTATTTTAAACAAATCGCCGTCACTTAAATGACTATCTTCCTGATGATAAGTAGCTACTGGAGTCCATGGACTCCTGCAGAAAACTTCACACTACATAATATATAATTTCATCGCTAAGGACTAAGGTGGTACTGGAATCTCTCACAGCCTGTAATCATTTTAAGTCAATCGCCGTTACTTAAATAATCAAGTTCTTATCCATCGATATATATGTACTACGCACTAGATTGTGCATTCCGAACATACACTATGTTCAACTGATCTGTACTGCAATCCGCATAGTGTATCATTTAGTGTGGTTTCAATCTACTAGTTAGTCTGTGGTTTCAATATTCATGCAGTGTGGAGCGGCGCTAATAATACAAGATTTCAAATTAAAGTTTAAACCTGGACGTAAATAACAATTCAGTAGTCAAGTAAGTAAAATTATTTGTTGTTCAAGTGAATAAATAGGTAATAATATCGTAATATTACAAAAGAAATAATCATGAAAAAATATATTTCTTTATATAAACTCCACACGCAGGCGCAACGCCCTTAAATCAACTGCGCATGCGCGACTTTACTAAGTCCCGCGCATGCGCGAAGACATAGAGTAGTGCATATTTTTGTTTAGAAAGGCTTCTCTAGTACTTCGTACATATAACTCGATGTTCTTATCCTGATACATTCTCTCTAATAACTTACTGTATCAAGTTTGACGAATACTATCCAACAGCTTACCTGTAATAAGAAGAACACAATTAAAATATGTACAATAGATATTATTTTACATGGTAGGTAGAGCTAGGTGGGTCAAGCCACGCCACAGCCTATTATATAAAAGTTATTAATGCTCCGGTATCCAGACGCATTAATTCATTTACAAATTGGTGCAGCCGGATGCTGTTGGATTGAATTGGGTGTATTTTCTTGAATTAGGGTGCCATACAAGTACACATTCCACCTGATGGTAAGTGAATGATGTGGCCCATAGACATCGTTATTACCCCTATGGACTACCATGGATTGCTTTGTTTCTAATAAAAAGGGACTCACCACACGAAACACAGCAGCATAAGGATGATAAATCCCGCTAATAATGTAGCATGAGTGAGAGCATGGTACTTTCCCGGTCCAACCAATTCGTGCCACAGCCACAATATACGAGCTGTTTTACCTCGTATAGTATTCGATTTATTCATGGCTGAAATTAAATATAGGTGGATGCATTGGCCTAAATCTAGGTCTAATAAATACCAAGCTTTCATTATTTATACGAATAGGTGAACATTGCATGTTAAAGTACCATTTTTTAGCATTAATTATAAGAAGAGAAGAATAAAGTTTATATATGTGGTAGAGCCACGCTGCAGCTATATTATGGTTGTAGCATAAATGGGTTGGTTTTTTTTTATAAGATCGAGTGACAAACGAGCACACAATCCACCTGATGATAAGTGGTTGCTGTGGCCCATAGACATCTACTTTTATCTTCGTATGCGAATCAAAACGCAGATGCGTTGTCACCCGTGAGGACTAAGATGGAATGCCTCTTTTCCAGTAAAAAGGGTCTCCGATTCTCTACACTCACCATAGGAAACACAGCAGTGTTAAACTGCTATTTGACGCTGGTATTCTATGAGAGCATGGTCCTTCCCCGGTCGAGCCGACCCATTCGTGCTACAAACATAATATAGCTACAGCATGGCTCTACCACGTAAAAAACGCGCCATGGCTCTACCACGCTCTTTCAGAATACCAGTATAAAATAGCAGCTTAATGCTACTGTGTGTCGTATGGTGAGTATAGAGAACCGGAAACACTTTTACTAGATACGAGGCATTCCATCTCAGTCCTCACGGGGGACAACGCATCTGCATTTTATTTCTTGATTCAGGATAATTGTAGGTGTCTATGGGTCACAGCATCCACTTATCACCAGGTGAACTGTATGCTCGTTTGTTATTATTATTCTATAAAAAAAGCTATCATTAGAAATATACTGTGCCACACACTGTGACAATAAATAATAACAAGTGTGTATGTTACCGTTAGGCCAAAGAAAATAAAAAATAATTTTGATCACGTACATGGCTGTATGTGATGTTTCCTTTGCCTACCCTACGCTGGTAAATGTTATAAAACAAAATATTATTATAGTTCTTTTGTAATAAACACTAAAGAACCTTTGGTTGTAGATTATAAAGGGGAGATCTCTCGACAGTCAAAGTACTCAGTCCAGGGAGCGGTCATCGCTCCGTGTGATAATACGGAGTTGTTCTATATAATCTTTATATACAAAAATTTCGTGTCTCATTGTTTGTCCGCAATGAACTCTCATACTACTGAACTAATTTCAATGAAATTTCGCACACTCTGTGCAGTTTGGTCTAACTTGAGAGATAGGATAGTTTTTATCCTGATAAGTGACAGGATTTTTATATGAAGGGTCGTCGAAAAGGGCAGAACAACGTCTGCCTGGCCAGCTAGTCTTTATATATAAAAATTACGTGTTACGTTGTTTGTCCGCGATGGACTCCTAAACTACTGAACTGATTTTAATGAAATTTTGCGCACTGTGTGCATTTTGGTCCAACTTGAGAGATAGGATAGTTTTTATCCCGACAAATGACCCTCAAAATTTTTTATTGCGAATTTAAAGATTTTTATAGGAAGAGTCGTCGGAAAGGGCAGAACAACGTCTGCCTGGCGAGCTAGTCTTTATATATAAAAACTAGCTGTTCCCCGCGACTTCGTTCGCGTGTTAGGGTTTTTATGTTTCTGCGCGGAACCCTTATTCTTTTTCTAAAATAAAAGTAGCCTAAGTTACTCCTTATGAAATCAGCTATCTGCCAGTGAAAGTCCCGTCAAAATCGGTCCAGCCGTTTCAAAGATTACCCGGAACAAACAGACAGACAGACAGACAGACAAAAATTTAAAAAATTGTATTTTAGTTATAGGTATCGTATTTACTTTCATATGCATTTAGTAAAAAACTGTAATTTTGACATTACAAACAGACACTTCAATTTTATTTATTTGTATAGATTACGTATCACATTGTTTGTCCGCGATGAACTCCTAAACTACTAAACTGATTGCAATGAAATTTTGAACACTGTGTGCAGTTTGGTCAAACTTGAGATATAGGATAGTTTTTATCCTTATAGGTGACCCTCAGTATTTTTATTCCTTATCTCTGGAGTTTTTTTTAGGAAAGCAAATGGTCGTCGGAGAGGGCAGAACAACGTCTGTCTGGCCAGCTATATGTATCTAGCAGGGAGGAGCGTGAGTATTTGGTATAGTTAAAGTTTATGTGGAGAAAGAGTGCATAAAGCTATATGTTATATAAGTGTTACAAATATATATCTGTTAAATATACATAATGTTATAAAATCGTGAAACATTTGCAAGGTATTCTAAGAATGGGCCTTAATGTTAAATGCACCGGGGCTGCGGGCTTTCCGGGGCTGCGGGCTGCCCGGGGCTGCGGGCTGTTCGAAAGAGATACCGCGGCTCCGGAACGTAAGGGCACTGAAGGAACACGGATGGTTTTTAGTCAGTAAAAGTCTGACACTCCCTTCCGCTCCACCCACAGCGAAAGGCGTCATTAGATGATTTTCCATCCGCAAAAAAAAAAAAAAAATGTTAAATGCAGCACTCAATGGTGGCACTATATTATTCTTAGATTTAGTATTTATTAGTGATATAATAAAAGAGTAACATTAAATATGCAACATACTCAAAATTACTTTGTGGCAACTTTTATACGTGGTAGAGCCATACTGCAGCTATATTGGTTGTATAGTTGTGGCACGACCGGGGAAGGACCACGCTATCACAGAATACCAGCGTAAAATAGAAACTTAATGCTGCTGTGTTTCGTATGGTGAGTGTAGAGAACCGGAGATCCTTTTTACTGAAAGAGAGGCATTCCATCTTAGTCCTCACGGGTGGCAACGCATCTGCACTTTGATTCTTTATTGAGGATAAATATAGATATCTATGGGTCACAGCTACCACTTACCATCAGGTGGACTGTGTGCTCGTTTGTTATCCTATCCTATAATAAAAGAAAAACTTTGCCATCGGGGTTTTTAATGTCAATAACAGGATTTAACTTCAAGGACGAAGGTAAGTTTACCTCATAATATAATACATAACGCTCAGAGATTTGCTCCTCTAATTGTGTTGCAAGTAACAAAATTTACGCTAATGGCAAAGTTACCCACCCATTATTCAGTTTTTCATACAAACTGGAAAATATGTATCAAAGTTGTCAAAAATCCTTGATTACTCATCAACTCATTTGGTAAAGTTGGTCTAATAGGCTGTTACGGTCAAACATTATGCTAATTATGACAAGAATAGTGTCCTCACCAGAATGGTTACAATTTTTAGCAGTAAATTCTCTCATTTTGACCCATTTGTCCATTCAAAAAATACATTTAAACTAAAGATAGTACATGCTTTGACAGGAGTAGACAATTAATCCTTATTGTTTATGTTGGTATCATTCGTAGTTTTATAAATCCGTAGTAGCATCTCAATTTAGATGTCCAATTCGCTAATTGACACTAAAGAAATTTTATATAATGTGTGTATGTAAGTGTGTACGTATATTGTATGTATATTTATTTATTTCATGTTTGTGTATATATGTTTACCAATATGCATAAGTATTTAAATAAATTTGATTATATGTTATGTTGATGTATGTCTACATATGTGTATATGTGTATGTGTGTATGCATATATATGTATGTATGTGTATGTGTATGTATATATATATATATATATATACATATATATATATATATATATATATATATATATATATATATATATGTGTATATATATATATATATATATATACACACATATATATATATATATATATATATATTATTTTATTGAAGCATAAATATTTTCCTAGATCAGAATGACAAACTCAGTATTGTTTTTGATCAAAGTTTTTGTTACTTTTCTTTTCTTACTTCTGATTCGTGCTAAATTGTAAAAAGTGGATGACTGGTATTGGCCCTATGTAAAGACATATTATATAAGCATTAGTTATCACAAAATGAAGGACGTTGTTATCCCTAATAAAATAAAAACATCTATACAAACATGCATACATAGATTGTCAAGTACAGTACTCTTTCTTTGAATGGTCGTAATCGGTTGAAAATATAGGTTGAAAGTGACAACCGTAGGTGTAGCAAAACATGGCAAAGTAATCGTCACATCGTGGCATCACTAGTGTGGTAACTTTGCCAAGACAGTTTTATAGATAAATGTTAGACCACCATGTTAAATACGAAATGTTACGTTTCCTGATCATTATTGTTACGTTAATACAAACATAGATAACTACATTCAGTATTTCAAACAAAATCAACAAAAGTTCTGGAACACTGAATAAACAGGTTACGTCACTGGCAGAACGCGGCGTTAAAATAAAATGCCAAAATTAACTCTGATGTTGCCATATCGATAACAATGCTGTTAATTAGCTATTTAATTTTCATCCAAAAAACGGCATACCTACAAAAACGTTACGTTGTCCGTGTTAATCGTAATTTTGTACCTGTAAACCGCTGATGGCAAAGTTAACTTCCGTTGGTAAAGTTGCCAGACTTAACTGAACATTATTAATTGGAATGAAGTTCCTTATCGCAAAGTACGAATTTGACGGATGGGGGCTAGGTGACAAAAAGTGTAAGATTTTTTCGTCACTACCCATTGTGTCGTAGTGTATTTTATTTTAAATGACGCTTCATTTTATAGACATTTGTAATTCATTTATTTGTATTTGTTAATCAATAATATAATGCGTTTATCAATAATAATATACTGCGAAAGGAACTTCGTTTCAACCGAGTGTTCCACGACATTCACGCATATTTTTATTTACTTATGTTTATACCGTCAATGTCAATGTCAAGTAAATTGTTTACGTTTATGCTGCCAATGTCAAACAAATAATTGTTGCTTTGACAAATTATGTCGTTAGTTGACGTTCATACTGCCAGTGTCTTAGAGTAAGTACTAACTAAACGTTACTACTCTTAGGTCAATGTCAAACACTTTCTAGCCTGTGATCAAATAGTGTTGATTTTATATTTTGAATATTAGGTATGTGTTTTAAATATTAATATACAGTTGAAAGTCAAATACAGCTTGCTTTATATACAAAACGAAAAATTTCATAAATGAAAAATTTTATGAAACTTACTCTCACCAGATGTCGCTAATTGAGATTGAGGTGAACTTTTTTATCAGGCAGATGGTTAAACAGTGTAATCATCATTGAAGAGTTGCGCTGTAAATATAAAATTACGCGTTGCGTTTTAAATTAAAAAAAAAAAATAAAGTTTTTCGGTTTCTGGTGTGTATACACAAAACAATACCCCAGTGATATGCTATTTAATATTTAACACAGTTTTTTTATCCTTTTGTAATATAATTAATATAAAATATAACTAATATTTAAGAAAGAAACATTAATCTCTACCTTGTTTTAACAAATTAACTCGCGGGGAACCATGAAATCTGTTCTCATCCCAAAGTGGTGCCACCCTGGTGGCAGCAAAGTTGTAAATACCCTCATTACGGTCAAACTTCGACCACCAAGCGTTCGCTACTGTGATATAAATACCGGAGTAGTTCGGAAACTTCTATAGCGTGATTTAGGCTTCCGTTCGTTTCGCTTATAGCGTAACGACAGTGTTGAGACACACCTATAATTTAATGTAAACGACAATAACTTAAGTTGCGGTTGTGGTAACTCCAGAGCACATTTATAATCTAAAGATATTGCTTAAACTTAAGCAGCAGCTGTGATGTTGACAAACAATTCTTGATTCGGGTCGCGAATAAATTATGAGCGTTCGCGCGTTTAAGACAAGTTTCGTGAACGTAAGAGACAGGTCGCAAAGTTTATCCCCGCTTGTATCGATCCGCCGCGGGCTGAATACGGGAGTTTAAGCACGGTCTCTCTGCTCGTGCGGAAAATACAATGTGTATTCTTTTTTAAATATAAATGTGACAGACTACGTAATAGTTAATCTGTCAATAGGTTTTTTAGAACAAAGTTCTTTAACGAACTATACGAATTTGGCGTATGGGGCTAGACAAGAAAAAGTGTAAGATTTTTCCCTTCTGACGTAGTGTAGACGGCCTTGGCGGCTATAAGGAAGCGAGATGGAATAATATCCATCTCCCTCGCACTTGTTCTTATCTTTCCATGAAAGAAATATAATTTTATTTTAAATGACGCTTGATTTTAATAGACGCTAGTAATCATTTATTTGTATTTTTATGTATAGATTATTGTATATAAATCAATAATATAATACATTTATCAACAAAAATGTATGTCGTGAGTTCGAATCCGCCATTCGACTACTGTCGTGAACCACTTCTAACACAAGCATTTTAAGCTTACCAGAAGTGGTTTAAGGGAATATTAGTAATGTTTAATAGAATTACTAGTATTTAAAAAAAAAAAACTACGAAAGGAACTTCTTTCCAACCGAGTGTTCCACGACACCCACGCATGCTTTTTTATAGAATATGGGTAACAAATGAGCACATAGTCCACCTGATTGTAAGTGGATGCTGTAGCCCATAGAAAGCTACATCTATCCTCGATTACGAATCAAAATGCAGATGTGTTGTTACCCCTAAGGACTCAGATGGAATGCCTCTTTTTCAGTAAACAGATACTCTACACTGACCACACAAAACATAGGTGCTAAGTGCTAGAATGAAGTGAAACCAGATTGTAAGAATGCTTGAGCTATAGAATGTTTGTGGCAGGAATAGATCAGCTCGACTGGGGAAAGACCACGCTGACGCAGATTACTAGCGTAAAATAGTAGATAAATGCAGCTGTGTTCCGTATGGTAATTATAGAGAACCGGAGATCCATTTTACTGGACACGAGGCAATTCATTTCAGTTCTTAGAGGTAACTACGCGGTAGAGAGCCATGCTGCAGCTATATTAGCAGGTTAGTTGTAGCACAAATGGGTCGGCTCGACTAGGTCAAGGACCACGCTCTCACAGAATACCAGTGTAAAATAGCATATTAACACTGCTGTGTTTCGTATGGTGAGTGTAGACAACCGGAGACCCTTTTTAGTGGAAAAGAAGCATTCCATCCTAGTCCTCACGGGTGACAACGCATCTGCATTTGATTCTTTATTGAGGATAAATGTAGATGTCTATGGGTCACAGCAACCACTCACCATCAGGTGGACTGTGTGCTCGTTTGTCACCCTATCCTATAAAAAAAAACCACATGCTCTCACAGAATACCAGTGTAAAATAGCATATTAACACTGCTGTGTTTCGTATGGTGAGTGTAGAGAACCGGAGACCCTTTTTACTGGATAAGAGGCATTCCTTCCATCTTAGTCCTCACGGGTGACAACACATCTGCATTATGATACGCGAACGGGGATAGATGTAGATGTCTATGGGCCACAGCAATCACTTACCATCAGGTGGACTGTGTGCTCGTTTGAAACTGTAGGTTTCTGTTTATTTTGTATAATTTCAGATTAACAAAGTAGCATAACGTAATTAAATACGTGTAACGAATAAGCAAGAAGGTTAATGAAGGTCTACAAGGATATAATTTAGACTTCTAATTAAAACTCTTCATAATGTAGATGACAGCCTTAAGCCTTCGTTTCTGAAATAAATCTACGTGGGACTCCGTTCTTAAAAATGTACGACGAGGCTATATTCACGGAAATATATAATAATAATAATAATATAAGCCTTTATTCAGACACATTTTTATAAGATAAACCTTATATTCAGAACTCCGGTTTTTTTATAGGAGAGGGGGCAAACGAGCATGCGGCTCACCTGATGGTAAGTGACTACCGCCGCCCATGAACAACCGCAACATCAGGGGAATTGCAGAAGCGTTGCCGGCCTTTTAAATAGGAATAGGCTCTTTTCTTGAAGGTCCCTAAGTCGTATCGATCCGGAAAAATCGCTGGTGGTAAACTATTCCACAAGGAAGTTTTGCGAGGAAGAAAACATCTTCTAAATCGCACAGTGGTGAACCGCCAATCATTCAAATGGTGCGGATGGTATCGGGAGTTCTGCCGCGATGTGCGTTCGTGAAATTTGGCAGGTGGGATTAATCCGAACAAGTTAGTAGATCACACCAACTTTGTCTGTTTGTCCAACTTTCGCAAAGGCCTAATCCATTTCTTTCCGCGCAGTTATGTTCATCGCCTTCCTAGTCCATATTTTCCCTGCTGTGGCTTTTATTTAGTCTTCCCACCTTCGAAACTGTCCACCTCGTTTCTTTTTTCTATTTCTTGGGTACCAAAATACAATAGTTTTGTTCCATTTCTCTGTGCTTCTAATTATATGGCCTGCCCAATTCCACTTGAGTTTTCTTATTCTCATTGCTACATTTTCTATTTTGGTACGTTTCCTAATAATTCTGTTCTTTATTCTATCCGATTTCTTTATATTCAGCATGCTCCTCTCCATTGCTGTCTGACAGGTTTCTAGTTTCTTGTTTGGCGCTTTAGTGAGTGCCAAAGTTCGGCAGCCATTTCTTAGGAGTGGTAGCACGCAGGTGTTGTACAGCTTTGATTTGACGCAATTAAATTAGTGACTTTTAAATATATATTTTATATAAGAAGGGCAGACGAGCATGCGGCTCACCAGATGGTAAGTGACTACCGCCCATGAACAACTGCAACATCAGGGAAATATCAGGTGCGTTGCCGTAAGATTCGTTCATTATTGTACTTCATCCAAGTGGTAGAGCCATGCTGCAGCTATATTAATAGTATAGTTGTAGCACGAATGGACGAATGACCGGGGAAGGACCACTCTCTCACAGAATACCAGCGGCAAATAGCAGCTTAATGCAGCTGTGGTTCGTATGGTGAGTGTAGATAACCTGAGACCCTTTCTACTGGAAACGACGCATTTTATCTTAGTCCTCACGGCTGACGACGCATCTGCATTTTAATTCGCAAACAAGGATAAATGTAGATGTCTATGGGTCACAGCAACCACTTAAAATCAGTTGGACTGTGTGCTCGTTTGTCAACCTTATTCTATTAAAAAAAAAACTTCTCACAAGGGAAAGGGGGATATTTATGCTATAGTTGCCATGCTAGGCAGGCGTTTGGAACCATAATTTTTTTCTATTCGTTATTAAAGAATGCTGCAGTCCATCTCCTGCTGTTTCCCTCTGTCGCCTCTAACGATAACCACTTGAAGAAATGAGGTATTGGATATTCTCACACCGCTACTACACGATCCGGTTTTATTTAAATATAGGAATCGGAAATTTGTGATTACTTTTGAAACTTTGACTACACGTAGACGCTAACGGTTGCTTATTAGTATACAGCGTAGTCGGTTACTCGATACTTTCAGTTTTATTAGCGAAGGGATAAAGTTTGTTAGCTCTTTTGTGGCATGTGGTCTGAAAATTAATGAGCCTGTGTACCCAACAGTTTAACTCGAAATTATTTTCGAATTTCATTCCGTTTTCGATTAATAACTGACGTAACGTAGGATCTTAAGATTCAAGGTTCAAATTACTCCCGAAATAACTCAAATCGAGAAACAATCGAGTTACGATCAAGCTCCGTAAAGTACAACCGGATATTAGTTAATCCAGAGATCATTTTTAATAAATCTAGATTTTAAAAATCTTTATGAGAGCCGTGGTAGCTCAGATGGTTAGCGCTCGCTGTAAGTTTCACAGTACGCGAGTAACCCGGGTTTGCGAGCCCCGCCGGCACCAATGAAATTGTTAATTGCAATTTTAAGTGCTGACTTACCACATGCTCGACGGTGAAGGAAAACATTGTGGGGAAACCTGCATTTCTGAGAAATAAGAAAAAAAAATTCTTAGACATGTGAAGTTCGCCAACACGCATATTGGGGCAGCGCAATGTACATTTCCTTGCCTTAAAACACTATCAGAAATGAGAGGAGGCGTGTGTCCAGCAGTGGGACGTATATAGGCTGTAACTTTAACTTTCTTTTTTAATTTTAAACATCTTTATTATATATGTAGAACCAAGAAAATGCATTTTCGTCGCCTGCTATAATGAGCACCATCTAGTGGCGGAGAGCTAAAGACTTTCGTTCTATTTCGTTAGATAATTTCAATTTTAAGTTTCAATCAATTCTGTGCTAGCTATGGTTTTAGGAGTATTTAATAAACGTGGTAGAGCCAAGCTGCAGCTGTATTGTGGTTGTAGCACGAATGGGTCGGCTCAACCGGGGAAGGACCACACTCTTACAGAATACAAGAGTTAAATAGAAGCTTAATGCAGCTACCTCGAAAGGTAAACGCATCTGCATTTTAATTATTAATCGAGGGTAAATATAAATGTCTATGGGCCAAAGCATCCACTTATCATCAGGTGAACTGTGTGCTCGTTTGTCCCCCCATTCTATAAAATATAACTGTAGACTTCATTATTCGATTGCAGGCATTAATTGGACTGTAAGTGTGTCACATCAGTTTAAATTTAGTTTTGATAATACAGCCCCCACCAGATGTTGTAACAACCTGATAAGACATGCTGGAAGTTGACGTATGCTTGTGGTTTGCGACACCACCTACCAAGCGTGGTGATTATGGTGCTATTCCCCCTATGATGCAATGTATGGGGGACACCTATGTACAGCAATGTACTGTTGATATACTTATAATGAAGGAAGGAATGGATAATAATTGACGGCTCTGACGACTTCGTGGCACAGTGGGCTGGGTCCGTTCCACATTGATTCCACACAAATCCCGCACGGAACAAGTATTCAAACATTTGTTCCGGGTCTGGATCTAAAGTGGATTTATGTATGTAAGCTGTCTCCACGTTAGAAGAGTATGTCCTAGTGTGGGGTGACGTTTTTTTTTTTAAAGAAAAGTGTATGAATTACTTTCGGAACGTTACGAACTAAACGCGAGTTAAAATGTTCAAAGATAAACCTGTGATTGTATTAACAGTTAAATTGAGGTTTACTCGTAGCTGAGTTAGCTGACAGGAACTTCAAACGGGGTTACAGCGTGAACTTTCATTGTTCACTGTGACGTTGGTTAAGTCAATTATGCCTCATTATTCAACTTAAGTAAGATGAAGTTAGGGAGGTTTACTACTGAATAACTATCAAGCAAGCGTAAGTTAAAACGTTATTGAACATATTATTATTACATATTATTACTATACCTGGCTGATGCTCCGCGCGCGGTCGTGCTCGTGTTTGTGTGTGTGTGTGTGTGCGTGCGCGTGCGTGCGCGCGTGTGTGAATAAATTTTGTCGTACGATATCTTTAGGACTACCAACTGATCGAGATGAGTGATACGGCGCGGCGTTCGAAAGTGTTCATCGGTCGAGCTGTTTGTCAAAGATTTTCAAAGATTAAAACCAAAAAAAAAGCAAAAATTAAATAGATTTTGGAGCGTTGCGCTCGGAAATAAGCGGAAAGTTCCATTGACGGTCTGCAGGGTCAACCGTATTTTTTATTTTATTTTTATCATTTAAAATTTGAATACCAAAACACGTAAAATAGCGTCTATAAACCACAAAGGTTTGTAAATAACGCTCTCATCTACATCGATATTTCCGGGATTGATAAAGAAAATATTAAACATTTAGTACTAATGATTAGAAAAGAATAGAATAGAATAATTTTTATTAAATATAGATTACATGTAATTCTTATTGAAAGTCATTTTGAACTTTTACCAATGGTTCGGAAAAAGCCTCCATCCTGGGAAGAACCCAGCAATAAAACCAGCGGGACTTTTAAAAAAAAATAATTAATATATTTTTTTATATAGTTAGTATAAAAACGTTTAGAATTCGCCCAGGCTTCACGTGGACCTTTAAATTTGGTGTTCTTGAGATTTAAGATAATTATTCAAGACATGATACATGAATTTTTGGATTTCTCAAAAATAAATTAATCTCCAAGTAATTCAGATAAAGTATAGCCTATATCAATCCTGGAATGGCTCTCTATTTGTTTGTCAAGTTTTTTACAACTAGTTCAATTATTCCGAAGATTACCCTGGACTGACAGACAGACTAACATTTTAAGATTGATTATTTTTGTCTTAAATACCCTTCAGCAGGCAAACAATGCTCTACGCTCATCACCATCAGCATTACAGCCCTTCACAATTGCCACTTCAGCTTACTAATCCGTAGGGCTATTATTTCGATATTACATGCAGAAGTTTTTGTTTTACTTACACGTTTCTTAGATGAGGAGGATTTTGACTTTGTAGTTGCAGTGGGACTAAGTATATCCATCACCCCGTATTGTGCCGTGGGTGTTGTAAGAGGCGACAGAGGGGAACAAACCGGAGATGAACAGCAGTGTCTTCCTACTAACGACTACAAAACAAAAGATTATATATGAGGCAATCTATGAGGAGGCCTCAGTTCAGCAGTGAATTTTGATTTTACCAGCGTAAAATAGCATCTCAATGCTGCTGTGTTTCTAGTGGTGAGTGTAGAGAACCGGAGACCCTTATTAACGGAAACGAGGCATTCCGTCTTAGTCCTCACGGGTGACAATGCACCTTTTTCTATAGTATAAGGGTGAAAAACGAACACACAGTCCACCTGATGGTAATGGGTTCCTGTGGCACATAGACATCTACATTTATCTTCGATTGGGATTCAAAATGCAGATGCGTTGTCTACCGTGAAGACTAAGATGGAATGCTGCTTTTCGAGTAAATAGGATCTTCGATTCTCTGCACTCACCATACGAAAAGCAGCAGCATTAATTTTACGCTGGTATTCTGTGAGAGCGTGGTCGCACCGACCCATTCGTGCTACAACTATAATATTAATATAGCTACAGTATAGCTCTACCACGTATTCATCTATATTTTGATTCGTAATCGAGAATAAATGTGAATGTCTACGGGCCACAGCAACCACTTACAACCAGGTGGACTGTGTGTTCGTTTGTCACCCGTTACAGCCTACTAGTCCGCTGCTGAACATAGGCCTTCCCCATAGATCGCTTCATAGGGGGGATATTTGATATAGTTGGCACGCTTGGCAAGCGATCGTATAGTGGATATCGATAGACTGTTATAAGTGACTAAATGCGTACGGTTTTATGTTCTTTGTTAGCGTAAGAGAATATATGCCCTAGATCCTATAGATTCCAATAGATGAAGGCATAAACACCTCATCCTAAAATAAAGAGATCGGTGACAGGCAGCAGCTCTAAAGATGTGGGACGTCTTGCACTGTGATCGATGCAAGGCTTTTAAGGCAAACCTTTTCTAAAACGAGCAAATCCTATTTCCAGCAGTGGATACACGCGCTGGTGAAGAAAAATGGTTGGTGGTATGATGATTAGATGATGAGATGTGTGAGCCCAACATAAAGATAAATTTAATGTTTGAAAATACGTAGTGCGACGGTAGCTACCTTCCGTCAGTTCCATCTCCATCTGGAGATACGCTTAAAATCCACGGATGCAGGCTGCTTCAAACCGTGCTTTGTGGCATTCTTTGAGAGGGTTTATACGTGGTAGAGCCAAGCTGCAGCTATATTAGTAATATAGTTGTAGCACGAATGGGTCGGCTCGACCGGGGAAGGACCACGCTCTCACAGATACCAGCGTAAAATGGCAGCTTGATACTGCTGTGTTTTGTATGGTGAGTGTAGAGAACCGGAGACTCATTTTACTGGAAAAGAGGCATCTTAGTCCTCACGGGTGACGACGCATCTGCATTTTGATTCTTTATTGAGGATAAATATAGATGTCTATGCATCACAGCAACCACTTACCATCAGGTGGACTGTGTGCTCGTTTGTCACCCTATTCTATAAAAAAGGTTTTTTTATAGGATAAGGGTGACAAACGAGCACACAATCTACCTGATGGTAAGTGGTTGTTGCGGCCCATAGATATCTACATTTATCCTCTATTACAAATCAAAATGTAGATGCGTTGTCACCCGTAAGGACTAAGATGGAATGCCTCATTTCCAGTAAAAAGGGCCTCCGGCCACCTGTACTCACCAAGCGAAACGCAGAGGTAAACTTTTACTTCACGCTGGTTTTCTGTGAGGTCGTGGTACCATCCCGGTTCGAGCCGGCCCATCCGTGCAACAGCAAAAGCTACCGCGTGGCTCTACCACTGTTAAAATGTCTATATGATACTATGGTCTATAATGATGATGATGAACTAAGTTTTTTTGTTTAAAAAAACTACTAAAATTTAACGGAAACATGTATGTGCTTTCACAACAGTATCAAAAATATAATACCTATGTATCAAAAAGTTTAAAAAAATTTTAAGCAAAAATTGGTTAGTAAGGGGTATTATACTACAGAAGAGTACATGATTGATAATAATCCCTGGGAATGAGGTGATCGCTATCATGCTGTTCGTAAATGTACAGTTTAACAATTTTATAAAACATTATATTGTAAATGAATGATTCAAAAAAGTCCCGCTGGGTTTCTTCGTGGTTCCTTCCAGGACATAGGCTTATTCCGGACCAGTAATAAAGCTTAAATGACTTTCAATAAGTCTTCTTGCAATCTATATTAAATAAAAAGTCTCTATCCTATTCCATTCTACTGGAATAGTTATTCAATATGCAATAAAGCGTCGAATCAATTTTGTCTAGAGACGAAAATTTCTTTAGAGAGACGTACTCCTATATTAAAATATTATTGTACCGACCACGTACGAGTCGGATTTCGCTCTATTAGGGTTCCGTGAGTAGATTAAATGAACCGTGTATTTTCGGCGTAAGAATATCCACTACCATATAATTCATGATTTATTTATTGCATGTCACAAAGTATAAAGTTGTTACAATATATTTACAGAGCATCTGACACCCTGTACGGGCGTAGCATATTGAGACGGAGTTTAAATATTAATATATTATGTAGAATTAAATTAAATTACAATATTTATAGTTCATAATCTAAACATTATTATTAATTAATTTATAAAATGTCACACTAAATAACTTTTTTATTAAATAACTAAATAACTTATTATTATAGGATAAAAAAGTTATTTAGTCTAAGTTAAGTAGTTAAAATAGCGGCTTAATGATGCCGTTTCGTATGGTGAGTGTAGAGAACTGGCGACCCTTTCTACTGGAAACGAGGCATTCCATCTTAGTCCTCAGGGGTGACAAGGCATCTGCATTTTGATTTTTTATAGGATAGGGTGACAAAGGAGCACAGTCCACCTGATGGTAAGTGGTTGCTGTGACCCATAGACATCCACATCTATCCTCAATAAAGAATCAAAATGTAGATGCGTTGTCACCCGTGAGGACTAAGACGGAATACCTCTTTTCCGGTAAAATGGGTTTTGTTTCTGTTTTACGCTGGTTTTCAGTGAGAGCGTGGTCTTGATTCCTAATCGAGGGTAAATGTAGATGTCTAAGAGCCACAGCATCAACCTACCATTAGCTGGCCTGTGTGTTCGTTTGTCACCTTTATAAATTTTGGACCAGCTCTTGTAAAATATTTTCTTTAATTTTGACTAACGGTAGATATATACGATAAGAATTACGTGCACTATTGACTCAGACATATCTATGTAACAAAAATATATTGCTCTTCGCCGAACCGAATATATTTACACTTTCGTAGCGTTTTAATAAAGGCGGTCCTAATACGAACCCTTCGAACCCCTTTTATATTGCTCCAGCGTTGTATTCTATACGAAAAGAAAGGTACAGAGAAATGAATTTTTGACCTTCGATTAGTTTTTTATAAGCGTATCCAGAATGAATGAAACTAATTTTCCAGGAGAACTCACGGTCGGCTACGGACGGAGAAATATTACTTTAATTAGATTTATATTTTTCGTGTAATGCCGTGTAGTGGCGGTTAAGAATATCCACTACCCCATATCTTCCCGTGGGTGTCGTAAAAGGCGACAAAGGGATACAGGCAGGAGATGGGCAGCAGCATCTTCCTGGTAACGGCAAAAATACAATAAAAAACTGTTGCCAACCCGCTCGCCAAGCGTGGCAACTATGGCAATATACCCCCCATGATGAAAGTTACGAAGAGACGGCCCCCAGTCCCCGGCAGCCCCGCTATTCCTGGCTACGGTGGCGACAATGGTAACGGCGGGGCAGGGGGTGCTAAGAATCTCCGGTGGAGGTTCGGTTGCCACCTACGACGACTCGACCTGGCAACATACAACGCACGCACCCTGAGGACTGACGAGAAGATTGTGGAGCTGGAAGCAAAAAGACAAGTTACGCTGGCATATTATAGGATTATCCGAAGTCCGAAGAGAGGGGGAGGACACGGTAATCCTCGAATCCGGCAACTTGCTCTATTACCGGGAGGGCGACCATCTGTCCCAAGGAGGTGTCGGATTTATCGTCCACAAGTCTCTCGTTAACAACGTTGTAAAGATTGAGAGTGCGTCGACGAGGGTTGCGTTTACGCACCAACCTCGGCACACCCCGATCAGGAGGTGGAGGAAATGTACGAGGATATCTCTAGAGCCATGCGTTCCTCCAAAACCCAATATACGGTGTTAATGGGAGACTTCAATGCAAAACTAGGCACAAGAGAGAACGGTGAGCTGAAAGTGGGGAAATTTGGAATAGGGCAACGGAACCCAAGGGGCCAGCAGCTGGCCGACTTCATGGAGAAAGAGGGACTCTATGATGAACTCTTTCTTCCAGAAGCGGCCCCACAGGAAGTGGACCTGGTCGGGTCCCAACGGTTTGACAAAAATGAGATTGACTTCATTATGACGTCCAGACGACAACTGTTCAGTGATGTCTCAGTGATCGCGAGGGTGAAAACTGGCAGTGATCACCGAATGGTTAGAGGCACACTGAACCTAAACGTTATGTTGGAGAGGTCTCGTCTAATGAAGTCAACGCTCCGTCCCCCTCGTGCTCTAATCCAAAGTCCTGAAACCTTTCAGCTCGAGTTACAAAACCGTTTTCAGTGCCTAGAAGACTGCAATGAAGTGGACGATTTGAATGACAAGCTCGTGGAAACTGTCCATGCGGTCGGAGCTAAGTTCTGAAAGACCCGCCGCAGAAGAACACAAAACTCTCCGATCACACTCTTAATCTCATGGCTGTTAGACGGGAGATGAAGCTACATTCTTCAACAGATTTGACAGCATACAGGCAACTGAACAGACAGATCTCCAAATGCATGCGGCGGGACTTACACAACTTCAATACAGCTCGTATTGAAGAAGCGATCGAGCGCAACCAAGGCTCCAAAGTCTTTGCCAGAGATCTGTCTGCCAGAAAGAGCCAACTGTCAAAGCTGAAGACTGAATGTGGCAGCATCGTTTCCGGGGCACCTGAGATTTTGAGTGAGATTGAGAGGTTCTATGGGCAGCTGTACACGTCATCGTTGGAGCCGCACGCAAGTGTGAGTAACGATCCAAGAGCGAGTCTTATCCGACATTATTCCGATGATATCCCGGACGTCAGTCTGAGCGAGATTAGAATAGCTCTCCAGCACCTTAAAAACGACAAAGCCCCAGGCGAGGATGGAATTACAGCGGAGCGTTTGAAAGCGGGTGGAAAACCGGTTACTTGAAGTCCTTCAGAAGCTCTTTAATTCCGTCCTCCATGGTGGTATTACACCGGAGGCGTGGAGCAGAAGTGCGGTGGTCTTGTTCTTCAAGAAAGGCGACAACGCTCTTTTGAAGAACTACAGACCGATTTCCCTTCTGAGCTGCGTGTACGTGCTGTTTTCGAGAGTCATTACGAATCGTCTCGCACGCAGACTTAACGACTTCCAGCCTCCCGAACAAGCCGGTTTTCGAAAAGGCTTTAGCACCATAGACCACATACATACCCTTCGGCAAATTGTACAGAAGTTCGAGGAGTACAATCTGCCACTATGTCTGGCGTATGTGGACTATGAGAAAGCCTTTGATTCCGTCGAAATTTGGGCGGTGCTGCAGTCCCTTCAGCGATACCACATTGACTGTCGGTATATCGAAGTGTTGATGTGCTTGTACAGTAGGGCTACGATGGCTATCCGAGTACAGAACCAGAGTACGAAACCTATCCAATTGCAGAGAGGTGTAAGACAGGGTGACGTCATATCCCCGAAACTCTTCACCGCTGCATTGGAAGACGTTTTCAAGCTTCTGGACTGGAAAGGATACGGTATCAACATCAATGGCGAGTACATCACTCACCTTCGATTTGCCGACGATATAGTCCTTATGGCAGAATCGCTGGAGGACCTAAGCACTATGCTAAATGACCTGAATAGTGTTTCCCAACGGATAGGTCTTAAGATGAACATGGACAAAACAAAGATCATGTTTAATGTCCATGTCACACCTATGCCGGTAGTTGTTGGGAACACTAAGCTCGAAGTTGTTGACGAATATGTTTACCTGGGACAAATAGTCCGACTAGGTAAGTCCAACTTCGACCGAGAGGTCAATCGACGGATTCAACTCGGTTGGGCAGCGTTCGGGAAATTACGGCACATCTTCTCGTCAGGTATACCTCAAAACTTGAAAACGAGACTGTACACCCAGTGCGTGTTGCCAGTGATGACATACGGAACTGAGACGTGGTCCTTCACTGCTGGCCGGATGAGGAATCTCAAGGTCTCTCAGCGAGCTATGGAGAGGGCTATGCTCGGAGTTTCTCTGCGTGATAAACTCAGAAATGAGGATACCCGCAGTAGAACCAGAGTGACCGTCATAGCCCAACGGATTAGTAAGCTGAAGTGGCATCGGGCCGGCCATATAGCTCGAAGAACCGACAACCGATGGGGAAGAAAGGTTCTCGAGTGGCGGCCTCGTACCGGCAGGCGAAGTGTAGGGCGTCCCCCCACTAGATGGAGTGACGACCTGGTAAGATATGCGGGAAGTCGATGGATGCAGGTGGCTCAGGACCGTGCTTTGTGGCATTCTTTGGGGGAGGCCTATGTTCAGCAGTGGACTTGTGAAGGGCTGTAATGATGATGATGATGATATTTTTCGTGTTAGTATCAAAATTTGACAGCCTGATATTACCTCGTGAGGCTATCAAAATAAAAAAAAACAACCTAATAGCAATAGAGAAGATGGCTGGGTGCTACCATCTGCTTGGGATCTCATAATTAAAAAAGTAAATCTAAACCATAGCATATTTACGACTTCAAGATACTGTAAGCTCTAAAAATTAATAATTACAAGTTGAAGGCAGTCTTCGTTGATTATAACATTAGGACGTCAAGCACCTTAATTTCCCCGTGACCATGAGTGCTGTAAAGTGCCAGAAACGTCGGGAATTAAAAAAATAAAATTAAGCGCGGTAAAATCCATAAAATACTGTACAATACAACAGCCTTTATTATACACTAAGGAAACAAATAACATAACAAGAAACAAACAGAGAGAAAAACAAAAGGCGGTCTTATTGCTATAAAGCAATTTCTTTCAGACAACCTACAAAAAGGAAATAAAAAGAAGTGTCAAGTTAATTAATGGCTAGACTATACTATAAGTAATATTATAATATAAAATGTAAACAAATAAACATACCGAAATTTACTTAATTGACAGAATAGTGACAAATACTTTTTATTCCACAATATAGGTGGTGGAGCCACGCTGAAACTGTGTGTTTGCAGCATGATTGTTTGATATGAGAATAACCATGCTCACACTGAATACCAGCATGAAACAGCAGCTTAATGCTGCTGTGTTTCAAATGACGAGTGACGATAACCGGAGGCCCTTTATACCGTGTACAGTAAAAACTTTTGCAATACTTTGCTTACGGATGCTCGCATACTTCTTCCCACTTCCTGCCTGCCAGCCTGTTTGTTTTCTACCCCAATTCCTCACTTATAACGACGATTGGACGAAAAATATTCTGTGCACCGCGGCCGTATGTATGAAACATATCCGTGGCGCATTGGCTTAGTAATGAGTCGCAGCGCTGGGGGCCGCGGGTTTGAATCCCGCACGGAACAAGTATGGGCTACTGTAGTGTTTGCATATATGTAGTATACAGTAAATATTGTGATTTGTTTTATTTACTAATAATTTACCATGCAGCGCACCACGTCAGTTACACGAGAGCCTCGGGCGAGAGTGGACGTGTTTAGTTATGTGCGTGCCGAGCCTGTGTTACACTACAGTGATTAGAGAAGATAGCAGACATTACAGTTACAAATTTTGCGGGCCTGGATGTTTGTTCTTGTGCAATTTATGTTTGTAAACTGCCTCCACGATACAGGAGAATATGCTAGTGTGGGGGTAACGTTATAAAAAAATATTAAGGGCCCGTGAAGTGCGGTTAACTCTGCTTGTCCGGTTCCTGTGCCCATGGTTAACGCACTATCCTTTCGAATTTCCTAAATTTTAATTCCTTCACTTTAATATCCAAAACATACCGGTATCTGCGCATTCTATCTCAGTCTTCAGGGGTGAGAACTTATCTGTTTTGATATTCAATCGAGGATAGAAGTCGGTGTCTATGGGTCACACTATCTACATAACTTCAGGTGAATAATGCGCTTGTATTCCAACCTTACTTCTTTAAAACAACCTGCGGGTTTTGTGAAAATATTATGTACTGTACAGTTACTGGGCGTAATAGTGCGATAATAATTAGAAGCTTGTACGTGGTTCATTGTTCATGAAATGAGGAATGGGTGAACTAATTTTTCTGATGAAATCTGGTGATGATGTACCTTACGCTGTCATCACATGGCATCAAACATTAGGCTTGTATTTGCACGATTTTTTTCGAAAGCGTGGTGCTAGGCACTTTAAAAATGATTTTCGACACCTAATAACCTCACGTGGTAGAGCCATGCTGCAGCTATATTAGTAGTATAGTTGTAGCGCGAATGGGTCGGCTCGACCGGGGAAGGACCACGCTCTCACAGAAAACCAGCGTAAAATATCAGCTTAACGCTGTGTTTCGTATGGTTAGTGTAGAGAACCGGAGACCCTTATTGCTTGTAAAAAGGGATTCCATCTTAGTCCTCACGGGTGGCAACGCATCTGCATCTTGAGTCTTTATTGATGATAGATGTAGATGTCTATGGGTCACAGTAACCACTTACCATCAGTTGGACTGTGTGCTCGTTTGTCACCCTATCCTATAAAAAAAAAACTTAAAACAGTTTATTATTGCCTTCTCTGTGAATAATTACACAAAGCCTTTGAAATAGTGATCTTGAAATTACACGAGAGGTTCAAATATGTTATTTGGTTGAGGTTAGGACGCGAACTAACTAAAATCAATTAAAACTCTTTAACTATGAAAATCCTTAAATAAGCTAAAAGATGCGCGGTGCCTTTACATCGTATAAGAAATGGAAAAATATATTAAACTAGCGATGCGCTTCGGCTTCGCATGGTTGATTTCTGGATCTCGACAACAACGCCACCTACCGTATCCAATTGAGAATATAAACCATTCTCTAATCAACTAAATCACACACACAAACTTTCATCAAAACCGGTCCAGCCGCTTAGGAGGAGTTCAGTAACATACACATGGACAGTAGAATTATTTAATATATAATATATTATACGTATAAATTTATATAATATATTAAAAATCACACTGCAATTTACATTCCATTGCTTCCCACGTGATAGACGAAGAGTTTTCAAAATAGATTGAGTTAAGCAATTGATATTTTCAAAAGTTATCGTGTTTACGCCGCCATGCGGGCTTGATAAATCCACACCATAAGCAACTAAAACCCCTTGTTTATGTAAAAATAATAATTTATCGGTTTAAAAAAAATATTAATAAGTTCAACAGTCATTTATCTTTCTGACAATGTGCTTTTTATATCATTTATATGTATAATACGATTGCTAGATACGATTTCATGCGACAGAACGTTGGAAACTTAATTTATAGGCCCTAGCTGAACATACATGCGCGCTTCGCGCTTGAGGCATGCAATATGTCTGTAATAATGAAAACCATATCAAAATCCGTTGCCTAGTTTAAAATATCTAAGCGTACAGACAACGGGAAGCGACCTTGTTTTGTACTATGTAGTGAAGGTAAACATGCTAAATAATCAATATTGTTGGATAATATAACAAATAGCGGTAAATATAAACTGGAAATGCCAAATGGAGTAGACATTATTAGTAATCTATGGTTAATTCTGTATTAGGGTCGAACCAATAACATACAAATTATATCTCACTTATCACTATATTACGTAACGATCTTCCTGGTACGATTCTCATCTTAATATATTATTACGATTGTTCAATGCTTCCTCCAGATGGATTTTGAAAGCATATATTTAAAATATGATGTACTAAGTATAAGAAAATTATATATTTTACACACATATATTAAAAGAGGATAAAGGTTTGTTTTATGACCCTAATATTTTGCACAAAAGAAGAAAAGACATTGTACTGGTAAAAGTATATTGCGCTAGACTTACGTGCCGTGACTTGTAATTGTACTACAAGTCGCGGCACGTAAGTCTAGCGCTGAACGAAATATGGAGAGGATAACTGTGCATGGGTACTGCCGCGCACGAATGCGACTGGAGAGTCAAACAACGCATACAAACAATACGCACAAACTAATCAGTGCGTGCGAACAATGCACGCCCGCCGCGCGACCCGCTTACTACCCCACGATACCTTATTTTCGACTTATGCGCAATAACAGTCACCGCTAGACTTTCGTGCCGCTACTTATACAACTCATTTTGTGTTAAAAATGCATTTACTAGACGTTAGTTCATTAACCAATCTATCTAAATATATAATTTTATCAACAAAAAGCCTAATATTTACAGCAGAAATACCAAGGACTGCAAGTTATTGATTATAAATTGGCTGAAAAGCCTGTCTAATGAAATACAGATAAACTTCTGTTTCAACACATAAGGGGAAAATAAAATATTTTCGCAACACACACACACACACACACACACACACACATACACTTTTTTAATGATTTTAAACTTTTTTATTTTGTATTATCTGTAATCTCATGTTTCTAGAACGTTTTGTGTGGGTATGGATGAGCGGGAGTCTCTGACAAAAGTGCGTTAAGGTACTTAAAAGACGCTCCCTACCTTATGAAATTGTTAAATGCTTAAGCAAAAAAAAAAGATATTATAATTTAAAAAAAATGAGCTATAACTATATATATCCCTCATGTTCCAAAATGGTTTAACCCATTTGTATACGTCTGAAACCGCGCAATTACAAATCAATTTCATCATCATCATCAACATAGCAGACCATAAAAAGCTCACTACTGAATATAGGCCTCCCCATAGATTGCCTTATAAGGTTGATTTGTATTTCCACTTGCCTTTCGGGTTGCCAATCACAATTTTCTATTACTATTGGGGTGTTATCAGGAAGATGCTTCTGCTAATCTTCTGTTTCATTTTCCTTTGTCGCCTCTTACGATACCCTTCCATAGAGGAGTGAATTTTGGCCACAACACGGAAAACTATTTTTTTTCTTAATTAATATGTATATAGAATTTTGTTATAGAATAAGGGTGACAAACGAGCACACAATCCAGCTGATGGTAAGTGGTTCCTGTGGCCGATATATATCCACATCTATCCTCAGCTAAGCATCTAAATGAAGATGCGTTGTTACCTCTGATAGCTAAGATGGACTGCCTTGTTTCCAGTAAAAGGGTCTTCGGTTCTCTACACTCACCATATGGGTCACAGCAACATTAAACTTCTATGTACATTTTAATGCACTCTTGCGACATATGATAAGATACACGGGGCCAACTGCTGCCAGACAGAGTCATTCCATTACAGTCTAACACTTCAGTCCCTCGCGACCGCAAAAGCACTCGCGAAGTTGGGAACCAAAAATTAGTTTTAAAACCGACAAACTACGTTACTAATGTTTTGTAAAATGTACTTTGTAACCTTAACTTTAAGGACCAAAATGGAATACCACCATTTTTCTATTTATTGTCTTTATCGTTCTCAAGGGATATGAATAGGAGATGTGCGGCAGCATAATCCTGACACCAACTCAAAATAATTGAGAACTGCAGTTGAAAACAAACGTTCACCTATAAGATTTTACCACGTGGTAGAGCCACGCTGCAGCTATGTTATGGTTGTAGCATTAATGGATCAGCTCGACCGGGGAAGGACCACATTTTCACCGAATACCAGCAAAAATAGCAGCTTAACGTTGCTGTGTTTCATATGAAGAGAGTCGAGATCCTCCGGGGCGATAACGCATCTGCATTTCAATCTTAATCAAGAATTGACATATACGTGTATGGGCTACATCCACTTAACATCAGATGGACTGTATGCTCGGTTGTCACCCTTATTCTATAAAAAAAAAAATAAGACAATCTATGCAGCAGGCCTATGTTCAGCAGTTGATTCCTTATGAGCTGTAATGAATAATGACTCTCATTACTAGGCTAATAAAAGCAACTTTATACATGATAGTAGATGATAAGGACGTTTGCCAGCAGGTTTCGATAGCAACAGCATCTTTACAAGGTAATAAGATCTCCCTTTAGCCTTGGAATCCATTTAAGTAGGTATCACCTTCTCACCAATTTCTGCTGCAAAACAGCTGTTGCTGTACTGCTGTGTTTTACGACCTGAAGGATATACAGAGTCAGTATGACCGTGTAGTGGCGGTGTAAGAATATCCACTACTACATAAAGTCCCGTAGATGTCGTAAGAAGTGACAGAGGGAAACAAACCGGACAATGGGCAGCAGCGTCGTATAGATAGCACGAATGGGTCGGCTCGGAGGACCACGCTATCACAAAACACCAGCGTAAAATTGCAGCTTAATACTACTGTGTTTCGTATGGTGAGTGTAGAGAACTGGACCTATTGGAAAACGCATCTGCATTTTAATTTGCAAACGTAGATAGATGTAGATGTCTATGGGCCACAGCAACCACTTACCATCAGGTGGACTGTGTGCTCGTTTGTCACCATAATTCCATAAAAAAGCATCTTCCTGATATGAATAAAAATAAACTCTTGTTAAACCTTCGTTAAATATATTATGGGTAAGCTTATGTTCAGCCGTGGACCGTGGAGCCGTAATGAATGAAAAAATGTTAATAGACGGTGAGGCATGTCGTCTTAGTACCCAGAGGTGACAACGCATCTGTAGCTTTCTTTGTTTGAAGTCGATTGCAGATGTCCATGGATTGCAATAGTCACTTACCCTCTGGCAGGCTTTAAGTTCGTTTGTCACTTTAGTTTTATAATAATGGAAAATAAAAAATTTTGTACAATCGACTTCATTAGAAATTATTAAGAATAACTCAAAAACTATTAGTCACACCTTGAACAAATTTATATGGAACCATATGTAAAACATCAGCTTTCAAATAAAAAAAAGAATCATCGAAATCGGTTCACACAGTAAAAAGTTATGAGGTAACACACATAAAAAACATTCAGTCGAATTAAGTACCGTCTCCTTTTTGAAGTCGGTAGAAAAATTTGCTGTTTCGTCCGCGTATATCACACGTCTGATCCGCGGGACATGACATTATAACTTGCTCATGTAGTATAATTATAAGTTTTTGCTAAAAATTGTGAAAAGGTTAATGAAGTACTTTTATATATCGGCATATGTAAGTTATAGAGGAAAGTTATTCCTCGTGAATCTGTTTATAATATACAAAAATAATTTTTCAAATCGGACTGGTATATCCAGAGATTAGCGTTTTTATACAAAAAAAAAAAGCTTCCACTTTATCATATATGTATTTTTTATAGGATAGGATGACAAACAAGCGCACAGTCTACCTGATGGTAAGTGGTTGCTGTGACTCATAGACATCCACATCTATCCTCAAAAAAGAATCAAAATGCAGATGCGTTGCCACCCGTAAGGACTAAGACGGAATGCCTCTTTTCCAGTAAAAAGGGTCTCAGGGTCTCTACACTCACCATACGAAACACAGCACTGTTAAGCTGTTATTTTATGCTGGTATTCTGTAAGAGTGTGATCCTTTCCCTATATAGCTAATATAGCTACAACGAGGTAGAGACCTCGTAAAAAGCATTTATAAAACGGTCTATATTTTTAAATATAATTATTACATTTCGTTTTATTAAAAATAGTATTTTACTTATCATCCTTTCATTTTTAATTTTGGCGTACGCCAGTGAAACGTCAGCCTTTGTATTGTATTATACTCATTTTATATTTACAGTTAAAGACCTGACAATGGCTAGTTGAAAATAATTGGCAGAGTTCATACTGCCATGAAATTTTCATTATTTCTCTCATGTCCGTCCTTCTGGCTGTATGACTTTTGTTTCCTTTGCCTTTTTATATTTATTAAAAAGTCACAAAAGAACTTTCATCGCTCCCAGCGCACAAGTAAAATATTTAAAATGTTCTAGAAAATAGTACGTAAGCCTTTTGAAGCGTTTGTCTGTGATTGTTTAACGTCATCTCGGGGCCATTTTTAATTTTTGTTATCATTAGAAGCTCTGCATAGTTGAAGTAAGGTTGTAAAATTTTATATTATTCACAGAAGGTATTATTAAAGTTAAGAATAACTGAGTTCCTTTTCCTCTTATGGATGGGTTGCCTTGTAAAGAATGCCTCAAGGCATTAAGCCCGCCCTTTGTATTCTTTTGTTTTAAGAAATGCAATAAAGAATAAAAATAAAGAAAATGAGTTAGTGTCGTGGAATACTCGGTTGGAACGAAGTTCTTTTCGTAGTATATTGTTATTGATAAATAAAAGTATTAAATTATTGATTAACAAATACGAATAAATGAATTACTAGCGTCTATTAAAATGAGGTGTCATTTAAAATACTCGTAATATTTCTTTCATGACAAGACAAGAAAAACTGCGAGAGAGATGGATATTATTCTAAAAATCAATAAAATTCTAAAAACTTACACTTTTTCTCGCCTGACCCCCATCCGTAAAATTCATACCGTCCGATAAGGAACTTCGTTCCAATAAATAAATAGTTCAACAATCTTTATATAAAAACATACGTGTCACAATGTTTGTCCTGATTTCAATGAAATTTTATATATGTGTATTGCTTGCTCCAATTTGAGAGATAGGATCGTTTTTATCACTTATCGGGATAAAAACGATGTTTTATAGGACAAAGAGTCGTCAGAACAGGCAGAACAACGTCTGCCTGGCAAACTAGTAAAGAATAAAAATAAATAAATAAATAGTTTAAAGAAACAGAAACAAAGTAAGTTGATTTTGTTTCTTTAAATGTAACTCATCATCATCATCATCTTTATCATTATAGCCCTTCACAAGTCCACTGGTGAAAATAGGCCTCCCCAAGGTGTCACACAAAGCACGGTCCTGAACCATCTGCATCCATCGACTTCCTGAATGTCTTACCAGTTCGTCACTCCATCTAGTGGGGGACCACCCTGAACTTCGCCTAATGGTACGAGGCTACCACTCGAGAACTCTCGCGGTTGTCGGTTCTTCGAGCTATATGGCCGGTCCATTGCCACTTCAGCTTACTAATCTGTTGCGCTACATCGGTTACTCTGGTTCTACTGCGCGTATTTCGAAGTTTATGACGCAGTGAAACTCCGAGTATAGCCCTCTCCATAGCTCGCTGAGGGACCTTGAACTTCCACATACGGACAGCAGTGATTTAATAGTTGTTACCTTGAGTTTGTGATATTGATCCACTCAAAAGGGTAAGGCAGTAAAGTTTTTGCGAGAAAGTAGAATCCGACTAAAACAGACTTCCCGTAATAGCTTCAGAAGTTAGTCGGTACCTTAAAATTACATGTTTTTTTTTTATTACTTTGAAGTTACATATACAAACTTAGTTTAATAAAGTGATTGAACTTTGAGCAGGTCAAATTTTGTATATTTTCTGGGATTTTGTTGTAAAAGCGTATACATCGCCCCAATGATGAATTACTGACTCGGTGGAGTCGAGTAACTGGTACTACTAACTTGTGTGTGTTCCTAGTATTTATTTTTATTTTTGTGTACACACATTACATTTTCAGAAATGTATTGAGAGACCAAAGTAATTTCTTTTAAAGGATAGGGTGACAAACGAGCACACAGTCCACCTGGTGGTAATTGGTTGCTGTGGCCCATAGACATCTACATCTATCCTCGTTTGCCAATCAAAATGCATATTACGCACGTTGTAAAGCCATGCTGCAGCAATGTTAATACTATAGTTGTAGCACGTATGGGTTGGCTCGACCGAGGAAGGACCACGCTCTCACAGAATACCAGTGTGAAATAGCAGCTTAATGCTGCTGTGTGTCGTATGGTGAGAGTAGAGAACCGGAAACCTATTTTACTGGAAAAGAGGCATTATATTTTAGTCCTCACGGCTGACAACGCATCTGTATTTAAATTTGCAAACTACATCTATCCTCGTTTGCGAATCAAAATGCAGAGGCGTTGTCACACGTGAGGATTAAGATGGAATGCCTCTTTTCCAGTAAAAAGGGTCTCCGGTTCTCTACACTCACCATACGAAACACAGCCGTGTTAAGCTGCTATTTAACGCTGGTATTCTGTGAGAGCGTGGTCCTTCCCCGGTCGAGCCGACCCATTCGTGCTACAACTATACTACTAATATAGCTGCAGCATGGCTCTACCACGTATAATGAATTTATTATTAATATATTAATTTCCTTAAATTTTTGTCGCAGCAACTCTTTAGGTTTTAAATCAAAGATTGCTCTTATGTATGGCCCTCTTATGTAAAACAATTATATCAGTATCAGTCACGTGTCCCCATGTCATTTGAAATTTTGACAACCACAGTTTAATATTATTTAGAGTTGTTATCAGGAAGATGCTGCTCCCCATCTCCTGTTCCAGTTTTCCTCTGTCGCCTCTTACGACACCTACGTGACGATATGGGGCAGTGGATATTCTTACATCGCCACTACACGGTTTATCAAAATTATACCAGCAATAATTCTGGTAAGTAAACTAAACAAAAGAGTGACTTTCAATAACTATTATTGAAACGAAGTTCTTTATCGGGCGGTACGAATTTCGCGGATGGGGGCTAGGCGACTAAACGTGTAAGATTTTCTGACACGACAGTGTTTTTTTTAAATTAATGTGGCTTCCATTAAGATTTATTATTAATATTATTATTACTTACCTGATGGTGACTAGCAGTCTTTCTTCGGGTGAAATGGGTTGAACATGCCAGTTACACTATATTTTAACTAAGCAATATTCTATTTTATTTAATACTAGTTTTAATGATATTGCTCAGAACCCTAATTCTTTTTCTCAAATATAATTAGCCTAAGTTTCTCCTTAGAACATCAGCTATGTGCCAGTGAAAGTCCCGTCGAAATCGGTCCAGCCGTTTCGGAGATTAGCCGGAACAAACAGACAGACAGACAGACAGATAGACAAAAATTTTAAAAATAGTGTTTTTGTTATAAGTACCGTATATACATTCATATGCATTTACTAAGAAGCAGTTATTTTAACTTTACAAACAGACACTTCAATTTTATTTATTTGTATAGAAGTAGTTAAATGCTTCTCGTGCCATCCTCGTATAATCATAAAACTTGTATTCATCATACATCATATATCACATAAAGTGATAATATGACCCATATTATTTTCTTGTCCTGTTAATATTAGAGACACTAACTGTTCTTTTCTTTCTACATTTAATATAAACAATTTCCAGAGGTAAGAAATCGTAGTCCGACGAACTGGAGGTCATGGTTGTCACTAAGGCCTAGGTTTACCTGTTTCTTTATGTTGGTTAACCCTGCACCGATCGGTACCGACCAGCACAGACTTGTCTGTACCGGAACCTGTTTCTTTATGTAAGCACCTGCCCGGCCAGCATGGGCGGGGTACAAAAATTTTATCCCCCGATTATATCCACCGACAAGAGATAAAATTATCTTGTTATGTCAAACGGGGAGAATTATATCTCCGTTTGACACAACGAGTAGACATATATTCCAAATGAAAGATATAAAATTAGGCTTTTTTGACATTTGAAAGGGACAATTTTATCCTAGTTCATTGGACGTGGGTTGAAGTTTATATTCATACAAAATATAAACGTTACATACGTCGGAATAAGGAAGCGAGATGGAATAATATTCATCTCCCTCGCACTTTTCCTATCTTGCCATAAAATAAATATTATTTTAAATGACGCTTCATTTTAATAGACGCTACTAATTCATTTATTTATATTTGTTAATCTATACAAATAAATAAAATCAATAATATAATACGTTTATCAATAATGATATAGTAGAAGCGTCAGTAGCCTAATGGTAGGGCGCGGACCGCGAACTCGAAAGGTCGTGGGTTCGAATCTGCCATTCGACTACTGTCGTGAACACACACACACAAGCATGTTAATCTTACCATAAGTGGTTTAGGGGAATATTAGTAGTCTATACAAATAAATACAATTGAAGTGTCTGTTTGTTATGTCATAATTACGGCTTTTTACTAAATGCATATGAAAGTATATACGATACTTATAACAAAAACACAATTTTTAAAATTTTTGTCTGTCTGTTGGTCTGTCAGTCTGTCTGTCTGTTTGTTCCGGCTAATCTCTGAAACAGCTGAACCGATTTTCACGGGACTTTCACTTGCAGACAGCTGATGTCATGAGGAGTAACTTAGGCTAATTTTATTTTAGAAAAATAATTAGGGTTCCGCGCATAACACGCGGGCGAAGTCGCGAGGATCAGCTAGTGTTTAATAAAATTACTAGTATTTAAAAAAATACTATTAAAGAACTTCGTTCCAACCGAGTATTCCACGACACTCACGCATGTTTTTTTTTTATAATCTAGCGATTCGCCCGGCTTGGCACGGGTGATTTCTGAGTCTCGACAACAACTTTCTATTCCTGACACTAAATAGCAATGGCTGCACTGAAGGATACAGAGAGGCAGTACAATTATATGTTGTGAGGCGTTCCATCTTGGTCGTCAGAGGTGACAATGCAGATAACCTTTTTTGTTCGAAGTTGGCTGCAGCTGTCCATGGACTGCAACAGCCAATTCAAACAGGTGAACTGTAAGTTTGTTAGTCACTTCAGCTTTTGGAATAAAAAAAAAATATTCACTCCTTAATAGCACCCCAATTCAGGGGGGGCGTAACCTTGGGTGCAGAAAATCGACGGAAACGTTAGGTATTAAAAGAAATAAAATGAAGCACGACAATATTCGTAAAATTAGTTTTATTCAAGCAAAAAGGATCCTAATGAAGGTGCGAAGTCAATGTTTTTGTATGGGAGCTGACGAAGCAATCATGTGACCTTAATTAAGGCATTCAATTCACCAGCTAGGTTTATTTTGGTAAATACACGCCGCTTTCATACAACGCTAATCAAGGTATTCAATTCAAAAATCCAATAGGAATATATTTCTCGAGCGTGATTACCAACTACACCAACAACTCTTCCTTTCTTGAATATTATAAAGTAAACGTTTATTACCACTCTCACACCTGTCACTCAAAGGGGGTAGGCAGAGACTATAGACTTCCTATCGGCACGATTCTTATATACTGAAATGAAACGTTAATGTAACGTTTCACTACTATACAAAAAAAAAGAAAAAATGAAATAAAATCAAAACAACAAAAAAAATCCAAAAATTAAAAATTTTAATTTCATTAACTTAAGTCTAAAAATACAAGTTTGCTATGTTTGGAGATTCCTTTTAAGCTAAATAAATTGCTTGTCCTAGGAAGCTCCTCTCTTCCAAAAACACTTACAACATAATATATACACTTTTGCTTTTATTTTTTACACAATATAATATAATAAATTTAATAATATAATATGTAACATAATAATATAATATAGCTAAGTTTTATTTCTTAGACACTTGGGTCTTATCCAAACAAAAAATATTGCGATACCTTATTAAAGTTTTGAGAAACAACGATTTTTATGAGTGTGTCTTCTTTGTTTATATATCAAGCAACACGGAGGAAGTCTCGGGTATCAGCTACTATAACATATATTTCATTTTATTAGGCGCTTGCATTAGATATCATATTGCGAGAACAACCTGCATTCAATCGCCACCAGCACCAATGAAATTGTTAATTGAAATTTTCAGTGCTACTTACTCGGCGGTGTATTAAAACAACGAAGAAAATATGGGGAAATCTGCATGTCTATGGAATGAAACATTTCGGGGATATGTTAGCAGCTTAATGCTGCTGTGTTTCGTATGGTGAGTGTAGAGAACTGGAGACCCTTTTTAGTGGAAAAGAGGCATTCCATCTTAGTCCTCAAGGTTGACAACGCATCTGCGTTTTGATTCGCAAACGAGGATAGATGTAGATGTCTATGGGCCTCAGCAACCACTTACCATCAGGTGGACTGTGTGCTCGTTTGTCACCCTATTTCTATAAAAAAAAATGTAATGTCCGCCAGCACATGCGGTAGAAGCGCGGCTACCTAATTACCAACACAAAATTATTCTGTTAGAAATGAGACACAATAGTGTTCTTTTATACATGGGAGCACTACGCTGTATAATATAGTATAGTGTTGCCCAAATGCAAGAACAAGACGAGACTTAGCAAGTCTTGGTCTTGGTCTTGCGCCAATACACCTGGTCTTGGTCTTGGTTTTGGTATTGCGTTCCCAGTCTTGGCCTTGGTCTTGGTCTTGCAGCAAGAGTCTCGCAAGTCTCGCAGGTAGTAGTCAATAGGTAACTATTAGCCTATTACTATTTATTAAACGTTACTTTAGATCTTAGAACAACTTAACAGAGTAGGTATATATTGAGCTTGAATTAACATAGCCATAGTAAAGACCAACCAAATTAGTAAATCTCTAAACATTTAATGAGAAATTCGAAAAATCAACTGACATCGGGTGGGGTTTGAACCCACGACCTAAGCGATCCGTGCCGATGCTCTAACCAACTGAGCTATCTACCGTGTCCCACGGCCACGGGCGTCAGTCTGTTTCTTAATAAACGTTTACATTTAATATGCTTACATGTGCTAAAACATGGTTAAACATTTAAAACCAAATTAATGGCAATAACTTCACTGTATTTTAAAGAACATTATCTACCTAGAAAGAGATTAATGGACCCTTTCCATATATAAAGTGGAATAAGAGTTATACAATATACCATTTATTTAAATAAAAAATAAAATACGATACAAATTAAACTACTTCACAGTACACAATCGCTTTGACATTACTGTTACTTTATATTAATTCTTTTGACCAAGCATTAATACAAAGTAACCATCTGGCTGACTCTTCACTTAATCTATTTCTATGTTTTCTAATTACTAATGATGCTTTAGAAAATAATCTCTCAGCAGGTACTAAAGTTGCAGGTATTGAAAGAAAATCACGGGCCATCTTCGATAAAATCGGATATTTTATCTCCAGCGTCCTCCACCACTCTAAAATGTCTTCCGAGCTGGCGGCTCTGGGTTTACTTAGGTACTCCTCCAACTCGTTAATAGTTAAGCCTTGAAGACAAGATCGAGATCCTCTACACTCACCATGCGAAACACAGCAGTGTTAAGCTGCTATTTAGGCTGGTATTCTGTGAGAACGTGGTCCTTCCCTGGTCGAGCCGACCCATTTGTGCTACAACTATACTACTAATATAGCTGCAGCATGGCTCTACCACGTAAAAAGTAAAAATAAGTCATTATTATAAACCCATATAGTTAATGTTATAATAATTACTTACTAGAATAAATTCTATCCTATCCATACCATTATCTAATTATAATATTCCTTGCGAGATCAGCATAATGTATTTGTGTCCATTCTGAGCACCCGGAAACTATTTTGTTCTTTGGAACATGTACTCTGTGGCGGCATTGCAGTGGCAGTGTCAAATGTAGTGCGTGCGGCGCGGCGGCGACGATTGTATGCGATATCAATAGTAGCCGCCGGCACGTGTATCTTGACCTTGTACTTTCGAATAACTGCACAATTTCTTTGACAGGTCAGTATCAGACCTTTGATGACGCCGACAACAAGACGCCGCACACTATTAAAGTGCCGATGGTCAAAACTAGGGATGCATTATTTTTTCTTTTATTTGGATATTTTCATTCGCTTTGTATGTTTATGGTATTGTTCGTAATGCGTATTTTTTCCAGTTTTTTTTTTCAAGTCCAATTTTCCATTTCTTTTATTAAATTTTTTTACGTCTCATAGAGTCCCCAAACGTATACCCGAACTCCTATACTCCCTGAAACGACACTCAGTCCTAACTGCAAGACGCAAGAGTCTCGCAAGCTTAGTCTTGCTCTTGCGTAAATCTCGCACGGTCAGTCTTGGTCTTGGTCTTGCTAAAATTAGGCGGTCTTGTTCTTGGTCTTGGTCTTACAAAAATGCAAAATCAAGACCAAGACTGCAAGACCAAGACCGATTTTGGGCAACACTAATATAGTAGTAGCACGAATGGGTCAGCTAGACCGGGGCAAGACCACGCTCTCACAGCATACCAGCGTGAAATAGCAGCTTAATACTGCTGTGACTCGTATGATGAGAGTAGAGGACTGAAGACCCTTTTTACTGCAAACGAGACCCTCCATCTTAGTCCTCAGGATTGATAACGTATTTGCATTTAGAAACTTAATCGAACAGAGATGTGGATGTCTATATGCCACAGCATCAACTTACCATCAAGTGAAATGTGTGCTCGTTGGACACCCTTATTCTAAAACTTAAAACATGAGCATAAATATAGAATATGTCTATTGGCCGCAGCATCCACTTACCATCCGTTAGATGGACTGTGTATTCGTACGCCACCGTTATTCAATAAAAAAAATTCAACACATTTTCGCTCGAGGTCAAACTTAGATACGGGTATAATAGCTTTCAGTGAAATAGGTCTGACGTTGATGTATCGTCGCTGTGAAGAATCGCACGCCTAAATGAATTAGGACCACGTAAATTACCTTGGCGTGCGACCAATTAACGATATTTGTTTCTTATCGCAATTCTGGAGAGATAGACAATGTTACTACACACTCATATTACGGTACCATTATTTTGAAACGATGAAATAAAAAAAATACTTTCAATAATAATTTATAGCCATCCAAGAAATGAAAATAATGAGATAATTTCCCATACTGAAGTCGGTGGTTAGATATAGTGTGTAGGAAAATTGTAACGTGGCTTAAAATGTGAAAATATTTTTTTATTCTCTTTAGTGTTTTTTTTAAGGATAAGGATGACAAACGAGCACACAGTTCACCTGATGGAAAGTGGTTGCTGTAACCCATAGACATCTACATCTATCCTGGTTTGCGAATCAAGCGAGGGAGGGCGGGAGGTGCTCTTCATACTAGGTAAGACACATCATTTTATTTTATAACGCGTATATTTGCGAAGTGAATTATTCTAAAAGCTTTTATATAATGGATTTCCGCAAAGTAACGCCTGATTCTATTAATTATACGCCTTTTTTCAGTAAAAAGGGTCTCCGGTCACACTAACCATACGAAAGTCAGCAACGTTAGGCTGCTATTTTACGCTGAAGAGCGTGGGCCTTCGCCGATACACTCGTGCCACAATTATATAATTAAAATAGCTGCAGCATGACTCTACCACTAGTTCCATGAAGTCGGATTTATCTTTAATTAGAAGTTAATTTTTCAAACTTTTGAGGAGAAATATCTATTTGGTTAAAATTGTTACATTAGAAACCTATTTTGCAATTTTTAAGGTTGGAATTTTTTTATACAAGTTAGGCAGACTATCCATGAAGTATAACCTATTAAATAATAAAGAAATCATTCAATTCGATTCACAATTGAACTTATCGCGAAACATACATACAAAAAAGAAGAAAAAGAACATTCGAATTGAGGACCTTTTTGACGAGGACTAATGAAATGAAAGCTCTTTATTTTTCGACGTATAAACTTAGTATTCAAAAAAGTTATTAATCAACCATCAACAAATTGTTTAATGTAATTTTAAGTGCTGATTTTTAATGGTCGGCGGTGAAGTAAAATAAACTAAGGAATGTTGCTTTATTCAAGTTTTATATGCCATCTTGTTTTCCTATAATTATGGTAATTATAGCGGAGTATAGTTACTAGTAATTATAGTGGTCCGCTGCCGCTATATTGTGGTTGTAGCACGAACGACCACGCTCTTTGTATGGTGAGTGTAGACACATAATAAATACAGAGACCCTTTTTACTGGAAACGAGGCGTTTTCTATCTTAGTCCTGACGGGTGACAACGCATCTGCATTTTGATTCTTAAGGTGGCACAAGTCGCGGGCTCGAACTCGCTGGTGGGCGCGGCGAAAAAGCACGCTGTCTCACCTGGCATCGTGCCCGACAGAGATAGTATCAGTGATGAGCATATCGACACTAGTATTCACGCATGTCTTGTTCGTACGGCGTTCCGAACCGTTTGAACAAAAACGAAGTTACACGAACACGATGCAACATCTATACTAATATAATAAAGCAGAAAATATAGATCTTTACTCCGTCTAAAAAAAGTCCGCGATACCATATGTCTATTTTTATATATAAGCTACAATTAGGCATTTTGATTTTGACAAAAAAAAGAAAATTTAATTATTAGGCATGACATATTTATCCTTACGAACGAAAGTTACTTCATTATCAAGACAATTTTTTGAAGATAAAGTTCGTTCTTTATACTATGTTTATATAGTACATAGGTTAAGAGATAATGTAAAATTAAAATAATTCAATACTTGGCCTTGACGCGCAAACAACGCATAACCCCTAGCCTAGCCCGGTGCGAACTGAGAAGCCAGTATTGAAAGCTTCTATGAGCGAGGTTAGGTTAGCCGTTAGTTCAATCATTATCTATATCTACACAAATAAATAAAATTGAAGTGTCTGTTTGTAATATCAAAATAACAGCTTTTTACTAATTGCATATGAAATTATATACGCTACTTATAACATTAACATAATTTTTAACATTTTTGTATGTCTGTCAGTCTGTTTGTTCCGGTTAATTTCCAAAACGGCTGGACCGATTTTGACGGGACTTTCACTAGTAGATAGCTCATGTTATAAGAAGTAACTTAGACTGCTTAAATTTTAGAAAAATTATTAGGTGTCCGTGCAACAAAATTAACACCCTAAACTAAATGCGGACGAAGTCGCGGGGAACAGCTGGTAGCTAAAATAAATTCAAAATTAACTGAGTGCTTTTATCTATCTCCCAGGTGAGCGTAACAATGATTAGTTACATCTTTATTTCTGAACTCTCTCATTTCACGTTGCTATTGTATTTTGAAAGTTTAATTGATTAATAAGTATAAGAGGTTGATAGAAAATTTATCAAGAATCATTTCTTGCCTACACACTTTCATGTATCGTGTACGTTTTTCTTTAAAACTGGATAAAACCGCGCATAGTAAGTATGCCGACAGATAAAATAAAAGTACCCCATTAATTATGACAATTTTTCTATACATTATTATTAAATAAAATATTTGATTGCAATTATAAAATGCTTGAACTAGGTGTCATGTCATGCCACGCATCTCGGACACGTGACGAAATTATTAGGCGCTGCTTTATCGCTTCATACTATACCTCTGTGGCTCTATATACCTAATATAGATTGCTTACTTTATTATGTTTAGTTTTTCCCGAGTGGTCATGCAGCGATCACTCAAGAGTTCGGCTTCGAACGTGTATAACTGCAAAAATTATCCAACGGGAACGAAATACCTGAATAAACTGTATCATATATGTTATTTACAGCTCCGTGGCGCAGTTGCTTAGCAATGAATTGTTGCACTGGCAGCCGCGGGTTCGAATCCCGCACGGAACAAGTATTTGTATGGCCTGCAAATAGTTGTTCCGGGTCTGGATGTTTGTAAACTGCCTCCACGATACAGGAGAAAATCCTAGTGTGGGGGTAACGTTTTTTTAAAAAAAAAAAAAAAAAAAATTCCAGACTATACCTAACCTATCTCTGAGCAAAATATCATCCAGGTCCCTTCAGCGGTTCTGGTGTGATTGAGTAACATACATCCATTCATCCGTCCATCCAAATATCCAAACTTTCGCATTTATAATATTTAGATAATAGGTAATTGTAATTAGTTCTGCCTACCTATAAATTGTTTTCAAAAATACTTACCTGACTTATTACTTTTTTATATATACTCAATATCACTAAATGTAAACACAGGTTTTTATCAAGACAAGTGACCCATCAAGATTGTTTTCTTAGTACTGACGTACCTACCTAAAGTTTACAATTTTGTGGCCACGACGCGGTGACGTTTTGTGACATTTTGTTGTATTGTAGGTTGTAGGTATCTAGGTAATAACAGTAGGTACCTATGAAAATCCCACATAATGTACCTTGTTTGTCCGCCGCAAGAGTCGTCTAATAAATAATTAAACTGTTTTGTAATTCTTTATTTATTTATAACACTTGCATTGAGAGCCGTGGTAGCTCAGATGGTTAGCGCTCGCCGTAAGTATCACATTACGCGAGCAACCCGGGTTCGATCCCCGTTGGCACCAATGAAATTGTTGCAATTTTATATAGTAATCGTATATAGACTTTACTTTTTTTACTTTTATAATTATATTATATTACAGACGAAAATTTTACAATATTGTCTGTCGTCCAAAACGCATCATTCATCTCTTTCAATTATATCAATTTCCATGCTGTCTTTTGTCTTTGGCGTCCAAATTACAAAATAGCAAAACTTTTCGTTTCGAATAAAACTCGAATAAGCGTGCGTCACCGCTCGTGCATGTGTGTGTAAGCGTCGTCCTCCCGCACCGCACCGGGGGAAACATTATTCAGTGAGATGCACGATAATTCATAGTAACATACGCGCGTAAAAAAATACGAAAAGGCCTTTGGAAGAAGGGGTTTTATGAAAAAACCACTGCATAAATCAATTACGAATAAAATTTATTGAATTCTTCGATAATTGAGCTGTGTCGGTACCGACTTTGTTTTGGAAATTTTACACTTCTTTTATTACTAATTTACGCCCAAAGTTGTGTTAAAATTGGCAATAAAAACGAATCTTTGGTAGCCCGTAACTTTTTAATAACATTTTATTTTACTATTCTGTTTCCGTACAGACAAATTTAATAATGAGACAAAACGATATCATGTTTAACTTTGGATGTACACTGTCAAACAGCGTAGTAAAACCCCTCCGAAATTTGTATGGAAATATTGTCGACTAGTGTCACCTTAATTGAGGGTAATTTAGATGTCTATGGGCCACAGCATCCACTTACCATCAGGTGGCCTGTGTACTCTTTTGTTACCCTTATTTAATATAAAAAAGATTGTAATGATATTTATATTACATTATATGGAATGTATATATATATGTATATATATATATATATATATATATATATATATATATATATATATTTATTTAATCTTTCATGCTCAAAGTTGTACATATGGCGGACTTAATGCCATAGCACTTACTCTCCCATCAACACACAGTCATCAACAACATCATCCAACACAACATCTCCAGTCAACCATTAGGCTAAACAGAGATATACAAACAAGAGGTGGTGCAGCAGTAATCAAAATAGAAAGCGCTAAAAAATTATTGTATATACATATAAATATAGATATATACACACATACATAGACATATATATTTGGATGGAATTTGGATTTCAGATACTCGGGAGCACATGGATCGTTCAGAATTGTGAAAAGGGTGCAGAGTATTCTGACATATCTGCGCTGACGGATAGGCAGGCAATTTAGCTGAGCACGAAAAGAAGATACATGGTTGTGTTTACGGAGACCATAAATGTATCTGATACAGTTATTAAGTAGACGATCCAATGTATTAAGATGATGTTGAGACAGGTCTGAGCAACACATATCGACATAATCAATAATCGGTAGGATAAGTGACTGGACAAGTAAAATCTTAGTATTGGTAGGAAGAAATTTTTTTAATCGATATAGAGATCGCAAAGTTCCAGTAATTTTGCGACTCACCTCCTGTATATGTTTGTTCCATGTTATTTATTTATTAATTTAATTTATATGTAAGTATATATGTTTATATTAAGTGTGTATGTGTTTGTGAATTTATAATCGTGTAAGAAATACATAAACTTAGTTAATTTTCATCATCCCCATCATTATAGTCCTTCACAAGTCCACTGCTGTACATAGGGATCCTCAAAGAATGCCACAAACCACGGCCTTGAGCCACCTGAATCCACTGATGTCCTATATGTCTTGACAAGTTGTCACTCCATCTAGTGGGGGACGCGCTACACTTCATCTACCGGTACAGGGCTGCCACTCGAGAACCTCTTTTCCCCATCGGTTGTCGGTTCTTCGAGCTATATGGTTGGCCTATTGCCACTTCAGCTTACTACTCAATTATACAGTGATTGTGTTCATCCTTAGTTCTTGTTTTACAAATCATATTGCACCTCTAAATTAATGTTGTTTTTAACGACGTTTTCGGTCACTTTACTGTAGTGTTGGTTTCGTGGTGGACCCCTCTCCCTCTCGTGTATTACCTGTTACCTTCCATGTCTACAAAATTTGTCAGTAAATAAGTTTAAGGCCGGCCACATACATACGGAATTCCGTTTCGGGATTGGTCGGCCACACACATACGGAATCCCGTTTTGGTCGCAAAATTTCGTACGGAAAACTACCGTACGTGTGTGACGGGTCATAGATTTTATATGAACTTGCTGCGTTCGGAATCTCGAATCGGAATATCGAAACGGTATCCCGAAACGGAATTCCGTATGTATGTGGCGGGCCTTAATGTATTATTGAAGAAAAATTTAACAAAAAGGGTTATTATAATATCAAAAAATACATAAGTGAAAAAAAAACCCTGGGAATGAGGTGATCGCCACCATGCTGGTTCTATTAAAACTCCTTTAAAATTTGTACAAACAAAAAAACAAAATTATCGTAAAGTGAAATATGTTTTTAAAAAAAAGTCCCGATGAGTTTCTCGCTGATTCTTCCCAGGGCAGAGGTATTTTTCGAACCATTTGTAAATAAAAACATGACTTTAAAAAGTATTATGTAATAATCTATACTGAATAAAAATTATTCTATTCTCTTCTATTCTGTGTAGTTTCCTATATGTTATTTTTTATAGGATAAGGATGACAAACGAGCACACATTGCACCTGATGGTAAGTGAGTGCCGTGGCCTATAGACATCTATATTTATCCTCGATTAAGAATTAAAATGCAGAATCGTTGTCATCCCTGAGTACCAAGTAAGACTAAACATTTTATACTTTTTGTAGTTTGCTTATGTAACGAAAGAAGTTATGTTTTCTAATATAAACATGATTCTAGTAGCGTCTACGCTCAGACCGACGTTTTGTGAAAACAAGGGTGTTGGAGACTTACATTTTATTTTGTTATTCTAACGCGAGCCAAATGATGGTTTAGTTACCACAAACATTAATAAATAATACGTGGAGAAAAACCACAATCGTTTTATTTGTATGTTTGTGGATACTAATTCCATAATATGTCTCATAAAATTTTGTGGTGTTTTCTGAATGTTACTTGTTCAATTCTTTTTTTTTTCATTTGGAGCATTTTTCCAATTGACAAAAATGTGTGGCTCATGGGGGCGAGTACGGGTTATGTCAAACTCGCACCGATTAAAACCCCATGCTGTTCAACCATCGTCGCTTATTGTCACCGCTTGCGCACTATTTTATATACGTGGTAGAGCCATGCTGCAGCTATATTAGTAGTATAGTTGTAGCACGAATGGGTCAGCTCAACCGGGGAAGGACCACGCTCTCGCAGAATACCAGCGTAAAATAGCAACATTACACTGCTGTGTTTCGTATGGTGAGTGTAGAGAACCGGAGACCCTTTTTACTGGAAAATAGGCATTCCATTTTAGTCCTCACGGGTGACAACGCATCTGCATTTTGATTCTTTATTGAGTATAGATGGTGGACTGTGTGCTCGTTTGTCACCCTAACCTATAAAAAAAAAACTATTATACGGATCCGCGAATGGAACTTTAAAAAAGAAAACTATTTTTTACACAACACGTTACATCATATTGGATTTAACAATTATGATAATAATGTCCTCCAGATTGAATTGCGATCAAGGCGACTAGTCCCAACGGAGACTACAACCATCGGCGCAGTACAGGTTTATAGTGCCCAAGTGTATGCGCAAGCACAGGTGCACTTTTTATTCCCTCACTATCATAGTCCGATGGGACGGTAAACCGACACGACCGGTGGGAGACCAGGCGCAGGACCAACGGCTTTACGTGCTTTCAGTGGCACGGGCGTGAGACACCGCTAGCTTCCTGACTCCGGGCAGTTACTGAGAATTTCTTGACGGAAAAACTCAATAACTGATTTTTTTGGCCCGACCCGGGATTCGAACCGGGTATCTCATGATCAGCAGTTGCGTTTACAACCACTTGACCAACGAGGTAGTCAAAAATTAGCATAATGATATAGTAACGACCCATGACGATCGGAGATTGAATGAGATTGACTCGCATTCGATGGGAGATCGGTTATATAGCATTTATGTCGCTGATGCAGCAGCGTGAAAAAGATGCGTTAACCGGTCTCTTGAAATCTTTAGCTTTTTTTAAAACTGGGAGCGATTGGTCATCCCCCAATACATCCCGTCACGACGCAACTCAGCCCACACTTAGCAATCCTGAAGGGTATGCTGCGCCGTGTTCTCGTTGCTACCACAGTGGTGACACTCAGTTGTCGAGTCTCTTCCAGCTATACGGCGCAGATACTTACCATAGCACCAATGCCCGGAAAGGACCTGTACCAACCGGAAGGTCATTTTACCAGCCGGAAGGTCAGTGACCCGTGCAAGTTACTAAATCCTGCAGTAACCTGTGCTTGAAGTTCGACTCACGTCAAAAGTGAAAACTCCTTAGGTTCACAATCTTGTAAACATCATTTTTATATATATATACACCCACATCTCTACATATGTGTCATCTGTTATTTTGTATAAAGTTCGTATATATACGTATATATGTTAGAACGAAATTCTTAATCGAACGGTACGGATTTGGCGGATGGTGGTTAGGCGACAAAAAGTGTAACATTTTTCCGTCACGTCCCCTTCTGACGTAGAGTAGACGGCCTTGACGGCTATAAGGAAGCGAAATGGAATAATATCCATCTCACCAATTTTTTTTAAATGACGCTTCATTTTAATAGACTCCAGTAATTCATTTATTTGTATTTGTTAATCTATATCTATAGAAATAAATAAAATTGAAGTGTCTGTTTGTAATATCAAAATAACAGTTTTTTACTAAATACATATAAAAGTGTGTATGGTGCTTTAAACAAAAACACAATTTTTAAAATTTTTGTCTGTCTGTCAGTCCGTCTGTCTGTCTGTCTGTCTGCCTGTTAGTTCCGGCTAATCTCCAAAGTGGCTGCACCGATTTTGACGGGACTTTTACTGGCAGATAGCTGATGTTATAAAGAGTAACTTAGGCTACTCTTATTTTGGAAAAAGAATTAGGGTGCCGCGCAAAAAAATTGAAGCCCTAAATTGAACGCGGGCGAAGTCGCGGACAACAGCTATTTAAAAATATAATACGTTTATTAATAATAATATACCACGAAAGGAACTTAGTTCCAACCGAGTGTTCCACGACGCTCACGAATATTTTTATATATACATCTCATCATATATATATATATATATATATATATATATATATATATATATATATATATATATATACACATCTGTACTTAATATGTGTCTGAGCGTGATGGTCACGCAAGTTCAGAACTTTTTTCCCATCGCAAAAGTGCCCAACGTGCCTAAAAAAGATTCCTGTTCAAAAACAATTATTTTAATCGCTTCAGAAGTTTGTAGGAAACGGTGAACAACTAACATACATAAAAAAAACAACGCGTCGAATATAACCATCCCGTTTTATTAACTCGTTTAAAAATCAAGTTGCAAAAAGAATACAAAATGCTTTGAAATTACAAAAGCAATCTGATTTAAAGACCTACTCTTAGCGGCTCACATCGCATCGATCGGTGAACGTGAGGGAATTTTAAATTCAAAGCGCCAAGATGGCCCGGAAAACGTGTTTTGAATGTTGGTAGTATACTTTTGTATGTGTACACTGTATGCGTTTTCTCAATAAATTGAAAAGTAATGAAATCTCTTTCAATTAACGCAAGAAATTAAAACTTTCTTTGAATAACTATCGTTTAATTTTTATTTGTTATTTCCCAGACATGCGCCATATGGTCCTGGAAGGAAAGGGGGAGACCTCCCGCCAGGGGTATGAAAGTCCTCAGTAGCTTCCTTTTACGTTGATACTAGCGCCATCTCACAGTAATTAAAAGTACTATTTTACTCGATATTTTTACACAATCTGTTAAAAGATGGCGCCACTGTTTTTTATTATTTATAGCGAAGCCTAAATCATGCTAGCAAAGTTTAATAAAAGTAAAATACAGCGGTATATAATATAATATAGAATAATTCTATGAGAATAAACGAAGCAATTCATACCAAGGTCATATCAAACAATCTAAATGAAGAGTTATTTAAAACAAATTAGTTAGTAATTAATTAAATACCTTTCCTTTTAATTTTATTGAAATATGTACAAAATAATACTGAACCTATTTGATAGTGCCCTCTAGTGTAATTTTCAGTAATTTATAACCCCAGCGCCATGTATAGCGCATATATTCGCAGAAGAAAAATTCCCTCGTTTCGTCACCTAATAATTTGTCAGAGTGGCTCATGTATGATATAGTATATCATTTATACCTCCCGCCGGGCAAGGTGTTCAGCCCGGGGAGCACCCAACGTTCCGAGTGGCAGTTCGGAGCTATTCTATATATACCGCTTTTACTTCGGAACTTTGATAGCGCGATTTAGGCTTCGATGTATTTTCGCTTGTTGTGATGTCAGCGCCGCCACATTACTATTAAATTAAATCAAATATCTTAACTCATGTATAATTTAAACAAAGCACTTATGAACATGAACATATTATCATAATAATTGTTACTTACTCGTACCAAGACAATAGAAACAACGAAGTACGTCTTTGGCGAATTTATGTTCCGTTTTTAAGTACAATTTTCCAACTTATAATTGGATTGTATGTGTGTTAAACGGAAAGAATTTTAGACCAAGCATCTTTATATACAGGGTTCAAGTTTCTTAATAAGTGATTCTTATATATCTCTGGGCTGGGGCTCCCCAGTGCCAGCTCCTTCCATTTGATCGCATCCAGCGCAGAGCCGTTCGAATCGTTGTCGACCGAACTCTTTCCGATCTGTTTGACTCACTGGCACTCCCTGCGAAGAGATGTTGCATCTCTTTGCGTGTTTTATCGCATTTACCGTACGTAGTGCTCTGAGGAATTGTACGGACTAATTCCATTAGCGACAAAACTCGCGATACCATCCATACCATCTGCATGACTGGCGGGTGCAATTTAAAAGAAATTTTCTTCCTCGCACAACTTCCTTGTGGAATCGACTATCACCAGAGATACGATCGATACGACTTAGGGACCTTCAAGAAAAGAGCGTAGGTACTCCTTTTTAAAAGGCCGGTAATGCAACTGAAATTGCCCTGGTGTTGCAGTTGTTCATGGGCGGAGGTAATCACTGTTTGTAGAAATTTTGTACAACCGCCTTCAATATAAATTGTTAACAATAACTCAAAAACTATTGATCAGACCTTGATCAAATTTATATAGGACCACATGAGAAGTACCAGCTTTCAAATAAAGAAAAAAGAATCATCGAAATCGGTGCACCCATAAAGCAGTTATGAGGTATACACACATAAAAAAAAACACATTCGAATTGAGTACCTCCTCCTATTTGAATTTGGTAGAAAAGTGTTAGAATTCCGTGCAAAAAATTTAAATTCACATTCAATACGTTATAAATTACAAGTTAAATATATATAATAAAAATTACAAGTTTAAATGTTTTATTAAATTGAAACTGTATAAAAAGGGTTATTATAGTATAAATGAATCCATGGTAGATAATAACTCCTGGGAATGAGGTGGTCGCTTCCAAGCAGTTCCTTAAATAAATTTTGTAAATAGTTCGTAATTTAATTTATATTGTAAAATTTATTTTTAAAAAAAAGTCCCGCTGGGTTTCTTGCTGGTTCTACCCAGGACAGAGGTTTTTTTTCGAACCAGTGGTAAAGTAAAAAATGACTTTCAATAAGAATTACACATGTAATGTATATTGAATAAAAAATTATTCTATTCTATTCTATTCACTATAAATTATATAAGTATAAATTACTAAAAATTATTCTATGCGAAAGAAATCGCGAGCACAGCTAGTCTATATAATTTACGTAAAAATAAGAAACCGTAAAAGGAGCCTTCTTCCTCAATCGATTTTTTTAGTTCAGTGTTTGTTTAAAAAAAATCAACTACAAAGAAATACCCGTAGCCTTGTGTTAATAAAAAAAAAACATTAAATCTAACCGTAACAAATTCCACGCGAGCGAAGTCGCGGGGAACAGCGAGTAAATAATATGAAATATGAAACTTGAAAGTTACAATAGCCAATACAGCATGCTATTAAGGCCCTGTACGTGTCCCGTGCACGATTGAGGCGGTCCCTGGAATACCGACAACATTAATTAACCCTTGGCACTTTCCAATCACGGCCTGACGAGACTCGACGCTTTGACAACGTGCGATGTAAATTGAAATTCCGTGAAGCCATGTATGGCTTGCTTATTATTAAAAAAACATTTGCGTAAAATTAACTTTGACCTTATCGAAAATAATAATTATGACATTGGTATTTTTTTTTGTATAATTTATACGCGTTAGAGTTGCTATACGTGGTAGAGGTGGTATACATGCTGCAGCTATAATATGGTTGTGGCAAGAATGGGTCGGCTCGACCGGGTCAGATCAACGCACTCACATAATACCAGTGTAAAACTGGAAAAGAGGCAATCCATCTAGTTTTCAGGGGTGACAAAACATTGGCATTTTGATTCTTAACTTCTAAAATAGATTTCCTCAATAGGGTCTCTTTCCTTGTTTGCTGAGAAATTTTTGAATTGTTTCTTTGCCAAAAATACCAGACCTATAAAATTCATGATTCTTATTTCCTTGCAAAGTAGTACAAAATTTAATACGACCGTACGTACCTACAGTCAAAGAAATGCAAAAGCAATTTAACTTAGAAACCTACTTTTTCTTACTTAAAAGTCCCTCACGGTGCTTCGATCAGTAAATAAGGAAGCTGAGAGTTTGCAATCAGAATGTTTAATGCGAATAATGGATAAACATTTCCCATTTAAGACTATTAGGTTTACTTCTGTGCAGTATTGTGTAAAGTTTTTCTACGACATTCATCATCATTATGACTATCTTTCACAAGTCACTCAAAGTCCCCCTCCCCCAGAATTGAATATAATACCTATACCTCTTTACGTGGTAGAGCCATGCTGCAGCTATATTAGTAGTATAGTTGTAGCATGAATGGATCGGCTCGACCGGGGAAGGACCACGCTCTCACAGAATACCAGCGTAAAATAGCAGCTTAACTCTGCTGTGTTTCGTATGGTGAGTGTAGAGAACCGGAGACCCTTTTTACTGGAAATGAGGCATTCCAACTTAGTCCTCACAGGTGACAACGCATCTGCATTTTGATTTGTAATAGAGGATAGATGTAGATGTCTATGGGCCGCAGCAAACAATTACCATCAGGTGAACTGTGTGCTCGTTTGTCACCCTTATCTTATAAGAAACAAAAAAAAACCTATATAGAATTCCGCGTTGTGTTGTGTACAGAATTCTATATAGTACATGTGCTTGCACACATACTCGTGCACTATAATCCTGTCCTGCGAGATGATTATTCTCCGTTGATAATGACAACCAATACGCAATAACACCATATTAATAAAACTTCCTCACTCTTCTGCCAGCCTCGTTGTTGTGTCGGTTCATCAGCTGGCGCCCCTGCTCTCGACTGCCTCTTTTCACTTTTTACCTCTTTTTCAACACAACGCGGTCTTGAACATCCTATATCCAATGACTTCCTGAATATCTTACTAGGTCATCTCTCCAACTCGTCTTTGAACAGGTTCTCGCATTGTCGAGGCGGTGGGGTTTAGTAGCAGTGGCTTGGTCGCCCAGGGTAAAGATAAAGGAACCCACTTGGCTGGAACGAGGTGGCCGATCCAAGTGAAATTGCCGAGCGTACTTCGGTTGCGTGTTAGTGGACTGTGCCCCCTTTCCTTTCCTGCCGCAGCCGAAATAGAGTCGCAAGGGAAGAAAATTTGGTTAATTCCGCTTTGTTTTTTTTTCCAGTGGTAATTTATTATAACTTTTTATTGCATTTATTATCTAACAAAGAAGAAAAGTTCGGAAGTTATATAACATAATGATTTCTTATTTTACGCGAACACTACACATATAATAAACAAATTTTATAAATTCCATCGCTTTTAATTTAATTTAACTTAATTTAACGTCGCGAAACATGTAACAGATGGAATACCTTATACGAGAACATGAAGCGCTCTTTTTAAATTTTCATATAGTAAAGTAGAAGTTTTTAAAGCTCTTCTGGTATATAAAAGGAATACGTAAGTTGTCATTTCTACCAGAAATTCAAGTGCACATATTCTTGCTATGAACCTTATTGTTAACATTACTGCATTTTTAACCCCCGACACAAAAGGGCTCTTATAAGTTTGACCGCTATGTGTGTGTGTCTGTCTGTCTGTGTGTCCGCTATGTCTGTGGCGCCGTAGTTCTTAAACGGGTGAACCTATTTGGGTGCGATTTTTTTTATTTAAAAGCAAATTTTCTAGCGGTAGTTCTTAGACATGTTTTATCAATATCGGTTCAGCCGTTTCAAGGTCATCAGCTTTTTTTTTCGGGTGTTTTTGTAATTTTGAATTTGAGTTATAAGAGTCCACTACTAAACTGTCCTGTCCCATAGATTGGCTCATAGTGGGATATTCGCTATAGTCGCAACGTTTGATTAGCGGGTTGGACACCGCAGTTTTTTATACAGATGTTATCAGGATGCTGCTGATCATATACTGGTTCAGTTCCCGTCTATCGCTTCTAATGAAACCCACGAGATGATACTCGAGTTATGAGACTTGTGTTATGAATAAATATTTTTGTATTTTTTTTGTATGATATGGATTATTTTAAATTCTTACAACGTTACTAAAATTTCTTGCCACAGTCTATTAATATTATTTACTTGATTCGTTCTTCCCAAATTTTACACTGGTTTGAAACAAATAGTAAAATGTTGCGTTTTAGTGCAGTGCCTAAATCATGTAACCAACCCTTGCTAGCAACACCCCTCTTTTTCTTTACCAACCTTGAAAAGTCTACATCTAGGACATGGGCCTCTCCCGTTGCAGGGAATATTTGGTTTTTGTCAGATATCTTTTCAAGGCCTTATTTATAGTTAAATGTTTTTTTTTAGGATAGGGTGACTATCCTCGTTTGCGAATCAAAATGCAGATGCGTTGTCAACCGTGAGGACTAAGATGGAATGCCTCAATTCCAGTAAAAAGGGTATCCGGTTCCGTACACCCACCATACGAAACACAGTAGTATTCAGCTGCTATTTTACGCTGGTATTATGTGAGAGCGTGGTTCTTCCCCGGTCGAGCCGACCCATTCGTGCTACAACTATACTACTAATATAGCTGCAGCGTGGCTCTAACAGGTGTAAGCGTGTTATTTTTTTATAGGAGAGGGGGCAAACGAGCATGCGTTTTACGGTGACTACCGCCACCAATGAACAACTGCAACACCAGAGGAATTGCAGATAATTAGAGATTTGAAAACTTCTTTCAGTTTTAAAGCAAAACAACAGCTGTAAATTTCAATCACTTGTAGGTTTAGTGGTAAAAAATTAATTGAAATTGAAATTAAACGTGGTAGAGCCATGCTGCAGATATATTAGTAGTATAGTTGTAGCACGAATGGCTCGGCTCGACCGGGGAAGGATCATGCCCATCTACTGATTTGTTTCTCTCTGCCGCCTCTAAAAATACCCACGGGTTGATATGGGGTAGTGGACACGGCCACTGTACACTGTACAGCAGTCCATTTTAATAGGCTGTAACGGTAGATGGCAGCACGAATAGGTGGGCTCGACTGGGGCAAGAACACGCTTTCACAGAGTACCAGCGTAAAATAGCAGCTTAATGTAGCTGTGTTCCGTATGGTGAATGAAGAGAACCGGAATGACTTTTACTGGAAACGAACCATTACATCTTAGTCCTCATGGGTGACAACGCATCTGCATTTTGATTGGTAATCGATAATAGATGTCTATGGGCAAGCAACCACAAACCATCAGGTGAACTGTGTGCTCGCTTGTTCCACTTATCCTATAAAAAAAAACATAGATGCCAGTAGAGATGGAAATTTCGCGTGCTTTGTAATTTACGGCGTAAACTTGCAGAATTATTTAGTGGAAATTATACGCTATACATTTTTATTGTAACAATGCAATAAATAGTTTTTTTTTCTCAAAAAGTAGCCAAATTTTAAAATAAATTCAAATATATGATGAATATACTGATAATATACTGCTATTGAAGTTTTTTTTTAAAATACGAATAAATAAGACTTCTACTTATATTTGAAATTATCCCAAATTGAATGTGATTTGTGGACAACAACTACGCGAACGTGCGCTACTCTGTGTGCAATCCATACTCATAGTCTTTGCCGAACGATCGACCCTTACGAATGTGTGCGTGCGTATTAAAATAGTAGACAATCAGTTAAAATAATGCATTACCAGCATTTTGAATTTAAAGGATAAAAAGGACAGAATGAGTTTTTTATAAATTAATTTTCTTCACCATTAGGTTATATTACTTATTTTAACGTTCCCTGCAAATTTGGCCGGTTATTGCAAAATAACCCTGTCTCTGTGTAAATATCTATCTAACGAGACCCGTGATATGAAATGGTGTGATGATGTGATGAATTTCCTTATAGTTACACACACATGTACATAGTTACCATACGGTCACACCCGGACATGGACTTTTTCAGTTCTATAGATTGCTCTTATGGCTCTCTTCTGTAAAACAAATGTAATTTCAATGTCAGTCGCGGGTCTCCATAGAAAAATACCATACGACATTATGCTATGGAAATAGCTAAATTAAACTAGTCTAGCTGTTTCAACACTGCACTGGTAAAATTTCTAATCATTTTTACAGCATATGCTGCAGAACTAAGTCTGCTGGCTAATTTTGATATATGGAGGCTCCATTGAAGCTTCGCGTCTAGTGTGATTCCAAGAAAAATGGTGGTATTGACAAGATTCAGTTCCTCCCCATTTAAAATTACATTAGCGAGTAAATGTTGGACGAGCTAAAGCGGGTCTACACGTGTCCATCACAAGTCCATTGTTTTTTTGATTGATTAGCCATAATATAAGTCTATATAACCACGTTTACATATTTTAGTATGTGTTACTATAGGCCAAAATATCGACAACATTAATTAAGGACTGGACATTTTCAATCTCGCCCTGACAAGCCTCGACGCTAGTTCAACGTTAAACGTAAATCAAAACCTTGTTAAGGTTTTGCTAACCTCACATACTGCCTAAAAGAGAAACCATACATGGTAAAGAAAAAATTATCATGATAGATTGTATTCTATTCATCTTGTTTACTCTTATAGCCTATTAAAGTTCACTGTTAACAATGGCCTCCCCCGTAGCAATCTATGGGGGAGGCCTTTGTTAGCAGAGGACTAGAGAATATTTGCTACAGTTACCACGCTTGCCAACCTCAGTTATTTAATATTATTATGAGTTGTTATATTATATTAGGTTGAGCGTGATTCCGTCTTCACTCGAAATGCGAGCTCAGCATGAAATTTGCTGTAAATTTAAAAACAGTGTTTCTCAAACATTTTCGACTTCACTACATAGTGGTAAGTGGTTGCTGTGGCCCATAGACATTTACATCTATCCTCATTTGCGATTCAAATTTCAGATGCGTTGTCAGCCGTGAGAACTAAGATGGAATGCCTCTTCTCCAGTAAAAACGACGGTCTCCAATTCTCTACACTCACCATACGAAACACAGCAGCGTTAAGCTGCTATTTCTCACTGGTATCCTGTGAGAGCGTGGTACCAATATAGCTGCAGCGTGGCTTTGCCACGTATAATTTGCTTAAGTCTTTGTGGCAGCCCTGTCCTCGTGCCGCAAGCCTAACTTTTATATCCAGAAGAGCTTTAAAAACTTTTACTTTACTAGATGAAAATTTCACAAGAGCGCTGTCTGTTCTCGTATAAGTCTAAATCGCGCTATCAAATTTCTGAAGTTATCGCGCTATGTTTATAACAGCTCAGAAATAACATATTATAGAGCATCGGCCACCTCCGGGCGGACCAACTTGCCCGGCGTGAGATCTCCCTCTCCTTGTATATTTTATACTATATATACTTTTAAAATAATATCAAAGTCAATGTTAGTATAATTATTTGAAATGGGCTTTTACTAAGTACTTTTCTAAAGCCAAAAATTGCACCAACAGCAAGTCGCTTCTGCGGGGAAACCTGTAGTAAAATAATAATTAATGTTAATACTACAAAAAATATTTTTTTTTCATTAAAAATATTATAGGCAAATATTTGGCCGTAGTTGAAATAGGGGCAACTATAGCAAATATTTCCCTTATAAGGAAATCTATGAAGAAGGCCTTTGTTCAGTACTTAATGGACATTTAAAGGTTGTCTCATAAAAGCATGCTGACCACACCTTTATCAGCAAGATACTGCTGTCCATTACTCGTTTCATTTCCTTCTGTCGCCTCTTACGACACCCACGACATGATAATGAGAAATTGGATTTCCTTATAACGTTATATATATCTATACATATAATAAAACTGTAAATAGCAGATGTCTGCACATTTTATATTTTTGTAATAAAAGTGATTGAGGGGTACTAAAAATAAGTAATTAAATACATTTCTACCATTTTTAGAATTTTCTGTCTGTCTGTCTGTCTGTCTGTCTGTCTGTTTGTTTGTTAACGTATCACGTATAAAGTACTAATTTATATCATAAGAATTGTTAAGGAAATTATAAAGTGTATCTTCGGGTTACATTTAGTCTTTATTTCATTAAAATCAGTTCATTCCATCAAAAGTTATGATAAATATTCTGAAGTATGGGTAGGGAAGTATAGGTACGAATTTGCTCAACGGTGGCTTTGTTTGAGTCATCAAGTGCATTTTAAACTAATATCATATCATAAATCATAGTTAAATTATGTAAAATAATGATATAATTATGTATATCTAAAACGCAGTAAACAAAAGTATTAAAGAACGTATTAAATATATTATACAAAAATATATCTTATTAACTAAATCTGAAGCACAATAGTTAACCCATTTCTTCGATAGATGGTGGTGTGGCATAAATGTGATACAAAAAGGCAGGTTAAAATTTATTCCTGTAGTTGAGTTTCATATTTGCTTCTAACCTTTATATTAATGACACGCTGCCCTACTGCGTGTTGACAATCTCATTTATTTTTTATTTTTTTACCGCCGAGTACTCTATGTGGTAAATCAAATTTTAAGAGCTATTAACAATTTCATTTTTCGGCGAGGATCAAACTTTCTTTTTTGCTTACTATGCAGGCACTGATTTATAAGTTCTTTTATGTTTTTTATTGTATCAATCGTGTGAATTAATCTCTTATTTTTAGAATTGATGTTAACAGCGCCATCTCTCTTAAATCTATACATATAATAAAAATGGTAATAACATGTTATGTCTGTTTCTGAATATTGTATAGTATATTAATTTGCGACTAAAATCATTATTGGGACTGTAAATCATTAAATAAGTACATTTTTATAATTTTTAGAATTGTACTATCTGACGGTCTGTCTGTTTGTTTATGGACGCATGACGTTTTGAGTAAACATCTTTTTTTTTTTCAATGAAATCCTTAAGAAAATCATAAAGCGTATTATCAAGTTCATTTAATCTTTGTTTTATTGAAATTGGTTAATTCTATCGAAAGTCATGATTATTATTTTGAAATGTAGATTCGAATTTGTTTAATGGCGCCACAAAATCCCAAAAATAGTAATAAAAAGATTCGTGTGTAAAAAAAACGTTCTATTATAATATATTTCGTATCGTTTTATTATAGTACTTAAAACACAGTAAAAATATGTTTTCCTTAAATTAAAAAAGGATGTTTTCTCACAAAGAACGTAATAGATGGCGTTGTACAAATTACAACCTTTTCTGAATTGCGGTGTTAAGATTTTACGCAGGTGAATCGTATTGAGACTCACTGTAATAATTTATGTCCATGAGCCTGACGAAGCTGCAAGCCTGTAAGGTATATATATACAGAGGTATTGAAATATTTAATTATTCAACAAAACTCGACTAAAACTAAAAGTAGCAAAATTGCAATAAATGTCGTGATGGTGATATTGTTTTATAGCCAGAATCACTCTAATACCAAATAACTTTTTTTTCAGTTTTAAGTAAAGTAAAGTTGCAGCCTATTTACGTCCCACTGCTGGGCACAGGCCTCCTCTCATTTGAGGGTTTTAGGGCAAGGAAATGTCCACCGCGCTGCCCCAATACGTGTTGGCGAACTTCACATGTCATCGAAATATTATTTTTTAATTCTCAAACATGCAGGTTTCCTCACGATTTTTTCCTTCACCGCCGAGCACGTGGTAAATCAACACTTAAAATTGCAATTGACAATTTCATTGGTGCTGGCGGGGATCGAACCCGGGTTGCTCGAGTACTGTGAAGCTTACGGCGAGCGCTAACCATCTGAGCTACCACGGCTCAGGCTTCAGTTTTAAGATAGGGATAATAACATCGATGTTGGCATCGCTAGCTCAACATCGATGTTCGATGTTTAGGCCACTCAAAACATCGATGTTGACCATTATCGATGGTTTTTGTATATGTGTAGATAGTTACACATTGTTTTAAAATTATGTGGGTATACACAGCAAGGGAAAAGTAACAATTAACTTGAATATCAATTTACGTAGAATAGTTATTATGCGACAACCGACAACGACACTACAAAATAAAGCGAAAGCAGTGACCATTGTGACATTACAGGAGACACTTGACAATTAAGTTTGACTCACCATACTGACATTTTTTTAGATTAACGATGCGTTCAGAAATTCTGAATTATTCAAAATTTTTAATCTTCAGAGCAGATGCAAGATTTAGTTGATATTGATTTCGCGAGTTCGCATTGTTTGCAAGTTCCCAATTATCGATTATGGGTTCATTGACGTCGATGTTTCGATGTTTGACATATGTCAACATCGATGTTAAAACATCAAAGTTTTAATTTGTAACATCGATGATCATCTAACATCCCTATTTTAAGTGTGTTTCCCACTCAGCGTGTGTTATGCGACGATCGTAAATAAAGCGCAAGGTCAAACTTTACGCGTCAGTACTGATTGTTTTGCACATGGCCAGCTCTATATTGCTTTTTCTCGCGTTAGTAGTCCCCGTAACCTTTTTCTGTACGCCCCGGCTAAGTCTACTTCTATCGTCGTTTACACAGAAGCTCTATCATAAACGACTTAGAACTTTGAGAATATCGATTTATTTTGTTACCACTTATTCATAGAGTAATGATATAAATCGGTTAATATTCTCTTACCCTAAACGTCAAATTCTTTAAGTAAAACCTATATTCGCGAGCTACGCCGCGGGCACAGCTAGTTATTAATAAATTGTCTTTTAACGTCTATGTGTGTAGAAGTATATAACGTGTAGAAGGCAAAGGAAATAGGGTGGATAAAGCCTCCTCTCATGACTAACAGCATACGGCGCAAATCCAATTACATCGAGACAACGAATTCAAGAATAAAACGGAATTTCACGTTTAAAGGTGAATGATTTATAACGACACCGAATTTAGCTTTTCGATATACGACCGTTTGATTTAGTAGGTAACGTACGTGACTCGGGAGTCCTTCCTACCTTCGATTTTGCGGATAAGGCGTACGTGGAATAAGTGCGGGTGTGACCGAGCCTTTGTGTTTGGGCACTTTGTTAATACTGCAATATATTTTAAGCAGTTGAAAATTGAAATTGTAAAATCTCGGTTTTCGACTACTGAAACTCAACTACCTCAATACTTTCGTACACTTTACTAATATACTTGTGTTACTTAATACTTTGATTGCCCCGTTGATCTAGTGGTTGTAGTAGTGCAACTGTTTATCATGAGGTCCCAGGTTCGAATCCTGGGTTGGGTAAAAAATCAGTAATTAAGTTTTTCCATCAAGAAATTCTCACTAGCTGCCCGGAGTCAGGAAGTTGGCGGTGTCTCATCCCCGTGCCTCGGAAAGCACGTAAAGCCGTTGGTCCTGCGCCTGATCTCTCTCCGGTCGTGTCGGTTTACCGTCCCATCGGACTATGAGAGTGAGGGAATAAAGAGTGCACTTGTGTTTACGCATAACCTTGAACACTGTAATCCTCTCCTGCGCCGATGGCTAGGCTCCGTTGAGACTGGCCGCCGTGTCCGAAATTTGGTCTGGAGGACATTACTTAATACTTTGTACATAACATTATTTATACACTATTTAAAATAAGGATTAAATAGTTTTATTATTAAAATTAAGTACAGTAATGAGCTTACTGTTGTTCCCCTCACGTGTTTGCAACGTCGCTGCACAGGGATGGCACCTGCAGCGACAGTAGTCTTTGGATAGTGATTTGACAGAGGAAGGTTAGTCAGTCGGGTCGGTTGCGAAATTACATTACCAAATCTTTTATTTATTTACTTTACCAGTTTCTACCAAAATAGTAAAGGCTCTCAATTCTCGGACGGATGAACTAGCTACATACATATATAAGTTTATTTGAAACCCTCAAGGCGCGATTTCCACTCGCTCTTGACAGTTTTGTTTTTAATGGAAGTGGAGGCAAAGGAGCATACGGCTCACCTAATGGTAAGTGAACACCGTCGCCCATAAACATGTGTAATACCAGGGGAGTTGCAGGCGAAATGCGTCAGAGAGAAGTAGGCTATTTTATTGAAGGTCGTGAGCGCTTTTCTGTTGTCGTACAAGGAGGAAAATTCTCCGTAAATTGCACGGTAGTATACCGCCAACCATCGAGATGATGATTGTTGAAGAGCCTGCGTCTACTTTCTGAGTAACGAGTCGAAAAACGTATTCGTAGTAACTATGTTAGTAGATTATGATAATTTTAAATACGTTCTTCGTACTTTCAATACTTTATTACCCTCTCAACTGTTGTGAGATTAATACGAGTACAATCGTCCAAGACCACATTTGAGTTGCATTATTTTAAAATTCTCTTAAACTCCTGAACTTGGTCCGGGTTCGTCGCCGGATATAAAATAATAAGAAATAGAATTTGGCTTATATATAATGGTAAACTAGACGGTGTGACGACCTGGTAAGACACGCAGGAAGTCGATGGATGCAGGTGGCTCAGGACCGTGCTTTGTGGCATTCTTTGGGGGAGGCCTATGTTCAGTAGTGGGCTTGTGAAGGGCTGTAATGATGGTGATGATGATGGTTAATATAGTGTGGAGTTTACGTTGGAATTAGATTTGAAGTTCGCTGCCAACAAGAAACAAAAGACGATCTTCGTTTTTTTTTTCTACCGACATCAAAAAGGGAGAGGTACTTAATTCAACCGTATGTTTTTTTAATGTGTGTTACCTTATAACATTCTTTTTGAACGAACCAATTTCGATGATTGTTTTCTTATTTGAAAGCTGGTGCTTTTCATGTGGTCCCATATAAAATTGATTAAGGTCTGACTAATAGTTATTGACTTATTCTTAATAGTTTTTATATTGAAGACGGTTGTACAAAATTTTAAATTATTGATGGTTACTGCTCTATCAGATATATAGACATAGTTAAGGGTTTATGTAAAAAGCAAGTGTTTATAGGATTACAGAAGTACATAACGCGCTCGATGGCACGGATTTACGGTAGAAGAGAAACGGGTTTTGACCTAATTTCCCAATTACTTGAATCTTGACTAGCGTCGATCCCTCGGCGAGATACTCGCAACAAAAAATACTCCGTCATTTTAAGGAGACGTAACCCTTTGTAGATTAAATAAAGTGCCGGAAAAAAGCAAGGATTTCACTAAATTAGGTTCATTGTGATTGATATCTTTAAACATCTATATCTATACAAATAATTTAAATTGATGTGTATATTTGCAATGTCAAAATAACAGTTTTTTTACTAAATTCATATGAAAGTATCTACGGTACTTATAACAAAAAAAAAAACAATTTTAAAAATTTTTGTCTCTCTGTCTGTCTGTTTGTTCCAACTAACCTTCGAAACGGCTGAACTGATTTTGACGTATTTTTCACTGGCAGATAGCTGATATTATAAAAAGTGACTTAGGTTACTTTTATTTTAGAAAACTAATTTAGGGTTCTGCGCAAAAAAATTAAAACTCATGAAAACCAATCGTAATAAATTACACGTGGGTGAATTCGCGGGGAACAGCTATTTTAAACATATCTTTAACTCTTTTTGTGTTATTTTTTACTTACTTATTTATTACAAACAGTTACAGCACCATAAAAGTTCATGACCAAGACAATGCAAAATAAAAGAAAACATGCGTGAATGTCGTGGAACACTTGGTTGGAACGAAGTTCCTTTCGTAGTGTATTAATATTAATAAACATATTATAGTATTTATTAACACAAATACAAATACATGAATTATTAGCGTCATTTAAAATAATATTTCTTTCATGCCGAGATAAGAAAAGTGCACTATATAAAGGAGGTCGTGACGAAAAGTCTTATACACTTTTTCTCACCTAGCCGCCATCCGCCAAACACGTACCGTGCGATAAGGAAGTTCGTTCCAAAACTGACAAATGTTATAATTTAAATACAAAAATATGTATTATAATTAAGTAAAAACAATTAAAAAAAATTACAGACCATGTGCGCCACTTTTGTGAAAATCGCCAGGCGATTTGAAGATGTCCGTTTCTTCGGAAATTGTATTGCTAACTAAGCGCGAACTACATTATTAAGTGGCGAAGCTTGCGAAGTCACTTATTGATTTCACGATGTCTGTCCGTCTGTTCGTCTGTTCGTCTGTCCCACGATTATCTCGAGAACGGTTTTGAATTTTCAAATTCTGTTTTCAGCAATCGAACCTCCTATTTTGAAACTGATTGCTCAACGGCAACCGTTAGAAACCGCTACAAAGCTGATTGCTTCGCCACTTTGCTATGCTGTTAGCTTGTTAGGTTTATTGTTTAAGATAAAAAACACCGTCGCGTGAATTGACGCCGCGAAATGCTAAAAGGTGCGATGGTTTCGTTGTTCTTAGTTTTTTGAGTAAAATGCAAAACATTAAATTAAGTACTTTCAAAAACTTATATGAAACGAGCTTACTAGTTCACCTGAGGGTAAATGGTTACAGCCCATGGATAACTGTTACCGATTTCAAACAAAGAAGGCTACTGATGTGTTGTCACCTCTGTGGACTAGACTGGAATGCCTCACAACGGGTTATACTGGTAGGTATTATATTTTGGTAGAGCCATGCTGCAGCTATATTTCTGGTATAGTTGTAACATGAATGGGTCGGCTCGACCGGGGAAGGACCACGCTCTCACAAAATACCATAAAATAGCAGCTGAACACTGCTGTGTTTCGTGTGGTGAGTGTAGGGAACCGGATACCCTTTTTACTGGAATTGAGGCATTCCATCTTAGTCCTCACGGGTGACAACGCATCTGCATTTTGATTTGTAATAGAGAATAGATGTAGATGTCTATGGGCCGCAGCAAACAATTACCATCAGGTGAACTGTGTTTTTTTTTATAGGATAATGGTGACAAACGAGCACACAGTCCACCTGATGGTAAGTGGTTGCTGCGGCCAGCGTAAAATAGCAGCTTAATGCTGCTGTGTTTCGTATGGTGAGTGTAGAGAACCGGAGACCCTTTTTACTGGAAACGAGGCATTCCATCTTAGTCCTCACGGGTGACAACGCATCTGCATTTTGATTCGTATTCGAGGATAAATGTAGATGTCTATGGGCCACAGCAACCACTTACCATCAGGTGGACTGTGTGCTCGTTCCACGTCCCACGGCAGCTAACTGTGAAGGATGGTGGGATTCACCGTTTAAATATCGGTTTGTATGGGTCTTTTTTCTATACACATTATGACTTATGGTGTTATTAGGATTTTGAATGACTAACACATCTAGAGAAATATTTGATAACACATCTAAAGAATTATTCGCCTCTAACTCCATAGTAAAAACCTCACGAACATATAGAAAGAAGTTCCAAGAGTGTTTTTTCCGCAAAAGTTGACTTTTTCAAAAAATTAAAAATTAATTAATTTTAAAGTAAATGGTTTCTGATTTTGAAATGAAATAACGCCACCTAGGCAAAGCCAGGACAGATCATACATAAAATATATACGCGTCGAATATACCTTCTCCTTTTTTGATGCTGATTATCATAAAAAAAAAAACTGTACTTTGCTATCGTAAATTGTTAAATTATTTCCCTCCAAAATTGCAGAACTGACTCCACCTAGGGATTAATATTCTCCACGTCGATGTACTTCACACTGAACCGATCGACAAACATAGACGCTGGAACCTTCTTAATTGTGATTAGCGGGCAAACATGAGTCTACTACGACAATGTTTGTCTTCATTCACAGCATCTGTGTACACTTACATCCGTACTGTGGAAACAAAATATACGGAACCGCACATAATGTATATTATGTAACAAGGAAACCGCGTCGGCTTCGCTTATTAATTTAGCGTCATTTAGATTTAGGATAAACGTCAACGACCTTTTCTACCTACTTCGAAAAGGAGCCGGTACTCAATTCGACTGTATGTTTTTTTATATGTGTTACCTTATTATTTTTTACTGGGTGGACCGATTTCAATGATTCTTTTTTACATGTGGTCCCATATAAATTTGATCAAGGTCTGACCAATAGTTTTTGTGTTATTCTTAATAATTTACATTGAAGTCGGTTGTACAAAATTTTTAATTTTTAATTATATTTTATATTTTTTTTGATTTCACATAAAATCTCCATGTTATAGAAATATAGCCTGGATCTCACCTGGCATTGCCTTTACCGTTACAGACTAAAGTCCACACCTGAACATAGGCCTCCCCCTTAGATTGCCTCATAGGGGGAATATATGCCATAGTTGCATAGGCGGGTTGCAAGCGCACTTTTTTATTATTATTGAATTGTTATTATATAAATGTTCCCTCGGTTTAAGAGCCTTGTGGAATATTTAGAGACGATGGCAGGAGACCCGACGGTATGACTTTGGTCCCTTGGGAGAGAGGTAAATCCCTAGTGTGGGATGCTACTTGCGTAGACACTCTGACGATCTCTCATCTCAGGGGTACCTCGTTTAGAGCCGCAGCAGCATCAGTTGCAGCTGAACTGAGTAAGTGGCGCAAATATGAGTCCCTGAGAGATGGCTACATATTTGTGCCATATGCTAAAGAGACTATCGGTCCGTGGGGTCCACGTGCGGTGAAGTTCCAAAAGGAACTCCATCCGCGGCTGGTCGTTGTTGCTGGTGATAAGAGGGCTGGTTCTTTTCGCGCTCAAATGCTAAGTATAGCAATTCAGCGGGGAAACGCAGCCAACGTTCTTGGCACGGTACCGCAGGGAGTAGGATTGTATGATAATTAAGTTACTAGTTTTAGTTTTTTTTTTTATGTAGTTTGTAATATTGTATGTAATAAAATATTATATATAAATTTATGAATAAATTGTTATCAGGAAATAATAATAATGTCCTCCAGACCGAATTTCAGTCACGGCGGCCAGTCTTAACGGAGACTAGCGATCGGCGCAGGAGAGGATTACAGTGTCCAAGTGTATGCGCAAGCACAGGTGCACTCTCCATTCCCTCACCCTCGTGGTCCGTAGGGATGACCATGACACGGTTGGAGAGAGATCAGGCGCAAGACCAATGGTTTTACGTGCTTTCCGAGACACTGGGGTGAGACACCGCCAACTTCCTGACTCGGGGCAGCTACTGAGAATTTCTTGACGGAAAAAACTCAATAAATATTTTTTGGCCCTACCCGGGATTCCAACGCGTCTACAACGACTAGACTAAGGAGGCAGTCAACTATTTTACACGTTTTGTGGAAATTATTTCATTATATTTATTTCTTTAAAGTTGTCTTTTACTTTTAATATCTCTTATATATTGAATACTAGCTGTTCCCTGCGACTTCGTCCGCGTGGATTTTTTTTTGCGCGGTACCCTAAAATGATAGTAGCCTAAGTTACTCCTATAACATCAGCTACCTGCATGTGGAAGTCTCATCCAAATTGGTTCACAGGTTTTTGCGTGATGCGTGTTCAGTGTTCACGGCAAAGTAGCTGACAGATTTTTTTCAGACTTACATAACGAAAATTACATAATATTTTTATGAATTAGGTATAGCTTATATATTATTCTGATGTACAAGCTATATTATTGTAAAGTTTCATTAAAATACATTCATTAGTTTTTGTGTGGAAGAGTAAGTAAACATCCATACATCCTCACAACTTTCACATCTATACAAATAAATAAAATTGAAGTGTCTGTTTGTAATGTTAAAATAACAGATTTTTACTAAATGCATATAAAAGTATATACGGCAGTGATAACAAAAAAAATTAACAATTTTTAAACTGTCTGAAAACGTGTTACCGAGTGTCAAATGTTAACGAGTTATCTACATCTACACTTCTACACTATATACTTACTACTCGTCGTATTATAAAGAGGAAAGATTTGTTTGTTTGTTTGTTTGAATCGAATAGGCTCCGAAACTACTGGACCGATTTCAAAAATTCTTTCACCATTAGAATCCTAAATTATCCCTGATGAACATAGGCTATACAATATTTTCAAAAAACTTAGGGATCCGTATGAAAACTTCGTTAATGTAACCCAAGGTGTGAAAAAAATACCAAAAAGAATCCTAATATCGCGTACGCTGCGGAAACTATTGATAATAGAGCAAAGTAATGTACTTCAGTTTTATAGAGGATATCAATATCTACAAAAAAGTCTGCAATACCATATGTTTAACTATTACAGTTGTGTTACAATAACTACTTTTTCATGTTAAAATGTGAAATAGTAACGACGGTACAAAATAGGTCACATTATTCACGTATCAGTACCTGTATCATGCATAACCACCAATTACGTTACATGTAATTTTAGTAACATATTTCATTTTTTAAATCTTTGTTAATTCAGCAACCGTCCGTCGTGATGTCTCTCTCGAAGTTCGCATGTCGCAAGGCGCAGACGTGTGATATACGCGGGTGAAACCGCGGGGCACAGCTAGTCTAAAGTAAAGTTATTTCTTTTCATTTGTATAATGATTCTGATAATACACTTAACGTGAACCACAGGGTTTTTGTTACATTTGAAATGTACTCGCGTGTATTAAATTTGTTAAAACAATATAATATTTCATCTTATAAAGTTATAAAACAAAAGTTACACGACAGAAAAGTGGCGAGTGGAGTCGTTACAAGCCGAGTGGAGGAAGTTTAGCAATTAACTTGCATGTGCAGAAACCTACAAGAACGTGGAGAATGCTATAGTGTAATTTTCAAATACTTTAAGAAATAGGCACTATGTATCACTTACTTTTATTTCTTGTTTTATAAGAGGCGACAGAGGGAAATAAAACTAGAAATGGTGCCTTCCTGATTGCAATTTGAACGTGGTAGAACCATGCTGCAGCTATATTAATAGTATAGTTCTAGCACGAATGGATCGGCTCGAACGGGGAAGAACCACGCTCTCACAGAATACCAGCAGGTTAATGCGGCTGTGTTTCGTATGGTGAGTGTAGAGAACCGGCGACCCTTTTTACTGGAAACGAGGCATTCCATCTTAGTCCTCACGGATGACAACGCATCTGCATTTTGATTCGCAAACGAGAATAGCTGTAGATGTCTATAGGATACTTCAACCGCTTACCATCAGGTGGACTGTGTGCTCATTTATTACCCTTATCCTATAAAAAAAAAACAATTGGAAGTAACAATAAAAACTGCGGTTACAAATCCGCTTGTCAAAAATTCCTTCTTTAACGCAGAATGGTATGAATGAAAAAATATATTGTAACTATATATATATATATATATATATATATATATATATATATATACTATATATAAATATATTGTATTGGTAACGTTAAAGTTGTACGAGAATAATTTACTTACCTCTGCGCGATGAAATAAAATGATATGCTTTACATAATTTGAAGAGACGTTTTACAACTTTATTAAGTGGCGAAGCTTGCGAAGTCACTATTTGATTTCACTATGTCTGTCCGTCTGTCCGTCTGTCCGTCTGTCCCACGATTATCTCGAGAACGGTTTTGAATTTTCAAATTCTGTTTTCAGCAATCGATTACTCGATCACCCAGACATCTGAACCTCCTATTTTGAAACTGATTGCTCAACGGCAACCGTTAGAAACCGCTACAAAGCTGATTGCTTCGCCACTTTGCTATACTGTTAGCTTGCTAGGTTTATTATAATGGATTTCCGCAACGTAACGCCCGATTCTATTAATTAATGATAATAATAATAATAATAATAATAAACTTTTGATGCTAACGTTCATTTTCCATAGCCACACATTTTAAAAACATTGATGTAACTTCTATAAACACAAGGAACACGCCCAAGCTAGTAACTGGTATTGTGTATGTGAACTCGAATCCCAAGAGGTGGTATTTTTTTTCATGGAGATATACGCTTCTTAAATCTAAAACAACAAAACATGTGAGGTTAAATCGAAAAGCTTAAATTTTAAAGGTTTTTCTGCACGTTTTTCTTTCTATATTGATCAATCTTAGCTTCGCATTTATATCTTAAGGAAATATTTCAATTTCGTTTTTAACTCATGAAGGAATTCTACGGCCATTGTCTAACTATAAAATGAATGCTCTGTCTCATTTTACAGGATTCTGCAGGAAATCCTTTACTGTTCAGGCTACTCTACTTTTGAAATCCTTACCCGAAGACATACGAAAAGCACCAAGCAAACGATCATTTAAGAGATTAAATTGTGAACAACTTTTGAATCCAGAAAATGTATACCTAACCTGTATTATTTTGATTTATACGTGGTAGAGCCATGCTGCAGCTATTTTAGTAGTATAGTTGTAGTAGTATAGACCGGGGAAGGACCACGCTCTCACAGAATACCAGCGTAAAATAGCAGCTTAATGCTGCTATTTTTCGTATGGTGAGTGTAGGGAACCGGAGTTGATTCTTAATCGAGGATAGATGTAGATGTCTCTGGGTCACAGCAAGCACTTATCATCAGGTGGACTGTGTGCTCGTTTGTCACCATATCCTATAAATAAGTTATATATATATATATATATATATATATATATATATATATATATATATATATATATATATATACCGCCCATTGTTACCTTAGTTGTAAGGTGTTACAATAAAGAATAAACGAATGCCAACTATTGTCAGCTATAGCAAATATCCACCTTATGACCTATGAGACAACCTATGGGGGAGGCCCAGTGGGCTTTTGATGGGCCATATTAAATGAATTCGGCGTGTGATGGCAACGGACTAATAAAATGGGAGGTACCAGAAACGTCTTATGGCTACCAACAAATGGCATTATAACTATATCGTGATGTCAGATGGTAACGCGTGGTAGAGCCACACTGCATCTATTTTATAGTTGTAGCACGAATGGATCGGCTCGACTGGGGAAGGACCACGCTCTCACAGAATACCATCGTAAAATAGCCGCTTAAGGCTGCTGTGCTAATTATGGTGAGTGTAGAGAACCGAACATTCTTTTAACAGGAAATTCTGACATCTTCTTTTCATGGAATTCTGCATTTTGATATTTAATATATATATATATATGTATATCCAAAAAAAGAGTCAAGTTCTATTGTATCTAGTATACAGTTGTATAAACACAACAATACAATTTTTGTTGGCGCACACGGAAGATCAGCGTCTAAGTACTTTGTCATTACCAAGACTGTGCAGAGTTGGGTACAATTTTAGAAACAATTCTTTGTCATTGTCTGATCATATTACAAAAAATTGTTAAGTTGTATAAGTACAAACATAAAATGTTGGCAGAATTCGACTAACGTTTTGCCGTAACAAAGCTCACAGTTGAAATTTCTCGACCTCCTTGTCACCGATCGATACGGCTTGGACCGCCTCAAAGTGAAGAGTTGACTGTGCATAGATTGCTTTTCGCATTTATCTCAGTGCAAACGACTTACAATTAAAATTCTTTAATGCACCAGTGAAATGAGATAACACATCACAAATTTTTTTTAGTAGGTATTATGTTTCACTGTATGTTTTTGTATGTTACGCGATATCTATATATGACGTCAATTGTGAACCAATTTTGAAGATTTTTAATAAATAGTTTATACGTTAGAGGAATAAAGACAAGTTCTTTCTAATGTAACTACTTAGACAATCTTGACACTGTGATATCCCGTAGTCTATTCAAAAGGGTTAAAAAATAACATTAAAAAAAGTTCAAGCCGACTACAGCGAACTAAAACATATAAAATAATTTCACATTCCGAAGTCGGTACTAAGTGTATAGAGCTCGGTGCTAAGAGTGTAGTGGAGACAACATCTTCGTAAAAATAAAAAATAATTACGGTACCAAGACCCCGGCCAAGCAAGGAAACTAAGGCAAATATTCCCGTATAGGGGAGGATTATTTATGAATAAATTAATGAGTACTTATCAATATGAGAAGATCTCTAGTGTATTGTTACGAGCTTGGGGTTCGAGACAATTAAAAACTGCCGTTTGAATTACCAAAATTGACACTTTAATTACACAACACTAATTAAAACTTAAAACCACACTAATAACAAGACACAATTGTACTACTGATCACTTTAGTTCGCTGTTGTATCGCTTCGAAGTATTCGCTTGTATCGCCAATTCAATACTGACCCGGTCACGGTCCAGAACCTTCTCCTATAGAAATTTCCAGAATGTTCTTGACTTTCCTAGTTCTGCTACTCGATACTAGAGGGTGCTAGTGGTAACTAGTGTCGCCATGTACCATGTATTAATCGTGGCGCACAACAGTATGTAGACCCGTCACCATATAGTGGCGGTGTTATTCACAATCCCATAACGCCCCGTGGGTGCTGTAAAGGTGACAGAGGGAAACAAACGAGGAGTTTGGCAGCAGCAACTTCCTAACTACAATTAAAACAAACTGCGGTTGGCAAACTCGCCTGCAAGTGACAATTATTGCAAACCGTATTTGTCAATTTAGGGGGGAGGCCTAAATTGCTTAATGTCTGCAGTGGACTTGTGATAGGTTGATGATATATAAACAGATTTTATAGAATAAGGGTGAAAAGCGAGCATATAGTCCACCTGTTGGTAAGTGGTTGCTGTTAGCCCATAGGTAGCTTCGCTCATCCTGGATTAAGAATTAAAATGCACAATCCTAGTTTCAAGTGAAAACGGTTTTCGAATGTAGCATTTTTATAATAGAATTCGCAAAACTTTATAAATAAATGCAAAAGTGCATGCACTTTGTAAATGCACAGAAGCTGTCCCGAGTTTACATTGGAAAATAAAGCAAACTCGTTCGGCGCGTGTCGGCGGAGTTTTGAGAAATCATTTACTTTTATGAAACACTACGATTCAGTAACGGAATTTAGACCAGTATTTTTTTAAAAAAAGAATAGAACAGAATATAATAAAATATTGTTTATTTCTTAATACATGGTAAATACAGATGATGAAGTTATAGAATGATTCATATGTACTACCGTATACGGAGTAGGAATATTATTATTAGAATAATATTTAACATTTTATAATACTTATTTAGACAAATTTATACATTTAATACATAAGATATTATTGATATTTATTAATACAATATAAGGAGCATTTATTTACGTATAATTTATAAATTTATAATCTACTAGCTGGCCAGGCAGACGTCGTTTCTGTCCTTTTCGACGACTCTTTATATAAAAAATCCTTAAATTCTATTGTTATCTATTTATTAGATTATTTATACATAAATATATATATATATATATATATATATATATATATATATATATATATATATATATATATATGGTATTATTAGATAATCACTTATTATTTAAGTAAAAAATTAAAACAATTAAACATTTATTTACATTGTAAATCTTACAACACTTACTTGTACTTCAATAACAAACAATTGAGCAAACAAATTCAATGGGAGCTTTGGCTTTGTATGGTTCTTCAAGTAGAAAATTTAAACTTTACTAAATAATATAAAAAAACAATAACATACATTTAAGCAAACAAATTTAATGGAAGCGTTTGCTTTGCTTGGTTTTAGAAATTTTGGATAAGTTTGGCTCATAACTTGTTGTTTTAAGTTTCAAACACAACTCTAAATTTTAATTTGTTAGTTGGCTTCTTACTTTACTTTTAATTATGTTCATACAAGACAACGCTTGCTCGCACGAATATGTCGATCCGAAGATAATCATCACTCCAAATGACAACTACTGTAGTAATCTGGAAGACAATTCCATGCGTCGAATATAAGTGCCTCAACTCGCGGCGTTTCTTTTAAAGCTGTTCATTTTTGTTGCGTTACGGTACATACATTTCTGGACCACCAAATCTTTCAACTTGCTTTTCAACTCTGTAAATTTACAACTCCACAAAGCTTTACTTTTTAAATCGATCAATTGCATTTCTAGAGCTCCAGTATCAACTCCAAATAGTTGAGTGCGGAGCGATTTTTAAATGTTTTTTTTTAAATAAGTAATATTTGCGTTTGAATTTAAAGAGCCGCAGCTTCACATCCAAAGAGCCGCAGGTTGCTGACCCCTGACCTAGAACATAAGTTCTGAGGTAACACACATAAAAAATACAGTCGAATTGAGAACCTCCTCCTTTCTTTGAAGTCTGGTAACATAATTAATGTCATAAACAACATTACATTTACTCACAATATTTACCAGATGGTAACACTCCTTACGAGTCAATCTAAAAGCAGTGCATCCACTGCTGAGGGTTTAGAGAGCCAATATAATAACATAGTAAGGCATTCCATCTTAGGCCTCAGTTGACAACGCACCTGTAGCATTCTTTGTTCGAAGTCGGCTGCTGGCATCCATAGACTGCAGCAGCCACTTACCACCAGGTGTAAGTGCTAGTGAGATTGTATTTCAGTTCAGTTATGTAATAAAAATTATCTGGTGTTTACGTATTAAAATTATAGAACAAAGAATAAAGAATCTTCATCGCATCGCTTTTAGTATTTCTTGGCACCAATTCACGCGACCAAAACCTTGGGATAGTGCGTTTTTCAGAGACTACTATCTCATTAGTTATGATAATAAACTACATATAAAAGCACATTATTAATGTTCGATATCCTATCATCACATTCCACGTTCTAATTTGTTTTTATGTGCTATAAATACGTTTAAAATCTACTTTTATAAAATGACTAAAATTATTGATTACATGCGTCTGTTGCTAAAGGCAACGCTCTAATCATTTGAGGATTACACTAATGGATAGATAATTCAAAAATCTATTTTCTTCACGTTTTATGTAATTTTTAATGTTCGTTTTTTCTTTTTTAATTAAAATAATTCCAAAAATTGTGTGAATTCTATGATAAAGCGGCGTACGTCTAAAGAGGGAACGAATGCTCAAGGTTATTTAGTTAGGGAAACGCCTTAAGTCAAATTGTATGGTATCCATCTTTTTCACTTTTCTACCGACTTCAAAAAGGAGACGGTACTCAATTCGACTGTATGTTTGTTTTATGTGTGTTACCTCATAACTTTTTTCTGGGTGAAACGATTCCGATGATTCCTTTTTTCATTTGACAGTTGATGCTTCTCATGTGGTCCCATATAAATTTGATCAAGGTCTGACTTATAGTTTTTGAGTTGTTATTAATAATTTATATTGAAGTCGATCGTACAAAATTTTTAATTTTAAATTATAATTGATATACACACTTTAAAGTACCACTGATTGTAAAAGCACAAAATGACATGCGAATTTAATATGACTTTTTTATAGAACGGGTGTGACGGACGAGCACACAATACACTGTGTGAGTGGTAAGTGGAGTGGATGTTGTGGCCCATAGATATCTACATTTATTTTCGATTGAGTATCAAAATGCAGATGCGTTGTCACCCCTGAGGAACAAGATGGAATGCCTCGTTTTCAGTAAAAAAAGTCTCCGGTTCTCTACACTCACTATACCAAACACGGCAGCATTAATTTACTATTTTACGCTGGTATTCTATGATATATATGCCGGTAGAGCCGACCCATTGGTGCTACAACCATAATATAGCTGTAGTGTGGCTCTAAAACGCTTATCTTACGTGGTGGAGTCATGCTGCAGCTATATCAATAGTATAGTTGTAGCACGAACGGGTCGGCTCGACTGGGGAAGGGCCACCCTCTCACAGAATACCAGCGTAAAATGGCAACTTAATGCCGCTGTGTTTCGTATGGTGAGTGTACAGAACCATAGACCCTTTTTACTGGAAAAGTGTCATTCCATCTTAGTCTTTATGGCTGACAACGCATCTGCATTTTGATATGTGTTTGTCATCAAAAAAAAAATCCTCAACATTGCCTCATCGGGGTCCTAAGGAAATTTTAGGAATATATTATTATAAGAAAGAATAGAAATTTTATTTTGCAATACACAGTGGTTACAAAATATTGCTAGGAAATTATGACGAACAGAATAATACACGATTTACATAACATTATAGTTGGGTAAAAAGAAAAATGGTATGTTGTCTTGCATCGGGATAGCATATGGTTTCATTTATTTTTAATCTTCTCACCAATCGAGCCTGTATCACGAGAACCACGCTACGTTACATTTTGTATTGTAAAATGTAATTCAGCTCTATGTATGACGGCTCCGTGGCGCGGTGGCTTAGCAATGAGCTGTTGCGCTGGGGCCGCGGGTTCGAATCCCGCACGGAATAAGGTATTTGTATAGCTTACAAATAGTTGTTCCGGGTCTGGATGTTTGAACTCGTGCTATTTATGTTTGTAAACTGCCGCCACGATACAGGAGAAAATTCTGGTGTGGGGGTAACGTTTTTTAAATAAAAAAAAAATATTTTAACTAAATATTATTTTAGATATTGTATGTTACCTACCTACGTTAATAATTATTTATAAAACATACATAATATAATAAAATATATGTACAAATAAATATTAATATAAATATATTCGAGATGTTAAACAATTGAAATATTTGTTTTAATGGTATTAAATAAAACTCATTAAACAGAGTTTATCGCTTGTAACTTTTTTAACCTTTTTTAATTCCCGACATTTCGAGCACCTTACGGCACCCACGGGACAATGGTTGTTGTAAAGTGTTAAAATATTTGTTTTTCATTCAATGTCCTGAAAAACGATTTGTTTTTTAATCAATGTAATGAAAACCTTAGTGAATTCTTTGATCTCTCCGTTGCTCCCATAGGCGTTTTAAGAATCTACTTGACTTGACCTTTTTTAATTTTTGGTTATCAATAAATTGCGCTAACTGGCAACGGTAAACTGCATCAGAAGTGCTAGGTTAGCGGCAGTATCTCACTTATCCACGAACAAGCATTAGCGTAAATATTAGTAACCATTATGTGAACCAGTACGATTTGGGAATCTATACTTGGTATTAGATATCTATATTTTGTACGTGGTAGAGCCATGCTGCAGCTATATTAGTTCTCACAGAATACCAGCGTCAAATAGCAGCTTAACACTGCTGTGTTTCGTATGGTGAGTGTAGAGAACCGGAGACCCTTTTTACTGGAAACGAGGCATTCCATCTTAGTCCTCACGGGTGGCATCGCATCTGTATTTTGATTCGCAAACGAGGATAAATGTAGGTGTCTATGGGCCACAGCAACCACTTACCATCAGGTGGGCTGTGTGCTCGTTTGTCACCCTATACTATAAAACATACAAATAAATAAAATTGAGGTCGACTATGCTGTTAAGACATAAATAACCATTATTAACATTTTTGGGTGTCTGTCTGTTGCTCTGTACGGGCTAATAAACTTTAATCTTCGGGATGGCTAAGCCGTATGTGATAAAACTTTACGATCAGGTAGAAAGCAATGCCAATTAAAAAAAAACCTTAAATTAATAAAAAATACGTCTTTAATTATCTTAAAACTAAATAACGCCACATCAATAGATCCTGTCCAGGCAAAGCCGGGGCTGGTCGCTTGTAGCAAATAAAATTCGTCAATTTCATTGATATTGTTTTTTTTTTATAGGATAGGGTGACAAACGAGCACACAGTCCACCTGATTGTAAGTGGTTGCTGTGGCCCATAGACATCTACATCTATCGTCATTTGCGAATCAAAATGCAGATGCGTTGTCACCCGTGAGGACTAAGATGGAATGCCTCGTTTCCAGTAAAAAGGGTCTTTGGTTCTCTACACTCTCCACACGAAACACAGCAGTGTTAAGCTACTATTTACGCTTGTATTATAAAATACGCTATAAATAATATTGTAGGTGGGTAGGGCCGTGCTGCAGTTATATTAGTAGTATAGTTGTAGCACGAATGGGTCGGCTCGGCCGGGGAAGGACCACGCTCTCACAGAATACCAGCGTAAAATAGCAGCTTAACACTGCTGTGTTTCGTATGGTGGGTGTAGAGAACCGTTGACCCTTTATAATAGAAACGGGGCATTCCATCTTAGTCCTCACGGATGACAACGCATCTGAATTTTGATTCGTAATGGAGGATAGATGTAGATGTGTATGGGCCGCGGCATCCACTTACCATCAAGTGGACTGTGTGCTCGTTTGTCACCCTTACCTTATAAAAAAAGACAGATCGTCATACATACTATTAAGGTTTCTTATCTAAAGAAAATAACTGATATACCTAATTGTTTTAATTTAATTTAATGTGAACGAAATCGAGGAGAAAGTTTATGTAAGTACTTCAAACACTGCGAAAGCACGGATCGTGTACTTAATTATTAATTACTAATATCAAATACACACACGCACGTACACAAACGCAATCACACTCACACAATGTAAAATTCTTTAAAAATTTACGATTGTTCTCGTTTAAGTTATTGTGCATTTATAAATAAGGTAAACGTTAATTTTCTTTAAAGATGTGTTCATATATTAATCGTTGGTAATCCTAATAAATAAAAAAAAATAAACATTTGTGCAGTTCATGCATCCTAATAAATAAAAAAAAAATAAACATTTGTGCAGTTCATGCATCCTAATAAATAAAAAAAAATAAACATTTGTGCAGTTCATACGCTGTAGAGGTAGAAACTTCAAATGAAATGAAGTAAATAAAAATATTTCACGGCAAATCATTTATTTAATATGACAGTTTTAACCACAAGTGCGGTCTAAAATTTAAGATAAAAGCTTAATTATATATTTTTAAACATGCAGAACCTAAATTGTAATGTTATAAATCAAAAGAATATTTTCTTTTGAGTAAAACTGTAATAGCGCCATCTACTTCATTCGATAAGTGAAGTGATTATATCGAAAAAATTAATTAACTCTCAAGGTAGTACGTGAAATAGACGCCAGATGGCGTAAACGTAATTAATTTAATATAATATTCTATTTAATTCTCTCGCAGACTAAATCCTATAGATGTATATGTTTGCCTCTTTTTAGCGCCGGTTTTTCGTTTCATCGAGTTTCAATACAACGATTCTATAAAGTTTTCACTCCAAAAAAGGTAAAAAATATAAAGTCATACAAGATGAGAGCTTTTTTGTTTTTTGTTTGTTTAAACGCGCTAATCTCTGGAACTACCAGTCTGATTTGAAAAATTATTTTTGTATATTACAGCCAGATTCATGTGGAATAGTACCTATGGGTTATCTAGCATTAAGCTATATCACTCAGCTAGCCTTATATATGGATATTTGTTAAGCAGGTCAGAAGAAAAAGCACCCCCGAAATGATTTGTCCGCGTACGCTGGTGTTATCGTTAGGGATACGTAAATACAATGTTCTAGAAAAATATAGACCTTTACTCCGTCTAAGCAAAAGTCCGCGATACCATATGTCTATTTCTTATACATAAGCCATACTTAGGTATTTTGTGACAAAAAGATATTGAAAATTTAAAAGTGATTTATGAGCGTTATTATTAGGCATGGCCTATTTATCCTTACGAACGAAAGTTACTTCATCATCAAGAAAATTTTATGAAGATTAACTTTGCTCGTTATACCATGTTATTTGGACGCATAGTTTAAGAGATAATGTAAAATTAAAATAATTCAATACTTGGCTGGGCGCGCGAACGATACATAAACCCTAGCCGCCCGGTGAGAACTGCGAGAACTCCTCAACCGGGAGGGGGAGGGAAAGTGGATAAAACTTAACTTCGCTCTAGATCATACATAAAAACAGACAGCCGACAGATAAAAGTACTCCATTAATTATGCTAATTTTCCCATCTATTGCTATCAAATAAAATATTTTATTGCAATTATAAAATGCTTGAACTAGGTCATCCTCCGACACATGATGACGTGGGTGAAACCGCGGGGCACAGCTAGTGTATATATATATATGGTCTCCAGTTTTCTACACTCATCATACGAAACACAGCAGCATTAAGCCGCTATTTTACGCTGGTATTCTGTGAGAGCGTAATCCTTCCCCGGTAGAGCCGACCCATTCGTGCTACAACTGTACTATTAATATAGCTGCAGCATGATTCTACCACGTACTATACGAGTATATTGTTTTATCAACCAACTTCAAAAAAAGGAAGAGGTTCTCAATTCGACTGTATTTTTTAGGTGTGTTACCTCACAAATTTTTTCCGTGAACCGATTTTCATGGTTCCTTTTTATTTGAAGGTTGTTTCTATTCATGTGGCTTCATATAAATTCGATCAAGATCTGACCAGTATTTCTTTAGTTATTCTTAATAATGGGTATTTAATTGACTTCGACTACATTGATGATGTTATCATGTTATTTATATTTACGTGGCAGAGCCATGCTGCAGCTATATTATGGTTGTAGCACGAATGGGGAACTCGACCGGGGAAGGACCACGCTCTCACAGAATACCAGCGTAAAATAGCAGCTTAACACTGCTATGTTTCGTATGGTGAGTGTAAAGAACCGAAGACCCTTTTTACTGGAAACGAGGCATTCCATCTTAGTCCTCACGGGTGACAACGCATCTGCATTTTCGAAGATAGATGTAGATGTCTATGGGTCACAGCAACCACTTACCATCAGGTGGACTGTGTGCTCGTTTGTCACCCTTATCTCATAAAAAAAATTGTGGTTGGTTGACCATTTTTTTTTTATATTACAACTTGTTTTTAAATGTAATAATGTATCAATCGTTAGTTGTCTTAATAAATAAAAAAGGGAAAAATTTATAAGGACATACAAGATAAACATATTATATATATGCGTATTGGGTATTCCACAAGGTATTCTACATAACCCCACGGACGGTACGGGACGGTAACTTAACCATCGACGGAGTGTTGCTCCTGTTTTATCAATCTAGTAATGTTTTGAAATGGATGTTGATGAAAAAGTGATGCGATTCTGTGCATTAAGTGTCTGCGCATGTGAATATTAGTGGAAACTACGAAACATGTGCTTCTATGTTAATATAAGCCTCAAGTTATTTTGTTCGCTTAGGCGCCTTAATAACTTGAGTTACTGTCGTCATCGACTGTCCGCTGGATATAGCTTTCGTCAAAATCTCTCAAAAACTTTGCAATGTGACGCATCAGCATATTGTAAAGAAGTTAACATAATAATATTATATTAGTTAATTTCTTATTAGTTGATACTTACAAATGTATAATTATAAGATTATTTTCACTTGTTAGAGCAATGTTGCAACTATATTATGGAACCGGGGAAGGACGCGCTCAAAGGTAATACCAGCGTAAAACAGCTCAATTCTGCTGTGTTTCGTATGGTGAGTGTAGAGAACTGGAGACCCTTTTTACTGGAAGCGCGGCATTCTATCTTAATTCTCAGGGTCGACAACGTATCTGCATTTTGATTCCTAATCGAGGATAGATGTATATGTCTATGGACAGCATTCACTTACCATTACGTGGGCTGTGTGCTCGCTTGTCATACGAATTTTACAAAAAAAAAAATGAGTCAATGACCATAGAAAAAATCAACCTGTGATATTATTGCATTGTGAAATTGTAGATTGATGGTTATTGTACAGATTTTAAGTTTGTATTAATGGGATTGATATTTCTATAAGCAATAACCCCTAAATAAAAAAAAATTAGTGATGATAGTCAAAGAAAGTACTTATGAGTACACCGGCAGATATAATTAGACTTTAATAATTACATATCTAGCACGAAAATCAATAATGTATGCTGCGCAAATATTATCTTTGACTGGGATTTGACTCCCAGACCCATAGTTTAGTATAATAGTATTCTAACTATTGAGTAATATTGGAGAGTGCGCAATATATTCTTGTTATTGACTTTTACGTATCATGCTCACCTTCTCGTATAGAAATATCATCCGAATTGAAAGATAACCTATGACAGTAAGAAGTGCGATGTATACATTAAAAATGCCACAGATAAAGTATTTTTTAATAAATATTCTCACTATTGACACGACAGAGGCCACTATTAATTATGGGTTCTACCAAGGATCTCTGCCTAGGCCAAGATGTTTGCTGATGTTTAAAAGAATTAAGTATGTACTTATTATTTATAGTTAAAGCACACGTATATTTAAAACTTGAAATATTGATGAAATTAGCGCCAATTTGTATATCTATTAATATGAATATAGAAAAAAAGTAAATCTGAATTCGAATGTATTTTATAAAGGGATTAATGAAAATTTAAATTCACTCACCTGTTTCAGGCGTTATTGGTTTTGAACAGATTATGTTTCTTTCTGTTATTTCACTTAGAACACAATTTGCTATTTTGCTGTCATATCCCACAAACACTCACTGTAATTCAGTATTTATCTAACTTGTACTTCACAATCATTCACTATTGTATGTTTATTTTTTTGGTATTTTACGTCACTTTTGTCCCTTTGATCGTGACCACACTTCACACTTAGTATACTTAGTTTTAATGTGATTTATTTGTTTATTTAAAAAACACTAAAACTGATTAAATATTCTAATTAGATTTATTATTAGTACAATATTTATTAATGGATTTAAACAATGATATTTTCTTTTGACTGTGTTTTACTTCACCTCACTGTTAACTTATTATTCCGTTTTTCAACTTCACTGTAAACGTGGAATATTTTAGTATTTCTTAGTAAAGTTTTTTTGACACAATCATGATCACAAGAAATATTTTAACATTTTAATATAACATCACTTTACAATTCAAAATGGAATATACATATATACGAGAGCAATTTACAATTCATGGATCATGATTTCCGTGCATTTATCACGAAACCCTATCATTTTTATAACACAAATACCAGCATAAAAACAACAGAATCCACTGTCTTTAGTTATTAATAATTTCTTAATGTAAATCACAATTTTCGTCTCGGAACCGAATGCAAAATGGCGCCTGTTACACGTCCACCCCGCCCGGCACCGGGAAAGCCACTAACCGCACGGGACCAAGGGATGTACGAGGGGGTAAAAAAGGGTGTTTTATAGCGTGGCGTAGACTAAATGAAGTGGGTTTTGTTTCGTGCACGTTTTTTTATATGAAGATTTCATTTTGTATAAATGAATCGAGGATAAGTAATTGACTGATAAATATTATGACGCTTTTGGTGGAAATGTATCGAATATAATGAATAATGTATTTTCCTTTTTGTTGATGAGTTTTGTCTTAATTACGGAAAGCCTTACTATATACAAAGCCGTGGCAGCTCAGCTGGTTAGCGCTAGCTGTAAATTTCACAGTACGCGAGAAACCCGGGTTCGATTCCCGCCGGCAGCAATGAAATTGTTAATTGCAATTTTAAGTGCTGACTTACCACGTGCTCGGCGGTGAAGGAAAACATCGCGAGGAAACCTGCATGTCTGAGAAATAGGAAAAAATATTTTGAAGACGTGAAGTTCACCAACACGCATTGGGGTGGCGCAGCGGACACATCCTTACCCTAAAACCCTTTCCGAAAAGAGAGCATGCCTGTGTTCAGCAGTGCGACGTATATAGGCTGTAACTCAACTTTACTCAGCTATCAAAATTTCCCCAAATTTTTTCACAAATTTCAATTCTTTGTCTTAATTTCCAATATGATATAGATGAAAATGCAGGGCATTATTAGATAGTACCTGGTTGAGCCATGCCAGCTTTAATATGGTTGTGACATGAATGGGTCGGCTCGACCGGAGAAGCATCACGCTCTCACAAAATACCAGGGTAAAATAGCAGATTACTGCTGATGTATTGGTGATGGTGTGATGGTCTTTCTTATGGAACCAACCCACGGCAAATTTTGGATTATTGATAATTTTTTTTTTATAGAATAAGGGTGACAAACGAGCACACAGTCCACCTGATGGTAAGTGGTTACTGTGACCCATAGACATCTACATCTATCCTCAATAAAGAATCAAGATGCAGATGCGTTGTAACCCGTGAGGATAAAGATGGAATGCCTCTTTGCCAGTAAAAAGGGTCTCCGGTTCTCTACACTCACCATACGAAACACAGCAGCGTTAAGCTGCTATTTTACGCTGGTTTTCTGTGCGAGCGTGGTCCTTTCCCGGTCGAGCCGACCCATTGGAGCTACAACTATACTACTAATATAGCTGCAGCTTGGCTCTACCACGTAAAAAAATAATAACGAATAAAGATGACAAACGAACACAAAGTCCAATTAATGGTAAGTAAGCCCCTATATATATCTACTTCTATTCCCGATTAAGAATGAAGATGCAAATGAGTTGTCACCCCTGAAGACTAAGATGGAATGTCTCATTTCCAAGAAAAACACACACAGTAGCATTAAGCTTTTTTTATAGGAGAGGGGGCAAACGAGCATGCGGCTCACCTGATGGTAAGTGACTACCGCCGCCCATGAACAACTGCAACATCAGGGGAACCAGGATAATCGCAAATGCGTTGTCGGCCTTAAAAGCTGCTATTTTACGCTCATATTCTATGAAAGCGTGGTCCTTCCCTTGAGCTTCCTCATCCGGCCAGCAGGGAAGGACCATGTCTCAGCTCGTCATAAAATCATCAGGAATATAAAATTGAAACATATTTTATGGATTTTTCGGATGCTTTACCAGTAGAGCCATGTTACAGTTATATTAAAGTTGTAAGGCTCGCATGGGTTGGCGCCACCGGAAAAGGACCACGCTCTCACAGAATACCAGCGTAAAATAACTGAGTAACGCTGCTGTGTTTCGTATGGTGAGTGTTGAGAACCGGAGACTTTTTTACTGTGAAAGAGGCATTCCATGTTAGTCCTCAGAGGTGACAACGCGTCTGCATTTTGATTCTTAATTGACCATAAATGTAGATATCTATGGTCCACAGTATCCACTTACCATTAGGTGGACTGTGTGTATGTGTGACTGTGTAAAAAGCTGCTATTTTACGCTGGTATTCTGTGAGAGCGTCGTCCTTCCCCGGTCGAGCCGACCCATTCGTGTTACAATTATACAACTAATATAGCTGCAGCATGGCTCTACCACGTGAAAAAAAAGGATGTTCGTAATTTCATCACAAGCTGTTAAGCCATTCCGAAGATTATCCCGGACAGACAGACAGACCGACTGACAGACTAATATTTTAAAAATTGTTACTTGTGTCTTAGAATCCAGTTATTTAAATATTTAAATTAAAGTTAAAATAACATCCTACATACGTCCCACTGCTGGGCCTCCCCTCATTTCTGAGAGGGTTTTAAGCATGGAATTGTCCGTCGCGCTGCCTCAATGCGTGTTGGCGAACTTCACATGTATTCGAAATATTATTTTCCTATTTCTAAGACATGCAGGTTTCCTTCTGTCTTCCTTCACCGCCGAGCACGTGGTAAACATTGGAGCCGGCGGGGATCGGACCCGGGTTGCTCGCGTACTGTGAAATTTACAGCCTGCGCTTACCCCCGCTAGCTTAAATAGAGGCCTATATTTTATTTACAACAAAGATTATCGCACGTAGGCCTCCCCCAAGGAATGCCCCAAAGCACGGTCCTGAGCCACCTGCATGCATCGACGTCCTGCATATCTTACCAGGTCGTCACTCCATCTAGTGGGGGGTTGCCCTACACTTCGCCTACCGGTACGGGACTGCCACTCGAGAACCTTTCTTCCCCATCGGTTGTCGATTCTTCGAGCTATATGGCCGGCCCACTGCCACTTCAGCTTACTAGTACGTTGGGCTATGTCGGTTACTCTGGTTCTACTGTGGATATCCTCATTTCTTCACGCAGAGAAATCCCGATCATAGCCCTCTCCATAGCTCGCTCGCTTCTTTTTTATATATGTAGATAATCTGGTGATACTGAAATTAGTAGTTTTGAAAAACACAACATATGATTTTTGTTTTCAAACGTCAAAGAAATAAATGTATTTCATTGCATTTCAATAATGCAATTTGAAAATATCATTTACCACATACTCTATGAACAAAAACAACACAAAGAAACCCGAATACGTGAAAAGAAAAACATTTTACTTTTTATTAAATTGAAATAGCTGATTTTAAAGAACATATAAGAATTAATAATGTCAACATAATAACAATAACTTCTAAAAGTCAGGGCATTAATCCTTCTGTACACTTTGTGTTTGCAATGAAAATTTGTGACCCTTTTGCGTGGGTGGAATATCAAGAACAAGGTAACAACAAGAATATCATCCAAACACTTACATTAAAAACTTCTTAATTTTTCTAGCCTTAGGGGTACAATATCTTCTTTAAATGTATGTGAATTTACCTATCTTTGAGTATAACCTATTTATAAAAAAAATCATTTAAATCGGTCGAAAATTTGACGAAAATATCCCGTTAAATACATAAATATCAAAAAAACACAGTCGAATTGACTTTTTATCTTTCGTTGGCTTAAAAGTAAAAAAAAATTTTTTATATAGAATTAAGGTGACGGGCCACCGTATCCACTTACCATCAGGTTGACTGGACTGGACTAATTTGTCACCCATATACTATTAAAAATTTACAAACAAAACTTTATTTTCTTACGTTGAAGAAACCATGCAAATATATCACATGTATTCCCACCACTCCATGTATTTACGTAATATTCTCACCATGATATGGGTTGGCCGGTAGAAAATGCCTCACGGTATTAAGACTGGCTTTAGTATTATTTTGTAATAGGGAATGCAGTAAGGAATATATAAAATAAATAATAAATAATATATTTCACATCATTTCATTTCATTAATTTAATCATTTTTATGATCAGCAAACGAAAGCGAAATTTCCCATTAATTTCTGATTTATATTGATGTTAATTTCCCCTAACATTATGAAAATAATGTATGAATAGAATTTCCGTTAATATTTTATAAGGGAAGGTACTACCCTGCCATAATTCCTAATAAAAAAATAATTTGTCAAGGAAAACCAATAACGAATCCCCGGGGACAACACACCCTTATAAAGGTGCGCCGGGTACGTGAACACCCCAAAGTTTTTAATGCTTTTAGGGATTGGGGATCGATAATTTAAGGATTTTTGATGTGACGAAAAGAAAATTGAAACAAAAACACTCATTTCACCATGGTTATTCAATAAGTTTTTATTTTATCTAAAAGCTTTTAGAAAAATTTACTTCGCAAATATCCGCGTTATAAAATAAAATGATGTGTCTTACTTAGTATGAAGAGCACCTCCCGCCCTCCCTCAATTGCGTGCACTATCCCCGTCACCACTAGTAAAGTACGTACGAGGATGCCTCGTGTAGAGGCGAAACACGTGTCGTATTATCGTCAGTGGTGTGTCTTGCCTAGTGTAATGGTGTTGGGAGTAGTGGTGCTGGGATTAGTGGTGACGGGGATAGTGCACGCAATTGAGGGGGAGCGGGAGGTGCTCTTCATACTAGGTAAGACACATCATTTTATTTTATGACGCGGATATTTTCGAAGTAAATTTTTCTAAAAGCTTTTATATAATGGATTTCCGCAAAGTAACGCCTGATTCTATTAATTATTTTATTTTATCGATTATTTTAAAATATTTAAAATATCTAAAACTTATAAGTGTATCCACTAAGCTTTATCGTCTTTTAGGTGTCGTATGAGAGAAAAGAAAATAGTTCAGGATGCGGGCAGTAGCGTCTTATTAAAAAAAAAAACAGGTAACTGATTGAAGTAACTTCTATTTTTGCAATGGCAGATGCGTTGTCACCCGTGAGGACTAAGAGAATGGCTTGTTTCCATTAAAAAGGGTCTCCGGTTCTCTACACTCACCATTCGAAACACAGCAGCGTTAAGCTGCTATTTTACGCTGGTATTCTGTGAGAGATTAGTCCATCCTCGTTTGAGCCTACTGCAACTATAATAAAGCTGTCACATTACCACGTATAAGTTCTATCACGTATAGGTTATTTTTTCCTGAATTATTTAAAAATATTTAGAATATCCAAGCCGTGTAGTGGCAGTGTAAGAATATGCACTAAAATATGTCGTCCCATAGGTATTGTAAAGATCGTCAGATGGAAACAAACCAGGAGAGCGGCAGCAGCATCTTCCTGATAACAACCAAATAACTGTGATTGCCAATTCGCCTGCCAAGCGAGGCAAATTATGGGGGAGGCCAATGTACAGCAGTGGGATTTTCACAGGCTTAACGGTAACGGAATGAACTATCTACGGCGTGATCGCGGAGCAGGAAGAATTTCATATTATTGTAATTCATACAAATTTGAACCTTTACCACCTGAGAATAAAGTCGATTTTCGAATCACAAAAACTGTTCAAAATGTCCTAAAACTATCTTAGTTACAATAGAAATAAAACTTTGTACGGTGGAAATCAAGCTTAAAAATGCAACGCAATAAATTTTTTCATGAGAATTTAATTTAAGGACAGTATCGTAGGTCTGGTGGGCTTAAGCGAGACAGGTGACGAATCCAGAGTAGGGTCAAAATCAGTTATTGGATTTTTCTGTCAATTAATTCTTATTAGCGTTTAGCGGCTCAGAGTTCACATGTAGGCGGTGTTTTGGAAACACCGCTTACATCTGATCCTGACCTGATCTGATCCTGACCTGATCTGATCCTGACCACGTAAAACGTAAAGTCATTGGTCCAACACTCTTTTTCTTATAGAAGAGGGGGCAAACGAGCATGCAGCTCAACTGATGGCGACTACCGCCGCCCATGAACAACCGCAACACCAGGGGAATTGCAGATGCGTTGCCGGCCTTTAAGAAGGGTGTAAGCTCTTCTTAAAGACTTCTTCTTCTCTTCATCTTCTTCTTCTCTTTTTCTCTCCTCTCACTCTCCTGTAGTATCAGATTGCCATCATATCAGATTATGAGAGTGAAGGAATAGAGAGTGCTCCTGTGCTTGCGCACACCTGCCTCTGTTCAGATTGGCAGCCGTCAGACAAGATCTGACCAGATCAACGAGAATTAAGTCTTTAATTTGCAAAGGCATCGATACGACACATATGGACGATGAGTTCTTTACCACTTCATTATTATATTGAATGTAACTTCTTTTAAGTCTTTTTAACTGCTTAACTATGAGGTCTCTTTTAGGATAAGACTATGTACTATTTATACTTTATATTTAAGATGTAATTTTAATTATGGGCATATTAAGATTTTTATTAGTTTTTATTGACATTGCATTATAAATTGATATGACAAAATGTTTAATTATTAATACTTTATGGTTTGAATTGGCTTTCGAGATTTTATATTACTATTATTTTATAATTAATTAATTTATGATTATTAATTTTTGTTGTAATGGATGGATACTATTACTGAAAAAAATTTTTTGCATGTAAAATTTAACCTTGTGCGCGTGTTGGATTTTCTGTAAGCCAAAAGTTTATGAATTAAATAAATAAATAAGGTAGGGCTCTCTTGCCGCCTAGGAGCTCGTGGGTAGATACCACTCTCTAAACAATTTTCGCTGCACTGTATTTGCACTGGTTTATTACGGTCTGAAGGATATCGAGCCAGTAAATTTAAAGGCTGTAAGACATTCCATCTCAGCCCTCAAAGAGGACAACGCATCTGTAGGCTTCTTTGTTTGAAGTTAGCTACAGACTAACAGTAGCAACTTACTATCAGCTTGGCTGTATGTATGTAAGTTCGTTTGTCACTTTTAATTTAAAAAAAAAACATTCCAAAGATGTGAAAGCGCCTTCTCATTGTTTGGGAAAGTAACGCTTAGAAGATCTCATTGCGTTCACTTTTTCCGGGTTAATGACATTCAAATGAGTTCCAAATACCTTTTTTCTCTTTGGATAATTAACAGGAGCAGTCGTGACTTTGAGAAAATCTACTACATAAAAGATATTTAAATTAACAAGCTAAAATCGGAGTAAAAAAATTAAAAGGCGTGTTTTATCTAATTTGAAAGGGGTGACGGATCCGTGGCGTAGTGGCTTAGCTATGAGTTGCATCGCTAAAGGCCGCGGATCCGAATCCTGCACGGAACAAGTATTTGCAACAAGTAATTTTTCTAGGCTAGGCTATGCTTGGCCTTGTGAAATTTATGTGTATAAACCGCCCCAGGATTCAGGAGAAAATCCTATTGTAGAGGTAACTTTTTTTTTAAAACAAAGTATATTATTGTTGATAAACGTATTATATTATTGATTAAAATATTAATAAATGAATTACAAGTGTCTATTAAAATAAAGCGTCATTTAAAATAATATTTCTTTCATGACAAGATAAGAACAACAGTTTTTTAACAGTGGTAGACCCACGCGGCAGCTTTTGCTGTCGCACGAATGGGCCGGCTCGAACCGGGGTGGTACCACGACCTCACAGAAAACCAGCGTGAAGTAGAGGTTTACCTCTGCGTTTCGCTTGGTGAGTGCAGGTGGCCTGAGGCCCTTTTTACTGGAAATGAGGCATTCCATCTTAGTCCTCACGGGTGACAACGCATCTACATTTTGATTTGTAATAGAGGATAGATGTAGATATCTATGGGCCGCAGCAACCACTTACCATCGGGTGGACTGTGTGCTCGTTTGTCACCATTATCATATAAAAAAAGAAAAAAAAGAAAGGGAGTCGTGACGGAAAAATCTTAAACTTTTCTGCCAACTTAATTGCAAAACGCTAGACCACACACGTGCAGTGTTTGGCACACTTATTGAGTGGCCTACGTATTTATGTATATTACGCGAGATTTTCGTCAAACTGTCAACCGATTTAAATGATTTTTTTTTATAAATAGGTTATATTCAAAGATAGATAAATTCACATACATTTGAAGAAGATATTGTAGCCTAGAAAACATACATTTGAAGAAGATATGTGTAGTAGAGGCTAGAAAAATTAAGAAGTTTTTAATGTGTTTGGATGATATTCTTGTTGTTACCTTGATCTTGATATTCTTCCCACTCAAAATCGTCAAAAATTTTCATTGCTAATACAAAGTGTACAGAAGAATTAATGCCCCGACTTTCAGAAGTTATTATGTTGAAATTATTTATTCTTTTTTTGTTCATTAAAGCAACTTTACTTTTTATTAAAAAGTTCTTCTTTTTTTTTCATTCTCATTTTTTCGGGTTTCTTTGTGACGTTTTTGTTCATCGAGTACGTGGTGAATTATATTTTCAATGAAGTACATTTTTATTTCTTTGACGTAAGGAAACAAAATTTCGATTCTCATATTATGTTTTCTTTTTATAACTACTAATTTCAGTATCATTAGATTATTTTATGCACAAAGTAGTACATATAGGGGACCTAATGCCATAGGGATTTTTTTTCTAGTCAACCATTAACAGAGATAGACATATAAGAGGCGGTGCAGCAATAATCAAACTAGAAAGGGTTAAAATATTTTATATATATATATATATATATATATTATAAGAGCTGTGTTAGTTCAACCTTGCAACAGTTTTTTCACATGCTTACGGACATGATTTTTAAAATAAACTTGTTGGGAGCTTTTGTGATGTGAAGAGGGATGTCATTCCAGTGTTTGATGATCACGGCTACGGCAAGAGTGAAATAAGTATCCAGTACGGTGTAAAGGAGTGAGAAACTTAAGATTAGCCGAAGAACGGAGAGAACGATTATAAGAACCTCCCAGGTATTGAAATTTGGATTTCAGATACTCGGGAGTACATGGATCGTTCAGAATTGTGAAAAGCGTGCAGAGTATTCTAACATACCTATCTGCCCTGACGGATCGGCAGCCAATCTAGCTGAGTACAAAAAAAAAGATACCTAGTCATAATTAGGAAGAATATAAATTGATCTGATGCAGTTGTTAAGATGACGATCCAATGTGTTAAGTTGCTGTTAAGATAATTTATGGCCTTCGTAAAAATTGCTATCATACTATTTTATAAAATAAATGCTAGATTATCTTCACATATAAATTCTACCTGGTAGAGCCATGCTACAGCTATATTATGGTTGTAGCACGAATGGGTCGGCTCGACCTGGGAAGGACCACGCTCTCACAGAAAACCAGCGTAAAATAGCAGCTTAAAGCTGCTGTGTTTCGTATGGTGAGTGTAGAGAACCGGAGACTCTTTTTACTGGCAAAGAGGCATTCCATCTTAGTCCTCACGGGTGACAACGCATCTGCATCTTGAGTCTTTATTGAGGATAGATGTAGATGTGTATGGGTCACAGTAACCACTTACCATCAGGTGGACTGTGTGCTCGTTTGTCACCCGATCCTATTAAAAAAAGGGTATTATTTGCATGCTATAAATATATAATTAACTACTATTTATATATTTATAGCATCCCCCCGTGACCATGGGTGATCAGTGTTCAAAACGCGATATATACGCGATAAAATCCGTAAAATTAGTTTTATTTAAATGTGTAGTGTTCGCGTAAATATAAGAAATAATTATAAAATAACTATGTTTAAAATTTTAGCCTGTCTGTCTGTTTTTCCGGACTAAACTTCGGAATGGCTAAACAGTTTGTTACGAAATTTTACAAACAGATATAGAGCAATGCGAGGAGCGATCTCGGAAATTTTTATCCAAAAAAATGACATTAAAAAACCTTATCCAGACGAAGCCGGGGCAGATCACTAGTAATAAAATAATTTCAGTATTACCAGAACTTAGGAGTGCGCCAGTAAAAATTAATGACGTAGCGGGTTGTTCCTCTGTTCCCCTTTAATGATGTTTTAAATTTTTAAAGGTTGTTTTAAAAAATCGTTTAAATTATGTAATTGCCTGTTTACTCCATAGTTGTAAGCGCGACTGCCAATGCGACTGTTGGTCGTAGGTTTGAATACCGGACCTGGTCTTAATCAGTTTTTGGGTTTGAATGAAACTAGTTTTTATGGATTGTATCGTATTTATTAACTGATACTACATTAAATGAAACTAATATTACGGATTGTATCGCGTTTAATTTGGCCTTAATTATATAAAGCTTTAAATTCAAAACGATGAAGGCAGCCGGCTAATTATGAATTCGGGATGTCAAACACCTCAGTTTTTATGTATAATAGGGTAACAAAAGAGCACACAGTTCACCTGATGGTAAGTGGATGCTTTGGCCTATAGATATCTACATTTATCATCAATTGAGAATCAAAATGCAGATACGTTTTCACTCCTGAAGACTGAGATGGAGTGCCTCGTTTCCAGTAAAAATACTGCGCGGTTTTCTACACTCACCATACGAAATACGTGGTCCTTCCCCGGACCACGCTCACACAGAATACCAGCGTAGAATAGCAGCTTAATGCTTCTGTGTTTCATATGGTGATTGTAGAGAACCAAAGACCAACTGTGATTAAAGTGGTAAAATTAAAAATGTTTGTACAACCGAATAAAATAAGAATATATCTATGTAGTCGAAGTCAATTAAATACGCAATATTAAGGATAAGTCAAACACTACTGGTCAGATCTAGACAAATTTATATGAGACTACATGAGAAGGTGCTTCTTTAAAATAAAAATAAATCCCCAAAATCGGTTCACCTGGAAAAATGTTCTGAGGTAACACACTTAAAACACACAGTCAAATTTACAATCTCCTCCTTTTTTGAAGTCGGTTATAAAACAAGGTTATCTATACTGATAAAAAAACCCACTAGAAACAGCGGACTTGTTCGAAAAATAAATATTAGAAACACAAACTACGTTATAAAAAATGTTACAAAACCTTTTAAATGTAGCGCGTAATGGCTCTCAAGTGCCATTATCGTCTGAATTATCGATGTGCCGCGGCTTAACGAGTGCTTCGTGTATTTATTTGGCTAACAAACAAATAACATAATAATTATACGTGAGGATTCAAAATAGACGTTTACCGTCAATTAAGTATTACGACATTACTGAGTGCTTTGTTATGGTAATGATTGGTGTAACTTAATTATCAGATTACGTGACTACTGGATCAAGAGACTAAAATTTTCAAAGTCAACATCGTGTGAAATTCATTTAAAGTTAAAACTGACGTACATTTCAACCAAGCCAAAACCATGCTCAACCTATTTTAGGAACATGCACTCACGTACACATATGCATCTATAAATCACAATCATGGATGCTGTGACCATGACAAAATTATTGATGCATTAAATGGCAGTCGGTTCAAAAATGTTAAAGTTACAACTTATAAACGTCTCACTGCTGGGCACGGGCCTCCTATCATTTCTGAATAGGGCGATCCCCAATGCGTGTTGGCGATCTTTACATGTTTTCGAAATATTTTTTATTTCCAGACATGCTGGTTGTTGCCTTGTTGATGCTTCAATAAATTAGAAGGAAGATATATTTGAATTTTTTCATGTGCTATGCTGGTCTGTACTGTTACCACCACCCTCATAGATTGTCACCTTATGATGCCCCGTATGGGTATATGTGTCGTTATTGATAAGCTTGGCAAGTGGGTAAGCAACTGCAATATTATATTCTTTGTGGTATTAGACAAGGCAAAGTGAATAATATAAAATCTTCGCCAAGACAATATGTGATAGTGATATAACAAAATTAGTGCACGCCTTATAACGCGAAGCATTATTATGTAGTGCTTTACTCTTTACATGTCAATGTCAAGCAATTTTGTGTTCTTAAAATGCTTCTATCATAACTATATGGCACTTATACGATTATATGAGTAGCTGTATATCAAGAAAACATTCTAACTAATCCATCTAGCAAAGTAGCAATAAAATGATATATTTCTTAATAAATAATTTTATGGTTACTTTGAAAATAAAATGGTTTGAACAAAATTATGTCCAAATGTTAATTTTGTGGTCCCGATAACTCCCCAAATAATTGACGTATCGAGACCGGTTTTTTTTATTAACCTCTGAATTACATCAACTGTTTCCCTTATTCATATCAATACACGTAGTTTGTTCATAAAATGATATAGAACATTTATGTGTTTTATTGCTATTAAAAATTTAAAGGCGCTTTCATATTTTTTTAGCCCTTAATAGACAAAGGCCAAATGTACCATTCAGCCTATATCGATTTTATATTTGTGTAATTGATTTATTTTGTTAAACATTTTTTCCCCTGTAGGTGACACTACCTGTAAAAATAATACAGCGCTTAATTTGAAACACCTAAATAATATATTTTAAAAGTCAAGAATACAATTTATTGGATTGATGTATTTTTCAAACAATTTTATATGTCATTCACACCTTCATTACAGCCTATAAAAGTCCTATATTAAACATAGGCCTCCTCATAGAATGCATCATAAGGGCGATATTTGCCATAGTTGCCACGATTCGAGGGCAGGCTGGCAACTACGGTTTTTTTTCTAGTTGTTATTTGGAAGACGCTGCTGTCAGTTACCTGGTTTGTTCTCCTCTGTCGCCTCTCAGAACACACGTGGGACGATATGGGGTAGTGGATATTCTAACACCACCAATAAACTTGGTAGAGCCACGCAGCAGCTATATTATCGTTGTAGTACGAATGGGTTGGCTCAACCAGGACAGAGCCTCGCTCTCACAGACTACCAGCGTAAAATAGCAGCTTAATGCTGCTGTGTTTTGTATGGTAAATGTAGAGAACTGGAAACTGTTTTTAATGGTATGAGGCAATCCATCTTAATCCTCAGGGTTGAAAACGCGTCTATAAAACACAGCATTCACTTACCATCAGTTGGACTGTGTGCTCATTTATCACTCTTATCATATATAAAAAAATACTTGATTTATATATAGAAGATACTTAAAGCACAAAAGAGGTGCATACGGGCTATATGCAATCTAAAGCAAACCGAAACATGTAAACCATCTTTAAAAAAAATTAAAAGTATTAACTCTTACTTCACTATGTATTTAGAGGTTAACATGTTCGTAAAAAGGAACATTCATCTTTATGAACATCATGTTGGTGTGTGACACACAGATAAACTCTGCTCTGTTGCAGATAGAACAGCGTTATTTAACAAAAGCGTATTTTGCATGGCGCCAAAAATATATAACAAATTACCCAAAAAAAAAACGAAACTCAAAGATGTAAAAAATGTTAAATCTTTTAAAAAAACGCTTGTCAGTGTCCTAATAGACGAAGCCATTAGCCATTACATAATATACATTGAATGATTTCTTTAGTGATGATTTTTTTTTTGATACCCAATATTTAAAATTATAAAAATAAGCACAGGATCAACCATTGGATGAATAATTTGCTTTACATAATTATGTTAACATAGATATAAAAGTGATAACATTATATTTGATACTCTTTATTAATTAATTTTAAATTTTAAATTATAAAACAGAAGAATGAAATGTGTCATTATTTAAAAATGTACATAATAAAACATTGTTATTATTCAATATATTTTTGTCATAATTATATTTCCAACATACTTAACTCTTTTCTCAAATTCTATATCCACTAATGTTTTGTTTACATTCCATTTTTTTAAATTTTTTTAGGTACTTTAAATGATTTCAAAAAATATTGTACTTCGTATGCGCACAGGGTAGGATATAGTTGAACTTGATTATATAATAATGTATCTAAAATGGATTCTTACTAATTTGGATAGCGATAAAATTCAATACAAATCTTTGAAACATTTGGCAAACATTAGTATACGAGTATACTGGGAGAAAAATGCATATTTTAACAATAAAATTAATAATAACTTAAGCCGTCCGAAATTATTGTGGAAGAACTTGAAACGGTCCGTCCTTCCTAACATTAAGCAATTGACAACGCTTCCTGTGTTTTTCGACGACCCAAATATAATCAATAGCCATTTTCTTAATGTTCCCGGGAATAATAATTTAACCATTTCTGATTTAACTCAATATAAGTTTCATCGATATGGGTGTAATGAATTTAAATTTCAAAATGTAAGTGAAGAATATGTAGCAAAGATTATAATATTATCAATAAAATCAAATGCTCACGGTATTGATAAGTTGAGTAGGGACATGATCATCTTAACACTTCCGGCTACGTTAAAAGTCATTACAGCAATTATAAATAAGTCAATTGAAACATCTACTTTTCCTTCTTCGTGGAAAATAGCTCTCGTACGTCCTTTACCTAAAAACAATGATCCTAAGGATCTCAAAGACTTAAGGCCAATAAGTATACTACCCATTCTTTCAAAAATTTTAGAAAAAGTTATTTATAATCAAGTCATCAAGTTTTGTGATGCTAACAATATTTTACCTGACTTACAATCAGGTTTTAGAAAAGGTAGAAGCACGTCTACTGCTTTACTTGACGTGGTTGACAATATTCTTACATCTCAAGACTCTGATAGAGGTACGATCCTTACCCTGCTTCATTTTTCAAGAGCATTTGATTCTATTAACATAGATTTGCTGCTGTCTAAGCTATCGTTTTATGGCTTTGTAACATCTTCCATAAAATGGTTTCAAAGTTACTTATGCGGCCGTTCACAACAAGTAATATTAAATCAACCAAATGGCTCTTCCCTTGTTTCTGAACAACGACCGCTTAATAGAGGTGTACCACAGGGTTCTATCTTAGGACCATTGCTATTTATAATTTACACTGCTGATATAACTAACTGCATGCACTTTTGCAAATACCACCTATATGCTGATGATCTACAGGTACATCTTTCCTGCAATTCACTTGAATTTCACTTGAACATCAATGAGGATCTGAATCGAATTGCAATATGGTCACAGAAAAATTCCCTCATTTTAAATCCGCTAAAAACTAAGTATAAGCTTTTAGGATCAAAAAACCAAATCAAATTTTTAGAAAATCAAAACCCTAAAATCATGTTGTTAAACATCCCTCTGGAGCGTGTAGGTGAAGCTCGTAACCTCGGTTTAGTTATGGATAGCAGACTGCGTTTTGAAAAACACGTACTCGAGCTTGTCCGCAACTGCTTTTATAGGTTAAAGGTGTTATATAGAATCCGCGAATACATTCAGTTGGACTTAAGAATTAGACAGTGTGAATCTCTCGTTCTTTTAAAATTACAGTACAATTAGGGTCCATACACTGCATTACAGTGTATGGACCCTGTATTTTGGAAAAGTCACAACGTATAATTCAACGTATATAAAATGCATGTGCACGATACTGCTTCTCAATACCAAAACGGTCCCGTGTAACACCTTTTTTCAATGAAGCAGGTATTTTGAAAATGAAAGCGCGACAGAAACTATACCTCGCTAATCTTCTATTTGATGTTGTCAAAACTAAGTCACCCCTATATTTATATGATAAAGTTATATGGAGAAATCGACAAAACATCATTAGGTCTTGTACGAACCCGCTTGCCAATCCCACTTACTGTTCTGCAGCTTTCAGAGGTAGTTTTAAATATATAGCTACGAGGTGCTGGAACGACATTCCTCCACCTATTCGTAAGTGTAATTCAAAGTACAATTTTAAATCCCACTATTAAAATAATTTATTACACTCACAAAAAACTCAACCTTGAGCTTATCTTCCAGCGTCCTTGAGCTTTATATGTTTGTTTTTAGTGTGTATTTTCAAAGCTTATTGTTACGTTTATTTTTATATATTTTTTGAAACCTTTTTATTTTTGTATAGAATATAATATGATATGAATGTATTTATGTATAATATGTCTTGTATGTATGTATGTGTGTATATCCCTAAATGTATATGTAGGTATATTTATGAGCAACGAAATAATTCAATTTATAAAATAATTATTGAAATGTATGTCATAAACACTTCCAGGCGGATCGTGCGTGTATCTGTGGTTATGACAGAATCATCAGCGCTGTAGGTTACCCTGCAGCATTACACTGAGTCATAACCTTTTCACTGGCTCGACACACTTTTGTAATTTTAATCTACCATAGTTTTAACTTTTTATTTTTTATTTTTGTGATGTGTACAGTTCCAGTGAATAAATGTCTTTCTTTCTTTCTTTCTTTCTTTCTTTCTTTAACATCTTACATAGATGATATGATATGATACCTATGACCCACGAAATAAGTGATCATGATTATAAGAAAAAAATTGTCTGTGCATAAACTAACGTGTTCAAATCTATACATGATTTATGTAGTACAGCAAACAAAAGTATATTCTAAGTTTTTCATTCAACTGTATTTGTCTTTTAAAAATGTATTTCAAGTCGCAGTCACTCGTTCCGACAACTCCAACTTTAAATGGACGTTTGTCCGCTTGTAACTTTGTAACAAACTTGCCAGTCACAATAACATGATCCAGCCGTAAATCTGTTTAAGTTAGAAGTTTGAGTTTTCGTTTATATGCCTTGTTGTTTTTCGAGTCTACTTCCTATATAAACATTAAGTGCTGGTTTAAGGGCTAAAGAAAGGCGATAGGTGGAGCGTGTTGCGTAGAAGCGAGTTTTTCCTTTGTTTTCACTTTTATAAATATTATTTTAATGTCCTCCAGACTGGCTTTAGGTCACGGTGGCCAGTCTCTACGTAGACTAGCCATCTGTATAGGACAGGATTAAAGTGCACGAGTGTTTTTTTTTTTATAGAAGAAGAGGCAAACGAGAATGCGGCTCACCTGATGGTAAGTGACTACCGCTGCCCATGAACAACTGCAACACCAGGGGAACCAGGGGAATTGTAGATGCGTTGCCGGCCCTTTAAAAAGGAGTAAGCTTTTTTCTTGAAGGTCCCTAACTCGTATCGGTCTGGAAAAATCGCTGGTGGTAATCGATTCCACAAGGAAGTTGTAAAAGGAAGGAAACATCTTCTAAATCGCACAGTGGTGAACCACCAATCATCTAGATGGTGTAGATGGTATCGGGAGTTCAGCCGCGATGTGCGTTCGTGAAATATAGCGGCTGGGATTAATCCGAATAAACACATGTGCACTCTCTATTCTCTCACTCCCATTGTACGTCAATACGTAAAATAGTAAATAGTAGTTTTAAGTGCAGTTTTAAGGACAGGTAAAGACCACTCGTATTGGTGCAGCACTGCTGACTTCCACTGTATAAGACTGGAACTAACTTAAGATTCAGTTTATGGTTGATAGAAAGAACTTGAAACTGACTTTAAGGCAAAAAAGGGATTAGAATAATCTGCCAGCGTTTACCTTTCCGTCCGATTACAACCCAGGCGTGTTCAAGGTAAGAGTGAATAGTTTTTTTAACATTCTAACTAACAGGCTGATTTAACCATCCGGCGACTGCAAATATGCTGTATACCGCGAATATCTTTTGGAATCAATAAAAAATTGGTATTTCCCTCAATAACCTTTTACAACGCTCCAAAGATAATAATATATTGATTATGATGTAGCGGATACACATAATTATATTCACCGTCATTACAGTCTTGACAAGTCTAGTGCTGAACACTAACCTCCCCGAAGGAATTCCACAAAGCACGGTCCTGAGCCACATGCATACAACCACTTCCTGAATAACGTCACTTCATCTGCATCTAATAAACAACAAAAAATAACAAAAAATTTAATAAATCTCTTGTATCACCACGAGCGCTTTCCAAATGTTGGCGAACCCGTCTTGACCCTGTCATGTTTTTGCCGGGAAAACGAGACATTACGACAAATACACAAGATGGAAAGAGATAGATAATAGATTGTCAACTCCACAGTCGTTTTTAAGGTAAATGACCTTTCGTATCGCTGCTAGTTGGCCGTACCATAGTAGGTGGCCACCCTACACTTCGCCTAGCGGTACGCGGCTGCCACAGAAAGATCTTTCTTCCCCATGTCGGTTCTTCAGCTTACTAATCTGTTGTGGATGCACGTACGCCTCAAATACTCATATTCATTTGTTATTTTATTACAGCTTATTAAAGGATCACGCTGTCACAGAATACCAGCGTAAAATAGCAGCTTAACGCTGCTGTGTTTCGTACGGTGACTGTAGAAAACCGGAGATACTTTTGATTGGAAATGAGGCATTCTATCTTAGTCCCCATGAGTGACAACGCATCTGCATTTTGATACCTTATTGAGGATAGATGTGGATGTCTATGGGTCACAGCAACCACTTACCATCAGGTGGACTGTGTGCTTGTTTGTCACTCTATCCTATGGCTGAACAAAGCTCCCCTTCGATTCTTGTTTCAGTTGCCTTCTGTCCCCTGTTATGACACTAAAGGGATGATATATTATCTCCTTTGTTGTTTTCTATATTTATTAATCACATTACCCAAGACCTTCAGTCTGCGTATCATCTGTATGCCGATGACTTGCAACTGGACACACAAGCGAGTATTGACAATATTTCTACAGCCGTGTACATAATTAACAGGGACCTTGAGTATATTAAGAACTGGTCTGACAGGTTTGGCCTAATGGTCAACCCTTCGAAGTGTCAGGCCATAATAATTGGTAGCCGTCGGATGATTCATAGATTGAAAACAGTAGCGCTACCTCCTATCTTTTTTAATAGTACTGAGATTCAATTGTGTTCTACTGTGAAGGTTCTAGGTTTATTAATTGATTCTACCTTGAGTTGGTAAGACCAAGCAACGACCGTTAGCCAGAAAGTTACCGGTACCCTGCGTTCTCTCTATCACCTAAAATTTTTTCTACCATCTGCAATCAAAACAATGCTTGTGCAAAGTTTAATTTTTCCCATAATCGACTATGGTGATGTGTGTTATTTCGACCTGAATGCAGATCTTCTCAATAAATATGACCGTCTTCTGAATAACTGCATTCAATTCATTTTCAATCTTCGAAAGTATGACCATGTATCCACGTATCGATCTCAATTAAAATGGTTACCTATTCGTCAACGCCATAGTTTGCGTGCACTCACTACCCTTTATTCTATCCTGATGTCTCCCACTTCCCCTTCCAACTTATCTGCTTACTTTCAGTTGCTTAGCGCTAGTCATTAAAGAAACCCCCGCTCTACGAACAACCTTCTTAATTGGCAGAATCATCATAGTCACAGTTTATATATATATATATTTTAATTACCATTTATACCTATCTTATATATCTTATTATATATCTTATATATTTTAATTCCATTCAATTGTTGTTATTAAATTTTTTTTTTGAATTAAATACCGTGTAGTGGCGATGTAAGAATATCCACTATCTCATATCGTCACGTGGGTGTAAGACGCGACGAAGGGAAACAAATGGAAAGATGGGCAGCAGCATCTATGTATATATTAACAATAAAAAATAAAAATCAACGGCGGTCGTCAACCCACTAACCGTAGAAACTACGGCAAAATGAGGCAACCTATGTAGTTGGACTATTTTTAGTGGAGTGGAGTGACGACCTGGTAATATATGCAGAGAGTGGGTGGATCCATGCGACTCAGAACTGTGCTTTGTGGCATTCCTTCGGGGAGGATAATGTTCATGTAAAAGGCTGTAATAATGATGGTGATAATTATGAGTACCGGCTACATCACTGAAGACAATCAGCAAAATTACTTTGAATATTTTCTCGTGCCATTTGGAAAGGACAATTGCATTGTTTGAATATGAAACAGATTCTATTTTAACGACGTTACTCGACACGCCGTTGTTGACATCGTTATAGCACGGTTGAGGAAAAAGGTTTTGATAAAGTTGGATTTCTAATCAACTGAAGCTATGCATTAGCTTGACAAATTTAAATATTTTGTTTTTTTCCTCGTACGACTTTATTGAGGAACAGTTTACCATCAATGACAAATACGACTTAGGGACCTTCCAGAAACGAGATTACTCCTTTTTATAAGGCCGGCAATGCACCTGTAATTATCCTAGTGCGGTCGATACTTTCCATCAGGTAAGCCGCATGCTCGTTTGCCCCTTTTGCTATAAAAATCATTTTAACCGTTTCGGTCCTCTGGACGGTGAAGTACAGTGCACAATTGTGTGCACAAACACATGTGTAGAACTCCCTCACTCTCATGATCCTATGGGATGATTATTTATGAGGCTCACTGACAGATGAAACATAAAAACTAAAAACAAGACAAACATTGTGAGAAACATACAATGTGCTCACCCAGTTATAGGCAACCACAGCTAACACAGAGTAATGTTGCGAAAAGTTAAATAACGTAAAGTTTAAACAATACAGTATCAAAATTGCGCATTTATGAAAAATTAAAAACGGTTTACATTTATCATCTAAAATTGAGATTCTAAATAGAGTAACATTATTCTTCTGTCCATTGTATTTGTGACTTTAGCTTTACAAAACAAAGTTCGCATATTTTACAAGGGACTTCTTTATTATATCGGGTTCTAGTTTAAAACCTGAGACTGATTATTATAACCTGACCTAAGACTGATTTTACATTTATGAAAATGTAATGTACGTACACAAAAATAAAAGTAGTTTTGCAATAATAAGTGATATTCATTCTGTAAACACTAGGAACAGACACAAGCTAGTAGTACCAGTTACTCGAATCCATCGACTCAGTAATTCATTGTTGGGGCGATGTATACGCTTTTACAACAAAATTCCAGAAAATATACAAAATTTGACCTGCTCAAAGTTCAAAAACTTTATTAAACTAAGTTTGTATAAAAAGGGTTATTATAATATTAATGAATTTATAGATGATAATAACCCCTGGAAATGAGGTGATTGCTACCAAGCTATTTCTAATTTGTTGTGTTGTTAATTTGTGTAACATCATGATTGTAAGCTGTTATTTAAAAAAAAAGTTCCGCTGGGTTTCTTGCTGGTTCTTCCCAGGACAGAGGTTTTTTTTTCGAACCAGTGGTAATCATACAAAAGAGTGACTTTCAATAAGTATTATTTATAATCTATATTGAATAAAAAAAAAAGTTTCTATAAAGTTTTAATAATACAGAAAATGTTGAACATAGATCGGTTTAGAAATAGGAAAGTAGAAATAACAGGCTAAATTAAGTTACTTGAAACTGTAGGATTCAACAAAGTTAGACACACATTACAAAATATGTAATACCCTTTAACAAATTCGGGAATCTCGTTAATTAACGGTGAATACTACAAACAAAATACCTTGAATGATTTTCACCGACTTCGAAAAAGGAGAAGGTTCTGTATTTAAAGTTGTTTTCTTGTTTTTTCTTTTAATTCAATATACTATTCCTCAATGGTGTTCCCACTTTAATTTGAACACATGATTCTACCCGTTAGAGTAGAAAATGGGGGATTTAGCATTAAATGTATTATTTAAGACTATATTCTAGTCGTTGGCTTGAGCTTGTGGTATACCATAGTCCACTTATAAGAGTTAAAAATGAAAAGAAAAAAATTAAACTTTGACGAGTTACTATGACGTGTGCGCCCGCGAATTTTTCTGACAAAAAGAGACTGCAGAATATGCTGGGCACAACTAGTTCAGTTAAATAGATCCCAAAAAATTAAACATGGAAACTAACAAATCTTTTGAATTTCGTATGCGGAAGTGAGTTTGTATAATTAAAAACAGTATGGAAGAGTGCAAATACTGAGGAGTGGCTGAGTGATTGATATCGGTGCTGCGAGCCTCTCTGAACTAGCTATAAAGATGCAAAAGCCATACGAATACTTTGATATTGACCTGGATTTGTCAAAGTTCAGTGCAATGTGCAACATAAGAGTACCTCGGCGACTCACAGGAAATATTAAGTGTGATAATAAATTAAAAAAAAATTGAAATGAAATTTCTAAAGTAGGAAATTTAAATTGGTACAAAATGTTAAACAATCACAGACCCATCGGTAATTGAAGATGACCTATGCTGCTCACAAAAATAATCTTAAAATGTTAGATCTCATTTTTATTAGCTGTTCACAATGAAAGTGGACGACCCATCACATAATGCCGCTGCTGCTTCCCAAGTCCATCAAATTGAGATGTTTCTCCGAAAAACACAAATAAAGTCTTTAGTAGGTACGTGATAGAGCCATGGTGCAGCTTTAATATGGTTGTAGCACGAATGGGTCGACTCGACCGGGGAAGGACCACGCTATCACAGAATACCAGCATAAAAAAGCAGCTTATTGCTGATGTGTTTCGTAGGGTGAGTGTAGAGAACCGGCGAACCTTTATACTGGAGATGAAGCCTTCAGGAGTGACAATGTATCTATCTGCATTACGATTCTAAATCGATCTCAGAATTCATTTACCATCAGGTAGACTAGTTATTTCCATCTTAGTCGTATGAAGTGACAACGCATCCATAGCTTTCTTTATCCTAAGCTTGTATATTCGTTTTTCACTTTTATGTAAAAAAGGTTATCAGTTTACTAAAAAATAAATAGAAATAGCAGAACTATTCGAAAAATAAATATTAGAAACACAAACTGCGTTATAAAAAATTTTACAAAACCTTTTAAATGTAGCTCGTAATGGTTTCCAAGTGCCATTATCGTCTGAATTATCGATGTGCCGCGGCTTAACGAGTGCTTCGTGTATTTATTTGGCTAACAAACAAATAACATAATAATTATACGTGAAGAGGTAAAATAGATGTTTACCGTCGATTAAGTACTAAGACAGCAGTAAGTTTTTTTTGTAATTGTATTGATTTTTGTAACTAATTGATCAAATTACGTGACTTCTGGACCAAGGGACAAACCTCTTTGGAGCGTTATACAAAATTCACATTAAAGTTTTTATATGCTCACGCATTCACGCAAACATATGCATCTAAAATCATTTGCAACCGGCTACATTGTTTACGCGCGTGTAGTGTACATCGAGTGGTGAACTTTTACGGATTTATAATAGATACGTGTGTGCGTGTGTGCGCGTCAAGAAGTTGAGAATGGTTTCGTCTTCATTTTAAATGTACGGCTGTCTTCGTTTCTTTGTTGGATTGAAATGCATTTACGTAGCTCTAATCGAAAGTGCTTTGTTGATGCTTCAATAAATATCAATAGAAAGAAATATTTTCGTTTTTGATATGCTATGCTGGTCTGTACCGTTACTGCCACACTCATAGATTGCTATCATAAGGATATAAGTGCCATTATTGCCAGGCCGGCAAGCTGGTAAGCAACCGCAATATTATATTCTTTGTATTATTAGATAAGTCAAAATGAACAGTATAAAATCTTCGCCACGAAAATACATAGGCCGCACTAAAAGTATCGGGAATGGAATATTTCCACTGTTCCTGTCATATTAAAATCTTTTTAATTGAAAACTCCTTGGTTTTAAAAATCGAATACCATTTATTTATTTAAAAAAAGATTCTCGGTCTTGTCACAAGGTTTTGTCAAACTTGTTTAGTCGTTGAGAAAATGGAATTGACCCGAGAAAATTCAAGAGAGATGATTTATTATGACTTTCGAAGTGGTTTAACACAAAAACAGTGTATTTACCGGATGATTTCTGCATTTGGTGATGAAGCCCCATTCAAAACCACAATTTATCGCTGGTTTGCTGAATTTCATCGTGGACGTGTCAAGCTCAGTGATGATCCCCGTCAAGGTCGTCCATAAACTGCAGTCACCAAGAAAACGTTGATGCTGTGCGTAAGCTGATTGAGGAAGATCGACATGTGACATACTGCGAAATTCAGGCAATTTTAGACATTGGCATGAGTCAAATACAAATAATCTTGCATGAACAATTACGTGTAAAAAAGTTGTTTTCCCGATAGATAACGCATTCGCTCTGTGAAGAGCAAAAAGCGGCTCGCGTTACTTGGTGCGTCAGAACTCTCGAAAGATTCCATGCAGGATCCTCAAATGCTGTATACAACATCGTATCAGGTGACGAATCCTGGATATACGCGTACGAACTCTAAACAAAAACCAGGTACGAGTTTGGGTGTTCGAAAATGAGTTAAAGCCAACAAAAATTGTTCATTCATGGAGTGTTGCAAAAAAAATGGTGGCGACGTTTGTCTCTAAAACCGGCCATTTTACGACTATTCCTCTTGAGGGACAAAGAACGGTTAATGCAGAATGGTATGCTAGCATTTGTTTGCTACAGGTCGTTTCTGGACTCCGTAAAGAGAACTGCAACCACCGCATCATCCTCCATCACGATAATGCGAGTTCTCACACCGCACACAGAACAAAAGAGTTTTTAGAGCAAGAAAAGATAGAGTTATTAGACCAACCGCCGTACAGTCCCGACCTAAGCCCTAATGATTTCTATACTTTCCCTAAAATAAAGAATAAATTGCTTGGACAGAGATTTTCATCACCTGAAGTAGCTGTGGACGCCTACAAAACGGCCATTTTGGAAACCCCAACATCCGAATGGAATGGTTGTGTCACTTCCTTGATTCCCGAAATTTTCCGTATACATAAACGTGTTTTATTCTTATATTTTATCACGGTGATCGGTCAAACATTGTCAAAGTCTATTTATTTCAAACAGATATACCAACATTATTTTTATGTATTTTTTTCATTCATACATTCATTCCAGCTTACCACGTCGGTATTTTGATACTTCATCAAAGATAAATGTAGATGTCTATGAACCACAGCACCCACTTACCATCAGGTGAACTGTGTGTTCGTTTATCACTCTTATTTTATATAAAACTACTCGGTTTATATATAGAAGAAAAGAATTGCCTAAAAATTGCGGTTGCCAACCCGCTCGCCAAGCGTGGCAACTATGGCAAATACCCACCCCCCCTCTATGTTGAGAGTAACAAAAAGGCGGACCCCAGTCCTTGGCGGCCCCGCTATTCCTGGCTACGGTGGTGACCATGGTAACTTGGGGCAGGGGTTGCTAAGAATCTCCGGTGGAGGTTCGGTTGCCACCTTAGACGACTCGACCTGGCAACATACAAAGCAGGCACCCTGAGGACTGACGAGAAGATCGTGGAGTTGCGAGAAGAGATAGACAAGTTACGCTGGCATATTATAGGATTATCCTAGGTTCGAAGAGAGGGGGAGAACGCGGTAATACTCGAATCCGGCAACTTGCTCTACCACCGGGAGAGCGACCATCTGTCCCAGGGAGGTGTCGGAGTTATCATCCACAAGTCTCTCGTTAACAACGTTGTAAAGATCGAGAGTGTGTCGACGAAGGTTGCGTACCTTATACTCAGAATCACCAAACGGTATTCGTTGAAGGTCATACAGGTTTACGCACCAACCTCGGCACACCCCGATGAGGAGGTGGAGGAAATGTATGAGGATATCTCTAGAGCCTTGTATTCCTCCAAAACCCACTATAAGGTGTTAATGGGAGACTTCAATGCAAAACTATGCACAAGAGAGAACGGTGAGCTGAAAGAAGGGAAATTTGGAATAGAGCAACGGAACCCAAGGGGCCAGCAGCTGGCCGACTTCATGGAGAATGAGGGACTTCTTATGATGAACTCTTTCTTCCAGAAGCGGCCCCACAGGAATGGACCTGGTCGAGCCCCAACGGTTCGACAAAAAATGAGATTGACTTAGTTATGACAACCGGACGACAACTGTTCAGTGATGTCTCCGTGATCGCGAGGGTGAAAACTGGTAGCGATCACCGAATGGTTAGAGGCACACTGAACTTAAACGTTAAGTTGGAGAGGTCACGTCTAATGAAGTCAACGCTACGTCTCCCTCGTACTCTGTTCCAAAGTCCCGAAACCTTTCAGCTCGAGTTACATAACCATTTTAAGTGCCTAGAAGACTGCAATGAAGTGGACGATATGAATGACAAGCTCATGGAAACTGTCCATGCGGTCGGAGCTAAGTTCTGCAAGACCCGCCGCAGAAGAACACAAAAACTCCTCGATCACACTCTTAATCTCATGGCTGTTAGACGGGAGATGAATCTACATTCTTCAACAGATTTGACAGCATAGAGGCAACTGAACATACAGATCTCGAAATGCATGCGGCGGGACTTACGCAACTTCAATACAGCTTGTATTGAAAAAGCGATCGAGCGGAACCGAGGCTCTAAAGTCTTTGCCAGAGATTTGTCTGCCAGAAAGAGCCAACTGTCAAAGCTGAAGACCGAGTGCGGCAGCATCGTTTCCGGGACACCTGAGATTTTGAGTGACATTCAGAGGTTGTATGGGCAGCTGTACACGTCATCGTTGGAGCCACACGCAAGTGTGAGTAATGATCCAAGAGCGAGTCTTATCCGACACTATTCCGAAGATATCCCGGACGTCAGTCTTATTTATTTATTTATTTATTCACAAATTGCGTAACAGGTGACTTAGAGACTAAACAAAACATGCAAGTTCTAACAATCACATGCACCTCGAAAGGCATAGCTATGAACAGGAGAGGGGCAGACACTTAAAAATTCTTTCCCTCAATGTATTCATTAATTGAATAATAACTTTTTTATAAGTATATCTTTTAAAGATCTTATGAATTTATTAATATTTGTTTCGGCTTTTATGTATTCCGGCAATTTATTATAAATTTTTATTGACATCGGGTAAGGACCTGAACTGTGTAATTTTAATTTAGATTTCGGTTGCAAAAGGTTATTCTTATAGCGATGTACGTTGTGTCGGGCCGCGTCTATGATTTTGGTGTAAAAACTTGGGTGTCTTTTTATAAACTTACATATTTCTAATATATGTAGGCACGGTAATGTAAGAATTTTGAGACTTTTAAATTGAGGTTAGCAGCTTTCTCTTTGTTGGATATTTGCAAGCACGCGTATACATTTTTTTTTGTAAAATAAAAAGTTCTTGTGATTCTACACTGTTGCCCAACAGTATGACGTCGTAGTTTAACCACGCTTGAGCGTAGGCGTGATAGGCTGTCACTGCCGTTTTGCAATTTGTAGATTTGTTTAATTCTCTTAAAGCATATATAAATTGTGATAATTTTAACTTATTTTTTTGAATATGTGATTTCAAATTAACATTCGAATCTATATTTGTACCCAGCAAAGAAAAATTTTGAACACTGAGCTAAGCGAGGTTAGAATGGCTCTCCAGCACCTTAAAAACGGAAAGTCCCCGGGCGAGGATGGAATTACAGCGGATCTTTTGAAAGCGGGTGGAAAACCGGTACTTGAAGTGCTTCAGAAGCTCTTTAAATCCGTCCTCCATGGTGGCACTACACCGAAGGCGTGGAGCAGAAGTGCGGTGGTCTTGTTCTACAAGAAAGGTGACAACGCTCTCTTGAAGAACTACAGACCGATTTGCCTTCTGAGCCGCGTCTACGTGCTGTTTTCGAGAGTCATTACGAATCATCTCGCACGCAGATTTGACGACTTCCAGCCTCTCGAACAAGCAGGTTTCCGAAAAGGCTTTAGTACCATAGACCACATACACACCATTTGGCAAATTGTACAAAAGACAGACGAGTACAATCTGCCACTTTGCCTTGTGTATGTGGGCTATGAGAAAGCCATTGATTCCGTCGAAATTTGGGCGGTGCTGCAGTCCTTTCAGCGGTGCAAAGTTGACTGTCGGTATATTGAAGTGCTGAAGTGTTTGTACAGTAGCGCTACGATGGCTATTCGAGTACAGAATCAGAGTACGAAACGGTGACGTTATATCCCCGAAACTCTTCACTTCTGCATTGGAAGACGTTTTCAAGCTGCTGGACTAGAAAGGATGCGGTATTAACATCAATGGCGAGTACATCACTCACCTTCGATTTGCCGACGATATAGTCCTTATGGCAGAATCGCTGGAGGACCTAAGTACTATGCTCAATGACCTCAATAGTCTCTCCCAACGGATAGGTCTTAAGATGAACATGGACAAAACAAAAATCATGTTTAACGTCCATGTCACACCTATGCCGGTAGTTATTGGGAGCACTAAGCTCGAAGTTGTTGACGAATATGTTTACCTGGGACAAATAGTCCGACTAGGTAAGTCCAACTTCGACCGAGAGGTCAATCGACGGATTCAACACGGCTGGGCAGCGTTCGGGAAACTACGACACCTCTTCTCGTTAGACATACCTCAAAACCTTAAAACGAAATTGTCAACCAGTGCGTGTTGCCAGTGATGACTTACGGATCTGAGACGTGGTCCTTCACTGCTGGCCGTATGAGGAAGCTCAAGTTCGCTCAGCGAGCTACGGAGAGGGCTATGCTAGGGGTTTCTCTGTGTGATAAAATTAGATATGAGGATATCCGCAGTAGAACCAGAGTAACCGACATAGCCCAACGGGTAAGTAAGATGAATTGGCAGTGGGCCGGCCATATAGTTTGAAGAACTGACAACCGATGGGGAAGAAAGGTTCTCGAGTGGCAGCCTCGTACCGGTAGGCAAAGTGTAGGGCGAACACCCACGAGATGGAGTGACCACCTGGTAAGACATGTAGGAAGTCGATGGATGCTGGTGGCTCAGGACCGTGCTTTATGGCATTCCCTGAGGGAGGCCTATGTTCAGCAGTGGACTTATGAAAGGCTGTAATGATAATGATGATGATGAAACTAACGTGTTCATAGCTATACATGAAGAAATTTTTTTGTAGAATAAACATGACAATCGGCTACACATTAGGCATTTACATCTATCCTTGATTAAGAATCTAAATACATATGTGTTATCGTTCCTGAGAACTAAGATGGAATGTCTCGTTTTCAGTAAAAACGATCTCTGGTTCTCTAATCTCTACACTCATACTTCATACGAAACATACACGAAAACATACTTAAGCAAGACCATAGTCCTTCCTCGGTCGTATTTCCAGTTTCAGAATCTGCGGTATGATTTTTAATCGAGGATATATGTAAATGTCTATGAGCCACACCATCCACTTACCATCAAGTGTTCATTTTGTCGTTGGTTGTGGTGTTCGCTTGTCACCCTTATTCTATATTTAAAAAAAACTTTGTCGTTTAATTTGCTACATGAATAGTGAGTTAAAAATAGTAAATCATATTTTAATAATACGTGAAAGCCGACTTGAAAGATTTTTTTAATAGAATAAGGGTGACTAACGAGCTCAAAGTCCACCTGATGGTAAGTGGATGCTTTGGCCCATGGAAATCTACATCTATCCTCAGTTGAGAATCAAGAAACAAATGTGCATCTCATTACCACCACTGAGGCTAAGATGAAATGTCTCGATTCCAGTCAATAGGATATCCGGCTCCCTACACTCACCCTTTGAAATACAACAGAATTAAGGTGCCACTTTACCCTGGTATTCTGTGAGAGTGTGGGTGTACAACTGTGATATAGCTGCTGCATAATTCTACCATGTATAAAAACATAAGAATAAATTAATTTCCGCCTAATATCTTCAGTAGTTGGTGCTAAGACTTTGTGTATTGGCGAAATACTTAGGTTGCAATCGAAAATGGACACAATTATTAGATTATTATAACCAACATAATTTAAAATTAAAAATTTTGTACAAACGACTTCAATATAAATTAGTGAGAATAACTCAAGAACTACGAGTATTGCTCAGACCTTGACCAAATGGGACCACATGAGAAGCATACAGTCGAATTGAGTACAGTCTGCTTTTTGAAGTCGGTAGAAAATTGAAATAATTTTTCCAGCCATAGAAAAGGACAATGGCGTTGTTTGAATATGAAATAGATTAGATTTTAACGACGTTACAGGACTAATCTTTATTTACATTGTTATAGCACGGTTGAGGCAAAAGCTAGCTTTGGTTATGTTGATTTTGTAATCAACTGAAGTTAAGATTTAGCTTGACAAATTCAAATACATTACAAAATATTAATCTCTTTTAAACACCAGCGTAGTTCAGTACACGAGTATGTGCACAAACACAGGTGTTCTATTCCCTCACTCTCATAGTCCGATGGGACCGCAATTCGATACGACCAGGCGTAGGACCAAGGCTTTAGGTGTCAACTTCCTGACTCCGACTGACATGAAAAAACAATCCAATAACCCAACCCTGGATTTGAACCCGGGACTATGTGATTAGTGGTCACGCTTACAACCAATAAACCGACGATGCAGTCAACGTTAAAGGTATCCAACTGTATCAGTAACAGAAAATCCAGCTAACAAATAAGGAAGTTCTTGTTTATCTGCTAGGTGGTAGTTCTCCTTTTGTGTCTAGTTCCCTAGCTCCTCAAGTGTCATGACACCCGCAGCGGGTTGACAGCGCATATATGCCCGTGTGTCAGCCGGCCCCGTGTGCCCATTTCTCAATTTAACGCGCCTTGTCTTTAATCTACGTCGTTCATAGATAAAACGCTGTTTTAATATTTCAACGACATAAATTTATTTATTTATTTCCAACTATACAATTATCATTACAGGTTTATCACCTAATGCGATAATGTAGACAACTATTTTTTTTTACAAAGTATAATTACAATTACATAACTATTATATTGATTCATATGTACTTATTTCTATTACAAACACCATATTTATGTCACAATAGGAACATAACTTATTTCAAAGAGAGCTCTCGCTATGAACCCATCCCTTAAATAATCCCCAACCCATAAATTAATGACAAGGCCGTAATGTAAAGTTTTCAAACGTTTTCCAATTGAACATTTTCGATTGTTTTAACTTGTTTTTATTTTTCCGCTTAGAAGGAGGTAGATATTAAAAAGTATGTTTTGTGAAAAAAAATGTATTTATAGGGTGTGAGTTTTTAATCTCTTATGATATAATGTTATATTGTTAAGCAAATAAAACAAATACCGTTTTATATAACGGCTTAATTTCGTAATCCTTACACTTTATGTACAAGAAACCGGCAAAATTACGTCACGCAATTTTAAAATGAGATTGATAATATTACAAAAATAGAATTTAATATTTATAAACAAGAATCAAATATCTTAATTCATAACGAATCGATGCGTATACGTTTTATACATAACTGGCATACAAAAGTAAAAAATAAATCGGTTGGGCACATGAGGGGTTAGTCTGTCTGGGGAGATCCTTCTATCTATTTGTGCCGCCAAATAGCAGTGTCTACCCTGCTGTCTTCCGGTCTAATTGATATGGAAATTTAGTTTAATCATTAGTTCCATCTTAATCCTCAAAGGTAACAGTGCAATTTAGAATTCTTAGCTATAAATTGAAGACTGCTGTCCTTGTACTGCGGTAGCAACTTTTTTTATAGGAAAAGGGCGACAAGCTAGCACACAGTCCAAAAGGTTGACATCCTCAGCCATTCATAGTTTTGAGTTGTTATCTATTTTTTTTATAGTATAAGGGTGACAAACGAGCACACAGTCCACCTGATGGTAAGTGGTTGCTGCGGCCCATAGACATCTACATCTATCCTCTATTACAAATCAAAATGCAGATGCGTTGTCACCAGTGAGGACATTAAAAAGGGTCTCCGGTTCTCTACATTCAGCATACGAAACACAGCAGCTTTAAGTTGCTATTCTACGCTAGTATTCTGTGAGAGCGTGGTTCTTCCCCGGTCGAGCCGATCCATTCATGATACAACTATTCTATTAATAAAGCTGCACCATGACTCTACCACGTACATTGACCACAGTAGTACCATTGAGGAATAGTCTAAAAAGACTGTGTGCTCGTTTGTCACCCTTATACTATAAAAAATGGTTCTTTAATTTCAAAAAAAAAGTGTCTACTCGTTAGAGTAGAAAACATGTAATGTAGTATTAAATGTATTGTTTTAGACGACATTTAAATAGCTCACCTTGAGCTTGTGATATTGATGAGTCAATAATACATAAAAGGCTCAAAAATAAAACTTAATAAAAAGTAAAACTGGTTTGAATAAAATAAAAAATAAATAAAATTACTTCCACATTATAGATTCGAGACCTTATATTATTATCCCCTTGGCTACTCAGTCCGGGAATTTGATTCTTCGATACTCTCCGTCTAAGAACATTTACTGTATTTTAAGATACAGTAAATGTTCTTCCAGCCAGAGCACATCCACTTAACATCAGGTGGACTGTTCGATGTTTACGATGAAAGTTTTGGTTAGTTGATGGCCGTTTATTTTTCTGATGAAGAGACATCGCAATGTATGGGCACAGCTAATTCAGATAAAAATATGCCGAAAAGGAATTACGTAAATAAATAAATAACTTGTGTTTTTCGCATGTAGTTGTATTTACAGATTTAAGTGGTAAAATATTTTTTTTTCAACTGACATCAATATAAATTATTAAGGACTAGCTGTTCCCCGCGACTTCGCCCGCGTGTAATTTAGGTTTTTTAATATTTTTTTTTTGGGCGGAACGTAATATTTTTCTTAAATAAAAGTAGCCTAAATTACTCCTTATAACATTAGCTATCTGCCAGTGAAAGTTTCATCAAAATCGGTTCATCCGTTTCTGAGATTAGCCGGAACAAACAGACAGATAGACAGACAAAAAATTAAAAGTTGTGTTTTTGTTATAAGTAGGTACCGTATATACTTTCATATGCGAGCAGCTTTTCACTAAATGAAAAGCTGTTATTTTGACATTACAAACAGACACTCCAATTTTATTTATTTGTATAGATAACTCAAAAACTAGAGGTTACACCTTGATCGCGTTTATATCGGACTACATGAGAAGCACCGGCTTCCAAATAAAAAAGAAACATCAAAATCGGTTTACCAAGAAAAAAGTTATGAGGTAATACATATAATCAATAGAGTTGAATTGAGTACCTCCTCCTTTTTGGATACGGTTTGTGGCGGCGCTGTCGTTGCGCCACAAGCGAAACAGATCGAAGCCTAAATCGTGCTAACAAAGTTCCGAAGTTAAAGCTGTATATATAGAATGGCTCCGAACTACCACTCGGAGCGTTGGTCGCTCCCCGGGCAGAACACCTTGCCCCGTGGGAGATATCCCCTTTCCCTTCCACCGGCTACATATTTAAAATTAAATATTTTGTATAACCGACTTCAGTGTAAATTATTAAGAATATCTCAAAAACCATTGGTCAGACTTTGATCAAATTAGTATGGGACTACCAAGCACCAGCTTTCAAATATAAAATAATCATCGAAATCAGTTCACCCAGTAAAAAGTTATGAGATAATACAAATAAAAAAAACATAAGGTCGAATTGAGTACCGTCTCCTTTTTGAATACGGTTAAAAAGAGTATGAAGGAATGCAAATACTGACGAGAGGCGGAGTGATTGATATCGATGCAGCGAGTCGCTCTGAACTAGTCATAGAAAATGCAAAAGCCATGCAAATATTTTAATATTGACCTGGGTATTTGCCAAAGTTCAGTAATATAAATGCAATTTAAAAATACCTCTATGACTCATAGGAAGTGTTTGGTGTGAGAATAGACTAAAATACAATTTAAAAATACCTCTATGACTCATAGGAAGTGTTTGGTGTGAGAATAGACTAAAATACATGCATATAATATTATAGGCAATTAACGTGGTACAGCCACGCTGCAGCTACATTATGGTTGTAGCACGTATGGGTCGGTTCGACCGGGAAATGACCACGCTCTCACAGAACACCAGCATAAAATAACAGCTTGATGCTGCTGTGTAGAGAACCGGAGACCTTTTGACAACGCATCTGCATTTAGATTCTTAATCGAGGATAAATGTAGATGTCTATGGGCCACAGCATTCATTTACCATCAGGTGGACTGTGTGCTCGTTAGTCACCCTTATTCCATATAAAAAAAGTATTTCAAATGCTTGTGCCAGAAGGCCACACGCTACCAGAGCCTTATATTATAAACAATATGTTTATAATATAAGGCTGTACTGCTTACCTACAATTAAAATTTAAATTATTCGAGGTGCAGTTGATCCCGCTGTGGATCTACTTACTACCTGCTTACCGTGCTGCGAGCTAATGGAGTGTTGGCCTACCCTCCTACCAACGGCCATCATCACTGTGGGGCTTGGGTATCGCCGGCTCCTTCTGCTAGCTGGCTGTTTACAACCCTGAGAGAACAGCGCTTGGACTTTGCCCCTACGTTAGGCCAGTGATCCCCTTCATAGAACCTTACTTGTACGTGTGCGGGAGTAAAATAAATAAATAATTTGCTATAAATCTTGACTTTTTGAGAACGCACCTACTTCTGAACCCCTAACGGTACATGGCGTTATCATGATGAAGGACCACTCCTTTTCTGTTGATCAATTCCGGCCGTTTTTCTCAATTTCTTGCTTGAGTCTCATTATTTGTTGGCAGTAGAGATCCAGATCGATGGTTTTGACCGGCGGTAAAAGCTCATAGTAAACGATGCCCTTCCAATCCCAATATACACACAGTATCACCTTATTGCGTGTTAATCCGGGTTTCGCTACAGTCTATGGACCTTGAACTACTTATTGAAAATGATATTTTTCGCGCGTACTTGTTTGGTCATCGGGTCAGTCAGGTCATCCATTTTTCATCACTAATGATCAATATTTTCAACAATGGTTCGGTTTCATTACGTACATCAATAGAAAATTGCAAATTAGTACACGATTCATTAGGTGTCATTGAGTGAGCTCGTGTGGTACCTAAATATCGAGCTTTTTTGTATAACCAGACTTTTCCAAATGAGTGGAAACTATTTTATGGTCAATCCACAACTTCTCGGCCATGTCGTCACTACTAATATGCCGATCTTGCTCCCACTTTTTCATAAATGGCATCGACTTTATCCGCATGAGATTGACCAGAGCGAGCTGCATGACTGATATCAAAACTCCCGGACTGAAGACGCTTGAACCAACTTTGTGCTACTCTTACTGACACTGCTTTAGGTCCATAAATGTCACAAATTTTTTTCGCGGATTAAGTCGCATTTTTCCCTTTTTTGTGAAAAAACTTCAGAATTCAACGAATTTCTTAGTTAAATTCACTCATTTTGGCGAACAGAAAAACAAATGAAAAATGGCGGGAAAGTGTTCTTTACTTTTTATTTTTTTTATTAATATCCTGTAGGTATTGATTTCTAGGTGAACTGATTTTGATGATTATTTTTCATTTGAAAGCTGATGCTTCTCATGTGGTTTTTGAGTTATCCTTAATAATGCGTATTTAATTGACTTCGACTACGTTGATGATGTTCTCATTTTATTTATGTTGAAGTATTTTGTGCAATATTTTTAATTTTATCTATATAACTAAATCGATGCAATTGTGTAAAAGTAGCACATTCATCATCATCATCATTACAGCCCTTCACAAGTCCACTGCTGAACATAGGCCTCCACCAAAGAATGCCACAAAGCGCGGTCCTGAGCCACCTGCATCCATCTACTTCTGCATGTCTTACCAGGTCGTCACACCATCTAGTGGGGGGGATGCCCTACACTTCGTCCGGCGGTACACAAGTGGCATATTGTAAAAATATAATTCGAACACGGTTCCAAAATTTGTCATTCATAGAATTAAAGCCACCGCTTCAGAAGCGTGTATATTATACTTGTAATAGGTGTTGCTTGTAAGGACTTCTTTGCTCGGATTGGCTGTACAATAATAAACTCCAAATTTTTAATCAAACTTTTGTGAGTACATCATAGAACAAGCTTGAGTAACCGATGGGTCCGTTTTCCATTATGTAATATACAATGATGTTGTAGTATTTACCTCAAATTTAAATCGCACACACATACTGGCGTAGCGCTGCTGTGATTCGTGTGTAGAGTGTAGAGAACCGGAGACCCTTTTTAATGGAAGAGCATTCCATCTTAGTCCTCACGGCTGACAACACATCTGTAATTTGATTGTTAGTCGAGGATAGATGTAGATGACAAAGGGCCACAGCAACTATTTACCATCAGGTAGACTGTGTGCTCGCTTGTCACCTCTCTCTATCTCTATGGAGTCTCTTTATTCGTTACTTTTCTACCGATTTCAAACACGATACGGTACTCAATTCGACTGGTTGTTTTTTTATGTGTATTAACTCATAACTTATTACTGAATGAACCGATTTCGATGATTCTTTTTTATTTGAAAGCTGGTACTTCTCGTTTGGTCCCACATGAATTTGATCAAGGTCAGACCAATAGTTTTTGAGTTATACTTAATAATTTATATTGAAGTCGGTTGTACAAATGTTTTAATTTTTTATTATTTTTTTATAGAATAAGGGTGACGAACGAGCACACAGTCCACCTAAATTAAGCATTTATCCCCACTTAAGAAGTAAAATGCAGATGAGTTGTCACATCTTAGGAGTAATGTATGTAAATAAATAGAATGCCCCGTTTCATGTCAGTTCTACTCTCAGTAAAAGGACTGTCAGTTCTCTACACTCACCATACGAAACACAGCAGCGTTAAGCTGCTATTTAATGCTGGTGTTCTGTCCAATGCATGGTTCTTCCAGTCGTCCAGATATCCAGTGCATGTTACGCATTGTCCATCCTGGTAGAGTCTACAAATGAAAGTGTTACTAGAAATGCCTATTTTGAAAGCGTTTATCCACTCCTAACTTACGGTATCGTTTAAACTGAGGTAACTCAACAGATGTGCAATCCACATTATTTTTCCAAAAAAAAAAAATGTCTTAGAACAATATAATATATCACTAACATATTGTTCTAAGACACTACCGAATCGTTAAGCGATATTTTCAGAACGAAGTGTTTCCTAACACTGACTGAAATCTTTATCCTGGAATTATGTGTATTTGTAAAAAAAACAATATGCAATATTTTAATTTGAAATCTGATATCAAAATTAAACATTCGCAAACAATATAAATATCATATAAGCTTACCTATTATTAGAAATGTGATTTATTATAAAAGTACCTATATTACTGCTATTGGAGTTTAGAACCAGTTACCATGAGCTATTAAACAATTAGATGGTAATATGTTAAAAATAAAATTAAAGAAATTGTCAAATGAAAATGTTTTTTACAATCTGTATCAGTACTTTTACTAAAAATAATGTTACTAAGTAGTTATTTTTTTTTCTTGTTGCATATCTGTCATGGGTAGACTTGACGTAAACTACAGTCTAAAACTATATGTTTTTGTATTATGATTATATTGTATACAATAAATGTATCTTTGTCTTCTTTATCTTTGTCTTTGTATTCCCCGGTCAGGCTGACTCCTTCGTGTTACAACCATAATGTAGCTGCAGCGTGGCTCGAACACGTTAAAAATGTATGCTCCGAATAAAGAAACCACATTTCTAGTCTCTGTTGAAATAAGCCACCGTGACTGAAATTTGTTCTGGATGACATTATTATTCTTTTTGAAAACAATAAAAGTAAAGTAAAGTCGCAGCCTATTTACGTCCCACTGCTGGGCACAGGCCTCCTCTCATTTCTGAGAGGGTTTTAGGGCAAGGAAATGTCCGCCGCGATGCCCCAATACGTGTAGGCAAACTTCACATGTATAAGAAATATTTTTTTTCTTATTTCTCACACATGCAGCTTTCCTCACGATGTTTTCCTTCACCGCAGAGCACGTGGTAAATCAGCACTTAAAATTGCAATTAACAATTTCATTGGTGCCGGCGGGGATCGAACCCGGGTTGCTCGAGTACTGTAAAGCTTACAACGAGCGCTAACCATCTGAGCTCACGGCTCGGCTCTACCACGGCTCAACGGCAAAAACAATAATATTAAACATAAAATGAATTTACATTAGCATTGCATTGTAAGATAAGGTGTACAAATAATATCATCATATGTTGTTGTAACTTTATTAAGTTATCAGTATGTTTGACCTAGAGTTATCTTGACTCAACGTGTTGTCGACTTCATTGCACATAGTTAACGAATCAAGTGAACACTTTCAAAATGTATAAAGCTCTTATATTATTAGCTTCCTTAACTACTGCACTAGCAGTAACTGATCTTCACAAATTCGAAGGAGAATGGTACCATGTAGCTACTTACTCTGCAGCGTCAGCCCACGTCTGTGATTTGTTCAACATCACACTCAACGGGATGCCTTGCGAATGTGAAGGGCGACCGGCTTCCGGCTTAAAATTCAGTATGGTCACCTTGCCGGTTATCGTCGTGGAGGACTATAGCGAAGTAGAAGCCGCATTAGCACGGAACTGCACTACTTTCGGTGTAATGAAGACAATGGCGGTTCGACTGGTCAATGACAACTTCTTTGTAGCATACGAAAAATGTTATGAATGCACAGAGAAGGAACCCAACACAGCGAACCTGATGGCGAAGTTCCTGCCATCGAAAAAGGAGTTGGAGAGTTTGGAAGGAATAGATGAGTTGAAAGGGAGACGCAGTGTGATTTGTTACCTTATTCAATAAGGATTAGTGAAGTTATAAATTTATTTGATACATGAGATATTGATTAAAATGTATTGGTATATAATTAAAGGTTTTTATGTTTAGAAAGTGACTTTTATTAGTGCTCATAAAACGAAGGTGAATGTAAGTTTTTCATGTTTAAAATTTCTTTTTTTAGGGTTCCTTACCCAAAGCCTAACCAACGCGACCGTATTACTAAGCCCCCGGTGTCCGTCCGTCCGTCTGCCTGTCAGTGGGCTGTATCTTATGCTCCCGTAATAGGTAGACAGTTGAAATTTTGCAAGGAATGTGTATTTATGTTGCCGCTATAAAGCCGCGTCTCCACCAAAAATGTTTCCAACAAACGTCTCCACCGAGGGAACAAATGTTGGCAACAAGCGTATTCATTTGATGTTGCCGCCGAAAATGGAAACAAGTTTTGTTGGCAACTGTTGTGTTGGCAACAAAACTTTGGTGGAGACGCGGCTTAACAACAAATAATAAAAATTTAAATAAATTAAAATTTTAAAGGAGCCCCTTTAAAATTACTACCAGAAACGTGTATTACGATGGTACGGAGCCCTTCATGAGCGAGTCTGACTCGCACTTGGTTTTATTTATATAGTTTAAGTGTGATGGTTTGAGGCTATCGCAGTTACTTATCCACCTAAAGCCAATTTCTAACTAAGAAGGCTTAAGATGCGTTTGTCACATATGACAACTTATAGATGGAATGCCTCACAGACTGTTGGTATACTGGCTCTCTAAATCCTTCCAACTACAGAGTGCAGAGTACAGGTACTGCTTTTGCCTGCAGAAATAGGTAAGAGGATTGTAACCATCCAAACGTTCTGCTTGGCAGAATAGATGTCCTACTACATAGTACCTATTAATTATTATTTTTTTATTTATTTATTTACCATATTACAAAGCATTACAAAAAAACTATCCTAAAAAGTCGCATACAGAAAACCACTAAGGTTTGTGATGACGCGTCCCGAGTCGACGTTATATTAAAGTATACTCGTAATTAATTTAGTTTGTAAACAGAAAACATTACAGCCTAATTAGGACCTGAGAAAACACATATACGCTTAATAATAATTATGATATCAGCACACAGTCCACCTGATGGTAAGTGGTTGCTGTGGAAAACAATTAATATACTAATAACATAGCTGCGGCATGGCTCTACCAAGTAAGATATATTATGGTCTTAGCGCAAATTGGTCGGCTCGACCGAGGAAGGACCACGCTTTCACAGAATATTAGCGTAAAATAGCAGCTTAATGCTGCTGTGTTTCGTATGGTGAGTATAGAGAACCGAAAGCAGTTTTTACTGGATACTAGGCATTCCATCACAGTCCTCAGGGGTGACAACGCATCTGCATTTTGAATATTAATTGAAGATAAATATAGATGTCTATGGACCACAGCAGCATTCACTTACCATCAGGTTTTTTTATAGGATAAGGGTGGCAAACGAGCACACAGTCCACCTAATGGTAAGTGGTTACTGTGACCTATATCCATCATCTATCCTCGTTTGCGAATCAAAATGCAGATGCGTTGTCACCCGTGAAGACTAAGATGGAATGCCTCTCTTTTAGTAAAAAGGGTCTCCGGTTCTCTACACTCACCATACGAAACACAGCAGTATTAAGCTGCTATTTTACGCTGGTATTCTGTGAGCGCGTGGTCCTTCCTCGGTCTTGCCGACCCATTCGTGCTACAACTATACCAGTAATATAGCTGCAGCACGGTTCTACCGTGTAAAAAGTAGACTGTATGCTAGCTTGTCACCTCCTTCTATAAAAAAGTGCCATTTTGAACTTAAATGTCTCCGTTTTAGGTTGCGTTTCCACCATAGATGTGCCAGGATGCGTAGCGAGGGATGTGTTTGTTAAAGACCAACAGAATCACTTCATTTACGTAGCCTCACTCTGTGCAGCTCTAGTGTTCACGGCTCAGCAGAGCGAGGTTTTCGTACATACAAAACAAGAGAAGAATGCTTGCGAGGGATGTGAGCTAGGGGCGGACGCAAGCGAAAAAATAGTAGTCACTAGACAGTAGCACAATACACATCCTCGCACCGCTCAGCGGCCTAGCACATCTCTGGTGAAAACGCTCACACCGTCCCACAGCCTTGCTACACATACTCGAAACGTCCAGCTAAATCGCACATATCTGGTGAAAGCGCAGCCTTAATGTAAGACTTGTAACAAAAAACAAAATGCCAACTGTGCTACATTTATTTCATTAATTACAGACCTTCACAAGTCCACTGTGTTAGGCCTCCACCAAGGAATGCCACAAAGCACGTTCCTGAGCCACCTGCATCCATCGACTTCTGCATATCTTATCACGTCGTTATTCTATCTAGTGGGAGGCCAACCCACACTAAGTCCCGCTGAGTTTCTTGCTGGTTCTTCCCAGGACAGAGGGTTTTTTTCGAACCAGTGGTAAAGTAAAAAATGACTTTCAATAAGAATTACACATGTAATGTATATTGAATAAAAATATTCTATTCTATTCTATTCTATTCTATTCTTGAACTGTTCACCACTCGAGAACCTTGCTTCCCTTTCTTATTCATTGCCTATATGATAGGATATCTTATAATTAAATAATTATTAATGGGATATTGGGAGTGTGATTGTGTAAGCAATTTGCCAGACACTGTTCTATCTATGCACTACTCTAAGGTAGACTGAGAGATATTGCCTCTGGCATTTAGTCCCCCTATACACATTAAAATTTAAAATTGAAGTAAAGTCACTGTCTATGTACGTCCCACTGCTGGGCACAGGCCCCCTCTACGTTTAGGGCAAGGAAGAGTCTGCCGCGCTACCCACTGCGTGTTGGCGAACTTCACATAACTACGAAATTATTTTTTCTCGGACATGCAGGCATCCTCACGATGTTTTCCTTCACCCGCCGAGTACGTGGTAAATCAGCACTTAAAACTGCAATTAACAATTTCATTGGTGCCGGCGGGATTGAACCCGGGTTGCACGCGTACTGTGAAATTTACAGCTAGCGCTAATCCCTGAGCTACCACGGCTACGGTAAAGTTTATTTTAAGTTGGTTAAATAAATAAATACCTATCAGTTCTAACACAATTATCCATCTATATCCATATTTTTTGAATAAGCGTAACGAGGTATATGTAACGGCATGAAGAGTTATCGTTCTTTGATGAAGACCATAGTGAAGTGTGCGTACTTATGGGCGTGCGTGTGAGCGTGCGTGCGTGCTAGCGTGCATGCGTGCATGCATTATTAGAACTGTTTTTTGAACAATTTGCAAAGATGTCGCGTAACATACAAACATAAAGAGACATATACTCGAATTGAGAACTTCCTCCTTTTTGAAGTAGGTTAAAATACCTACCCCTCCCCACCCCCCACGGATTTTCTCCTGTATCATGAAACAGTTTACATAAACAAATTGCACAAGAACAAGCATCCAAACCTGGAACAATTATTTAAAGACCATAGAAATATGTGTCACGGAATTCGAACCCGCGGCTGTTCACGCCGCTCGATTCTAAGTGAATGCGCTACAGAGGCGTCAATCATTAATCTCCCAGACACCGCAATAACAAATTACTACTATAATTATTTTGTACTAACGCAGGGAGTACTAACCACTAAAAGCTACTGATTCTAATAATGTACTCTCCTAAAGCACTCTACTAAAGATAATTTCAACCAGCCATTAGAGACAGGGTTATCTTCTTTCCCTGAACTTGTTTATTTATCTATATAAATGTATACGTGGATATATAAATTGTCTTTTAAAGACATAATTGGGTTAAAAATTGTCATAAACGAATCTGTTCCTATTGCCTTATAAGTTAAAAACAGCAGTTTTAACGTGGTAGAGCCATGCTGCAGCTATATTAGTAGTATAGTTGTAGCAGGAATGGGTCGGCTCTACCGGGGAAGGATCAAGTTCTCACAGAATATCAGCGCAAAATCCATTTTACCGGAAAAGAGGCATTCCATCTTAGTCCTCACGGGTGACGACGCATCTGCATTTTGATTCGCAAACGAGGATAGATGTAGATGTCTATGGGCCACAGCAACCACTTACCATCAGGTGGACTGTGTGCTCGTTTGTCACCCTGTCCAATAAAAGAAAAGTTTTATTTTAATTAATTCCTATTAGGAAGGCACTTCTGTCTATTTCCTGCCTTATTTTCCTTTGTTGCCTTATACGAAACTCACGGGACGATATGGGGTAGTAATTATTTTGCACCACCACTACACGGTTCCCAAATTTAAAATATTTAAAAATAAAAATAACTAAAAAACTGAAAACCCATATAAAATCATGACTAAATGCGTACTTACGTTTCAATTTTATTTTTGTCACCCACCCACGACACCCAACCACCACTACGACAAACACGAGTCGATCTACGTAGTTGAGCCCCGCTGCAGCTATGTTATGGCTGTGGGACGAATAGGTTGGCTCGATCTGTGTAGGACCACGCTCTTACAGAATACCAGCGTAAAATAGATATCCAAAGCCGGCAATACATGATGACCAAGCCTCAGCTAACGCAAGCGTAGGCAAATTGATAAAAGGTGAGTAGCACTCTTCATTCTCTTTTTATTTTTATTTTTTATATTCTTCTGAGCCAGCGCTTATCTACGATCCCACCTGAAGGTAAGTGGTGATGTAGCCTAAGATGGTGAAGCGCACTGACTTAACAAAAGCTTATTCACTCTTGCCTCGAAGACGCCCACACTGTAATCGGATGGAAAGACAGAAGGTTTTTTTTTATAGTATCGTGTGACAAACGAGCACACAGTCCACCTGATGGTAAGGGGTTACTGTGACCCATAGACATCTACATCTATCCTTAATAAAGACTCAAGATGCAGTGAGGACTAAGATGGAATGTCTCTTTGCAAGTAAAAAGGGTCTCCGGTTCTCTACACTCACCATACGAAACACAGCAGCGTTAAGCATGACAAATAAAAAGTTTTACGAAAACAGTACGTAGATGTGGCTCAGAAGGGAAATCGGTCTGTAGTTCTTCAACAGAGCGTTGTCAGCTTTCTTACCACTGGTTTCAAAAAAGCCTCTGTCCTGAGAAAAACCAGCAAGAAACCCAGCGGGCCTTTTTTTAAAACATATTTTACATTAATGGTTGTACAAAATTTATTTTAGAAACAGCTTGAAAGCGACCACCTCATTCCCAGGAGTAATTATCAACCATGTATTCATTTATACTAAATAACCTGTGGCGGCGCTGTCGTCGCACCACAAGCGAAACACATCGAAGCCTAAATCACGCTAACAAAGTTCCGAAATTAAAACAGTATATATAGAATAGCTCCAAGCTACCATTAGGAGCGTTGGCCGCTCCCCGGGCAGAACACCTTGCCCGGCGGGAGATCTCCCCTTCTCCTTCCACCAGCCACGAACCCTTTTTATACAGTTTCAACTTAAAAAAACATTTAAACTTGGTAATAGAGAGAGCCCGTACTTTCCGGGACCTTGTTGTAATAGCGTATACATTGCCCCAAGAATGAATTACTGACTCTGTGGAGTCGAGAAACTGGTATCACTAGCTTGTGTTTTTTCCTAGTGTTTACAGAATGTATATCATTTTTTTTACTAAAACTACCTTTGTTTTTGTGAACATACATTAAATTTTCGTAAATATACTGAGAGGCCAAAGTTAATATATTTATTTCTTTAAATTTATCTCTAAGAGACTCTCTCGGTTTTAGTTTGTAAATAGCTCTAATGGCCCTGTTCTGTAAAACAAAAGTAGTTTCTGAATCAGCCGCATTTCCCCAAAGCAAAATCCTATAAGACACTATGCTATGGAAATAACTGAAATAAACTAATCTAGCTGTCTCGACACTAGTGAGACCTCTAATCTTTTTTACAACATAGGCTGCAGAACTTAGTCTGCTTGCTAGTTTGGACATGCTGACTTGGGGTTCTTCTGGTACCACCACTCTACCTATTTCGGCTGCCAAAAAGCAGGGCTTGCAAAAGAGTATACAGAGTCTGTATCATTGCAGGCTATGAGGCGTTCAGTCTTAGTCCTCGAAGGTGACAAGGGATCTGCAATCTTCTTTGTTTGAAGTTGATTGTAGGCACCACGAGGACACGGACTGCGGAACTCGAAATTGAATTCACTTAATATGATATTAAAATACCGTGCAGTGGCGGTGCAAGTGCAATGTACGTACACAAAAATAAAATTCATCAACATCATTCATCATGACAGCCTTTCATAAGTCCACTGCTGAACATAGGTCTCCCCCAAGGAATGCCACAAAGCACGGTCCTGAGCCACCTGCATCCATCGAATTCCTGCATGTCTTACCAGGTCGTCACTCCATCTCGTGGGGGCTCACCATACACTTCGTATACCGGTACGAGGCTGCCACTCAAGAACCTTTCTTCTCCATCGGTTGTCGGTTCTTCGAGCTATATGGCCGGCCCACTGCCACTTCAGCTTACTAATCCGTTGGGCTATGTCCGGTTACTCTAGTTCTAGTGCGGATATCCTCATTTCTAAGTTTATCACGCAAAGAAACCCCGATCATAGCCCTTTCCATAGCTCGCTGAGCGACCTTGAGCTTCCTTATACGGCCAGCAGTGAAGGACCACGTCTCAGATTAGTAAGTCATCACTGGCAACACGCACTGGTTGTACAATTTCGTTTTAAGGTTTTGAGGTATGTCTGACGAGAAGATGTGTCGTAGTTTCTCGAACGCTGCCCAGCCGAATTGAATCCGTCGACTGACCTATCGGTCGAAGTTGGCCTTACCTAGTCGGACTAGTTGTCCCAGGTAAACATACTCGTCAACAACTTCGAGCTTAGTGCTCCCAATAACTAGCGGCATAGGTGTGACATAGACATAAAACATAATCTTTGTTTTGTCCATGTTCATCTTAAGACCTATCCGTTGGGAGACACTATTGAGGTCATTGAGCAAGGCGCTTAGGTCCTCCAGCGACTCTGCTATAAGGACTATATCGTCGGCAAATCGAAGGTGAGTGATGTACTCGCCGTTGATGTTAATACCGTATCCTTTCCAGTCCAGAAGCTTGAAAACGTCGTCCTATGCAGCGGTGAAGAGTTTCGGGGATATAACATCACCCTGTCTTACACCTCTCTGCGATTGGATAGGTTTCGTACTCTGAGTCTGTACTCGGATAGCCATCGTAGCCCTACTGTACAAGCACTTCAGCACTTCGATGTACCGACAGTCAACTTGGCACCGCTGAAGGGACTGCAGCACCGCATAGTTGCAAATTGTACTCTTCGGACTTCTGTACAACTTGCCGAAGAGTATGTTTGTAGTCTATGGTGCTAAAGCCCTTTCGGAAACCGGCTTGTTCGGGAGGCTGGAAGTCGTCAAGTCTGCGAGCGAGACGATTCGTAATGACTCTCGAAAACAGTACGTAGATGTGGCTCAGAAGGGAAATCGGTCTGTAGTTCTTTAACAGAGCGTTGTCAGCTTTCTTGAAGAACAAGACCACCGCATATCTGCTCCACACCTCCGGTGTAATGCTACCGAATCGTTACTCACACTTGTGTGTGGCTCCAACAGTGACGTGTACAGCTGCCCATAAAAAGCAAGTAAAACATGACTTTCAATAAGAATTACACATGTGATCTATATTGAATAAATAATTATTCTATTCTAATCTATTCAGAAAAGAACGTATTGAAGATATTTTATTTAATCCCATGTGTATATCAGTTAAAATATTACCCTGGTTTACTTTCTTACTCGTATAATATTCAATTTCGTATGTTTTATTAGAGATAGTTATTACGTTTATGGCCTATTTCCCTTTGTAGACAGTGTAATAAAATATAAATGTAATGGATAGTTATATGAGCAGTAAAAACAAGTGTTTCTAGACATAAAAAATACCCTTTTTATTTCTTACTAACATGTATATAAAGTTTTTGTATTATTTTCTTTTTATATTGATTCATCGTTCATTTAAACAAATATTTAAATTCAAATATTCATAAGACACTAGATAGTATCCGGCGCGTTGCAGCCGCGGAAGAAATAATTGTGGAAAGGAAGAGTTATATTGTTTACTTAGCTGTTTCCGAGACTTCACCCGCGCGTAATTTACTACGATTGGATTTCATGGGTTTTAAGTTTTACACGCGGAACCCTAATTCTTTTTCTTAAATAAAAGTAGCTTAAGTTACTCCATATAAAATCAGCTATCTACCAGTGAAAGTCCCGTCAAAATCGGTCAAGTAGTTTCGGAGAGTAGCCGTAACAAACAGACAGACAAACATTTTTAAAATTAAGTTTTTGTTTTAAGTACCGTATATAATTTCATATATATTTAATAAAAATATATTATTTTGACATTGCAAACAGACACTGTAGATTTATTTATTATAGATTCAGAATGATAAAACATTCATTGAAGTTGAATGATATTATATAATATGGCTGTACCTCGCGACTTCGCCCGCGTGAAATTTAGGGTTTTAATGATATTGCTCAGAACCCTAACTCTTTTTCTCAAATTTAAGTAGCCTAAGTTTCTTCTTAGAACATCAGCTATGTGCCAGAGAATGTCCCGTCGCAATCGGTCCAGCCGTTTCGGAGATTAGCCGGAACAAACAGACAGACAGACAGACCGACAGACAGACCGACAGACAGACAAACAAAAATTTTAAAAATTGTGTTTTTGTTATAACTACCGTATATACATTCATATGCATTTAGTAAAAATCTGATATTTTAACATTAAACAGACACTTCAATTTTATTTATTTGTATAGATAACTTTCGAACAAATTTGTTGGTACGGTACGCACGCCACCTACTGTAAAATAAATTGTACTATGCCTACATGCTATAACCTCCGCGCAAGTGCAAGCAATAAGTTGACAAGGTTTTACCGCAATCTGACGAAAGATATGGCAGCGCAAAAAATACGAACAAACAAATATTATTTTTATATATTAGATATTAGAAATACTCGTAGTTTGGCTTCGGTCATCTCATTTCCGCGGGTTAATATCATCATGAAGGAAGAATTCGGTTCATACTAGGTACATACATGTTAGTAAACAGCTATAAGCAAACTAACCGCAAGATCCATCGAATACTTTTTGGATTGTTAACTTTGATGAAAATTGACAGTGCAGCCATTAGGGACCGGTCCCCTGCTTTGTTTGCTCAAATAGACTATGTACACCGCACTTATGATAGAATCGATCGGTATACAAAGAAAAACCACTGATGTATTTGGATGGATTTCATATAATAGATAAGATATAAAAGATATAGACATATTTAATATAACACACACACACACACACACTCACACACATACACACACACACATACCCACACACACACACACACACACACACACCCACACACACACACAAACACACACACACACACACACACACACACACACACACACACACACATATATATATATATTTATTTGCCATTTCGTTACATTACATAACATTGGTACGTCAAAATTACAATTCAAATGATTTAAGATTACGCTAAATTATTAAAATCACAAATTAATATACATCTACATTTACATTTACATTATTTTACATGTCACGCAAGTCAGAAAATGAACATTTCATATATTCTTCTATATTATAGAAAGCGTGATTCAAAAAGAACGTTTTTGTCACTTGTCGAAACGCTTTTAATGGAAGTCTTGTTATTTCTAAAGGCAATTTATTGTACATTTTGATTTTGAATGGAAAACCTTGCTTGTACGCTTTGACTAATCTGGTTCTTGGAACAACTAATCTTTCGCGATTTCTTGAATTGTAGTTGTGTACGTGCATCTTCATTGATAGTTCACTTTTTTGCTGGTGCACTTCTAGAAGCGAACTGTAAATATACAACGACACGACAGTCATGATTTTCGCTTTTTGGAAATAGGCTCTTGCTGATGTCAATCTTTGCAATCCATATATAATTCTAATCGACCTTTTTTGACAAATCAGTACTCTTTCAATTTGTGAAGCATTACCCCATATCGTAATCGCGTAGCTAATAATTGAGTGACAATATGCAAAATAGACGGATATTAGAGTTTTCTTGTCAATAATGGGCTTAAGCTTAAATAAGGCGTAATTTGCACCGGATAACTTTTCACAAACATTATCTATATGGGTTTCATAACTTAAAGTGGAATTGAGAGTACACCCTAAAAATTTGACTTCACTATTTATGACTTTATTTGTTTTTTTCCTTGCATAATTAATTATGGTACTTTTTTCTGCATTCAAAATTATTCTGTTTGCTTCAAACCATTTCCTAAGTATACTTAAAATTTCATCTGTCTTCTTGGCTACTTGAAATGCGTTTTTATCTTTAATACCAACTTGTGTATCATCCGCAAATAGTGTAACCATTGCCCATTCAGGTAAATTTTTTGCAAGATCATTCACGTATACTAAAAACAGCAATGGTCCCAGGATGGAGCCCTGCGGTACGCGAATGTAACTATGTTGTAGATCCGACTTATTATGATTTAGATTTACCATTTGAATTCGATTGTTAAGATAAGACTGCATTATACTCAACTCGTTTCCTTCAAATCCGTAAAATTTCAGTTTATGAATTAAGGTATCAGGCCGCAAACTATAAATCTCAAAAAATGCTAGATACCTTCTGTGATCCATCCAAAGCGTCCAATACGAAGTATACTGTTTTTCTAATAGCCATTTCGGTTGATCTTCTTTTGCGAAAACCAAATTGACAGTCTGTACAAGATTATTTTTTTCAAAGTAGTCTAATATCCTAGATTTTATGGCAGTTTCTAAAATCTTTAATATAACTGGTAATATACACACCGGTCTGTAGTTCCCAATTTCAGGTGTTTCTCCTTTTTTGAACAGTGGCACGATTAGGAACTTAAGAGTTCCTAACAAGAGAAACTATTATTTTTTATTTTTGTTAGAAATTTAATGCACATGATATATTGTTTAACTCAGTTGCATTTTCGTTTAGTCGATGAAATGTATTAGTAGTCTAGTCTTTTATCAAAACATTAGAGGTCTTAAAACCAAAACTCATGAGGTATTTAGTGCTATTTTATATTTGAAATTTGACATTATTGTGTTAACCGAAACATGGTTATAGATAAACGATACGTGTTTTTTTCGACGTGACAGAGAAATTTCCATTTTGCGTACCAAGCATGACGGTGGTGGCGTACTTATTGCAGTTACAAACAAGCTTAAATGTTATAGAGTTATGAAATGGAAAAGCGACTACGAGGATATGTGGATTAACACTGATTTTAGAACAGGTAGCCCAAATTTTACTTTATCGATTTGCAGTGTTTACTTGCCATCATCATTAAATTACGAGGGTCTTAAAAGCGTTTGTGATAATGTTTCCTGTGTATATCAGTTGAGCAAACCAATACAATTTTAATAGGAGATTTTAATTTATCCAATTTGTTGTGCTTAACTATTATATTCTTAGTAATCTTGAATACCTACTGTTCTTCGGTCTAGAACCCATATTATCAAACACATATAAATAGGTTAGAACGACTGCAAAAGAAATTCCTTAAGTACCTTTATTTCGGTAACAACAAAATACACAGGCAATCAACTAACATTGAAAGGCTAAATAATTATATTATGAGTTCATTAAATAATTGAAGAGCGTTTATGGACTTCTGCTTATTACACAAAATCGTTAACAATAAAATTAGCTCAAATAGTATTTTAGGTAAAATATCATATCGCGTGTTTCAAACCATGCCATTGGATTCTACAATAAGAAATACGTAATATCAATGTTTCTTATAATTTAATATTAATTACTTTCTGAATAAATTCCAAAATATCATTTTTCGTAAGCTAGACAGCCTGAAATTATTTTTAGGCCATATAGAATAGAATATAATTATTTTTTATTCAATATAGATTATAGTACATAATACTTATTGAAAGTCATTTTTTACTTTTACCACTGTTTCGCAAAAAAAAGACCTTTGTCCTGGGAAGAACCAGTAAGAAACCTAGTGGGGCTTTTATTGAAAAAGCACAATTTACAATATATTATTTTATACAATTATTATAAAAACATTTAATAACAGCATGATAGTGATCACCTCATTCCCAGGGATTATTATCAGTCTACGTGTGTCATGTACTCTTTAGTAATATAATAAACCTTACTAGACAATTTTTTGCTTAATAAATATTTTAAACATTTTAATAGAAAAGGTCTACATATTTTCTAAGACAACAAAGTCTTAGAAAATATAATAGTAAAAGTCTATACATTGCCCGATAAAGGAATTACTGACCTTTTGGACTCGAGTAACTGGTATAATGAACTTGTGCTTGTTACTAGTATTTACAGAATGTACATCACTTTTTTTAATACAAGTATTGCATACCTTAACCGAAAGCGCAAGGTATGTTCTACTATCGCCTAAAAATTAAGATTCCAACATTTTATCGAATAAAATCGTATCTAGCAATCATATTATACATACAAATGATATAAAAAGCACATTGTAAGAACGATAAATGATTGTTGAACTTATTAATTATTTTTTTAAATCGATTAATTGCTATTTTTAAATAAAATAAAGGGTTTTAGTGGCTTATGGTGTGGATTTACCATGTCCCTGTGGCTTGTAAACACGATAACTTTTGAAAATATCAATTGTTTAACTTAATCTATTTTTTAATCTCTTCATCTATCATGTGGGAAACCACTGAATGTAAATGGCAGTGTAATTTTGTTTTGTTAAGCTATAATTAATTTTTTTCGGCTCCGAAATGGCGAAATTTTTGTTGATTTGGTAGCCTCGTATGTAAATTATTTCTGTAAATTGGGAGCTACAGCCACAGAGTAGTTTAGTTCGGCTTCAATCGCCGTCGTGAGTGGACATTGTTTTGGTTGTTTGCAGCGGCTCAAAAAGATCGCTATACAAATACACAATATTCGAATAACCAAATTTCTTAAATACTTGATTATAATAATAATCAGAGATTCTTTTTTATTACGATATTTTAAAAGGACAGAATAAATCATAGTAGTAGGTACGTACTAAAAGTAAGTAGTATAATTTTTTTTGTCACGGGTGTCATTTTCATGGTTTTCCAGGGTGTTGAAGCCGATAGGGTTGTCGAAATGTAAATCCAAGATGACGGCCGCAATAGGTATCAATTTATTTATCATGGGTGTCATTTTCATGGTTTTCGAGGGTGCTGAAGACGATAGTGCTGTCGAAATGTAAATCCAAGGTGGCGGCTGCAATAGGTATAAATTTTTTCATCGTGGGTGTCATGTTCATGGTTTTCGAGGGTGTTGAAGCCAATAGTGCTGTCGAAATGTAAATCCAAGATGGCGGCTGTAATAGGTATCAATTTTTTTATCATGGGTGTCATTTTCATGGTTTTCGAGGGTGTTGAAGTCGATAGTGCTGTCGAAATGTAAATCCAGGATGGCGGCTGAACAAATTACCAATTTTTTCATCATGGGTGTCATTTGCATGGTTTTTGAGGGTGCTGAAGCCGATAGTGCTGTCGAAATGTAAATCCAAGATGGCGGCTGAAGTAGGTACCAATTTTTTCATCATGGGTGTCATTTTAATGGTTTTCGAGGATGTTGAATCCGATAGTGCTGTCGAAATGTAAATCCAGGATGGTGGCTGAACAAATTACCAATTTTTTCATCATGGGTGTCATTTTCATGGTTTTCTAGGGTGTTGAAGCCAATAGTGCCGTCGAAATGTAATTCCAAGATGGCGACTGCAATAGGTATCAATTTTTTCATGATGGATGTAATTCTCATGGTTTTCGCGGGTGTTGAAGCCGACAGTGCTGTCGAGATGTAAATCCAAGATGGCGGCTACAATAGGTATCAAATTTTTCCATCATGGGTGTCATTTTCATGGTTTTGGAGAGAGTTGAAGCCGATAGGGTTATCGAAATGTAAATCCAAGGTGGCGGCTGCCATGGGTATCAATTTTTTCATCATGGGTGTCATTTTCATGGGTTTCGAGGGTGTTGAAGCCGATAATGCTGTCAAAATGTAAATCAAAAATGACGGCTGCAATAGGTATCAATTTTTTTTCATGGGTGTCATTTTCATGGTTTTCGAGGGTGTTGAAGCCGATAGTGCTGTCGAAATGCATTTAAACTACTTTAAAAATTCCGTATAATCATGTTATACGTAATTTTTTTAATGCGCTTAAGGTATGCCCAATTGGATTTACCAATTATTTTTGTTTTTGTGTACATACAATAAGTTCTCGTGAATATTTTGGGAGGCCAAAGTTAAAATATTAATTTCTTGAAATTTTTCTCTAAGGGATTTTTTCGGACCTAGGTTATAAATTGCTCTTATGGCTCTCTTTTGCAAAACAAAGATAGTTTAAATGTCAGTCGCATTACCCAGTAGCAAAATTCCATATGACATTATGCAATTGAAATAACTAAAATAAACTAATATAGCTGTTTTAAGGCATGTAAGGTATCTAATATTTTTACAGCATATGCTGCAGAACTAAGTTTGTTAGCTAGTTTAGATATATGAGGGCCCCATTGAAGCTTCGCGTCAACAGAAATACCGAGAAAAACAGTGGATTCAATAAGACCCAGCTCCTCCCTACTTAAAAGCACACTGGTATTCACCTTTTTAACATTATGTGTAGTGAATTTAATACATTTCGTTTTATTACCATTCAAAAGCAAATTATTGACGTTAAACCAGTGTATTACTTTTGATATAGCATTATTCACTTTGTCATATTTCAAAAATTGCCTTTTTAGTCGGAAAATGAACGAGTATCTTCAGCAAATAATACCATATCATTTTTATTCCCTATGAGGTAAGGCAAGTCATTAATATAAACTAAGAACATAAAGGGACCAAGAACTGAGCCCTGAGGAACACCCATTGATACTACCGATCCGGAAGAACTGCATCCATTAATAACAACTGTTTGCGTTCTATTATTAAGAAACTAGCTGTGCCCCGCGGTTTTACCCGCGTCATCACGTGTCGGAGGTGCGCGACATGACCTAGTTCAAGCATTTTATAACGGCTAGGGTTTAAGCGTCGTTCGCGCGCCCAGCCAAGTATTGAATTATTTTAATTTTACATTCTCTCTTAAACTATGCGTATGCGTATACTATAAACTTTGTTCTTTATACCAAATAACATGGTATAAAGAACAAAGTTTATCTTCATAAAATTGTCTTGATGATGAAGTAACTTTTGTTCGTAAGGATAAATAGGCCATGCCAAATAATAACGCTCATAAATCACTTTCTAATTTTCAATATTTTTTTGTCACAAAATACCTAATTATCGCTGATGTATAAGAAATAGACATATAGTATCCCGGACTTTTTTTAGACGGAGTAAAGATCTATATTTTTCTAGAATTTTGTATTTACGTATCCCTAACGATAACACCAGCGTACGCGGATAAATAATTTCGGGAGTGCTTTTTCTGCTGACTTACTTAACAAGTATCCATATTTAAGGCTAGCTGAGTAATATAGCTTAATGCTAGATAGCCTATATTATTTCACATGAATCTGGCTATATATATAATATATATAATATAGAATAAGAATTTTTCAAATCGCACTGGTGTTTCCAGAGATTAGCGCGTTTAAAAAAACAAAAAAACTCTTCCGCTTTATTATATTATAGTATTGTATATATATATATATATATATATATATATATATATATATATACATATATATATATATATATATATATATATATATATAATAAGTTTAAGCGCTATGTTTTTTTACACTTTTATGATTAATGTCTCATGGTGAATACAGTCCAGGGTGATGCAACTCTGTATGAAATCCGAGAAACTTGTACACAATCATAATTTTATCTATGTGTGGATTGGGCGTGTAAATTTAAAGCGAGAAAAATATACCGCTGTTTCTTTCTTACGCGTTGTTTCAGATAGCCATTTTAAAAATTATATACAAAAATACTAAAAATATTATTTCAGAAGAAACTGAAAATGTTAATTCTGTGCTAAACTTTTTTTTGGTTGCTCATTAGATTATAGTTACATAAATTTTTATTAATGAATTTATGTAATGGCTCAACATCAGTAAACATATTTAATTTAGAGGCAATATACGTCCCACTGTTGGGTACAGGCCTCCTCTCACTTCTGAGAGGATTTTAGGGCAAGGAAGTTTCACCGCTATGCCCCAATGTGTGTTCTCCGAAATTTTTTTTTAAATTCGCAGACATACCGGCTATCCCATTCACCTCAGAGCACATGGTAAAAAAAATTAGATAACAATTTACATTGGTGCTGGCGGGGATCGAACTCGGGTTGTTCGCATGAAAGAACAATGGCAGAAAAATAGTTGACAAAAAGGTTTATTATTTTTCTGTGATTTTTCAAATAAAAATGTATTTTAATTAAACCCACAGAAAAAAAAAACATTTTTGGGAATATCAAATGACTTAAATCATTTTACTCTATTCAAGTGTTGCCATTTATTTATTTCATACTATTTTCGTATAACTTTGTAAGACTACCAACACAACACACAAACACAACATAATATTTTTCTTTTAAGTTATTATTAGTAATAACTATACTATCAGTAATAATAAAAATAAAAGTGATATGGTTGAAAATAAGTCTCTTCCAAAAACTTCCTACAATAATACATTATCGCAATCATAGTACAAACAAAAAACAAAAACAAAATGTCACTGGTTTTTTTTACTGGCTTCACGGCTCTGGGTTCAAGCCCTTCTGAGAATGTTACTGTATGACACAAAGGCCCTGGAGCCATGCCAGAAATATGCATTTATACGAGTAGTATGCAAATATATAATAGAGTTACAATAATCTGAAAACTCTCAATTATGTAGGTAGGTACATAATGTTGAGAATGTATTAAGCTAACATCAAACAACCACAAGACGCATGTGAAAAACCAAGTGAAAAACACATAACCAAAACAGGTTCTGTTTAGGACAAAACATGGGCATTTGAAAGTGCATCCAATAGCGTTTGACTCGGCGCATCGCCCGATGGTGTGAGGTGACGTGAGCGCCGCCGGGATGAGGGGGGGTATGCCGCTTCCCGGGTGACTGGTACTGGTACTCTTTAAAACCACCGCGCATTTAGTTGTTTTTTTGGAGCGTTTGAAGCCCTGGGCCATGGGCCATTTTGGCCATGGACCCTAATACAGTCGACTTCTGTCTGGGCAATTGAGAGCCGTAACAGGTTCAAATCTAAATATCTTTTTTTAGCGCCTTTTCAGGACAAAATACTTTGACAGAGTTATTAAGGAACTGACGCTTAACATTTTAAGATATTTTTGATATATAGACGCTACCATTCCTTCTCGACTAATGTTATGTATGAAAGTCTGCCATTGTTATTTGCAGTGAGCGCTAAGCCCCTGAGTTACCACGGCTCGCTCAATTCCGAGTACTTAATTTTATCATACATATATTCATTTTATGACTGACTCGTTGGTCGAGTGATCGTAAACGCGGCTGATGATTATAAGTTACGATTTCGGAACTGAAACCCGGACAAGCTGACATCGTTTATTGAATTTTTCTGTCAAGAATTTCCCAATAGCAGCCTCGAGTTAGGATTCGGGTGGTATTTCACGTGCCCTCCCGTCAGACTATGAGAGTGAGGAAATAGAGTGGAAGTGAACTTGTGCTTGTGCGCTCACTCGTGTATTGTCATCTAGTACTGCGCAGGATAGCTAGTTTCCGTTGAGACTGGATGCCGTGAGTGACCGAAAATTTGGTGTGAAGGAAATTATTATATATATTTAAAGGTGGCAGTTGTAGCACGAATGGGTCGCCTCGACCGGGGAAGGACCACAGAATACCAGTGTAAAATATCAGCTTAATGCTGCTGTGTTTCGTATGGTGAGCGTAGCGAACCGGAGACCCTTTTAACTGGAAAAGAGGCATTCCATCTTAGTCCTCAAGACTAACAAGACATCTGCATTTTGATTCGCAAACGAGGATAGATGTAGATGCCTATGGGCCTCAGCAAACACTTACCAACAGGTGGACTGTGTGCTTGTTTATCACCCCATTTCTATTAAAAAATTAAGTGAAGTTTGATTTGGTTTTACTTTAAAATAAAATGAAAAAATTAAATTAAATTATATAAATTTTTTTTTCATTTAAGGCAGTAGTCGTGAGAGGTGGCAAAGGTTAGACCATATTTTTTACGTTTACGTTAACTTGATTTAGAATATCACACTACTTGAAATGATTAGTACTATTGCTGTAAGATAAACAAACCTATACTTTTATATAAATGACTCTAATCTTTATCATTTTCAACCCTTGAGAAGGTTCTCTATGTCGAAAGATCGATGCGGGAAAAGGCAGCGCGATAAACTTCGATTTGAGCACATTTGTAAGTTCAAAGACATTTTTATAGCAACATGACTTTTACTTTCAAGAATAATAGTCTTTAAGATATGCTTGAGGTATCCTATCTGATTTTTTTTTATAAAATATGTGTGACAAACGAGTCTACCTTATGGTAAATGGATGCTGCGGCCCATACACATCTACAATCTATTACCATCTATCGTCTATTAAGTTTTAAAATGCATTTGCATTCTTACCACAAGGACGAAGATGGCATGCCTTGTTACTAGTAAAAAAGGTCTCCAATTCTCTATACCTAACATACGAAACACAGCATTATTCTGATGTTTCACGCTGATATTTTGTGAGAGCGTGGTACTGCCCCGGTCCAGCCGACCCATTTGTACCGTTACAGCCTTTTAAATTCCACTGCTGAACAAAGGCCTCCCCTATAGATTGCCTTATAGAGGAGATATTTGCTATGTTACCACGCTTGGCAAGCGTGTTGGCAAACCATTTGTAAGCAACTATAATATAGCTGCAGCGTAGCCGTACTATGTATACTTACTATATTTAATTAATCTTTCAAATGTAACGGCTGTCTTGAAATAACCCAACAATTTTAATCGGATATTGAAACGATTTATTCTCTCTCTCTCTCTCTCTCTCTCTCTCTCTGCTGTTCCATGTTAGATTTTTTCATGATGGGTTGACTATGCATATTCGCGTCGACCAATCTCCATGGTATTTCACCTTCGTCGCATATAAGCAAGGCCAGGGGAACGTTTTTGCACACATCCAATGCGCCAGATATTTTTTTATAAGATATGGATGACAAGCGAGCACCCAGTCTACCCGATGGTAAGTGGTTACTGTGATAGAAATCTATATCTATCCTCGTTTGCGAATTCAAATTAGATGCATTATCAGTCGTGAGGACTAAGATGAAATGCCTCTATTCCAGTGAAAAGGGTCTCCGGTACTCTACACTCACCATACGAAACACAGCGGCATTAATCTGCTATTTTACACTGGTATTCTGTGAGAGCGTGGTCCTTCCCCGGTCGAGCGGACCCATTCGTGCTACAGTTATATAATTAATATAGCTGCAGTGTGGCTCTACCACGTACAATACTCGGTAGTATATAGTGAAAGATGACATTGTAATTTCAGAATAATTACATAGCATCGGACAGAAGGCGTGTATAGGTTTACCCAACTCGTCTAATCCAAACTTACCCGGACGGTTATTTTAAGTTTGGCTACAACTATATCAAATCTAATAGCCTTTATATTAAAATCCATCAAGCCGTTTCCACCTTCTTTCTGGGGCAGTCGGGTGAAAATAAATAAGATATTATTTCACTCTATGTCATTAGTACATAATAATAATGACATAGCGAGAGGAAGATGTTCGTAAAACTTTTAAAAGACTGCACTTAAAATCTCCCGATGCTAATGGGGATCGCAGTTTGCGGACGACAGTTCACGCCCACACAATGAATTGGAATAAGACTTTCATATAAAACTAAAATAAAATCATTTATTTAAAAATTTTATCTTCCATCTCCGATAGACGATATACGAAGACTTTCAATAAGTGTTACTTGTAATCTTTATTGAATAAACATCTATTTCTATTTCTTTTAATAATACTAAACGAAAATATTTACGGTGCCCAATCTCAACGGAGACAATGCATCTATACAGGAAAGGCACATAGTGCCCAGTAAAAGCCAATAGTGTATTCGCAAGCACAGGTGCACTCTCTATTCCCTCACTCTCATAGTCCGACTGGACGGCAATCCAACACGACCGCAGATATAGAGGATAAAATATGAAATAAAAAACAAAATCATTGTGTATAATGCAAATTGTATACCGAGAGCATATTGTATTATACGCTGAGAGCTTCAAATTGATTCCAAAAAGAAACACGCCCGGAGAGAGATCAGGTGCAAGTTAAACGGCTTTACTTGCACCTTTACTTTTTTACGTGGTACAGCCATGCTGCAGCTATATTAGTAGTATAGTTGTAGCACGAATGGGTCGGCTTGACCGGGGAAGGACCACGCTCTCACAGAATACCAGCGTAAAATAGCAGCTTGACACTGCTGTGCTTCGTATGGTGAGTGTAGAGAACAGGAGACCCATTTTACTAGAAAACACGGGTGACGACGCATCTGCATTTTAATTCGCAAACGAAGATGGATTTAGATGTCTATGGGCCACAGCAACCAGTTACCATCAGGTGGACTGTGTGCTCGTTTGTCACCCTTATTCTATAATAAAAAAATATCTTATCTGTTATATGAAATCCATCCAAATACATCAGTAGATTTTCTTTGCATACCGATCGATTCTATCATAAAATCGGTGTACATACTCTATTTGAGCAAACAAAGCATGGGAGCGGTCCCTAGCATTTTGATTCTTTATTGAGGATAAATGTAGATGTCTATGGGTCACAGCCATGAAGCTAATACAAAGGGGAGACGGCATAAGCAACTGTGCACTGTGATTCTAAGTAGGTCCTGACGTCATCATAGTGGGCGTGGCTTTAGTTAGTATACTGTCAGCATTCGTCCTGTGCGCTTATGTGTTGAAAAAATCGCAAATCGGTGTCTTTTCGTAGTATTAAGAAGAAAAGGATGATTTATTGTGTAAAAACTACTCAGATAGACGCTCTGATGTTATGGATGGCATCACATTACATTTGTAAATGCTTTTACACCTAATTTATTAAAATAGTTCTAGAAAAATCTCTTTGCGTCGGCTTTCAAATATAATTAAATAAGTATATTCCACACTAGATGGCGACACTTTGTGTCCTGTGAACTAAAAATATAAAGGTACGTAGAGCTCAGTAATGATAAAATAATCATACGAAGGTGCTGAAATTTGTTGTGCATTCAGACATAAAAAAAATGTTAATCGCCGAAATATTATTTTAAGGTTTATAATATTTTGTGGACATGCCGCCATCTACCGTCAAGGTAGCTAAGCTACATTGCAACATCGATATGGAAAGATTCGAGTAGTTTTACTATTTATCGGTAGATGTAGATAGTGTAGTGGGCGGGGCTTTGCATCCCCTCACCCCGCAAATTGTCACGCTTTGTTACATAGTGAAATTTAATTACAACGTCTCCTCTTTGTATTTGCTTCATGGTCACAGCAACCACTTACCATGAGGTGGACTGTGTGCTCGTTTATCTCCCTATCCTATAAAAAAAACTTGCTTTACGAAATATGAGAGCGAAATACAGCTATTGTAAATTTATTGATAGACAAACTTATTAACTGATTCTGCTCCAATCCAGGATTCGAACCCGGGACACATAATCGGCTGTCGCGCTTACGACTATTAGACAAATGAGGCTGTCAGACTTTAGCCAAACTAATTTCCAATCAGCTCATAAAATTGTGATTAACACTTGCAGTATTTCCCAATCTATGAAATTTAAAGCTAGCGTCCGACCCCCGGCGGGTCTTGCTCGTGACAAGCGGAAGATATTCTTGAACTTTGTAAAACTCTTTTAGCTAAATCTACTCGGTGTTTGCCAGCGACAATTCACGCCTATATAATGAGTTTGAAAAAGAAACTTTCAAGTTGGTTCTGGTGAAAGTTTAAACGCTCTTAAACCCTTGGTAAATTTCACAATGCACTGATAATTTAAATGTGCTGATGTTAAAGAAAGAGTATTTTTATATTCTTGACAAAAGGTGGTGGGTGGTGTCAAATGTGATTAACTACTCAGCGAGCTAATTATTGTTAAAAAAACATTTTTAACCACTTCAAAAAGGAGATGGTACTCACTTCGACTGTGTGTTTTTTATGTGTACCTCATAACCTTTTACTCGGTGAACCGATTTCGATGATTCTTCTTTTATTTGAAAGCAGGTGCTTCTATTGTGGTCCCATATAAAAATTGATTAAGGTCTGACAAACAGTTTTTGAGTTATTCTTAATAATTTATATTGAAGTAGGTTGTACAAAATTTTTAATTTTAAATTATGTCATAAGCAATTTTAATTTTTTCAGGATTACCCTGTATAAGCACGACAGATCCAACACGGCTGGGCAGCGTTCGGGAGTTAACGGTACACCGTCTCTACACCTTATAAGTATTATTCACGCTGCAGATACATTATGGCAGTAGTACAAATTAATGAACCACCAAAATATTATTTTGGTGGTTCTTTATAATGTATACAATATAACATATATACAATGTATTAATTCAATTATCTCAACATCTAACAGTTCATATTTATCTCTATGTATATATTTAACATAATACATATACATACATAAACACTCACGCTTGTCACCCAGAGGGGTAGGCAGAGATTATGGACTTCCATTTGGCACGATCCTGACACATCTCTCTCGCTTCCTCCAAATCCATATACCTACGCATACATGTTGTTGTCATGTATGCGTAGGTATACATATATATTTAACGTAGCTTAAATATTTACTTACGAAGTAAGTCTAAAATTAATTAAATATCATTTAGTTCACTCACAAAATAACTGCGCCCGCAGCCTCATTTGAAATGCTACAGCTCAAGCAACTCTGTAACTTCTAAATGTTTAGCGGTCGAGGCAAAATTACGGTAAGTCGAAAATGTGCAAATTAATTTTAAGGTCGGGATGAAAGCTGAAGATAAAACGATGGTTTATATTTTGTAACATTGTCAGCCCTTTTTATAACTATTATAGCATATAGTTGAAGATGGTAAACTGCGTGCGTCAAAAAAGAAGTAAAATTAAAAAAAATGTACAACCGACTTCAATATAAATAAAATTAAAACATCATCAATGTAGTCGAAGTCTATTAAATAAGCATTATCAAGGATAACTCAAAACCTACTGGTCAGATCTTGATCAAATTTATATGGGACCACAAGACAAGTAAGAGTTCAGAGGTAACACACATAAAAAAATTCAGTTAAATTGAGAGTTGAATCCTTTTTTTGAAGTTGAAAATAGAATATTTAAATAAGTATTCATTGTAGCCAAACAAAAGCCAGTACAATCGAATTTAATGTCGATCAAAATGCCGTTAGCGACACAGCAGGGTAAGGCAAGTAAAATTTCTACAATCGTTAACTTTTATAGAAAACTGTAAAAATGAGTGGGGATGACGTATCTAAACGTTAAGTCAAGTGGCTCAAGGCCGTCTTGTAGGATGGTGTGTAGGTGTGCAAAATCAATCTCTACATAATATAAAACAAATTCGCTTCCCGCCGTCTGTACGCTTAGCTCTTTTAAACTACGCAAAGGATTTTGATTTGATTTTGATTCATCAATAGATAGAATGATTTAAAAGGAATCACAACTCATGATCAATGCGTATTGCTTAAGTTTTCCTGAACTCTTATATTTGACCTAGTAGATCACAACGTGTTGCTTAATAAACTAGCAGTTTTTGGTTTTACCCCACATTTACTGCACTTTTTTGCAAGTTACATGTCCGAAAGACAGCAATATGTGGAATATGAGGGACATAAGTCGGAGCCATATTTCACGTGGTCCGGGGTAAGTCAGGGCAGTAACCTTGGCCCTTTGGAGTTCTTGCTGATGATAAACGACCTACCAGAAGGGGTGAAAGACGCTAGGTGTATGTTGTTTGCTGGCGACCTTAAATTGTCTCTTGCGATAAAAAATGGGAATGACTGTGATATATTACAAATAGACATAGACAGGGTTGTAAATTGGAGCAAAGACAATCTTTTGCAATTTAACAGCTGTAAGTATGTGTTAATTAGTTTTTTTCGTGCGCACACTTCTATTCTATCACAGTGACAGGCTGCCGATGACAAGGGGTCAGAGAAGTTAAAGATTAAGGAGTAACTTTTTATGCAGGGCTTACTTTTCATGATTACATCATAAATATCTGTAAAAAAGCTTATAGAAATCTAGGATTTTTGTTTAGTACAGTCCGAGGATTCACAAACATAAAAGCGATTGTCGCCTTGTATAGCACATTGGTACGGAGTCAACTCAAATGTAATGCAGTCTTCTGGGCTCCTCATGAAACTAAGTATAGTCTCATGCTAGAGCGTGTACAGAATAAATGTATTAGATATTTATATATGCGTTATTTTGGTGTATACCCATTTTATCCACTAATGTATCCAACTTTGTTTATATTAGGTATGGTAGGATATAATGAACTAAGAGTTAGAAGGGAACTTGCGCTCACCTCGTATATTTTTAAAATACTCTGAGGAAAATTGCATAACACTGAAATGTTAGGGCAATTAAAGCTATGTGTTCCTGAGAGGTATGTGTGGCGCCGACGGCAGCCTCGACTGTTGGTGGAGCCGCGCGGTCGGACCCACCTTCTGAGTAAGGCGCCTCTGACGCGCGCACTCCATAAGCTCAACTTAATAGTTAGTGAGACGGACCTGTTCTGTTGTACTCTGAGTGAATTCACAAAGACAGCATTGCTTGTAATTTGTTACAAAAATTAAAGCATGAATACAAATCAGTTAGACAGCTACACCATCGCATTAGGTAATCCTGTAATGATAGTTGTAAGTTTGAGAAATAAATAAATACCTAAATAAAAAATAAAAATAAAAACTTTTGAAGTAAATACCTACCTACTTGTGTATGTCACTGAACTCCAACTAAACGGCTGGACCGATTTTGATAAATTTTATATGTGTAATTAAGTTGATTCGAGAACGGTTTAGATTCACAATTAGACCCGGTAGGTGGCGCTGTTGACGAGATCCAGAAAACACCCGTGCGAAGCCGGGGAGGATCGCTAGTTTTTAATAAAAAGTAAACACTTGATAAACCTGAAAAGAATAAAATAATATCGCATTCTGATTTAGGTGCTAAAGACTTATTATAAAAAAGAATTATACGTTTTATTTATACGTGGTAGAGCCATGCTGCAGCTATATTAGTAGCACGAATGGGTCGGCTCGACTGAGGAAGGACCACGCTCTCACAGAATACCAGCGTAAAATGGCAGCTTGACACTGCTGTGTTTCGTATGGTGAGTGTAGAGAACCGGAGACCCATTTTACTAAAAAAGAGGCATTCCATCTTAGTCCTCACGGGTTACGACGCATCTGCATTTTATATAATAATAATAATATTAATATAATAATAATAATAATAACACCCCCCATGGGATCACCTTGTCGTGGTGGGGGGGGGGCTTAAGGGAAAGGCATGTACTTAACTGCAATCAGAACAACTATACTGTGTAGCAATAATAAGCCAGGATTATCTATCTGCCTATTAATATTTAAAGACCCTTTTCCAAACTAACGATCCCAAACCAGGCTGAACAAAAATATGAGTGCACGACGTAAACTACGGCCCCCAGCTCCCGGCAGATCCAGTAACCATATCGACTCTGACGGAAGCCGAGATGGTGCTGTGTCTTGGGGCACATACAATCTCCGGGCGAGGAAGATTTCCCGTCAAACGACTCAAGCTATATCTACGGACACCGATACTCTTAGTGATACTGATAGTTTATATACCCCCGAAAATGATGGGCAGAAATCAAAGCCATACACTTTACACCAGTCTTTACCTTCCTCATCATCATCAAGTAGCCAATTGCTGAAGGATTATGCACAGAATATAACTTCTGTTATGGAACCTGTGCCCATCATCAGTAAACGTAATACGCGAAAGAAATGGACTTCTGAAATGAATGAATTCATATTGCGTACTTACCTCTATTTAACAATGATGGAGACTGACACTAAAGGTTATTTACAACCATTACACATGAAATTCATAGAACGATTCCCAGATATGCAGGTAACTCGTCAAAGATTAGGAGATCAGCGTAGAGCAATAATAAATAATAAACTTTTGTCCCAAGAAATAGTTAACAAAATTTATATTGAAGTGCAATCAAACTTACAGACTACATTTCCCCAATCCATCTCTGTTACACAGAACAATCGTCATACTAATACCCACCCTTTACAAACACAACAACGTATGAAATGGACAGACGAATACAATGAAGCTATAATAAGAATTTACTATAAAATAACTCAGTGTGAGAAAAATAAAATAGCATATAGGAAACTCTTACACCAAGAGTTTATAAAACAATTCCCCCATTTAACTCATTTGACAGAGCAACGGATCGCTGACCAAAGACGATTAATTTTACAGAACAAATATTTAAGTGTTGACCGCTTAGAATTAATTAAGAATGACTTGCAAAAACAACATAACGTTATACAAGCCAATGAAAACTCAATGCTTCAGATAAGTATCTCAAACAACGAAGAAACAGATACAGAAAGTTTACATTTAAATGCAGAAAACCACACAGAAAATGAAAATGAAAATTTAAATTACAGAGAAAAGATAATTGCTATAGATGAAATGTTTGCAAAAGCTTTAGAATTTTATGCTAATACAAAACCAACTGAAAGGCAATTTATACCAAAGCAGAGGTCATCAAAAAAATTAAGTAAGATAGTCGCCTATGTGAATAATATTTTGTTGCCAGAATACATTAACAGCGATATTGAATTTAAAAAATTTCAGGATTTAGTATACTGTGCAGCGTGGACTTCAGCTAAGCTCAACGGAGCTAAAATTGAAATACCTGTACAAGTTGATAACCCTCTAGGAAAGGGCAAACAAAAGCAATATAATAAACCAAAGTGGGAACAAAGATTAGAATACAAAGTTAGTGAATTAAGAGCAAAGATTGCAAGGCTAACACAATATATCAATGGAAACAGAGGTAATAAATTGATTAAACACGTAAATGCTATATTTGAGCAATATAAAACTCATTCCGTCCACGAAGAACATAACATTAAACACGAACACTTTTTAGACACACTTAAACAAAAACTTAAACTTACTAGTAGTCGGTTAAAAAGATATAAAGCATGCTCTCTACGAAAAAGTCAAAACAGGCTATTTTGTTCAAATGAAAAGCTTTTCTACCGAAATATAAAAAACCCTGTAACAAATAAAATCAGCAACTCAAAAGATTCCGAAAATAATTTGCCCTTACCTAGAGAATTACAAAATTATTGGTCTACAATATGGGTGGAACCTAAACATTATAATACAGAAGCGGATTGGATCAAAAATCAAATAGACACATCACAGATAAAACCCATGCAATTTCAACACATCAAAATAGACACTTTCCAAAAAGTAATTAAAAAACTGCATAATTGGAAATCACCTGGATCAGATAATATACATAACTATTGGTATAAGAAGTTCACAACAGTCCACCCGATTCTGTTTAATTTTGTAAATAAATTCATAGAAAGCCCGCATACCATGCCGCAATATTTTACTTCAGGAATAACCTATATGATACCAAAAGATCCTAGCAATCTTGACAACCCTGCAAAATACAGACCTATCACATGTTTACAAACATTGTACAAAATAATTACATCTTGCTTAACCGAAACCATTTATGAACATATAGAGACTAACAACATATTGTCAGAAGAACAAAAAGGCTGTCGGAAATTTAGTCAGGGTTGCAAAGAACAGCTCACAATAGATGCAGTAATTTTAAAACAGGTACAACTAAAAAGAAAAGATTTATTTAGCATGTACATTGATTATAAGAAAGCTTATGACTCAATCCCGCACACTTGGTTATTAAACATTTTAGAAATATATAAAATACACCCAAACATAATACAATTCTTACAAGCTGCGATGACCAATTGGACAACGAAACTTAAACTTGACACACTATCTAGTGTGTGCATGATAGAAACAGACCATATTAGAATAAGGAGAGGCATATTTCAAGGAGATGCACTTAGTCCTCTCTGGTTCTGCCTTGCAATAAACCCCTTATCAAAAATGTTAAACTCAAAAAATATAGGTTACCCGTTACAATACCATACAACACAAGATCATCTACATACAAATAAACAGGAAAAAACACTTAGTCATCTTCTGTATATGGACGATCTTAAGCTATATGCTACTAATCAAGATGAATTAGACCAGTTAGTTAAATTAACGGAAATATTCTCACGGGATATTGGAATGGAATTTGGTATTGATAAGTGCAACATCAATTCGGTTAGAGCTGGACAGCATTATGAACACAATCACCAATTGCAAACAGGACAGCAAATCAAATCTTTAGAAGAGAATGGAGTGTATAAGTATTTAGGATATAATCAGTCGAAACAAATTCACCACAAAGAAATTAAAAATACATTAACAGATGAGTTCCGATATAGACTTCGCTTGGTATTAACATCTCAATTAAATTCTAAAAATATATTTAAAGCTATTAACACATTTGCAATTCCTATACTAACTTATTCTTTTGGCATACTACACTGGTCCAAAACTGAACTGAAACAACTACAACGCACAATTAATACATCTCTTACGAAGCACCGTAAACACCATCCAAGATCGTGCATACAAAGACTAACATTACCACGAAATGAAGGAGGAAGAGGTGTAATAGACATAGTTAACTTACATAACAGACAAATAACAACACTCAGAAATTACTTTTATCATAAAAGTACAATATCAACACTACACAATGCTATAGTACAGAACGATCATAAATTGACACCGCTTAATATGTATGATAAAACATTGCAAAAAAATGAGGTACTTACAGATAATAACACAAAAATTGACACATGGGCTCAAAAGTCTCTACATGGAAGACATCGCCAAGAGTTGAACCAATCCACCGTAGACAAATTAGCGTCAAACGCATGGCTTCAACGTGGTGAGTTTTTCCCTGAGACTGAAGGTTTTATGTGCGCAATTCAGGACCAAGTCATAGAAACACGTAATTATCAAAAGCACATCATTAAAATAAAAAATCTCCACGCCGACACATGTAGACGTTGTTTTAATGCTTCTGAAACAATCCAACACATCACTGGTGCTTGTAAAGCGATCGTTCAGACGGATTATAAGTATCGGCATGATCAAGTAGCCAATATCATTCACCAGAAACTTGCCCTTAAGTGGAAACTAACTGACCAACCTACTCAAGTATACTGTAAATATAAACCTAAAATAGTCCTTGAAAATACCACGCACAAAATGTATTTTGACAGAGCTATACTTACCGACAAAACAATACACTACAATAGACCGGATATAACATTAATAGACAAAGTGAATAAATCTGCTTTTATTATTGACATTGCTATACCTAATTCACATAACTTACAGACTACAATTAATGAAAAAATTTCCAAATACATTGATTTAAAACATGAAATTATTAGAATGTGGGGCTTACATAATGCCATTATAGTACCTATAGTCCTCTCTACAACTGGTGTCATACCAAAAGCGCTTCATCAATCATTAAAAACTCTTGATCTACCAAAACTTACATATATTCAATTGCAAAAAGCAGTTTTACTTAATACTTGTAGAATAGTTAGAAAATTTATCTCAACAGATAACTACTCATAACCAAACACGTTCATGGTACCCACTTGGCTTAGTCCCGTGGTAGTAACCATTAATCCAGTATTGTTAAAAACAAACTGAGAAAACGTAAACACTTTAAATAATAATATTAATAATAATAATAATAAAACCATTTAATCAACTCAACAAACAGCACTGGCAAAAAATAAACAATCAACATGTACATATGTAGAAAACAGCAAGTATAATTAATATTAGCGAAAAATAAAAAAAAATAAAAAAATAAAAGAAGAAAAACTATAACATTCAACAATAAATAAAAACAATGTACAGGAAATGTGAGCGTTGCAATGCTGAGTCGATAGCTGCTCAGCATAAGCTGACACCCCTATTGGGATGACCAGCGCTGGTATTCTGCAGAAACCCGTGTGTGTGTTAACGCGTCGGTCAGTGGCAGATGCGAGAGTGAAATTCTTAATGTAACGAAGGCGTAAATAAAATTGAATATTAATAATTTCCAGCGAATCTCTTAATGTAACAAAGGCATAAATAAAATTGAATAGTATTTGAGAATTGTATAATTAACAATCAATAGTTCGGCAACGATTTTTACATAAAATCGTAAACTGAACATATAATATAACCTAGTTTTTTCTTATGGGAGTTGTGCTTTTTTTTTTTAAGCTATCTTTTTTTGGATTTCCATAAGAAAAAGTCTGATTTTAACTCTAAACGACGATTTTGTTTGTGCGTTCCTAATTGGTGGTGGGATGTTATTCCAGCATTTGGTTGCTGCATATCGAAAGCTGCCTCTAAACATTGCGGATCTATGTCGCGGTATTTTTAGGTGGCGACTGCGATTACCGCTGATGTTCCCTCTGCTCCATTCTAATTTGCTGTTAAGATAACTAGGTGTCTGCGATCTCAAAATGCCAAAAAGTAGACATGCTAAATGGTGCTGTCTGCGGTATCTCATGTTTAAAATGTTGTGTTGATTCAAAAAGGGTGTTACGTGACTACGGGGTGGAATTCTAAAACAAAAGCGAGCGCAGGCATTTTGAACCCGTTGAATCAACTTTTCTGTTCTTACATACAAGCATGGGCCGTAAACTGTGTCGGAATAATTTAATTTAGATAGAACGAGAGAGTCTACTAGGCGTACCCGAAGTTCTTCACTTAGATACTGTCGAACCTTATACAGGACTTTTAATCTATAAAAACAGTTGCGGACTACCTTTGATATATGGTTCTCGTATCGCAAATTTGAGTCCAACTCTAAGCCGAGGTTACGAGCCTCAAAGACACGTTCTAAAACCTCAGCACCTAACTTCACTTCACAATTAAGGGGAACATTATTTACATGAAATTTCGATCCGAATACTATATACTTTGTTTTAGTAGGATTAAGAATTAGACAATTATTTGTTGACCATTCCAATATTCTACCAAGGTCCTCGTTAAGCGACTGCACTGCCGAGCGCCATTCGTTAGATTTAAAAGAAATATATATTTGTAAATCGTCCGCGTATAAGTGATATCTGCAATATTTTATACAGTTTACGATATCTGTTGTGTAGAGTATAAATAATAGAGGAGATAAGATCGTTCCCTGCGGAGTTCCTCTTGTTAAGGGGCTATACGTTGAACGAAGCGGTCGACCGTCTACTTGAGTGATTTCAACATATTGACCACGACCCGTAAGGTAGCTATGAAACCAACTGACCGTATCGGGATCAAAACCATAATATGTCATCTTAGCTAGTAGTAATTGAGTATTCATGCAATCAAAGGCCCTTGAAAAATCTAGAAGTACTAGTAAGGTACACATACCAGCATCCTGTGCATTAATAATATTGTCTGTAACATCTAGAAGAGCTGTGGTTGTGCTATGGTTTTTTCTAAATCCAGACTGAAATTCGGAAAGTATTTTGTTACTTTCAAGGTATTCCCTAAGTTGCATCGCAACAGCTTTCTCAACAATTTTTGACAAACAGGGTAATATGCTAATGGGTCGTAGGTCCTTAGGTTCCTGTGGGTTTGAGTTTTTAGGCAGTGGCCTAACGATGGCCGTCTTCCAGACGTCTGGAAAGGTAGAAGTTACTATTGAACAATTAACGATAGATGCGATAGCACCTAGTGACTGTGGCAAGGTTCTAAGTAGCATTCCCAGAGAGATCCCATCTATGCCCTCTGCTTTCGATTTAAGGTTTAGTATAATTTTCGAAATAATGTCTTGTTCAACATAATGAAGGGAGAATTTTATATCTCCTATAAAACGGTTGCTATTGAAAAACAATAAAACTGAGGGCGAAACAGAGGAGGTCCCGGGTATATCAAGAAAATGTTTGTTAATTATGTTGGGATCTGTCAGATGCGCAGGTAAATGATAATTTTGTTTAGGAGGCAAAACAGATGATTTTAAGTTGTGCCATAGCATTTTTGGTTTATTTAAATTATTATTTATATACTGATTGAAGTATGCTTTCTTTTCATGATGAATTGATTGTACAACTATAGTTTTAAGATTTTTATAATACGTCCTATGCGACTCCATTTTTGATTTCAAATATCGCGAGTGAGCAGCATTCCGTAATCGGATCATAAGCTTTATATTGTCTGTTACCCATGGATGAGGTTGCTCCTTAAGTACAATTCTTTTTATGGGAGCTATTAAATCTAATAAAGTAATAATATGTGAATGAAACGTATTCACTATTTGGTTACCATCACACATTTGTTCCAATGAATTCCAGCTAATTGGGTCTAAACAAGAATTAAGTATATCAATCGGTACGTCATTAAGAGGTCTGTATATAAGTCTTCTCGGAAATGTTTTTTCTCTTTTACAGCATACTTCACAAGTTAACATTACATGGTTGCTAAGGGGCGCAACTGGTTCCAACGTAACATGTTGCGTTCCAGTATTTGTACATATTATATCTATGATGGATTCGCTATGGTCCGTGTAGTGTGTAGGAGACATAACTATTTGCTGCAGATCTACACTGCTTAAAAATATTTTAAGTTTATGAACCTTACTATCATTTAAACCAAGAATATTTATGTTAAAATCGCCGAGCAAAATAAAAAAATCACACGAAGCTAACGAACTTATAGTTAATGTGATTGCATCGAAAAATAAATCAACGTCGAGCCAAGGCGGGCGATATGCTGTTCCGATAGCAAGTTTTCCTGTCCCAGTGTTAAGAGTTAACCACATCTGTTCCACAGACGTGTGCGAAGGATACACCGGATGGTGATAAGTGTGCACATTTATGCCATGCCTTATGCAGAACCCAACGCCTCCGCCGCGGCCATTGCGCACGCTCAGCGGCCGCGGCGTGTGGCGCAGACTGTAGCCGGGCAAACGAGGCGCGCAGCCCTCTTCTCTCGTACGCAGCCATGTCTCGTTCAGCGCCATTATGTCCACCGAGTGACGTTCCATCGCTGCGATAAATTCCTCGTGATTCGTATTTAACGAGCAGACGTTGAGAAAACCAAATCTATAGTATAATTTAAGGCCTATGAACAAAACAATTACAATAAAAATTTGAAATATTTACATTTAACCAAAAAAAAAAAAAAAACAAAAAGAATTAGTAAGAATAACAACGCCTATTAGAGTAAATAAAAAACGTTTCGATAGTGTGCGCATGATCAACTTTAAAAATTGTATCTGAAAAGACCTAATAATTAAAGAGCGCCTAAGTAGTATACTTCCACTCATATATACTGCCACTAATAATTGTATTATGCGAAAATGAATAAATTGAGCTTTATTGTAAGTAAAAACCCGGACAATCAGCATTGAAACGCAACACAAAACATAGTCGATTAAAATACGTATAAAGAAAAAAAAGATTATAAACGGAAAAGATATATTACAAGGAGAATATTTAGTGAAAACTCGGACAATCAGCATTGCAACGCAACACAAAACATATTCGATTAAAATAATTATAAAGTAAAAAAATATTCTAAACGGCAAAGAGGTGCTACAAAGACAATATTCTGCGATTGCAAATGTAAAAAAGATACAAATATGGAGCAAATAATTTTTTTTGTGAAAAAGTAACATTGTTGTGGCATATTGAATAAAGCAATATTCAACTGAATGACATACTGAATACAATCAACTTCATACAAGATAATAGAAAAAAATTGCAAAAAATACATAGACCAACAAATCAAGATATAAAAATTTTCTTTATGTCATTTTCATTTTTAATTCGCTCGGCTACCTTACCGTCATCCTTTCTAGCAAAAATGTTACCATTTCTCGTCCAAACATATTTCCACTGGGCGCGTGATGCCGCTTCCCGCGCCATGCCAAACAGCTGTCGGTTCAGCCGCGTGAGGCGCTCGTTGACGAAGAACCGGCGCGGCTCCCCCGGCATGCTGATGTCGGCCGAGGTGAGGCCGCGGCGCACACGGCGGCGCGCAGCACGCAGCAAGTCATCGCGCAGGGCTCGGCGCGCCAGCCTGACGACGATGGCGCGCGGGCGCGGCGACGCGGTCGCGTCCTCGCGGGAAGCCCACCCGCTCCGCGAATACAACATCTCGGTCCTCCAACTTCATGCCTAGCTTTACAGCTATAAGCCCGGTTACATGCAAGATGTTTTCATTTTTTTCTTCAGGTAGGCCGGAGATTTCCAGATCGTTATGCAGAGATTCTTGTTCACGCTCGTTCAATTGTCGCTTCAATTCGGTAATCGTGTTTTCGAGCTTCTCCACATTGCCGGGAGATTTTACTTCGCAGCTTGTCTCCAGTGTAGACACTTTGTCTTCCAAGGCAGTTAAACGTGCGCCGCATGAATGCAGCTCTGCTTTGAAGTCGAGAATCTCCCTCCTGCAGTCCGCAATCTCAGTTCTTGTTTTGCTCAGCTCACTGCGCAGATCTCTTATCGCCTGCATAAACTCCCGTAGCATGTGGTTGTTCGTTGTGGGTGTATTCTCACTTAGATCTGATTGAGGGGTTGACTTTTCTGACGACATATCAGCACATAACGTTTTTGATGCCCTCGAGGATGACGTCGGGTCTGGTTTGGTTTTGACCTTGCAGCCTTGGCACGCCCATCCTTGAGGTGTTGTCCCCGTCGGTACAGAACAGCAAGCACGATGATAATTATTTCCGCATTTTGAACACCTCACACAGTCCACGTTGGATAAAAATTTACCACAGTACCCGCACTTAGGCATTTTCTTATTAATTGTAAGTGTAGCGGTATTAGTATCACTGTTCGTGTAAAGATGGCGTTGTGCTTAGTTCCGTTGATAATTTTATCCACAATTTTACATGTATTGTTTTGTGGCGAACAAAATACACTGAATTGATCCAATTAGAGCTCTCGGCAAAAATTAAAACTATTTTACTAATTGTTTGTACATAATATTTTGTTTTTTACTCGGAGGGTATGTCAGCAGCAGAAGTTCACAGTCCACCTAGTATCATTTGTTAATTTCTTTTTAATTTTAGCACATATTCTCTGGAAAACACTTCCACACATTAATTATACGGCACAATTAACTTAGAGATGGAACTGACTATAAAACACCGATGTTAAATATTTTTAAAACTAAGATATCGAGTCGGCCTATAAACGTCACAGACCGACACCATAACATTTTGATTCTTTATTGAGGATAAATGTAGATGTCTATGGGCCGCAGCAACCACTTACCATCAGGTGGACTGTGTGCTCGTTTGTCACCCTATCCTATAAAAAAAATTATAACCCCGACTACAAAATCAAGAAATTTAAATTAAAAAATTCCGTCAGGGCTAGAACTATGTTTCCAAATTTATACAGGATTACCCCGGAAGTAAAACTAATTAAAAAAAAGTGATTATCAATTTTGTTTCACAATTCACGAAGATATCGCGTACCTTCTTCTTTTTTGAAGTTGACTAAAACTCTCCTGCAATAACCAAACGAATTAGTACTAAGGTTTATACAAAACACAAAACAACGTACGTCCAACCCTAAAGATATCTCGTCGAGCACTGGCCGGGGCGGCTGCGTTCGCTTGAACTGGTCAACTTTGTTTTTAACTTTGATAAAACATAACATAACATATAACATAAACACTCACGCCTGTCACCCAGAGGGGTAGGCAGAGACTACGGGCTTCCATTTGGCGCGATCCTGACACACCTCTCTCGCCTCCTTTACATCCATATATCTACGCATACACGCTCGTCGGTTAGAGGTACTCCTAATCTGGCCCATTTTTAATGTATCGCCGATTTGATCGATAAACCTTCGTCTAGGGCGTCCCTTCCCGACCCTGCCGTTCACTTCTGCAACATAAATTTGCTTTGTCACTCTTTCCTCGTTCATTCTTTCTACATGACCAAACCACCGAAGCATTCCTTTCTTAATCCTTGTCACAACGTCATCTTGCAAACCACACTTTTCTCTTATCACACAATTTCTCACTCTGTCATTCAGATTCAGCCCTAGAATACTCCTTAAGGACCGCATTTCTACAGCATTTATTCTACTCTCATGCTTCTTCTGCCAGACCTAACTTTCACTACCATACATTAAAGTAGGGACTAACACAGCATTATGAATTGCCATATGTGCCTTATTTGACACATTCTGACGCCTCATAATAACGTGTAGAGCCCCATTCACTCTATTTCCTGCGTGCACTCTTCGTTCTATATCCTTATCATATCTACCATCCCTGCTAAATAAACATCCCAAATATACAAACTCATACACTTGCTCAATCAACCCCTTCTATTCTTATTTCACATAACGTTTTACTTTCTTCTCTTTCATAAACCATCACTTTCGTCTTACTTGCGTTCACTTTCATACCCCTTTCTTTCAATGACCAGTTCATTAAAGTAACCATCATTTGCAACTCGGCCGCCGACGATGCAAATATGACTTGATCATCGGCGTACAAAAGGCATTTGACGGTTGACTCACCCATTCTCAACCCACATTCTTCAACTTTCAAAGTTTGCAAACAACTGTCCATAAATAGGTTAAACAGCCACGGGGAAGTCACACATCCCTGTCTGATACCTTTATGAATGCCAAAGCAGTCCGAGTAGACCCCGTTGATCCTCACACAAGCACTAGAGTCCCTATAAAGAGACCTTAATGCCTGTATCAAGCCAGTGCTCAACCCAAATGAGTTCAGTGTTTGCCATAACACATTCCTGTCCACTCTATCATAAGCCTTTTCCATGTCCATGAACGCACAAAAACTTTCTTGTTTTTGGCCAAAAACTTCTCCGTTATCATGCGCATGGAGAAGACTTGATCCGTACACCCCATCCCCTTTCTAAATCCAGCTTGCACATCCCAAATTTTTCCATCAGTTTCTTCCATAACTCTTTCAATTAACACCTTAGCATACATTTTACCCACAATGCTAAGCAAGCTAATATCACGGTAGTGTTTACAGTCCTGCTGCGAGCCCTTTCCCTTATATATTGGGACTATAACGGCTTTGCCCAATATAAATTAAACACAGCAGGCCTGCAACCACACCCTCTCCAGCCTTTAGCAGAATTATCTCTAGGGTGGTTCTATTACATTTTGAAGAAAAACTTCCGCCTGCAAGGTCAAAAGTTTCATATTGAACTATTGTTTAATGAATTTCATATTATGATATATTTGCAGATTGAGAACCGATTTCAATAATTCTTTTTTTATTAAATAGTTTATACTTCAAGGGTGGTCGCATTAAAATTTGGAGAAAAAGTTTCACCCCGTAGGGATAACAAATAAATAACTTCTTTATTAGCAATTTGATGTCGGTTTATACTTTTTGTTAAAGTTATAATTATTAGAGCATATTATTGACGTGGTTGTTCACTGCTGGCCGTATGAGGAAGCTCAAGGTCGCTCAGCGAGCTATAGAGAGGGCTATGCTCGGTTTCTCTGCGTGATAAACTTAGAAATGAGGATATACGCAGTAGAACTAGAGTAAACGACATAGCCCAACGGATTAGCAAGCTGAAGTGGCAGTGGGCCGGCCATATAGCTCGAAGAATCGACAACCGATGGGGAAGAAAGGTTCTCAAGTGGCAGCTTCGTAGCGGTAGGCGAAGTGTAAGGCGTCCACTCATTAGATGGAGTGACGACCTGGTAAGACATGCAGGAAGTCGATGGGTGTAGGTGGCTCAGGACTGTGCTTTTTGGCATTCCTTGGGGGCGGCCTATGTTCGGCAGTGGACTTGTGAAGGGCTGTAATGATGATTATTTTTATTCACTTATGGGTCTTCACAGAACCCTTATCCGTTTATTAAATTTTCATAACGTAATTTTGTAACCGTAATTATAGATCGTATAGTGGCAGTGTAAGAATATCCACTATCCAATATCGTCCCGTGCTGTCGCAAGAAGCGGCTGAGGAAAAGCCAGATGATGGATGATGCAGCTGCCAACCCAAGGAGGTTGGCAGCTGCACTTTTTGGCTACATTTGCATTTTCAGCTACATTTGGCAAGGGCCAAGCGTGATAAATACGATAAATACCCCACCTATGAGAGGATCTATGGGGAGGTCTGTATTCAGGGGTGGATTTTTGAGGGGCTGTTAAGGTAATCGTAACTGATTTTTTTGTGCAATAATTAAAATAACGTAGATTTACAGAGGTTTAAAAAGTGTGAAAATTCTGCAACATCCCCTAAACGTTAACTTCAATCGTCTTCATAGTTTTCAGATTTAGTATCGATATTTTTGTAAGGATTCCCTACTAGATTAGGTAGATACATATAATATTACGTATCAATAGGTCACAGCATTCACTTACCCGCATAAGTTCAAAGTTCAAACGAAACGAATAAGAAGCAAAAAAAAATCTTAAAATTATTTATTTTTTATTAATTATGCGTTATTGCACCAAAACACCAAAGATATTATACAAAAGGTGAGCTTAATGTTATATGACATTCTCTACCAGCTAACCTTGGGTGGAACAGAGTGTAAGCTATGGGCAATTATCTACGTGGTAGGGTCTCACTGCAGCTGTATTATGGTAGTAGCATAAATGCATCGGCTTGACCGTGCAAGCGCCACGCTCTCACAGAATACGAGTGTAAATTGCAGCTTAATACTGCTGTGTTCCGTATGGTGAGTGTAGCGAACCTTAATAAACGTGTTAAGGAAGACATCTCATCTGCATTTTGATTCTTAACTGAGGACATATAAAGATGACTATGACCACAGAATCATCTCACCAGTTATTTTTTAAGTTACTCGTATATGGCGAAACGGCACTTGTATAAGGTGCAAGTAAAACTAGTTATAAATGAAAACAAACCGTCCATTATACAATTAACAGTAGCACATAATATCATCTTATACATAATATCCACTGCGACTTCACTTCGAATCAAATTAAATTAATTTAAAAACACCGCATTCAATGGAAAAACTGTGATAAACATTGTCAATTAAAAGTTTTGATAAACTTTTCCGGGGTGATTTTTCATTACATTTAACGAAGTTTGACCTTGTTGTAATGTTTAAATACGATATGCATGGGTAAATTAATATTTTGCACATTTTTTGTCTATTAAAAGAACGTTATCCCACTCTAGGAGTTTCTTCTGTATCGTGAAGGCAGTTTACAAACATAAATTGCACGAGGACAAATATACAGACCTGGAACAATTATTTACAGGCCATACAAATACTTTTTCCGTGCTGGATTCGAACCCGCGGCCCACAGCGCAGCTACTCATTGCTAAGCCACTGCGCCACGGAGTTGTTGTTGCCGTCATGTTTTGCAATTTTAGTTTGGCAACCACTAGGTGGAGAAACGACCTGGTAAGACATACCTAAAGTCGATGGATGCAGGAGGCTTGGGAGCGTGTTTTATTGCATTCCATAGGGGAGATGTTTATTAAACTTAGGACTTGACAAAGACTGTAATGATAATTATGGTGCAATTGATGTTACATAAAGTAGTTTCTACACTTTTTATAAATGTTGGCGATGCACCTGCAATTCTTCTGGTGTTCGCAGTTATTAATGGGCTGCGGTAGTTACTTAATATCAGGTGTGAAGCATGGCTTGCAGCATCTTACTCGTATATCTATATAAATAAAAAGATAGATTTTTGCAATAGTGCGCGCATCACTGCAAAACTACTGAAGAGATTTTAATTAGGTTTTCTAAGTTTTATTTCATAGACAATTAGCCCTTATCTAAAATAATATTGCGATGACATAATTTAATATACAGTTATTAAAGTTCTGACAAACAACGATTTTTATACGGGGTTTTTCAGACGGTTTTTCAGACGAAGTACAGTAACCACCAGATAATTTATGTATTTAAGCTACAAACGGACCAACGAATAACATTTTGTTATATAATAATGGTGACAAACGAGCACACAGTCCACCTGATGGTTAGTGGATGCTGTAGCCTATAGACATCTACATTTAACCTCAATTAAGAATCACAATGCAGATACGTTGTCACCCCTGAGGACTGAGATGGAATGGCTCGTTTCCAATAAAAAGGGTCTCCAGTTCTCTACACAAATGGGTCAGTTTGACCGGGGAAGGACCACGCTCTCACAGAATACCAGCGCAAAATAATAACTTAATGCTGCTGTGTTTCGTATGGTGAGTGTAGAGAACCGGAGACTCCTTTTTCAGGAATTAGGCATTCTATCTTAGTCCTCACGGATGATAACGCATCTGAATTTTGATTCGTAGTTTAGGATTGATGTAGATGGTGTAGGCCGCTGCAACTACTTACCATCACAGGTGGACTGCGTACTCGTTTGTAACGTTAAAAATATTCTGTTCTATTCTATTCTTATGCTATAATAAAAACCAAACAGTATGGCGTCTTCAGACGTAAAGAATCCAGAATTGTGACGGCAGACACCGTCAAAAATGTGAGACGTGTGATGATACGAATGCCTATACTTATGTCAAGTGTAGCGACTGTTGAAAATCCTCCCTTCAACCAGAAAGGTCTAAGTCTACTGGAGTATTCTACGAGTTAAATTAAAATGGCTGGTATTACTGATGATTTCAATTTTTTCTTGTACGACTAAGCGGGACAAACGAACACACAGTCCACCTAATATTAATGGATGCTGTGGCTCATAAACATCTACATCTATCCTCGATTAAGAATTAAAAAGGAAAAGATTTGTCACCCCTGAGGTCTAAGATGTAATGTTTATTTACCAGTAAAAGAGTTTTTGGTTCTCTATAATATATACTAGTCTCCACAGAATTAATAATTCATTTATGGGGCAATGTATACGCTTTTACAACAAAATTCCAGATGTCAGATGACATGTTCAAAGTTTGTCAATAAACAAGTTTAAAATTTTTATTAAAAAAAAACTGTACAAAAAGGGTTATAATAATATCAAGGAATACATGAATGAAAATAACCTCTGGAAATAAGGTGATCGCCACCATGCTGGTTCTATCAAAAAACATTTAAAATTGTATAAACGAAATTATTGTTAAGTGAAATTATGTTTAGAAAAAAAGTCCCGCTCTGTTTCTTGGTGGTTCATCCCAGGACAGTGGTATTTTACGAACCAGTGATAAATAAAAAATGACTTTCAATAAGTATTATATAATAATCAATACTGATTAAAAACCATTGTATTCTATTCTATACTCTCTATACTCTATGTTCTGTGTGTAAAGTAATAACCTTTATAAGCACTATAATCAAGTATTGGCCTCGTATTTTTCGGGGGTTTTGAATACAGGTCCTATAATTTTTATAGTTTTCTATTAGGTAAACGCTAATTTAGACAGTCCACTTGGCCGCCGCGCTAAGCCGATGCGTGCTGGTGGACTTCTATTTGTAGTTCTCTGCATTATTCCTCTATATTATTTCCTCACGAGGTTTTCTTTCACTGTGAAGCATGTAGTAAAACAGTAATTAAAAAAACAATTACCTATCTCAATGATGTCATTAGGGATAGAACCGGACTGCATACGACTGTTCGAGACAATAAGTTATATCAAATATATCACGAAAGTGAGAACCGTTTTAAGGAGTCCACTAAGATATAATACACTGCACCATTTATACTAGAACAAGAACTATGACGCTGTGTTTTTTTTTCTACTGCTCCCTAAGAACACTTTTCAGTGTTTACGAGAAAATTTCTTCCGTCTACTCATTACGTGGGCGCGAACTGTCGTCGGCAAACTGCGTCGCGCCATTAGCGAAGGCTTAAGTGCGATCTATTAAACGCTCCAAGACGCGGTTCTTCAAGCTATCTTTTCTTTGTAGTACTTTATTTTATATTTTAACATGATTTGCTTCCCTAGAATATATTTAATATTTTTAAGTTATTCTTTTTTGTAATTTTATATAACTGTTGTGAATGCAGTCCGTGACCCAATCTTGTGATGGCACGTCTAACGCGACCCCTACATGTACACAGTGCAACAAGTCATTCAAATCTTTGAAAGGCCTCAACATACACACTACAATAACACATAGGAAATATATTAGCCAAAACAGTTCACCTTTGGACATCCATCCCAATATTCCGAGTGCGCGTACTTATGTAGCCAACGATCCAACTCCTTTCCATACATGTCTCATCATCATCATCATCATTACAGCCCTTCACAAGTCCACTGCTGAACATAGGCCTCCCCCAAAGAATGTCACAAAGCACGGTCCTGAGCCACCTGCATCCATCGACTTCCTGCATGTCTTACCAGGTCGTCACTCCATCTCGTGGGGGGACGCCCTACACTTCGCCTACCAGTACGAGACTGCCACTCGAGAACCTTTCTTCCCCATCGGTTGTCGGTTCTTCGAGCTATATGGCCGGCCCACTGCCACTTCAGCTTACTAATACGTTGGGCTATGTCGGTTACTCTGGTTCTACTGCGGATATCCTCATTCCTAAGTTTATCACGCAGAGAAACTCCGAGCATAGCCCTCTCCATAGCTCGCTGAGCGACCTTGGGCTTCCTCATACGGCCAGCAGTGAAGGACCACGTCTCAGTTCCGTAAGTCATCACTGGCAACACACACTGTTTGTACAATTTCGTTTTAAGGTTTTGAGGTATGTCTGACGAGAAGATGTGTCGTAGCTTCCCGAACGCTGCCCAGCCGAGTTGAATCCGTCGATTGACCTCTCGGTCGAAGTTGGACTTACCTAGTCGGACTATTTGTCCCAGGTAAACATACTCGTCAACAACTTCGAGCTTAGTGCTCCCAACAACTACCGGCATAGGTGTGACATGGACATTAAACATGATCTTTGTTTTGTCCATGTTCATCTTAAGACCTATCTGTTGGGAAACACTATTGAGGTCATTGAGCATAGTGCTTAGGTCCTCCAGCGATTCTGCCATAAGGGTTATATCGTCGGAAAATCGAAGGTGAGTGATGTACTCGCCATTGATGTTGATACCGTATCCTTTCCAGTCCAGAAGCTTGAAAACGCGCGGCGGTGAACAATGCAGCGGTGAAGAGTTTCGGGGATATGACGTCACCCTGTCTTACACCTCTCTGCAATTGGATAGGTTTCGTACTCTGGTTCTGTACTCGGTTAGCCATCGTAGCCCTACTGTACAAGCACTTCAACACTTCGATATACCGACAGTCAACTTGGCACCGCTGAAGGGACTGTAGCACCGCCCAAATTTCGACGGAATCAAAGGCTTTCTCATAGTCCATATACGCCAGACATAGTGGCAAATTGTACTCTTCGGACTTCTGTACAATTTGCCGAAGGGTATGTATGTGGTCTATGGTGCTAAAGCCCTTTCGGAAACCGGCTTATTCGGGAGGCTGGAAGTCGTCAAGTCTGCGCGCGAGACGATTCGTAATGACTCTCGAAAACAGCACGTAGACGCGGCTCAGAAGGGAAATCGGTCTGTAGTTCTTCAAGAGAGCGTTGTCACCTTTCTTGAAGAACTAGACCACCGCACTTCTGCTCCACGCCTCCGGTGTAATGTCACCATGGAGGACGGAATTAAAGAGCTTCTGAAGGACTTCAAGTACCGGTCTTCCACCCGCTTTCAGAAGCTCCGCTGTAATTTCATCCTCGCCTGGGGCCTTACCGTTTTAAGGTGCTGGAGAGCCATTCTAATCTCGCTCAGACTGACATCCGGGATATCTTCGGAATAGTGTCGGATGAGACTCGCTCTTGGATCGTTACTCACACTTGCGTGTGGCTCCAACGATACGCATATAAATACCCCCCAATGAATAAAGCAACAAACAGACGGCCCCCAGTCCCCGGCGGCCCCGCTATTCCTGGCAACGGTGGCGACCATGGTAACGGCGGGGCAGGGGGTGCTAAGAATCTCCGGTGGAGGTTCGGTTGCCACCTTAGACGACTCGACCTGGCAACGTACAACGCACACACCCTGAGGACTGACGAGAAGATCGTGGAGCTGGAAGAAGAGATAGACAAGTTGCGCTGGCATATTATAGGATTATCCGAAGTCCGAAGAGAGGGGGAGGACACGGTAATCCTCGAATCCGGCAACTTGCTCTATGACCGGGAGGGCGACCATCTGTCCCAAGGAGGTGTCGGATTTATCGTCCACAAGTCTCTCGTTAACAACGTTGTAAAGATTGAGAGTGTGTCGACGAGGGTTGCGTACCTTATACTCAGAATCATCAAACGGTATTCGCTGAAGGTCATACAGGTTTACGCACTAACCTCGGCACACCCCGATCAGGAGGTGAAGGAAATGTATGAGGATATCTCTAGAGCCATGCATTCCTCCAAAACCCAATATACAGTGTTAATGGGAGACTTCAATGCAAAACTAGGCACAAGAGAGAACAGTGAGCTGAAAGTGTGGAAATTTGGAATAGGGCAACGGAACCCAAGGGGCCAGCAGCTGGCCGACTTCATGGAAAAAGAGAGACTCTTTATGATGAACTCTTTCTTCCAGAAGCGGCCCCACAGGAAGTGGACCTGGTCGAGCCCCGACGGTTCGACAAGAAATGAGATTGACTTCATTATGACGACCAGACGACAGCTGTTCAGTGATGTCTCAATGATCGCGAGGGTGAAAATTGGTAGCGATCACCGAATGGTTAGTTGAACCTAAACGTTAAGTTGGAGAGGTCTCGTCTAATGAAGTCAACGCTCCGTCCCCCCCGTGCTCTGTTCCAAAGTCCCGAAACCTTTCAGCTAGAGTTACAAAACCGCTTTCAGTGCCTAGAAGACTGCAATGAAGTGGACGATATGAATGAAAAGCTCGTGGAAACTGTCCATGCGGTCGGAGTTAAGTTCTGCATGATCCGCCGCAGAAGAACACAAAAACTCTCCGATCATACTCTTAATCTCATGGCTGTTAGACGGGAGATGAAGCTACATTCTTCAACAGACTTGACAGCATACAGGCATCTGAACAGACGGATCTCCAAATGCATGCGGCGGGACTTACGCAACTTCAATACAGCTCGTATTGAAGAAGTGATCGAGCGGAACCAAGGCTCCAAAGTCTTTGCCAGAGATCTGTCTACCAGAAAGAGCCAACTGTCAAAGCTGAAGACAGAATGTGGCAGCATCGTTTTCGGGACACCTGAGATTTTGAGTGAGATTGAGAGGTTCTATGGGCAGCTGTACACATCATCGTTATACATGTCTAAGCCATTTGAATTTTTTTTCAAAAGCAAAGGGGGTCTAGGCTCCGAATATGTTTTTGTCCCATTCGGTGTCGACACCCTTGGTTTTAGTTTTAGGTTTATTGTTCTAGTATATATTTTATTTTATAAATAGTGTAATTATATATATATGCTCATGTTCAGCTCAGCTCATGGCTCATGTCTTGCTACAACAACTCCACATTTTTAGACGCAGATAAATTAGATGGAAGATGAAGTGGCAGCCTCGTACCAATAAGACAGTGTTGTGTTAACCTGGTAAGATATGTTGCATCCCCATGCATTTTTCTGGCATTTTTGGATTAATTTCAGTCTTTAAAAATGTCACCATCGCAGATCACGACAAAACTTGCGATACCATCCACACCATGTGAAAGCTTGGCGATCCACTACTATGTAATTAACTAGGAGTTTTCTTTGTCGCATGACTTCTTTGAGGAATTGGATAACACGGGTGATTTTTTCGCACCGATACGACTTAGGTACCTTCAAGAAACGAGCTATAGTTCTTTTTATCAGACCGACAAAGCACTTGCAATTCTCTTGGTGTTGCAGTTGTCAATGGGCAGCGGTAACACTTTCCACCGCTTGAGACACATGCTCGTTTGGCCCCTCGTCTATAAAAAAGACATAAGATGGATACACGTGCCTCAGGATGACGTTTGTGCCATTTCTTGTAGGAGGCCTATGGTTAACACATGAGGGGGGTTGAATTCAGGGTGTTGTTGATATAATAATACCTTCTAAGGCTTCTTACTGATTGATCCTTATGACAGTTGTAGTGTTATGCTACTTACATATCTGTCGCCGGATCCTGCAAGCCTCTGTCCTGCCTGAAGTCGCCGGGATCCTGCAAGCCTCTGCCCTACCTGAAGTCGCCGGATCCTGCAAGCCTCTGTCCTGCCTGAAGTCGCCGGATCCTGCAAGCCTCTGTCCTGCCTGATGTAGTCGGGATCCTGCAAGCCTCTGTACTGCCTGAAGTCGCTGGGATCCTGCAAGCCTCTGTCCTGCCTGAAGTCGCCGGATCTTGCAAACCTCTGCATTCACCTGAAGTCGTCGCCTAGACACGCCCACGCCTTCACCTACGCTGTGCGTGCTCGCTCCAGGCGCTGCGAGCGCTTATTCCAGGCGCTGTGGGCCTTCCACAGGCACGGCCTGTGTATAATCTGTGGGCAGCGAATACCACCACCAAAAGCGGTGTACCACTTGGATCTTCGGGCTCAGCTTCAATACTCATCATTTTTATTATCTTTTTTTTTAGAAATAATTGTAAATCACGTCACCCATCTTCATCCTCATACATCATTTTTTTATATAAAACTGTAAACATCTTTTTATATTTTAAATAGATTATTTGTTTTGCCCTATTTTTGTTGTTTTGTTGTTGCTAGGTTAGGTTCTTTTGTTTTTAATTGTCGCTTCACGACACAGTGACACAACAACTGCTTTGTCATGATCAAAACACGTAAAGTAAAACAAACAAACGAGATTATAAATGTGTTTTTCCTAGAAAGGCGATGGAATATTTCATATTCATTAATTACACTGGTACTATACATTTAAAACAGAAACCCAGCAGTGCGCAGATTGCTTCTTTGTGACAGTACCAATGAGAAGTAACACAACCCATTTGACGACAAAGGACTTAACATGTGGCCTATACATCTGTTCTCGAACCAAAATACCGTTGTATTCTCATCCCTTCCTCATGTATTCTCATCCCGTTTCTCATCTCCCACTATACGCAACAGAGAAGCACTACGGATAGAATAGAATAGAATAATTTTTATTCATTATAGATTATTACATTTATTGTATTATTTATTACCTTGTATTATATGTGAGTCTGTAACTTGCGCACAAACCTCACGGTTTTTGCAAGTTAAATACACCCTACACCCTTGTACCTATTAAAATGTTATAAATAAATGAAAAGAAAACCCATAATACTTATAGAAAGTTATTTTTTTATTTACCACTGGTTCGGAAAATACCTCTGTACTGGAAAGAAACAGCAAGAAACCCAGCGTAGCTTTTTTATACATATTTCACATTAAAATAATTTTATTTCTAGAAATTTTAAATGAATTTTAATAGAACCAGAATGGTTGCGATAACCTTTTAACCCTTTGCGTAAAATTTTCCTTTAATAAAACATTCAAAACTTGTTTATTGACAAATTTTGTACATTTTCTGGGAATTTTATGTAAAAGCGTATATGTACATTGCCATATAAATTAATTACCTACTAATTCTATGGAGTCTAGTAACTGATATTACAAGCTAATTTTTGTTCCTAGTGTTTTAAGTATGAACATTTTTATTCTTATCAAAGCTATTTATGTTTTAATGTACATACATTACATTTTCATAAATGTATTCCGATGCCAAACTTAATATGTTTATTTCTTTAAATTTTTCTCTAAGGGACTCATTACAATTTAAGTTATAATTCGCTCGTAAGACTCTCTTTTGCAAAACATATATGGCTTCGATGTCAGTCGCATTAACCCATATCAAAATTCTATAAGACAACACTCTATGAAAGTAAGTGAAATAAACTAATATAGCTGTCTCAACCTTGTTGAGACTTCTAATCTTCCTTACAGCATTGCAAAGGAAAATGTGAAAAATTTTAGCATAATTATTGTCCTTTCCCACTAAACGACCGTCTTTTGGAAATAATCAAACTTGCTACAAAAAATTTGAAAATAAAAAGGACTTCAATACATAAACGAACGAGTTCTAAAGAAGTTTCTTAAAAAGAAACTATGTTAATAATGCCATATAGTCTATGCTAGTCAGGTCACACAAGGAATGTTTAATTGAAGTTGTTTCAAGTATCCTTAGCTTGCAGTGCCCACAAACGATCATTGTTAGTTCGTTTTTAACTTCTGTTTTATAAAAAAAAATTTTTTTGTGAAGAAAATGTCATCTTAATAATATTTTAATTAAAACTTGTACAATCCCCTTTCAGGCTTCTTTTGAATATCAATATAATCTCTGGAACATCGCTCTAGTTCCCGTGGTTTAATGAATTAAAAACAAGTGCAGTGAAATGAATCTTTAATTAAAAATCTCAGTCAAGAATTTTCCATTAGATAATTCTTTTGAGTTCTTATTTTTAGATGTGGTGTTAAACGTAGAAATTAATTTCATAAAGACACCTCTTTATAAACATAAACTTTTTAATTCTTAAAACACACAAAATTAATACCGATAAAAATAAAATTAAAATAACGTGGATCGATAATAAAATAATATAATAGCGAATCGGTAAAGACAAACCTCGTAACACAAATTATTAATTGAAATTTATAATGAATTGACTAGATCAAATGAAGAAGTAGCAGCGATGTTCGAAAAATATTTCACTGATTTTCCTATTTTGACAACAAAGTGATTTAATATTTCTCCAACTGTCGCCGATTCATTACTCAAACAGAATGGTAATACCTGTTTAAAAGAATTTTAATTTAAAAAGTATTACCGTAAGATATTGTAAAATATTTCGAAACCATTGATGTTAACAAAACTGCAGATTTGTGGGATTTTCGTTACAGTTATTGCATCCATAATAAATTTAAATGCACCTCATCTTGCTATTACATTTAAAACTAGTATATCGAATATGATGTATTTCCTGATTTTATAAAACATAGTAAAGTAATACCTTTATTTATATCTGATAGTACATAGGACCCCAATAATTTGAAACCTGTTTCTGTACTGCAACCTCTCAGTAAAATTTTACTGTACTGCCATCTCTAAGTAAAGATAATGTTAAATCCATTCTTAAATTAATATAATAAAAATAAATTACTCTATGAAAATTAATTTTGTTTCACAAGTGGCGCTCGACGACTAACGCAGGTGTTGAACTTATGTAATATATTTTTAATGCTTGAGAGAGTTTATAAGGTGCCTTATGTATTTTTTGTGACCTTTCTAAGGCTTTCGAATGTGTTCATGATGAGATAATAATGAGGAAACTACTACATTACGGTGTCAAAAATATTGCGTTTAGACTTATTATTTCATATTTATATAACAGAACTCTAAAAGTCGTTATCAATGGTAAAGGTTCCTACGGATCAGTAGTATCAATGGGCGTTCCTCAGGGCTCGATTCTTGGCCCATTCCTGTTTTTAGTCTATATTAATGACTTACCTTAACTTGTAGGGGACAATCGCGATATAGTATTATTTGGTGATTGACCTATTTAACTTTCATACTCAAAAGACAGTCAATTCATTTTGACAATGTAAATAGTGCTCTATCTAAATGAGTACATTGGTTTAAAGCCAAAATTTTGCTCTTAAACGGCAATAAAACAAAATGTATTAAGTTAGCAATACCCAATGATTCATACATAATGATAAACCTAATAATGAATGAGGTTCTATTTTCGACGTGTATGTATTTTTATGCATATTTATCGGTATTGGAGAAATGGCAGAACCGAAGTAAACTCGGTAGGACAGCGTTCGGGAAATTAAGACACATCTTCTCATCGGATATAATTCAAAACTTTGTTTGTACAATCAGTGCGTAGTGCCAGTGATACTAATGGGTCTGAGACGTGGTCCTGCACTGCTGTACGTATGAGGAAGCTCAAGGTCGCTCAGCGAGCTACTAATACGTACTAATCCGTATGTCCATCTGCAATAATCTACCTTTGTAATGTTTTTTTAAATCATTCATCATCATCATTATAGCCCTTCACAAGTCCACTGCTGAACATAGGCCTCCCCCAAAGAATGCCACAAAGCACGGTCCTGAGCCACCTGCATCCATCGACTTCCTGCATGTCTTACCAGGTCGTCACTCCATCTCGTGGGGGGACGCCCTACACTTCGCCTACCGGTACGAGGCTGCCACTCGAGAACCTTTCTTCCCCATCGGTTGTCGGTTCTTCGAGCTATATGGCCGGCCCACTGCCACTTCAGCTTACTAATCCGTTGGGCTATGTCGGTTACTCTGGTTCTACTGCGGATATCCTCATTCCTAAGTTTATCACGCAGAGAAACTCCGAGCATAGCCCTCTCCATAGCTCGCTGAGCGACCTTAAGCTTCCTCATACGGCCAGCAGTGAAGGACCACGTCTCAGTTCCATAAGTCATCACTGGCAACACGCACTGGTTGTACAATTTCGTTTTCAGGTTTTGAGGTATGTCTGACGAGAAGATGTGTCGTAGCTTCCCGAACGCTGCCCAGCCGAGTTGAATCCGTCGATTGACCTCTCGGTCGAAGTTGGACTTACCTAGTCGGACTATTTGTCCCAGGTAAACATACTCGTCAACAACTTCGAGCTTAGTGCTCCCAACAACTACCGGCATAGGTGTGACATGGACAATGAACATGATCTTTGTTTTGTCCATGTTCATCTTAAGACCTATCCGTTGGGAAACACTATCGAGGTCATTGGGCATAGTGCTTAGGTCCTCCAGCGATTCTGCCATAAGGACTATATCGTCGGCAAATCGAAGGTGAGTGATGTATCCTTTCCAGTCCAGAAGCTTGAAAACGTCTTCCAATGCAGCGGTGAAGAGTTTCGGGGATATGACGTCACCTTGTCTTACACCTCTCTGCAATTGGATAGGTTTCGTACTCTGGTTCTGTACTCGGATAGCCATCGTAGCCCTACTGTACAAGCACTTCAACACTTCGATATACCGACAGTCAACTTGGCACCGCTGAAGGGACTGCAGCACCGCCCAAATTTCGACGGAATCAAAGGCTTTCTCAATGTCCACATACGCCAGACATAGTGGCAAATTGTACTCTTCGGACTTCTGTACAATTTGCCGAAGGGTATGTATGTGGTCTATGGTGCTAAAGCCCTTTCGGAAACCGGCTTGTTCGGGAGGCTGGAAGTCGTCAAGTCTGCGCGCGAGACGATTCGTAATGACTCTCGAAAACAGCACGTAGACGCGGCTCAGAAGAGAAATCGGTCTGTAGTTATTCAAGAGAGCGTTGTCACCTTTCTTGAAGAACAAGACCACCGCACTTCTGCTCCACGCCTCCGGTGTAATGCCACCATGGAGGACGGAATTAAAGAGCTTCTGAAGGACTTCAAGTACCGGTCTTCCACCCGCTTTCAGAAGCTCCGCTGTAATTCCATCCTCGCCTGGGGCCTTACCGTTTTTAAGGTGCTGGAGAGCCATTCTAATCTCGCTCAGACTGACGTCCGGGATATCTTCGGAATAGTGACGGATGAGACTCGCTCTTGGATCGTTACTCACACTTGCGTGTGGCTCCAACGATGACGTGTACAGCTGCCCATAGAACCTCTCAATCTCACTCAAAATCTCAGGTGTCCCGGAAACGATGCTGCCACATTCTGTCTTTAGCTTTGACAGGTGGCTCTTTCTGGCAGACAGATCTCTGGCAAAGACTTTGGAGCCTTGGTTCCGCTCGATCGCTTCTTCAATACGAGCAGTTTTGAAGTTGCGTAAGTCCCGCCGCATGCATTTGGAGATCTGTCTGTTCAGATGCCTGTATGCTGTCAAGTCTGTTGAAGAATGTAGCTTCATCTCCCGTCTAACAGCCATGAGATTAAGAGTGTGATCGGAGAGTTTTTGTGTTCTTCTGCGGCGGGTCTTGCAGAACTTAGCTCCGACCGCATGGACAGTTTCCACGAGCTTGTCATTCATATCGTCCACTTCATTGCAGTTTTCTAGGCACTGAAAACGGTTTTGTAACTCGAGCTGAAAGGTTTCGGGACTTTGGAACAGAGCACGAGGGGGACGGAGCGTTGACTTCATTAGACGAAACCTCTCCAACTTAACGTTTAGGTTCAGTGTGCCTCTAACCATTCGGTGATCGCTACCAGTTTTCACCCTCGCGATCACGGAGACATCACTGAACAGTCGTCGTCTGGTCGTCATAATGAAGTCAACCTCATTTTTTGTCGAACCGTCGGGGCTCGACCAGGTCCACTTCCTGTGGGGCCGCTTCTGGAAGAAAGAGTTCATCATAAAGAGTCCCTCTTTCTCCATGAAGTCGGCCAGCTGCTGGCCCCTTGGGTTCCGTTGTCCTATTCCAAATTTCCCTACTTTCAGCTCACCGTTCTCTCTTGTGCCTAGTTTTGCATTGAAGTCTCCCATTAACACCGTATATTGGGTTTTGGAGGAATGCATGGCTCTAGAGATATCCTCATACATTTCCTCCACCTCCCCATCGGGGTGTACCGAGGTTGGTGCGTAAACCTGTATGACCTTCAGCGAATACCGTTTGGTGATTCTGAGTATAAGGTACGCAACCCTCGTCGACACACTCCCGATCTTTACAACGTTGTTAACGAGAGACTTGTGGACGATAAATCCGACACCTCCTTGGGACAGATGGTCGCCCTCCCGGTGATAGAGCAAGTTGCCGGATTCGAGGATTACCGTGTCCTCCCCCTCTCTTCGGACTTCGGATAATCCTATAATATGCCAGCGCAACTTGTCTATCTCTTCTTCCAGCTCCACGATCTTCTCGTCAGTCCTCAGGGTGCGTGCGTTGTACGTTGCCAGGTCGAGTCGTCTAAGGTGGCAACCGAACCTCCACCGGAGATTCTTAGCACCCCCTGCCCCGCCGTTACCATGGTTTTTTGAATAGGTTTTTTTTTAAATAGCTACAATGTTTTCGGAGATTACACTCCACATACTCGTACATTCAAACTAACATTTATAAGTGGTAGAGTCATGTTGCAGCTATGTTAGTAGTATAGTTGCAGCACGAATGGGTCGGCTCTGCCGTGGAAAGACCACGTTCTCAAGAATACCAGTGTAAAATAGCAGCTTAACGCTGCTGTGTTTCGTATAGTGAGTGTAGAGAACCGGAGACCCATTTTACTGGAAATGAGGCATTCCATATTAGTCCTCACGGGTGACAACGCATCTGCATTTGGGTTTGTAATAGAGTATAGATGTAGATGTCTATGGGCCGCAGCAACCACTTACCATCAGGTAGGCTGTGTGCTCGTTTGTCATCCTTATCCTATAAAAAAAATTCGCACTCTCTATCTCTCTATAATATTATATTAGTATGAGTAGATAAAATATTTTGTTCCTTTTATTTAAAAACGATATTAAAATATTATGTAAGTATGCACGTAACGGATAGCGTTGGTCGTTAATTTTTTCTTTTTTTTATAATTTTTATTTCTTGAGCGTGCAGTTTCTTCTCTACCAGTATGTTTATACTGCAAAAGTTCAAACATTAATTTGAATTTACACTCGTATGCGTGTTATAACAAGTGTAACAGTTTGGACAGTGTGTGATTGTGGTCACTATAATCCTGTCCTGCGCAAATGGCTAGTCTCAGTTTGAGCCAGGACACCATGACCGAAAAGTCGATTTGGAGGACATTATTACAAATATTATTTTTTAATAAAATGAAACAATTAACGTAAATTAATTAAATCATTTACTTTAATTGTTTCATCATCCTACAGGCGTAGCAAGAGGCGATAGAGTTTAGACCATATTTTTTACATAAAAGCTTTTAGAAAAATTTACTTCGCAAATATCCGCGTTATAAAATAAAATGATGTGTCTTACCTAGTATGAAGAGCACCTCCCGCCCTCCCCCAATTGCGTGCACTATCCCCGTCACCACTAATCCCAGCACCGCTACTCCCAACACCACTACAATAGATCAGTGGTGTGTCTTGCCTAGTGTAGTGGTGTTGGGAGTAGAGGTGCTGGGATTAGTGGTGACGGGGATAGTGCACGCAATTGAGGGAGGGCGAGAGGTGCTCTTCATACTAGGTAAGACACATCATTTTATTTTATAACGCGGATATTTGCGAAGTAAATTTTTCTAAAAGCTTTTATATAATGGATTTCCGTAAAGTAACGCCTGATTCTATTAATTACATATTTTTTACGTTTACGTTAACTTGATTTAGAATATCACACCACTTGAAATAACTAGAACTATTGCTGTATGATAAGCGACCCCATACTTTAATATAAACGGCACTAATCTTTATCATTTTCAAGCCTTGGGAAGGTTCTCTACGTCGAAAGATCGATGCAGGAAAAGGACAGCGCGATAAACTTAGATTTGAGCACATTTGTAAGTTCAAAGACATTTTTATTGTAACACGACTTTTATTTTCAAGAATAACAGTCATCAAGATATGCTTGAGATATCCTATCTGATTTGTTTTGGTGACAAATGAGCACACAGTCTACCTGATGGCAAATTGATCTATCTACATCTATCCTCGATTAAGGTTTAAAATAAAGATGGAGATGAGATTAAGACGGAATATCTCGTTACTAGTGTAAAGATTATCTTCACCCACTAAACGAATTATACCTATATATCATATATTATGGTGTTTCAAGCTGGTATTCTGTGAGAAGTTGGGCCTACTCCGGTCAGGACGTCTTATACGCGCTGCAGCCCTAATACAGCTGCAGCGTGGCCCTACCACGTAAACATACCATACTATATTAATCTGCTAAATGTAACGGGAGTCTCAAATTGACCCAACTATTTTAATTGGAAATCGAAGCAATCGACGATTCTCGAAATGCGAGCTTGAAAACTAAGAACACTTCTTTCATCTGAGACATTTTTTCATGGTGGAAAGACTAAGTATACCGGCGTCGCGTGGTCTTACTCACTTCGACCAAATTTACATGGTGTTACACGTTTGCCGCATATAGGTAAAGCCTGCGCACAGATCCACGGCACCATAAGTACGAGACATCCCTTGGGGGCGTCGCTTTGGAGAGAGCAGTCCTCCTCTATTCTTCCCTTCAGTCAAGGCTACACGGTTTCGATCTAAACTTGTGCAACAGATACCCTTGACCGTAAAATTTATTTATTTATTTATTTAAACTTTCATGCACAAAGTTCTACATATGGTGGACTTAATTTCATGGGGCATTCTCTCGCAATCAACTATTAGGCTAAACAGAGATAGAAAAACAAGAGGCGGTGCAGAAGTAATCAAAATGGCCAAAAAATAAAAAATATTGTATATACATATAAATATACACATAAACACATACATACATAAATATACTTAATTACACACAATTAATACATATACATGCATACAGTACATATATACACAATTCATATAAATATTATCTGTGTCAGAACAAATATGAAATATACATATATATATGAAAATAAGAGCTGTAAAATATATTATGATAATCAATAATAAAATAAATAGTGCAATAAAATCTTGGGAATGACGTTGAAGACTCGTTCACTATTTGAACAATTAAACTGTTATGAGAATTGTTACTAATGACTTTAACGTCTCATCTCGTCAAATTTCAATCTACAACTTAATATGGTTTTTACGTAGTAGAGACATGCTGCTGTTTTATTAAGGAGACTAAGACTGGGCTCGGTTCAACCGAAGAAGCAACACGCTCTCACAGAATACCAGCATGAAATAATAGCTTAATGCTACTGTGTTTCGTTTGGTGTGTTGTTAAGAGAACCTAAGACACTTTTTACAAAACAAGGCATTCTATCTTAGCTCTCAGGGGTGACAACTGCATTTCAATTCGTAATGAAGGACAGATGTAGGTGTTTATAGGCCACAGCAGCGAAATACCATCAGGTGGATTGTGTGCTCGTTTTACATCCTTAGTTAATATATAACATTAATTTTTGTTTGTTCGTATTTTAGGCGCTGCCATACCGTACATCAGATAGCGGTAAAACTTTGCCAACATATTGCACTATCGCAAAGGTTATATAGGCATAGTATAATAAACTAACAGTAGGTGGCGCGCGTGTCGTACTGACCAATTTATTTGAAAGTCATATATCATTCAACTTCAATAGATGTATTATCATTCGTAATTAAACAATACAATCCTTCCAAATTTAAAACGATATTTCCGCAATTATTTCTTCTGCGGTTACAACGTGCCAGTTACCGGCTAGTTCTATATAAAAAAAAATAAAAACTCACAACTATGAAAGGCTGCGGGTCTGCCAAGACCCGACTGCCAAGCGTGCCAACAATATTTTCAATTTCCCCTTCTTAGAGAGACATAATATGTTAGCGGTGAACGTTTGTGGGCTGTAATTAATGGAGGAATGGATGGAGCGTCAAAACAGTAGGTAATTAAGAAATTCGACTGCATAAAAACACTGAAAAGATAATTTTTTTTCACCCGGTGTCACTTCCACAACTAAGATGAATCTAACGACATCATATATATAAAAATCCATCTAGCCGCGCCAAAGAAATAGACATAATACATATACTTTTAAAACATTCCACTCCTTTTGGGGCAGTCGGGTGAAAATAAACAAGATATTTCTTCAGTCTACAACTGTACGTAATGACATAGCGCGAGGAAAATGTTCTTCTTAAAACTTTTTAAAGACTGCACTTAAAATCTCCCGATGCTAATGGAGGGATGCGGTTTGCGGACGACAGTTCACGCCCACACAATGAATTGGAATAAGGCTTTCATATAAAACTAAAATCAAATCATTTATCTTAAGATCTTATCCTCCATCGCCGATAGACGATAGACAGCGACTTTTTATAAGTATTAATTTTAATTTTTGGTAAATAGAAAATATTTTTCTATTTCTTTTAAACAATACTAACAAAAAAACATGCGTGAGTGTCGTGGACCACTCGGTTGAAACGAAGTTCCTTCGTAGTATTTTTTTAATACTAGTAATTCTAATAAACATTACTCATATACCCTTAAACTAATTCTGGTAAGCTTAAAATGATTGTATTAGAACTGGTTCACGACAGTAGTCGAATGGCGGATTCGAACACACGAACTTTCGAGTTCGCGGTTCGCACCCTGCCACCAGGCTACTGACGCTTCTAATATTATATTTGATAAACGTATTATATTATTAATTAACAAATACAAACAAATGAATTACTAGTGTCTATTAAAATGAAGCATCATTTAAAATAAAATAATATTTCTGTAATAGCAAGATAAGAAAAAGTTCAAGGGAGATGGATATTATTCCATCTCGCTTCCTTATAGCCACCAAGGCCGCCTCCACAACCTCAGAAGGGTCATGACGGAAAAGTCTTACACATTCTCTCGCCTGGATCCCATCCGCCAATTTCGTACCGTGCGATAAAGAACTTCGTTCCAAAATCAGTAACGGTGTCCAATCTCAATGGAGACCATCCATCTGCGCAGTACGGGTATATAGTGCCCAAATGTATGCGTAGTCTACTCTGTTATAGGTGTACTCACTTTTCTCTCATTCTCATAATCCGATGGGACGGCAACCCAAAATGACTGTAGAGATATCAGAGGCGGGATTTACGGGTTTACGTGCTTTCCGAGACATGAGTGCGAAATAATATTAACTTCCTGTCGTCGAACTGTTATTGTGAATTTCTTAATAGAAAAACCTAATAACTGATTTTAGCCCTATTCGGGACCAAATAGTCGGCTGTCGCGTTTACTTATACTGGACTAACGAGGTAGTCCAACTTTAGCCAAACTATTTCTATAACTAATTAGGTCATGAAATTGTGATTAACACTTGCTGTATTTCCCAATCTATGAAATTTAAAGCTAGTGTTCGACCCCCGGCGTCTATTGCTCGTGACGAGCGGAAGATATCCTTGAACTTTGTAAAACTCCCTAAGCTAAATCTACTCGGTCTTTGCCGGCGACAATTCACGCCTATATAATGAGTTCGAAAAAGAAAGCTTCAAGTTGCTTATGTTGAAAGTTCTAAAACGCTCTTAAACCCTTGGATAAAGTTTACAATGCACTGATAAATTTGATGATGCTGATGTTTAAGAAAGAGTATTACTTGAGAAAAGGTGGGGGTGTCAAGTGTAGGGCAGCGTTCGAGTGTTTACGTCGTATCTTTTCAACACTTCACACTTCTGAAGTGGCAATGGGCCGGCGGTATAGCTCGAAGAACCGACAACCGATGTGGAGAAAAGGTTTTTGAGTGACGGCCTCGTACCGGCAGACGAAGTGTAGGGCGTTCCCCCACTAGATGGAGTGACGCCCTGGTAAAACATGCAGGAAGTCGATAGATGCTAGTGGCTCAGGACCGTGGTTTGTTGCATTCCTTGGGGGTGGCCTATTTTCAGCAGTGGATTTGTGAATGGCTGTAATAATGATGATGATGATGATGAGATGTACAGAGGTAGGTATAATAAAGTGTGAAAACTCTTTAATGTCGCCTAAACCTTAACCTTTTTCGAAACGGGTGGAGACTTGAAGCTATAGGGATAAGAGGTAAAGCTCTCTCCCTCTTTGACAGCTACCTCCGAGGTAGGAGACAGCAAGTTAAAATAGATAACTTGCTTAGTGAGGAGGAAAACATTGTTTACGGTGTCCCACAGGGCTCGGTTCTCGGCCCATCACTGTTTCTAGTGTATATTAATGAATTATGCAACCTACGAAGCAGTGGTGGGAAAACCTTCTCCTACGCGGACGACACCGCCATCGTTTACATTGGGGCCTCGTGGGAAGAAGTATGCAATAATGCCGAGCAAGGATTAGTTGTTATAGATAGATGGCTCAAAGCCAGTCTGCTAACCATTAATGTGATTAAAACGAACTACATTTGTTTTTCTCCTAGTTTAAGGTCTAAACCAGGCCTCAATTTTAAAATTAGAATACACACGTGTGCGGACCACTTGAACCATAATTGTAATTGCCAGGTCCTTAAACATATAACGTCCACAAGATACTTGGGAATTATAGTTGACGAGTGTTTAACTTGGCATTCGCATATTGAGATTGTTACATCACGGGTCCGCAAATTTATATGGATTTTTAAAAATTTAAGATATGTGATGCCTCAGAAGACACTAAATAGCATCTATATTATGCTTACGCAATCAGTTCTTACATATTGTTTACCAGTCTGGGGAGGAGCCACTAAAACTAAATTCCTTGAGTTAGAAAGAGCCCAAAGGTCACTTATAAAAGTCATGTACTATAAACCATACAGATACCCCACCGACGATCTATATAGAATCAGTGGCTTACTTTCAATTAGAAAACTATATTACTTAATTACGGTCCTATACTAAAAGGTAATAACTGAGTGGTTAAAAACCTTAACATACGAAGAAACTGAACAAATTTTAGATAGACTTAGTTAAGCAATTTTTTTTTCTTCTTTCTTATCAATAATGTACGTACTCACCGAGCTTAATCTATTACATGCACTTCGAACACACCGGCACTACAAAGAAGACACACACTCACACACATAAACGCACGCACAACACACACACACACACACACGCGCGCGCACACACACACACACACACACACACACTCACAGGCGTACAACTACAGTTACACAAAGAGCTAATAATTACTTTATAAGTCACTTACTGTTATTTTTTCTTCATAAATTTATCTTTACTTACCTTTTGTATAATAGTCTCAATATTGTTAATAATTAAGGGAAAGAGCGAGATAGCCCCAACACAAGTATTATCAATTACTTACTGGGGATGTCTCATTTATAATTCATGTAACTGTTTTGAGACAAATAAACATTTTCATTTTCATTTTCATTTTCAAATCATTTTCATAGTTTTCAGGATTTGTTTCGATATTTTTGTAAGAATTCCCTATTAGAATATGTAGGAACATATAATATAATGTATCAATAGGCAACAGCATTCACTTACCCGCATAAGTTATACGTACAAACGAAACGAAAAAGAAGCAAAAGATCTTAAAAATATTTATTTATTTATTAATTATTCTTTATTTTTTTTATTTGGTGCAACCAAAGCACCAAAGATATTATACAAAAAATGAGCTTAAATGTTATATGACATTCTCTACCAGCTAATCTTGGGTAGAACAGAGAGTGAGTTATGGGCAATGATCTACGTGTTAGGGCCTAACTGCAACTACATTATGGTAGTAGCATAGAATAGAATAGAATAGAATAATTTTTATTCAATATACATTACATGTGTAATTCTAATTGAAAGTCATTTTTTACTTTAACACTGGTTCGAAAAAAAAACATGTGTCCTGGGAAGAACCAGCAAGAAAACCAGCGGGACTTTTATTTAAAATAAATTTTACAATATAAATGATTACGAACTATTTACAAAATTTATTTTTAGAAACCGCTTGGAAGTGACTACGTCATTCCCAGGGGTTATTATCAACCATGTATTCATTTATACTATAATAACCCTTTTTATACAGTTTCAGCTTAATAAAACATTTAAACTTGGTAATAGAGAGAGCCTGTACTTTCAGGGACCTTGTTGTAATAGCGTATACATTGCCCCAAGAATGAATTACTGACTCTGTGGAGTCGAGAAACTGGCATCACTAGCTTATGTTTGTTCCTAGTGTTTACAGAATGTATATCATGTTTTTTACTAAAACTGCCTTTGTTTTTGTGAAAATACATTAAATTTTCGTAAATATACTGAGAGGCCAAAGTTAATATATTTATTTCTTTAAATTTATCTCCAAGAGACTCTCTCGGTTTTAGACTGTAAATAGCTCTAATGGCCCTCTTCTGTATAAATGCATCGGCTTGACCGTGGAAGCGCCAAGCTTTCACAGAATGCGAGTGTAAATTGCAGCTTAATACTGTGTTCCGTATGGTGAGTGTAGAGAACATTAGTTAGTAGACGTGTTAAGGAAGACATCTCATCTGCATTTTGACTCTTAACTGAGAACATATAAAGAGGACTTTGGGCCACATAATCATGTTACTTTTAACTTACTCGTATAATATGTTGAAACGGCACTTGTATAAGGTGCGAGTAAAACTGGTTATAAATGAAAACAAACCATCCGTTATACAAGTTACAGTAACACACTTGGACATAATATCCACTGCGACTTCATTTCGAATCGAAAATTTTATACGTGGTAGAGCCATGCTGCAGCTATATTAGTGGTATAGTTGTAGCACGAATGGGTCGGCTCGACCGGGGAAACACCACGCTCTCACAGAAAACCAGCGTAAAATAGCAGCTTAACGCTGCTGTGTTTCGTATGGTGAGTGTAGAGAACCGGAGACCCTTTTTACTGGCAAAGAGGCATTCCATCTTAGTCCTCACGGGTGACAACGCATCTGCATCTTAAGTCTTTATTGAGGATAGATGTAGATGTCTGTGGGTCGCAGTGGCCACTTACCATCAGGTGGACTGTGTGCTTGTTTATCACCCTATCCTATAAAAAAAAGAATCAAATTAAATTAATTTAAAAACACCGCATTCAATGGAAAAACCGTGAGAAATATTGGCAATTAAAAGTTCAATTAAAAGTTTTGATAACTTTTCCGGGGTGATTTTTCATTACATTTAACGAAGTTTTTCCCTGTTATAATGTTTGAATACGCTGCGCATGGGTAAATAAATGTTTTACTTTTTTTTATTCATTAAAAAACGTTACCCCACACTAGGGTTTTCTCCTGTACCGTGGGGGCAGTTTACAAACATAAATTGCATGACGATACAGAAACAGAAACAGAAACAGAAACTTTTTTATTCAATATAGATTATAAATAATACTTATTGAAAGTCACTCTTTTGTTTGATTACCACTGGTTCGGAAAAAACCTCTGTCCTGGGAAGAACCAGCAAGAAACCCAGCGGGACTTTTTTTTAAATAACAGCTTACAATCATGATGTTACACAAATTAACAACACAACAAATTAGAAATAGCTTGGTAGCGATCACCTCATTTCCAGGGGTTATTATCATCCATAAATTCCTTAATATTATAATAACCCTTTTTATATAAACTTAGTTTAATAAAGTTTTTGAACTTTGAACAGGTCAAACTTTGTATATTTTCTGGAATTTTGTTGTAAAAGCGTATACATCGCCCCAAGAATGAATTACTGACTCGATGGAGTCGAGTAACTGGTACTACTAGCTTGTGTCTATTCCTAGTATTTACAGAATGAATATCACTTATTTTTATAAAACTTTTTGTGTACGTACATTACATTTTCATAAATGTATTGAGAGGCCAAAGTTAATATATTAATTTCCTTAAATTTTTGTCGCAGCGACTCTTTAGGCTTTAAATCATAAATTGCTCTTATGGCCCTCTTCTGCAAAACAAATATAATTTCAGTGTCAGCTGCGTGTCCCCATAGCAAAATACCATACGACATTATGCTATGGAAGTAGCTGAAGTAAACTAGTCTAGCTGTTTCAACACTGGTTAAACTTCTAATCTTTTTTACGGCATATGCTGCAGAACTAAGTCTGCTTGCTAGTTTTGATATATGGGGGCTCCATTGAAGCTTCGCGTCTAGTGTGATTCCAAGAAAAATGGTGGTATCTACAAGACTCAGTTTCTCCCCATTTAAAATTACATTAGTATTTAATTGTTTGACATTTGGAGTCATGAATTTCATACATTTCGTTTTAGTGCCATTTAAATGCAAATTATTAACATTGAACCAATTTACTAATTTAGATATAGCATTATTTACTTCGTCATATTTTAGTAACTGTCGACTTAATTTGAAAATTAAAGAAGTGTCATCTGCAAATAATACTATATCATGGTTATCCCCTAAATATATATCCAAACCCTGAACAATTATTTAAAATCCATAAAAATACTTATTCCGTGCGGGATTCGAACCCGCGGCCAACAGCAACTCCTTTCCAAACCACTGCACCACGGGGCCGTCAGTTGTTTGTTGCCATCATGTTTTGCACTTTTAGTTTAGTAAACACTAAGTGCAGTAACTACCTGGTAAGATATGCCTAAATTCGATGGTTGCAGGAGGCTTGTGAGCGTGTTTTATTGAATTCCATGGGGGAGGTGTATATTAAACTCGGGACTTGACAAGGACCGTAATAATAATAGTGATGGTGTAACTGATGTTACATAGAGAAGTGTCTACTTTTTTTTAAATATTGGCAATGCACTTGCAATTCTTCCGGTGTTTACAGTTATTTATGGGCAGCGATAGATACTTACTATCAGGGGTGACGTATGGATTGCAGCCTCTTATATCTGTATCCAGCTCACATATTTTAATAAATTCTAGGTTTATAAAGAAGCTTTATGAAATTAATTTTACATTTAACACCACATATAAAAATAAGAACTAAAAATAATTATCTAATGAAAAATTCTTCACAGATATTTTTAATTCAAGATTTATTTCATTGCACTTGTTTTTGGTTCATTAAACCGCGGGAACTAGAGCGATGTTCCAAGAAGAGGGATTGTACAAGTTTTAATTAAAATATTATATAGATGACATTTTATTCACATAAAAGCATTTTTTTTTCTTCATAAAACAGAAGTGAAAAACGAAGAATACAGTATGTTTTACAGTATTTGTGGGCACTGCAACTTATAGACACTTGAACCAATTTCAATTAAACATTCCTTGTGTGACCTGACCAGCAGAGACTATGTGGTTTTCTTTATCTTTTACATGGGGAAATGCCTACGCATACCCGCTTCGCGGGGGTAAACTCGCACCGACTAAAACTCCATGGCTTTCCACCTTCGTCGCATATTGGCGTGGCCACCGGAATGCTGTCGCACACATCCGCGGCCCCACCGGCGCTTGACGCTCTTTGGCAGCCCCTCTTTGGGGGCAGGACTTTTCGTCCCCATTCTTCTTCTCAGGCAAGGCGCATCAGGAACACATGGTACGCCTTCCTCTACGGCCTCCAACTTCACCTGCGTAACGGGCCTCCCTGAGATCGACAAGTGGGGGCCATGGGGCCAGGAAAATCGAGCGTTCGGTAGCATCCGCTTTCCCAACCCCAGTGGCGGATCTGGTCTTTGGCTCCGCCCCTAACCAAGTTCCTGCTGCGGGGGGTAGGGAGAGCAGCGCCTCGCAATACCGACACTCCTCTCCCCCCGCGGCCCTACCACCACCACATCAATGGTGCGGAGGATAGGGCTAGTGGCGCTTCGCCATACCAGCACTCCTCTACCCCCGCGACTCCACCTCGGCTGCAGTGTAGCTCGATTAATATTTTTTTTCAACAAAACTTTTTTAGATATTATCCGCTTATATTTTGAATGCCTTTTTATGTTTGAATTTTATGAAGCAAGTTAAATTATTTTCAAAAGGACAGTTTAGTTTAGTGGGGAAAGGATAATTATGCTCAAGTCGTTTACATTTTCCTTTGCATTCATTTCGGAAGTCAAAAGCTGAAGAAGGCAGAGGCGGTCTTTGTTTATAATATAATTTCTTTTCAATATTTTATAATGGGTGACGTTATTAAAAATTTCGTTCAAGAAACGGCAGCTTGACTTATGATTTATTACATGTAATTAAAAATATCTATGTTTTATTTATTCAGACATTTTCAAGAGTGGCGTAGCAGGGGTGGGTACAGATAATTTTTAGAAGACATAATTTTTTCATGAGCCAGTAGTGAAGTACCACTTTTCAAAATACATAGAAAGACCTGTCTTTTAAATATAGCTTAAATATCTGAAATTAATTTTCATTATTTGGAGGTAAATGATTTATCGTTCTATGAAACGACATCAAACATATTAATATAGATACAAAATACCTCAAAAAATATTAATAATATATAAAGACGAAACAAAGGCTTCCAATAAAAATTCCTCTTTGTATATTGTAATAAATAATAATAATAATAAATAAATAATCACTCATTTGGTTCCTAAAGACCGGGATTTCACAGACCCGAGCAAGTACCGCCCCATAACGTGTCTACCTACCATATACAAGACACTAACATCCATTTTGAGCGCGAGAATCACTCGTCACCTGAACTCAAATCAGGTGATGTCGCGCGCTCAAAATGGATGTCGGGGCGGTGGTCGTGGAACCAAGGAACCACTCCTCATTGACGCGGTAATTGGCAAGGTGGTTAAACGCAACCGTCGGAACCTCTCCGCCGCCTGGATAGACTACAAAAAGGCATTCGACTCGGTGCCTCATACCTGGCTTAAGAGGGTCCTCGAGCTGTACAAGGTTGACTGTACGGTTCGAGACTTCCTCGGGCAGTGTATGGGGCAGTGGAGTACGATCCTTTGTCATCTAGGCCAGCGGATGACGGCTGCGGAGAACCACATAAAGATAAGAAGGGGTATCTTCCAGGGCGATTGTTTGAGTCCAATCTGGTTTTGCCTCTCTCTGAACCCTCTCAGTACCTTACTGGAGGGTTCCGGGAGGGGATTTCAGCTTCGGAAAGGAGGTACAAAAGTGACCCACCTTTTCTATATGGATGATCTCAAGTTATTCGCCTCCAGTCGCTCCCATCTTGTGGAATTGCTAAACATCACTTGTGATTTTAGCAATTCTATTGGAATGGAGCTGGGGACGGATAAGTGTGCGATCCTCCATGTCGAAAGGGGAAGGGTTGCTAACTCTGAGGGCATGGACTTATCTATGCCCATCAGCATAAGGACCCTTTCCGAGCCTGAAACATACCGATACCTGGGTATGTCACAGAACATCGGTGTCGATGAGGCGGGTATGAAGCAGTCAGTTTGCGATGTGTTTTATGCACGCTTGACAAAAATGCTTAACAGTCTTTTGTCGGGCGTTAATAAGACACACGCTTATAACGGCTGGATCATGCCTGTTCTCATGTATACCTTTGGCATACTCAGGTGGACTCAGACCGAACTGAACGCTCTGGACAGAAAAGTCCGCACTATAATGACGTCCCACAGAGTGCATCATCCGAGATCGTCGGTAATGAGGCTGTACTTGCCGCGGAAGCATGGTGGGCGCGGCTTTTTAAGCGCGCTTACCCTGCATAATCGCGAAGTGTGCAGCCTCCGTAATTATTTTCTGTCGAGAGCGGATGATCCATTCTATAGGGACGTTATTTTTTGTGATAAAGGACTTACCCCTCTATCCTTAGCCAATGAGCAATGGCAAGACCCGGCAGTACAGAGCATTTCCGACCGGGAGACTGTATGGAAGGAGAAGGAGCTCCACGGGAGGTTCTACAAGGCTCTACATGAGCCTTTCGTAGATATAGTTGCTTCCCTCCACTGGCTACGTTTTGGTGACCTCTTCGGGGAAACCGAGGGTTTTGTCTGTGCAATACAGGATCAGGTTATTAAGACCAACAACTATCGGAGATACATCCTAAGGGATGGCACCATCGACATTTGTCGAGCTTGTCGCCATCCCGGTGAGTCACTTAGGCATGTCATCTCCGGTTGTTCGGCGCTTTCTAACTCTGAGTACTTGCATAGGCACAAACTAGTAGCCAGGATTCTACACCAGGAGCTCGCTCTGAAATACGGTCTCGTGGATCGGAAACTGCCTTATTATAAGTACATGCCGGAAGCCATGCTCGAAAATGACCGCGGCAGGCTCTACTGGGACCGGGCCATCATCACAGACAGGACCATTCTTGCGAATAAGCCTGATATTGTGCTGATGGACCGGGCACAGTCAAGGATATTTTTGGTCGACATTACCATTCCGTATGATGAGAACCTCGTGAAAGCCGAAACAGATAAGCGAACAAAATATCTGGACCTGGCTCACGAGGTGACCGACATGTGGGGTGGACTGCCGGCCGAAATTATACCTGTAGTCGTTTCTGCGAACGGGTTAATCCCAGTCAGCCTCTCGGGTCATCTGAGGCGACTGGGACTCCGTGACGGACCGCTCCAAGCTCAAATGCAGAAGACGGTGCTCCTCGATACCGCCCGCATCGTCCACCGGTTTCTTTCCCTTTCCCCCTAACCCTCGGCCGTTTGGTCTCCCCTGCCGAGGGCTTCCATCTGGTTGGGTTTTTATTTATTTATGTATTTTTTATGCATTAATTTTATTTTGTTGATATTTATGTATGTTTATCATTTTCATTTACAATTATATATTTATACAGCCCAACCAGATGAGTAAACTATATAGATGCCCCATAATAATAAATAAATTTTATTTCGTTTTTAAAAAGTAAATGCCTTAAAAACTAGTAGATTGGAACCTCCATTTAAGAAAATAATGCCTGTGTTTGGAGGGTCCGCCCTTCCATTACTATAATTCTATTACTTGTGTGTGTGTGTGTGTGTGTGTGCGTGCGTGCGTGCGTGCGTGCGTGCGTGCGTGCGTGCGTGCGTGCGTGCGTGCGTGCGTGCGTGCGCGTGCGCGTGTGCGTGTGCGTGTGTGTGTGTGTGTGTCTCTCTGTGTGTGTGTGTGTGTGTGTGTGTGTATGCTTGCGTGAGTTAAAAAGAGTATGTGTGATTACAGTGTCTGAATCTGAACAAATCATGCTACACAATCAAAAAAATTGTAAATTATATCAAATTGTATAGTCATTCTGTTCCTCAACACTAGATGGCATTAGTTGTCTTTTAATTTTGAGGTTTAAACTAAACGAATCTCATCTCAAGGACAAGAATAACAACTGACTGAGTTGTAGCAGCAGTGAAGTACCACTTTTCAAAACACATAGAAAGACCTCAGTCTTTTAAATGTAGTTTAAACTTCTGAAATTAATTTTCATTATTTGGAAGTAAATGATTTATACATTTGAATTTTTTATTATATGTTTGTAATTTTATACTTTAATGATCGAGAATAAGAGGCGGTGAATATCCACTACCCCATATCACCCGGTGGGTGTCGTTAGAGGCGACAAATATAGGAAGCAGATAAACCAGGTGGTGTATTTCTTAAAAAAGGTTAAAGTTACAGCCTATATACTTCCCATTGCTGGGCACAGGCCTCCTCTCATTTCTGAGAGGGTTTTAGGCAAGGAAGTGTCCGCCGCGCTGCCCCAATGCGTGTTGGCGAGCTTCACATATCTTCGAAATATTTTTTTTCTTATTTCTCAGACATGCAGGTTTCCTCACGATGGTTTCCTTCACCGCTGAGCACGTGGTAAATCAGCACTTAAAATTGCAATTAATAATTTTCTTGGTGCCGGCGGGGATCGAACCCGGGTTGTCTTTCTGATAACATTAAAATATAAAAAATAAGGTTGCCAACCCGCCTGCCAACTACGTACAACTATGGCAAATATGCATATGTTCAGCTGCGGACCTATGATAGGCTGTTACGCTGACGGTACGTTGATTGATATTGATACCTAGACTGTCTATGGTGTTAAATGAAGTATGAATGTAATATTTGACGACGAATGTAATGTGACATCAAACATATTAATATAGATACAAAATACCTCAAAAAATATAAAGACGAACCAAAAGCTTTCAATAACAATTCTTCTTTGTATGTTGGAAAGTCATTCCGTTCTGCAACACTAGATGGCTTTAGATGTCTTTTAATTTTTGAGGTTTGATCTCATCTCATGGACAAGAGTAACAACTCAGTTAACCGACCTAAAAAAAGGAGGTTTTATTTTCGACGTGAATATTTTTCATGTATGTATACTTACCGATTTTGTGGAAAATGCTGAACTGATTTAAATAATTCTTTCATGCTTAGTATTTTGTATAAAATCTCAAAGGTGGTCCCGTGTAATCGTAAATAAAAGATCAGCTAGAATTGTAACCATTTAGTAGAAATTCTAGTTGTTACCTTGCGCTGCCTAAATTTTGCTTAGTTAATTACTTTTTACAAAAAGTAAAAATTGTCTTCAAAAACTTAGAACATTTAATTGCTTCTGAAGTTGAGGCTATAATTCTTTGACATAAAATGGTTAAGCACTGACTACTGATTCAGATTTCGAAAATTGTTGTATTCTTTTTTTATTTGTAAGTTGTTTAACTTTCAAATAAAAACTATCTGTGGTGTTAAATGACGTATGAATGCAATATTCATTGAATATCGTTGTATGAAACGACATCAAATATATTTCTATAGATAAAAACAGCTTAAAATCTAATAATATTAAGATATTTATATATATTAACGTTGGAAAGTCATTCCGTTCCTTAACACTAGATGGCGTTAGATGTCTATTAATTGAGAGGTTTAAACTATATCGACTCTCGTCTCAAGGACAAGAATTACATAGAACTTTTTAATTAAACGACTTTAAAAAACGAAGGAGGTTCTATTTTTAACATGTATGAGTGTTTATGTATGTTTATCGGTTTGTCAGAAATAGCAGAACCGATTTGAACTCGACTGGACAGCATTCGGGTAATTACGACACCTTTTCTCGTTAAGTATACCTGAAAACGAGAACCAGTGCTAAATCAGAAACCAGAAAACCAGTGCTTGTTGCCAGTGATGACTTACGCATCTGAGACGTATCTCGAAGAACCGACAACCGATGGGGAAAAAATGGTCTCAAGTAGCAGTCTCGTACCGATAGTCGAAGTATAGGGCGACTCCCCCACTAGATGGAGTGACGACCTAGTAAGACATGCAGGAAGTTTATTTGTAGTTCTCTGCATTATTCCTTTTCATATTTGTTTCCTCACGATGTTTTCTTTCACTGTCAAGTACGTAGTGAATCAGTACTAAAAAAAGCAATTCTTTATATCATTGGTGCTAGCAGGGATAGAACTCGGCTGCTTACGTCTATTCAAGTAATTTTGTTATAAATATATCAAGAAACTGAAGAGTCCTTTAATTTACATTTTGTTGTTTTAAAGTGTCCACCAATAAGACGTATATACACTGCAGCAATAATACTAAAACAAGTACTATAACGCTGTGAGTTTATTTTCTACTGCTCCCTAAGAACACTTTAGTGAAGACGAGAAAATTTCTTCCGTCCACTAATTACGTGGGCGTGAACTGTCGTCGGCAAAATGCGTTGCGCCATTAGCGTTTAGCGCAAGGCTTTTAAGTGCGATCTATTTAACGCTCCAAGACGCGGTTCGTCCAGTTATCCTTTCTTTGCAGTTTCTTTATTTTATATTTTAACGTGTTTTATTAAACTTAAATATATTAAATATAAAAAACAAAGAATAAGTGTACTGAACCCTTTCTACAACATAACTGGCTTATGCCTTGCTACAACAACTCCAAAATTTTAGACGCTGATGATAAAGAATAAATAAGATGAAGTGGCAGCCTCGTACCGTTTAATCCGTGTTAACCTGGTAGGTTATAACAATATGTTCCATCCCTTTGTATTTCTATTGCATTTACCACGGGGACTGCTCAGCGCAATTTTTCGGATTAATTCCAGTCATTATAAAATTTCACCATCTCACACCACGACAAAACTCACAATAACATCCTTACAATCTGGAAGCTTGGCGGTCCACGACTATTTGATTAACAAGGAGTTTTCTTCCTCGCATAACTTTTTTTTGGAATTGGATACCACTGGCAATTTTCTCGGATCGATATGACTTAGGTATCTTCAAGAAACAGTTAAAGTCCTTTTTAAAGACCGACAACGCATTTGAAATTCTCTTGGTGTTGCATTTGTGGCCATGAATGGCGGTGACATTTATCATCCTTGAGCTGCATGCCCGTTTGCTTTCTCTTCTATAGATGACATTCGATGAATACACGTGCCTCAGGATGGCGTTTGTGCCATTTCTTGGAGGAGGTCTATGTTTAACAATTGTGTGGGTTGAATTCATGGTGTTATTGATATAATAATACCTTCTAAGGCTTCTTTCTCATTGGTCATTATGACAGTGATGCAACGATTGTCTTTATCATAGTCAAAAAGAGTAAAGAAAAAAAAAACGAGGTAATAAATTAGTTTTACTTATAAAGACAATGGAACATCTACAGTGGGCACACTGCTTCTTTGTGACAGTGCCAATGAGAAGTCACACAAGCCATTTGACAATAAAGAACTTAATATGTGGCCTATACATCTGTTTTCGAACCAAAATACCGTTGTATTCTAATTCCTCAAGACAGATGAGTAAAATGGGTCTCCGTTTCTCATCTCCCACTATACGTAACACAGAAGCACTATGAATAGAATTGAATAATTTTTATTAATTACAGATTATTACATAATACTTATTTATAGTATTTTTTTTATTTACCGCTGGTTCGGAAAATACCTCTGTCCTAAGAAGAACAAGCAAGAAACCCAGCTTCACTTTTTTATACATATTTCACTTTAAAATAATGTTATTTCTACAGAATTTTAATAGAACCAGCATGGTTTCGATCACCTCATTTCCAGGGGTTTTTTCATTTATGTATGCTTTGATATTATAATAAGCACTAGCTGTGCCCCGCGGTTTCACCCGCGTTTTTCTCGTTTTCATGGAAATACCGAGATAAAATATTGCCTATATTATAGCCTCTCTCAATAAATGGACTATTGAATATTTAAACAGTTTTCATATCAGATCAGTATTTCCCGAGATTACCGCGTTCATAACAAACAACCAAACTTTTCAGCTTTATAATATTAAGAAAAATATAGATTAAGTTAAATTGTATTAGTCGCAGGCAATAGCTGTCTGTCTGTTCGACATTCAGCCAGACACATAAGAATTACGACTACAGGCGGGAGAGTCCGTCCACTTTAAACCGGGTTAAAATATTATTTTAAAGTACTTCTGAGTAAATTATATTTTTCGTTTTATTTTCTTGTGGCAGAAGAATATATTGATTGTTTCCGCAACCTGATCTTGACAACGCGAGATATAGTTGGCCGTGCGAAAAACAGTCTTGCCGTAAATCTAATCCTACATATTGAAATGTTTGCCCCTGTGATTTATTTATCGTTACGGCAAAAGATAATTTAATTGGGAATTGGACTCTTTTAAAATGAAAAGGCAAATCATTTGGAATCATTGGGATCCGAGGTATAAGTACTGTTTGACCAACCGCTGGACTAGTCAAAACTGTTGCAACGATCACGTTATTGCGAAGAAATTTAACTTGAAGTCGAGTCCCGTTACATAAATTTGGTGGCTTAAGATTTCTAAGTAAAATAATTGGGGCACCAATTTTTAACTTGAGAGAATGTGGGGGGAGGCCACTCGGGTTTAAAGAATTAAGAAATTCCTGTGGATAATGGACTGCATCTTCTTGATCCATTACATTATCAATAGAAGTGTAGGTGACTATATCCCCTGGAAGTTTAGTTAAAATTAAATCGTTAATTTCGTCAACACTACTGTTTCTCGCCGCCAATATTGCTCGTTGACACATCCATTGATAATCTTTATTTTCTATTTCGACGATATCTGGGTAAACTTTTGATATTAAACTCTCAATGCTAGTCACTTTTTCTCCTAAATCTTGATCAATAGGTATTTTATTTTCAAAATGAGGTACTTTTCCGTCTCCAATTAAAAGTAACTTCAAAGGAAAATTGGTACTACTTCCCCCCAAATGTGCTCTCATGTTCGTAGATAGTTTTAAGGTATGAACAAATTTCCATAATGGAGAACTTTTGAGGCAAGATTTTACAATGTCTGCTCTAGTTCCTCTTACTACTACTGGTAAAGTTTGCCGGAAATCCCCAGCAAACATGACAGTAATCCCACCCATGATTTTATCACAGCTTCTAATATCTCTAAGAGTCCTATCTAGAGACTCTAGGTGAGCTCTATGAATCATGGTACATTCATCCCAGATTATTAAAGTGACGTCTTGCAAAACTTTTCCTAAAGGGCCATTTTTACGAATAGAGCACACGCTATCTTTCTGTAACGAAACGGTTAGGGGCAGTTTAAAAGTGGAATGAGCTGTGCGTCCACCAGCTAATAAAGTTGCAGCGATTCCTGATGACGCTACTGTCAAAGCTAGTTTTCCCTGAGATCTTACTTTTGCTAATATCAAATTAGTAATGAAAGTTTTGCCAGCTCCGCCTGGAGCATCAAAAAAAAATATTTTTCCCTCATTGAAACGAACACTGTGCATAACACTATTGTATGCCATCACCTGATCATTAACTAACTTGGGTTCATTTACAGTAATATACTCATTTAATTCATTTACATCGTATGGCTTCCGCAACGCTATTTCTAAAGGATCCAAATTATGGTGTGTGTTATTCCTTTTTGTTGCAGGAAGCCCAAAATCAGTTAATGATTTATCGCAAATCTCATGAATCTTATCTTCAATTATGATAAGTCCATCATTGTATATGTCATCACTATATGCTAATGTCATATCCTGGGTCTCGTTACGCATTCTGTATAATATATCTTGACACAAATCTTCCCGAAATTTGTTCCATAGCTGCAAGGGGTCAGATGGTTGGCAAAATATGAGGATTATGGTAAATAATTCTCTTAATTTTGGAGCCGGCTCAGACATGACAGCATCTGACATAGTATTTTGCCAATGTTCATCTCCCTCCAGTAATCCTAATTCCTTGCAAGCTCCTTGATAAGTATTGAAAATAACACCATTTACTGTCCTTAGATGTTCAAATGACATTGGACCGCGAACATGATGCAGTAACATTCTTAAATAGTAACATTCAGTTTGTGTCGGATGAATGTTGTAGACACGACCTAAAGTTGAGTCTTTTTTTATACCGGGATATCCTTCAACATCTTGTCCACGTCTTCTTCTAGAAAATGAATTTCTTTCCCATACGTAATACTGGGGTACTTCGTGATATAAAAGGGTTTTGGCAAAATCGTCTCTTTTGCAAAGATCAAAGAACGCTGTAAGTGTCGTTGATGAAGGATTGTTGACGCGATCTTGAAGATTTTCATTATTATAAAAATAAACTCTTTGTCCATTTTCTAAATGAACTGCTAAATGAACTATTGCCGGAAAACGTTCATGAATCGGAAATTGGAAAATTCTCCAGAGTGCTTCCGAGGAACTTATATAGCGACCATTTAAATATTTTTCTACTTCATCGTTATTATTTTGTAACGAAAATGTGGCTTGATCAGAACCTTTATGAATATACTTACAGATGTACTTAATGGCTTTGACCGATTGGCAAAACTCTACGTTAATGTGTGCATTGAAACTTCGTGATAGCACAGGGTTATAGGGAACAACCCACCTATTATCCACTCTCATTTCTGTACCTTTGAAACGAATTATTGCGGTGTTTCCACCATTATCTGGTGAACGGCGCTTGTAGATTGGGTAACCGTCATCCCCGGTTTGTGTTTCAGAAATAAACTGCCTGGGGTATTTTTTAGAGCAAATGTTTTCTTTCATACATGATGACGCAGGATTGTGAAATCCGCAAGGACCATGTATCATATTTTTTATGACAATGTTATAAAGCATTGGGTCTTGTTGTTTGTCAGGTATTTCAGCCGATATTATTGCATCTATGGAATCCGGTTGCACTTTGTTAGCCAGCCACAACAAAATGTGAGCGTGAGGTAAACCTCTTTTTTGCCATTCTACACTATAAACGAAGGCTTTCGATGGTCCAAATATATTTTTCTTCGTTAATAGGTCTATAATTTTTTTTAGTTTTAAATGAAATACTCTAGAAATCAAATCATGTCTGTCGTAAGAATTTTGATCGGGTAGTAACTCAATTTTTATTTCTGGCCATTCGGAGTTACATGTGAATGTTATAAAGAGATCTGGTCTTCCAAATTTCCTGACATAGATCATGGCATCTTGACTTTTTTCATTCATGTATCTAGGAGATCCTGTAAATGACGATGGCAATATAACGTGCTGGCCAACATTAGAAGCGTCTACATTGCCATCATTAACCACGGCATCTCTTAAATGAATGTACTCTTCTGCTCTTAGTTTTTTTTGATTTCTTTTTATGAAGTCAAGCCTCTCAGAAATCATTTTTGCCGCCATATCAACACAGTATTGATTAAATAATCCTTTGAAATAATGTATGCTGTTAAAGTCATTTATTCTCACCATGAGTCTAAATGCAGAAAACTGCATACATGATATAGTTTTAGATCTAGCAGCAGTATTTTGCTGTGGAATATTTATACAATATCCGTCATTTCCAAAGGGAAACAGTAAAGGATATTGAAGTGGGTCATAAGATCTATGTATTTCAGAAACTCGCTGAAGGCGCCCGTCTCTGGTATTTAACACTATATCTCGGGGACCTTTGTCTTCATCTATTAAAAGAACAGCTACTTCATCTACCATGGGCGCGTTATATCGACCTCGATGTTCATTAGGAGGTTTCACATCAGCATGAATGATAAGTTTAAAATCATTCGTTGGTCTGTTTTCGAGATTATATTTAAAACTTTGAATATAAGTATTGTGATCGTGAAGATATGTTTGGAGAGCGTCGATAAGATCGGTTTTTAACGTTGGGTTTAAATTTGAGCGTAAAGATACCTGATCTGTATGGGAAATAAAATATATTTGCAAAAATTCGGGTTGTACGCCTTCAGGTGGAAGTAAATTACCGATCAGATGGTAAACTTGCCCCTGGACTTTAAAAGTGGGCATAAAGTTTCCTTCACGAATTTCTTTGGCACCAAATGAAGTCATCTGAAACAGAGTATTATATTGTCTAGAGTGATTTAAGAAATGCTTAGAAGATGGATGTGAGCCTGATATTAGATCTTTAAGAATTGATGTTGGTGCTGGAATTTTAGGAATATTTACTTTGCCACCACTACAACACAGTCAAGGAGCTTCAGCCGGCCATTTTTTTGCTTGACATGAATTACATATTTTATTCATTCTGCAAATATTAGTACCATTTAGCTCAGCATAGTCAAGGGTATAATCATAAGAAAATGCTGAATTCAATAAATTATATTGCCTGCGAGTTCTGTTCCTTGCTGTTCGTGCATTTTGCTGTGCTAATCGATGGGAACGTTCAGCACTTGATTCCCGTTCCCGGTTTGCCGAAGTGCGGGAATTCTGTGTAGCTAAACGTTGAGAACGTTCAGCGCTTGATTCCCGTTGCCGGTTTGCCAAAGTGCGGGAATTCTGTGTAGCTAAACGTTGAGAACGTTCAGCGCTTGATTCTCGCTCGCGATTTGCCGAAGTTCGGGAATTTTGTGCGGCTAAACGTTGAGAACGTTCAGCACTTGATTCCCGTTGTCGATTCGCCGAAGTACGGATATTTTGTGAGACTAACCGCTGCGAACGTTCAACACTCGATTCCCTAAAACGGTTTTGTTCACTGATCGCTCGTTGAGTAGCCAACCTGTGCAGATTTTCTTCGGGTGTTTCATTGCTGCGTAGAAGTCGCAATCGCTTTGCAGTAGGAGTCTGCCTAGAAAGCTGAGTTCTTTTTCTAGGCATTATAGTAAAGAGGTAAAAGAAAAACCGTATAAAATTAAAACTTAATTAAAATAAACTGAAACGTAGTAATCAGGTAAAAGAAACGTAAGGTGAGTAATTATTAAAAGTAGTATGAAATGAAATATATGCCAAAGGAATTATCGTAAATGACTTCAAAAAACGCAACGCTGCATTCAACCGTTCCGTAGGGAGCCGACCACGCGTCTAAGCCGCGCGGCATGGTACCTTGTAAACCAAAACACGCGGGCGGCGCGGCGGGGGAGGGGGGGGGGAGCGACAGGCGGCCAGCAAGCGCGGCCTCCTCGTCTCGCCCGCCGCCGCGCCGCCAGCGTCTCGTCTTGCTTGCATCAAGCGCGCGTGGATTTCCTTAGCAGAGTTATTTTAGAAATGTATTTATTATACTCTTCAAAGATCTTATACTTACAATATATTTCGAAAAAGATTATTACAGAATTTTATGTAGATAAAAAACTCTATGGTCCATAACTCATTAATAGGTACCAACTCTTAACATCTTACACACGTGATAACTTTTAAACGAAATATCCGATTGAGATGAAACAAAAGGTATTTTACTTCTACATAAATATTCTTGATAACATAATGCTTAATTTCGATAAAGATTAATATTACGATACATATTTAACGTAGTTTTTTTTTCTTCAGACGATTTAATAATTAATTTGAACTCAAAATCGGTTATTGTGATTAAACCATGATAGCTAGATATATGTTCTCGCGGACTTATTTGTAGGTCTTAATGGGATCCACAAACCCGTAGTACATCATTTTGTTTTATTGTCAATAGTTTTTGCAGCGCACGCAAAAATAGGTTTTCGATTTTACACCTTGTGTTACAAAATAGCAATTTTATTACGGATCCCTAATTTTGAAAAAAAAAAACATAGCCTATAGCCTTCCTCGATAAATGGACTCCCCAACACTGAAAGAATCATTCAAATCGAACAAGTAGTTCCAGAGATTAGCGCGTTTAAACAAACAAACAAACACTGCAGCTTTATAATATTAGTATAGATTTTTGTGCAATGTTACTTTAATAAAATATTTAAACTTGATTATTGACAAATTTTGTAAATTTTCTGGGATTTTGTTATACGTATACATTGCCCCATAAATGAATTACTGATTCTGTGGAGTCTAATTACTGGTATTAAAAGCTTGTGTTATTTTCTAGTGTTTAAAATATGAACATCTTTATTCGTATCAAAGCTATTTATGTTTATATGTACATACATTACATTTTCATAAATATATTGCGATGCTAAAGTTAATATGTTTATTTCTTTTACTTTTTCTGTAAGCGACTCATTAGAATTAAATTTATAAATCGTCTGTACAGCTATATTATGCGAAACAAATATGCCTTCGATGTCAGTCGCTTTAACCCATTAAAAAATTCCATAAAACTATGAAATTAAATAAAATAAACTAATGTAGCTGTCTCAACCTTGGTGAGACTTCTAATCTTTCTTACTGCATATGCTGCAGAACTAAGTCTGCCTGCGAATTTAGATATAAGGGGGCCCCGTTGAAGCTTCGCTTCAATAGTAATACCAAGAACAACAAGATACAACGCTTTCCTATTTTAGAATACATTGGTATTTGAATGTTTAGACTTACCATTAGGTATGGATAATTAGGTATTGTAAATTCAATACACTGTATCTAATTGCCGTTTAAGAGCAATATTTTTGGTGTTAAACCAATGTTGAGTATATTATCAATAGAGCATTATTTATATTGTCAAAATTAATTGACTGTCGTTTGAGTTTAAAAATTAAAGAGGTCAATCACCAAATAATACAATATCGTCCCCTACAAGTTAAGGTAAGTCATAAATATAGACTAAGAACAGGAATGGTCAAAGAATGGAGTCCTGTGGAACGCCCATTCATACTACTCATCCGGAGGAACCTTTACCAATTATAACGACTTCTTGAGATCTGTTATTTAAATATGATGTAATATGTGTAAGCGCAATATTTTTGACAGCGTAATGTAGTAGTTTTTTGATTAATATCTCATTATGAACACCATCAAAAGCTTTGGAAAAATCACAAAATATATCTAAGGCATCTTGTGAAGTCTCTCACGCATTCAAAATATATTTCATAAGTTTAACACCTGCATCAGTCGTCGAGCTCCGAATTGATTTTTATGGAGTATTTTTTAAGGATATGGTGACAACCGAGCATACAGTGAGGACAAAGATAGAATGCCTATTTTTCAGTAAAATGGGTCTCCGGTTCTCTATACTCACCATACGAAACACAGCAATGTCAAGCTTATTTTTATTGTATAAATTTAAGAATTGATCTAAAATTATCTTTAAAAAAAATTTACTAATAGTTGATAGTACAGAAATAGGTTTAAAATTAGCGAGGTCCAATGTACTACCAGATTGAAATAAAGGTATTACTTTACTATGTTACATTAAATCAGGAAAAACACCAGATTTGATACTAGTATTAAAAATAATAGCAAGATGAGATGCAATTAAATCTACTATGGATTCAATAACTGTAACGGAATCCCCCATAAATCTGCGGTTTTCTTTACATCAAAAGTTTTTGAAATATTTTACGGCAATACTTTTTAAATCTAAATTATTTTAAACAGGTATTACCATTCTGTTTGAGTAATGAATCTGCGACAGTTGGAAAAATATTCAATGACTTTGTTGTCAAAATAGAAAAATCAGTGAAATATTTCTCAAACACCGCTGCGACTTCTTGATTTGATTCAGTCAATTCATTATTAATTTAAATAAAACTAATCTTACGGATTTTATCGCGTATATTAACTTATTTTTACATTTTTATTTATTAATTCCCGACGTTTCAAACACTTTACACCACCCATGGTCACGGGGGGGGGGGGGGGGGACTGAGGTGTATGACGTCCCAATGTCATAGTTAACCCCGGCTACCTGCAGATTAAAAATTATTAATTTTTGTTCCGATCTACGCAGTTAAACTTACAGTATTTTGAAGTCTTGCACTTGTATGCTTGGGTTCGCGTAAATATAAGAAATCATTGTTAATTTTCAATCGAAAATTTGTGTTAGGAGGTTCGTCTTTATCGTTTTCGCTATTAAATATTCTTCAAGTCTATTCAAGTTTTATTTTTAGCGGTCTTAATTTTGTGGCTAATATGTAAAGATTTGGCTGTGGTCTTTTAAACATTTCAGAATAATTTTAGACATATTCTCTAAATTTCATGGTAAAGTTCATATAATCTTCGACTGCTCTTATGAATTGCTATTGTCGCCCACTCATTAATCTTACGACTGTTACTGGAGAATGTTTTAGAAGTATTTTTTTTTGTTATATTCATTGCTTATAAGGGTAAATAATACTCCATATAAATAGTCTGAATTATCGTTGCAAGAAAAAGATGGACTTTTTATACCATATTACTTCTAAATCTCTCCAGGCGTTTTGCATTATTTTTAATCATGAGTTATGCATTTCTTGATTTGTACAACATCAGTAAAAATATTATCAATACAATTTGCATTACACCCTGCAATACGCGTAGCTTCTAAGTTTCAAGTTTATATATATATATATATGCAAGTATATATACACAATACTTTCAATTTGAAAAATTTTCGTAAAAAGTTTAGGTTTATAAAGAAGTGCCTTTATGAAATTAATTTCTATATTTAACACCACATCTAAAAATAAGAACTCCAAAGGGTTATTTATGAAAAATTCTTCATTGAGACTTTTTAATTCAACATTTATTTCATTGCACTTATACATTAAACCGCGGGAACTGGAGCGATGTTTCAGAGATATTCAAAAGAAGCCTGACAAGGCATTGTATAAGTTTTAATTAAAATATTATAAAGATGACATTTTCTATACAAAAAACAATATATATTTTTTTAATAAAACAAAAGTGAAAGACAAACTTACAGTATGGTTTGTGGACACTGCAACTTAAGGACGCTAGAACCAACTTCAATCGAACATTCCCTGAGTGACCTGACTAGCATAGACTATGAGACCTTTTGTTTTCTTTTACATGGGGAATATTCCCTTAAACAAATATAGATGCACATTTAAATTGGAAGGAACACATTAATAAAATTGTCAAAAATTATCTAGTTTTCATACGCTCCTATAGAACTTAAAAAAACCACCGACTTAAAAACAGCAACCTGTGCCTACTACGCGTACGCAGACGCCTAGCTCTACGCTACGGTGTGGTACTTTGGGGTAACAGCACAGACGCTAACAAATATCCTGACATTAACATCCCTATATATATCCGAAATATGCTCACTAGCTAGAAATACAATCGACCTCAATATTTTCGCCCTAAAAATTTAAGACCAAAAATAAAATTATCCACAGTCACATAAAAATTACAAATCGTAAACACCGGCCCCTATGCCATGTCAATAAAAATATATTATAACAAAATTCCAGAACGAATCAGAGGCATTAAAAGCATTAAAAACTTTAAAAAGGAAGTTAATACATATTTAACGAAAAAATGTTATTACTCGTTGCAGGTGATTGAGTAGGAAATAGGAAATTGAAATAAATAAATAATATAATATGATCACATTCATATTTAAGTTAATTGTAAATATTCATTAAATGATAATTTTATTAATAATACTATAATGTGAATGTAATAATAATATTAATAATTGCCTATATTTGCAGTACCATTGCAGGGTTCTTCTTTTGAACAATTTTTAAATATAAGACCAAATGTACAACAAGAATAGCAAATAAATTGAATTGAATTGAATTAAAATGAAATGCCTACGCATACCCGCCTCGCGGGGGAAGGACGGGTTATGTCGGACTCGCACCGACTAAAACCCCATAGTATTCCACCCTCGTCGCATATAGGCAGGGCCACGGGAAAGTTAACACACACACCCGCAGCCCTAACAGCGCTGGCCTCCCCTTGGCAGTCCCTCCTTAGGGGGAAGATTTTTTCCTCCCCATTCTCCTTCTTAGGCAAGGCGCATCTTCTTAGGCAACACATGGCACGCCTTCCTCCACGGCCTCATGCTCCACCTGCGTAACAGGCCTACTCGAGTCCGATACGCGGAGGCCATGGGGCCAGGGAAATTGAGATCGCTTTCCCGATCCCAACGGTGGTTCTGGTCTTTGGCTCTGCCGCTAATCAAGTTTCGGCTGCGGAGAGTGGGGAGAGCAACACCTCGCAATGCCGACACTCCTCTCCTCCCGCAGCCCCACCACAAGCGAAACGACGGTGCGGCCCCGTCAGAGTCGCGGAGGATAGCGTGAGTGGCGCTTCGGCGTACCAACACTCCTCTTCCTCCACGACTCCACGTCGGCTGCAGCAGTAGGGGGAGAGGGCACCCCTCTCGTCGCAGCCCACCGACATACAACCGAAGTGGGCTCGCTAAGCCCACTCGGAGTGGCCAACCCGGGTCCGCCCTACACCACAAGCCAGCCAAGGAGTTCTTCTTTGTTCACCGCGGGTGACCAAGAAACAGCTACTAAGCCCCCCGCCCCCGCCGCCACGCCACTAGGCGGGAACCCGTTCGAGGGAGACTATGTGGCCTGACTAACATAGTTTTTTTTCAACGAAACTTCTTTAGAACTCATTTCTATCTTTTATCCGTTTATATCTTGAAATCCTTTTTATTTTTGAATTTTTTGAAGCAATTAAAATTATTTTTTACGGACAGTTTAGTTTCATGAGGAAAGGATAATTATGCTAAACACGTTTACATTTTCCTTTGCATTCATTTCTGAAGTTAAAAGCTGACGAAGGAAGAGGCGGATTTTGTTATATAATTTCTTTTCAATATTTTATAATGGGTGACGTTATTTAAAATGTCGTTCAGGTAACGGCAGCTTTACTTTTTTGTTTTATTTATATAGACATTTTTAAGTATGGTGTATCAGAGTGGGGGGAGGAGGGTATTAGCCGACAAAGATGAGCAGAAAAGACGAACCGAAAGATGGGCAGCAAAGTATTTAAAAAGAATATATGAAAGTTGAAGTTACAGCCTATATACTTCCCATTGCTGAGCGCAGGCCTCTTCCATTTCTGAGATTATTATAGGGCAAGTAAGTGTCCGCCGCGCTGCCCCAATACATGTTCGCGAACTTCACATGTCTTCATAATATTTTTTTTGCTTATTTCTCAGACATGCAGGTTTCCTCACGATGTTTTCCTTCACCGCAGAGCACGTGGTAAATCAGCACTTAAATTTGCAATTAACATTGGTGTTGGCGGGGATCGAACCCGGGTTTTCTTTCTGATAACACTAAAATATAAAAAAAATAAGGTTGCCAACCCGCCTGCCAACTACGTGCAACTATGGCAAATATGCCTATGTTCAGCTGTGGACCTATGATAGGCTGTTACGCTTACGGTACGGTGATTGATATTGATACCTAGACTGTCTATGGTGTTAAATGACGTATGAATGTAATATTTATTGAAGATCGTTGTATGAAACGACAACAAACATATTAATTTAGATACAAAAAATTTAAAAAATATATTAATAATATATAAAGACGAACTAAAAGCTTCCAATAACAATTCCTTTTTGTATGTTGGAAAGTCATTCCGTTCCTCAACAATAGATGGCGTTAGATGTCTTTTAATTTTGAGGTTTAAACTAATCGAATCTTATCTCAAGGACAAGAATAACAATTCAGCGACTAATCGACTTAAAAAAATAAGGAGGCTCTAATTTCGACGTGAATATTTTTCATGAAGGGACTTATCGATTTTTTGGAAATGGCTAAACTGATTTAAACAATTCTTTCATGTCTATTATATTATAATAATATATAACCTCAACGGTGGTCCCGTGTAATCGTGCCAAGACGCGGTTCGTCGAGCTTTCTTTGCAGTAGTTCTTTATTTCATACTTTAACGTGTTTTGTTTAACTTAAATATATTTAAAAAAAAATAACCAAAGGATCAGAGTGCTGAACCTCTCTACAACAGAACTGGCTCATGCCCTGCTACAACAACTCCACATTTTTAGACGCTGATGATAAAAAAGAAGTAAGATGAATTGATAGCCTCCTACCGTTAAAACTGTGTTAACCTAGTAAGATATGGCAAGATGTTGCAACCCTTTGTATTTTTATTGCATTTACCACGGGGAGTGCCCAGCGGAATTTTTCGGATTAATTCCATTCAGTCCTAATAAAATTTCACCATCAACCAACATTTCAAACAGAAACCCGGCAGTGGGCAGACTGATTCTTTGTGACAGTACGAATGAGACGTCACACAACCCATTTGACTTTAGAGGACTTAATATGTGGCTTGTACATCTGTTCTCGAACAAATATACCGTTGTATACCCATCCCTTAAGACAGATGAGTTAAATGGGTCTCCGTTTCTCATGTCCCACTATACGCAACACAGAAGAACTATGAATGTAATAGAATAGAATAACTTTTATTCATTATAGATTTTTTTTTACATAAATATTACAATTTAATTTTTAAATATACTCGTACATATATTATTTATAAATAGAAATGTCAGAATTTCAATTTTTTTTTAGAGATTATAGATTATGACATAATACTTATTGAAAGTAATTTTTTTATTTACCATTGGTTAGAAAATTACCTCTGTCTTGGGACGAACCAGCAAGAAACCCAACTTGACTTTTTTATACACATTTCACTTTAAAATAATTTTACTTGTACAAAATATAAATGAATTTTAATGAAACCAGCATGGTTGCAATCACCTCATTCTCAGGGGTTTTTAATTTATGTATTCTTTGATATTATAATAACCCTTTTTGTACAATTTTCGTTTAATAAAGCATTTACCCGTACGCCTCTCTTTAGCAAAACAAATATGGCTTCGATGTCAGTCGCTTTAACCCATAGAAAAAATCCATAAAACATCCCGCTATGAAAGTTACTAAAATAAATTAATGTAGCTGCCTCAACCATGGTCATCAGGAAACACACCATATTCGATACTAGTATTAAAAATAATAGCAAAATGATATGCATTTAAATTTATTATGGATGCAATAACTGTAAAGAAAATCCCCACAAATCTGCGGTTTTGTTAACATCAAGGGTTTTGAAATATTTTACAATATCTTACGGTAATACTTTTTAAATTTAAATCATTTTAAACAGTTATTAACATTCTGTTTGAGTAATGAATCGGCAACAGTTGGAGAAATGTTAAATGGCTTTGTTGTCAAAATAGGAAAATCAGTGAAGTAGTTTTCGAACACCACTGCGACTTTTTGATTTTATCTAGTCAATTCACTAATAATTTTCAATTGATAATTTGTGTTAGGAGGTTTATCTTTATCGGTTTCGCTATAATTATGCTCAACGTCATTTTTATTTAATTTTTAGCGGTCTTAATTTTGTGGCTAATATGTAAAGATTTAGCTGTGGTGCACACTCTTATAAACATTTAAGAATATTTTTGACATATTCTCTAATTTTCATGGTAAAGTTCATATAATCTTCGTCTGCTCTCATGAATTCCTACTGTCGCCCACTCAGTTAATGCCTTGCGACTGTTAGCGGAGAATGTTTTAGAAGTAAATGTTTAATTATATTAATAGCCTGTAAGAGTAAATAATACTCAATATAAATAGTCTGAATTGACTTTTGTAAGAAAACGATGGAAGTTTTTATACCATATTACGTCGAAATCTCTCCAGGCGTTTTGAATTAATCGAAACAAATACAATTTTTTTTTCATAATAATAATAATCATAATCATAATCATTTATTTCGTGGATCATAGGTATTACATAGATGTTAGATACATTATTATATAATCAAGTTCAACTATGTCCTACCCTCTGGGCATACGAAATACAATATTTTTGGAAATCATTTAAAGTAAATAAAATAACAAAAAATGGAACGTATACAAAACATTAGTGGGTATAGAATTTGAGAAAAGAGTTAAGTAGGTATGTTAGAAATCTAATTATGACATAAATATATTGAATAATAACTATGTTTTATTATGTACATTTTTAAATAATGACCTAACAATATTTAACTCCATTAACTCCATTTCCTGTTTTCTGAATTTGGTTTTGTAATTATGACTTAGGAATTTCTTGATTTGTACAACATCTGTAAAAATATTATCAATAGTATTTGCACTACACATTGCAATACGTGTAGCTTCAAAGTTTAAAGTTTATATATGCAGTGTGTGTGTGTTTATATAAGTATATATACATAATACTTTAAATTTGATTTTTTTTTTTATTAAAAAATTAAGGTTTATAAGGAAGTGCCTTTATGAAATTAATTTCTACATTTAATACCACATCTAGAAATAAGAACTCAAAAGAATTATCTACTGGAAAATTCGTTACTGAGATTTTTAATTCAAGATTTATTTCATTGCACTTGTTTTTGATTCATTAAACCGCGGGAACTAGAGCGATGTTCCAGAGATATTCAAAAGAAGCCTGAAGAGTTATTGTACAAGTTTTAATTAAAATATTATAAAGATGATATTTTCTTTAAACAAAAACAATATTTTAATTTTATAAAACAGAAGTGAAAAACGAACTTACAGTATGGTTTGTGGGCACTGCAACCTAAGGACGCTTGAACAAACTTCAATTAAACATTCCCTGTGTGACCTGACTAGCATAGACTATGAGGCCTTTTGTTTTCTTTTATATGGGGAAATGCCTACGCATACCCGCCTAGCGGGGGCAAGGATGGGTTGGTGTTCCACCTTCGTCGCATATAGGCAGGGCCACGGGAAAGTTTTTGCACACATCCACGGCCCCACCAGCGCTGGCCTCCCCTTGGCAGCCCCTCAGAACAGAACTTTACTTCCCCATTCTCCTTCTCAGGCAAGGTGCATCTGGAACACATGGCATGGCCCCGACGAGTCTGATACACGGAGGCTATGGGGCCAGGAAAATCGAGATTGCTTTCCCGATCCCAGCGGTGGTTCTGGTCTTTGGCTCCGCCACTAATCAACTTTCAGCTGCGGAGGGTAGGAAAAACGACACCTCGCAATACCGACACTCCTCTCCCCCTGTGGCCCCACCACGACCACATCGACCGTGCAGCTCCGTCAGACTCGAGGAGGATAGTGATAGCGTGAGTGGCGCTTCGTTATACCTGCACTGCTAAGCCCACTCAGAGCGGCCAACCCGCACCGGCCGGACCACAGGTGCGCCAAGGGTGTCTTCTTTGTTCACGGCGAGTGACCAAGAAATGGCTAATAAGCCCCCCCCCCCGCACAACGACACGACTAGGCGGGAACCCGTTCGGGGGGAGATTATGTGGCCTGACTAACATTTTTTTTTCAACGATACTCCTTTAGAACTCATTTATATCTTTTATCCGTTTGTACCTTGAAATCCTTTTTATTTTTGAATTTTTTGAAGCTAGGTAAATTATTTTCAAAGCGACAGTTTTGTTTAATGGGGAAAGGATAATTATGCTAAAGTCGTTTACATAATTTTATATAATTTCTTTTCAATATTTTATAATGGGTGACTATTTAAAATGTCGTTCAAGTAACGGCTGCTTTATTTTTTTGTTTTATTTATATAGACATTTTTCAGTATGGTGTAGCAGAGTGGGGGAGGGGGGGGGGGGGGTTAGAGGCGACAAAGATGGGCAGCAGTCTTTCTTAAAAAAAAGTTAAAATTACAGCCTATATACTTCCCACTGCTGAGCGAAGGCCTCTTCCAATTCTGAGATTATTATAGGGAAAGTTTTTGGCATTCTTTGGGGGAGGCCTATGTTCAGCAGTGGACTTGTGAAGGGCTGTAATGATGATGATGATGATAGGGAAAGTAAGTGTCCGCCGCGCTGGCCCAATACATGTTGGCGAACTTCACGTGTCTTCGAAATATTTTTTGCTTATTTCTCAGACATGCAGGTTTCTCACGATGTTTTCCTTCACCGCAGAGCACGTGGTAAATCAGCACTTAAATTTGTAACTAACAATTTCATTGGTGCCGGCGGAGATCGAACCGGGGTTGTCTTTCTGATAACGCTAAACTATAAAAAATACGGTTGCCAATCCGCCTGCCAATCGTGGCAACTGTGGAAAATATGCCTATCTTCAGCTGTGGACCTATGATATGCTGTTACGGCCGTAACCGTACGGTGAGATTGATTAATTGATACCCAAACTGTCTGTTGTGTAAAATGACGTATGAATGTAATATTTATTGAAGAGCATTGTATGAAACGACATCAAACATATTAACATAGATTCAAAATACCTCAAAAATATTAAATATATATAAAGATGAACCAAAAGCTTTCAATAACAATTCCTTTTTGTATGTTGGAAAGTCATTCCGTTCCTCAACACTAGATGGCGTTAGATCTCTTTTAATTTTGAGGTTTAAACTATATAAGTTTAAAATATATTCCTGCGCCCTCTTTTCCCAAAAGAGGGTCGCTTCCGATTCGGCAGAAAGGCCTGATAAGCCAATGCCAGTCCCACGGGTGGTGCTTAGTGGGTACACTTAGGGTGTTAGGTAGTTAGTCACAGTGAGTCCCACATAACCACGACAGCCGGCTGTCGTGGTATGTATAAAGCGTTCACCACCTCCTCGAGTTAACAGGGTAACCCTTTTAATTTGCTTCTGGGCGCAAAAAAATAATCAAAAAAAGATATTGAGGTTCTATTTTCGACGTGAATATTTTTTCATGATGGGACTTATCGATTTTTTGGAAATAGCTAAACTGATTTAAATAATTATTTCTAATATTTTAATTTTAATATTTTATAATAATATATACCCTCAACGGTGGTCCCGTGTATTCGTTAACAAAAAATCTACCCCTGAGGGTGGATAAATAGAGAATGCAATTTTTTAAGGAAGAGTTTATAACTTAGACATAACACGGTTAAGTGATAACTACTGATTCGGATACAGAAAATGATTTAATTCTTTTTTTTTAATTTTAAGTTGGTTAACTTTCGAGTAAAAACTGTCTGCGGTGATAAATGACGTATGAATGCAATTTTTATTGAAGATCGTTGCATGACACGACATCAACTATATTTCTATAAATAAAAAATAACTTAAAATTGAATAATATAAAGATTAATATAGTAATAATATAAATAGTAAGATAGTAGTAGACGGCTCCGTGGCGCAGTGGCTTAGCAACGACTTGTTGCACTGGGGGTTGCGGGTTCGAATGCCGCACGGAAGAAGTATTTGTATGGACTACAGATAATTGTTCCGGGTCTGGATGTTTGTCCTCGTGCAATTTATGTTTGTAAACTGCCTCCACGATACAGGAGAAAATTCTAGTATGGGAGTTACGTTTTTTAAAAAAGAAATTAAACCAAGAAATTAAAGTTTACATGAAGACGAACCAAAAGCTTCCTATAATAATTTATTTCTGTATACGTTGGAAAGTCGTTCCGTTCCTTAACACTAGATGGCGTTAGATGTCTATTAATTTAGAGATTAAAACTATATCGACTCTCGTCTCAAGGACAAGAATTACCTAGTCAGGTCATAAGTATTGTCATACAGTAAAAAAATTTCTTTTAGAATGCTGGCCACAAAAAAGTTTATTGAATTCGAATTTCGAATTGTTCATGAAAATAAAACTGTATACTTTTTAGAATTTTACTCATTTTTAAATATGGAGTGGACGCTTAAAGTAGACCGTGTTGCAGTTATTGCGTTGCATCGTTGCGGTTACGCGCCAATTCAAATTTTTGACATACTGAAAAATTTGAATATAACCAAAAGATTCGTTTATCTTACCATCAAACGATACAATGAAGACTCTAGTGTAGATGACAGGTCAAGAAGTGGTCGCCCTCGGTCTGTTAGGACTCCAGCAGTGATAAAAGCTGTGAAGGCGCGAATTCAAAGAAATTCCAAACGTAAGCAGAAATTGTTGGCCCTTCAGATGGGGTTAAGCAGAACCACGGTGAAAAAAGTGTTAAATGAAAACTTAGGGCTTCGGGCATATCGAAGAAAAACAGGATATCGTTTGAATGCTCGTCTAATGGACCTGAGACTGAAGAGATGCCGCGCTTTGTTGAAGCGGTACGCGGGAAAAAAATATCGGGAAATTCTTTTTTCGGATGAAAAATTTTTTACCGTAGAAGAGAGCTACAACAAACTAAATGATAACGTATACGCACACAGTAGTGAAGAAACGAGCAACCGTATTCCGCGTGTCCAACGAGGTCATTTTCCATCCTCGCCCATGGTATGGTTGGGAGTTTCTTATTGGGGCTTAACAGAGGTACATTTTTGTGAGTAAGGTGTAAAAACGAATGCAGTTGTGTATCAAAATACAGTCCTGATGAACCTTGTGGAACCTGTTTCTTATACCATGTTCAATAACAGGCACTGGGTATTCCAACAAGATTCGGCGCCAGCTCATAGAGCGAAGAGCACACAAGACTGGCTGGCGGCGCGTGAAATCGACTTCATCCGGCACGAAGACTGGCCCTCCTCCAGTCCAGATTTGATTAGTTACCCGTCCGTTAGATTACAAGATATGGCAACACTTGGAGGAAAAGGCGTGCTCAAAGCCTCATCCCAATTTGGAGTCACTCAAGACATCCTTGATTAAGGCAGCCGCCTATATTGACATGGACCTCGTTCGTGCTGCGATAGACGACTGGCCGCGCAGATTGAAGGCCTGTATTCATATTCATTATTTTGAATAAACTTTAGTGTCATAAGAATCTATGTTTTGTTAAATTCATTTTGGTATATAAATGGTTACATAATGAATAAACTTGTTTTAATTATTTTATATTAAACATGTGATAGAATTTATGACCTGACTAGGTACATAGAATTTATTAATTAAACTACTTTATAAAACGAAGGAGGTTCTATTTTCAACATGGTTATATATTTATCGGTTTTTCAGAAATAGCGGAACCGATTTGAACTCGACTGGACAGCGTTCGGGAAATGACGACATCTCTTCTCATTGAGTATAAACTTAAAAAACTTGAAAACGAGGTTGTACAACTAGTGTCAACTAGTCATTCACTGCTAGCCGTATGAGGTAGCTCATGGTCGCTCAGCGAGCTATGGAGATGGCTACGCTCAGGATTTATTTGCGTAATACTTAGGATTGAGGATATCGGCAGTAGAACTAGATTGATCGACAAGGCCCAACGGATTCGTAAGCTGAAGTGGCAGTAGGTCGGCCATATAGCTTGAAGAACCAACAACCGATGGGGAAAAAAGGTTCTCGATTGGCAGCCTCGTACCGGTAGGCGAAGTGTAGGCAACCCCCAATAGATCGAGTGACGACGAAGTCTATTTGTAGTTTTCCGCATTATTCCTTTTATTATTTGTTTTCTTTCACTGTGGAGCACGTAGTAAATCAATACTTAAAAATCAATCACTTATCTCATTGGTACCAGGGATAGAACCAGGCTGCTAACATCTGTTCAAGAAAATTTGTTATTGATATATCAAGAAAGTGAAGAGTCCTTTAATTTACATTTTGTCGTTTTAAAGAGTCCACCAATAACATGTATATACACAGCACTAATAATACTAGAACAAGAACTATAACGTTTTGTGTTTGTTTTCTACTGTGTCTTAAGAACACTTTTCCGTAAAGAGTTTCTTCCGTTCACTAATTACGTGGGCGTGAACTGTCGTCGGCAAACTGCGTCGCGCCATTAGCGAAAGGCTTTTAAGTGCGATCTATTAAACGCTTCAAGATGCGGTTCGTCGAGTTATCTTTTCTTTGCAGTTCTTTATTTAGTTTTTGAACGTGTTTTGTTAAACTTAAATATATTTAATATAAAAAAAAAAACAAAGAATCAATGTACTGAACCCTCTCTACAACAGAACTGGCTCATGCCCTGCTACAACAACTCCACATTTTTAGACGCTGATGATAAAGAAGAAGTAAGATGAAGTGGCAGCCTCCTACCGTTAAAACCGTGTTGCCCTGGTAAGACAAGATGTTGCATCCCTTTGTATTTTTATTTCATTTACCACGGCGAGTGCTCAGTGGAATTGTTCGGAATAATTCCAGTCTTAATAAAATTTCACCATCTCACACCACGACAAAACTAACGATAACATCCTTAACATCTGGAAATTTGGCGGCCCATAACTATGTGATTAATTAGGAGTGTTCTTGCTCGCATGACTTCTTTGTGGAATTGGATACGACTGGCGATTTTTTCGGAACTATATGATGTAGGGGCCTTCGAGAAACGAGCTATAGTCCTTGTTAAAAGACCGACTACGCACTTGCAATTCTCTTGGTGTTGCACTTGTCAATGTGTGGCGGTGACACTTACCATCACTTAAGTCGATGAATACACGTGCCTCAAGATGGCGTTTGTGTCATTTCTTGGGGGAGGCCAATGTTTAACACTTGAGGAGGGATGAAATGGGGTGTTTTTGATATAAGAATATTTGCTAAAGCCTCTTTTTCATTGGTGACTGTTTCATGACAGTGATACAACGACTGTTTTGTCATGGTAAAAAACGTACAGAAAAAACTAACAAACGACGTTATAAATGTGTTTTTTCCTAGAAAGACGATGGATTTCCTCAAAGTCATTGATTACAATGCTGCTCTATATATTTCAAATAGAAACTCAGATGTGAGCAAAGTGCTAGTTCGTAACAGTATCAAAGGGAAGTCATATAACGCTTTTGATTGTAAGTGGCTTATATATCTTACACATATGTCCTCGAATCAAAACACAGCAGCGTTCTCATCCCTCAGTCAGGTCTCTGTCACTGTTGCTACCTGCGTGAAATAATTACCTACAATCGCGAGGCGACCCCCGGATACAACGCAGTTGGGGCTAATGCGTTCTAGGCTATTGAATGTTAAAGTTTTTAAAGCTGTTTACGTAAATACTTTTTTTGAAATACTTGTCGAAATATTTGACAAAATAGATTTTATTTAGTGTTTAGTATATTTAATTGTAGAATAAAATAGTTGAAAAAGTTTTAATGTAATTTGAGAATAATATATATTTATATATAAATTTATATACCCAAACATTTCATAAATTATAATGAAAAAACGTCGTTCCTACCATAATTGTTGCGTGGATGGATGCTTAGTGAGTAAGCAAAAAGGATTCAGATATAACATTTTTAACTTACCGAATGATATTGAAAGGTGATTTTTTTTGTTAGATAGGTATTTATAGCAAAAAAAAATTATATATATATATATATATATATATATATATATATAATAATAATAATAATTTAACTACAGAAGTGATAAGCGCTTTATTACAAAACTTAGTCGAAATTTACTTCAGTACCCAAGTACCTACATACGTACCTATACTTGTCTTTAGTATATAAAATATTTTAAATTTAATAACACAAATTACTGAAATTAAAACTTTGTTCACAAGATTTTTAACTAAGTAGAATACGACCACATTTTTGTTAGGAATCGTATTTCGGGTTTATTTGTTGTTAACACTATCTACCTATTTCTTACGGACCTAGCTTGGCGATTACCGACAAATAGTCTTGCAAGTTGCATGCGTTAGGCATCCAAAACTCACATAGTAGCGGAAATATGGTTGTTCATGGTCAGAATAGGTACTTTATCTAAGTAACTTGTTTATAACCTCACATGTATTATTTTACTCTTTATTAACAGCCTTTAGTAACCATGGAAATTTCGTTGTGACGTAGGAAGGAGAAAAGATGCAAAGTGTTACGGATACTCGCGCGCAGCGATAAAGTTTTATTTAGCATGCGTGCGCGATTTATCTGATTAATAATAAGTATGTAGGCTATATAAACGTCGGCAAGTAGTCAACATCAAAGAAGTGCAACTTCTGTACGTCTTACCTTTATTTATTCTGTGTCTCAGTGCTGAAACGAGTAAAATGCGTTTCAGGTTCTCATCTTCGACTATTCGCAACACAGAAGCACTGTACTTAAAAATTGTGAATGTACAAGATAATTCCAACATCGAGCCGATGTATTCGTAGCTTTGACAGAATTGTTAGCTATTAATATGTTACCTAAATACTTTCAAGTTGAAAATTTTAATTAAAAATTGCATGTATATAAAGAAATGCTTTTATAAAATTAATTTCCGCATTTAACTGCAAATCTAAAATAGCAACTCAAAAGAATTATCCAATGAAAAATTCTTCTCTGAGATTTTTAATTCAAGATTTATTTCACTACACTTGTTTTTGATACATTAAACCGCTGGAACCAGAGCGATGTTTCTAAAATATTCAAAAGAAGCCGGAACAGGGATTATACAAGTCTTAATTAAAATATTATAAAGATGACTTTCTTTATACAAAAACTATATATATTTTTTTAAGCAAAAGTAACAAACGAACTTACAATGATGGTTTGTGGGCACTGCAACTTATAGACACTTGAACCAACTTTAATTAAACATTCTCTGTGTGATATGACTAGCATACACTATTTTGCCTGACTAACATAGTTATTTATTTCAACGAAACTTCTTTAGAACTCATCTGTTTATATCTTGAAATCCTTTTCATTTTTGAATTTTTTGAAGCAAGTTAAATTATTTTCATAAGGACAGTTTTGTTGAATGGGGAAAGGATAATTATGTTAAAGTCGTTTACATTTTCCTTTGAAATAATTTCAGAAGTTAAAAGCTGACGAAGGAAGAGGCGGATTTTGTTTATATAATTTCTTTTCAATATTATATAATGGGTGACGTTATTAAAAATGTCGTTCAGGTAACGGAAACTTTACTTTTTGTGTTTTGTTTATATAGACGTTTTAAGAGTGGTGTAGCAGGGTAGGTACAATTTCCAAAACTGAAAAGTGGTCTTTCACTGCTGTCCCAGCAAGGACCACTTTTCAAATCACATGGAACCACCTAAGTCTTTTAAATGTAGTTTAAAATTCTGACATAAATTTTTATTATTTGCAAATAAATTATTTATTCATCTGATCGTTCTTCAATGATCAATTGACCTCGTAGAGGCGGTGAATATCGAATACCCCATATCACCCAGTGGGTGTCGTTAGAGACGACAAAGATGGACAGCAGAGGCAAACCAGGCAGTATCGGCTTTAAAAAACTTAAAAGTTACAGTTTATATCCTTTCCATTGCTGGGCGCCGGTCTCGTCTCGTTTGTGATACGGTTATGAGCAAGAAAGTGTCCGCCGCGCTGCCACAATGCATGTTGGCGAATTTTACATGTCTTCATAATATTTTTTTCTTATTTCTCAGAAATGCAGGTTTCATTCACCGCCAAGCACGTGGTACTCAGTACTTAAATATGCAATCAACAATTTCATTGGTGCCGGCGGGGATCGAACCCGGGTTATCTTTCTGATAATATTAAAATATAAAAAATATGGTTGCCAACCCTCCTGCCAAGCGTGGCAACTATGGCTAATATGCCCATGTTCAGGTGTTGACCTATGATAAGCTGTTACGTTTACGGTACGGTGATTGATTAATTGATATCTAGATTGCTTGTGGTTTTAAATGACGTATGAATGTAATATTTATTGAACATAGTTGTATGAAACGACATCAAACAATTTAATATAATAACAAATTAATATATTAATAATTCCGTTTGGCATTAGTTGGAAAATCATTCCGTTCCTCAACACTAGATGGCGTTAGATGTCTTTTAATTTTGAGGTTTTAATTAATCGAATCTCATTTCAAAGACAAGAATAACAACTCAGTCACTAACCGACCCCAAAAAAGAAGGAGGTTCTATTTTCGACGTGAATATTTTTCATGTATGTATATTTAACGATTTCTTGGAAATGCTGAACTGATTTAAATGTTGCTCTCATGCTTAATATTTTTTATATAACCTCAAAGGTGGTCCCGTGAAGTCGTGAAGAAAAATCTGCCCCTGAGGGTGGATAAATAGAGAATGCAATTTCTATATTGTAACCATATATAGATGAATTTCTAGTTGTTACCTTGCGCTGCCTAAATATTGCTAAGTCAATTAAAGTTTGAACAAAAAGTAAAAATCGATTTCAAAAACTTAGAACATTTAATTGCTTCTGAAGTCGGGGCTACAATTCTTTGACATAACACGACTAAACAGTGACTACTGGTTCAGAAAAATATTTCATTCTTTTTTAATTGTAAGTTGGTTAACTTTCAAGTAAAAACTATCTGTGGTGTTAAATGACGTGAATGATGTGAATGCAATATTTATTGAAGATCGTTGTATGAAATGATATCAAATATAATATTTCTATACATAAAAAATATTTAAAATTTAATAATATAGAGATAATTCTATTAACATAAAGAGGAACCAAAAGCTTCCTATAATAATTTCTTTTTGTATACGTTGGAAAGTCATTCCGTTCCTTAACACTAGATGGCGTTAGATGTCTTTTAATTTAGAGGTTAAAACTATATCGACTCTCGTCTCAAGGACAAGAATTACATAGAACTTATAAATTAAATAAATTTAAAAACGAAGGAGGTTCTATTTTCAACATGTATGAGTTTTTATGTATATTTATCGGTTTTTCAAAAATAGCGAAACCGATTTGAAGTCGACTGGACAGCGTTCGGGAAATGACGACATCTTTTCTCGTTGAGTATACCTGAAAACTTGAAAACGAGGTTGTACAACCAGTGCTTGCTGCCAGTGATGACTTATGGATCTGAGACGTAGTCATTCACTGCTTGGCCGTATGAGGAAGCTCATGGTCGCTCAGCGAGCTATGGAGAGGTTTATGCTCAGGGTTTCTGCGCGTGATAAACTTAGAAATGAGGATATCCGCAGTAGAACTAGATTGACTGCCATAGCTCAACGGATTAGTAAGCTGAAGTGGGAATGGGCCGGCCATTTAGTTTGAAGAACCGACAACCGATTGGGAAAAAAGTTCCCGAGTGGCAGCCTCGTACGGGTAGGTGAAGTGTAGTGCGACCCCCCACTAGATGGAGTGACGACCTAGTAAGACATACAGAAAGTTTATTTGTAGTTCTCCGCATTATTCCTTTTATTATTTGTTTCCTCACGATGTTTTCTTTCACAGTCGAGGACGTAGTAAATCAGTACTTAAAAAATCAATCACTTATCTCATTGGTACCAGGGATAGAATCAGGCTGCTTACGTCTGTTCGAGAAAATATGTTATTGATATATCAAGAAAGTGAGAAGTCCTTTATTTTACATTTAATCGTTTTAAAGAATCCACCAATAACACGTATATACTGCACTAATAATACTATAACACGCTTTGTGTTTGTTTTCTACTGTATCTTAAGAACACTTTTCCGTGAAGACGAAAAATTTCTTTCGTTCACTAATTACGTGGGCGTGAACTGTCGTCGGCAAACTGCGTCGCGCCATTAGCGAAAGGCTTTTAAGTGCGATCTATTAAACGCTCCAAGATGCGGTTCGTCGAGTTATCTTTTCTTTGCAGTTCTTTATTTAGTTTTTGAACGTGTTTTGTTAAAATTAAATATATTTAATATAAAAAACAAAGAATCAATGTGTTGAACCCTCTCTACAACAGAACTGGCTCATGCCCTGATACAACAACTCCAAATTTTTAGACGCTGACGATAAAGAAGAAGTAAGATGAATTGGTAGCCTTGTACTTTTAAAACCGTGTTAACCTGGTAAGACAAGAGATTGCATCCCTTTGCATTTCTATTGCATTTACCACGGGGAGTGCTCAGTGGAATTGTTTCGATTATTTCCAGTCTTAATAAAATTTAACCATCTCACACCACAACAATACTCACGATTCTATCCAGTTCATCTGGAAGCTGGGCAGTCATGACTATGTGATTAACTATGAGTTTTCTTCCTCGCATGACTTCTTTGTGGAATTGTATACCACTGGTCATTACTTCAAGTCCTTTTAAAAAAACCGACAATGCAATTGAAATTCTCTTGGTGTTGCAGTTGTGCCCTTGAACTGCATGCCCGTTTGCTTCCTCTTCTATAGATGACGTTCGATGAATACACGTGAATCAGGATAGCGTTTGTGCCATTTCTTGGAGGAGGCCTATGTTTAACACTTGAGGAGGGATGAAATCATGGTGTTGTTGATATAAAAATTACCTTCTAAGGCCTCTTTCTCATTGGTGATTATGACAACGATACAACAACTGGCTTTGTCATGGTCAAACACGTTATGAAAAAACAAACGAGGTTATTAATATTTTTTAACCTAGAAAGGCGATGGAATATATATATTTCAAATAGTAACCTAGCCGTGGATAAACTGCTAGTACGTAACAGTGCTAAAATAATGTCACATTCAACAATTTCATCGTAAGTGGATTATATGGTCTACATATCTGTCCTCGAATCAAAATACAGTAGCGTTCTCATTCCTCAGCGCTGAAATGAGTGAAATGCATTTCCGGTTCTCATTTCCCACTATACGCAACACAGAAGCACTGTACGTAAGTACTGTGTGAGAATAAAATACTTTTGACATCGAGCAGACCTATTCGTAGCTTTGAGAGAATCGTTAGCTACAAAAATGTTAAATACTTTCAAGTTGAAAATTTTAATTAAAAAGTTTAGGTATATAATAAATAAATAAAGAGGTGCTGTTTTATAATTAATTTCTACATTTAATTACACATATAAAAATAAAAAAGACTCAAAAGAATTATCTTATGAAAAATTCTTGCCTGAGATTTTTAATTCAAGATTTATTTCACTGCACTTGTTTTTGATTCATTAAACCGCGGGAACCAGAGCGATGTGCCTGTGATATTTAAAAGAAGCCTGAAGACGGATTGTACAGTTTTAAATTAAAATATTGCAAGCACGAAATTTTTTTTACATAAAAACAAAAACCTTTTTTTGTAAACAGAAGTGATAAACAAACTTACAGTGATGGTTTGTGTGTACTGCAACCTAAAGGCACTTGAACCAGCTTCGATTAAAAATTCTATGTGTAGCATAAACTATGTGGCCCGACGAACATGATTTTTTTCAACGATACTTCTTTAGAACTCATTCGTTTATATCTTGGAATCCTTTTTATTTTTGAATTTTTTGCAGCTAGTTAAATTATTTCAAGAAGAACAATTTTATTTACTGGAGAAAGGTTAATTATGCTAAAGTTGTTTACATTTTCCTTTGCATTCATTTCGGAAGTCAAAAGCTGAAAAAGGAAGTGGCGGGCGGACTTTGTTTATATGATTTCTTTTCAATATTTTATAATGGGTAACGGATGTTACGGTTTCGGTACGGTGATTGATTAATTTATACCTAGACTGTCTGTGGTTTTAATGACGTGTGAATGTAATATTTGTTGAAGACCGTTGTATGAAACGACATCAAACATATTAATTTAGATACAAAATACATCAAAAAAATATTAATAATGTATAAAGACGAACCAAAAGCTTCCAACAACAATTCTGTTTTAAAGTCCTTCCGTTTCTCAACACTAGATGGCGTTAGATGTCTTTTAATTTTGAGGTTTAAACTAATCGAATCTCTGAGATGAGATAAGGACAAGAATAAAAACTCAGTCACTAATCAACCTCAAAAAGAAAGGAGGTTCTATTTTCGACGTGTATATTTTTCATGTATATATACTTACTGATTTTTTGGAAATGGTAGAACTGATTTAAGTAATTCTTTTGTGTCTAATATTTTGTATATAACCTCAAGGGTAGTCCCGTGTAATCGTAAAGAGAAAATCTGCCCCTGAGAATGGATAAATAAAGGCTGTAATTTTTATATTGTAACCATTTAGGCGAATTTCCAGTTGTTACCTTGCGCTGCCTAAATATTGCTTAGTCCACTCGCAACACATTAACGTTTGAACAAAATGTAAAAATCGACTTCACAAACTTGGAATAATAAAATGATTTCCATTTAATTGCTTCAGAAGTTTGGCATAATTTCTTTGACATAACACGACTAAGCACTTGGAAAGTTAATTCTAATAAAAGTTTGTTCTAATATTTTTGAAACCAGAATAAACGACATAGCCCAATGGATTAGTAACCTAAAGTGGCAATGATCCGGCCATATAGCTCCAATAAGCGACAACCGATGGGGAAGAAAGGTTCTCGAGCGGCAGCCTTTTACCGGCAGGCGAAGTGTAAGACGTCCATCCACTAGATGGAGTGGCAACCTGGTAAGACTTGCAGGAAGTCAATGTATGCAGGTAGTTTAGGGCCGTGCTCTGTGGCATTCCTTGGGGGAGGCCTATGTTCAGCAGTGGACTTGTGATGATGATGATTATGAATATTTTTATTCCTATCAAGCATAGAACATAGTTACGTTTAATTGTGTCATTGTTATGTTGTATTTTTTATTTATAATTAGCGTTTCCTTTGTGTGAAATGTGTTTTCTTTTTCTCGCATTCAAATAACTCCAACAAATATTTTTTTATAATTACGTTAGTTACGTAATAAAACTGAAAGAAAATATCATTTCTGCTTTCTACTGTTAAAATCACTTTAGTATAAGCTGTGTTTGCCCCGTTGGCTATAAGTATAAAATTGTATTTAAGAAAAAAAAAACATATACACATATACGCAATATAATTTCCTCGTGTATTTTGCAGACGTTTTTCATACTTAAAAATAAATTACACGTGGACAAACCACCACCACTGACCATAAAGTGGACTGTTGGTTCGTTTGTCAATAAACTTTTATAAAAAATTAATCTTAAAATTAAAATTATCTTGTTTCACTGTGTAGTGGCGGTGTAAGAATATCCACTACCCCATAATATCATTCTGTAGTTACAGTAAGAGGCGACAGAGGTAAGCAAATTAGGAGATGGGCAGCAGCGTCTTTTTATATGAGAGGGGGCAAATGAACATACGGTTCACTTGATGGTAAGTGACTAACGCCGCACATGAACAACTGCAAAACCAGGGGAATTTCAGATATGCTGCAGGCCTTTTAAAAAGAGTAGGCTCTTTTCTTGACGGTCCCTAAGTCGTATCGGTCCGAAAAAATTGGTGGTGGTATTCCATTCCACAAGGTAGTTGTCCGAAGAAGAAAACTTCTAAGTCACACAGTAGTAGACCGCCAATCATCCAGATTGCACGGATGGTATTTCGAGTTCTGGCGCGATGTGTGATGGTGAAATTGAGCGGCTGGAATTAGACCGAACAATTCCTGTGGCCACTGCCCGTGGTAGATACGATAGAATACGCAAAGAGATATCTTCCTAATAACGACTAAAAATGAAAAAAAAAGAAACTGTAGTTGCCAAGCCGTTAGCCAAACTTATCAACTATGGCAAATATCCGCCTACGAGGCAATCTATGGCCTATGTTCAACAATGGATTTTAACAGGCTGCAACGGTAACAGTTCATGCGGGATTTGATCCTGCGACCCATTGCATTTAAACGATTAGCCATTGCCCTCTCAAGCCAAACTATAACATTTCAAAGCCCAATGGATTTATTTATGGTAGTGTATGCTGTTGCGTTTTAGTAATGAGGGCTATTAATTTTCTGCTCACCAGATGTCGCTAGTTGACACTGAGGTAAATTTTTTTGTCACGCATTGTAATTTAATTGAGAATTTGATTTTTAATAAAAGTTTATCAGTTTTTAGAGTGTTATATTAATACACAAAACAATGCATCAGTGTTTTGCTTTTTTAACTTTTTGCACATTTTTCTACTTTTATGAATATCTGTGGTTTGATTTATTTATTGTTTATTTATTTATTTATTTATTTATTTAGAAAACCAACAGCGTATATAGAAAATATTAACATTAATGTAACAAACTAAAAGTATGGCCAATAACAGGTTTCCCTTATATTGTTTGATGGTAGGTGTATTGTTGTTAGAAGAAAAGGAAAAAGAACAATCTAATAGATAAATTATAAGCAAAATTATAAGCAATTCAATGTAATGAAGGTGGTCATAAGTTTACAGATCAGAAGAGATAGTCAGGTAGAATGATATATTAGATTACCTTTATATATATGTATATATATATATATATATATAAACATATAAGATATATATTATGTATATATACATATTAAATGTTTAAATATATAAACATAATACAAATAATTAATTATAATATATATTAAATAAAATAACTTAAGTACTTATATTTATATTAGTAGCCTCAAAAATACATATAGAAGAAATAGATGAGAGAATATATGATTGTATGTGAATTTAACTTCAACTGCTCTATTTCGTAATAGTTTTCTTGATGTAGTCTTTAAACGTAAGTTTAGATTTCGCAAAGAGGTCAATGTGTCCAAATTGTTCATTATATGTACGAACAAGCCGCGAAAGAACAGTGTTTCGACAGTAGTTTGAATGATGCCAGGGAGTCTGTAACAATGTAGTATTGCGGGTACGGAATTTTGGAGTACGAAAGGTGATTTTTGAGACAAGATATGGACAGTCAATATTACTGTTTATTATATCATATAACAAAGCCATGTCAAGCAAAATGCGCCTGTGTTCCAGAGATAAGAGATCGTGCTCAGTGCAACTGTCTGTGTAAGTATCGATTTTATTCCGACAGCGAAAGTTAAGGTGATTAACAAATATTTTTTGAATACGCTCAAGGCGGCTTTTGTAGACATTGTACTGTGGAGACCATATTGAACTAGCATATTCCAAAACACTTCTGACATATGCAAAATAAACCATTTTAATTGTATTAATATTCGAGAATGGTTTACAGATGCGAAGAACAAAACCAAGATTTTTATAGGCTTTACTGATAACGTAATCAATGTGTTCGGATAGTATCATTTTATGATCAAAAATTACGCCTAAATCCCTAACACTTACTTTTCGGCTGATTTCTAATCCGTCAAAGTGATATTTATTTAGAATTGGATTAGATTTCCGTGTAAAACTAATACATTCGCACTTGCTTGCATTGACAGTTATATTATTTATTTTGTAATATTCAAATAAACGGTCCAGGTCTTTTTGTATCAATAGGCAGTCATGTATGGTGTTAATTTTACAAAAAATCTTCTTATCATCTGCATACATGAGGTAATTTGTGTGTATAATGCACGAACCAATGTCATATAGGTAGGCATTGTAAAAAAGTGGACCTAAGTGAGAGCCCTGAGGAACACCTGTAGGTATGTTTATGTAGCTCGAACGGAAACCACCTATCACGACTGCTTGTGAGCGGTTTGTGAGATATGATTCAGTCCATCGGAGCAAGTCACCGTGAATCCCTAATATTTGTAATTTGTTGAGCAGGATCATGTGATCCACACGATCGAAAGCTTTTTCAAAATCAGTGTAGATCACATCAACCTGCCCACCTTGATCCATATTTTCAAGGACAAAAGAAGAAAAACTTGCCAGGTTCGTAGTGGTGGATCGCCTTTGTAAAAAACCATGTTGCTGCTCAGGGAAGGCACGTGAAAGCGTGGAGTAAATTACGTTATATACTACTCGTTCAAGGATTTTAGCCGCGGTGTTCAAAATAGAAATGCCTCTATAATTATTTATTTCTGTACGTGATCCCTTCTTGTGTACAGGAATTATGTGTGCACACTTCCATTGATGCGGAAATATCCCTTCACGTAGAGAGCGATTAAATATAATAGTCAAGGGGAGAGCAAGTGATTTAGCGCATCGTGACCAAAAAAAAGAAGGTAACCCATCACTACCGGCACCTTTGTTCGTGTCCAAAGTTTTCAACATTTTTTCAATTATTGCAGCGTTTGTCTGTACATTAGAAACGGTGTCAGTACACAACGATTCCGTATGTGGATATATGTAGTTATTACTAGGAATACCAAATACACTCTTGAAGAAAGAGTTGAAAGCATTGCATATGTCTATACCATCGGTGTACTCTATATCTTTCAAAGACATTTTCTTAGGGTAACCTGACCCACCCCGAATGGCTTTGACGAAAGTCCAGAATGTTTTAGGATGCGTTTTGATGTTATTTTCACAACTTGACGTAAATTTATTAAAGCATTCTCTCTGAACACGGTGTTCTCTTGCTCGGAGTAACGAAAACTCATCGTAATCTAATCTATTCCTGAATTTTTTCCAACGTGTGTGAGCATTGTTTTTCTCCTTAATTATTTTTATTAAAGCAGGTGTGTACCATTTAGGATATGATCGCTTCCCTGTGTTATAACTAAAGGGCACATGTAAACGAACACAACTATCCAGTATGTTATAAAAGGTATTTGTAGCTTCGTCTACAGTGCCTGTACATAAAAGAGACCTCCAGTCCTGTTCTAAAAGATATGTATTAATTTTTTCATAATCAGCCCTCCTGAAATTTCGCCTCGGCGCAGCTGTTTCTCGTAGAGGAGTAATGTTTAAATCCAAAACTATGAAGCAAAAAGAAGGATGTGCGTTGTCCTCCCTGAGTAGCGGCGCAGCCGCAGGGATGATATTCAGAGGTAGATTAGAGAATGCAAGATCTAATGTGTTACCAGCATGATTTTTTAAAGTATTAAATTGTCTTAACCCGTGAAATGTTAGTGTTTCCATCAGCTGGATACTCGCTTCTTGTACCTCAGTAGGCCCTTTTTTCAAAGCTGTATATCCGTTTGGGTTCCAAGAAATGAACGGCAAGTTGAAATCTCCTAATATTACAAAATTATCATTTGGAGAAAGCTCGATAATACTATTAATTTTTTGTTTAATAAAAACGAGATCCGATGGCATTTGATGAGGGTCAGGGGCAATATATGCCACACAAATATGTAAGTTGGAATTTGAAGCGCACGCGCTTGTAGGAATAGTAATCCACAATAGCTCAGTAAGACCGCATACGCCGAGGTCACGATACATGGCACCGAGTGTACGTCGTGTCAGTATTAATACTCCACCACCAGTACTTTTACCACTATTACGCAAATCTCTGTCAGCCCTGAACACGTCATACCTATCGTCGCACAACTCACCATCAAAAATTCCACTGTGTAGCCATGATTCTGTCATAATTATAATGTCGTAATCGTTCGTCAAAATATTTAGTCGTAATTCAAGACATTTAGTCCTAAGACCACGAACATTCTGATAATAACAGTACAAATTATTTACATTATTTATAGCCATTAATCAAAATCAAATATGTACCCAAATGTGTTAAATTTATAGTACATTAAAGCTACACAGAGTAACAGAACTAATAATTTGTTTACGTTAGACTTAAGTAGTACGAACAATGATATATCACTTCGGCAGTTGCTAGTTAATAGTGACTTGATTTTGTGTATAAGGTGGTAGAGTATAAAATTTATCAATAAGATATAACAGAATGAATCCTTAAATGATTTGAGTAATATAGTCGAGTCAACATAAAAGGGTGCGAGCTTATAAATATGCAGAGCAGTTATTAAATATATATATAAATATCGCGAATGTAACAATATAGATGTGTTAAGTATTGTTGTTAGATTTAATAAATAAATATTGAACGGGTAATTATTATAAATAATAACAATATAATAGATGAATTCATAGATTGACAAAGTAAAATAAATTAATACATAATATACAAGTCGCCAGAAAAAATATAATTGGTATTTTATTAAATATAAAGGATATGGTAAAAGAAACCATAATATATATATAGTTGAGTAACGTTCGTGAAGAATATGGATGCAACTTAGCTGCACAATTATCACGCGTGTGACTAATACACTTAAGACCAAAAATATTTCATTAATTGAGCTCCCTTTACGTGCGGTCAAACAATGATATATAATATAGACAAAATGAGATAAGAGAGACCAATGAATTGCTTTTACAACGATGGAATTGATAAATTTAAGCAATATAACGTACTTGAAAAGAGAACAAAACAATATACAATGTAAGATTAAATTAATTTTAAAACGTCTCTTTCCTGTGATATATGCAAAGCCGGAGATGTGTCGTTCTTCCTGACGTAGATCCTCCCGTTTTTTGTCCACACATATTGATACTGCTTAAGTTTCGCCGTCTCCCTACATTTCTTTAGTAGAAGTTTATTGCACTGTGTAAGGTGCTCATTGACATATACGGGACGAACGCTGCCATGTATGGCAAGGTCTTTGGTGGTCAGTCGGTTTTTTCGAGTGCCAGAGATTATGTTGTCCTTTAGAAGACGGGATTTAAGCTTTGCAATTATATTTTTCGGGCGGCCCTGTTGTTTGATTTTCGGTGTGACACGATTAACTTCTAATATATCATTAGGGGAAATAGTTACATTAGACTGCTTAGCAATGGATATAATTAAATTGGTTAAGTCTTCATCCTTGATTTCAGGAACGCCGACGATCTCTAAGTTCAAAAGGCGATCTCTTTGATTATTTGTGTTAATTTCCAATTGTAATAGTCTGTTTTCGTTAGTCAATAAGTCCATTTTAGATTCTAGTGATTCGATTGCTTTTTTGTTAACAGATAATAATTCCATTTTCTTTTGAACATGGTCATATTGGTCGCAATTGAATTGTACAGAGTTTTCTAAAACTGTGATTTGCTTCATTGTCTCTTTGTACTTTAGGTCAAGAGATATGACTGACTTTTTAATCTCGTGATATTCCTGACGGACGCTGCTTAGTTCCGACATGATCTCAGCAAAGGATGCATTTAGTTTCTCAAGATCGGTTTTTAATACGAAGTCTAAATTATTTTTAATTCCTGATATTTCATCTTGAATTTCCTTTTTCCAGTCATGTAATGTTCTACGTATCTCTGAGGTAAAATTATTGAGAGCCTCTGAGAAGTCGTTGTCGTGTTTATGCTTTCGAGTAGTCATATTGCTAGGCTCACCTGATTTATTGATGTCAGGGTTGGATTTGTAAGGCTTGCGTGGCGTGGAATCTTTCCTTATATGAGATAATACACAATCTGCCACTTTCTGATTTGGTTCGGCAAACATCAAAATCCGGCGGTGTTCACGAAAATGTCCGTTTTTCACTCCTAAAATTTTTTCGTGAAATTTGTGCTTATAGAAATTTACACCACTGTGTAAAGAATCTTTTTTCGCATCAAATGTATAATTATATATAAAATAATATTATAATAAATAGTTATTTTAAACAATATATTTCAATATATGGACAATTGTTTATATTAATATAAAATATAAATAATAGTACAGAAAGAAACAATAACCTTCACATTTTCCGAACATATTAACTTCCCCGCTATGATATCTGTCAAATATTATACTTTACTTTCTAGTTGCGCCGCCCTGGTGGCAAGAAAGTCGTGGATGCACTCATTCTCCTGTTTGTTAAAGTTGTGACTTTTCAACGCTAGATGGCGGTAACAGTTCTTTCGTGTTGTACATGCTTGTGTGTTTGAGAGGTAACAAAAACCATCATTACTGCATTGTAGGTATACATTCATTCATTCATTAATTAAAACCTATCAAACTTGTACTGTAATACATAGGCCTCCCCTATAGATAGCCTTATACGATTAGAATAGAATAGAATATTTTTATTCAATATTAATTATTATATAAATATTGATTATACTTATTGAAAGTCATTTTTTTATAGGATAAGGATGACAAAGGAGCACACAGTCCACCTGATGGTAAGTGGTTGCTGCGGCCCATAGACATCTACATCTATCCTCGTTTGCGAATCAAAATGCAGATGCGTTGCCACCCGTGAGGACTAAGATGGAATGTCTCATTTCCAGTAAAAAGGGCCTCCGGCCACCTGCACTCACCAAGCGAAACGCAGAGGTAAACCTCTAATTCACGCTGATATTCTGTGAGGTCGAGGTACCACCCCGGTTCGAGCCGGCCCATCCGTGCGACAGCAAAAGCTGCCGCATGGCGCTACCACTGTCAGAAATTTAATGTATGTTCACAAAAACAAAGATAGTTTTAGTAAACTCTACCACTGTTAGTGGTAGAGCCACTAACAGTGGTAGAGCCACGTCACTTTTTATTTACCTCATTGTAGGTAATAGGAAAATACCTCAGTCCTGGGAAGAACCAGCAAGAAACCCAGCGGGACTTTTTTTTTAAACATAATTTCACTTAACAATAATTTTGTTTATACAATTTTTTAAATGATTTTTCATAGAACCAGCATGGTGGCGATCACCCTATTCCCAGGGGTTATTTTCATTCATGTATTCCTTGATATTATAATAACCCTTTTTGTACAGTTTTTCTTTAATAAAACTTTTAAACTTGTTTATTGACAAACTTTGAATATGTTCTGGGATTTTGTTGTAGGGGGAGGAGGGAAGATTGTTGTGAGTTTGTGTATAAGCCATAAGCTTTTTCTGGGGTTTTTTATAGTCGTCTGTATCTACATTGACCATACCAAATAGCAGCTCTCACCAACCATACTGGCCACCTTTCATGAGGGCATCCACGACTTTGTCTGCCACCAGGGCAGCGCCACTTAAAAATGAGATGATGAGACTTCATAGCGGGGAAGTCAATTTGCTCGGAAAATGTAAAGGTTAATGTTTCTTTTGTAATATTAGTTATAATTTTTATTAATTTGATTAAAAATAAATAAACCAAACCAAAGATATTACAAAAAAGTAAAAGAAATAAAAAAAAAGTTAAAAATGTGCAAAAAATTAAAGAGCAAACCCCTGAGACATTGTTTTGAGTATTCATTTATTACTGTAGAAACTCATAAACTTTTCTTTAAAACTAACTTCTCAATGAAATGATATTGTGTAACAAAAAAAACTTTACGTCAGTATCAACTAGCGACATCTGGTGAGCGGAAGATTATTAGTCCTCATTTTTAAAAGCCGATTTGATTTCATCTCGAATTTTGTACTTTAATATCTTTACTAACTTTTTTCTAACAGTCAACATTAGCCTGAGAGCACACTTGTCTAGATGGGAAACGGCTGAAGCGTTAAACGGATTAAGTAATGTGTACTCTGAGTTTCTAGTGCAGAAACTGTGGTATTTAATCTTCTAATTTAAACAAGTTCTCAAGAAAACAGTATTGAACTAAGGTATTAAATCTTGTTGTGTAATTATGTGTGGTTCAATAATTGTTTAACCGATTCGCCATATAAATTCTAACGAATAAAAATAACTCATAATAACTAAGCTGTTTACATTAAATATAATATTATTATAATCTATTATTTTAATTTAAATAATTAAAACAAAGACTTTGACTTAGTTTAGAACACATTAGCGAATGCACTGCAGTTTGACGGCAAGAATTATACAAAAGGAATTTACCATGAACTTACCATCAGCTGGAATGTGTGCTTGTTTGACACCCTTATTTGCATAGGTTATGGTGCTGTGCCGTTATTTTATGTGTAGTTAACGTTACCGTTACAGGCTAGTTAAGTCCAATACGATAACGATTATGAAGATGATGGTGACGAACACGACGATGACTATACTAACATAAATATAAGTTTAAAAAAAATCACTTGCTTTGTCATAAAATCAATTTTAAAACATTATTACTATAAGTCTATCATGGAGGCATTTTTCAAACAAATTTTTGAACATGTTCGGACATAAATAATTGATTCGTGCTTCATTTGATCGGCCCACAGCATACAGCATTGCGGAGTACAGCCGCGTGGCATTCCCCAGTACCCGAATAACTGAGCTAGGCAACCTAAAGAGACAACTGCAGCTCGGATTGATTATATCTATAAAAGATTGTCGACATCATCATTCCGTACCCCAATGCTTGCTTTTCAAAAACTGGACCGATTTAAATTTATTTTCATAAGCAATGTAGGAAAGATTGTGGCTACGTCTGTATGATTTTCTTTTGTTCGTTAAAATTGTTTGCTGGTTTTTGAGCATAGCAAGTTACGTAGTATTTAAAAAAAATTATATAACTTAAAATTGAAAATTTTGACAACTCCCGAAATGGACCGCAGCTAACAAAACACCTGATGACCTCGAAACAGCTGAACCTATTTTGATAAAACATATCTAAGAACTACCGCTAGAAAACTTGCTTCTGAATGAAAAAACCGGACCTAAATTTGGTTCTCCAGTTTAAAAGCTACGGTACTACAGACATACACACATATCGGTCTTATAACAACCCCGTTTAAAAGAAACATTGGATCATGGTAGTCCTAGATAGGTATAGATTATATCGTTAAAGTATTTGCTTTTGTGTGCCAGGCAGAAAACAGACGTATTCCTTTGTATGGACTGCACGCCATCCGTGTAACCTCTTTAGGCTTTGCACAACCGTCGTATGTGGAAATTTACCTTAATTAACATTACAGGTTTGATGTTAATATATGTTTTATTGTAATATAAGTTGACTGTACAAGTTTTGTAAACCTAACATTGTAGGGCTGCTAGAAAATCTCCAGGGCAATGTTGGGCGAATACTGTACCTAAGTGTCAACGCCTTCCTCTGTAGGTCCACGTTTGCACCAACTTTGAAAGAACATTTAGCTGCAGAAATCAGGAGACCTGAAATAGTTTTAAATGAGTAAGTAATAATTTATTACATTTACGCGAACACTACACATTGAATAAAACTATTACGGATTCTATCGCATTAAATTAACTTATTTTTTTTAATAATTCCCGAGGTTTCAGGTGCTTTACAGCACCCATGGTCACGCATAGCTGACGTGAAACACGAACGTTCCGGGAAGTCTGCAGTTTGTGATCATATCCTAGATGGCCCCCGCCATTACATTAGAAATCGATTCAAGCCAAGTATGATACGTGAAGCTATTGAAATTAAAAAACATCCTAATTTACCAAGTGCTATGTGGTAGAAATTATTTCCCGTCTTTTGTTGTTTTGAATTAAAAGTACTTAAGTTTTGTGATTTAGCGCAGGCTCTTGGTTCGTTTATGAGTCCGTCCCGTTAGTTCGTTGGTAGACCTGTTTGTTGGTTCGTTCGTTAATTTGTCCGATTAACTGCCTAAATTTTAATTCATTATAGTGGTTTCGCGATTAAAACTACAAATAAATTATCATCATTTATCGTATATCACAATAAAGTCATAATTACTAATTCTACGCGGACTGAGTCGCGTGCGCAGCTAGTTAAGTAATATTTGTATAATTAATTTGAAATAATGAAATAAGTTTAAAAAAAAAAACTATAATGACACTAAAGAAATTTAAGAAGCATTAGTGAAATTATGATCCTCTGTGAAGGAGACTTGATCAGCAATGAACCTGTACTGTAATGATGATGACAATGATTAAATCATTACTCTCATTAGTACAGCACAGGCCTTGATAAGGCATGGAGCTATTATGATGATGTCATGATGCCGTCCACCATCTCCATATCTCTGAAACTTTATCTTTACATTAGGTTTACTAGTATGAAGTTCGTGTTTAAGTGAAGCGTATTTCAACAAACCGTGTTTATCTAATAGCTACAGTTCTATTAGGCAAAGGCGTTAAATATTTTATATTCTAAAATAATACCATCTGATTTTCTACCCGTCCGTAATAGAAAAGTTGCACGTTTTTATTATTATTATTTTTAAAGGACAATGTCCAAAACCGCCCTGTGTAATAAAAGCATCGGACATACACGATAATTAATTTTCTATTTTATTATATTAGTTGCAAATACTTTTATAACACGGACTAGCTGCATGCAAAAATAAACATTAAAAAGTATTATATTCGACTAATAACATTAATCGCCGCCATCTTCGCCAAACATCATGTGGTGTCGAAAAATGATTAGGGATGCCCAATCGATTGTAATCGATTTTTGAATTTTTAATGAACTGTTGTATATTTCTTAATCTGAATTACATTTTAATTTATTTCGAATAAAGTTGCTAAAAGAAGCTGCAATAAAAATATTATATTACCATTTCTTTATATTCTTTTATATTAGTCCCTACAAGTATAATTTTAAAAACCTACTATACCTATTGAATGTCATACTCGATTTTGAATAGGTAGTTAGAATATTGCTGAAGAAAAATATACGTAAAGATAATTATTCAGGATTTTCTAATGATCGTTTAAACAGGAGTATATTTTACGTCTTACTAAACGATAACTTACGAGTTTACTACAATTAATTAAAAAAAAAAACTGTTATCGTTAGTGCATTCATTATAAATGTATTTTTTTAAAAAGAGCAATATTGCAGACTAGATACAGATATTATTATTAATATTGTTACAAATATGGAAGAAGTAGAGACGTACGTGTTATTATAAGTAAAGTAGGACAGTGTTATGGTATTAATATTATCGTATGACAAAAGATTATATATACTATATAGATGGTATACTGTTTGTAACATACGGCTATAATAAATCTTAGGAAATATTCATAAGTCGTATCGTATTTGGCGCTCCTATTTTTGATGTCACTAAATGGTCACTTGTCACTTGTCAGTCTCTCATGAAAAAAATACGATCTCCAAATCCATGGAATACGAACATACTAGAATCGATTCTCGATTAAATCAAGCATTAACAGATCTATTTTTGATCGATCGCGACATTTTCAAACATGCCTAATATAGACACAGAACATTATTGACGATAACTTACCGTAAATACAAGTAACTGTATAAAAAAATCATTAAATTAATAAACATAACATTACGCCAGTATTTTCCAGAAGGAGTAGGTAGAGGTGTGTAAGTACTGTTATGTTATACATCCCATGTAATAGGGGATGCGCGTATTGCCAAACACTGGATACAAATCCAGACTCCGTGCTACTACTGGGAACTTCAAGTTATAAAAACCCAATAATAATTTGCCCGACCCTGGGATCGAACCCAGAACAGAACAGTTTTTCTGTCTGTCACAAGGAACAGATGTTCCAACTATGCAAAAGTATTTCTTGAATCGTTTGAAATATAGCTAGTTCTTGAATAAGTCCGATTCGAGAGGTTTCTGTATCAACATCGGACAAGGATTCTTCAGATGTATATCGATCTGGAAAATCGATTGTTACTATAAACAATCGATTAAACGATTTCAAATGGACATGCCTACTTTGTACCGTCATCTCTAATTCTGTCAAAGTTACATTGGTTGGCGTCGTTTGCAATTGTAATTGTCTTTGTACATAATTGTATCGGTGTTGTGGTGACTTTCGGGACTATATATTGAACATTACAACTTGGCTATTTTAACGGACTCTGATTGCTTTCAAGAACGACTTACCTTGCTGTGATTTTTGGAACTGTGTACCAATACTCAAACGATAACCTAGCATTCATAAACGGACTTACGCATACGCAATGGAAAGTGTATTTTGTGTAAATAGCGGCTCTGCTGGTGGTACAATATTGTTTGAAGATGAACAGAGAAGCAATCGTGCAATATTGCTGTAATTACATCGTTGTAAGCAGAACCATCGGTTGCTGCGCCCATGTTTGGTACTTGAGCTTTACGAGACATCAAAATAATATCGACATCCCTGCACAGTTTTTAGACAATATTCTTATTTCCAATTTAGAAAATGAACAATAAACATGAAATTAATCTGTGTTTTATTGCTAATTCAAACATAATAAGTTAACGTACGTGTAAAAACAACTTATACTACCAATTAGGTACTAAGTCGGTAGGGCTGGTTTCATAGTCACGCGTTTGAACAGCGCCGTCCAGACGCACACGCTTGCAAATGTACTAGATAGTAGTCTATAATATTCACGCTATTCATGCGCGCACTGTTGAAACTTGGTTGAAACCATGGTTGATACGCTCGCTGTTCGACGGCATGCCTGACAGCCTAAATCCTTATACATTTAGGTACTAGGTATCTTACCGTACCGTATATGCTAATGACAACATCTAAATACTAACAGCCATTATATACATATATTTTTATTTTTACATTAATACACACACAAATATTATCTCTCATTTCAAAACCAATGCTCAGAATGCAAGTTTGTTAACTACATTCTATGCATTTATACGTTGCACTTACATACACTTAGGCTTTGGAACAAAAATTGCATACCTAATTATGTAGATAGGTACTAGAAATAGCTAAATGTTTTAGGACATCGTTTTTCAGTTTGTTAAAAATCACTCGGATCTATGAAAAACCGTAATATTCGTGGTTCGATTATAACCTCAAAATCTGATACTTTTTTTGAAATATATCTATTATGCAGCTAGTCCGCTATAAAAATAATATCAAATAGGAATTTACTAATGATCAACAATAAAATACATAATTTTCCGATGCTCTTGGTTCCAGGGCGAACAATGTATGGGCGCAGAGCAATGTCCTTTACTCAAAATTATTAATTAAAAAAAAATAACAATTGATTTTTCATGTAATCTTACAATTGAAAATGGTTTTTCTAAAATATAAATTCTATTACCACTGACGTCATTACATCGCTTTAGTAACGCCACCGCATGGTGAAATTATAAGACAGTCATGTTTATAGTGCCACCAACTTATCTGTTCAGTTGACAGCGTCGCTAGTGGAGTGCTTACTATTGCCATTTAAGAAATTCACCGAGGAAATAGGTAACAACATATTCATTACACATAATATAAAATAAAACAAATTTCGTGTTAATATATTAAAATTAGTGAGAATTAGTGTTATTATATATGTTATTTTTATATTATAAAAATAATATATATAATATATTATTTTTATTTTATAAAAATAATTGTGGCCGTGATCTCGGAGTTCAAGCGGCCGAATTCCAGGAATTTCTGTTTTGAAAAATGTACCCGCGTTAGCTACTGGTTCCAATTTTTTTACATGATTACAAATGTTATTTGTAAATTTATGAAATAAATCTTCAATTAATCGGGGCATTAGAACATTAGCAACACAAACTACAAAGCTAGGTACTTTAGATGAATTTCAGTAAATTGAGATAATTTTTTTACTATGTTTCAGAAGTACATTATTTGGTGATTTTAATTTTCCATATCTGGCAATACTAACCTGTCGCGGCAGCTACGCGTTCTTACAGCTTTTCAAATGGTATAGTTGGGATTCGTACACGTTTCTCTTCTTTCATAAATGATAAAACTTTTAGGATAATCTATCGCGCATCGCTTTTAAGACCTTTAGGCATTTTATTGACACTTTTTAAAAACACTCACCTGATAGCTCAGAATAAATAATAGCTGACAGCGAAATGTCATTTACAAAATGGCGGCTTTAGTTCCAATTTTGTCCACCTGAACAGATAAGTTGATGGCACTATACGTTGTCAAAATGAAAAAGAAATGTCATTGCATACTATTTTTTTTTTATAGTAAGTTTTAATAATAAGGATGACAAACGAGCACACAGTCCACCTGATGGTAAGTTGTTGCTGCGGCCCATAGACATCAACGTCTATCTTCGTTTGCGAATTAAAATGCAGATTCGTTGTCACCCATGAGGACGATAAGATAGAATGCGTCTTTCCCAGTAAAAAGGGTCTCCGGTTCTCTACACTCACCATACAAAACACAGCAGCATTAAGCTACTATTTTACGCTGGTATTCTGTGAGACTACAGGTTAAATAATATGTTTTGTTATGACACATGGTAATCCGAGTATAGAAAATACAAAAGTATAGCATGATTGCGATCGGCCCACAGCCTCAACGGATCTAATGACATCACAACCACAAGTCGATTTTTTTTTCAAAATTGTAACTATTTTTATTAATAATTACTAAAAAAACGTGTGTGTGTGTGTGTGTGTGTGTGTTTGTGCGCGCGCGCGCGCGCGTGTGTGTGTGTGTGTGGGTGTGTGTGTGTGTGTGTGCGCGCGCGCGTGTGTGTGTGTGTGTGTGTGTACACTTATGTACGCACGTAGGAAGTTATACTTCTTTAGCGTAACAAAACAAAGCTAGCTAAAAATAGTATAGCTACTATAATACCTTAAATATAGTTATCAGTTCCCACAAAAACTAGAGAGACCATAGAAGTTGTCGCTTTGATATGTCAGTGTGCACGCGCATCGTAACAACTTTATGGTGTCTTTTTTAGCTGTCGACGTGGGCACGCATCGTAAATAATTCACTTTCATGATTTTTCCCAAACACCCCCAAAAGAAGTATAACTTCAAGATGGAATTTTAATTTTAAATGAATTATACTTCCTTTTTATGTATAAATTTGTGGCAAAAAAATTAATGCAACTTTTCTATTGTAATGGAAGAAAAAGTCAAAATAATTGTAAAAGTATGCACTCACCGAAAACCAACAGACATATTGAAACATTGGATTTCATATTGAGCTGAACGCGGAAGCGTAAATACTATTACTGATCTTGGACTGAACTTCACTATTTATTCAAGATCATCTTTGTAAGATTCTTTATGAATCAGGAAAAATGGTCCTTCTTCGCATCAACGACATTTTAGTTTGTTTAAACGATCAAAAGTAAACTGAAACGCTCTGGTGACTATCAAATGGCAACAACAGAATTATTAAAGGTACGTTATGTTTCTTTAAGACCTCATATGAAGCGTTCAAATATAGACGCAAATTCAATGATATTTGTTTCTTAGTTAAACGGATCTATTGATTCAGGTCTATATTAACACTGCACTGGGCAAACACCATCATGGCGAAACACACCATCATCATAAAATTATGGCGACCCCTGCCACGCTATCCGTGTACTTTTGTAACATCATGGGAATTCAGACAGCATTGTCGAGAAATTAGTTCGCCTTCCTTCGGGAACCCGTGCATTCTGGTCTTACGCCAAGGCTGTTCAAGGGAATTTCTGCAAACCATCACTACCATCTCTGCACAGGGGAGATGATTCACTGGCCCACGCCGCAAAAGAGAAAGCCAACCTTTTAAGCTCCATTTTTGAGTCCAACTCGACTCTCGATGACGAGGGGACACACTGCAGACTATTTCCGCGATGTGAGATACCGCGGAACTACGCCTAATGTGCGATTCACACAGTACTCAGTACGCAAAGCACTTATCTTCCTGAATATACATACATAAGTCGAGTGGGCCTGACTTCTTGTTTTCGAAAATAATGGAGTCCATTATTAACTGCTACCTTGAGGATCATCAGCTGATTAGTGACCGCTAGTACGGTTTTCGTTGGGTTGGATCAGTTGGTAATCTTCTGGTCTACCTGACTCATAGATGGGCGGAGGCAGAAGAGTCCAAGGGGGAGGCATTGGCCATTAGTTTGGACATAGCGAAGGCCTTCGATCGGGTCTGGCACAAAGTGCTTCTTTCTAAGTTTCCTTCCTATGACCTACCCAAGAAATTGTGCAATTGGATCACCAGTTTTCTGGTTGATCGAAGCATCAAGGTCGTAGTAGACGGTGCATGCTCCGATTACAAGGTTATTGATGCTGGTGTTCCACAAGGCTGCGTGCTATTACCAACGCTGTTTCTTTTGCATATTAATGATATGTTGCAAACCGGTAACATTCATTGCTCTGCGGATGACAGCACTTGTGATGCTTTATACACCGGCCGTGCCAATATTTTCGGAAAAACGTCGCCGAGTATCAGAACAAACTTTTGTCTGAAGTCGAGTCTTTGCTTAACAAAGTCTCGGATTGGGGGCGACTAAATCTAGTTCAGTTTAATCATCAGAAGATACAAGTTTGAGTGTTCACCGCTAAAAAGAACTCTTTGTTGTATCTCCTCAGTTTCTTGGCACGCTCTTTGTTGCCTTAGCCAGTATCCTCGGCGTCGACATATCGAGTGACGTGCAGTTTAGTGGTTACTTAGAAAGAAAGGCTAAATTGGCCTCTAAAAAGCTTGGCGTGCTCAGTAGAGCGGGACAGTATTTCATGCCGGCACACCATCTGAAACTTTAAAAGGCGCAGATTCGGCCTCACATGGAATACTGTTCCCATCTATGGGCTTGAGCTCCCCAGTGCCAGCTCCTTCCGCTTGACCGCATCCAGCGCAGAGCAGCTCGAATCATCGACGACCGAGTCCTTTCCGATCAGCTCTATTCACTGGCGCTTGGAAGAGATGTTGCATCTCTTTGCGTACTTACCACGGGGAGCGCTCTGAGGAATTGTTCGAACTAATTTCAGCCGCTCAATTTCACCATCGCCTATCACGACAAAACTCGTGATACCAATTATACCATCTGGATGATTGGCGGTCCACTACTGTGCGATTTAGAAGATGTTTTGTTCCTAGCACAACTTCCTTGTGGAATCGATTACCGCCAGCGATTTTTCCGGATCGATACGACTTAGGGACCATTAAGAAAAGAGCCTACTCCTTTTTAAAAGGCCGGCAACGCATATGTCATTCCCCTGGTGTGCCAATTGTTAATCGGCGGCGGTAGTCACTTACCATCAGGTTAGCCGCATGCTCGTCTGCCCCCTGTCCTATAAAAAAAGCGCCTCGGTCTCACGACAGGTTAAACTATGCGTTTTATTGTTAATGTTTTTGCGTCTTTTTTGTTATTGTTTTTGTGAGTAATTTAAGCAATCTCTGGAGTATTTTTATGTGATGAAATTAATATGTAGAAGCTTGTAATTAGCAATTCGTGCTTGTGAGTAGCCTCCATTAAATGAATAAATAAATAAATATTCATGAATTCTTCAAGATCAATATGATCATTAAAAGTTCCTAAAGATAAATCACATATAGAACTGATTGCGCCTGTTTTTCTGTTGGTTGGTGATTTTTATAATAAAGCTTGAGGTGTGTCAGGAGAGCCGTGGTAGCTCATGGGTTAAGGCACTTGCTGTAAATGTTATAATATGTTGCAATCCGGGTTCGATTTTCGCCAGCACTAATGAAATTGTTTGTTGCAGTTTTAATTTCCAATTTTCCACGTACACTGCGCGGCGTTGTTGGAAAATATCGATATTAACTTGCATATTTGAGCAATAAAAATATATTGAAGACATGTGGAGCCTGCCAACACGCACTTGAACAGTGTCCATTAGTAGGTCTCTTCACTAAATTTATCTTCATAAATAAAATTATATAGGTTTGTGGTTGTGCGCGTCACGGAAAAACTACTAGATAGATTTCAATTAGGTTTTCTTAATTTTATTTCTTAGACACTTGGCCCTTATAAAAAACACCGATTTTTATAAGCACTACGAGTTCAGTGATGTGTGTTTTCTTTGTTAATATATCAAGCAACGCTGACGAAGTTGCGGGTCTGATACCCGCAACTTCGTCACCGTTGAAAAAAAATTGATTGGCACTTTAGTAGTACATTGTATATTCTATACAGGGTTCTTTCTCAAAGAGTAGCCAAATTTTAAACTTAGGTTCAAATTATATAAATAATGATATACAGTTATTGCAGTTTTTGAAAATACGAGTAAATAATGCTTCTACTTTTATTTGAAATTATCCAAAAATTAATGTGATTTATAGACAACAAAGTTTTTGCCTGCCGATCCACCCTTACGAATATGTGCATGATTTGTGTGTGTTAAATTTAAAAGATAAAAAACACAGAATGTTTTAGATTTTCCTATATTAGTTATTCTGAATGTTCTCTGAAATTGGCTGGTTAACGCAAAATAACCCTGTTTAGCTTTACTGTAAAACATACGACGTAATGAACTACATAGTTACCTTCATTTAAATGTCGACAAAGTTAGCGATTAGACATGTGTCGATCGTTAATGATTCATTCATTTGACCCGGAGCGCGTCATAGTATTGATGATTGCAATTACATTTTTTGAACGTTCCGGATCAAACGATTGACAAGACCTACTACCATCTCACAGATCACAGAGTGCAGTAACTCAAAATGATCTATTTGTATGATCGACCAAAATGATCCGGTTCGTAAGACAAATCAGTACTTGAATTATCGGGTCACTAGAAATAAATGAATGACATATGTCTATTAGCTAATAGGCCTACGTAGAACGTATATTGACTGTTACTTCCACTTGATGTTTGTGAAAACGGTACAGGTCATTTTTTCAGTCGTGAATATTTCACAGTAATATATCAAATCTGTCAGATGACCGCGATACAATATGTTTGGTAGTAGCTCCTGCGTATCATGGTTATAAGTAATTGACAAAGCTATTAAAATACTCAAAGTTTTGAATGTCCCCTTGTCTTAGTCTCAGTAAGAAAATCACATAATCTATAACGATGCATGCCGTGTAGCGTTCAAAACAAACAGATCTCTTAGGAATATCTGTTATAATAAATATAAGTTGGATATTAGTCAAAATTCGAATGATTAAAAATTTTTTGTGATGTACGCCATGCCGATTACGTGGGTCAGACTGGTCGCAACTTTGAAACACGTTTTACGTTTAGCCGCGTCCAGGAAACGTAATCCCGATACATTGTTATACGGAGTTGTTGTATAATTATTAAGTGGCGAAGCTTGCGAAGTCACTTATTAAGTGGCGATGTTTGCGGAGTCACTTATTGATTTCACGATGTCTGTCCGTCTGTCCGTCTGTCCCACGATTATCTCGAGAACGGTTTCGAATTTTCAAATTCTGTTTTCAGCAATCGATTACTGATCACCCAGGCATCTGAACCTCCTATTTTGACTGATTGCTCAACGGCAACCGTTAGAAACCGCTACAAAGCTGATTGCTTCGCCACTTTGCTATGCTGTTAGCTTGCTAGGTTTATTTATATTACCTCTATTAAGTATATTACCTCTGCTATCGCTATATACTCGACTTTGGTACTTGATAAAGCTAAAATTTGTTGTTTTTTTTTTAAATTCATGAGATATAACGCTACTTGATAACCGAAACCAAAATCCTGTGCAGGATTTCCTTTATACCATATTAGAAGTCCAGTCTGTATGTACAAAATCTACCTACGTACTTCTATCTTCTAAGTGACTATCATCTTCCTTGAACATTAAACCAAAAGACTTTGTTTTCTTCAAATATTTTAAGATACTTTTAGCGCGGTTCCAATGAAAAGAATTCAAATAATTTTTAAACTGACTTAAATCTCTAATACTATAGTATTAGCGATTACGAATATCGGAGCGTATTAACACTGATAAATACATAAGGTTCCTATCCCTCCAATGGAAATTAATTTAAAAATTATCTCATATATATGCTAATTTTAAATTAATTTCCATTGAAGTATCTTTGACAAATTTCAGCTTATTCTTCAGGTAAGAAATCTGTAGCCTTCATTTTTTTTAAACGTTACCTCAACACTAGGATTTTCTCCTGCATCGTGGAGGCAGTTTGCAAACACAAATTGCACAAGCATAAACATCCAGACCCGGAACAATTATTTGTAGACCATACAAATATTTGTATCGTGCGGGATTCGAACCTGCGGTCCCCAGCGTAGCAACTCATTGCTAAGCCATTGCGCCACGGAGTCGTCATTGTTTGAAGTTGTTGCAGATATTAGAATGTCAGTTTGTTTTTCCACACGAATCTTATGAAAACAACATAAATTCCTTCAAAGATATTCATGTATAAATGCTTAATGTGTTCATGCGTTTCAGCTAGCGAATTTATTCATTGATACACGAGGTTAGGAAGGATCGTTGCTCAAAATAGTTCACAGACACCTACTCCTAGCGCATTAAGAACCAAAATGGAGATGCGTTGTCACTCCAGAGGACTAAGATGGAATGCGGTGTAATAAATTCATAGATTTTTGTGTCTGAAAACTAACGCTTAGTGAGATTTTTTGCTGAATCAATGCGTAGCTTAACCCTATAAAAGCCTCGAATAAAACGATTTTTTTACAGATTTTATCGCGTTTAATTTACTATTTTAATTCCCGACGTTTCGGGTGCTTTACAGCAACTCATGGTCACAGGGGGGGAGGGGGGAGATGTTTGACGTCCCGATGTCACAGTTAGCCCGGGTACCTTCAGTTTTTAATCCGTTTTAAATCCGTAAAAAAATGTTTTAATCAACGTGTAGTGTTCACGTAAATATAAGAAATTATCCTATAAAAGCTTTATTTGAACCGAATTAAAAAAGATGAGGTACTCAATTCGAATGTATTTTTTAATGTGTTACCTCATAACTTTTTTCTAGGTGAACCGATTTTGATGATTTCCTTTTTATTTGAAAGCTAGTGCTTCTTACGTGGTCCATATCTGATCAAGATCCCATATTTGATCAAGATATGACCAACAATTTTTGAGTTATCGTTAATTGTTCGTATTGAATTGACTTGGACTTCATTGATGATGTTCTTATTTTATTTATATTGAAGTCGCTTGTACAAAATTATCACAAAATTAATTTTATTATTTGTTTTCGTCTTTCTTTGGGCTAAATAAAATGTATTATACTATATTTATCCTATGAAAAATAGAGTAGCGGTAAATTACTATTGTATTTGGCCAGACACTTTCTTGGCTGAGCCGATTCATTCGTACTGAACTTATTACACAGTTTCAGCGTGACTTTACAATATAAAATCATAAATTGTACTAGTTTTAGTTTGCAGTATAAATAAATATTGAAAGTAATAGCCACAATAGGCAGGCAGCTCTTATTTCTAGGAGGGTTTCTCTACATTCACTATGCTAAACACAGCAGCATTAAGCTGCTATTTTACGCTGATATTTTGTGAGAGCGGCGTTCTTTCCCGTCGAGCCCGTCCATTCATGCTACAACTATATCACTAATATAGCTGCACCTTGGCTCTACCACGTAAAAGCGTGGAAAAAAATCTCTACAAATATAACTAAATGCAGTAATATTTCTAGGGACTGCTAGATGCTTCACAGGCCTGTCAATCTAATATGTTGCGTGAGATGTGGCTTCGTGATTGTGTTTATTTTTTACAACATCAGAAAAAATGATACAACATTTTCCAAATCAATATTGGGGCGAATAGTTTAACAAAACTCCGTGATTTTTTGAGAATACCCGCACTTTATTTCAATCGCTCACATGCATTGTAAATGTAGCTTATAAAGTAGATTATATACATATATATTATATATTATATTAAATAAAATTTTAATCGTTTAGATGACTTGTTAACTTCCTAAGCATAGGACGGAAAACATGGAGATGGACATGGTGGGTTGTAAGTTGTCAGTTGAGAAGGTTCAGTTGCACACGGTGGTTGAGACTGGTACAATGAAACGACCGCGCAGCCTGAAGTACTAAAGCGAGACGGAGGGTTTGGTTGGAAGCAGATGATGGGTGGACTAGGTACTGTAATCCTGGGAGGTTTCACAACTAGCAATCCCGGTGCTGGTGGTTGTATTGGAGGTGGTTGTACCTGAAAATTGTTCATAAAACGTTTTGTATCATTGTAAAAAATTATAAAAGTTAAAAAATATATTAAACAAGAAGTATAAAAAAATCATACTTTAATAGGAGCAGGCTTTGGTGGTTGAACCGGCGCAGGTTTAACAACAATCGGAGCAGGACGTGGTGGGTACACAGGCTTAGGCCTGACTTCAATTGGTGCTGGGGTAGGCGGGTGAACTGGTTCTGGTTTCACGGATATTGGAGCCGGGGCAGCTGGTTGAACTGGTGCTGGTTTTACCCAGATTGAAGGCGGCGTGGGCAGGCGAATAGTTCCTGGTCGAACAATTATTGGGGCAGGTGCCCGAAAACGAATGTGACCAGGTCTGAAGATCACTGAACCTGTAATTATTGATTTTTGTTTACATGACTCTAGGATAGATTAGTCATAATGTTTTAAAACGAAAAAATAATTATGACTGAATTTTGGTTGTGTTTAAATTATTGACTTTGTATTTAAAAAAAAAACTTTTATCCTTACCCTGGGGTGCCTGACCATACAAATACTTTACAGATGGCTCAGAAGGATTGCAAGGTCCAATCTTTATGACGTCATTATCATCAGAATACGGAGTTGAGCATGGGTCACAAGGATCACACGGAGGTACTGGATCACAGGGTTCACATGGAGAATAATCCTCGCAAGGAATTTGAGGATCTGGGTCAGGTATCGGTTGACTTAAAGTCGTGCCCAAAAGGAGTGCTGCAAATTATCAAAATATAAATTTAAACACGTATTTATAGGCTGTTAAGTATACGGGGCGACTCATAGGAACAGACGGTAAGATCCCAAGGTCTGACCTTGGTCTAATCTGGCCAAGTGCCAACGGAGTTTTTTGATCAAAATTTAAAATTTGAAAACTTTTAAATGAACTGTCTAAGAAAATAAAATGTCCGGGATTAGGGAAGTCCGCTGATCCACACTGGAACAGCGCGACGGACACTCTTCTGCTCCATAACCCTCTAGCAATAGGATTGAGATACACGTCAGAATTTGATAGTAGTGGTATTTTTGTTAGAGTTTTAAGCTCCAAAAATAAATACCTTTATAAACATTGAAATAAGTCATATTGAAATAAAATTAAAATGACAATAACTACAATTACCTGATAACCAAACGACTTTACCCCACGCCATCTTGCGGTCGTCTGATTTTTCAATGTAAAATTTTCAATATTTATACACACAAAGAAAATGTTTACATATTTGAATATAATCAAACTTTATCGCAAATGGTACTTTTATCATAAATAATGTAACACTTTAATTAGCATAATATTCAAGTATTTGAAAATATTTTTATCTTTGAATAAAACATCCCGAAATGGTTTGTAAGCATAACATAAAATATTTTCATATTACCCTAATCAATTCATTACAGTTAAATAGCATTTTATGTAAAGTTTATACTTTGATTAAATATCGCTAAACACACGATAACACATGCCTTGAAATTAGCAACGAGAACAATAACTTTTTTATCGTATAGCGGCGGTGTTAGAATATCCACTACCCCATATCATCCCTTGGGTATCATAAGAAGCGACAGACGGATACATATCAGGAGATGGGTAGCAGCGTCTTCCTAGTAACGAATAAAAACAAAAAACTACGGTCGCCAACCCACTTCGCAACTATGGCAAATATTCCCCCTATAAGGCAATCTATGTGGAGGTCTATATTCAGCAGGGTGGACTTTAGTAGACCGTAACAGAACAGAACTGCAATAAATTTAGTTTCGTAATTATGAAAATCCTTTTCTTCTATTCACTTTCCATCTCTTCATATCTTATCTTTCATTCTGTTGTATTCTATACATATAGAATTCTGTAACGCTCCCCCCCCCCCCGTCATATATTAAAAGAGGTCGTCTTCAAAAATATAAAATTTACGTAAACAATATAACAACCATATATTGGTCATTATCAAGAATCTTTGTAAAGGTTTAGTTATAGGCCGTTTCATAAAGAGCAATGGCAGAAAAATAGTAGAAATAAGTTATATATAAAATGAGTTTTATTATTATTCTATGATTTTTCAAATAAAAATGTATTCTAATTAAAGCCACAGAAAAAAACAAATATTTTTGGGAATATCAAATGACTTAAATCATTTTACTCTATTCAAATGTTGCCATTTATATGCCATATTCATACTATTTTCGTATACACTTTGTGAGACTACCAACAAAACACACAAAATATTTTTATATTAAGTTATTATTAGTAATAACTGTACTATCAGTAACAATAAATATAAAAGTGATATGGCTGAGAATAAGTCTCTAACAAAGAATTTCCTACAATAATACATTATCTCAATCATAGTACTATGAAACAATTCCATTTAATGTTATGCCAACACTAGCTAAAAAAAGACACTGTTTTTTTTACTGGCTTTACGGCTCTGGGTTCTAGCCCTTCTAAGAATGTCAGTATGATACAAAAGCCCTGGCGACATGCCAGAAATATACATTTATAGTATGCAAATATATAATAGAGATATAATAATCTAAAAACTCTTAATTATGTATTATGTATTAAGCTAACATCAAACAACCACAGGAAACATGACTTTTTCCAAGTGACATAGGACATAACCTAAAAAGTTCAAATGTAAATATCTTTTTTTGAGGCCTTCTCAGTACAAAATTCTTTGACAGAGTTATTAAGGGACTGACGCTTAACATTTTAAGATATTTTTGGTATATAGACGCTACCATTTCTTCTCAACTAATTTTATGTATGAAAGTCTGCCATTGTTCTTTATGGCGTGATCGTATTACGTAGGACCTTTATCTACGTTGTGTTTGTTTTATAACTTAGTATTTTTAGTGTTCATTTAATGTTTCGATCATTTTTGTCTCACCCACCTACAAGTTGCTTTCAGTCATTCAAGGGTCAGAGATAATTTATGTTGTTATATAAAATATCATGGAGGTCAGACAGTCTGCAGCTCCATCATGACGGGACGCGACTTGGACAATGCTACTTCTGTGTAAGTCAAACCAATATTCAGGGAGCACCATTGAAAAAAGCGACCCGCCAAATAACTATCGCAGAGACGCAACGCTGCAGCACGAAACATCGCCGACGTATCATAACGCTATGCGCTAAGATAAAGATACTGCCCACAAACGGTAGGGGTGTACGATGTCCACGGGCAAGTCGTATTACTACAACAAACCCGCTTACCACAGACACTTAGATGATATGCCTAGGACACGTCGGCTAGCGAGTTCAAGTTTACCTCGGTCTCAGACGCTGTGAAGCAACCTACCTTATTTTTACATTGGGAAATGCCTACGCATACCCGCCTCGCGGGGATAAGAAAAATAAAAACAAAAGAATAATTTTTTATTCAATATAGATCACATATGTAATTCTTATTGAAAGTAATTTTTTATTTTACCACTGGTTTGAAAAAAAAATCTCTGTCCTGGGAAGAACTAGCAAGAAAGCTATTTCTTCTAAAAGCTTTTTGAAAAGCAAATTTTACATTAATATTTGTACAAACTATATAAGTATAAAATTTATTTTGGAAGCGACCACCTCATTCCTAGGGGTTATTATCAACCATGAATTAATTAATACTATAATAACCCTTTTTATACAGTTTCAACTTAACAAAACATTTAAACTTGGTAATAGAGAGACGATATGAATGACAAGCTCGTGGAAACTGTCCATGCGGTCGGAGCTAAGTTCTGCAAGACCCGCCGCAGAAGAACACAAAACCTCTCCGATTACACTCTTATTCTCATGGCTGTTAGACAGGAGATGAATCTACATTCTTCAACAGATCTGACAGCATACACGCAACTGAACAGACAGATCGCCAAATGCATGCGGCGGGACTTACGCCACTTCAATACAGCTTGTATTGAAGAAGCGATCGAGCGGAACCAAGGCTCCAAAGTCTTTGCCAGAGATCTGTCTGCCAGAAAGAGCCAACTGTCAAAGCTGAGGACCGAGTTTTTTTTTTATAGGATAAGGGTGACAAACGAGCACACATTCCACCTGATGGTAAGTGGTTGCTGCGGCCCATAGACATCTACATCTATTCTCTATTACAAATCAAAATGTAGATGCGTTGTCACCTGTGAGGACTAAGATGGAATGCCTCATTTCCAGTAAAAAGGGCCTCCGGCCACCTGCACTCACCAAGCGAAACGCAGAGGTAAACCTCTACTTCACGCTGGTTTTCTGTGAGGTCGTGGTACCACCCCGGTTCGAGCCGGCCCATCCGTGCGACAGCAACAGCTGCCGCGTGGCTCTACCACTGTTCATAAAGTTCTGAGTGGCAGCACCTTATGAACAGTGTGCTGTGTGGCAGCATAAGGGCTGTGTGGCAGCATCGTTTCCGGGGCACCTGAGATTTTGTGTGAGATTGAGAGGTTCTATGGGCAGCTGTACACGTCATCGTTGGAGCCACACGCAAGTGTGAGTAACGATCCAAGAGCGAGTCTAATCCAACACTATTCCGAAGATATCCTGGACGTCAGTCTTTAGATTGGAATCAGAATCAGAGATTAGAATGGCTCTCCAGCATCTTTAAAACGGCAAGGCCCCAGGCGAGGATGGAACTACAGCGGAGCTTCTGAAAGCGGATGGAAACCGGTACTTGAAGTCCTTCGGAAGGTCTTTAATTCCGTCCTCCATGGTGGAATTACACCGGAGGCGTGGAGCAGAAGTGCGGTGGTCTTGTTCTTCAAGAAAGGTCACAACGCTCTCTTGAAGAACTACAGACCGATTTCCCTTCTGAGCCGCGTCTACGTGCTGTTTACGAGAGTCATTACTGATCGTCTCGCGCGCAGACTTGACGACTTTCAGCCTCCCGAACAAGCTGGTTCCCGAAAGGGCTTTAACACCATAGACCACATACATACCCTTCGGCAAGTTGTACAGAAGTCCGAGGAGTACAATTTGCCACTATGCCTGACGTATGTGGACTATGAGAAAGCCTTTGATTCCGTCGAAATTTGGGCGGTGCTGCAGTCTCTTCAGCGGTGCCAAGTTGACTATCGGTATATCGAAGTGCTGAAGTGCTTGTACAGTAGGGCTACGATGGCTATCCGAGTACAGAACCAGAGTACGAAACCTATCCAATTGCAGAGAGGTGTAAGACAGGGTGACGTCATATCGCGGAAACTCTTCACCTCTGCATTGGAAGACTTTTTCAAGATTCTGGACTGGAAAGGATACGGTATTAACATTAATGGCGAGTACATTACTCACCTTCGATTTGCCAACGATATAGTCCTTATGGCAGAATCGCTGGAAGATCTAAGCACCATGCTCAATGACCTCAATAGTGTCTCCCAACGGATAGGTCTTAAAATGAACATGGACAAAACAAAGATCATGTTCAATGTCCATGTCATACCTATGCCGGTAGTTGTTGGGAGCACTAAGCTCGAAGTTGTTTATGAGTATGTTTACCTGGGACGAATAGTCCGACTAGGTAAGTCCAACTTCGACCGTGAGGTCAATCGCCGGATTCAACTCGGCTGGGTAGCGTTCGGGAAACTACGACACATCTTCTCGTCAGACATACCTCAAAAGCTTAAAACGAAATTATACAACCAGTGCGTGTTGCCAGTGATAACTTACGGATTTGAGACGTGGCCCTTCACTGCTGGCCGTATGAGGAAGCTCAAGGTCAGAGAGCTATGGAAAATGCTATGCTCGGAGTTTCTCTGCGTGATAAACTTAGAATAAAATAGAATAGAATAATTTTTTATTCAATATGGATTACTACATACTCGTAATACTTATTGAAAGTTATTTTTATTTTAACACTGGTTCGGAAAATACCTCCAGTCCTGGGACTTTTTTCAAAACATAAACATAATTTCACTTAACAATTATTTTGTTTATACAATTTTTAAATGATTTTTCATAGAACCAGCATGGTGTCGATCACCCTATTCCCAGGGGTTATTCTCATTCATGTATTCCTTGATATTATAATAATCCTTTTTGTACAGTTTTTCTTTAATAAAACTTTTAAACTTGTTTATTGACAAACTTTGAATATGTTCTGGGATTTTGTTATAAAAGCGTTTACATTGCCCCATAAATTGAAAAAATTTAGAAAAGAGGATATCCGCAGTAGAACCAGAGTGACCGACATAGCCCAACGGATTAGTAAGCTGAAGTGGCAGTGGGCCGGCCATATAGCTCGTAGAACCGACAACCGATGGGGAAGAAAGGTTCTTGAGTGGCAGTCTCGTACCGGTAGGCGAAGTGTAGGGTGACCCCCCACGAGATGGAGTGACCACCTGGTAAGACATGCCGGAAGTCGATGGATACAGGTGGCTCAGGACCGTGCTTTGTGGCATTCCTTGGGGGAGGCCTATGTTCAGCAGTGGACTTATGAAAGGCTGTAATGAATAGAGAGAGCCTGTACACTTTCCGGGACCTTGTTGTAATAGCGTATACATTGCCCCAAGAATGAATTACTGACTCTGTACAGTCGAGGAACTGGTATCACTAGCTTGTGTTTGTTCCTAGTGTTTACAGAATGTATATCACGTTTTTTGCTAAAAATACCTTTGTTTTTGTGAACATACATTAAATTTTCGTAAAAATACTGAGAGGCCAAAGTTAATATATTTATTTATTTAAATTTATCTCTAAGAGACTCTCTCGGTTTTAGGTTGTAAATAGCTCTAATGGCCCTTTTCTGTAAAACAAACTAATTTCTGACGGACGGACGGGTTATGTCGGACTCGCACCGACGAAAAACCCTATGGTGTTCCACTTTCATCGCATATTGGCAGGGTCACGGGAACGCTCTCGCACACATCCGCGACCCCACCAGCGCTGACCACCTCATGGCGGCCCCTCCTCGGGAGAGGACTACTCCTCCCTCATCTCTTTCTCAAGTAAGCCGCACCAGAACATATGGGGCGCCCTCCTTCGGGGCCTCCAACTTAACATGCGTTACAAACACCCCCGTGTCTGATGCGCGAAGGCCATGGGGCTAGGAAATACTAGCAGTCAGAAACACCAGCCTTCCTGGCCCTAGCAGTGGATCTGGTCTATGGCTCCGCCGCCAGCCAAGATTCGGCTGCGAATGATAGGGTGAGTGGCGCATACCAGCACTCCTCTTCCCCCGCGACTCGATCTCGGCTTCAGCGGTAGGGGGAGAGGGCACCCCTCTCGCCGCAGCCCACCGACACACATTCGAAGTGTGCTCACCAAGCCCAGCCACCTGGGGCCGGCCCTTCACCACGGGCCAGCCAAGGGGTCCTCTTCGTTCAAAGCGGGGGACTAAGCCACGGCTACTAGACCCCCGTGCCACGACAAGGCAGGAACCCGTTCGGTGAGGAGGGGGGGGGGGGTGAATCAACCTACCTACGCACCACTATAATAATCGTTTTGAAGTTCCATTTCCATCAATATAATACTTTTATATATATTTGAGACCCTTCACATATTTGCTTTATTTGATAGACCTTACTATTATATGTGAGTCCCTAATATAGGACTATACATTGTGCAACGGTACTATAATAGTCATGCACCCGACCACCCCATATACATGCAGGACTTTGGGCATGCGTCTCCGGCAACTCCCTCATATAAGCAATTATTACACGAACCCCCTCCAATAATACAAGAACACGCTGCATCATTGCAAGAACATTCTCATTAATTTTGAACCATTTTCAATTATATTACAAATGTTATTTATCTTTATTATTGCAATATAATAGACTTGTATTTCTAGTACTTAATACATTTTGAATAGATTAATCAGAGTTTTAAAGATTTTCAAAGTGGTAGAGCCACGCGGCAGCTTTTGCTGTCGCACGGATGGGCCAGCTCGAACCGGGGTGGTACCACGACCTCACAGAAAACCAGCGTGAAGTAGAGGTTTACCTCTGCTTTTCGCTTGGTGAGTGCAGGTGGTCGGAGGCCTTTTTTACTGGAAATGAGGCATTCCATCTTGGTCCTCACGGGTGACACGGCATCTACATATTGATTTGTAATAGAGGATAGATGTAGATGTCTATGGGCCACAGCAGCCACTTACCATCAGGTGGACTGTGTGCTCGTTGGTCACCCTTATCCTATAAAAAAAAGAAAAAAAGACAATATTAAGCCTTTACTATAATCTAAATTATAGTATTGCTTAAAATCGCACTAAACAATCTAATCTTTATATATAAAAATTACGTGTCATGTTGTTTGTCCGCGATGAACTTCTAAACTACTGAACTGATTTCAATGAAATTTTGCACACTCTGTGTAGTTCGGTCTAACTTGAGAGATAGGATTGTTTTTATCCTCCACTCAACGAATACGAATTTAAGGATGTTTTATATGAAGGGTCGTCGAAAAGGGCAGAACAACGTCTGCCTGGTCAGCTAGTTTCATATAATATGTATAACTTGTGAGATACATTGTGTTTTCATGCGATGGCCAAGTCAATCTATGAATTTATTTAAAACATACAAGATTTTTAATATTGATATGGTAACTATAAGATGTTGTTAGGTTAGCTAATTAAGTAATAACTCGAGGCAGAAGGACCCTTAAATAGGGAATGAATAAATTAACCGACTTTGTATTAAATGGATCTCACAACTTTTTACGGTAGAACTGATAGATAGATAGATAGATAGATAGAAAATTCTTTATTGCACTCAAACAAACAAACATTTGGTACAAAGGCGAACTTAATGCCAAAAAGGCATTCTCTGCCAGCTAACCTTTGGTAACTGAGTTACGAGACTTAGTTTTTTTACAAGTTATGTTGTTGATGGCATATATATTTCAGTTATAATTTTAGCCTGCCCAGGGCGGCATCACTGGATGAGAGAAAAAACGAAACAGCTCGAATGATATCTGTATCGCACCAACAAAATACGCGTAAAATTTAAAACTTTAATGTTAACTATTTGGTCCGAATTTGGTGAGAAAATATGAAATGTCAAAGCTAAAATATTTAAATGTAGTAACAGTTACAGTAACAGCTTACAGATGTATTCATTTTGCTGTCATAATTATCGGGACGTAAAAATTGTTACATTTGGCTTCCCAATCAAGGGTGAATCTGGACGTGTCACCAAACCCCTGAAACTTGGGACGTCCCGCGCAAATCCGGACACCTGGCAAAACTAATGTGTATAATTTTTGCAAGCGCCTTTTATGAAGTACCTATTGGCCGTTTTGTAATTTGCAGTTGAGTTTGTGTTGATTTTACTTTCGAGCATTGAGTTTATTGTTGTATTTTGTAAAGTTAATTTTTACTATTTGTTTTATATTTTTTTTTATTTGAGTTTGTCTATTCAAAATGCCAAAACGAACACAAGCATTGTTAAGGCGAGTCAAAAAGTGTTAGTTATTCCCTTTCGAGACTACTCTAAGCGAGATTGACAAAATGGCGGTATAAATTTAAAATTATTTAATTCCTATTTTTTAATATTACAGCTTTAGTAGTATATAAATTGTAAGTAACTTTAAATTAGTATAAATGAATTATCTTACTTATTTTTAGCGGTTATATTCGCTTGACAGTTTTTACGTCCGATTATGAGCACAACTCTAGTAATTAAAAAAAAATACCGCTAGTATGCATAATATGTAACTGCGCACGCAAGTAAAATAAATTAAATTTTTATAATTTTATTTAAAAATCTAATATAGTTTTTAAGTTAATGTTAAAAGTCATAACAGAATAGAAAAAAACTAATAAATACAATTTCAGTGTTATTTTCTGAGAGTTAAGAATGTTGTCGTAATCTTGCAAATGCGCGCAAGTTACGTTCTAGTGACCTGTCACCTGCACCATGCTATAATGCAAAGACATGTCTTTGAGGGAAATTATCAAATTATCTGTGGGCCGCAGAATACATTTAAAAAAGGTTTGTGTACCCGTTCGTCATCCTTATTCTTCACTGACTCATTCGTTCTACAACCATAATGTAACTGCAGCATGGCTCTACCGTGTAAAAGGTAATTTAGTATAGCAAACGTATTTAATCTTAAATAATATGAATCAGCAAATGCTTAGTTTTGTTTTGCGAAACATAAAACAAAGTCTGACCTTGTCCAGTGTTAAGTTACGGATGATGGAGCATCAAACATCAAACATTTTTTATCAAAGAACGCCTATAAAAAGACAGCAAGAAAGGGTAAAGTAACAGTCGGCAGGCATGGGGTTCTCAACGCTCTTTATATTTGGTAAGTAATGCAATCTAATCATTTTAAGAAACAATTAATTTTATTTAAATGGTAGGACTGCTTTCTTGCCTAGAATTCCGTCTGGGCAGATACCATCCTTTTTTAATAGGAGAGGGGGCAAACGAGCATGCGGGCAACGCATCTGCAACACCAGGGAAGTTGCAGATGCGTTGCCGGCCTTTTAAAAAGGTGTAGGCTCTTTTCTTGAAGATCCCTAAGTCGTATGGGTCCGGAAAAATCGCTGGTGGTAAACTATTCCACAAGGAATTTATGCGAGGAAGAAAATTTCTTCTAAATCGCACAGTGGTGTACCGCCAATCATCCAGATGGTATCGGGACTTCTGCCACGATGTGCGTTCGTGAAATTTGGCGGCTGGGATTAATCCGAACAATTCTTCAGAGCACTCCCCGTGGTAAATGCGAAAGAAAATGCAAAGAGATGCAACATCTCTTCGTGTCACCTATTTCTGCGGCCAATTTGCAATATGTGCTCTGACGCATTCCGGTCGGAAGGGTAAAGAGAGCCAGTATAGTTACAGGATGTTAGACATTCCATCTTAGTCCTCAGAGGTGATGACACATTTGTAGCTTTCTTTGTTTGAAATTGTTTGCAAGTGTATCTGGTGTGCATGAGCCAACACTGACGTGATAGGGCCATGCTGCAGCATGGCTCTGCTCAACCGGGGAAGGACCAAGCTCTCACAGAATACCACTACCAGCGTAAAATAGACCTCCCCAAATGAATACCCCATAGGTGAATATTGGCCATACATCGCTAGGCAGATAGCTTTGCAACCAAAGTTTTAATTATTATTTTTAGAAGATGCTGCTGCCCATCCAATATTTAATTTCTCTCTGACACCTCTTAGGACACAGACCGATTGATATGTGGTAATCGATTCTCTAACGCCACCTGTGTATAATAATAAAAATTAAATTAAAAATAAACAAAACAACACACAACATTGTCACAGTCATGAAATTATTGTGATGTCATCTGTTCTTAATACATTAGCAAAGTTGTAGGTTATTTAGGGCTACAAAACTGGATGAAAACTAATACATATTTATATACATCTGAAATTAAGACGAGATTCAATGACAGAGAATATTAGTTACAATAACACTTAATGATTTTTTGGACTGATATTTAAACTTAGGATTCGCGTATATTATGTATATGTAATACCAATTTTACTTCGAAATTTATCTGAAAATGTAAAGATTTCATGACTTTATTAGGAATATTTAATTATTTATTCAATATTTTGTGTTAGAAGAAAGTTAATTATAACAATTTTAAATTTATTGAATTTCAGCTCTCCTCGGATATGTATCAGCGGCACCGTGGCGATGCTACCGCACCGCCAGTGGGGCCACCGTATGCATTGGAAAGCAAGGAGAGCCCTGCATCTCTCCACCATCGATATGCATTCCGCGACTACTCCCACCTTGTGTCGGACCTGCCTTCGTGTACACACCGCCATGTATACCACCATGCCCCCCACCTTGTCTACCGTGTCCTGAACCTTGTCCACCGTGCCCCGAACCTTGTCCACCGTGTCCTGAACCTTGTCCACCGTGCCCTGAACCTTGTCCACCCTGCCCCGAACCCTGTCCACCGTGCCCTGATCCTTGCCCACCGTGCTATGATCCTTGTTTCGAACCAAGCCCACCGTGTTAAGCGGAATACCATCACCTTGCTACTACCCATCCGCTGCATCATGATGGCACCATGCATTCCACCACGTTACTGATTTAATCTTAGATTATTGAAATAAAAAATGATACGAAACAACTTTTGCACTTTCCAAAAATTCTTCCAAAAATTTTATTTTTATTCTCATGTTATTTGTAATCAAAAAGTATTTAAAATTTTATTATATGGAATTGGCTTTGTAAAAATTTAATCAATAAATGTTTCTGTAATTCCTTGACGTTTTTTATCATTTTGTAATTCACTAAGCCAATAATTTTAGTCACATTTAAAAAAGCTACCTCCATACAACGATTACCTTCTGTATCGGCTTAGGTACAAGAATTGTATACGGACCAACATCCAAACATGGAGCAATTATTTGTATAACATATCATAAACACTTATTCCGTGCAAGATTAAAACATGTGGCCCCGCAGTGACCTAGACCAACACTTAGCCATTGTGCTGCTGAACCGTTAAATTTATTTTAAAGACTTATATACACATAGGTACGTATGAGGAAGCTCAAGATAGCTGAGCGAGCTATGAAGTGGGCTATGCTAGGAGTTACTGTCTGTGTGAAACTTAGAAATAAGGATATTCGTATTAGAACCAGAGTAACCGACATGGCGCAAATGATCAATTAGCTGAAGTGGCAATGGGTCAGCAATATAGCCTTAAGAACAGCCAACCTATAGGGACGAAAGGTTTTACTTATATGTCAATTGTTCTACCTGTAAAAGTGAAAACACTTTTACCAAGTGTTACTTTTCAATTGTAGATGTAGTAACAGATAAGCCTTATTACTATTTTACCTAATAAAAAGGTTCGACTAGAGATGTAAATAGATTTTCACTATTATGAAGTACGGTAATTGAAAACTATTTCTTTGATTCTACAAGGTGTTGTCCAAATAAAACATTTACAATTTACTTTTTGTTTTTGTTGTACAAAAGACTTTAAATGACAAAATCCGATTGGGGTTTTTTGGTTATTTTGTAGTCGTTTTTCGTAAAGCTTACTATTTTTTTTTATTTAAATTACTAATTTTAACTGTAAAATTACACGATTCGGGAAAATGTAGAAACATATGTGTATATGTGTTATATGTGGCTCAGTATTCAAAAATGTATCTTCAGCAATAGGTTCTTGACACATATAATGCATTTTTTTTTGACAGGTTTCAATTAAATTCAAGCTTTAATTCTGTGTCTTTTTGGTGAATCTATTTAGTAGAACACATCGTTAGTTTTGGTGCTTTTTAACTATTTAATTCCCATGCTCATGTTTATCAAAAAAATAATAATTTATTAAGGTTGACCTAAGGAATGCTTTTAACTCTATAGATAGCCACTTCTTTCAGGAAGGGTAACCTTGGAAGAAGTGACTAACAATACCCCCGAAATTTATCGTTACGTTTGGCAATGTTATAGTCAAAATACTAACTTGTTTTACGAAAACCATGTTATCGATTCTGCTGCCGGTGTTCAGCAGGGTGACCCACTAGGTCCAGCACTTTTCAGTTTGGGAATTCAACCTATTATTTCAAAGAAATCCAAGCTGAATGTGTGGTACCTGGACGACGGTACACTGGGAGGTAGAGCAGATGACGTCTTCAGTGATCTTACTCAAAGTTTTCGAAATTTTAAAAATATTGGTCTTGAACCAAATAGGAATAAATGTGAAATACTTTTTCCAATAATTTATCTATTTCTCATAGAGACACTTTAATTCAAAATTTTAATCATGTTTCTCCTGGAATAAAAACTGTCAGTAAGGAATCACTATACCTGCTAGGTGCCCCGTTGTTTTTTGATAGTACTAAACCTGTTTTAAAAACAAAATTTTATCGGTTTTTAAACCACGTTGATGAATTGTATAAATTAAACCCCCACATAGCTCTTACTATTTTAAAATATTGTCTTCTTGCACCTAGATTTACATACTTACTCCACTCGAGTTCAGTCTGGAAATGTTTGGATATTTTAAAAGATATTGATAATAAACTTAAAAAAAGCTATAGAAAAAATTCTAAATTTAACTTTAAATAGAACAGCCTGGATTCAAGCTATAAAATTTGGTGGTATTGGTGTGAGTAATCTTTCTAGCGTTGCATTGCCTGCTTTCCTTCTCCCGTGCATAGCGTCAGTGACTTACGTAACATAATTTTAAATAATAAAGTAGACCTGTGTGTTTACTACGGAGGCAGGGCAGACATGGTAAACGCTCTGTCCCGGTGAAAATGTTCCACTGGAAGATAACCAACAAAAGCAGTGGGATATTCATAATTTCCATAGTAACCAAGATACGGCACGCTTTCTAGCTGTTTCGACTAAAGAATCTAGTCACTGGTTACACGCTTTACCATCAAGTAATCTCGGCATATTACTTGATGGAGAAAGCTTGCGTATCGTCGTAGGAATCCGACTAGGAGTGGCGATTTGTCAACCCCATCAGTGCCCCTGTGGTAGCAGCGTCGACAAGTTTGGGCTCCACGGACTTTCATGTCTCTATATATGTTCCCTCGGTTTTAGAGCATTGCGGAATATTTAGAGACGATGGCAGGTGACCCGACGGTATAACATTGGTCACTTGGGAGAGTGGTAGAGCCCTAGTGTGGGATGCTACTTGCGTAGACACTCTGGCGTCCTCTCATCTCAGGGGTACCTCGTTTAAAGCCGGGGCGGCATCAGAGACAGCTGCACTGAGTAAGTGCCGCAAATATGAGTATCTGAGAGATGACTACATATTTGTGCTGTTTGTAGTAGAGACTATCGGTCCGTGGGGTCCACGTGCGGTGAAGTTCCTAAAGGAACTCCATCCGCAGCTGGTTGTTGCTGCTGGTGATAAGAGGGCTGGTTCTTTTCTCGCTCAAGGGCTAAGTATAGCCATTCAGCGGGGAAACGCAGCCAACGTTCTTGGCACGATACCGCGGGGAGTAGGACTATATGATAATTAAGTTTCTAGTTTTAGTTTTTTTATTATTATAGTTTTTAATATTGTATATTTATTTTACTATATGGTAGTATAGACTAAAAAAAATTATAAAAGACAACTACCACCACTTATTTATATAGGGGTGTCACCTATATGTGACACTGGGCATTGCTTTAACAGCTCATAAAGTTAAAGTTCTTCACTTTCTTTCTATAGGTATAAGACATCCGTTTTTATAATAAAAATATTTATTGAAATATAAGAAAGAGTGTTTTACCATAGAACATATACTAGAACTATAGATGTTAACCGATATTGCGCTTGGCGCACATCTTTTCCGTACGTTGATGACAATATCCACATCGCCACCACAAACAGACAACTTCTACATGATCATTGGCGATACCTGCAGACCTCGCCTCACCAGGCACTCTGATCTGGACTGGAATTTCACAGGCATAATCACGTGTTGAAAAAGGCTTATCATTAGCTTATCATAAAAGTGTAGCAACGTTTCTGTGAAAATCACAGTCCAGTTATTGTGGCAAGTGGCGTCTATACCAAAAGCCATCAGGATACCACCGAAGACTTACCCTCATGTAGTCAAAATTTTCGTCAAAATGGTTCAATTCACCCATATACTTGTTGTATATCCTGATAATCCCTGGCAATCCACTCTTCTTTACGATCGCTTTTTATTTTTAATTCCAATATGATCAAATTTGTGACAAAACTCAATCCGTGACAGTTAGATGCAATGGTGATGATACTGTTGTCATGCCATGTAGCTCCAATAATTTTCTAATACTTTGCTCTCGCAAATATTTTAGTAATGGTAAGCCAGTAAAAAAGTTTTATGATCACAATTCTTTTAGTAAACTGGAGTGAACTTCCAGAATAACCGCAACTCCTAGGCATACATATGACTGCATTTTGAGGTCTTCTTCTTTACCACAAGTGGTAAAAAGACCTTTGCCCATCTTCTTATATTTTGTTTTATTTTATATTTTTTTATAGTTTGTCCTTTTTTATATTTTTTCTTTGATCGCGGTAGAAAACTTGATTTCTTTTTCTTCTTCTTCACGGTCATTTACCCTATTTTTTAGAGTTGGTAGGTCTACTTTGTAGATCTACTTGAGACCGAAGCAAACAACTGGAAAGATAAAGAATATTTAAATAACAATACTTAGAATGTGGACATTTTTGCCGTGTAGTAGCGGTTAATAATATCCACTACCCCATATCTTCCCGTGGGTGTCGTAAAAGGCGACAAAGGGAAACAGGCAGGAGATGGGCAGCAGCATCTTCCTGATAACAGCAAAAATACAATAAAAAAACTGCGGTAGCGAACGCGCTCTCCAAGCGTGGCAACTATGGCAAATACCCCCCAAATGGATAAAGTTACTAAGATACAGCCCCAGTCCCCGGCGGCCCCGCTGTTCCTGGCTACGGTGGCGACCATGGTAACGGCGGGGCAAGGGGTGCTATGAATCTCCGGTGGAGGCTCGGTTGCCACCTACGACGACTCGACCTGGCAAATACAACGCACGCACCCTGAGAAATGACGAGAAGATTGTGGAGCTGGAAGAAGAGATAGACAAGTTACGCTGGCATATTATAGGATTATCCGAAGTCCGAAGAGAGGGAGAGGACACGGTAATCCTCGAATCCGGCAACTTGCTCTATCACCGGGAGGGCGACCATCTGTCCCAAGGAGGTGTCGGATTTATCGTCCACAAGTCTATCGTTAACAACGTTGTAAAGATTGAGAGTGTGTCGACGAGGGTTGCGTACCTTATACTCAGAATCACTAAACGGTATTCGCTGAAGGTCATACACGTTTACACACCAACCTCGGCACACCCCGATGAGGAGGTGGAAGAAATGTATGAGGATATCTCTAGAGCCATGCATTCCTCCAAAACCCAATATACGGTGTTAATGGGAGACTTCAATGCAAAACTAGGCACAAGAGAAAACGGTGAGCTGAAAGTAGGGAAATTTGGAATAGGGCAACGGAACCCAAGGGGCCAGAAGCTGGCCGACTTCATGGAGAAAGAGGGACTCTTTATGATGAACTCTTTCGTCCAGAAGCGGCCCCACAGGAAGTGGACCAGGTTGAGCCCCGACGGTTCCACAATAAATGAGATTGACTTCATTACGACGACCAGACGACAACTGTTCAGTGATGTCTCCGTGATCGCGAGGGTGAAAACTGGTAGCGATCACCGAATGGGTAGAGGCACACTGAAACTAAACGTTAAGTTGGAGAGGTCTCGTTTAATGAAGTCAACGCTCCGTCCCCATCGTGCTCTAATCCAAAATCCCGAAATGTTTCAGCTCGAGTTACAAAACAAACGTCCGCTCAAAAACAATCCTATTTGGGGCAAACTGAGCAACAATACCAAGGCCACGCTTTCCTCCAAAACCCAATATACGGTGTTAATAGGAGACTTCAATGCAAAACTAGGCACAATAGAGAATGGTGAGCTGAAAGTAGGGAAATTTGGAATAGGGCAACGGAACCCAAGGGGCCAGCAGCTGGCCGACTTCATGGAGAAAGAGGGACTCTTTATGATGAACTCTTTCTTCCAGAAGCGGCCCCACAGGAAGTGGACCTGGTCGAGCCCCGACAGGTCGACAAAAAATGAGATTGACTTCATTATGACGACCAGACGACAACTGTTCAGTGATGTCTCAGTGATCGCGTGGGTGAAAACCGGCAGTGATCACCGAATGGTTAGAGGCACACTGAACTTAAACGTTAAGTTGGAGAGGTCTTGTCAAATGAAGTCAACGCTCCGTCCCCCTCGTGCTCTAATCCAAAGTCCCGAAACCTTTCAGCTCGAGTTACAAAACCGTTTTCAGTGCCTAGAAGACTGCAATGAAGTGGACGATATGAATGACAAGCTCGTGGAAACTTTCCATGCGGTCGGAGCTAAGTTCTGCAAGACCCGCCGCAGAAGAACACAAAACTCGCCGATCACACTCTTAATCTCATGGTTGTTAGACGGGAGATGAAGCTACATTCTTCAACAGATTTGACAGCATACAGGCAACTAAACAGACAGATCTCCAAATGCATGTGGCGGGACTTACGCATTTTCAATACAGCTCGTATTGAAGAAGCGATCGAGCGGAATCAAGGCTCCAACGTCTTTGCCAGAAATCTGTCTGCCAGAAAGAGCCAAATGTCAAAGCTGAAGACTGAATGTGGCAGCATCGTTTTCATGGCACCTGAGATTTTGAGTGAGATTGAGAGGTTCTATGGGCAGCTGTACACGTCATCGTTGGAGCCACACGCAAGTGTGAGTAACGATCCAAGAGCGAGTCTTATCCGACATTATTCCGATGATACCCCGGACGTCAGTCTGAGCGAGATTAGAATGGCTCTACAGCACCTTAAAAACGGCAAGGCCCCAGGCGAGGATGGAATTACAGCGGAGCTTCTGAAAGCGGGTGAAAAACCGGTACTTAAAGTCCTTCAGAAGCTCTTTAATTCCAGCTTCCATGGTGGCATTACACCGGAGGCGTGGAACAGAAGTGCGGTGGTCTTGTTCTTTAAGAAAGGCGACATTGCTCTCTTGAAGAACAACAGACCGATTTCCCTTCTGATGCCGCATCTACGTGCTGTTTTCGAGAGTCATTACGAATCGTCTCGCGCGCAGTTTTGACGACTTCCAGCCTCCCGAACAAGCCGGTTTCCGAAAAGGCTTTAACACCATAGACCACATACATACCCTTCGGCAAATTGTACAAAAGTCCGAGGAGTACAATTTGCCACTATGTCTGGCGTATGTGGACTATGAGAAAGCCTTTGATTCCGTCGAAATTTGGGCGATGCTGCAGTCCCTTCAGCGGTGCCAAGTTGACTGTCGATATATCGAAGTGCTTAAGTGCTTGTACAGTAGGGCTACGATGGCTATCCGAGTACAGAACCAGAGTACGAAACCTATCCAATTGCAGAGAGGTGTAAGATAGGGTGACGTCATATTCCCGAAAGTCTTCACCGCTGCATTGAAAGACGTTTTAAAGCTTCAGGACTGGAAAGGATACGGTATCAACATCAATGGCGAGTACATTACTCACCCTCGATTTGTCGACGATATAGTCCTTATGCCAGAATCGCTGGAGGACCTAAGCACTATGCTCAATGACCTCAATAGTGCTTCCCAACGGATAGGTCTTGAGATGAACATGGACAAAACAAAGATCATGTTTAATGTCCATGTCGCACCTATGCCGGTAGTTGTTGGGAGCACTAAGCTCGAAGTTGTTGACGAGAATGTTTACCTGGGACAAATAGTCCGACTAGGTACGTCCAACTTCGACGGATTCAACTCGGTTGGGCAGCGTTCGGGAAATTACGGCACATCTTCTCGTCAGGTATACCTCAAAACTTGAAAACGAGACTGTACAACTAGTGCGTGTTGCCAGTGATGACATACGGAACTGAGATGTGGTCCTTCACTGCTGGCCGGAGGAGGAAGCTCAATGTCGCTGAGTGAGCTATGGAGAGGACTATGCTCGGAGTTTCTCTGCGTGATAAACTCAGAAATGAGGATATCCGCAGTAGAACCAGAGTGACTGACATAGCCCAACGGATTAGTAAGCTGAAGTGGCAATGGCCGGCCATATAGCTCGAAGAACCGACAACCGATAGGGAAAAAAGGTTCTCAAGTGGCAGCCTCGTACCGGCAGGCGAAGTGTTGGGCATCCCCCCACTAGATGGAGTGACGACCTGGTAAGATATGCAGGAAGTCGATGGATGCAGGTGGCTCAAGACCATGCTTTGTGGCATTCCTTGGGGGAGGCCTATGTTCAGCAGTGGACTTTCGAAGGGCTGTAATGGATAATGGACATTTTTATCTCAGCTTGAATTGCAAGAAATCACACTTACTCAGAAAACTCCAACTACGCGCGAAGAACTAAGTGAATTTAACAAATGACGGTTAGCTGGTGTTGAAATAAAATAATAATAAATTTAATGATTAATTATCTTTCTAGTAATAATGATAAGATACAAAAAAATATCTTACGGTAGGAAAAAATGTGACACTGGGAATTAAAGAGTTAAACTTCATGTTTCGATGCTAAATCGTGGAGAGTTTTTTAGCTCGTGATTTTCTACGGACAAATTATTTATTTCTCCATGAGCTGAATTTAGTTGTAAGGTGACGAGTTGTTCTTTAAGTTTTTGAATTTGTATTCTATTTTCCTCACCTGATATTTTATTTTATTTATTTATTTATTTATTACAAAGTATAGTTATTTAATAACATCCGACAGTACAAATAAACTTACAAAAGTTTTTCCATGCACCGCCAATTCGTAACTTCGATCATGTTCAATCGGTTCGCGTTGCGACAACTTATTTAATGACGTGTATAAATGGTGTGACAAAATAGCAAGATGTTTTTTTTTATCTAGGTGTGTACCAAAATTAATAAATTCGGTAAACTACTATCTATATATGCCATCTAGTTTCGAATCATCTGAACTACTAAGACCTCCTGATGTAGATTAAGCGCGTGTTTTTCGAAATGTTATGTTATCGAAGACTAAAAGTCACCGTCGTATCTGTAGCTTGCTACATATATATTTATCTATGTTTGGAGGCCAATTCTGGCTTACAAATTTCAATAAAAAGATCAGAAAATATATAAGAGAGTTGTTATAATAATAATTTTTTGATTTCAGACATAATACTAATTAATAAATGAAAATATTTGTGCTGCGCCGTTGACAACTGTCAAAGCGTAACGTCTATACATACAATGTTTATCAATATGGAATAAATCCAGGGAAGTAATGTAATAATATTTCATTTATAGAGTAAAGTGCTTTTATTTAGACAGTAAATGATTGTTTCAGGGAAAGATGCGGGGTACAGCACATTTCAAGTTAATATGAATATGTAATATAAAGACTTTTGAGTGTTGTAGAGATCTGTTTAGATTTTTTAATGAATATCTCTGCTCTGCTACATTCACAGCCGGATTTCCTACAGTGTCAAAATTGTGCTGACGGTAGGCTGTTTAAAGGTAAAAGGGGATTAAATATACATATTAAACGATGCCATAGTAAAAGTATTTCGGCTTCACAGCCTGCCGTAGAAATTCATAACTTTATTAGCAATTCCTCTAATGACACAAATTTTTCCCTTTTTTCGGAGCAAATTTATAATTATTATCGTAATGTACCAGTGATTAAAAGAATTCCTAGAGGTGCGAGGGTGCAGCTTGCTAAAGCATTGTCATGCACTATTCAAAATTGTTTCACTAATAGTGAAAATAGTTGGCAAAAATTATTTACTTTCGCGTATTCCCATTTTCATTTTGATAAAACAACAAATAAATCAATTACGTCTCAACTAAAAGAGACATCTTTTCAAAATTTAGATTACCCAATTAATACTCATTTATCTCGACCACGTCCTAAATTTGATTTAAAAAAAGTAGTTGAGTCGAAAGTAATGGATGGCGACTTAAAAAATGCATCCCGTATTTTATTCTCAGACGACATCCTGGCTCCTCGTAATGTCGAAACTCTTGAAAGCCTTCGTCAAAAGCATCCTTCGATCAAACCGTCTCAAGGTTTACCGCTGCCTCCCAAGACTTCTATGCAACCTTTACAAATTTCGGAAAAAGACACTTTAGAAGCAATTATGTCATTTTCGAATGGCTCTGCTGGCGGCATTGACGGAATTACGCCTCAACATCTTAAAGATCTTGTAAGCGCTTCTGCCGGTGACGCCGGCGGAGTACTTCTTAAAGACATTACAAAATTATGTAACTTTATGCTTTCTGGTAATGTTAATCCAAATTTCATTCCATTCTTATATGGGGCAAGATTATGTGCCTTCAAAAAAAAGGATAACGGTATCCGTCCTATTGCCGTTGGCTCCACATTTCGACGCTTAACTTCAAAATTAGCTTGCAGGCACATAATCTCAAACCTTAAGTCCAAATTTCAGCCTACTCAACTAGGTTTTGGCACTAGAGGTGGCTGTGAAGCGGCGGTACATTCAGTGCGTACATTTTTAACAAACTCTGATGCAGATGTTCTTGTGAAGGTTGACCTAAGGAATGCTTTTAACTCTATCGATAGGGTAACCTTGCTGAAAGAAGTGGCTAACAATACCCCCGAAATTTATCATTACGTTTGGCAATGTTATAGTCAAAATACTAACTTGTTTTACGAAAACCATGTTATCGATTCTGCTGTCGGTGTTCAGCAGGGTGACCCACTGGGTCCAGCACTTTTCAGTTTGGGAATTCAACCCATTATTTCAAATTTGAAATCCAAGCTGAATGTCTGGTACCTAGACGACGGTACACTGGGAGGTAGAGCAGATGACGTCCTCAGCGATCTTACTCATATTTTTCGAAATTTTAAAAATATTGGCCTTGAACCAAATAGCAATAAATGTGAAATATTTTTTCCAATAATTTATCTACTTCTCATAGAGACATTTTAATTCAAAATTTTAATCATATTTGTCCAGGAATAAAAACTGTCAGTACGGAATCACTATACCTGCTAGGTGCCCCGTTGTTTTTCGATAGTATTAAACCTGTTTTAAAAACAAAATTTGATCAGTTTTTAAACCACGTTGATAAATTGTATAAATTAAACCCCCACATAGCTCTTACTATTTTAAAATATTGTCTTCTTGTACCTAGATTTACATACTTACTCCGCTCGAGTCCAGTCTGGAAATGTTCGGATATTTTACAAGATATTGATAATAATCTTAAAATAGCTATAGAAAAAATTCTAAATTTAACTTTAAATACAACAGCCTGGACTCAAGCTACTTTACCTATAAAATTTGGTGGCATTGCTGTGAGAAATCTTTCTAGCGTTGCATTGCCTGCTTTCCTTGCTTCCGTGCATAGTGTCAGTGACGTATGTAACATAATTTTAAATAATAAAGTAGACCTATGCTTTGCTACGGAGGCAGGGCAGACATGGCAAACGCTCTGTCCTGGTGAAAATATTCCATTGGAAGTTAACCAACAAAAACAGTGGGATATTCCGTTGGTACAGGGCGTGCAGAAGGATTTGTTTCATAATTTCCATAGTGACCAAGATAAGGCACGCCTTCTAGCTGTTTCGACTAAGGAATCTAGTCACTGGTTACACGCTTTACCATCAAGTAATCTAGGCACATTACTTGATAGGGATAGCTTGCGCATTGCCGTAGGAATCCGACTGGGAGCGGCGATTTGTCAACCCCATCAGTGCCCGTGTGGTAGCAGCGTCGACAAGTTTGGGCTCCACGGACTTTCATGTAAGAAAAGCGCTGGTAGGTTTTCACGACATAGTTCTTTGAACGATGTCATCCGAAGGGCTCTTGCCTCTATAAATGTTCCCTCGGTTTTAGAGCCTTGTGGAATATTTAGAGACGATGGCAAGAGACCCGACGGTATGACATTGGTCCCTTGGGAGAGAGGTAAAGCCCTAGTGTGGGATGCTACTTGCGTAGACACTCTGGCGGCCTCTCATCTCAGGGGTTCCTCGTTTAAAGCCGGGGCGGCATCAGAGGCAGCTGAACTGAGTAAGTGGCGCAAATATGAGTCTCTGAGAGATGACTACATATTTGTGCCATTTGCTGTAGAGACTATCGGTCCGTGGGGTCCACGTGCGGTGAAGTTCCTAAAGGAACTCCGTCCGCGGCTGGTCGTTGCTGCTGGTGATAAGAGGGCTGGTTCTTTCCTCGCTCAAAGGCTAACTATAGCCATTCAGCGGGGAAACGCAGCCAGCGTTCTTGGCACGATACCGCGGGGAGTAGGACTATATGATAATTAAGTTTCTAGTTTTATTTTTTTTTTATTATCATAGTTTTTAATATTGTAGATAAAATTAAGTATTCGAATGTAATAAAAATTATTAACTTGAAATTAATAAGTTTTAAAAATATAAAAAACTATGGTATTGTTGAGGATCGATCGCAGACGACGTTGATATCACTCCGAGTTAGTACACCGCTGGGCTATTTGTATTGTCCTCTCGTCGGCGAAATTAGACTTCGGTTACCAATGCTTTATAATTTTTTTTTAAATCGGGTATGGAGGTAGTTTTTATGAAAATTTTTAAATTGGCGGTTGATACTAAATTTTTCCCACCATAATTTGTTAGAAGGTATAAAAAAATCAAAACAATGTAGCTATTATCGTTGTTGACACATCTTTCACAGGATTTTTTGTATGCAACAAAGTCATCATTTTTACAAACTATCATTACACTTTTTGTTTAACTGTTTGTAACTTTATAATTCATCTATATATACACTTTGACAACGTCATTTAATATTTGAGGTCTCCTTTTACTACTCAACTTATCAGAACACTTAATAAGCTCTTATAACTACTTTTTGTTTTTAAAATCAAATTAATACGGAGCATGTTGTTCGCGTGTGATGATGAGGTGCTCCTGAAAATTTATTTCTTATAGTTATTAATTTATTATTTATTTATGGGAACAAAATTAAAGGTAAAGCTTACATACTTTATAGAATTTAAGATTATATCATAGAGTTATAGTTTGAACTGCCTGGAGCTAAGATTGGAGCCATTACGGTTGAGTAAATAGCTTTTTTACGTGGTAGAGCTATCATACTGCAGGTAAATTATGGTTGTTGTCCTTTAGAAATGTTTGTAATGTTCTCTGAGAATTGTACTAAACTCTCCATTACATGATTATAGTGACTTCTAATTATAGTTTATCATCACAAATTTTTAAAACGTGTAAGTAGAGGCGGGGTTGTAAAATTACTCTATATAGTTATTTGGGAAAATAATAAATACACCAACATTTAATGATGAAAACTTTTTAATACACACATACATACATAAAATAATAATATTTTATCATAACTGATAAATATATCATAAACTTAAATAAGCTAGCATTTACAAACAGTTTTTCACAATTAAAATCTTGTACGGGTATTCTTATACAATGCAATGTTAAAATAATAAGAAACGATCAATAAGCCTTTAGAATTTGCCGTGGGTCGAGTAAGTTAGTAAGAGATCTTTTGGATAGAGATTTCTTACAAATTATGCCTTCAAAAAATAAAGTGACTTGAGATATCGATAAAACACATTGGTCATTTTTTAGAACGCCTTTTGTGATAAGATTGTGATGATCTACAGAATCTATTTATTTTCTGGGCACAATTTGTAAGTATGAACTCAAAATTTAGTTTTAAGACGTAGGTATCTTAAGTGCACGGGCTAGAACAGTATGGACATGAACATGGACTTGGGCACGGAACAGAGCAAGGTTCAGGTATACCAGGATACTGTGTACAAGGTTCGGGTATACCTGGATACCGTATGCCATGTTCGCCTTTGAAAATAGCTGACGTAGGTATGCAAATTGTTGGCGGTTGGACTGTCGGTGGTGTGGGTTGTCGGACGACGATTGGGGGTGGATTTATTGGAGGAGGCTGTGGCTGTGTTACAGTGATTGGTGGCGGTTGAATAGGCGCTGGTTTCGGTGGCCTTACAACAACGGGTTTCGGTTGGATTGGACTAGGCCGGGGTAGTTGTACGCGGATAGGAGGAGGTGTTATAGGGGGCAAAGGTGCAGGCCTTACAACTATACGTGGAGGCACTATAGGTGGTTGTTGCGGGGGTTGCACAGTAATAGCGGCAGGAGTGATCGGACGAAGTGGCGCTGGTCTAACTAAGATGGGAGGTGGCTGAATGAGTACTGGAGGGGAATGGGTTACAAAGAATGTTCCACCTGGTACTTGTACAGCTTGGAAACCGATTGATCGTAATTTTTCAGGAATGCTTGACTTTGATATCACGACTCTAATCGGTCCATTGCCACCAGGAGCTGCAAAAATATTTAATTATTGAATTTGATTAAATAATTTTTTGAAAAATAGTTTTAAATTATGACTTTTATACTTACTTGGTGGTGGCAGGTTAGGATCGGCGGGTTGCGGAGGACGTGGTAATGGGCATGGTGGGTTATTTGTTTCTAAACAAGGTGGGGTGCATGGTTCAGGGCATGGCGGATAGCAGGGACTTGGTTCTGGGTCATAACATGGCTCAGCATAGGGTGATAACGTAAACGGTGCTGGTGCCGCTGCCGTTGATGCTACTAACACTGTAAATAAATAATAAAAAAAAATCTGTTTTTTTATATATAAAAGACAAACAAAATTTTATCATTTTAAAAACGCACCTAAAATGCCCAGTGCCGTCTGTCGTCCCATCGCTTCGGCAGAGTTTGTCTGATTATCCAGATCTTCTACGTTTTATATACAATTGTAATTGTTATATAAGTTATGCATGGCGAGCAGTGATAGTTTTGTTTGATTCGCAACCACTTGAGCGTTCATCAGCAATGATTTGTTGATTTTTAAATTTTAAATATTTTGGTTGAACGTTACGAAGTGTAATTTGTTTTTCACGATATTTAATATACTTTATGATATTTTTCTGCGATATCAAAGTGTGATGAATTTTATATGCGTGGTAAATTCTGACATAACACTATAACGGGGTTGATGCAGATTAATTTAATTTCAATGTGAATTTGCGAATATATTATGACTCTCTTGTTGTTTGAATTCGATCACAACGGCGAGTTCACTGCTACTTAGTGGTGGAATTAGAGAATATAAAGTTACCAGCCGATGCGAACTTCTAGGCAGAGATGGAGATCTGTCATCAAGGGAGTGTGTCTAGTCAATACAAATTTATTACAAAAAATCGTTAAAGAATGCAATTAGGGCTAAGAGGTAAAAGTCTTAAACTCTAAAGTAAACAAACAATAATGTTTTATAGGCAATCCTGCAGCACCATCAACGAATAATTCAGAGTCCTCGTAGCTCTGAATGAACAGATGGCAGAATATCAACATTTTCTCATTGCTCTTCGGTTTACCTGGCACTGTTTGCAACCATCTGCTGAACTGAGAAATCACTGTTTGATTGTAATAAATGGAATATAAATTATTTTATTGCTGGTGATTTTCCTAAGATATTTTTCCATATTTTCACCTTGTAAAATACAATATTTCCTGGCTTGCTGATGGTCAATATTGAAAAAAAAAAATATTGCTACAGTCAGATATTCTCTTGTATCGTAGAGGCGTTATAACTTAGCAAACAAACACTTGTTCCTTGCGGGAACCCAACACATGGCCCCTTAAATTAAAAAACTTGAAGCGCAAAACTGTTGAGCCACAATATAATAGACCCTCATACAATCACTATTACGTACAAGAAAGTTAAACGTACAAAATTTTAACAACTCTCTCTCTCTCTCTCTCCATCCATCTATTCCTAAACGCTCCTTAATAGCAACGTTAATTGTATATACGAGTACATGTGAGCCACCCTGATTTTTGTTTGCAAAGCAATTTTAGATTTATGAATCTGAAAAAGGTTGTGATGTAATAAATTTGCTTTCTCAAATGTAATAAGGGTTATCTCTGATATCTCTTTGGTGTATTGAATTTCATTAATTTTGTATGGATTAAATAATATACACCTTTTACTTTTAATACAAAATATTGAACATTTAAAATATTTTAGATTATTATAAGAATTTTCATGATTGTTATTTATAATTTAGTATATTATAAAGATATTGAAGATTTAAAAATATTTTATATATTTGTAAAATCTCAAACACATTAAATTGGCGAAAACATTATCAATATAAAGGACGATATTGAAATCGAATTAAATACCTAAGGTAACAAATAAAGCAAAGAGATATTGACAATGTTTTGTTTATGTATTCAGGAGAAATTTCTTAGTGACCTTTATTCATGCAGTATATTTTAAATAATTCAAGCAATCAAATTTATTATTAAATCATGTCAGAATTAGTCAGAAGTGTACAAAAAATAAATGAAAATTATAGAGCACTGACTAGACCAGTGTCCGAGTGCTCTTTTACATACAGATTTATGGATGTACATTGAAATATTAAATAGTTTTCAATAATTTGCAATATTTTTTCAAATTAAAAATGGGTTCACACTTGACCTTCATCTGGGCCAGGGCAAAGATGAGTTCTACGATGGAACAAATTTTACCAGAAGAAGCCTGTTCACACGCACCTTGAAGAGGTTCAGGTTATACGCACTCGGAAAATAAACGCCGGCAGAATATTCCACTCCTTGGCCTTGGCACATTATAAAAGATAACTTATAGCGCTTAGTTTGAATATTGGGAATGTCAACCTAGTGAGGATGGTAACCTGCAGTACGTCTGGTACTCCGAAAGGAATGATCTTGTTTACTAAAATCTGTTCTTGATACAAATGTTCTTATTACCATACAAAGAATGACATTAAATTTTATTTTAACTTTTGTTTATGTTTTAAATAAGCCTATAATTATTCATTTACTGGTGCATCTTGTTGCTTACCAGCCTACATTAGAGAGCCTATTAATTCTCGGTCATTTAAACATATGTGTTGACTAAGACACCTTAACAATCTAACTAGAACTAATGACGTCAAACCTAATACGTAATACAGCTCGTGTCAGAGAGGTTTTATTTATTACTAGCAACGTTAGTTACCAAAAATTAATATATTAATTGAAAACATACAAGAGAAATCTAACTTAACTACCTGTAAATAATGTATACATAAAAACAATCTATTGTGTGAATAAAAATGTTTTGCGATGGGTTGAATAAGGTGGGAGCGGAACTACAGCGAAGTACACACTTAGGTCGACCAAGTTTATTCCTAATATATTCGTTCGATATTAACAAACATTGTAAATGATCAAATTGAATTGGTCACTTTACACGTAGGTAATTACTCAACTCTGAAGTTTTAAGCTAGAATGCTCCCTGCTTACTTTTTTTCTACTTCTTTATCGGCATTTATTAAACCCACAGCTGTATAAATGCTTTTTCGAGATAGAATGTCTGCCTTCCCACGTCTGTGACGTCATCGTCGTCATTACATCCTTTCACAAGTCTACTGCTGTTCACAGGCCTCCCCCAAGGAATGCCACAAATCACAATTCTGAGCCACCTGCATCTATCGACTTCCTACACGCCCTACACTTCATCCGCCGGTACGAGGTTGCTACGTTATGAGTTATGAGAACGTTTTCCCTATCGTTTGTCAGTTCTTCGAGCTCTATAGCTGGCCCGTAGCCTATATGCAGCATCAGAGTCTATGACATAAATTAATATTTTGAACTGTTTTGCACTGGCAACAATTTGTCTCTTAGTTCCTTAAAAAATTGTGTGTTAGTGTATCAACTAGATGATAAATGAATACTGGAGTCTATGGACCCCTACAACCACCAACTTCAAACAAGTAGGAGTCTATGTCGTCTCCACCCGACGTAGAATACACTGACCGGTGGGAGGAGCAACATTAAAAGGGCGACATATCTGGTGCTGCGGATGCAAATCTGACTAGCAAAAGAAGTGATAATAAAATCAAAAGTCACTATTTGACTATAATAACTCACCTTTTCTCCTGACGATTTCAATCGTCATTTTGTGTCTTCTCAAATAATTTCTGATAATTCTCGAGCTAATGCTATCTCGTTTATATCTTCAATGCCTTCTTATTCTCATGAAAATTACACTTTTTCTCCTGTAGACGAAAACGGGCTACGCAAAGTACTTTCGTCTATTAAATCGAGAGCCATCGTTTGTAATGATGTGAGTAGGGGAATGTTTTTGATCTCTCTCACTTCATATCATTAACTTTTCGTTAACAAATAGTGCTTTCTCAACTATCTGGCGGAAAGTCTTTACTATTCCCACCTCTAAATATGTAATTTTTTATGTAGCGTTATATCTAATTTGAGACCAATTTCTATCCTGCGTTTTTTCTCTAAGGTTCTGAAAGCCGTTGCTCAAAAGACCTCTGCTTTTGTTTTATCAAAGAATATTATTAGTCAGGTTTCCGTCCCGGTCATTATATAAATACTGCTCTTCTCAAGGTGACAGAAGATATCCGAAAGATTTTCGTGCCGTCACACCGCTTGCAACTTTATAAGGCGCAGGTTCATCCCCACATGGAATACTGTTCCCATCTCTGGGCAGGGCTCCCCAGTGCCAGCTCCTCCCACTTGGCCGCATCCAGCGCAAAGCGGTTCGAATCGTCGACGATCGAGTTTTTTCCAATCGGTTTGACTCACTGGCACTGCGTAGAGATGTTGCATCTCTTTGCGTATTTTATCGAATCCACCACGGGGAGTGCTCTGAGGAATTGTTTGGACTAATTCCAGTCACTCAATTTCACCATTGGACATCGCGACAAAACTCGCGATAGCATCCATACCATCTGGATGATGGATGGTCCACCACTGTGCGATTTCGAAGAAGTTTTCTTTCTCGCAAGTTTTCTTCCGTGTGGAATTAATTACCACCAGTAATTTTTTCCGGACCGATACAACGTAGGGACCTTCAAGAAAAGAGCCTACTACTTTTTCAAAGGCAGGCAACGCATTTGCAATTCCCCTGAAGTTGCAGTTGTTAATGGTCGGCGGTAGTCACTTACCATCAGGTGAGCCGCATGCTCGCTTGCACCCTCTCCTATTAAAAAAATATTTATTTTAGATTATGTTTGTCTCACCCACCGGCAACTTGCCTTCAATCATTTAAAGGTGGGAAATTTACAGAGATATGTTATTATGTTGTTTTATGAAACCTCAAGGAGTTCAGATAGTCTGCAGCTCCGTAATGAAGCGACCCAACTTGGGCTAAGCTACTTGGGCTGTGAGTCAAACCAAGATGAAAAGAGCGCAATTGAGAATACCGACCCGCCAAATAACAATCGCAGATACACAATGCTGCAGAACGCAACAAGCATCAATACTATCGCCGGGCTTAAACCATCCCAAGATCTCCCATACGATCCAAGTAGACGTCACCACCCGCATACCGCCATCGATCAGAACCACAAAATGCGTCGTATCAGGCGCGGCACACTCGCAGATCCATCACAGGATGCATTACCGCAAGTAGCAGTAAGCATCAATGAAACTATCATACAGATGGCACCCCCTTACATCACACGTACATCATCCCTATCGACTTTGGTAACAAAATCGGTACTGTTGTTAACTAAAAATACCACCAACGTATCATAGTAGCACGCTACTAAGACGTCGTAATAAACGTCACTATCCGACGAACTCGAAGTACGTAATCATTTATATTATAATTATATTTTATATAATTCACGCCTTAACATAAAAAATCGAATTATAGACCTAATAATGAGCTCTTTGACAATCGCACACATTTGTGAAAGTAGTGACCCTCTATCCAAAATTGACCCGCTGCATCCTCCCATTGAACTTTGTGTTGAAATCGACCACAAAGAAAATTTAAAATCCCAAGATGTATCAAGATACCGCTTTCACAAAGCAGACTATGAAAAGATAATAAGCGAACTAAATAACATCCAATGGGTAAAAGAATTATCTAACTGTACTAGCGTAGACGACATGGTGACATATTTCTATAAAATTCTTAGGCTCCTCATTATCAAACATGTTCCAAAATACAAACCGCGCTCTAGTAAATATCCAATGTGGTTTTCCACTGCATTAGTTAAGGTAATCAACGAGAAACTGAAATATCGAATTAAATACCGCAAATATGGCAATCCCAGAGATTTAATCACTTTTGAAGTACTAAGGGACAGATGTACAAAACTTCACAACTTAAGCTACAAATTATACATAAGGCGCCTAGAGTCATCATTGTCTTCTAACCCTAAACTTATGTGGAGCTTTATTAAACATAAAAGAGGTGGGACCAACACTTCCCCTGCACAAATGTCTTTCGGCACAAAAGTCGCTTCATCGGGAACAGGCATATGCGATCTATTTGCATCTCAGTTTTCCTCGGCTTACAACAATGAAAATTTACCCATCCCAGGGCAATCTCAATTGACACTAGGTGCTAATTACTTAAACAATATCGGTAACTACAGAGCAAGTTTTCAGAGTTTTAAAAAGACTTGACCCTGCTAAGGGTGCCAGCTCCGATGGAATACCTTCTATTTTTGCCATAAGATGTGCTGGAGCACTCGCACTGCCACTTAGTGTTATTATTAATAGCTCCTTAAGTTCTGGCATATTCCCAACAGCTTGGAAAAGTGCTCTTGTAATACCTTTATTCAAGACAGGTGACACGAGTGCAGTAAAAAATTATAGGCCTATACCTATACTTCCAACATTTGCTAAAGTTTTTGAATCCCTTTTGTGCCCTATAATATCTTGTCACTTGAAACAGGTAATCGCACCCCAACAGCATGGCTCGTAAAGTCACGTTCCACCTCAACTAACTTAGTTTCCTTCGTCGAGGACCTTGCTGAGGGGGTCGATCACGGGAAATCATACGATGCAATATACACCGATTTCAGTAGGGCCTTCGACAGGGTAAATCATGAAATACTGTTGCACAAACTTTCCTCCATCGGAATAGCCGGTATGTTTTTAAAATGGTGTAGATCATACCTTTCAGATAGACAATCAATGGTTGTGGCCGGAGGGTATAAATCCAAAGCATTTGTTGCTATATCTGGAGTACCTCAAGGGTCTCACTTAGGTCCTTTATTTTTCAACATTTTTATCAACGACATTGGAAAATGTTTTCAGAACTCTAAATTCTCAATGTTCGCTGACGACTTAAAATTATATAGAATAGTTAACTCATCTGATGATGCATTATTACTGCAGAGGGATTTAAATAATTTATCGATGTGGTGTACTGAGAACGGAATGAGCATGAATCCTGATAAATGCCAAGTAGTGCGATTCAGCAGAAAAAGACATTTACCAACCAGACTCTATCATATCAACGATGTGCCACTAAGAGAGGTTAGCCACATTCGAGACCTAGGAGTCATCATTGACAGCAAACTATGCTTCAATATTTATATTGACAATGTTATAAATAAGGCTCCTAGAATGCTGGGCCTTGTCCTTCGAAACTGTAAAGAATTTAGGAATCCCATGACAAAAATTACAGTATATAACTGCCTTGTACGTAGCATGTTAGAATATGGCAGTACTGTGTGGAATCCGCACTACGGTACATATATCAAACGCTTAGAGAGTGTACAAAAGCGATTTTTATGGCATTTGTCCCATAGTTGCAACTTAGCCATGAAACTTTCAAGCTACAACGATCGACTACTACATTTTCGCCTCAAATCACTCCGACACCGTAGGGAACTGCTTGACGTCATTTTATAAGCTAATAAATGGAAATTTTGACACCCCTGATCTTTTATCTAGAGTAAATATTACTGTACCTAGAAAGCCATACAGACTTAAGAAACCTCCCTTTAAAAGTTATCCAGCTACGTCAAATTTGGGTCATTATGCTCCATTACACAGAGCGTTGAGGAGTTACAATCTCATTCACAACTCTATATCCAGTGAAACTGAAAAAGAATCTTCTCAGCTAGATATTTTTTCAAACTCCTTTACACAATTTAAAAATTTTGCAGCTCAAGTAATAACAGAATAATTTGATTATTAATTTGATTATTATGTACGATAGGTAATTTTAATTTAAAATATTTGTGAGCGTTTGTTTTATTTTTATTTTCAATTTTAAATTTTGAATTATAATATGAATTTTTATTTTAATGACATTTTGACTTGTTTAAATTTAAATTGATGTTTTTATTTTTATTAGTTTTTGAATGATATATTATTTTTGATATAGTTAAATTTTATTATTGTTGTTGTTAATATTGCTAATAAGCTAATTAATTGTATAGTAACTTCCTTATAAAAATGCATTCATTTTAACAAGGCCTTAACAGTGGTTGAAATGCTTAAATCTAGGATATTTAAGTAAAAAAATCTCAATAACTGTTCATTTAATCCACAAAAAAAAATACAAGGTAACAGAAGAAGATTTGGTAAATGTTTTTAATTTAACAAAATTGTATTTTTGTCAACCCCTTATTAGAAAAAAAATCCCCAAAGAGCACCTATCTTTGTCATATTTTGCAAAATTTCTCCAAAACGGCACAAGCTTTTTAAATAGTTCTTACACTAAAAAAAAGGTCTTAAAAATATCAATATTTTTAATTGAGAGTTTTATTTTTATTACCCGTTTTATAAGAGAATATATCATTTTTCCCTGAAATTGAATATATTTACGCGAGCGCGCATGCTCCGTCGCCATGTAAGCTCTGTCACAGTCCGTTTTCGGACATCGTCGAGGGTGGACCACACGTCGGTGTTGGAGCGACTTCGTTCAAATATATATTAGTTTTTTAAAAGTTTATACTCAATTATAAATATTTTTATGACTAGAAATACTTAATTTAGTTAATATCTGTACACTGGTACCTGTAAATATTATTTTCTAAATAAATGAATTTTTAAAGTGCCCAAAGAAGAAGAAATTTTTGCGGCGACGTTGATTAGTGAAATTGAAAAATGCATTTTTATATAATTTAGATGTGGAACGACGAACATGCTCTCGTTACTTAGATTTCGATAGTTTTTAATACCCATGTAATTTTATTGTTGCATATTTTTATTAATTATTTGATAATGAATTTTATAATTATGTATTACAATAAAACGCTGTTTTTATAAGTATGACTTTATAAAATATTATTGGGGAGAGAAATAAAGATACACATTTAGGTACACTGTTATCAAATTAAATCAAACAATTTAAATAAATAAAAGAATAAAATAAAATAAAATAAAATGTTAATGTTATGCTTACCTAAGTATAAATAACTATATAATGATATTCTTGGGTTTATGGTTTTTTTTTTATGTTAGACAAACTATCATCTAAAAAATGTAAAAAATTTAAATTGGAGAGGGGTTTCTCTACGTGATAAAGTTAGAAATGAAGGTATTTGCATTAGATTCAGAGTAATTGACATAGCTCAACGGAATATTACAGTGAAATGGCAATGGGCTAGCTATATAACTTGGAAAACATATAAAAAATAGGAAGAAAGGTCCTCGAGTGGCAACCTCGTACAGGTAAGCGAATTAGTACTCAACTTTTATTCCTCTTCACGTATTCTCATACACTTTTCTTCACACACACACACACACACACACACACACACACACACACACACACACACACAAACGCACATGCGCGCAAGCACTCACGCGCGCACACACACACACACACACACACACACAAATAGGTCGCAAATAATACTTACCTAGTACTATTAGGCAAGAGTGAATAGGTTTTTGTTAAGTCAGTGCAATTCACCATCTTAGACTACATAACCACTTACCGATGGAATTGTAGTTGCTTTACTACTTGCTGGGTAAAATAGTAAAAAAAAAATTACCCTGTGAAAGTTTGCATTTAGATATAATTTTTCTAACCAACCATAAAAATATGATGAGAATATGTATATAAGTATAAAGGTTGCCTCACACGGAACAGTAATAATATAATATTATATCTTCCATTATCTCTGAAATCCGAGGTATGTTCATATTAAGAGGCTGAATAGAGCCACATTGAAATGCATGGGGATCGTTTTGTAATTTCACGTCATTATCGAAAAAAAATTTGTACGTATTTTAGGTGGCGGTTTGCAAAACACGATTCCACAAAAATTAACTCAATAACAAATAATTGCAAAGTTGCTTCTAAAAATAATTTTAAATTTTCAACGTCAATTTTTTTACGTGGTTGCTACAGCTATATTTATTAGGTATAGTTGTAACACGAATGGGTCGGCTCGATCGGGGAAGGGCCACGCTCTCACGGAATAACATGTAAAATAGCAGTTTAACCCTGCTGTGTTTCGTATGGTGAGTGTAGAAAACCGGAGAACCTTTTTACTGGAAACGAGGCATTACATCTTAGTCCTCACGGGTGACAACGCATCTACATTTTGATACGTAATCGAAGTATTGTAAGCACTCGTACAATTATGTCTCATGTTAATAAAGCTATTGGGCTATTTTGATTTGTAATAAAGTGATTTTACTTTATAGGTTAAATAATTTATTTACCTTTCTATATCAAGAACCGTTTTCCTGTCACTCCTATTGAATTTGACAGTGCTTGCTGAAATTTAGCATCTATAGATGGATCAGAATCGCCCGCTGATCCGGCTGATAGATATAGCAAAAATAATCGAAAATATTTATTTTTACTTTTATGCCCAAGACTACCTTGTTTTATTTTATTACGGTCAAATAATATTTATTAGGTTATAAAGCAAGTATTTTTGTAAATGTTTTGTATGTAAATGTAAATGTTTTCATTATTTTGTTATTCTATTGTTTACAGTTATTATCACGTCTTAGCTTTACACCAAGAATTACATTAGAAATTCTTGATGGGATGCGATGTAACGCGCATACATTATTTTTATCAAGAACTATAATATATATTTTTTATATATATTTGTTTTTTTTTACCAGTAGAGTTTCAACAAAATCTTAAAAAAGTTCAATGAATTAAAAAAATGCTAATAATTATATAATTTCAAGTCAGTGTTTTACATTTAAATATCAGTTATAAAGAGCCAATGTTATTATTTTCATTTTGATTAATTTAATTCGAGACTAAAATAAATGTGAAAGGGCTTTTATCTGCAATAATAATTTTCATCAAAAATAACATAGACTTATAAAAGTCATATACACGGTCAATCATACTGAAGATTATCAATTGTACTACAAAATATTTAAAAGACTATTTCCAGTATAATGACATATCATCATTAATGTTTGACTGGCACACTTAAAAGTTTTATCACATGGCTAAATGATTGACTTTTATATTATGATAAGGTCATGCTTTTCTATAAAAAGTTGCAAGAAATTTTAATTCCCGGCCCTATTGGTTTGTTTTACTTTTTACTTAATTAGTGAAAAACAAAATGGACTGATCTAAAAGTTTACTTTCTTGTGTAAAAAGTGCTATTTAGAATTTTATGCAAATGATAATTAAAGTTTCTATGTAAATAAGTGTAACATAGCGGGTATTATATTCAATGGTAGCGGCCATCCGTATTGGCAAAGCCAGAATCATTTTCTGTACAGAAACCGGCAAAGTGTTGCTCAAGGCACTATAAACAAAGTAGCTGATAAAATGTTACACTCATAACTGTTAACAAAAACTGTTTTCGCAAATGGTCTTATAGATAATAATAACTATTCCGCCGTGTTATGTGCAGGAGCTATTATTAGAAGGAGAAGAGGTAAAATTTTGTTTTAGAAATGCGCAATCAATATTGTTTTGTCTGCAATTGAGCATAAAATAAAAAATAACTTCAGCCAAAGAGAATAACTGGCATTATATTCAGGCCCATCAATTGGTATGGAAAAAAATAATTTTACCAGGTCTCAAAAAATCAATCAAAATTCAAAAAACATAAATATTAAAATCAAAAAATGTATATATGTATGTCTATACATACATATAATGATTTATGGCCGCTTAGTAACTGACGGTGACTCACTATAACATCCTACAGTCACGTCGAAACTAAGAGGAGAGAATCACTGTAGAAAAGGTAATAATTTATTCCGGAAATTTTGTGATAAAATTAAAAAAAATATAAACTTATCCAAGTTAATCTAACTTAGTCTAACTTATCCTTATGCGTACAAAAAAAAAACAAATAATAAAATAGTGAGATGGCGTCAGTTTTTAAGAAGATATAACAAAAATAAACAAAAAAATAAATTTCAATAAAGTTCAGTATGTAATTGATTATATACCGCTGACACTTAATCATGCTTTTCGAAACCACGCCAGTTGTAAACAATACTTGTGTGAAAAGACAAAATTTCTTTTCAAATTTCCGCCGAGTTGTAAGTAGAAGGCCGAATAGGTCACGTGTCAATTTTAATTAAATATATTTTATATGAAGTGATCTTGACTACGTTTCATCAATTAACCATCGGTAAAAATTAAAACAGGAATTTTACGATTGTGTTTACAAAAAACATTATTAGTTGAACCTTGCAGCTTGTTCATTATTTTTATTATAAATACCTATAAATGTATATATTATTAATAAATAGTTCCTATAATATATTGGATTATTTTTTATTTTGCTCTATCTGCAATGTTCTACGCTCTATAGAAAATGTGGCGTATGACATGACTGACAATCTTTCGAACGTTTTATCTAGATACAAAGATGTTTTACGTTTTCGTGGCCTCCACATGATATTTTTGTCAGCATAAGGTAACCTTCTATATCTGAAACGAATATAAATATTGCTACAAAGTAAAGTAATAGGCTATACATGTCCCTCTACTGGGCACAGGACTCTTTTTTTATTTCTGAGAGGGTTTTAGGGCAAGGAAATGCCCGCCGTGCTTCCCCAATGCGTGTTGACGAAAATTGCAATTACAAATTTCATTCGTGCTGTCGGGGATCAAACCCGGGAAAATTTACAGCGAACGCTTTGACGACATATATTTAATACGACACAAATAAATACGATTTAACATATATAATAAAAGTTCTTACGTGCTTGAAACTTGAACACTTGATAGCTCGTGATGCCTACCGGACAAAGCTACAGCCCCACACCGTACAATGTAATTGGAGATGCGTAACCGCGACATAATTCTCAGTGATGCGCAAGCATAACAGGCAGTATGTCACTTATATAATTGTCATCTCTGCAGTCTATTAATCTTTGCACTTTTATAGGTAATACAGAACGTAGTTGCTAGACGGTGTTGACATCGGCTAAAATCTCTACGATCGCCGTTTCGTCAAGGTCATTCAGGCTAGTTAAAGCCTTAATGTACGTGACTTTCAGAGAATGCTGTTTGCGCCTATAATTGAAGTAGCACTTTATATGTTCTTTTCTTTTGTATTCCTGATATTTTTGTATGTAACAGTGTGTACTTTGTTGGTGCAATAAATAAATAAATAAATAAATAAATTGATTAAAAAAAATTTGATACGCCCTCATTACGATATCAGCATCTCAAGATCGTTGCTAATTAATAAACACATAGAAACAGGATCTCAAGACGTTGTACTTAGGAATACTGTTCTGTGACTTGAGGGCTTGATCACGTCATATTGTGACGTAATCGTTCACGAGATGATGAATGCTATTTTAATGTTTCATAGAAAATTTCATGTTTATCGGTCCATAACTCTCAAAATGACCACAATTGACTGCTCTCCTGTAAAATTGCGATTTTGTAGATGTTCGTTTTTACTTTGCTGCCATCGATATAGACCAACGTTTAGAATATCATTCATTACGTTTCGTTTTAGCTATATCGTGAGATTTATTGAATAATTTTTATTTTGATAAAACTTAAACAAATAGATCTAACTATATATATATATATATATATATATATTTACATACACAATGCATAATATATATAAATATCTGGCCTATAAAAATCCCTAAATTCATAATAAAAAATATTGAGGGTCACTTATTGGGATAAAAACTATCCTATCTCTCAAGTTGGATCAAATTGCACATAGTGTGCAAAATTTCATTGAAATCAGTTAAGTAGTTTAAGAGTTCATCACGGACAAAGAATGTGACACGTAATTTTTATATATAAAGATATAAACATAATACAAATAATTGTTTATAATATATATTAAATAAAATTACTTAAGTATACTTATATTTATATGAGTAGCCTCAAAAATAAATTTAGAAAAAACAGAAGAGGGAATATATATATGATTTTATGTGATTTTAACCTCAACTGCCTTATTTCTTAATAGTTTACTTGATGTAATCTTATAACATAAGTTTAGATTTCGCAAAGAGGTCAATGTGTCCAAATCGTTCATTATACGTACGAGTGAGCCGCGAAAGAACAGTGTTTCGACAGTAGTATGAATGATGCCACGGAGTCTGTAACAATGTAGTATTGCGGGTGTGGAATTTTGGAGTACGAAAGGTGATTCTTGAGACAAGATATGTAGAGTCAATATTACTGTTCATTACATCATATAACAAAGCCATGTCAAGCAAAACACGCCTGTGTTCCAAAAAAAAGAGATCGTGCTCTTGCACTGAACTGTCTGTTAACAAATATTTTTTGAATACGCTCAAGGCGGCTTTTGTAAATATTGTACTGTGGAGATCATATCGAACTAGCATATTCCAAAACACTTTTCATATACGCAAAATAAACCATTTTAATTGCATTCATATTCGAGAATGGTTTACAGATGCGAAGAACAAAACCAATATTTTTATAGGCTTTATAGATAACATAATCAATGTGTTCGGATAATCAAAATTTAAGCCTAAGTCCCTAACACTTAGTTTTCAGCTGATTTTTAATCCATCAAAGTAATATTTAATTAGAATTGGCTTAGATTTCCGTGTAAAACTAATAAATTCGCACTTGCCTGCATTAACAGTTATATTATTTATTTTTTAGTATTCAAATAAACGGTTCAGGTCTTTGTATCAATAGGCAGTCATGTATGGTGTTAATTTTACAAGAAATCTTCTTATCAACTGCATACATGAGATAATTTGTGTGTACAATGCACGCACCAATGTCATATAGGTAGGCATTTTAAAAAAGTGGACCTAAGTGAAAACCCTGAGGAACTCCTGTAGGTATGTTTATGTAGCTCGAACGGAAATCAGTAGACTACCCCAGGAGGGTACCAGTACCCCTGGAGAGTCCCTCGCTGAGCATCCACGACCATGTTATTCCAATCCTGAGCGTGGGTGCTCAGGCTGCCCCGCGTATTCTGGGAGGGGGGGTGGTAAAATTCCGCTCAAAAACAAAACTGCTCTGGGCAAACTGAGCAATAATACCAAGGCGACCCCTGCCACGCTGTCCGTGAATTTCTGCAACATCAGGGGACTTCACTCTAACCTAAACGCCGTCAGATTCCTTGCTACAACAGGTCCCATCCGCAGAGATCGTGATCCTTGGCGATTTTAACGCCCACCATGCCGAATGGCTCGGTTCACGTTTAACCGATCATGCGGGGAGATCTGTTTATGACTTTGCCTTGGCATATGGTCTGACACAACTGGTTACTTCGCCTACGCGGATTCCAGATGTGGAGGATCATACACCTTTCCTGTTGGACCTTCTGCTGACCTCTCATCCGGACGGATATCAGGTTTCCGTCGATGCCCCTCTCGGCTCTTCGGACCATTGTCTGATCCGGAGTATGGTGCCACTCACGCTCCCTTCGCGGTTGCGTTCTGCAGGTTGCCGCCGTGTTTGGCATTACAGGTCGGCGGATTGGGACGGAATGCGGTCTTTCTTTGCATCCTACCCATGGCTGCGGGTTTGCTTCTCGCCGGATGATCCCAGCGCTGTTGCTGACTCTGTCACTGATGTGGTTCTACAGGGAATGGAACTATTTATTCCATCATCTGTGGTACCCATCGGAGGCAGATCTCAGCCTTGGTTTGGTCGCTCCTGTAAGACTGCATTGCGCAGTAAGCAGGAGTGTTATCAAGCCTGGTCTGCGGCTTCGGTGACTCGGGATGTAAACACCAGCACATTAAAAAAGAAGTATAACTTCGCCTTCAGGTCTTTCAAAAGAGTTATTGCCAAGGCAAAGACAGAGCACATAGGCAGAATTGGCGAGAAACTAGTTCGCCTTCCTTCGGGAACCCGTGCATTCTGGTCTCTCGCCAAGGCTGTCCAAGGGAATTTCTGTAAGCCATCACTACCATCTCTGCACAGGGAGGACGACCACTGGCCCAAGACACAAAAGACAAAGCCGACCTTTTAGGTTCCCTTTTTGCGTCAAACTCGACTCTTGACGACGGGGGGAAAATACCACCGACCATCCCGCGGTGTGAGTGCTCCATGCCGGATGTGCTATTCTCACAGCGCTCAGTTCGCAAAGCACTTCTCTCCCTGGACATCCAGAAGTCGAGTGGGCCTGAGGGAATCCCCCCAATTGTGCTGAGGACGTGTACTCCGGAGTTGGCACCGGTCCTAACGCGTCTTTTCCGGTACTTCTACTCCCAAGGCGTAGTCCCGAATTCATGGAAGACAACTTTTGTCCACCCAATCCCTAAAAAAGGCGACCGCTCAGACCCGTCCAACTATAGGCCTATCGCGATCACCTCCTTGTTCTCCAAAATAATGGAATCCATTATTAACTGCCAGCTCATCCTGTACCTTGAGGATCACCAGCTGATTAGTGACCGCCAATACGGTTTTCGTCGGAGTCGATCAGCTGGTGATCTTCTGGTCTACCTGACCCATAGATGGGCGGAGGCAGTAGAGTCCAAGGGGGAGGCGTTGGCCGTTAGTCTGAACATTGCGAAGGCCTTCGATCGGGTTTGGCACAAAGCGCTTCTTTCGAAGCTCCCTTCCTATGGGCTTCCCGAGAAATTGTGCAATTGGATCACCAGCTTCCTTGCAGATCGGAGCATCAAGGTCGTTGTAGACGGTGCATGTTCTGACTACAAGCCTATTAACGCTGGTGTTCCACAAGGCTGTGTGCTATCACCAACGCTGTTTCTTCTGCATATCAATGATATGTTGCTAACTGGTAACATTCATTGCTTTGCGGATGACAGCACTGGTGATGCTCTATACACCGGCCGGGCCAATATTTCTCGGGAAAACGTCGCCGAGTACCGGAACAAACTTGTGTCTGAAGTCGAGTCTTTGCTGGACAAAGTCTCGGATTGGGGGCGACTAAATCTAGTCCAGTTTAATCCTCAGAAGACACAAGATTGCGCGTTTACCGCTAAAATAGAACCCCTTTGTCGTATCTCCTCAGTTTCAAGGCACTCCCCTTCTTGCCTCAGCCAGTATCGGTATCCTCGGAGTCGACATATCGAGTGACGTGCAGTTTCGTGGTCACTTGGAAGAGAAGGCCAAATTGGCCTCTAAAAAGCTTGGCGTGCTCAGCAGAGCGGGACAGTATTTCATGCCGGCACACCGCCTGCAACTTTACAAGGCGCAGGTTCGGCCTCACATGGAATAATGTTCCCATCTCTGGGCAGGCGCTCCCCAGTGCCAGCTCCTTCCACTTGACCGCATCCAGCGCAGAGCGGCTCGGATCGTCGACGACCGAGCCCTTTCCGATCGGCTCGATTCATTGGCACTGCGAAGAGATGTTATATCTCTTTGCATTTTCTTTCGCATCTACCATGGGGAGTGCTCTGAGGAATTGTTCGGATTAATCCCAGCCGCCAAATTTCATGAACGCACATCGCGGCAGAACTCCCGATACCATCCACACCATCTGGATGATTGGCGGTCCACCACTGTGCGATTTAGAAGATGTTTTCTTCCTCGCACGACTTCCTTGTGGAATCGATTACCATCAGCGATTTTTCCGGACCGATACGACTTAGGGACCTTCAAGAAAAGAGCCTACTCCTTTTTAAAAGGCCGGCAACGCATCTGCAATTCCCCTGGTGTTGCGGTTGTTCATGGGCGGCGGTAGTCACTTACCATCAGGTGAGCCGCATGCTCGTTTGCCCCCTCTCCTATAAAAAAAAAATCACCTATCACGATTGTCTGTGAGCTGTTTGTGAGATATGAATTAGTCCACCGAAGGAAGTCACCATGAATTCCTAATATCGAAATAGAATCGAAAGTTTTTTCAAAATCAGTGTAGATCGTATCAACCTGCCCACCTCGATCCGTATTTTCAAGGAAAAAAGAAGAAAAACTTGCCAGGTTCGTAGTGGTTGATCGCCTTTGTAAAATAACCATGTTGGTGCTCAGGGAAGGAACGTGAGAGCGTGTAGTAAATTACGTTATATGGTACTCGCTCAATGATTTTAGTTGCGGTGTTTAAAACAGAAATGCCTCTTATGTGATCTATATTAGATAAATATTTTTTTAAAACGTTTTTCCCACACTAGGATTTTCTCTTGTATCGTGGAGGCAGTTTACAAACACAAATTGCATAGGACAAACATCAAATTGTACTATTATATTCTATTCTTCTCTAAAGACACCATGGTGCGGAATAAAATATGACGGCGTCTCTATTGTAGTATTATTGTTCGCGCTAAACGCTAATTTCAAGAACGAACGCGAGAGGGCGCGCGGCTCAGTGTCATACCGGTTTGACATTCGGTCGTGCGTAAAACGCCCAAGGGCAGTCAGTCGTCTTTAAGCAGTGCTAACGAATGGCACGCTGTCATTTTTGTCGTTAACTCGGAATAATTAAGCGCGGACAGTAAAAATACGGTCTAGGATTTGTGGCGCGCATCCCTACTGGAGAGCTTCCCCGGGACACATTGTGTCTGACTCAGAATCTGCATAAGTACATTCGGCAATATTAGCTAGTGCGGCCTCTGATATTCAAGAACTAACTGTTGCAACGCGAAACGGTAGAGAACTTTGATCCAGAAACTCCGTGTGCGTTTTGTGCGGTAACCTTATACCCCGCGATAGTTAGTGGCTTCTGTAAGTTAGTTAATCGCACGATAGAGTAAATTGACTGTCATCGTGACGAACGAGGAAAGTGAATGTGGACAACGCCTCGGAGGGCCCCCTCAAGTTGGAGCGGTGTCGACGCCCGGGCTGCTGCCGACGGCTAAGGTCTAGGTTCAATCACCATCAGTCACACCCAGATACACATCACATCACCTTCTTTCCCTTGCACTACACAACCACATGCGACCTGACCGACTCCGGAGGGACCAGTCGCCTTGGATATAGGTAAGTAAGCTACGTCCAAATTCCTTCCGGTCGACTGGCCGTAGTACAACTCTCCCCCATATATTTTAATGTAATTAGAGAGATTCCACGTTGCCACATTGAGGCCCGACCTACGTCTGCTCGGGAAGTCTTCAGCTCATGGGCCCCTGAGGAGTTGACCCTTTAAGGAAGCAGCCGTAGGCCATAACAATTATCTTGACTGTGCCGACATAAATTTCCGCGCATAATCTATCATCAGGGCTATGTATTGGCAGAACGTGAAATTTCTCATCATCATCATCATCATCATTACAGCCTTTCATAAGTCCACTGCTGACCATAGGCTTCCCCCAAGGAATGCCACAAAGCACGGTCCTGAGCCACCTGCATCCATCAACTTCCTGCATGTCTTACCAGGTCATCACTCCATCTCGTGGGGGGTCGCCCAACACTTCGCCTACCGATACGAGGATGCCACTCAAGAACCTTTCTTCCCCATCGGTTGTCGGTTCTTTGAGCAGGCCCACTGCCACTTCAGCTTACTAATCCGTTGGGCTATGTCGGTCACACTGGTTCTACTGCGGATATCCTCATTTCTAAGTTTATCACGCAGAAAAACTCCGAGCATAGCCCTCTCCATAGCTCGCTGAGCGACCTTGAGTTTCTTTATTCGGCAGCAGTGAAGGACCACGTCTCAGATCCGTAAGTCATCACTGGCAACACGCACAGGTTGTATAATTTCGTTTTAAGGCTTTGAGGAATGTCTGACGAGGAGATGTGTCGTAGTTTCCCGAACGCTGCCCAGCCGAGTTGAATCCGTCCATTGACCTCTCGGTAGAAGTGGGACTTACCTAGTCGGACTATTTGTCCCAGGTAAACATACTCATCAATAACTTCGAGCTTAGTGCTCCCAACAACTACCGGCATAGGTGTGACATGGACTTTGAACATGATCTTTGTTTTGTCCGTGTTCATCTTAAGACCTATCCGCTGGGAGACAATCTTGAGGTCATTTATCATGGTGCTTAGATCTTCTGCCATAAGGACTATATCGTCGGCAAATCAAAGGTGAGTGATGTACTCGCCATTGATGTTAATACCGTATCCTTTCCAGTCCAGAAGTTTGAAAACGTCTTTCCAATGCAGCGGTGAAGAGCTTCGGGGATATAACGACCCTGTCTTACAACTCTCTGCAATTGGATAGGTTTCGTACTCTGTTTCTGTACTCGAATAGCCATCGTAGTCCTACTGTATAAGCACTTCAGCACTTCGATATACCGACAGTCAACTTGGCACCGCTGAAGGGACTGCAGCACCGCCAAAATTTCGACGGAATCAAAGGCTTTCTTATAGTCCACATACGCAAGGCAAAGTGGCAGATTATACTCCTCTGTCTTCTGTAAAATTTGCCGAAGGGTGTGTATGTGGTGTATGATACTGAAACCTTTTCGAAAACCGGCTTGTTCGGGAGGCTGGAATTCGTCAAGTCTGCGTGCGAGACTATTCGTAATGACTCTCGAAAACAGCACGTAGACGCAGCTCAGAAGGGAAATTGTTCTGTAGTTATTCAAGAGAGCGTTGTCGCCTTTCTTGAACAACAAGAACACCGCACTTTTGCTCCACGCCTCCCGTTAATGCCATCATGGAGGACGGAATTAAAGAGCTTCTGAAGGACTTCAAGTACCGGTTTTTCACCCGCTTTCAGAAGCTCCGCTGTAATTTCATCCTCGCCTGGGGCCCTCCCGTTTTTAAGATGGTGGAGAGCTATTCTTATCTCGCTCAGACTGACGTTCGGGATATCTTCGGAATAGTGTTCCGGGTCTGGATGTTTTTCCTTGTGCAATTTATGTTTGTAAACTGCCACCACGACACAGGAGAAAATCCTAGTGTGGGGGTAACGTTTTTAAAAAAAAAAAGTGTCGGATAAGACTCGCTCTTGGATCGTTACGCACACTTGCGTGTGGCTCCAACTATGACGTGTACAGATACCCATAGAACCTCTCAATCTCACTCAAAATCTCAGGTGCCCCGGAAATCTACTTAATACGTGGTAGAGCCATGCTGCAGCTATATTAGTAGTATAGTTGTAGCACGAATGGGTGGGCTCGACCGGGGAAGGACCACGCTCTCACAGAATACCAGAGTAAAATAGCAGCGTAACGCTGCTGTGTTTCGTATGATGAGTGTAGAAAACCGAAGACCCTTTTTACTGGAAAAGAGGCATTCCATCTTAGTCCTCACGGGTAACGACGCATCTGCATTTTGACTCGCAAACGAGGATAGATGTAGATGTCTATGGGCCACAGCAACTACTTACCATTAGGTGGACTGTGTGCTCGCTTTTCACCCTATACTATAAAAAAAACGATGCTGCCACACTCGGTCCTCAGCTTTGACAGTTGGCTCTTTATGGCAGACGGATCTCTGGCAAAAATTTGAAGCCTTGGTTCCGCTCGATCGCTTCTTCAATACAAGCTGTATTGGAGTTGCGTAAGTCCCGCCGCATGCATTTGGATATTTGTCTGTTCAGTTGCCTGTATGCTGTCAAATCTGTTGAAGAATGTAGCTTCATCTCCCGTCTACCAGCCATGAGATTAAGAGTGTGATCGGAGAGTTTTTGTGTTCATCTGCGGCGGGTCTTGCAGAACTTAGCTCCAACCGCATGGACAGTTTCCATGAGCTTGTCATTCATATCGTACACTTCATTGCAGTTTTCAAGGCACTGAAAACGGGCTTGTAACTCGAGCTGTAAGGTTTCAGTACTTTGGAACAGAGCACGAGGGGGACGGAGCGTTGACTTCATTAGACGAGACCTCTCCAAATTAACGTTTAGGTTCATTGTGCCTCTAACCACTCGGTGATCGCTACCAGTTTTCACCCTCGCAATCACGGAGACATCACTGAACAGTTGTCGTCTGGTCGTCATAATGAAGTCAGTCTCATATTTGTCGAATGTCGGGGCTCGACCAGGTCCATTTCCTGTGGGGCCGCTTCTGGAAGAAAGAGTTCATCATAAAAAGTCCCTCTTTCTCCATGAAGCCGGCCAGCTGCTGGCCCCTTGGGTTCCGTTGCCCTATTCCAAAGTGCCCCAAATTCAGCTCACCGTTCTCTCTTGTGCCTAGTTTTGCATTGAAGTCTCCCATTAACACCGTATGTTGGGTTTTGATGGAATGCATGGCTCTAGAGATATCCTCATACATTTCCTCCACCTCCTGATTGGGGTGTGCCGAGATTGGTCCGTAAGCCTGTATGGCCTTCAGCGAATACCGTTTGGTGATTCTGAGTATAAGGTACGCAACCCTCGTCGACACACTCTCAATCTTTACAACGTTGTTAACGAGAGACTTGTGAACGATAAATCCGACACCGCCTTGGGACAGATGGTCGCCCTCCCAGTAATAGAGCAAGTTGCCGGATTCGAGGATGACCGTGTCCTCCCCCTCTCTTCGGACTTCGGATATTCCTATAATATGCCAGCGTAACTTGTCTATCTCTTCTTCCAGCTCCACAATCTTCTCGTCAGTCATCAGGGTGCGTGCGTTGTATGTTGCCAGGTCGAGTCATCGTAGGTGGCAACCGAACCTCCACCGGAAATTCTTAGCACCCCCTGCCCCGCCGTTACCATGGTCGCCACCGTAGCCAGAAATAGCGGGGCCGCCGGGGACTGGGGGCCGTCTCTTTGTAACTCGCTTCATAGTAATAACATAACGTTGATAGTGCTATCCAATAATTTATGAACACTAAGTTCGTTTCCATGCCATAACTATATCGCTTTCGTACCAAGAAGCATAGTAGCGTGACCATGAGTAATTTCTTTATTACTCGATAGCGAACACAAAGCCGAATGGTTGGAGGCACACTGAACCTAAACGTTAAGTTGGAGATTTCAAGTCTAATGAAGTCAATGCTCCGTCCCCCTCGTGCTCTAATCAGTGGCGTAGCGTGCCTTAGATGGGCCCTGTATCAAAATTTGTTGAGGGGCCCCAATGATGAGTAAAGATTTCATAAAAGGAATAAAACAAGCGTTTTTGCCTTTGAATTAAAATTATTACATATTATTGATTATTCGTTATTAATCATCATTACAGCCCTTCACAAGTCCACTGCTGAACACAGCCCCCTCTCCCCCCCCCAAAGAATGCCATAAAACACGGTACTGAGCCACCTGCATCCATCGACTTCCTGCATTATAGTCATTCCATCATGGATCATGGATCTGGGGGGGACGCCCTACACTTCGTCCGCCGGTACGAGGCCGCCACTCGAGATCCTTTTTTCCCCCATCGGTTATTGCCGCTATTGGCTATATGGCCGGCCCACTTCAGCTTACTAATCCGTTGGGTAAATCCGTACTATGTCGGTCACTCTGGTTCTACTGCGGATAACTTCATTTCTAAGTTTATCACGCAGAGAAACTCTGAGCATAGCATTAAACATGATCTTTGTTTTGTCCATGTTAATCTTAAGACCTATCCGTTGGGAGACGCTATTGAGGTCATTGAGCATAGTACTAAAGTCCTCCAGCGATTCTGCCATAAGAACTATATCGTCGGCAAATCGAATGTGAGTGATGTACTCGCCATTGATTTTAATACCGTATCCTTTCCAGTCCAGAAGCTTGAAAACGTCTTCCAATGCAGCGGTGAAGAGTTTCGGGGATATAACGTCACCCTGTCTTACACCTCTCTGCAATTGGATAGGTTTCGTAGTCTGGTTCTGTACTCGGACAGCCATCGTAGCCCTACTGTACAAGCACTTCTGCACTTCGATATACCGACAGTCAACTTGGCAGCGCTGAAGGAACTGCAGCACCGCCCAAATTTCGACGGAATCAAAAGCTTTTTCATAGCCCACATACGCCTGACATAGTGGCAAATTGTACTCCTCGGACTTCTATACACTTGGCAGAAGGGTATGTATGTGGTCTATGGTGCTAAAGCCTTTTCGGAAACCGGCTTGTTCGGGAGGCTGGAAGTCGTCAAGTCTGCGCGCGAGACGATTCGTAATGATTCTCGAAAACAGCACGAAGACGCGTCTCAGAAGGGAATTCGGTCTGTAGTTCTTCAAGAGAGCGTAGTCACCTTTTTGAAAGAACAGGACTAACGCACTTCTGCTCCACGCCTCTGGTGTAATGCCAGCATGGAGGACGAAATTAAAGAGCTTCTGAAGGACTTCAAGTACCGGTTTTTCACCCGCTTTCAGAAGCTCCGCTGTAATTCCATCCTCGCCTGGGGCTTTGCCGTTTTTAAGGTGCTGGAGAGCCATTCTAATCTCGCTCAGATTGACGTCCGGGATATCATCGGAATAGTGTCGGATAAGACTCGCTCTTGGATCGTTACTCACACTTGCGTGTGGCTCCAACGATGATGTGTACAGCTGCCCATAGAACCTCTCAATCTCACTCATAATCTTAGGTGTCCCGGAAACGACGCTGCTCGGTCTTCAGCTTTGACAGTTGGCTCTTTCTGGCAGACAGATCTCTGGCAAAGACTGGAGCCCTGGTTTCGCTCGATCGCTTCTTCAATACGAGCAGTATTAAAGTTGCGTAAGTCCCGCCGCATGCATTTGGAGATCTGTCTGTTCAGTTGCCTGTATGCTGTCAAATCTACTGAAGACTGCAGCTTCATATCCCGTCTAACAGCCATGAGATTAAGAGTGTTATCGGAGAGTTTTTGTGTACTTCTGCTGCGGGTCTTCCAAAACTTAGCTCCGACTGCATGGACAGTTTCCACGAGCTTGTCATTCATATCGTCCACTGCATTTCAATCTTCTAGGCAATGAAAACGGTTTCGTAGCTCGAGCTGAAAAGTTTCGGGACTTTGGATTAGAGCACGAAGGGGACGGAGCGTTGACTTCATCAAACGTGACCTCTCCAACTTAACTTTTTAGGTTCAGTGTACCTCTCACCATTCGGTGATCGCTGCCGGTTTTCACCCTCGTGATCACTGAAACATCACTGAACAGTGTCGTGAAGCGACAATTAAGAACAAAAAAGAACCTAACCTAGTAACAGCAAAACAACAAAAATAGAACAAAATCAAATAATATATTTAAGATTTAAAAGATATTTACAATTTTATATAACAAAATGGAGTATGAAGATGAGGATGGATGTCGTGATTTACAAATTATTTAAAAAAAGGTAATAAAAAAAAGAGATAAGTGTCGATGCTGAGCCCGAAGATCCCAGGTGTACAGCAAGTGCTCTCAGCGCCTGGAACGAGCACGCACGGCATAGGTGAGAAGGCGTGGGCGTCTCTAGGCGACGACCTCAGGTGAATGCGGTGGTTTGCAAGATCCGGCGATTTCAGGCAAGACAGGGGCTTGCAGGATCCTCGGCGACTTCAGACAGGACAGAGGCCTGCAGGATCCGGTGACTTCAGGCGGGACAGAGGTTTGAAGGATCCGGCGACTTCAGGTAGAGCAGAGGTTTGCAGGATCCGGCGACTTCAGGTAGAGCAGAGTTTTGCAGGGTCCAGCGGCTTCAGGCAGGACAGAGGCTTGCAGGATCCCGGGGCAGTGCGACCCCGGGATAAGGCCTTTAGGAGATGCTTCGAATTAGAGAACTGAAGCGAGACTGACTTTCTTGACCGATTGTTCGGCTTTTATACCTTTTTAGAGAGAACGGAAAAATTATTTAAATTAAACGCAAATTTTTTGAAAATGGCTAAGAGGAAAGAGTATTTATGTGGAATTATCGAAGTAGAAACAACAGACCGGTAGCGATTTTGAATATAATTGTCATGACAACCAAATAAACAACGATGTCAAAACATGTCAAATTTTGGTTTTAGGCTCGTAATAGAAAAACGGCAAGATTTAAGTGAAAAATGAGATATTATTTATATAGGAAAAAAGGTAGCGCAACTGCGCGCTCAAAGTCCGAAATTGCAGAGTTACGGAAATCTAAATAAAAGATCGAAAAAGGTAGACTCCATTGACACCAATTTAAAAGTGCTGATAATGTGAAAATACGAAGTAAAAATGATTTGTTATTGTGTTCTTATGGTTTAAAATCGTTACAGGATCCTATGGAAATAAAGGTGATGTAAAATATCCAGTTTTGAGGTGAATGCAGAAAATCGAAACAGAATGGAAAAATGAATTTAAAATAATGTAAAATGATATGTAAGTAACATAACACTACAACAGTTGTCGTTTGGTCGTCATAATGAAGTCAATCTCATTTTTTGTCGAACCGTCGGTGCTCGACCAGGTCCACTTCCTGTGCGAGTGGGTTGGCAACCGCAGTCATTTATTATTGTTTTGCTGTTATCAGAAAGATGCTGCTGCCTATCCTCTGCCTCAGTTTCTCTTTGTGGCCTCTTACGACACCCACGGGAAGATATGGGGTAGTGAGTATTCTTACCCGCCACTACACGGGGATTATTACACGGGGATATTCGTTATTACTTACAATTAATACTCTAAATACTAAGCTAGCCAAACAATTCAAATCAAATATACACTTTTCTTGCCTTTTGTTCAGCGAACATAGCTGAAGACGATTCGGTAGCATTCATAGCTGAAAACGATTTCAGTTTTTCTAAATTCTTTGCTTCTATAGGCGATAGTGACAGCCTTTCCTGTCCCATAGATGTCTTTGGAATTTTTGTTTACACACGTTTGGGGCCCCTGTAGCCCGGGGGCCCCGTATCATTGATACGGCTGATACGGCGGTAGCTACGCCCCTGGCTCTAATCCAAAGTCCCGAAACCTTCCAGCTTGAGTTACAAAACCGTTCTCAGTGCCTAGAAGATTGCAATGCAGTGGTCGATATAAATGACAAGCTTGTGGAAATTGTCCACGCGGCCGGAGCTAACTTTTGCAAGACCCGCCGCAGAAGAACATAAAAACTCTCTGATCACACTCTTAACCTCATGGCTGTTAGATCGAAAATGAAGCTGCAGTCTTCAGTAGATTTATTTAGGCAACTGAACATACAGATTTCCAAATGCATGCGGCGGGACTTACGTAACTTTAATACTGCTCATATTGAAGAAGCGATCGAGCGGAATCAGGGTTCCAAAGTCTTTGCCAGAAATCTGTCTGCCAGAAAAAGCCAACTGTCGAAGCTGAAGACTGAATGCGGCAGCATCGTTTCCGGGACACCTGAAATTTTTAGTGAGAATGAGAGATTCTACGCGCAGCTGTACACGTCATCTTTGGAGCCAAACGCAACTGTGAGTAACGATCCAAGAGCAAGACTTGTGAAAGACTGCGATGATAAGGCTGATGATGATGAGCACAAAGCAGAGCAGAGTCAGAGCGTGCGTGCGACGACGACAAATTCCGGGTGCGCAATGCACCTATATGACTCGTACGAGTGCGATTCGACTCTATAGTAGGCAAGCTTTCGTGTCCTCCACGGTGGGCGAAGAATTACTCACATGTTTAATCAACCTGGATGAGGCATTATTTTCAAAGTGTAGCATGGTATGGTGTCTACTGCGACAATTATGACACACTGAATTAGACTAACAACTAGAAACGTGATGTTTGTTCCTCAAACAATTTAAGCACAAATTATTGGCCTTTAATATCCTATAGCGTTCGCTCGGTGAGCGCCTATAAAAAATTGCACAGTTATATAAATTACCATGTTTAGCTTTACATAAACAACAGGCGCCGTGCGAAAATACAGGTGTTGTGTTTATAATGTTAGCGGTTTTGTTGGCCTCGATAGCACATCCATTCTACGGTCGACGCATTTTTTTTTCTTCTTGTTTTGATATTCTACTAAGGGCTAACTATTTATGTACTCCTCAAAGTCAGTAGAAAACATGCAAATATTGAGTCTATTCGTGTTTGTACCGAAGCATTTTTAATGTTTTTATGCATATAATTAACAATAGTCAACTTGCCTAAGTGCCATATTCGTGAGTTAGTTATGGTATCATTTTCACAACAAAGTGTCTGATGGCCCATGGTCAATTAACCTATGTGTCACGTTCGCATTATTGCTATGATATAACTTACGTTCTTAAAGTTGATTTAACCACGGTGAACTAACAATTTTATCACTTTCGCATATGGACCATGGTCAACTATGCTACATATCATCTTCTTATAATTTGTTAATATTGCTACGCAGACACAGGCTTGCAGTTCACAAAGTCAGTTTGACAAAGCTGCCTTCAAAAACATTACTTAGACGTTCATCGGCATCTGGAACTATGTATTTCATACAAAACGTGCTTTAAACGATAATTTAAAAACCACATCACCAAAAAAAAAGACCTGTTTCTGATCCATCGAAATGGAAAAGGCAAGTTGAAAGAAATAAACGTCTCAAAGGTGCTGCCTACAAAACAATTAAAGGTAAATCAGTTGCATCAAGACCTATGAAGCAACCTAATTGTGTAAAATTACCAAAGCATAAAGGTCATATTTAAGTATCAGAAGAAATGAGAAAAAATATATATCAGAATTTTTAGTCATTAGAAAGAACAAAGCACATGGTCAATTTATAGTACAAGATGTCATAGGGCTTAAAAAAAACACAAACCAAATCTGGACTCTCCCGTAAGAAATTCACTAACAACTATTCCCTAACAGTAGACCTCAATAAGAAAGTAAAGATATGCAGGGAGTTTTTCTTGCAAACTCTAAGTACAGAAGGGTTTATAAGAGGAGTTTTGAACAAAGTTTCGTCAGCAGGCATACTTCCGCGTGATGAGAGAGGAAGAAAGGCGCCCTCTAACAAATTTTGATCTGAAGATGAAGAGTGTTTAAAAGGACACATTTTGTCTTTCCTGGTCATGGAGTCTCATTATTGTAGAAAAAATTCTCAGTACGAATATCTTGATTCTGACTTAACGTAAAAAATGTATTTACTGTACAGAGATAAATGTCAACAAGAAGATAAAATCGCAGTGTCGTGTGAAAAGTAAAGTATTCAGATCTTATAAATTAAAATTTCATGTCCCGAGAAAAAGTTTTTTAAAAAATGTGTAATTCGGAATTATCACGTAGCACTGAACCAGCAAACACTCAAAAAGAGCTTCATGAAAAGCATCTTAAGGGTAGGGATGATTCTTATCTGCACAGAGATTTTGACAAACAAGTTGCAAAAAGTAACACTAATATTTTGGCATTCAATCTTGATCTACAAGCTATTCTACAGACTCCAAAAGGAGCCGCTGGCCCATATTTTTATGTACGTAAGCTTGCAGTATATAATTTAATATTGTATAACTTGGGAAACCAAAATGTCGATTGCTATACCTGGGATGAGACGGAAGGCAAGAGAGGACGTGTATAAATATGTTTTTAATCAATCTGATACAATACACGTAAGAATGATGTGGGACATTCGTCGGCAGTGGACAACAAAACAATTTCAACTTTAGTTGTAAGCTTCTTTTTCTAGTTGTGAACCACCCGACAATAAAAATTATAGACCACTTGTTTTTTGAATCAGGGCATAGCCATATGGAATTTGATTCTATTCATTCTAAAACAGTACAAAAATCAAAAAAGCACTCCTGTTCATACACCGGATGGATGGGTTCAAATTATAAGGATGGCCAGAACTAACCCTCGCTCTTAATGTCGTAACATTACTGCATGATGATTTTTTAGATTTCAACTCTTCGGCTCTTTCGTTTATAGCTGAAACAAAAAGAACACAAAAAAGTCAGCAAACCCTTCCTGAAGTTCCAAAGTTTCAAGATGCAATATGGGTTAAATATCAACTTGAAAACCCGAAATCAATTTTTATAACAACTGACACAATAGTGAAGGGTTCACTGAGTTAAAACTAAAGGCAAAGAAAAGGAAAAGTAACTGCATAATACCTAAAACTGCTTACAGTAGCTGATTGCTTATTTCAAAAGCGAAAAAGACAGATTTAGTAACAGTGTGCCAGGATCTCCTAATACCAAGGAGCTATCATCAATATTATCAGATCCTGCCAGTATCTGAAACAGTGGCAGATCGTTTACAATGAAGCTGACAATGAAGAAGACGATGAAGAAGATTGAATCTTTAGGATCAGGTCTCCTTGACTCAGAATATTAAATTATCTACTTTTGTAAAAAGTTGTCTTCCCCATAGAATAGTCAAATATCATGTAAATATATGTATGAGTATATAAGTAGGTATTATTTTAATATAAGTACTATAACACTTATACACCTGTTAGCTAGGTTTAGTCTCAGTGTATGTGTGTATACGTTATATATGTTAGCACTACCTTATAACTGGTATTTGTTAATAGATAAATATGAACTCGTATATAACTCGTAGTTGGAAGATCACACACCGACTTGTCTGTGAAGTTACAAGGCTCTAACTGAAAACCAGCGCTGTATTTGCAGCATTATGATGAGTTGGAGACCTATTTGACGTCACATTTTCATATATTTTTTTTTCCTTTTTACTTTTTTCTTTGTTTGTTTGTTTCATTATTGTGTGTGTACTGCTTCTCAATTGTAAATGCGTAAGCAGTATTAGACTGGTACATGCATTCTTTTCCCCTTTATTTTGTTTATTTTTAATGTGTGTAAAATGTGTATGTCAAATAAATAGTTGCTTTTACTTTACTTTTTTTAAATAAATAGTTCTTTCTTTCTTTCTAGGATTCAACTTTCTTCGTCTTTTGATTAATATTACTTATATTTTTGATAGTTTTATGTTTTGTTAATTTTTAATAATATTATTTTTAATACCTTTAAAAAACGTTAATACAATAAAATGTACTCATGCTTTAAGCGGAGATGTTATTTTTTTTTTATAAATGACTGATTATTGTAAAACTAAGTTTATTATTTTATAAAAGATCATAGTTTATTTAAAAGTTACATAATTAAAAGAGGAAAAAACTTTTCACACTCTGAACAGTGTTTCATTAAATTTCATGTCATTGACGATTCAATAAAATAATGCGTAATAATATGTACTATTTAAAAAAATAGACGATTAGAGGGCCAAAGTTGCTACTGTAATTCATTTAAAATATTAACTAAAAATAGCATACAGTTTCCTTTTCCATTCTCAAGTTTAAAATGCAGTAATTATTGCGCACCCGCAAATAATTATTGTATAATTATGAATATGACAGAATCAAAGGCTTTCTCAAAGTCCACATACGCCAGGCATAGTGGCAAATTGTACTCCTCGGACTTCTGTACAACTTGCCAAAGGGTATGTATGCGGTCTATGGTGCTAAAGCCCTTTCGGAAACCGGCTTGTTTGGGAGGCTGGAAGTCGTCAAGTCTGCGCGCGAGACGATTCATAATGACTCTCGAAAACAGTACGTAGACGCGGCTCAGAAGGGAAATCGGTTTGTAGTTCTTCAAGAGAGTGTTGTCACCTTTCTTGAAGAACAAGATCACTGCATTTCTGCTCCACGCCTCCGGTGCAATGCCACCATGGAGGAAGGAATTAAAGAGCTTCTGAAGGACTTCAAGTACTGGTTTTTCACCCGCTTTCAGAAGCTCCGCTGTAATTCCATCCTCGCCTGGCGCCCTGCCGTTTTTAAGATGCTGGAGAGCTATTCTAATCTCGATCAGACTGACCTCCGGGATATCATCGGAATAGTGTCGGATAAGACTCGCTCTTGGATCGTTACTCACACTTGCGTGTGGCTCCAACGATGACGTGTACAGCTACCCATAGAACCTCTCAATCTCACTCAAAATCTCAGGTGCCCCGGAAACGATGCTGCCACACTCGGTCCTCAGCTTCGACAGTTGGCTCTTTCTGGCTGACAGATCTCTGGCAAAAAATTTGGAGCCTTGGTTTCGCTCGATCGCTTCTTCTATACAAGCTGTATTGGAATTGCGTAAGTCTCGCCGCATACATTTGGAGATCTGTCTGTTCAATTGCCTGTATGCTGTCAAATCTGTTGAAGAATATAGCTTCATCTCTCGTACAGCCATGAGATTAAGAGTGTGATCGGAGAGTTTTTGTGTTCTTCTGCGGCGGGTCTTGCAGAACTTAGCTCCGACCGCATGGTCAGTTTCCATGAGCTTGTCATTCATATCGTCTACTTTATTGCAGTTTTCTAGGTACTGAAAACGGGCTTGTAACTCGAGCTGAAAGGTTTCAGGACTTTGGAACAGAGCACGAGGGGGACGGAGCGTTGACTTCATTAGACGAGACCTCTCCAACTTAACGTTTAGGTTCTGTGTGCCTCTAACCATTCGGTAATCGCTACCAGTTTTCACCCTCGCAATCACGGAGACATCACTGAACAGTTGTCGTCTGGTCGTCATAATGAAGTCAATCTCATTTTTGTCGAACCGTCGGGGCTCGACCAGGTCCACTTCCTGCGGGGTCACTTCTGGAAGAAAGAGTTGATCATAAATAGTCCCTCTTTCTCCATGAAGTCGGCCAGTTGCTGGCCCCTTGGGTTCCGTTGCCCTATTCCAAATTTCCCTACTTTCAGCTCACCGTTCTCTCTTGTGCCTAGTTTTGCATTGAAGTCTCTCATTAACACCGTATATTTGGTTTTGGAGGAATGCATGGCTCTAGAGATATCCTCATACATTTCCTCCACCTCCTTATCGGAGTGACCCGAGGTTGGTGCGTAAACCTATATAACCTTCAGCGAATACCGTTTGGTGATATTGAGTATAAGGTACGCAACCATCGTTGACACACTCTCGATCTTTATAACGTTTTTAACGAGAGACTTGTGGACGATAAATCCGACACCTCCTTGGGACAGATGGTCGCCCTCCCGGTGATAGAGCAAGTTGCCGGATTCGAGGATTATTATTCGTACTTCGGATAATCCTATAATATGCCAATGTAACTTGTCTATCTCTTCTTCCAGCTCCACGATCTTCTCGTCAGTCTTCAGGGTGCGTGCGTTGTACGTTGCCAGGTCGAGTCGTCTAAGGTGGCAACCGAACCTCCACCGGAGATTCTTAGCACACCCTGCCCCGCCGTTACCATGGTCGCCACCGTAGCAAGGAATAGCGGGGCCGCCGGGGACTGGCGGCCGTCTCTTTGTTACTCTCTTCATAGGGGGGTATTTGCCATAGTTGCCACGCTTGGCGAGCGGGTTGGCAACCGCAGTTTTTTTTTAATTGTAATTTCGGCTACTATCAGGAAGTTGCTGCTGCCCATCCCCTGCCTGTTTCCCTTTGTCGCCTTTTACGACACCCGCGGGAAGATATGGGGTAGTACATATTCTTGACCGCCACTACACGGAGTGTACTTTCTCAATCTCCCAAAATTTGGGGACTAATAATTTGGAGAGGTTCGACGGCGGTGCAACAACAAGAAACTGCTGAAATATTTTCAACGGCAGGAGCGGAAACAACAATAACATAACCTAAAATGGTTTCCGATGCGTAAGATGTCATACTCGAGGGGTTTCACTTAACCTTGTTATATAACAAGAGGTGAGAAAAATAGATGCTCCAATGAGAATATCAATGTCTCCAGGGTCGGATTTAGTGTCATCCGCTAAAGGAAAACTATTAAAATTGTTTATCATGGAAGTATCAGCCGAAACAGTGGGCAAACACTCAGTCACTATATCTACTACCAATGAATTTATATTAAAGTTAACACTGCGGTCAAAGCGCGTAAAGTTTCAAATTTAAATGAAACTAATTTTACGGATTTTATCGCGTATATTAACTTATTTTACATTCCCGACGTTTCAAGCACTTTACAGCACCCATGGTCACGGGGGGGACTGAGGTGTATGACGTCCCAATGTCATAGTTAACCACGGCTACCTCCAGATTAAAAATTATTAATTTTTGTTCCGATCTACGCAGTATGAACTTACAGTATCATGAAGTCTTGCAGTTGTATGCTTGGGTTTGGATTTAATTTTATTAATTATGGGATCCCAAGCAGATGGTAGCACCCAGCCATCTTCTCTATTGAAATTAGGATGTTTTTTGATTTCAATAGCCTCGCGAATCATCCTTGGAAGGAATCGGTGTTCTTTAGCGAGGATTTGTGGTCTATCAAATCTAATGTAGTGACGGGGGCGATCCTGTACATGTTCACAGACTGCAGACTTCCCGGAGCGTCTATTCTTCACATCAGCTATGTGTTCTTTAACGCGGGTTTTTATGGATCTTTTAGTTTGTCCTATTTAAGAGAGACCACATTCACAATCCAGCTTGTACACTCCTGCATCTTGCAGAGGAATATTACACTTGACTGATGGTAAAAACTGACTAATCTTCTTCGGCGGCTTGAAATATGTTTTAATGGAAGCACGCTTCAAGATGTAGCCAATCTTGTCAGTGACACCTCTGACATATGGCAGTACAGCAGGCACTCGCTCGACTGTGGCCGGCTTCACTCGTTCACTGTGACGTAGGCGCGGGACCCGAAGCTTATTGTCGTGCAAAACTTGCTTGACGTGTTGGAGCTCGGCGGCCAGGTGTTTACTGTCACAGATCCCTCGTGCTCTCTGAAACAAAGATTTACCCACGGTAGCTAACTGTGAAGGATGGTGGTGAGAATCACCGTTTAAATATCTATCTGTATGGGTCTTTTTTCTATACACAGTGTGGCTCAAGGTGTTATCAGGATTCCGAATTACTAATACATCTAGAAAAGCTAAAGAATTGTTTGCCTCTAACTCCATTGTGAACTGAATTTTAGAATTTAAGGAGTTAAGATGGTCTAAAAATGCAGTTACTTTATCTAAAGGTAGAATTGTGAAAGTGTCGTCTACGTACCGCTTGTAGAATCTTGGGTTTATTGGAGAAGTAAGCAGGGCTTTCTCCTCAAAGTCCTCCATGAATATATCGGCGACAATGGGAGATACAGGTGAGCCCATCGCCACTCCATCTACTTGCTTGTAGAACTCCTCCTTCCACAATAGGTAGCCAGATGTAAGGCAGTGTCTGAGTAATACTGCATATTCTACGGGCATGTTGTTTTCCTCTAGCCTTCTAGTAACAATCGAGATGCAGTCTTCAACAGGTAGGCATGTGAATAGAGACTGCACATCAAAACTCACCATAGTTTCATTGTCTGCCAGATGTAGGTCTTTAATCTCGCTGACAAATTGGTAGGAATCCTTTGTGTGTGCTCTTGTATGTCCCTTGAGCGGTGAGAGTATATTCGCTAAGTATTGAGCCAATCTGTAAGTTGGTGAATCGATTTGGCTCACTTTAGGACGTAGTGGAGCATTGGGCTTGTGTATTTTTGGTAACCCATACAACTTCGGTGGTTTAGCACACGTAGGTATTATCGATTTTACGTCTAGATTTAATTTTTCGGAGTGTTTCTTTATGAGATCACTAGTTGTTTTAAGTGTGTTATTTGTTGGGTCATTTTTAACCTTTTTATACGTACTTGCATCCGACAAAAGTTCTTGTATTTTAGAATTATAATCTGACGTATCCATAACTACCGTGGCATTTCCCTTATCTGCGCGGAGAATCGTGAGTTCTGGTTTATTGCGTAGGTTAGTCAACGCTTTGAATTCGTCTTTAGGTAGATTCGGTTTTGGCGCTGAACTTCGACGTAACATAGACGAAATGTCTTGACGTATCGCTTCCAAATCCTCCTTTTGCATATTGTTTTTAAATAAACAGTCCTCGACACTACAGATAATTTGTTCGTACGGTAATTTTTTCGGTGTTATAGCAAAATTAAGACCTTTCGATAATACTCTAATTGTTGCATCATCCAGAGTTTGTTGAGACAGATTATAGACCGCGTTTAATCTATGATCCGCGTTCGTAGTCGACGGTTGCGTTTCGTTCTCACGTCGACGCAGATGTTTGACATTTAATTTGGTCGTTAATTTTTGATATTTTATTATATGTTTGTTTTTGCATTCATTATATTTATTAATTTCTCGTTTATTTAACGTTTCGATGCAAACATTATAATCAAATGTCGTTAAAACTGCCTTTAAATCACTGAATGATGTGTCTATGGATTTGTTTATGGTATGTAGATCGGAGCGTTTTTGTTGGATTACCGTTCGTAACAACTTTTTACTTGCCTCATTTAAGATCTTAGCGCTTCCTCGAATGTCCTTTTTAGTGGATATTTTGACACACGTAGGGATGATATTATTATCACGACAGCGTTTTAAAAAGTTTAGTGCTGTTATATATCTTGCGCGCTTAGTCACGAGATCTTCTAATCGGCGAATTTTATTTGCAATTACCAGTCCGTACTGGTTCACATAGTGATTTCTTATATTTACGCGAACACTACACATTTAAATGAAACTAATTTTACGGATTTTATCGCGTATATTAACTTATTTTACATTCCCGACGTTTCAAGCACTTTACAGCACCCATGGTCACGGGGGGGACTGAGGTGTATGACGTCCCAATGTCATAGTTAACCACGGCTACCTCCAGATTAAAAATTATTAATTTTTGTTCCGATCTACGCAGTATGAACTTACAGTATCATGAAGTCTTGCAGTTGTATGCTTGGGTTTGGATTTAATTTTATTAATTATGGGATCCCAAGCAGATGGTAGCACCCAGCCATGTTCTCTATTGAAATTAGGATGTTTTTTGATTTCAATAGCCTCGCGAATCATCCTTGGAAGGAATCGGTGTTCTTTAGCGAGGATTTGTGGTCTATCAAATCTAATGTAGTGACGGGGGCGATCCTGTACATGTTCACAGACTGCAGACTTCCCGGAGCGTCTATTCTTCACATCAGCTATGTGTTCTTTAACGCGGGTTTTTATGGATCTTTTAGTTTGTCCTATATAAGAGAGACCACATTCACAATCCAGCTTGTACACTCCTGCATCTTGCAGAGGAATATTACACTTGACTGATGGTAAAAACTGACTAATCTTCTTCGGCGGCTTGTCAGTCTTGTCAGTGACACCTCTGACATATGGCAGTACAGCAGGCACTCACTCGAATTTGTCAGCGAGATTAAAGACCTACATCTGGCAGACAATGAAACTATGGTGAGTTTTGATGTGCAGTCTCTATTCACATGCCTACCTGTTGAAGACTGCATCTCGATTGTTACTAGAAGGCTAGAGGAAAACAACATGCCCGTAGAATATGCAGTATTACTCAGACACTGCCTTACATCTGGCTACCTATTGTGGAAGGAGGAGTTCTACAAGCAAGTAGATGGAGTGGCGATGGGCTCACCTGTATCTCCCATTGTCGCCGATATATTCATGGAGGACTTTGAGGAGAAAGCCCTGCTTACTTCTCCCATAAACCCAAGATTCTACAAGCGGTACGTAGACGACACTTTCACAATTCTACCTTTAGATAAAGTAACTGCATTTTTAGACCATCTTAACTCCTTAAATTCTAAAATTCAGTTCACAATGGAGTTAGAGGCAAACAATTCTTTAGCTTTTCTAGATGTATTAGTAATTCGGAATCCTGATAACACCTTGAGCCACACTGTGTATAGAAAAAAGACCCATACAGATAGATATTTAAACGGTGATTCTCACCACCATCCTTCACAGTTAGCTACCGTGGGTAAATCTTTGTTTCAGAGAGCACGAGGGATCTGTGACAGTAAACACCTGGCCGCCGAGCTCCAACACGTCAAGCAAGTTTTGCACGACAATAAGCTTCGGGTCCCGCGCCTACGTCACAGTGAACGAGTGAAGCCGGCCACAGTCGAGCGAGTGCCTGCTGTACTGCCATATGTCAGAGGTGTCACTGACAAGATTGGCTACATCTTGAAGCGTGCTTCCATTAAAACATATTTCAAGCCGCCGAAGAAGATTAGTCAGTTTTTACCATCAGTCAAGTGTAATATTCCTCTGCAAGATGCAGGAGTGTACAAGCTGGATTGTGAATGTGGTCTCTCTTATATAGGACAAACTAAAAGATCCATAAAAACCCGCGTTAAAGAACACATAGCTGATGTGAAGAATAGACGCTCCGGGAAGTCTGCAGTCTGTGAACATGTACAGGATCGCCCCCGTCACTACATTAGATTTGATAGACCACAAATCCTCGCTAAAGAACACCGATTCCTTCCAAGGATGATTCGCGAGGCTATTGAAATCAAAAAACATCCTAATTTCAATAGAGAAGATGCCTGGGTGCTACCATCTGCTTGGGATCCCATAATTAATAAAATTAAATCCAAACCCAAGCATACAACTGCAAGACTTCATGATACTGTAAGTTCATACTGCGTAGATCGGAACAAAAATTAATAATTTTTAATCTGGAGGTAGCCGTGGTTAACTATGACATTGGGACGTCATACACCTCAGTCCCCCCCGTGACCATGGGTGCTGTAAAGTGCTTGAAACGTCGGGAATGTAAAATAAGTTAATATACGCGATAAAATCCGTAAAATTAGTTTCATTTAAATGTGTAGTGTTCGCGTAAATATAAGTTTCAAATTTACCGAAACTTGAATCGTTTTATTGAAACCTCTAATCCACTTGACTACGAGACACGAAGGTGTCTTCCTTACAATTAATCCTAAGCATTGGCAATATTGCTACGTTATAACATAACGTTGATAATGCTACGAGTATCCAATAAGTTATGAACACTAAGTTCGTTTCCATGCGAATCTATAACAATAACGCTTTCGGTACCAAGAAGCATAGTAGTGGGACCGTGAGTAATTTCTTTATTACTCGATAGCGAACACAAAGCCGAATGGTTAGAGGCATACTAAACCTAAACGTTAAGTTGGAGATTTCAAGTCTAATGAAGTCAATGCTCCGTCCCCCTCGTGCTCTAATCCAAAGTCCCGAAACCATCCAGCTTGAGTTACAAAACCGTTCTCAGTGCCTAGACGATTGCAATCCAGTGGTCGATATAAATGACAAGCTTGTGGAAATTGTCCACGCGGCTGGAGCTAACTTTTGTAAGACCCACCGCAGAAGAACATAAAAACTCTCTGATCACACTCTTAACCTCATGGCTGTTAGATCGGAAATGAAGCTGCAGTCTTCAGTAGATTTATTTAGGCAACTGAACATACGGATCTCCAAATGCATGCGGCGGGACTTACGTAACTTTAATACTGCTCATATTGAAGAAGCGATCGCGCGGATTCAGGGTTCCAAAGTCTTTGCCAGAGATTTGTCTGACAGAAAGAGCCAACTGTCGAAGCTGAAGATTGAATGCGGCAGCATCGTTTCCGGGACACCTGAGATTTTGAGTGAGATTGAGAGGTTCTATGGGCAACTGTACACGTCAACGTTGGAGCCAAACGCAACTGTGAGTAACGATTCAAGAGCAAGAATTGTGAAGGACTGTGATGATCAGGATGATGATGATGAGCACAAAGCAGGTCAGAGTCAGAGCGTGCGTGCGACGACGACAAATTCCGGGTGCGCAATGCACCTATATGACTCGTACGAGTGCGATTCGACTCTATAGTAGGCAAGCTTTCGTGTCCTCCACGGTGGGCGAAGAATTACTCACATGTTTAATCAACCTGGATGAGGCATTATTTTCAAAGTGTAGCATGGTATGGTGTCTACTGCGATAATTATGACACACTGAATTAGACTAACTACGAAACTACTAACTAACTTACTACTAGAAACGCGATGTTTGTTACTCAAACAATTTAAGCACAAATTGTTGGCCTTTAATATCCTATAGCGTTCGCTCGGTGAGCGCCTGCAAAAAATTGCACAGTTATATAAATTACCATGTTTAGCTTTACATAAACAACAGGCGCCGTGCGAAAATACAGGTGTTGTGTTTATAATGTTAGCGGTTTTGTTGGCCTCGATAGCACATCCATTCTACGGTCGACGCATTTTTTCTTCTTCTTGTTTTGTATTAGAATAGCGTTACAATATTTCAATATGATTTCGCACAAAAGATGCCAAGAGCAAGTTGAATGATGGTATGTCGGAGCCACGATTATCTATTTCGAACGAATGTACGGTGTTTGGATCCAACTTTATAACGCGATATGCAAAATTAAAAAATACATAAGATGATTAAATTTCAGATTTTTCAGAGCGGCTACCGATGTTGCAAATTACTTGCAAATTGCAAACTTGCGAATCTGTCATTTTTGCTTAAAACTGTTTATTGCCGTAATCCACCCCCAATGTAGTAATACATACTGTGAAAAATTTTCAAAGCTGTATCTGTTATAGGTTATGTTATATTTTAATAGTAAATGCGCGAATCACATATAATAAAAATTAGTCACCATGGTAAATTAACAAAGTGCAGATAAGATATTCTACTAAGGGCTAATTATTTATGAACTCCTCAAAGTCAGTAGAAAACATGCAAATATTGGGTCTATTCGTGTTTGTACCGAAGTATTTTTAATGTTTTTATGCATATAATTAACAAATTAGTTATGGTATCATTTTCACAAAAAAGTTTCTGATGGCCCATGGTCAATTAACCTATATGTCACGTTCGCATTATTGCTATGGTATAACTTACGTTTTTAAAGTTGATTTAACCACGGTGAACTAACAATTTTATCACTTTCGCATATGGACCATGGTCAACTATGCTAAATATCATCTTCTTATAATTTGTTAATATTGCTACAGGCTTGCAGTTCACAAAGTCAGTTTGACAGGTATCCTATATGACCACTTAGAAGACGGGTTCCTGAAATAACCTTAACAAAACTGCCTTCAAAAACATTATTTAGACGTTCATCGGCACTTGGAACTATATATTTCATACAAAAACGTGCTTTAAACGATAATTTAAAAACCACATCACCAAAAAAAAATACCTGTTTCTGATCCATCGAAATGGAAAAGGCACGTTGAAAGAAATAAACGTCTCAAAGGTGCTGCCTACAAAACAATTAAAGGTAAATCAGTTGCATCAAGACCTATGAAGCAACCTAATTGTGTAAAATTACCAAAGCATAAAGGTCATATTTAAGTATCAGAAGAAATTAGAAAAAATATAGATCAGAACTTTTAGTCATTAGAAAGCACAAAGCACAGCGTCAATTTATAGTACAAGATGTCACAGGGCTTAAAAACAAAACACAAACCAAATCTGGACCCTCCCGTAAGAAATTCACTAACAATTCCCTAACAGTAGACCTCAATAAGAAAGTAAAGATTGCAGGGAGTTTTTCTTGCAAACTCTAAGTACAGAAGGGTTTATAAGAGGAGTTTTGAACAAAGTTTCGTCAGCAGGCATACTTCCGCGTGATGAGAGAGGAAGAAAGGCGCCCTCTAACAAATTTTGATCTGAAGATGAAGAGTGTTTAAAAGGACACATTTTGTCTTTCCTGGTCATGGAGTCTCATTATTGTAGAAAAAATTCTCAGTACGAATATCTTGATTCTGCACTTAACGTAAAAAATGTATTTACTGTACAGAGATAAATGTCAACAAGAAGATAAAATCGCAGTGTCGTGTGAAAAGTAAAGTCATTACAGCCCTTCACAAGTCCACTGCTGAACATAGGCCTCCCCCAAAGAATGCCACAAAGCACGGTCCTGAGCCACCTGCATCCATCGACTTCCTGCAAATCTTACCAGGTCGTCACTCCATCTAGTGGGGGGACGCCCTACACTTCGCCTGCCGGTACGAGGCTGCCACTCGAGAACCTTTCTTCCCCATCGGTTGTCGGTTCTTCGAGCTATATGGCCGGCCCATTGCCACTTCAGCTTACTAATCCGTTGGGCTATGTCGGTCACTCTGGTTCTACTGCGGATATCCTCATTTCTGAGTTTATCACGCAGAGAAACTCCGAGCATAGCCCTCTCCATAGCTCGCTGAGCGACCTTGAGCTTCCTCATCCGGCCAGCAGTGAAGGACCACGTCTCAGTTCCGTATGTCATCACTGGCAACACGCACTGGGTGTACAGTCTCGTTTTCAAGTTTTGAGGTATACCTGACGAGAAGATGTGCCGTAATTTCCCGAACGCTGCCCAACCGAGTTGAATCCGTCGATTGACCTCTCGGTCGAAGTTGGACTTACCTAGTCGGACTATATGTCCCAGGTAAACATACTCGTCAACAACTTCGAGCTTAGTGTTCCCAACAACTACCGGCATAGGTGTGACATGGACATTAAACATGATCTTTGTTTTGTCCATGTTCATCTTAAGACCTATCCGTTGGGAAACACTATTGAGGTCATTGAGCATAGTGCTTAGGTCCTCCAGCGATTCTGCCATAAGGACTATATCGTCGGCAAATCGAAGGTGAGTGATGTACTCGCCATTGATGTTGATACCGTATCCTTTCCAGTCCAGAAGCTTGAAAACATCTTCCAATGCAGCGGTGAAGAGTTTCGGGGATATGACGTCACCCTGTCTTACACCTCTCTGCAATTGGATAGGTTTCGTACTCTGGTTCTGTACTCGGATAGCCATCGTAGCCCTACTGTACAAGCACTTCAACACTTCGATATACCGACAGTCAACTTGGCATCGCTGAAGGGACTGCAGCACCGCCCAAATTTCGACGGAATCAAAGGCTTTCTCATAGTCTACATACGCCAGACATAGTGGCAAATTGTACTCCTCGGACTTCTGTACAATTTGCCGAAGGGTATGTATGTGGTCTATGGTGCTAAAGCCTTTTCGGAAACCGGCTTGTTCGGGAGGCTGGAAGTCGTCAAGTCTGCGCGCGAGACGATTCGTAATGACTCTCGAAAACAGCACGTAGACGCGGCTCAGAAGGGAAATCGGTCTGTAGTTCTTCAAGAGAGCGTTGTCGCCTTTCTTGAAGAACAAGACCACCGCACTTCTGCTCCACGCCTCCGGTGTAATGCCACCATGGAGGACGGAATTAAAGAGCTTCTGAAGGACTTCAAGTACCGGTTTTCCACCCGCTTTCAGAAGCTCCGCTGTAATTCCATCCTGGCCTGGGGCCTTGCCGTTTTTAAGGTGCTGGAGAGCCATTCTAATCTCGCTCAGACTGACGTCCGGGATATCATCGGAATAATGTCGGATAAGACTCGCTCTTGGATCGTTACTCACACTTGCGTGTGGCTCCAACGATGACGTGTACAGCTGCCCATAGAACCTCTCAATCTCACTCAAAATCTCAGGTGCCCCGGAAACGATGCTGCCACATTCGGTCTTCAGCTTTGACAGTTGGCTCTTTCTGGCAGACAGATCTCTGGCAAAGACTTTGGAGCCTTGGTTCCGCTCGATCGCTTCTTCAATACGAGCTGTATTGAAGTTGCGTAAGTCCCGCCGCATGCATTTGGAGATCTGTCTGTTCAGTTGCCTGTATGCTGTCAAATCTGTTGAAGAATGTAGCTTCATCTCCCGTCTAACAGCCATGAGATTAAGAGTGTGATCGGAGAGTTTTTGTGTTCTTCTGCGGCGGGTCTTGCAGAACTTAGCTCCGACCGCATGGACAGTTTCCACGAGCTTGTCATTCAAATCGTCCACTTCATTGCAGTCTTCTAGGCACTGAAAACGGTTTTGCAACTCGAGCTGAAAGGTTTCGGGACTTTGGATTAGAGCACGAGGGGGACGGAGCGTTGACTTCATTAGACGAGACCTCTCCAACTTAACGTTTAGGTTCAGTGTGCCTCTAACCATTCGGTGATCGCTACCAGTTTTCACCCTCGCGATCACGGAGACATCACTGAACAGTTGTCGTCTGGTCGTCATAATGAAGTCAATCTCATTTTTTGTCGAACCGTCGGGGCTCGACCAGGTCCACTTCCTGTGGGCCCGCTTCTGGAAGAAAGAGTTCATCATAAAGAGTCCCTGTTTCTCCATGAAGTCGGCCAACTGCTGACCCCTTGGGTTCCGTTGCCCTATTCCAAATTTCCCCACTTTCAGCTCACCGTTCTCTCTTGTGCCTAGTTTTGCATTGAAGTCTCCCATTAACACCGTATATTGGGTTTTGGAGGAATGCATGGCTCTAGAGATATCCTCATACATTTCCTCCACCTCCTGATCGGGGTGTGTCGAGGTTGGTGCGTAAACCTGTATGACCTTCAGCGAATACCGTTTGGTGATTCTGAGTATAAGGTACGCAACCCTCGTCGACACACTCTCAATCTTTACAACGTTGTTAACGAGAGACTTGTGGACGATAAATCCGACACCTCCTTGGGACAGATGGTCGCCCTCCCGGTGATAGAGCAAGTTGCCGGATTCGAGGATTACCGTGTCCTCCCCCTCTCTTCGGACTTCGGATAATCCTATAATATGCCAGCGTAACTTGTCTATCTCTTCTTCCAGCTCCACAATCTTCTCGTCAGTCCTCAGGGTGCGTGCGTTGTATGTTGCCAGGTCGAGTCGTTGTAGGTGGCAACCGAACCTCCACCGGAGATTCTTAGCACCCCCTGCCCCGCCGTTACCATGGTCGCCACCGTAGCCAGGAATAGCGGGGCCGCCGGGGACTGGGGGCCGTCTCTTCGTAACTTTCATTATGGGGGGTATATTGCCATAGTTGCCACGCTTGGCGAGCGGGTTGGCAACCGCAGTTTTTTATTGTATTTTGTCGTTACCAGGAAGATGCTGCTGCCCATCTCCTGCCTGTTTCCCTTTGTCGCCTTTTACGACACCCACGGGAAGATATGGGGTAGTGGATATTCTTAACCGCCACTACACGGCCAAAGTAAAGTATTCAGATCTTATAAATCAAAATTTCATGTCCCGAGAAAGAGTTTTTGTAAAAAATGTGTAATTCGGAATTATCACGTAGCACTGAACCAGCAAACACTCAAAAAGAGCTTCATGAAAAGCATCTTAAGGGTAGGGATGATTCTTATCTGCACAGAGATTTTGACAAACAAGTTGCAAAAAGTAACACTAATATTTTGGCATTCAATCTTGATCTACAAGCTATTCTACAGACTCCAAAAGGAGCCGCTGGCCCATATTTTTATGTACGTAAGCTTGCAGTATATAATTTAATATTGTATAACTTGGGAAACCAAAATGTCGATTGCTATACCTGGGATGAGACGGAAGGCAAGAGAGGACGTGTATAAATATGTTTTTAATCAATCTGATATAATACACGTAAGAATGATGTGGGACAATCGTCGGCAGTGGACAACAAAACAATTTCAACTTTAGTTGTAAGCTTCTTTTTCTAGTTGTGAACCACCCGACAATAAAAATTATAGACCACTTGTTTTTTGAATCAGGGCATAGCCATATGGAATTTGATTCTATTCATTGTAAAACAGTACAAAAATCAAAAAAGCACTCCTGTTCATACACCGGATGGATGGGTTCAAATTATGAGGATGGCCAGAACTAACCCTCGCTCTTTTAATGTCGTAACATTACTGCATGATGATTTTTTAGATTTCAACTCTTCGGCTCTTTCGTTTATAGCTGAAACAAAAAGAACACAAAAAAGTCAGCAAACCCTTCCTGAAGTTCCAAAGTTTCAAGATGCAATATGGGTTAAATATCAACTTGAAAACCCGAAATAAATTTTTATAACAACTGACACAATAGTGAAGGGTTCACTGAGTTAAAACTAAAGGCAAAGAAAAGGAAAAGTAACTGCATAATACCTAAAACTGCTTACAGTGGTTGATTGCCTATTTCAAAATCGAAAAAGACAGATTTAGTAACAGTGTGCCAGGATCTCCTAATACCAAGGAGCTATCAACAATATTATCAGATCCTGCCAGTATCTGAAACAGTGGCAGATCGTTTACAATGAAGCTGACAATGAAGAAGACGATGAAGAAGATTGAATCTTTAGGATCAGGTCTCCTTGACTCAGAATATTAAATTATCTACTTTTGTAAAAAGTTGTCTTCCCCATAGAATAGTCAGTATAGTCAAATATCATTTTAATATATATATGAGTGTCTCAGATGGACATATGAAAAACACCAAGTATAGTTAATAGTTTATTACGTTGTCTATCATGAGAACAAAGAGAGTATTGTACAGCAATATGACGGTAGTGACACAATTATTTACAAACAAAAATAATAAGCTCCTGTGGAATTTTTAATAGCAACTAATTGCAGTGGTGAGCGTTGACATCTTCCCCCCCCCCCCCCCCCATTGAAAGACCTGGGCTTTCAATCTTGACCTTCAAGATTGAAAGCCCAGGTCTTTCAGAAGACCTCTTCTTGGTTTGGAAGGGGACATAGGCGCACGAAAGGTCGACGAATGCATCCTCTTTTTGTATTGATGTCTGCTACTCTCGAAATGCCATCTGAACCCGGAAAAAGTCTTGCTACACGTCCCAGACACCAACATAAAGGTAGTAGCGAATCTTTTTTGATAATGACTAGGTCTCCAACCTTTAGTTTGTCTTTAATCGTTTTCCACTTTGTTCTTAGCTGCAATTCCGATATATATTCGTTTTGCCACTTCTGCCAAAAATGCTGTCGAATTTGTTCTAATCTTGCGTGTCTTTGTAGAGCATTTTCCTTTGCGTTGAGAAGATTTGTAGATGGTAAAGCAGTTAGCTGTCTTCCTATGAGAAAGTGCCCTGAGGAGAGGCAAAGGTAATCGTTCGGGGACGAGGATAGTGGACAAAGGGGACGACTGTTAAGTATCGCCTCAACCTGCGCAAATAACGTTGAAAGCTCTTCGAAAGTTAAATGAGAATTGCCCATAACGCGCTTAATGTGAAATTTGGCTGATTTTACACCTGCTCCCCAAATACCACCGAAGTGAGGAGCGTAAGATGGTATGAAAACAAATTTGAAACCTTCTTGAGTTGCAAAATCAGAGATAGTGCTAGTATGATTGCTTAGAAAGGAGGCGATTTCCTTTGATGCTGCCGTGAAATTTCGACTATTGTCGCAAAATACCTCCGCTGGTCGGCCGCGTCGTGAAACGAACCTACGCAATGTCATAATGAAAAAATCTTTAGTAAGGTCACTTACAACTTCTAGGTGTATACATTTGTAGCGTAAGCAAACGAATATGCACATATAACATTTCATAAGCCTTGCACCACGACCTCTACGATTGAGTATGTAGAAAGGACCTGCAAAATCCAATCCTACAGAAATAAAAGGAAAGCCGGGGTTCACCCGCTGAGGGGGTAAGTCTCCCATTTTTGGTGTTAAAGTTTTACCTTGAGCACGTCGACAACGTACACACTTATAAAAAGTACGCCGTGCAAGATGTCTGCCGTTAATAGTCCAGATAGTATCTCTTACAATAGCGAGTAATGATTGGGCGCCTGCATGCATGCCGCGTAAGTGCTCATATGCAAAAATAAGTTTACAAAGATGATTAGATGAGTCTAATAATATCGGATGCCTTCTCCCATATGAACAATTAGCAGCATCGATGCGACTACCGACTCTGATTAAATTTTCACTTGATAAAAATGGAGATAATGCTAAAATTTTTGATTTAGGACTGATTGGGTTTTGTTTAATTAGGTCAATAAAATCTTTAGGAAAGCTTTCTTGCTGCGAAATTTTACATAATAAAAGAAATGATTTATTTAATTCATCAAGAGTCAATTTGCCAACTTGCTTAGATTTTGGATTTTTAATATTGTAAATAAAACGCAGAACATAGGCCATAGTTCAACGAATTATTGTAAATTTTGAAAATCTTTTGAAACAGAAACAGAAACAGAAACAGAAACAGAAACAGAAACAGAAACAGAAACAGAAACAGAAACAGAAACAGAAACAGAAACAGAAACAGAAACAGAAACAGAAACTTTTTTATTCAATATAGATTATAAATAATACTTATTGAAAGTCATTCTTTTGTTTGATTACCACTGGTTCGGAAAAAACCTCTGTCCTGGGAAGAACCAGCAAGAAACCCAGCGGGACTTTTTTTTTTAAATAACAGCTTACAATCATGATGTTACACAAATTAACAACACAACAAATTAGAAATAGCTTGGTAGCGATCACCTCATTTCCAGGGGTTATTATCATCCATAAATTCCTTAATATTATAATAACCCTTTTTATACAAACTTAGTTTAATAAAGTTTTTGAACTTTGAACAGGCCAAACTTTGTATATTTTCTGGAATTTTGTTGTAAAAGCGTATACATCGCCCCAAGCCCTTTGCCATTCGATTATAGAAGTCTGTAATATTGTTGATAAAATTACTTTGTTTTCAGTCAAATCGACATGTTTGTCGGGTTTTATAACAGGCCATAAAGAATCATCAAAATATAGGAAACTGGGCCCTGACCACCACAGATTTGAATTTATGAGCTGAGTAGCACTAACACCTTGAATAAAACTATTTTTACGGATTTTATCGCGTTTAATTTACTTATTTTTATATTCCCGACGTTTCGGTTGCTTTCCAGCAACCGTGGTCACGGGGGACTGAGGTGATTGACGTCCCGATGTCAAAGTTAACCCGGAGTACCTTCAGCTTTTTAATTATTAATTTTGGTCCGATCTACGCAGAATGAACTAACTGCGTCTTGAAGTCTTACAGTGGTATGCTTGGGTTTAGTTTTAATTTTATGAATTACAGAATCCCAAGCAGGTGGTAGTACCCAGCCTCCCTCTCTATTGAAATTAGGATGTTTTTTAATTTCAATAGCCTCACGTATCATCCTTGGCAGGAATCGATGTTCTTTCGCGAGGACTTGTGGTTTATCAAATCTAATGTAATGACGGGGGCCGTCTAGGATATGATCACAAACTGCAGACTTCCCGGAACGTTGGTGCTTCACGTCAGCTATGTGTTCTTTTACGCGGGTTTTTATTGATCGTTTTGTTTGCCCTATATATGAGAGACCACACTCACAATCAAGCTTGTATACTCCTGCATCTTGTAGAGGAATATTGCACTTGACGGATGGTAAGAACTGACTAATCTTTTTCGGCGGCTTGAAGAATGTTCTAATAGAAGCTCGCTTCAAGATGTAGCCAATCTTGTCTGTGACACCTCTGACATATGGTAGTACAGCAGGCACACGCTCGACTGTGGCCGGCTTCACTCGGTCACTGTGACGTAGGCGCGGAACCCGAAGCTTGTTGTCGTGCAGAACCTGCTTGACGTGCTGAAGCTCGGCGGCCAGGTGTTTGCTGTCACAGATCCCTCGTGCTCTCTGCAACAAAGATTTGCCCACGGTAGCTAACTGTGAAGGATGATGGTGGGATTCACCGTTTAAGTATCGGTTTGTATGGGTCTTTTTTCTATACACAGTGTGACCTACGGTGTTATTAGGATTTCGAATGACTAACACATCTAGGAAAGCTAAAGAATTATTTGCCTCTAACTCCATAGTAAATTGAATTTTAGAGTTTATGGAATTAAGATGTTCTAAAAATGCAGTTACTTTGTCTGATAGTAAAATTGTGAAAGTATCGTCTACGTACCGCTTGTAGAAACTTGGAGTTACTGGTGCAGTAAGCAGGGCTTTCTCCTCAAAGTCCTCCATGAAAATATCGGCGACAATGGGAGATACCGGTGAGCCCATCGCAACACCATCTACTTGCTTGTAAAACTGTTCCTTCCACAATAGGTAGCCAGATGTAAGGCAATGTCTGAGTAATACTGCATATTCTGCTGGCATGTTGTTTTCCTCTAGTTTCCTAGTTATAATTGAGATGCAGTCTTCAACAGGTAGGCATGTAAATAGAGACTGAACATCAAAACTGACCATAGTTTCATTGTCAGTAAGACATAGGTCTTTTATCTCACTGACAAAATGGTATGAATCCTTAGTGTGTGCTCTTGTATGTAACGTCGGGGATATAAAAATAAGTAAATTAAACGCGATAAAATCCGTAAAAATAGTTTTATTCAATGTGTAGTGTTCGCGTAAATATAAGAAATCATTAAGCACTAACACCTCTGGATATAAGATCTGCCGGGTTGCTAGCAGTGGGTACATAATGCCAGGATGAAGGTCCTGTTTTTTCTAATATTGAACCAACTCTGTTAGCAACAAAGGTCTTAAGTTTATTTGAACTGCCACTCAGCCAACCCAACACCACGCTCGAATCAGACCAGTATATTATACGGTCTGGTTTAAATCTTATTGAATTGATGACTGTTTACGCCCACCCCTGCTGGACCAAAAGGGAGGTGCGACGCGCGGGCGCGGGAGGACGGCTGAGACGGACTGGCTGGCAAAAACTACCGCCGTGCATTATTATACTTAACGCGGCTATATCTACATCATTATTGTAACGAGGATTAATACAGTTTTGTCATATATATATATTTGTTGGAAGAAATTATAAGTATTCGTCATAAAGAAGAGTTTTATTGAAGAGCACCGAATTACCGAACATAATTTTGGTGACCCCCGACTATGATGTGGATGACGCAACAGGAAGGCGCCAGAAGTCCCGGAATAAGTGCATAGTGCCGGAATAAGAGGTAAACACGGACCCGAGGGAAGTACGCCCGTTCCTAGTAAATCTATTCATATCCTTGTCCATATAATTGTGCTCAATTTGTGTAAATATAGTTCGTTAATTCCGATGCCATCGTTAGTTATACTTACCCACATAGTTCGTTGCATAAACAATAAATTGTACTTAATCTTCGTAAATAAGCAACAAGTAATATTTAAATAACTTCATTTTCATTCGAAAGTAAACAAAAGTCAACATTAATATCGTAAAATCATACAACTTAGTGTAAATCTTAATAAATAACTTGTAAACACAGTGTCTACAATCGATATTTTATCTTCGTTAAATCATTGATTTCGCATTAGAATCATTTAAAATATTAATACAAACATATAGTTAAACATATCGGCTAACTATTCCAGGCATTTGTTGGGAGTAAGCGGGCGAGAAAGTAAGTGCTTTCTTCTTCGACACGGCGGACCTGTTTCCTGCTACCGTGCCGTGTTACACCGTGTCGCTGCGCCTGCGGCCGGCCGGTACAAAGGTCAGATCGGCGGCCAAGTGACCGGCGCATTGTTTACGAGGTTGGATTCACTTCATATTTTATTTACAAGTTAATACTTGTTTGCTAGTTATTTCGCCCACATTATGTCCGACTTAAAAGAACTAATAAAACAGAGGGGTAACATTCGCGGCCGAATAACAATATTCGAAAAGTATTTGACGCCATTAACGTTAAATAATAGTGAGTCTGAGCGCAACAAATTAATAAATAATGAATTAAAAAATGAAAAAAATTACAAGAATTATCGTACAGTTTCGATGAAATTCAAAGCAAAATTGAACAATTAGATCCCGATATATCGAAACAGTTGGAAGAACGGGAGGTAACCGAAAACCAGTTCTTTTATTTGATTGCTCAAGCTCAAGAGTTTTTAGATGCATACACAGATAGTACAAATAAACATAGGAATGATGTTTCATGTCATGGTAGTACTACATCTGTTACAAATCATAATATAAAACTGCCACCGTTGAAAATTCCTCCCTTTTCTGGCGATTCAAATACTTGGCTTCAGTTTCGAGACATGTACTTGTCTTTGATACACAATAATGAAAAAATAGATGAAATCAGCAAGTTTCATTATTTAAAATCATATCTGGAGGGACCCGCTCTGTCAGTGATTAACTCTGTCACTGTTTCAGCCGATAACTATGAAATCGCTTGGGCGTTGCTCTGCGATAGATATAATAACAAGCGTCTTTTAATAAACGAGCATGTTAAATGTTTATTTTCGATTGAAGCGCTTCATAAGGAGTCCGACCGGGGCCTGCGCAACCTAGTCGATACAATTTCGAAAAACCTGAGTGCGTTAAGGGTGTTAGGCGAGCCGACTGATAGTTGGAGCACGCTTATTATTTATATTGGGTCATCGAAGTTGGATTCCGTGACCGCGAGAAGTTGGGAAGAGTTCCGTAGCAAATTGGAAACGCATAGTTTGGACGATTTGTTCGATTTTCTTCGTAAAAGGGCAACTGTATTAGAAACAGTCTACGCCGCTAAAGCTACAAATAATAATAAAACAGAAAATCGTCAAAACTTTGCGCGATCGAAATCGTTCATGTCTACTTCGCTCGATTCACCATTCCGTGGTCATTGTTTGGCATGTAAACAAGATCATAAGTTATATGACTGTCATAAATTTAAATCTATGTCAGTCGAAGAACGAAACGCTAAGGTGTATCAATGGAAATTATGTAGTAATTGTCTTCGTAACGATCATCTATCTTATCAGTGCAGACTGGCAGGTTGTCGTATCTGTAAAAGAAAGCATAACACTTTATTACACAGGCAACACAAATTACAAAATAACCAACAGTCATTCCAAGGTCAACCATCAACACAACACGATACGCAAAACAACATAGACAACGTAGGTACATCTACGTCTACGTCTACATCATTAACGACTACTACTAACCCGACTTCAAACAATGAGGTTGGATCTAACACTGCTGATTCTTCATCTAATTGCCCCACTCCGGTAGTTACAATGTCTGCTGGCGTCTCAAACTTGGTTCTTCTTTCTACGGCTTTAGTCGAGGTGTCAAACAATGGCAAAATATTTAAATTGCGAGCTCTGTTAGATAGTGGCTCACAATCGTCCTTCATTACGGAGGCGGCTCAAGCTAAATTGGCATGCGTTAAGAATAAAAACCAATATAAACACGTGTCCGATCTTAATAATGCAACAATAAGCATTGCCGAGCACTGCAACATCAATATTAAATCAACACACAATCAGTTCACTACTTCTGTAGGATCTATGTCGTTCCCACCATTACTGACAACCTTCCTCAAACAGAAGTACATCTTCCTGAGCTAAATATCCCCGGCCACATCGAGTTAGCTGACCCAACCTTCTTTCACCCATCACAGATTGATCTGCTATTAGGAGCAGACATCTTCTGGGACATTATGGGATCATCTCGTGTGCAGCTCGGACAAAACAAACCAGTCTTACAGGAAACTCTCTTAGGGTGGATAGTAGCTGGTCCCATTGGGGGGAAATATTTAAAGAGTACAAAAAATAAAGTACACTGTCACTTCAGTCGAGACATACAACAACAGCTCGTCAAGTTCTGGGAACTTGAGGAGGTTCCTGTTAGCAAACCTTTCTCAAATAGCGAAGATTATTGTGAAAATCTTTACAAAGAGACCACTCCCCGCGAAGCAAACGGTAAATTTTGTGTTCAAATACCTCTTTGCGATTCACCAGATGTTCTAGGCGACTCGTATAATATGGCTGAAAAGCGTCTACACCAAATGGAAAGAAAAATGAAAACTAAACCAGTTTTTAAACAAGAATATACTAAATTCATGCAAGAGTACGAGCGCTTAGGACATATGAGTGAAGTTAGTAAGCCAGAGCGTGGATACTACTTACCTCATCACGCTGTGATAAAGGATAGTAGCGAAACAACGCGTCTCACGGTCGTTTTTGACGCGTCAGCTAAAACAGCAACAGGTATCTCGTTCAACGATATTCAGCACGTGGGCCCGGTCGTCCAGGATGATTTGTTTTCAATCCTGGTACGACTTCGGCAATATAAATACGTTGTGACAGCTGACGTGGAAAAAACGTATCGACAGATTTTAATACAGCCTGAACAACGGCATCTCCAGATGATTTTATGGCGTGAGCATGAGGACGAACCGATTAAGATATTCCAACTCAATACGATCAGTTACGGAACCTCCTCGGCTCCCTTCTTAAGTACGAGATGTCTAGTTCAGCTAGCTGATGAATGTCACGACAATAGGATTGCTAATATCATAAGGAACGATTTTTACATCGATGACGTAATTACGGGAAGTAATTCGAAAGAGGATCTACGTTATATAATAAATTCTGTAACAGATACTCTTCATTCAGCACATTTGTCATTGCGGAAGTTTCGTACTAATGTGGCTTCAGTCCTCCAGGATAACTCGAACTCCCTGATACCCAAGGATTTAGATTTCAGTGCCCAGTCCAGTGCATTGGGACTTAAATGGGATCCAAGTACAGATACCTTCAATTTCCATGTCGACATAAAATTTTCATCAACAGCCACTAAGAGATCAATTTTGTCAAATTCAGCTCGATTATTTGATCCTCTCGGATTATTAAGTATATGTACCATAGTGCCTAAAATAATCCTTCAAAACCTGTGGATGTCTCAGGCAGATTGGGATGATCCTATTCCTGCAGATTTAGCTCAAAGATGGTTCAACTTCGTATCAGGGCTCAGGTGTTTGGTGAACTTCCAAATACCTAGATTCGTCCTCGATAACGACCCTAACGCTATTGTTGAGATGCATACATTTTGTGATGCCTCACAAGATGCATATGCAGCTTGCGTCTACGTTCGTTCAATCAGTAGCTCAGGCAATATAACTATAAATCTACTGTGTGCTAAAACAAAGGTTTCTCCTATCCGAGCTCAAACCATTCCACGTCTTGAATTGTGTGGCGCCTTATTAGCGGCACGTCTGAGCTCGAAGGTACTAAAGGCATTAAGATTAACATTCACAAATATTTATTACTGGACAGACTCGTCTGTTGTGCTTGGGTGGATTCATACAGCATCACAGAATCTTAAAAATTTCGTGTCCAATCGTGTCTCAGAAATCCAAGAACTAACAGCAACTGGCTCCTGGAGGCACGTTCCAGGTATCCTAAACCCGGCCGATTTAGCGTCACGTGGTCTAAATCCCACCCAAGTACACGATGCCAGTTCATGGTGGCATGGACCTTCCTTTTTAGAGGATAGTCCATCGGCATGGCCAGAAGTTATAAAACCTACTCTCCATGTACCTGAAATTAAAACTTACACAACTAAGCCTAAACCTAATAAACTAACTACCAAAACTACAACATGCACTACAGTTACATCTAGCAGCACAACGACAAACACTTCTGATAAACTAGTGAACTTTGAGAATTACTCAAAATTCACGAGTTTACTGCGAAGCTTGACTTATGCTTTGCGGTTTATCTACAACATAAGACACTACAAAATAAAATTACAGGACACCTCACTACAGATGAAATTGAGAAGTCCTTGCATCATTTAATCAAACAACACCAGGAGGAGTGTTTCGAATGCGAACTTAATCTACTAAATAATAAAAAATGCTTACCTTCGAAATCACGACTTTTATCACTCAGACCATTCGTTGATGAGAAGGGCATTCTCCGAGTTGGTGGTCGTATTCAAAATTCACCTGAAATCTTTAGTAAAAAACATCCCATCATACTTGAATCAAAGAATCAGTTTACAAAACTATTGTTTGTTCACGAACATAAGAAATTGTTCCACGGAGGTGCACAGCTTCTGCTGACTAACGTCAGACAATTATTTTGGTCCATCGCGGGAAGGAGATTAGCTAGATCTACGGTTAATAATTGTAGAATATGTAGAATATTAAGGGCTAAAACTATAACACCAATAATGGGAAACTTACCATCAGCTCGCACAAATCCTAGCTTTGCGTCGTGGGTGTCGACTTCGCTGGCCCATTTTTGACACGTGACCGAAAGGGACGTGGTTGCAAAATTATAAAAAGCTATTTATGTATATTCGTGTGTTTTACAACGAAAGCACTTCATTTAGAAATTGCATCAGACTTGAGTGCGGAGACATTTATTATGTGTTTAAATCGCTTCATCTCTCGCAGAGGCAAACCTAGCGAGATCCATTGTGACAATGGACGAAATCTTGTGGGCGCAAATAATGAGTTCAAAAGATTTCTTGAATCATGTAGTGAATCAATCTCGTCATATGCTGCCGGAGAATTCATAAAATTCAAGTTCTCGCCCGCTTATTCTCCGCATTTCAACGGACTTAGTAAAGCCGGTGTTAATGCAGCTAAGCACCATCTAATACGTATGGTAGGGAATACGCATTTAACTTTTGAGGAGTTAGCGACTTTATTTTCACAGATTGAGGCAATATTAAACTCCAGGCCCTTAACTCCCCTATCATCCGATCCGACAGACTTATACCCATTGTGTCCAGGGCACTTCCTGATCGGCAAGCCGCTCACTTCACTACCATCTCCCGTACTAATCGATACAAACCCAAGATATCTGGCTAGATATGAACTCATTGATCAGATACGTCAGCAATTTTGGGAGAGATGGCGCACTGAATTTCTAAATGAGCTGCAGCGGCGATCAAAGTGGCGCATTAGTCAAGGACAAATTTCCGAAGGCGATATGGTGGTACTCAAGGAGCCCAATTTACCACCACTCAAATGGCGCATGGGACGCATCCATCGGCTGTATCCAGGGACCGATGGCGTTGCACGCGTAGCAGATGTCAACACTTCAAAGGGTGTCATCCGGCGTGCAGTTACAAACCTCTGTCCATTGCCCAACGAGCAATGACCAAGAAGATACCTCGAAATCCCACAGTCTTCGAGGGGGGGGGGGGAAGATGTTTACGCCCATTATTGTAACGAGGATTAATACAGTTTTGTCATATATATATATATTTGTTGGAAGAAATTATAAGTATTCGTCATAAAGAAGAGTTTTATTGAAGAGCACCGAATTACCGAACAATGACACTATTGCATAATCGCGCTGAAAGCAACGCAGCGCACAGTTCTAGTCGCGGTATTGTTGTTGGCTTCAGCGGAGCCACCTTCGACTTAACACATAGAAGTTTGACAAAAACCTTGTTACTGGCGTTTGTGGACTTAACATAAACACAAGATCCATAAGCTGCCTGTGATGCATCACTGAATATATGAATTTCAACGGAAGTTGGTGCATTACAAACAACTGTTCTTGGAATCTCTGATCGTGATAAGATAGGTAGCGAATCCACAAAGCCTTGCCAAATCGAATTGATGTTTGATGGAACTGGCTCATCCCAGTCTAGTTTAAGCTGCCAAATTTTTTGTAATAGAATTTTAGGTACAATGACACATGGACTTAGAAGACCCAAGGGGTCAAAGATCTTAAATGCATTGGACATGATAGACCTCTTAGTTGCGGGTATATTTGTAGGGGGGAGCATTATAGGAAAGTGTAATATATCATTATAGGGATTTCACCCCAATCCTAGCATGCTTGAAGATTCACTAAACGTTAAATTTTCATTGCTTTTAAGTACAGAATTGTTGAATAGAGAAGGCAAATTTGTTTTGTATTTTCTCAAATGAAAACATGCTTTATTGAGCTCGCTTGAGACTGATTCTTGTATATATTTTAATTGTTTTTCACTGTTGGAACCAGTTATTAAATCATCGATGTAAAAATCTTTCTGTATAATAGTTTTTATAGCTTCGTCTTTGCATTCTTCACCCACCTGCCAAACACATCGAGTGCTCAAATAACTTGCACTTGCAGTACCGTAAGTAATGGTATTTAAGCGCAATGTTTTTATTGGTTGAGACTCATCTTCCCTCCATAAAATAAGTTGAAGGTCGCGATCTTCCTCAGCAACATATATCTGACGGTACATTTTTTCGATATCATCTGTTAGGAGATATTTGTATTGGCGAGCTCTTACAAGAATGGAAAAGAGAGAGTCCTGAACGTTAGGGCCTACCCTAAGAATGTCGTTTAATGAGAAGCCTGAGGAAGTGGGAGCTGATCCATCAAAAACTATTCTAATTTTTCTCGATTCGCTACCCGCTTTAAAAACTGCATGATGGCAAAGAAAGTAGTTAGTAATAGGCCTTGACACTTTTGAAATCGTGAATATTGTAGTTTGAAATTTGTATCTTTTCTAAATCGTTTCTCTAAGTTATACAATCGTTTTTTGGCTAAATTGTATGAGTTTCCAAGACAATCTGCCGAGTCAATAAGAGACAATTTAACACAAAACCTACCGTCAGAGAGTCTTATTGTATTTTTTTAAAGTGTTGTTCGCATTCAAATTCTGATTCACTATAGTTAGGCACTGGAGGCAGCTCTTCAAGTTCCCAGAATTTTCTAAGTAGTTCATCGTTGATTTCTTGCAAAAGAGTTAACTCTTTATTTTGATTTGTAATTATATGCTTGCAGTGAGTTTTATTGATTTGTTGCATTTGCTTAATAGAATTTAATGGTATAAGACCAGCAGTCAGCCAACCAAGATGAGAACTTATTAACTTAGGCCTATTAAGACCTAAGGATCTTTGCTTACTCTTTAAAATGTCCCAAAAGATGTCAGCTCCGATCAGCATGTGAATAGAAGATGGCTGATCAAAGGACGGGTCTGCCAATTCAATATGTGTTGGCAGGTTTAATTGTTTTTTATCAATAGGACACTTTGGTAGATCACCTGTTATTTAATTAATAACATAACATGAAATTTGAATATTATAGTTGTTATGCATTGATTGTATTTTTGCAACACATGATTCCTTAACAGTACTTATAGAGCTGTTTCCAATACCAATGACATTTAACTGAATAGAATTAGAATGTAATGATAGCTTATTTTGTAATTGCTTTGTTATAAAAGATGATTGACTGCCACAGTCTAACAGAGCACGAATCGTCTCAAATTTATTCGTCAATGGATTAATTACCTTGATCAACGCTGTTGACAAAAGTATATGATTAGTGTCAGGATTGCAAACATAGACCATAGATTCATTACGTGTTTTGTCGTTATCGTCGTTCTGTGTATTATTGATAGAAGTGTTGTTGGTATTGTTATTGCTTGTTGAAGCATAGTGGTTATTTATTGATTTTGGAGTATGTAGAAGAGTATTATGTTTCTTCTTACATAGGCGACAGGGACCCATCCTACATTCGCTCGAATTATGACCCTTCCTTAAACAATTTGCACATAATTTATGTTTCGCAGTATCCGAAATTCATTCTTGAACACTTTTTGCCTTAAATACATTGCAATCATAAATTCTATGTAGTTCGTTACAAATGATACATGGAAAAAAAATGTTACTGTGCGTTGGGGTCCTTTCTTCACTAGAAGATGTAAATGCCTTAATTATTGTATTTGTATTTTGTTTATTGTACGAGTTTGATTGATTTTGTGTTGTCTTATTGCTATTATCTAATTTGTTACGATAGATTGATTCAAGTACGTCAGCGCGATCGATTAAAAATTTGTTGAATTGTTGCAAAGTCGGAATTTCGTAATTGTCAATGTTGCTATGTTGTTCCTCCCATTTAGTTAGTGTACGGTTATCCAACTTCGTCGTCAACATGTATATTATAAGACTATCCCAATTATGTGTGGGTTGTCCTAATTTTTTTTTATAGGATAAGGGTGACAAACGAGCACACAGTCCACCTGATGGTAAGTGGTTGCTGCGTTCCATAGACATCTACATCTATCCTCGTTTGCGAATCAAAATGCAGATGCGTTGTCACCCGTGAGGACTAAGATGGAATTCCTCATTTCCAGTAAAAAGGGCCTCCGGCCACCTGCACTCACCAAGCGGAACGCAGAGGTAAACCTCTTCTTTACGCTGGTATTCTGTGAGGTCGTGGTACCACCCCGGTTCGAGCCGGCCCATGCGTGCGACAGCAAAAGCTGCCGCGTGGCTCTACCACTGTTGAATAAAATTGGACAACGCACGTAAATTTTTTGATACGTGATCAACCATGAACCTTAAAGCCTGCTCAGACTCTCGGTTGATAGTGTTGATATTAAATAATAACTTTAGATGATGGTTTATTAAGAGTCTTTTATTATTGTAACGATTGCATACTAACTTCCAGGCATCTTCATAATTGGCTGAGCATACTTCAAGGTTGGATATGATTCGCGCTGCGTTGCCTTCTAAGTAAGATAATAGATATTGAAATTTACGAATTGGTGATAATCGATTATTATAATGAATAGAATTGTTAAACGAATCACGGAATTGAAGCCAGCGGAAAAATGAGCCGTCAAATTTTGCAATATTTAACTGTGGTAAATTAATCGGTAAATCAGAATGATCGGAAGCGTACTGAGAACAATGACCAACGGACTGTCGTTTATCCTTTTCTATTGAGGGCATTTGTTGATCAAGAAATTCCTTGGCAGTAGCCAAGCATAGTATCAAATCTTGTTCAATAATCTCCCTCTCATCCATTTCTTCATCCAAAGAATCATCCGCTAACACCTCAATTTGATCTTGCAACTCATCAAATTTATTTATTTTTATAGTTAATTCAGCAACTTCAATATTTGTTATTTTAAATGATCTTGTAATCTTATCTAAATAGATTTTAAACTTGGTTATTTGTCCCTTAATTGAACTACGCTTAGCTATCAATTCTCTAAATTGCTTTGACTCACTCATGCTTATTAACAATAAATATCCTAACAGATATGTATTAAAGAGTATAAATATTAATATATCTCACGCTCCTCGCCGCGAAGGCACTGGCCGAACTGAAAGCAGGTGATGGGTGAAGAGGCTGACCTCCAAATGAACTTGAAAGTTGATACACTGGACCCTGAAACCGTTCGGCAAAACTATTTAATATAATATAAATATATTGCCTTTGATTAAAATTGTATTTATTAGTTTAAAATAGAACTAAAATCTACTAAAATAGTTTTAATGTCGTCGAAATTGTTGTAACGTATTAAAATAATTATTTATTGTTTTATTTTTGAGATATAGTTATTGCGAAGTTAAGGCCAATACTTATTGGGATTAAATACGGTTAATGGAAACGAAGGACACTTATCTCAATTTCAAATATCTCAAACTCCAATTCTTACGCGGCGAATTTGTATTATCAGCTTCCGTAGGTTATCCTTTGAGTCGTCTTGCAATTATAATTATTTACAACTTCTTACATGAAATGGTGATAGTTTATATTTTCGTTGAACTTTAATTTCCGTGATCACGCCGGGGTCACCAAATTATGTCTGAGATGGACATATGAAAAACACCAAGTATAGTTAATAGTTTATTGCGATTCTTTTATAACACACTTTTTTGAGAAATGTTGTCTATCATGAGAACAAAGAGAGTATTGTACAGCAATATGACGGTAGTGACACAATTATTTACAAACAAAAATAATAAGCTCCTGTGGAATTTTTAATAGCAACTAATTGCAGTGGTGAGCGTTGACAATGAGTATATAAGTAGGTATTATTTAAATATATAGTACTATAACACTTATTCACCTGTTAGCTAGGTTTAGTCTCAGTGTATGTGTGTATACGTTATATATGTTAGCACTACCTTATAACTCGTATTTGTTAATAGATAAATATGAACTCGTCTATAACTCGTAGTTGGAAGATCACACACCGACTTGTCTGTGAAGTCACAAGGCTCCAACTGAAAACCAGCTCTGTATTTGCAGCATTATGATGAGTTGGAGACCTATTTGACGTCACATTTTCATATTATTTTTTTTTCCTTTTTACCTTTTTCTTTGTTTGTTTGTTTCACTATTGTGTATGTACTGCTTCTCAATTTTAAATGCGTAAGCAGTGTTAGACTGGTACATGCATTCTTTTCCCCTTGCTTTTGTATATAATATAATTTTAATGTGTGTAAAATGTGTATGTCAAATAAATAGTTCTTTCTTTCTTCTTTCTTTCTTTTTAGGATTCACCTTTCTTCGTTTTTTGATTAATATTACTTATACCTAGTTAGTTCATAAATTCTGTCACATGTTTAATATAAAATAATTGAAACAAGTTTATTCATTATGTAACCATTTATATACCAAAATGAACTTAACAAAACATAGATTCTTATGACACTAAAGTTTATTCAAAATGACCTCCGTGATTTTGAATACATGCCTTCAATCTGCGCGGCCAGGCGTCTATCGCAGCACGAACGAGGTCCATGTCAATATCAGCGGCTGCCTTAATCAAGGATATCTTGAATGACTCCAAATTGGGATGAGGCTTTGAGCACGCCTTTTCCTGTAAGTGTTGCCATATCTTGTAATCTAACGGATTCAAATCTGGACTGGAGGAGGGCCAGTCTTCGTGCCGGATGAAGTCGATTTCACGCGCCGCCAGCCAGTCTTGTGTGCTCTTCGCTCTATGAGCTGGCGCCGAATCTTGTTGGAATACCCAGTGCCCGTTATTGAACATGGTATGAGAAACAGGTTCCGCAAGGTTCGTCAGGACTGTATTTTGATACACAACTGCCTTAGTTTTTACACCTTTCTCACAAAAATGTACATCTGTTAAGCCCCAATAAGAAACTCCCAACCATACCATGAGCGAGGATGGAAAATGACCTCGTTGGACACGCGGAATACGGTTGCTCGCTTCTTCACTACTGTGTGCGTATACCTTATCATTTTGTTTGTTGTAGCTCTCTTCTACGGTAAAAATTTTTTCATCCGAAAAAAGAATTTCACGATATTTTTTTCCCGCGTACCGCCTCAACAAAGCGCGGCATCTCTTCAGTCTCAGGTCCATTAGACGAGCATTCAAACGATGTCCTGTTTTTCTTCGATATGCCCGAAGCCCTTAGTCTTCATTTAACACCCTTTTCACTGTGGTTCTGCTTAACCCCATCTGAATGGCCAACAGTTTCTGCTTACGTTTGGGATTTCTTTGAATTCGCGCCTTCACAGCTTTTATCACTGCTGGAGTCCTAACAGACCGAGGGCGACCACTTCTTGACCTATCATCTACACTAGATTCTTCATTGTATCGTTTGATGGTACGATAAACGAATCTTTTGGTTATATTCAAATTTTTCAGTATGTCAAAAATTTGAATTGGCGCGTAACCACAACGATGCAACATGGTCTTCTTTACGCGTCCACTCCATATTTAAAAATGAGTAAAATTCTAAAAAGTATACAGTTTTATTTTCATGAACAATTCGAAGTTCGAAATCAATTAACCTTTTTGTGGCCAGCATTCTAAAAGAAAAGTTTTTACTGTGTGACAATACTTATGTCCTGACTAGGTATATTTTTAATGTGTGTAAAATGTGTATGTCAAATAAATAGTACTTTCTTTCTTCTTTCTTTCTTTCTAGGATTCAACTTTCTTCGTCTTTTGATTAATTTCACTCATATTTTTGATAGTATTATGTTTTGTTAATTTTTAATAATATTAATTTTAATACCTTTAAAAAAACGTTAATACAATAATGTACTTATGCTTTAAGCGGAGATGTTATTTTATTTAATAAATGACTGATTATTGTAAAACTAAGTTTATTATTTAAAAAAAAGATCATAGTTTGTTTAAAAGTTACATAATTAAAAGAAGAACAAACTTTACACACTCTGAACAGTGTTTCATTAAATTTCATGTCATTGACGATTCAATAAAATAATGCGTAATGTGTACTATTTAAAAAAATAGACGATTAGAGGGCCAAAGTTGCTCTGTAATTCATTTAAAATATTTAACTAAAAATAGCATACAGTTTCCTTTTCCATTCTCAAGTTTAAAATGCAATAATTATTGCGCACCCGCAAATAATTATTGTATAATTGTGAATATGACACTTAAGTAAATTTACTTTGGGCCAAAATAATATTTTTTATTTTTTTTCTAAGAGGAATAAGAGACGCGAATGTGATTTATTTGCTTAATACGCTAAAATATTACGTTATTATGTAGATCGTAATGTTAAGATTAACATTTTACAACTAATTAACTTATTTAATCTAACCAGTCAAAGGGAACCATTTCAATAATAAAAAAATTGTTTTTTTGCTGTCTTGTAAAATCTGTGGACAACATTCGCAATTTTACCATAAAGGTGACGATTTATCTAAAAATAGTTCGTTACATTGGCGGACGACATATCTTTAAGATCATTTATTATTATATGCTAACTGTGACATCAGGACGTCAAACATCTCAGTCCCCCCCGTGACAACGGGTTGCTGTAAAGCACCCAAAACATCGGGAATTAAAATAGTAAACTAAACGCGATAGAATCCGTAAAAAATAGTTTTATTCAATCAATTATTTGGTCTAAATATGAACAAGCTACCATTTATTTATCTTCGTATTTAAGCGATCCGAAAATTAACAAATAATTATCAGCGGTCAGTGTGATACCAGCACACACAATTGTGCCTTACCACCTAGCTTGCCAATCATCGGTTGTCGGTTCTTAGAGCTATATGGCCAGTCCATTGCCACTTCAGCTTACTAATCTGTTGGGCTATGTCGGTCACTCTGGTGCTACTGCGGATAACCTCATTTCTAAGAGTTTTAGCGATACGATTAAATAATATGGCATGCAGCCTATCGTATAACCTAGTAGTGTGGAGCGAAACTTAAAACTACATAGGTACTTTTTTTTTTATAGGATAAGGGTGACAAACGAGCACACAGTCCATCTGATGGTAAGTGGTTGCTGTGGCCCATAGACATCTACATCTATCCTCGTTTACGAATCAAAATGCAGATGCGTTGTCACCCGTGAGGACTAAGATGGAATGCCTCATTTCCAGTAAAAAGGGCCTCCGGCCACCTGCACTCACCAAGCGAAACGCAGAGGTAAACCTCTACTTCACGTTGGTATTCTGTGAGGTCGTGGTACCACCCCGGTTCGAGCCGGCCCATCCGTGCGACAGCAAAAGCCGCCGCGTGGCTCTACCACTGTTAAAAAAGTTATAGGTAATGCTTATTGAAAGTCATTTTTTATCTACCACTGGTTCGGAAAATACCTTTGTCCTGGGAAGAACCAGCAAGAAACCCAACGGGACTTTTTTTTCAAACATAATTTCGTTTATACAATTTTTAAATAATTTTTAATAGAATCAGCATGGTGGCGATCACCTTATTCCCAGGGATTATTTTCATTCATGTATTCCTTGATATTATAATAACCCTTTTTGTACAGTTTTTCTTTAATAAAACTTTTAAACTTGTTTATTGACAAACTTCGAATATGTTCTGGGATTTTGTTGTAAAAGCGTATACATTGCCCCATAAATGAATTACTGATTCTGACAAGCTTATGTTTGTTCTTAGTGTTTAAAGTATGCACATCTTATTCTTATTAAAGCTATTTATGTTTTTATGTACATACATAACATTTTCATAAATATATTGCGATGCCAAAGTTAATATGTTTATTTCTTTAAATTTTAGTCTGAGGGACTCTTTACAATTTAGGTTGTAATTCGCCGCAGACTATCGTATAACCTAGTAGTGTGGAGCGAAACTAAAACCTACATAGGTACTTAGGCGCGACTAAACCAATTATATAGTCAAAATTTTAGTTCAACAATTATTAACTACGATTCGACTAACAGATACGGATCGAATGGTAACTAACAAAAATAATGGTATAACGGATTGGAACGGGGAGACATGGAGGTGATTAATTTAATGGACTGAATCAGCGAGGTTCTAGGGAACCTTAACAAAATGACGGAAGCGGTGTGCGAACTATACTTTGAAAAATAGTCAAATTGCTTTATTTCGTTGGCTGGCACGAAGGGAACTAAGCTGCTGAGGAATAAGGAACAACCAATAAAAATAGCTCATAAAAGACGATTGAGCCTTCCATCCAAATGGATCAATCAGACGTGTTACATTAGATAGAATTGATCTTTTTGTGTTTTCGTAATTATTCTCAGAGAAGTTTACTATAAATATAAATTATCTTTGTATGTGTCCTATGTAAAACCTAGTATTTTGATTACAGCGTCGGTTTTTATTACATTTTATTGAATAAACCATCTGAATTGCTACATTTCTGCATTTAAAATCTTCTCAACTTAAGTAGACTATTTACTTCATTATGAATGAGTTTTGCCTGAGTAACAATTCTAACACCGGTCATAAGGAGGTCCATATAAAATTCTAAACATGATAGAAATATATTTAGTTACTTATTTTTAGTCCCTCTCAATCATAAAAATATAAAATGTACATTGCAGATGTCTATCTGCAATTTACAAATTTAATTTTTGGAAGAAGTATTCTATGATAACTTAGTTATTACTTGTAGTTTTTGTGTTATAGTTTTTTAATTTTGTATATATTAATAAATCTAAAAACGATCTATTATTAAAAATGATAATATATTGGATTGATATGATATTTGGCTAAATAAAAAGTATTATATGTTTAGATAAATCTATGGTGAATTCAAAAATTGATTTTAAAGTAATTCCTTATGATTAAACGAACTGTTTTACATTTTGGATATATATTTTTTATATGATACTGCCTGCCTGAACACGATTAGCTAGCATTTTTCTTAAACGACATCTCTGTCATATTTGACATGACATCCGATGATAAAATGAAGAAAGAACTCATTCTCATTTGACTTATTAAATGATGTGTATTAAGTCACTATACTTTTAATACACTTTTGTACACTATTTTACAGAACGTGTTTAGATCTAAAAAAATAAAAAGGAATTTATTGAACATGGGAATTTTTGCAGCATTAATGTGGAAGCATTTCATACAACGAAAGCGCCGCCTTCTTATAACTTGCATTGATATATTTACTCCTTTCTTGATGTTATTTGCTATTGGTATATTTTACACAGAGCCTAAGGTAAAAATAATATATACCTAATATTTTGTTAGCGATAGCCACGTTGCGCGTAATTTTTAAATTTAGTAACGAAATATTGCCTACCAATTTTCACAGAATTGAGAAAAATTGTATGAGAGATTTTTTTAGATAAAATAGAGTGACGAACGAGCACAGTCCACCTGATGGTAAGTGGATGCTGCGATCCATAGACATCTATGCGTTGTCACTCCTGAGGACTAAACACTGTGATTTCAGACTGCTACTGGAAATTTGTACAGAAAAATCCAATAACTGAGTTTGTCCCAACTCGAAATTTAAGCCCGGGACCTCATAATGATCAACTGCGTTTATACACACTAGATTTACGTGGCAATCAGTTATACCAAAAGATATTATCCTGATAAGGAATTTTTGTGACCCAAACCATAGATAAATAATCAATAGGCACATACGTTTTAACCCCTGAGGACTAAGGTATACCTAATATCTATATCTATCTAATTATCAGTAAAAAGAGTATAGCGTGCTATAGCCACGGTGCAGCTATATTATGATTGTAGAACGAATATGGCGGGTTCGACCGGGTTAGGACCACGCTTGCACAGAATACCAGCGTACAAAAGCAGCTTAACGCTGTGTTTCGTTTGGCGAGTGTAGAGACTCTTTTTACTGGAAATGAGGCATTCTATCTAAGTTCTCAGGGGTGACGCATTTTGATTCTTAATTGAGGATAATGTAGTCTTTCGTAACCTTTATTCTATATAAAAAAGAGTAAAGTTCCTAGCACCATTCTAAACGCAGCAGCATTATACAGCTGTTTTACTGGTATTCCTTGTGAACCTCTTCTCTGCTGCATCTTAATGTGCTGACCTATTTGTATTGCAGCCATATACCGCTGAAGCGTGGCTGTAGAGCATGTAAAAACACCCAACAGCAGGCTTAGTTGCTGACTAAACTTGGTGTGCCCAAGTTTAGAAGCCTAGTATATGCGGCAAGTTTTAAACAAAGAAGTCTGCAGATGCATATCACCTCTGAGCACCAAAGTGGAATACTTGATACTGTTTAGCGTATGGATAGGCTCTGTTTAGCGTCAAGCGGAATCGAGAATATTTATATACTCTCAAATAATGGGGGTGCAAACTATGTTTAGATACTTTCGCAGAGATTATTACGAGTACATACGCCAATCTATCATTCTATGAATGAGGATCCAGTAAGGTGATCCTGCATTCATGTGGTCTTTATTCGTAATTGGATTCAGCAGGAAGACTCAAAGATTTATTATTTGGTTTTATTTTTATTTAATAAGATTCGTGTCAGATGGTCAATATTTCTATGTATATTCCTGACAGACGCCTATGCATCGTACTTCTGAGCTGCGTGTTCTGTACACCCCGGACACTGAGTTGACACGGATGCTCATGGACCACGTTGCCGAAAGTCTAGACCTTCCGCGCATGGATACTGTTCCAAGTAAGTTCTAAGCATTTATATGTTTAAAATTCGAATATATAAAAAAGTAATGTTTGTTTGTTCGTATTTTATGCGCAGTCATACCGTTCATCATATATACTTAGAATATGCTGATGTATAGACGAATTTAGAGACTGAAATCACATGACAAATTTTAATTTGTTAAGAAAACGGGAAAAAAATTAAAAAAAAAAATATATTTTAGTGCACGAAACTCAATAACTTCAAAAAGTAACTGAATTTTTAGTACAAATGGCTCTGTAAAATTGTTTTTATTCTATATTTATTTTATACTTCTCAAGAAAATGTTTGCTGCAAATTTTTAAGTTCTTTGGATTCCAACAAACCCGCCCAATTAACCTTAACCATTTTTTTCTAATTATGGAATCCGGAAGGAATCTGTTTGACAAATGGCAAAATAAACTTACATTTTTAGAACGCAAACCGAGCATTTATTTTCATTCTTCTTCTGGTTGTGTGGGCAAGTCTATCGATTCATTATAAACATTTATAATAAATATCAACATTAATTTTGATATAGTTAAGTCAATACCTAGCGTAAATATAAAATATTTTGTTTTAAAAATATATTTAATAAAATCACGGGAATTATCAACAATGTGACATTTTTCTTTATAAAATATCAAAATTAACATAATAATTGACAATACATATTTTATATTTTATACAGTATATAATATAAATATTAACCAAAAATAGACGCGTCATAACATTGAAGACGTCTTGAGAATTTACCTGTGAAATGTGCAATTATCAGGATTATGTCGAGGATTATTACAGCTGGCGTTGGAGTGCATGGCCCATAGATGATAACCGTGTTCCATGTGAGGCCGAACTTGCCTTTGTAAAATTGCAAGCAGTGAGCTTACATGGCCAATTTGGCCTTCCCTTCCACGTAACCGCGGAACTGCACGTCATTCGATATGCAGACGCTAAGGTTTACGGATGGTAGCCGAGGCAACGAGGGGAGTGCCTTGAAATAGGAGAGAGACAACAAAAGGGTTCTTTTTTAGCGGTAAACACATATTTTGTTTAACAAAGATTCGTCTTCAGACACAATTTTATTCCGGCACTCGACGAGGTGTTCCCGAGAAATATTAGCACAACCGGCATATAAGGCATCAACTGTGCTGTCCTCATGTGCTATCGCCTACCCTGTTCCTTTTACATATCATTAATATGCAAAAGGAACAGGGTAGGCGATAGCACGCAGCTTTGTGGAACACCAGCACTCATAAGCTTGAAGACGGAGCATGCACCGTAGACTACGATCTTAATACTCAACTCCTCCTGAGCATGGGTGCTCAAGCTCATTCTGGGGGTGGGGAGAGGGGAATTCCTCAACACAAAAGCTGATCTTATTATATTGTACGTTTATTAGAATAGAATAGAATAGAATATTTTTATTCAATATACATTACATGTGTAATTCTTATTGAAAGTCATTTTTTACTTTACCACTGGTTCGAAAAAACCCTCTGTCCTGGGAAGAACCAGCAAGAAACCCAGCGGGACTTTTTTTTTTAAATAAATTTTACAATATAAATGAATACGAACTATTTACAAAATTTATTTTAGAAACTGCTTGGAAGCGATCACCTCATTCCCAGGGGTTATTATCAACCATGTATTCATTTATACTATAATAACCCTTTTTATACAGTTTCAGCTTAATAAAACATTTAAACTTGGTAATAGAGAGAACCTGTACACTTTCCGGGACCTTGTTGTAATAGCGTATACATTGCCCCAAGAATGAATTACTGACTCTGTGGAGTCGAGAAACTGGTATCACTAGCTTGTTTTTGTTCCTAGTGTTTACAGAATGTATATCACTTCTTTTACTAAAACTATCTTTGTTTTTGTGAACATACATTAAATTTTCGTAAATATACTGAGAGGCCAAAGTTAATATATTAATTTCTTTAAATTTATCTCTAAGGGACTCTCTCGGTTTTAGATTGTAAATAGCTCTAATGGCCCTCTTCTGTAAATTATCTGCTATTCAACTATCCCACTTCTTTCATTTCACTATAAATTATTACAATAACTATGCAAAGTAATTAACTAAAATTATTATTCTACAGTTCAAATTTCATTTCTCTCAATACCTACATCGTCCAAATAAGGTACGTCACTGAATTCTTTAAGGTTTACAGACACGCGACGAGATGCAAGATTTTCCTAGGAGAGATTCTATTGTTAATACATATGTAACCTGTGGGTAGCATCGTGGGTACCACCCTAATACAGAAATGTAAAATAACTACCTGCATATTATCTTACTTATTAGATTTGCCGGGGATCCCCTTAATACCTGTATGTAACTCATTATTCTCATGTCCTTGCATGTAACTTATTTTCATACTACAACTACATTTATTTTCTTTCCTTTCGATTGCTAGGCCTTTTTTCTCATAACTCTTATTATATATATAGATACATATATAAATATATATATATATATATATGTATCTATATAATGTAATGTAACAGTGGTAGAGCCACGCGGCAGCTTTTGCTGTCGCACGAATGGGCCGGCTCGAACCGGGGTAGTACCACGACCCCACAGAAAACCAGCGTGAAGTAGAGGTTTACCTCTGCGTTTCGCTTGGTGAGTGCAGGTGGCCGGAGGCCCTTTTTACTGGAAATGAGGCATTCCATCTTAGTCCTCACGGGTGACAACGCATCTACATTTTGATTTGTAACAGAGGATAGATGTGGATGTCTATGGGCCGCAGCAACCACTTACCATCGGGTGGACTGTGTGCTCGTTTGTCACCCTTATCCTATAAAAAATATATATTTCTTTATTATTATTAGATATATATGATATATGATAGGATGAAGCTGAATGACAGAGTGAGAAATTGTTTAATAAGAGAAGAGTGTGGTTTGCAAGATGATGTTGTGACCAGGATTAAGAAAGGAATGCTTCGGTGGTTTGGCCATGTAGAAAGAATGAATGAGGAAAGAGTGACAAAGCAAATTTATGTTGCAGAGGTGAACGGCATAGTCGGGAAGGGTCGCCCTAGGCGAAAGTTTATCGACCAAATTGGCGATATATTAAAAATGGGCCAAATCAAGAGTACCTTTAACCGACGAGCGTGTATGCGTAGGTATATGGATGTGGAGGAAGCGAGAGAGGTGTGTCAGGATCGTGCCAAATGGAAGTCCATAATCTCTGCCTACCCCTCAGGGTGACAGGCGTGAGTGTTTATATATATATATATTATATATTATATATATATGATATATAGAATAAGGTGTTACTGGCCATTTTTATCATACACATTTTATATTTCAGTTCATGATATTTATCACGCGGGTTATTTATATATATGGCCATTTACTTGGCTATTACATCACATTTTCTTGCATTCATTTCATTTTATTAGTACAAAACTTTTTTTTATTATACCATATCAAGGAGTGTACCTTGTATTGTACGCACAACCTTGAGTAAATACGTAAGTCTGCGTTTAAGTAATTTAAAAAAAGACTCCAACAACTATAATATTAAATATTTATATTTGAATACATTTATTTACATAACATAATATACAATATTTTATTATATACAATATTAAAATATATAATGATAAACTAAAACTAATATCTTAATTATCATAAAGTCCTATTCCCCGCGGTATCGTGTCAAGAATACTGGCTGCGATTCCCCGCTGAATGGCTATACTTAGCCTTTGAGTGAGAAATTAACCCAACTAGCCCTCTTATCACCAGCAACAACGGCCAGTGGCGGATAGAGTTCCTTTAGGAACTCCATCACACGTGGACCCCACGGACTGACAGACACTACAGTAAATGACACAAATAATTAGTCATCTCTCAGAGCTTGTCACTTACTCAGTTCAGCTGCCTCTGATGCCGCCCTGGCTCTAAACTCGGTACCCCTGAGATGAGAGATCGCCAAAATGTCTATGCCACTAGCATCCCACAGTAGGGATTTACCAATGTCATACCCTCGGGTCTCTTGCCATCGTGTCTAAATGTTCCACAAGGTTCTAAAACCGAAGGAACATTTATAGAGATAAGAGCCTTTTGGATGGCATCGTTCAAAGAACCGTGTCGTGAAATCCTACTAGCATTTTTCTTACATGAATCTCTGTGGAGCCCAAGCTTGTCGACGCTGTTACCACAGGGGCACTGATGGGGTTGACAAATCACCGCTCCTAGTCGGAATCCTACGGCGATGCGCAAGTTTTCTCTATCAACTAATGTGCCGAGATTACTTGATGGTAAAGCGTCTAACCAGTGACTAGATGCCTTAGTCGAAACAGCTAGAACGCATGCTTGTTCTTGGTCACTATGAAAATTATGAAACAAATCTTTCTGCATGCTCTGTACTAACGGAATATCCCATAGTTTTTGTTGGTTAACTTCCAGTGGAAGATTTTTTCGTTAAACAAATGAGTATTTTGACTGTAACATTGCTAAATGTAATGATAAATTTCGGGGGTATTGTTAGCTACTTCTACCAGCAGGGTTACCCTATCGATAGAGTTAAAAGTATTCCTTAGGTCACCTTCACAAGAACATCTGCATTAGAGTTTGTTAAAAATGTACACACTGAATATACCGCCCGATATTCTTATCCGCTGGTTCATTACGATAATAATTGTAAATTTGAAAAAATTCTGTTATTAGAGGAATTACTATTATGAATTTCTACAGTAGACTGTGCCGAAATACTTTTACTATGGCATCGTTTAATATACATATTTAATCTCCTTTTACCTTTAAACAGCCTACCGTCGGTACAATTTCGACACTGTAGGAAATCCGACTGTGAATGTAGTGGAGCGGAGATATTCATTAAAAAATTTTAACAGATCTCTACATCACTCAAGTCTTTATATTACATAACTACATAATGACTTGAAATGTGCTATACCCCGCATCTTTCCTTGAAACACAATCATTTAGTTCTTTAATAAAAGTATTTTATTCTATAAATGAAATATTATCACATTACTTCCCTGGATTTATTCCATACTAGCTGTGCCCCGCGGTTTCACCTGCGTATTATTTAAGCAAAGCAAAGTTTATCTTCATAAAATTGTCTTGATGATGAATTAACTTTCGTTCGTAATTAATATACCATGCCTAATAATAACGCTCATAAATAACTTTTTAATTTTCAATATCTTTTTTGTGACAAAATACCTAATTATGGCTTATGTATAAGAAATAGACATATGGTATCGCGGACTTTTTTTTAGACGGAGTAATTATATTTCGAGAACATTGTATTTACGTATCCCTAACGATAACACCAGCGTACATATACGCGGATAAATGATTTTGGGGGCGCTTTTTCTTCTGACTTGCTTGACAAATATCCATATTTAAGGCTAGTTGAGTGATATAGCTTAATTCTAGATAGCCTATGCTATTCCACATGAATCTGGCTCTAATATACAAAAAGAATTTTTCAAATCGGACTGGTAGTTCCAGAGATTAGTGCGTTTAAACAAACAAAAAAAAAACAAAAAAAACTCTTCCGCTTTATTATATTATAAGTATAGATTGATAAAAATTGTATGTAGTTGTTATGCTTTGAAAGCTGACAACGACGCAGCAGAAATATTTTCCTTTCTAAATGAGTATTATGTCTGAAATCAAAAAGTAATTATTATAGTAATTGTTTATTATATTTATTGATCTTTTTGTTGAAGTTCTTATTTTTTTTTTCTTTATGGCTGATTTACACAGATACAGTAACTGGCTCCAAATTCGAGGCAAGTTAGTGCTGACCCGCTACTGGCATAATGTAAATTGATTTGGAGTCAGTATAGCACTGTCTGCGCGTCTACTGACTGCGTGTAAAAGGTAAAAGTCAGTCCTCGACGCCAGCACCTAATGAATCTGTTACTGACCCCGTGTATATCAGCTTTATGTAGACCCCGGCGGTGCGCTTACATTGTAACAACGCACCGTCTTGCAGGGTTGCCACGCGATGTGAGGAGCAAATGCGAGTAAATTAAACACAATGATGCAGTTTAACAACTCTCCTTTTATTGAATTTAAACAGACTTATATAGTTATTATGACGTAGTGGCATAAGTGGATTTCGTGTTTCGTGTTTTTAGTTAAAGACACGTGAATTGTATCTTCTTCTATAATTTATAGGTCGGGGAAAATATTTCTTCGTATTTTGTGTACAAAGTTTAATTACATTTAATTATATGTGCCATTTTGTTCAATAACTTATTACAATCTTAAAGGTAGTGACAATATCCCATTGCTGTAGAAATCTTGGGGTTTTTGATCAAAAAAATGCGACAGTTAGTTTTTACAGTCCTTTCTTAATGTTAACCTAACATCACCTAAATAATTCTGAAGATACCGAAACAGGTGGAAATCTGAGGGTGCAAGTGCAGGACTATATGATAAATATAAAAACACTTCCCAACCAAACTCTCTCAGTTTTTCTGAGTGGCCAAAGATGTGTGTGGTCTGGCGTTATCATGATGAAAGAACACTCTTTTTCTGTTGATCAATTCGGGCCCTTTTTTCTTAATTTCTATGCTTGAGTCTCATTAGTTGTTGGCAGTAAAGGTTCGAATCGATGGTTTTGCCTGTAAACGATGCCCTTCCAATCCCACCATACACACAGCATCACCTTAATGTGTGTTAATCCGGGTTTTGCTACAGTCTTTGGAGCTTGAATACCCTTTGACCATATCTACTTTGCACATTCTCTACCGGTGATCCTCTTTTCATCACCATTGATAATTTTTTGCAATAATGGTTTGGTTTCAATACGTTTCAATAGAGAATCGCAAATGAGTACAAGATTCATTAGGTTTCTTTCAGAGAGTTGATATTACAGAGTCGTGTGATAACTAAATATCGAGCTTTTTTATATAGGTGGACTTTTTTAAATGTATAAAAATTATCTTGAGATTAATCCTTAATTCCGCAGCTATGTTGTAATTATACTAATAAGCCGATCTTGCTCCACTTTTTCAATAATAGCATCGACTTTATCCGTATGAGGGCATCCAGAGCGAGCTGCATCTTTGACATCCAAAAGTCACGGCCTGAAAACGCTTGAACTAACTTTGTGCTATTCTTACTGACACTGCATTAGATCCATAAACGATGCAATTCTTTTCCACGGCCTGTGTCGCATTTTTCCCGATTTTGTAATGAATATTCGGAATGTATCGAATTTCTTCGTTAGATTCACTCATTTTGACGAACAGAAAATCAATTAAAATGCCGGGAAATGAAATGAATATGAAGAAACTTTTCCCCTTCCTACTATAATATAATATAACTGAACTTATTAGATATTATTTTTATATTCCTGTTTCTAAAAAAGATGTTAGTTCATAGATGAGTCGCTCGCGTCCGTAGGCTTCGACCACCTAATCCTAGGCCCACCCTACACGTGTCCCCCGGGTGGTGCTAAACGAGCGACAAAGCCGAAACGACAGACTCGGCTCCTCGCCGTATGGTAGCGGCATAAAATCTACCACCCCTTAGTTCGCACCATGAGCCAAGAAGGAAAAGAAATGGCCCCGAGTTCCCGGCGCCCCTTTAATGGGGCAGGGGTGCGAAGAATCTCCGGGAGAAAAACCGGCGACGAGGTTCGCCACCCGTCACGTCCTGTCTCCCGGGGGGGCGAAAAGTGGATTGCGGAGGCCCGTCTGGCCACGCTGAATGTATGTGGAGCAATGAATGATAAGATGGATGAAGTATGCGAAATGATGAATGATAGAGGAATAGATGTGTTATGTGTAAACGAGACGAAACGAAAGGGAAGAGATGTCACTGCACATGGCATGTATACCGCTTACTGGTCTGGAGTAGACGAGACCGAGCGGGCATGCCAAGGAGTCGGTGTCATCCTTTCAGAAAGAATGGGTCAATGTGTGAAAGAGTATGAATGTGTTAGCCCAATGCTGCTGTGGATGCGAATAAAATTGGGCTTAAAGAAGTTGTTTGTGCTAGGGGTGTACGCCCCAGATATGTCTAAGCCCACTTATATCCGAGAGCAGTTTTGGGACATGGTAAGGCTGCTGTTGATGAAATGTAAGGAAAATGAAAATATTATTATGTTAGGAGATTTTAATGGAAGGGTTGGGGTGAAGAGGTCTGGTTATGAAAGGATATTAGGAACGTTTGGCGATGAAAGAATAAATGAGAATGGTGAAGACCTCCTCACCGTATGTGTGGAAAAGAATCTTTTTGTGGCGAACACTTTCTTTCGCCATAAGAGGATTCACATGTACACATGGGAAAGAGGGGATGATAGAAGCATGATAGATTTTATAATTGTGGATGAAAGAATGAGGAGCGCAGTGGTAGATACAAGGGTTTACCGTGGGTCCAACGTAGGGACGGATCATTACTTGGTCTTATGCCGAATTAATGGTCTATTCAGACGTTGGCGGCATCGGACATCGGTGTCTACCACTGCGTTACAGCGTATAAGAATAGAGAGGTTACAAGATGAAGGTGTGAAAGAGAAGTATAAATGCAGATTGAGGGAAAATATAAGTGGGTTGAATGAATTATGTATGAATGATTTAGAATTGAAGAATGTATGGAATAATATTAAGAAAGTTTTGGTGGATGCAGCCACCGAAGTATGCGGTGTAAGTAAGAGAACGAATGAAAGGAAAAGTAATACGTTGTGGTGGGATGATGAGGTACGGATGGAAGTTGAAGCAAAGAAGAGAGCATGGCTAGATTTACTAGCAACTAAAGCTGGTAATTCTGGCGGTATGAATGATGAGATTGAAAGAAAAAAGGCAGACTTTAGACGTATAAATAAGAGAGTAAAAGAAGTTGTTGAAAGGAAAAAGCAAGAAAGGATAGATAAGAATGATAGAAGGATATCTGATAACTTCCAGGCAAATATTAAAATGTTCTGGAAGCTCGTAAGAACTGCCAAGGGAAATTCAAAACAGCCTAGAATAAATGCTATACGAGACGAGAATGGCTGCATGCTGAATGATGAAGTTTCGAATTTAAAGAGATGGAAGGAATACTTTGAAAGCGTGTTTAAGAGTGAAGAGTCGTCTGGAATAAGTGAAATAGAAATTCCGGAAGAAGTGGAGAGAGGTAGGGAGATAAGTGTAGATGAAATAATGAAAGCAATGAAAAGCATGAAAGCAGGTAAGGCAGCCGGATATGATAGAGTATCACTCGAAATGCTGAGGGCTGGTGAGGGTGTGGTTACGGGCCTGCTGCACACCTTGTTTAATTTATGTTGGGAACTGAAACGGGTACCGGAAGACTGGTGCAAAGCCGTTATAGTCCCAATATATAAGGGAAAGGGGTCGCAGCAGGACTGTAAAAACTACCGTGGTATCAGCTTGCTTAGCATTGTGGGTAAACTATATGCTAAGGTGTTAATTGAAAGAGTTATGGAAGAAACTGATGGAAAAATTTGGGATGTGCAAGCTGGATTTAGAAAGGGGATGGGGTGTACGGATCAAGTCTTTTCCATGCGCATGATAGCGGAGAAGTTTTTGGCTAAAAACCAGAAAGTTTTTTGTGCGTTCATGGACTTGGAAAAGGCTTATGACAGAGTGGACAGGAATGTGTTATGGCAAACACTGAACTCATTTGGGTTGAGCGCTGGCTTGATACAGGCATTAAGATCTCTTTATAGGGACTCTAGTGCTTGTGTCAGGATCAACGGGGTCTACTCGGACTGGTTTGGCATTCATAAAGGTGTCAGACAGGGATGTGTGGCTTCCCCGTGGCTGTTTAACTTATTTATGGACAGTTGTTTGCAAACTTTGAAAGTTGAAGAATGTGGGTTGAGAATGGGTGAGTCAACCATCAAATGCCTTTTGTACGCCGATGATCAAGTCATATTTGCATCGTCGGCGGCCGAGTTGCAAATGATGGTTACTTTAATGAATTGGTCATTAAAAGAAAGGGGTATGAAAGTGAACGCAAGTAAGACGAAAGTGATGGTTTTTGAAAGAGAAGAAAGTAAAACTTTATGTGAAATAAGAATAGAAGGGGAGTTGATTGAGCAAGTGGATGAGTTTGTATATTTGGGATGTTTATTTAGCAGGGATGGTAGATATGATAAGGATATAGAACGACGAGTGAACGCAGGAAATAGAGTGAATGGGGCTCTACACGCTATTATGAGGAGTCAGAATGTGTCAACTAAGGCACGTATGGCAATTCATAATGCTGTGTTAGTCCCTACTTTAATGTATGGTAGTGAAAGTTGGGTCTGGCAGAAGAAGCATGAGAGTAGAATAAATGCTGTAGAAATGCGTTCCTTAAGGAGTATGCTAGGGCTGAATCTGAATGACAGGGTGAGAAATAGTGTGATAAGAGAAAAGTGTGGTTTGCAAGATGACGTTGTGACAAGGATTAAGAAAGGAATGCTTCGGTGGTTTGGTCATGTAGAAAGAATGAATGAGGAAAGAGTGACAAAGCAAATTTATGTTGCGGAAGTGAACGGCAGGGTCGGGAAGGGACGCCCTAGACGAAGGTTTATCGACCAAATCGGCGATACATTAAAAATGGGCCAGATTAGGAGTACCCTTAACCGACGAGCGTGTATGCGTAGATATATGGATGTAAAAGAGGCGAGAGAGGTGTGTCAGGATCGCGCCAAATGGAAGTCCGTAGTCTCTGCCTACCCCTCTGGGTGACAGGCGTGAGTGTTTATGTATTATGTATGTATGTATGTTAGTTCAATGGATAAATACCAATTATTGGTAGTAACGTTTCGATTAGATTCGAAATTTGGTTTGCGATCTTTATCTGACAAAGTGTAGCTAATGGATCCTTTGTCAGTATAGAGATAAATGTAAATATAGAACTCAGAGTCTAACATCAACTGCAGATTTAGGCCATATTTGCCAGGTTTATTTGGCATGTACATTTTGAATTTCACTCGGCCACCAAACTTTACCAAAATCTCTTCAATAGTCGCTTAAGCACCTAGTGTATAATTAGTTAATTTGAAAATTGGACACAAAGGTTGACAGGACACAAAAGTTGTCTACGATTTTTAAAATTATTAAAACGTAATGCTATAAGTAAAGCACAGAATCTGTTTTTCGACATTGTAGCTCTAATTATTTCCCTGCCCATGTCATCAGTAGCAAAAAGCGATACAATACTTTCGCGGCTGGATTTGAACACATATAAATCAAAAGAGCAATAAAGCCTTTTATTTCAATTTGGCCTGTTTCTCTTATGTGTTCACCTTGAAGATGGATGCTTTTGTCATAACCGTCCTAGTTTTTTGTTTGTCCATGTTATGGTGTCGATCGTCTTGTAATAAAAAATGAGCCCAAAAGCATTTATAGGTTTCAGGTTTTGAACTGGACAATCGTAAAATATTGTGAGAGTCTGTACGAATATTGCGTGACTAAGTAGTTGTAGACCAATTTAATCTGTTTTTGCCATAAAAATAATCACCTGAAGACGTAGGTACATTTTCAGTGTTACAAACCTGTTCTTTACCGTCAGAACGTTTAGACTTGGTGTCATGAGCACTCACAATAAATTCAGCGTCAGCATTTGGCGCAACTAATTTTAGACCTATTTCTATACTGCCAGTATAGAAATAGGTCTAAAATTAGTGGGATCCAATATACTCCCAGATTTAAATAAAGGTATAACTTTGCTATGTTTCATTACATCAGCGAGACTAACTGTCCACGGTATCAGAACTTAAATTTTGAATAATTTATCTCTGTATGGGCTCAACCTCAGTAAAAATATTATCTATACAAATTGCACTAGGGCCTGCAATACGAATTGGCTCAAAGAATAAATTAACAAGGTTGTGTGATTTGAGTAATGATCTAAACTTAATATTCATGGACGAAGTTTCAAGGAGATTGATATTAAAGTCTCCACATACAACGACTAATTTATTCTGTTTATTAAGTTTTAGCAAAACTTCCTCCATTATTTTTTCAAATCAATCTTACATAGAATGTGGGGGTCTGTAAACACTGACAACAATGAAGGGTAATGATTTCTTATATTTACGCGGTCACTACACATTTAAATAAAACTAATTTTACGGATTTCATCGCGTATATTAACTTATCGGGGGGCACGGCAGTGCCCCCGCCAAGTCGAGCGCGAAGCAAACACTGCCGTACCATCCTTTACTGGAACCATTTCGCCGCATTTTCAGGCCCCTATTTGAGAACCTCTGAATAATACCAGAACGCAGAAATTTTCGTCATCCAGTAAACTATAATCACATACTTAAAATCCAAAATTTCAAGTCTGTAGGTCATTTAGTTCCGAAGTTAAGCGAAAGCAAAGTTTCGCATTTATGACACTCACTCACTCATGATCATCAGAATAGAACTAGTACTTCCCATAAACTCAGAGAGCTGAAATTTGGTACAGAATTAGGGTTTAATGGCCACATAAAGGGAAAACTATAAAAACTAGAATAATCGAAGATCTGGAGTACCTGGTGACCCTGATTAGAAAACACAAGAGCCCAACCAAACTATTAGATGAGATCGACATACCGCCCTTGCAAAATATATTTAACTTGGTAGGCCGCTTTATTTGATGTCAAAAATCGAAGGTCTAAAGTATCTGATGAAAAACCTTCAGCTGGTCTCAGCTGTATTAGAGATATGGTAATGCCCCCTTCTACCATTAGTTCATAAAAAAATCTACTGTCATTGCAAAAATCCAGCGTAGTGGGACACATCTTCTAATTTAATCTAGCCTATAGCGTCCCACTGCTGGGCGAATGCCTCCCCTTCTGCTTTTAATACGCATATAAATAAAATTAAAGGAAAACTCTGGATGACACTAGACTGGCTTTTATACTTATACTTACAAGTTTACAAGAAAAAATAATCGAACGATTAACTTTATTCTATTCGAACATTAATATAATTAAATAAACAAATTACACTAAAATACTCATTTCGCTCAAAATTTGGTCAAATTATAATGCATTGAACTAAGAGTGGCGGTGATACCTGCACACGTCGCTAGATGGCGCTGACTGTATTTTAAAACGCGCCGACGTTTTGTTTTTGCGATAACCTTATAGTAAGTAAGTACTTTTCTAGTATTATAGGTTAAGTCTATTTAGTTAGATATTACTTCGTTTCGTTTAAAAATATCATTAATTTAGCTGTATTTCAATACTAGGTAGAGGTAACCACGTTTCTACAAAAAGCAGTGAAATCCCACCAAAAACATTCTGTAAAAAACTAGCCAAGTCTCGATGAAGCTGCTTGTTTATCTCTAAAAAGTAATGAAATCTAGGCAAAGTCGTGCCAAGTCTAAGGTTCCTTACTGCGATTTCTTTATTATTATAGTTAATGTTGTGTGACTTGGCCGTTGAAGGGTACACAAGGGTACAAAACCAGGTGCTACATGACACCCTTGCACCAATCTGCCGCCAGAACCGCTACCCATTGACGATGGAAAATTCCCACTTGGAAAACGTTGATTGAATAAGCAGTCAATTGTAGGCTTGATAAAGTTGCGTTTACACGTAATGTTGCACGTAATTGTGTTTACACGTAATGTTATATCTGTTGTAACTACCTATGTTTGTTAGGCGAGATAATAGCCCATACTGGTATTGGTAATTGGACGCTAGTGTCTCATTTTAGGCGGTTGTTGATTGTGCAACACATGCATTCAGCATTGACAATGCTGACTTCTGCTCTCTTCTTTTTGGAGCGTCAAATCCACCACCGATCTAACATAAAATAGACGTACAGACGGACTTCTATCAACGATTCGACGTTCGCCTGTACTGGAAATAATTTTTTATACTGTTTGTTTCAGGCTCGCCTATACAAAAGTATTATTGAAATACGCAACTTTATCAAGCCTACAATTGACTGGTTATTCAATCAACGTTTTCCAAGTGGGAATTTTCCATCGTCAATGGGTAGCGGTTCTGGCGGCAGATTGGTGCAAGGGTGTCATGTAGCACCTGGTTTTGTACCCTTGTGTACCCTTCAACGGCCAAGTCACACAACATTAACTATAATAATAAAGAAATCGCAGTAAGGAACCTTAGACTTGGCACGACTTTGCCTAGATTTCATTACTTTTTAGAGATAAACAAGCAGCTTCATCGAGACTTGGCTAGTTTTTTACAGAATGTTTTTGGTGGGATTTTTTTATATTCCCGACGTTTCAAGTACTTTACAGCACTCATGGTCACGGGGGGGACTGAGGTATATGACGTCCCAATGTCATAGTTAACCACGGCTACCTCCAGATTAAAAATTATTAATTTTTGTTCCGATCTACGCAGTATGAACTTACAGTATCATGAAGTCTTGCAGTTGTATACTTGGGTTGGGATTTAATTTTATTAATTATGGGATCCCAAGCAGATGGTAGCACCCAGCCATCTTCTCTATTGAAATTAGGATGTTTCTTGATTTCAACAGCCTCGCGAATCATCCTTGGAAGGAATCGGTGTTCTTTAGCGAGGATTTGTGATCTATCAAATCTAATGTAGTGACGGGGGCGATCCTGTACATGTTCACAGATTTTAGACAATTAGGAGGTTCGGTTGCCACCTACGACAACTCGACCTGGCAACATACAACGCACGCACCCTGAGGACTGACGAGAAGATTGTGGAGCTGGAAGAAGAGATAGACAAGTTAAGCTGGCATATTATCCGAAGTCCGAAGAGAGGGGGAGGACACGGTAATCCTCGAATCCGGCAACTTGCTCTATTACCGGGAGGGCGACCATCTGTCCCAAGGAGGTGTCGGATTTATCGTCCACAAGTCTCTCGTTAACAACGTTGTAAAGATTGAGAGTGTGTCGACGAGGGTTGCGTACCTTATACTCAGAATCACCAAATGGTATTCGCTGAAGGTCATACAGGTTTACGCACCAACCTCGGCACACCTCGATCAGGAGGTGGAGGAAATGTATGAGGATATCTCTAGAGCCATGCATTCCTCCAAAATCCAATATACGGTGTTAATGGGAGACTTCAATGCATAACTAGGCACAAGAGAGAACGGTGAGCTGAAAGTGGGGCAATTTGGTATAGGGCAACGGAACCCAAGGGGCCAGCAGCTGGCCGACTTCATGGAGAAAGAGGGACTCTTTATGATGTACTCTTTCTTCCAGAAGCGGCCCCACAGGAAGTGGACCTGGTCGAGCCCCGACGGTTCGACAAAAAATGAAATTGACTTCATTATGACGACCAGATGACAACTGTTCAATGATGTCTCAGTGATCGCGAGGGTGAAAACCGGCAGCGATCACCGAATGGTTAGAGGCACACTGAACCTAAACGTTAAGTTGGAGAGGTCTCGTCTAATGAAGTCAACGCTCCGTCCCCCTCGTGCTCTAATCCAAAGTTCCGAAACCTTTCAGCTCGAGTTACAAAACCGTTTTCAGTGCCTAGAAGACTGCAATGAAGTGGACGATTTGAATGACAAGCTCGTGGAAACTGTCCATGCGGTCGGAGCTAAGTTCTGCAAGACCCGCCGCAGAAGAACACAAAAACTCTCCGATCACACTCTTAATCTCATGGCTGTTAGACGGGAGATGAAGCTACATTCTTCAACAGATTTAACAGCATACAGGCAACTGAACAGACAGATCTCCAAATGCATGCGGCGGGACTTAAGCAACTTCAATACAGCTCGTATTGAAGAAGTGATCGAGCGGAACCAAGGCTCCAAAGTCTTTGCCAGAGATCTGTCTGCCAGAAAGAGCCAACTATCAAAGCTGAAGACCGAATGTGGCAGCATCGTTTCCGGGGCACCTGAGATTTTGAGTGAGATTGAGATGTTCTATGGGTAGCTGTAGTCGTCATCGTTGGAGCCGCACGCAAGTGTGAGTAACGATCCAAGAGCGAGTCTTATCCGACATTATTCCGATGATATCCCGGACGTCTGTCTGAGCGAGGTTAGAATGGCTCTCCAGCACCTTAAAAACGGTAAGGCCCCAGGCGAGGATGGAATTACAGCGGAGCTTCTGAAAGCGGGTGGAAAATCGGTACTTGAAGTCCTTCATAAGCTCTTTAATTCCGTCCTCCATGGTGGCATTACACCGGAGGCGTGGAGCAGAAGTGCGGTGGTCTTATTCTTCAAGAAAGGCGACAACGCTCTCTTGAAGAACTACAGACCGATTTCCCTTCTGAGCCGCGTCTACGTGCTGTTTTCGAGAGTCATTACGAATCGTCTCGCGCGCAGACTTGACGACTTCCAGCCTCCCGAACAAGCCGGTTTCCGAAAAGGCTTTAGCACCATAGAGCACATACATACCCTTCATCCAGTCCTAAACTCCAGTTATAAACTTCTTAATTAAATTATTTATGTCAATCACATGAAATTTATTATTATAATTCTTACAATCAAATGTCAAATTTAAATTACTATTACATGTCAACATGGAAATACCTGTACTTCGTACAAACTGGAACCCGCACTTTCGAATGACATAAAAAATACAAGAAAACAACCTTGAAATTTTTCACTACCCCTCAGTCTCTTTCTAATTAGGGTGAACACAAAATACAAGAATTTGGGATATTATGGGGAAAAATCAGTTTATTTTTATTTTATTCATTTATAAAAAATTTATTTAATTGAAAATAGTAGAGTTCCATTGAAACGCATGATATTAGAGAAATTCATAAGGACGAGCCTGCGAGCGAAAGTTTATTAATTAATATTATTTATTCTTGTACTTTTTGTCAATAAACGAATAAACGAGTGAACTGGCTCTATATACAAAACTTTAACTAAAACTAAAATAATTTTTGTCCAAAAAGGAACAAAAAATTCGATTTCCCATACAAAATGTATCGGTCATGTGACCAATTTTGTATGGGAAGTCAATTTTTTTTTAATTTCCACAAAGAAAATTCTTCAGTACCTTACTCAGGATGATGGTTCATGGTTAAAGCTTTCGGGAGGCTGTCTTTACATCTCTTACAATGTAACATTAGGAAATAATAAAACTAAAATAATAATCATTTTTATTTACATTTATTATTACAATAGCAATAGTGTCTACAAATTTAAAATATACAATAATAATAATTAGAGGTGAAGGTTTTTACAACAACTCAATTTTTATACATGATTGAATAGTTTTGTGAAGTTTTTGTCGCTTGGTACGAACAGCACTCAACTTTTAGTCCATAATTTTTGCGTTCTGAGACACATGGTCAAAAAAGAGTTTGAAATTCACAGCAACCATTTACCATCAGGTGGACTGTGTGCTTGTTTGTCACCCTATCCTATAAAACAAAATTTAAAATTCTGGATTAATGAAATTAGGAGCAATTAATACTGCCATCCATAGGCTGATTTTTTGTTATAGAATAAGGATGACAAACAAGCACACAGTCCAACTGATGGTAAATGGTTGCTGCGGCCTATATTTATTTATTATTTATTGTGCGCTCAAAAGACATTTACATCTATCCTCTATTACAAATCCAAATGCATCAGAATGCCTCTTTTCCAGTAAAAAGGGTCTCCGGTTCTCTACACTCACCATACGAAACACAACAGCGTTAAACTGCTATTTTACGCCGGCATTCTGTGAGAACGTGGTCCTTCCCCGGTCGAGCCGACCCATTCGTGCTACAACTATAGTAGTAATATAGTTGCAGCATGGTTCTATCACTTATAGAATACACTATAGAATACACTATAGAATACGTATAAATAAAACATTGGTCGCAACTGTGGTGTGAAGTGATGAATAATAATATTGACTAAGACATTTTTAATATAAGGTGGACTCAGACTATTCATATTTAATGCTCTTTTAAATATTTTATCCGTAAAAACTACAATTTTGTACACCTCTGCGGATGGAATAAGCAATTTACCTCTATTTGTAAATGTTGTAGATGATTGATATTTATTTACATTCGAAACGTATAAATGATCGTTTTGTAAATGATCTGCAGCCATTAGCAAATTTTTGCAATCGTTACATTTCAGCTGTTTGACGATATGTTTTATTATATAACCGGTAATATAATAAAGAATAGTTTTTTGATAATCCGTATGGGTGTTTGTGGCATTTTCTCAGGACCGTGCTTTGTGGCATTCTTTGGGGGAGGACTATGTTCAGCAGTGGACTTGTGAAAGGCTGTAATGATGATGATGATGATGATGGGTGTTTTGTGTCTCCAAAGCCTGCAAGTGATTTTCGATTTCATCATTAGTATCTGTATCATCAGTATTTGAGATCGGATTTGGATCAGATGAAAAGCTCCACAATGCAATTAAAGAAGACCAAAGAACGTCTTAAGGTCTCAACGTTTGGCAAAGTTGCATATTGTTTAATAAAATGGTACGCTTTTGACGAGTAAAATGTAATGTTAATAATTAGTTCTTCTTTTCGTGATAAATTAATCCTTGCTTGCACACTTATCAGCGCAAAAGATTTGAATGGAGGAAGTGCTTTTGTCCATGACCTGAAAAAGTAAAAAGCTCTTACAACGAATATTTTTATAATGGACCAGTAAGTTGTGAAAATGCTATAGTCAGAACTAAAATCACAATTGAACTTTAAAAAACTGGAACACTAAAAAACTTTAGACATAATATGTAGTTAAAAATTTAATAGACTAACAAAGCATGGTGATAAAATTAAAATATCATTACTATTTTGGATTTTTTTTATAGGATAAGGGTGACAAACGAGCACACAGTCCACCTGATGGTAATTGGTTGCTGTGACCCATAGACATCTACATTTATCCTCGATTACGAATCAAAACGCAGATGCGTTGTCACCCGTGAGGACTAAGATGGAATGCTTCGTTTCCAGTAAAAAGGGTCTCCGGTTCTCTACACTCACTATACGAAACACAGCAGCATTAGGCTGCTATTTCACGCTGGTATTCTGTGAGAGCGTGGTCCTTCCCCGGTCGAGCCGACCCATTCGTTTTACAACTATAACAGAAATATAGCTGCAGCATGCTAATTTGTCATGAACACTTTATTTTTCATTTTGTTACACTTATCGTACAATTTATCAAAAAAATGGATTTTGATGAAATGTGTAAATTTTCATTTAAAAATTAAATACAATTAAAAACTTAGCAAAATATGTACAAAATAGCTTGTAATTATTTTTACAAATTATAGCCTAGTGATATAAAAAATCAAGCTGTTTCCTGTTTTCTAGGTAACAGAATGCATTTTTCTTTCTTTCTCAAAAATTTTTATCTGCGATTTTTTTAAAATTACTTTTCTTCCCTTGGAAACAAAACATCACTTTGAATTAAGAAATAACAAGTACCTTACAAAAGTTCATACCTGTACCACAGAACAATCTGCTATTTCATTTAAAAACGGTGTGACTCCTTGTTTCAGCGGTTTCCCAGTAATCGTGTAATTGGTTGTTGGTTAATATGAAATAGATTACAAATCTTTGCTTTTTCAAAAAAGGGTATTTTAGCTCCACATTGTTTAACCATTTATTAGATTCTGTTAGATTGGAAGGAAACCTGCAAAAAATTAAGTAATGAAAGATATCTAATTATTTTAATTTTGATGTTTCAGTGTATCATCATTCATGTAAACAACAACAACATTTCAAAATTTCACGCAAATCGAGCAGAGAGATCATTCGAGAAAACCTTTTCCGTTTGTAATTAAAATTAAAATACATTACAATGTATGATCACCCTAGTCGAAGTTATAATACAAACATGAATCGTTAATTATTAAGCAAAAAGCGAAATAAAATTGGAAATACCGAACCAAAATTAACATCTAAACCAAAATATCCATTGGTCTATACAGAAATAACAGCAATTAAATTCGAAATATCACTGAAAATTGGTTTCACATGACGCGCAGTATTTGCATGGTGTTTTGTATTTACGAATGAAATATAATATTACATTCTGGTTGCCACTCACTTTTGCAACCGCGCACAATACATTTAATGACCATTTTTCTAGTTCTCCCTCTGCATTATTCCAAAATTCAAAAACAAACTTGCGAAATGAACATCAACATCCGCCATGTACAGTAAAAATTATTTGACAAATAGATTTTGGGTTGTCATATAACGGCTTTAAAGAATAAATTTAAAACAGGGGAAATATGTAGGAAGCTCGGCAAATAGTTCATAGTAAATCTTTATTAAGTGTTTAAAAGAAAAAGCAAAAACTTGCGTGAAAATCGTTTTGTCAAGTTTTGTTATCATTTTTTACTTATAATTCTTGCCATACTGACAATTAAACTTATACTGAAATTCATAATGGCTGTCAATGGGGTAATATCAGTCATCACGCTGGCTATCCTGTAGGGAAAACAGGGGTTACTCAAGGTCATTTGATTATTGCTAATGTTGATATTAGGAGTGTGGTTTCCAGTTTGTCTATACTTCCGTGTATGTCAAGTTATTCTTTAATTAATTTAAATCATATCTTAGATTATTTTCCTGTGGCCACCCCTGTATGTAAGGCAATATAAACATGATAACTTTATATGCATTTAAGTTATTAAGATAATATATATATATATATATATATATATATATATATATATATATATATATATATATATATATATATATATATGTTATAGTAATTGATTTTTGTTCATATTAACTCTTCTTCCAATAAGGATGATTGATGATGTGTTAGGGCAAAGTAAAAAAAAAAATAGTATTAGTAGATAAAATTTTATTCATTATTTCGCTTAAGGATTTTGACATAGTAGAATAAGATGTACTTTGTGAATGTATCAACTGTTACGATAGCGTATTGTAGGTCATTTGGAGTTCTGAGCTTGTCCGTAATATCCATGTGAATCACTTAAAATGCCGCTGTTGGCTTCTAGATTGAGTGTAGTCGGGTTCGAGCAGCACCTGAAGTAATTTTTGAAATTCTGCATTTAACACAATTTTAAACAAACGTTCGAACCAATGAACTCATCTTGTTAAACCAGTAGGTTTCTTTGATTTTATGTAATTTCTTTTTCCAAAGGGAATGTTTGAGTACAGTATGTTTGAGTGCAGTATGGAAAAAGTTTATGATGCTCCATTGGAAAGACCTGAGTACTACTATGTACTGTGTCTTGAGCAGTTTTCTTGAGAACGTCGTTTTCCCGAACATAGACTTCTACTGAGTTATTGTCTCTTAAGGTATCCATCAACTGACACAATTCATTGTCTCGTCGTTGTTCAACTTTAATCCACTTCAACTCAACAACAGTTTTTTGTCATAATATTAACCGTAAGCTCACTTGGGCTTCTGCTGAAAAAGTCAGTGTGTTGAAGTCGCTCACCTTTTCGATATTCTACATCAAATTCGTAATTTTGTAAAATCATCCACCATCGATGGATTTTTTTTATAGGAGAGGGGGCAAACGAGCATGCGGCTCACCTGATGGTAAGTGACTACTGCCGCCCATGAACTACTGCAACACCAGGGAGGGAATTGCAGATGCGTTGCCGGCCTTTTAAAAAGGAGTACGCTCTTTTCTTGAAGGTCCCTAAGTCGTATCGGTCCGGAAAAATCGCTGATGGTAATCGATTCCACAAGGAAGTCGTGCGAGGAAGACAACATCTTCTAAATCGCACAGTGGTGGACCGCCGATCATCCAGATGGTGTGGATGGTATCGGGAGTTCTGCCGCGATGTGCGTTCGTGAAATTTGGCGGTTGGGATTAATCCGAACAATTCCTCAGAGCACTTCACACAGATCACCCCATGGTAGATGCGAAAGAAAATGCAAAGGGATGCAACATCTCTTCGCAGTGCCAATGAATCGAGCCGATCGGAAAGGGCTCGGTTGTCGACGATTCGAGCCGCTCTGCGCTGGATGCGGTCAAGTGGAAGAAGCTGGCACTGGGGAGCCCCTGCCCAGAGATGGGAACAGTATTCCATGTGAGGCCGAACCTGCGCCTTGTAAAGTTGCAGGCGGTGTGCCGGCATGAAATACTGTCCCGCTCTGCTGAGCACGCCAAGCTTTTTAGAGGCCAATTTGGTCTTCTCTTCCAAGTGACCACGAAACTGCACGTCACTCGATAATTATAATGACATAATTATTATGATAAAAAATCGAAATATTGGCCCGGCCGGTGTATAGAGCATCACCAGTGCTGTCGTCCGCATAGCAATGAATGTTACCATTTATCAACATATCATTGATATGCAGAAGAAACAGCGTTGGTGATAGCACATAGCCTTGTGGAACACCAACGTTAATAGGCTTGTAGTCAGAACATGCACCGTCTACAACAACCTTGATGCTCCGATCTGCAAGCAAGTTGGTGATCCATTTGCATAATTTCTCGGGAAGCCCATAGGAAGGGAGCTTCGAAAGAAGCGCTTTGTGCCAAACCCGATCGAAGGCCTTCGCAATGTCCAGACTAACGGCCAACGTCTCCCCCTTGGACTCTACTGCCTCCACCCATCTATGGGTCAGGTAGACCAGAAGATCACTAGCCGATCGACCCCGACGAAAACCGTATTGGCGGTCACTAATCAGCTGGTGATCCTCAAGGTACCGGATGAGCTGCCAGTAATTTTTCCATTCCATGTTCCATTATTTTGGAGAACAAGGAGGTGATCGCGATAGGCCTATAGTTGGACGGGTCTGAGCGGTCGCCTTTTTTAGGGATCGGGTGGACAAAATCTGTCTTCCATAAGTTCGGGACTACGCCTTGGGAGTAGGAGTACCGGAAAAGACGCGTTAGGACCGGTGCCAACTCCGGAGCTCACGTCCTCAGCACAATTGGGGGGATTCCGTCAGGCCCACTCGACTTCTGGATGTCTAGGGAGAGAAGTGCTTTGCGAACCGATCGCTGAGAGAACAGCACATCCGGCATGGAGCGCTCACACCGCGGGAAGGTCGGCAGTGTTTTCTCCCCGTCATCAAGAGTCGAGTTGGACGCAAAAAGAAAGCCTAAAAGGTCAGCTTTGTCTTTTGCGTCTTGGGCCAGTGTGTCGTCCTCCCTGTGCAGAGATGGTAGTGATGGCTTACAGAAATTCTCTTGGACAGCCTTGGCGAGAGACCAGAATGCACGGGTTCCCGAAGTAAGGCGAACTAGTTTCTCGCCAATTCTGCCTATGTGCTGCCTTGGCAATAACTCTTTTGACGGACCTGGAGGCGAATTTATACTTCTTTTTAAGTGTGCTGGTGTTTACATCCCGAGTCGCCGAAGCCGCAGCCCAGGCTTGATAACACTCCTGCTTGCTGGGTAATGCAGTCTTACAGTAGCAACCAAACCAAGGCTGAGATCTGCCTCCGATGGGTACCACAGATGATGGAATAAATAGTTCCATTCCCTGTAGCACCACAACAGTGACAGAGTCAGCAAAGTGTTCGGCTAATGCCGAAACAGACCCCTCTATAGGTCCCATAGCGGTAATCCGCTATGGGACCTATAGAGGCACCCGTAGACGCGCGGATGGTCGTCGCTGTCTACGCGTAACCAAAGGATGGACAGGTCTGAACCTTCAAGACTGCCGAGGCGTCGCGAACAGATGTCCCCTCTGACATACACGCAAACTCCAGCCCGAGGCACAAAGAAGTGCTCCAATTTGTACCCCGGGTAGGAGAGATACGAAATATCAACCGGAGAGGAAACCTGCGTCTCGGTCAGAAAGAGCAAGGCCCGCTTCGCCGTCTCGAGATGGTAGTGGACGGCGTTTAGGTTAGAGTGAAGTCCCCTGATGTTGCAGAAATTCACGGATAGCGTGGCAGAGGTCGCCTTGGTATTGTTGCTCAGTTTGCCCTGAGCAGTTATGTTTTTGAGCGGAATTTTGTCCCCCCCCCCCCAGAATACGCGGGGCAGCCTGAGCACCCACGCTCAGGATTGGAATAACATGGTCGTGGATGCTCAGCGAGGGATTCTTCAGGTGTACTGGTACCCTCCTGGGGTAGTCTATTGTGTAATTCCGCTACCATGTTGATAGGGGGGGGGGGGAATTGGGCCTCCGGCCACCTGCACTCACCAGACGAAACGCAGAAGCAGAGCTTCTACTTCACGCCGGTATTCGTGGTACCAACCCGGCTCGAGCCGGCCCATATGTGCAACAGCCAAGTTTCGCACTACTGCCAAGTTCTCCAATTCGTACGAGTGATATCGGCTTTCAGCGTTTGTTGTCTTCATACTAAACAAAGCGACTGCATGCTGACGTCCTTCGATCACTTGAACGAGTACTGTACCAAAACCCAGGTTGCTTGCATCGTTGAATAGTTGTATGGGTGCTTTATCTTGAAATAGGGTAAGTTCCCGAGCGGAAGTCAAATATTGTGTTATTTTGTTCCGTCCTTCTTCTTGCCGGTGGGTCCATTCAGATTTTGCACCTTGTTTTGTTGACTCATACAAGGGTAACATGATTCGTGAGAATTCAGGAATGTATTTCCAAAAGTAGCCCGCCAATCCATTAAACTGTCTCACTTGTTTGAAAGCCTTTGGTACAGATGTTTTCGAAAGGGTTTCCACTTTCTTTGGACTTGGCTGGACTTTACCATCCAAAACCATATGATCTGAGTACTCAATTGAACATACCTTCAGGAAAGTTAGCAAGCAAACTTAGTTCAGACGTCGTCAACATACACTTGCACAACAGTTCCCAACAAGGGGTATAAAGCCCTATTAATACATAGCCAATAAATGGAGCTGGCATCGCTTAAGCCAAACGGCATGGTAATGTATTCATACAACCTATTAGGTGTGACGAATGCAGTTTTTTCTATAGAGGATTCTGATATTGGTATTTGATGGAAACCAGTCGCCATATTCAAACTTGAGTAGAAATGACCATACACCAATTGATCGATTTGATCAGAGGGCGTTGAACCCCCGAAAGTCAACACAGACGATCGTTGCTATTCCTCTTTTTGACCAATATGATGGAGCTAGAGTATGGTGACTTGCTCCCTTGTATAATGTCGTGTTCTAGTAATTCCTTAACAATATTGCGGACTTTTTCGCGTTCTATTGGACTAAGGCGATATGATCTTCGTTCCACGTACTTGTCAGGGTTCTTTAGCCGAATTCCCAAGTGGCCAGTATTAACTGTGGTTTTAGAATACCCACGTATAAACAGATTTACGTATTTATTCAAAAGTCCCCGTAAAAGAGCAATTTCATCATTATTAGTTAGGTCACAGTCCAATTTGTCAAACATAGCATTGTTTTGTACTTATATGGTTGACCAGCCGTTGATGTACCAACTTTGTTCCATTAGATGTAATTATCACATTCAGGTTCGTTGCATGTATCAGGTTCATACCCACTAGGACATCCGTAGACATCTGACAGTCGGACGGTATGAAAAAATTAAATTCAACATTTATGTTGTCTATGACGCAAACAGTCAGAAGCTTAGTTAGCAATACAACTGGAAACCGTCCAATGCATTTTAAAAATTCACAGCTTGACTTCCCTGTCTTGGTATTTCAACAGCGGCTGATTTCTGATGATTGATTACCGTGGGATCACCACGGATAATCGACCAGAGCACCCATGCACGCGATAGGAATTCAGCAAGATCTTTTGACGAGTCATAGACATGTTCTCTAAATTGGAGAATGTCACGAGAATATCAATTTTCTGGCTCAAAGTGATAATGAGATTGTTGCGTAACTCATATCATGTAGACGTGGTGACCATCCAGTCATCAACCTTCATTTTGGCATTTGGCTTGGCATTGGTTAGGGTCACGTTAGTAGCGGCGAAAGCGAAAGTCGCCCCGATTAAGGCGCAAAGCATACCGCGACTAGAGTTGCAGGCGAATTTCATTTTTGTTGCGCGACTCGCGGAATTCATACAAGATGAACACAGAGTGAGAGCAGATCGGGTTATATATTGGACGGGCTCTACTACGGCGCTCCAATGGATACAGAATTATACGGCGCGTTACACTCCATACGTAGCTCACTGATTTTGTACGCTCCAATTGCTTTGTCTATATGCTAGCACCATTCACGTACGCCGACGTTGGCATCTAGTTCAAATTATAGTAGATAAATATCCTTTTTCATGAGTTTTAGTCGATTTTCAATATCACTTTCCATCACTTCACACGCCAACTTTATTCTTTTCACAATTTTACAGATCAATTCAAATCTTACACTGTGCGGCTCAACATCTCAAACGATAATGCCGCGCGGGGTTTTTTTTGCGTCCAGAAGCAATTGGAAAGTCTACCCCGAAACGCGGCGAAGTGGAGAATGCTTTATGGATACCACGACAGCCGGTCTGTCGTGGTTATGCGGGACTCACTATGACTATCCTAACCGGGACCCTAAGTGATACCCCCTAAACTCCACTTTTAGGGACTGGTAATTGGCTGATTAAGCCTCTTTGCTGGATCGGAAGCGACCCTCTTTTGGGAGAAGAGGGTGCAGGGTCGCGAGGGTTGTTGGCCACCCGTATTTATACCAAACTAAATTTAAATAAATTCAACTTCACTTACATCTATTTACATTAATGAATGTTGTAAGTTCGTTAGAAAACATCCAAATCTATATGATCCTGTAAACACTGTCAAAAGAGATAATCGCTCTGTAATATCTCTTTTTACAACGCAGTTAAATACTTTTCCTTCATATGACGTCAGTCATTAATTTCATTGTTCTTTTCTATATTAATTTTATTCCATTTTAAAGTTAGTTAGATTCAGAGCCCCAGGTAGATCGGACATAGATTCCGAGACGTATTAGAAGAGTTCGGAAGTCAGGGTTAAAATGAATTGTGTGTGTAAACTTATTATAATAAACCCGGACCCGGACGGGATCGGCCTCCTAACAGATCTCAAAATAAATTGAATATTTAATTCTCAAAATTAAAATTATTCACAACAGGTCCCCATAAACCAAGTTTAAACAGTGGTAGAGCCACGCGGCAGCTTTTGCTGTCGCACCAGGCTCGAACCAGGGTGGTACCACGACCTCACAGAATACCAGCGTGAAGTAGAGTTCTACCTCTACGTTTCGCTTGGTGAGTGCAGGTGGCCGGAGGCCCTTTTTACTGGAAATGAGGCAATCCATCTTAGTCCTCACGGGTGACAACGCATCTGCATTTTGATTTGTAATAGAGGATAGATGTATATGTCTATGGGCCGCAGCAACCAGTTACCATCAGGTGGACTATGTGCTCGTTTGTCACCCTTATCCTATAAAAAAAGTATTTTATAAAAAAAAAATTAAAATCATTCTTAATCGATAAAAGTTATTATAATTTAAGTGAATTCTTTAACGATGCGAATAAATAGTAAATGTATGTGTGATAATTAGAAAAAAATTATATGTTAGACTGGTAAATGTTAAGAAATATATTAATAATTATAAATTGCTATGCCCCTACGGGGCGTTACTTTATGTATGATGTATTTCTTGTGGCATGCAAATTATATAAATAAATAAATAAATATTCGCACTTGTTGCAATTTAATATAGGCAATCAAATTAACTTAAAACTGAAGTTAAGTATTGAGTAAGTAAATTGAAGTAAATAACGCCATCGCTCCAATATATATCAAGATCGTTTATTTTTATATTTTGATTAACTTCCTTCATACCGGTATTGAGCGAACGTACATAAAAGACCTAATGTAAAATACTTTCTTTGTTTTCCTTTACCCATGAAATATAACTAAAAGGTTAACTTGAAACAACTGAACACTAAAACAAAATAAATAAACAACTAAATGATATAATTTAATTAGATTCACTAAGTAATCAGTATTTTAATGAGCACGGGAGGAGCACCTTAAACTTTGCGAGCGTACACATTTCCTCTTCTGACCTAAATGAACTTAAAAGTTTTCTTCTTGCCAACTCTTCTAGGCTTTCCAAAAAATGTTTTACAATCAGCAGAGATATGTTCAGAGTCATAATATATTTTGTTGGTGGCACCATTAATATTTAGGTGTTTAGAGTTAAGTTTGACACCTTGGGTTTTATTAAACTTATAAACGGCTCCAAAGATATGGTCACAAATACGCAGTGACGCCATTTTTACATATACAAAGCGGGGCCTGCTCGAATATTAGTTCATCTTAGCTATACGAGGACAGGCATGAATGTCGCTGTCCGCAACTAGCGAGTTAATTGTGCCCTCATCTGAGTCAATCTATGAGAGAAAATAAAATTGATATTTTTTATAGATTATTTATAGATTGATTTTTTTAAACTTTTTAAATGAAAGTTGACACTTAGTATGCAAATTAAATTGTCAGTGTTCGATACCAATATTTCGGGTTTGAATTTAAAAAAAAATGTAAGCTCATTTTATAAGATAGAAAATTGTGAGAGAAGGGACAAGTGATCAGTTGCCTTTTACGACATGCTAGACAAGTAACACAGTTGGCACATTCATTTTTACACATAAACATGACATAAGTCCCAGACCAAGATAGAGCTTACACAGGTTTTTATAGAACATCACAATGGTTCTTATGATTAATCAAATGTTTGTTTGTTTTTTGTTAACAGAGGAATACGAAAAGGCTTATTTGTGGTCCAATGAAAGTCAATCCAGTGGGGTATTAAATGTAATACAAAACGTTGACGCCGTCATCGTATTTGAGGTAAATGTAGTTTTCAAACAATCACGTACATCATCATATTTTATTCCGTAATCAGTTGCACGTTATTACCGTTTACCACGTGGTCAGTGTTAAAGAAAACCTGCATGTATGAGAAATGAAAAAAATCAAATCGAAGACATCTAAAGTCAGCCAACACGCATTCAGCAGCGCTGCGGACAGTTTCTTACCCTAAAACCCGCCTAGAAATGAAAGAAGGCCTAGTAGTGTGCCGTCTATAGGCTGTAACTTTATTAAGGCCTTAATAGTGGTTGAAATGCCTAAATCTTGGGTATAATAACTGTTCATTTAATCCACAATAAAAAAATACAGGGTAACAGAAGAGGATTTGGTAAATGTTTTAAATTGAAGAAAATTGTATTTTTGTCAACCCCTTATTAGAAAAAAAAATACCCAAAGAGTACCTATCTTTGTCATATTTTGCAAAATTTCTCCAAAACGGCACAAGCTTTTTAAATAGTTCTTACACTAAAAAAAAAAGTCTTAAAAATAATAATATTTTTAAAAAGAGACTTTTATTTTTATTCCCCGTTTTATAAGAGAACATATCATTTCTCCCTGAAATTGAATATATTTACGCGAGCGCGCATGCTCCGTCGCCCTGTCGCAGTCAGTCACAGTCCATTTTCGGACATCGTCGAGGGTGGACTGCGCGTCGGTGTTGGAGCGACTTCGTTCAAATATATATTAGTTTTTTAAAAGTTTATAAATATTTTTATGACTAGAAATACTTAATTTAGTTAATGTCTGTACACTGGTAACTGTAAATATTATTTTCTAAATAAATGCATTTTTAAAGTGCCCAAAGAAGAAGAAATTTTCGCGGCGACGTTGATTACTGAAATTGAAAAATGCATTTTAATATAATTTAGATGTGGAACGACGAACATGCTCTCGTTACTTAGATTTCGATAGTTTTTAATACCTATGTAATTTATTGTTGCATATTTTTATTAATTAGTTGATACTGAATTTTATAATTATGTATTACAATAAAACGCTGTTTTTATGAGTATGACTTTATAAAATATTATTGGGGAGGGAAATGTAGATACAGATACTTACATTTAGGTACACTGTTTTCAAATTAAATTAAACAATTTAAATAAATAAAATAAATAATGCTTCCCTAAGTATAAATAACTATATAAAGACATTCTTGGGTTTATGGTATTTTTTTTAATGTTAGAAAAACTATCATCTAAAAATGTAAAAATTTTAAATTGGAGAGGGGTTTCTCTAAGCGATAAAGTTAGAAATGAAGATATTCGCAGTAGAACGAGAGTAACTGACATAGCCCAACGGAATATTAAAGTGAAATGGCAATGGACTGGCTATATAACTTGGAAAATAAAAAGTAGGAAGAAAGGTTCTCGAGTGGCAACCTCGTACAGGTAAGCGAAGTAGCACTCAACCTTTATTCCTCTTTACGTATTCTCATACACTTTTCTTCACACATACATACACACACACACACAAACACACACACACACACACACACACACACACACACACACACACACACAAATAGGTCACAAATAATACTTACCTAGTACTATTAGGCAAGAGTGAATAGGTTTTTGTTAAGTCAGTGCAATTCACCATCTTAGGCTACATAACCACTTACCGATGTGATTGCAGTTGCTTTACTACTAGCTGGGTAAAAATAGTAAAAAAAAAATTGCCCTGTGAAAGTTTGCATTTAGATATAATTTTTCTAACCAACCACAAAAATATGATGAGATTATGTATAGTAAAAAAGTATAAAGGTTGCCTCACACGGGACAGTAATAATATAATATTATATCTTCCATTATCTACGCATGAAAACTTTTAAAATCTCTGAATCCCGAGGTATATCCATATTAAGAGGCTAAATAGAGCCACATTGGTATGCATGGGGATCGTTTTGTAATTTCACGTCCTTATGGAAAAAAATTGTATTTCAGTTGGCGGTTTGCAAAACACGATTCCACAAAAATTCACTCAATAGAAAATAATTGCAAAGTTGCTTGTGAAACTACTTAAATTTTCACCGTCAATTTTTTCTTACGTGGTAGAGCCATGCTGCAGGTATATTAGTAGTAGGTATAGTATGTAGTACGAATGGGTCGGCACGACCGGGGAAGAGCCACGCTCTAACAGAATACCATGTAAAATATCAGTTTAACCCTGCTGTGTTTCGTATGGTGAGTGTAGAGAACCGGAGAACCTTTTTACTGGAACCGAGGCATTACATCTTAGTTCTCACGGGTGACAACGTATCTACATTTTGATACGTAATCAAGAATAGATGTAGATGTCTATGGGCCGTAGTAACCACTTACCATCAGGTGGACTGTGTGCTCGTTTGTCATCCTTTTTCTATTAAAAAAAAAACTTTCTGAGATTTCAGTAAATAATGTTAGGTATTGTAAACACTCATACAATTATGTTTCTCATGTTATTAAAGCTATTGGGTTATTTTGATTTTTAATAAAGTGTTTTTATTTTATAGGTTAAATAATTTATTTACCCTTCTATATCAAGAACCATTTTTTCTGTCACTCCTATTGAATTTGACAGTGCTTGCTGAAATTTAGCATCTTTAGATGGATCAGAATCGCGCGCTGATCCGGCTGTTTGATATTGCAAAACTAATCGAAAATATTTATTTTTACTTTCATGCCGAGGACTACCTTGTTTTATTTTATTATTAAGTATTTACAAATGTTTTCATTATTTTGTTATTCTATTGTTTACAGTTATTATCACGTCTTAGCTTTACACTAAGAATTACATTAGAAATTCTTGATGGCATGTGATGTAACGCGCATAATTTTTTTTCATCAAGAACTATAATATATATATATTTGTTATTTTTTCCAGTAGAGCTTCAACACAATCTTAAAATAGTTCAATAAATTAAAAATGCCGATAATTATATAATTTCAAGTCAGTGTTATACATTTAAAGATCAGTTATAAAGAGCCAAAGTTCTTATTTTCATTTTGATTAATTTAATTCGAGACTAAAATAAATGTGAAAGGGCTTTTATCTGCAATAATTACTTTCATCAAAAATAACATAAACTTATAAAAGTCATATACACGGTCAATCATACTGAAGTTTATCAATTGTACTACAAAATATTTAAAAGTTTTTTTCAGTATAATGACTCGAATATCATCATTAATGTTTGACTGGCACACTTAAAAGTTTTATCAGATGGCTAAATGATTGACTTTTATATTATGATAAGGTCATGCTTTTCTATAAAAAGTTGCAAGAAATTTTCAATCACGGACCTATTGGTTTGTTTTACTTTTCACTTAATTAGTGAAAAACAAGATTGACTGATCTTAAAGTTTACTTTCTTGTGTAAAAAGTGCTATTTAGAATTTTATGCAAATGATAATTAAAGTTTCTATGTAAATAAGTGTAACATAGCGGGTATTATATTTAATGGTAGCGGCCATGCATATTTGTAAAGTCAGCATCATTTTCTGTGCAGAAACCGGCAGAGTGTTGCTCAAGTCACTATTAACAAAGCAGCTGATAAAAATGTTACACTCATAACTGTTAACAAAAACTGTTTCTGCAAATGGTCTTATAGATAATAATAACTATTCCACCGTGTTAGGTTTAGGAGCTATTATTAGAAGGAGAAGAGATAAAATTTTGTTTTAGAGATGCGCAATCAATATTGTTTTGTCTGCAAATGAGCATAAAATAAAAAATAACTTCAGCCAAAGAGCATAACTGGCATTATACTCAGGCCCATCAATTGTTATGGAAAAAAATAATTTTACCATGTTTCAAAAAATCAATCAATATTCAAAAAACATAAATATTAAAATCAAAAAATGTATACATGTATGTCTATACATACATATAATGATTTATGGTCGCTTAGTAACTGACGGTGACTCAGTATAATATCCTACAGTCACGCCGAAACTAAGACTTTCCTCTTAGTTTCGGCGTGACTGTAGGAAACCGTGAATCACTGTAGAAAAGGTAATAACTTATTGCGGAAATTTTGTGATAAAATTAAAACAATTACAAACTTATCCAAGTTAATCTAACTTAGTCTAACTTATCCTTATGCGTTACAAATAAAAACAAATAATAAAATAGTGAGATGGCGTCAGTTTTTCAGAAGATATAACAAAAATAAACAAAAAATAAATTTCAAAAAAGTTCAGTATTTAATTGATTATAAACCGCTGACACTTAATCACGCTTTTCGAAACCACGCCAGTTGTAAACAATACTTGTGTGAAAAAGGGTGTACACAAGATAATTAAGAACAGACAAAATCTTCTTTTTAAATTTCCACCGAGTTGTAAGTAGAAGGCTAAATAGATCATGTGTCAATTTTAATTAAATATATTTTATATGAAGTGATCTTGACTACGTTTAATCAATTAACCATTGGTAAAAATTAAAACAGGAATTTTACAATTGTTTACAAGAAACATTATTAGTTGAACCTTGCAGCTTGTTCATTATTTTTATTATAATTATCTATAAATGTATATATTGTTAATAAATAATTCCCATAATATTTTGTATTATTTTTTGTTTTGACCTATCTGCAATGTTCTACGCTCTATAGAAAATGTGGCGTATGACATGACTGACAATCTCACGAACGTTTTATCTAGGTACAAAGATGTTTTACGTTTTCATCGCCTCCACATGATATATTTGTCAGCATAAGGTACCCTTCTGTATCTGAAACGAATATGAATATTGCTACAAAGTAAAGTAAGAGGCTATAAACGTCCCTCTCTGGGCACAGGACTCTTTTTATTTCTGAGAGGGTTTTAGGACAAGGAAATGCCCGCCGCGCTGCCCCAATGCGTGTTGACGAAAATTGCAATTACAAATTTCATTCGTGCTATCGGGGATCAAACCAGGGAAAAATTTACAGCGAACGCTTTGACCCAGAACTACTAATACGACACAAATAAATACGATTTAACATATATAATAAAAAAACTCTTACATACTTGAAACTTGAACACTTGATAGCCCGTGACGCCTACCGGACAAAGCTACATCACAATATAATTGAAGATGTGTAACCGCGACATAATTCTCAGTGATGCGCAAGCATAACAGGCAGTATGTCACTTATATAATTGTCATCTCTGCAGTCTATTAATCTTTGCACTTTTATAAGTAATACAGAACGTAGTTGCTAGACGGTCTTGACGTCGACTAAAATCTCTGCGATCGCCGTTTCGTCAAGGTCATTCAGGCTTGTAAAAGCCTTAATAAAAAACTGTCAGTCATAGGATTGCTAACGTCAGAATTGAAAACTTCTTAGTTTCACAAACATATATTTGCATTTGGTGAATTTCTATTTAAAATATACTGTTTGAAATAGTAGCAATATTTATTTATTTTATCTATGTTTGTTTTGGAACTGATTCTGCTACGAAACTTGAGTGAAAAAAGCTTTCTTGGTACTTGAAGAACTTCAGGGTTAACTATTTTCGATGTTAACTTATTTACTAAACACTAAACACACAACACGTTTCAGATAGTGAAGACTATAGCACTTAGTTTTTACATTGAGATCTAGTAGAATAGCAAGGGTGCCTTTGTATTCCTAAAACATAACTTGAGCAATAATATGAAGACAAAATTTTAATACATACGATAAATTGTATGACACTTAAAGTTGCAGCTTATTTACGTCTCACTGCTGGGCACAGGCCTCCTCTCATTTCTGAGAGGGTTTTCTGCCGACTTCCAAAAAGGATACGGTACTCAATTCGACGCGTATGTTTTTTTTTTATGTGTGTTACCTCATAACTTTTTACTGGGTGAACCGATTTCGATAATTCTTTATTATATGAAAGCTGATACTTCTCGTGTGGTCCCATATGAATTTGATCCAGGTCAGACCAATAGTTTTTCAGTTATTTGAGTTATTCTTAATAACTTATATTGAAGTCGGCTGTACAAAATTTTTAATTTTAAATTATAGGGCAAGGAATTGTCCACCGCGCTGCCCAAATGCGTATTAGCAAACTTCACATGTCTTCGAAATATTTTTTTTCTTATTTCTCAGGCATGCAGGTTTCCTCACGATGTTTTCTTTATTTTTGAAATAGGTATATTAATTAAATAAATAGTTGTTAACTTACTGTTTCAAACATGCAAGGTACACACAAAAGTTCCAATAATCGGTGGAAAATAAAACATATGAATCCCCTTGACGAATCCTCCCAAAATATCAGATTTGATTAGACACCTGAAGTTTTATTCGTAATTGGGAATCGATGTGGGTGTCATTAGGCCACAGTGTTCTCTTATCAAATAAAGGCGGACTGTTATCTTACGTGTCACTGTAATATTGTTAAAAAGAGTTAACGATTTTAATTAATGATGATTTTAATGTTTTTTTAGAATTTGCAAGGAGATAATTTACCAGACAAACTAAACTACACAGTACATGTGAAACCACCAGAAAGTATATCATTAAGACGAAAACTGTATGAGCAGCCGAACGTTTGGCTTGGTAATGTATATTTTTTATTTATTTATTGGCAAGGCACATCTATAAATTATTACGTCATGTTTGAATATACATACGTATTCTACTTATGTAACTATAACTATCATATAAATGCAGGAGTGTATAAGCTTGATTGTGAATGTGGTCTCTCTTTTATAGGGCAAACAAAATAATCTATAAAAACCATTGAAGTAATATAGAGATGTTTGTTTGCAACACTCAATTAGTCTGTAGCAGGCGCTTGGCCCAGTGACAAAAAATTCAGGGCTTAGTTTAATTTTAAGAAAATATGAAGGCATGACGTGTTGTATAAACCGCTAGAGAAAAAATAAATAAAGGCCAATAAGATACTTTTTACTCTTAAATTCCCTGTACTATCAATAAAATAGACGAAATTTAATTATTTTTATCTATTGTCACTCGTAGCGATATGCCACCGTGCTTGCAACAATGTTTTGTTAAAATTATAATTAAAGAGAGCGTACAAACATAAATTGCCAATCGTAGACCTGAGGTTTACATAGATAAATCAAGTACAAAGTAACAAAAATTATTAGTATGGATATAACAACGTAATTGCGAGGGACGTCTTTGATGAACCGCTCAACAGTATTCTCCATTGCGGTTGTCGAAAACAGCTCAAGTCAAAAAAGTCTTATATTTTACTTAATTCGTGTTTTTATATTATACGGAAATAAAATAAATATTTGCTCGATAGAAAAAAATTACAAATTTCATCACAGTTCTTTTACTATGTAATGTAATATGTATTGTAGTGTATTTCATCCTTGCTGTAAATGACTGTCTCGTTCGTCTGGTCGTAAGCATGACTGCTGATCGAACCTAGTTCACTTATTTGCTCTTTCTGTCAAGATTCGTGTGTTCGTCTGGTCGTAAGCATGACTGCTGATCGAACCTAGTTCACTTATTGGCTCTTTCTGTCAAGAGTAAGGCTGATGGCAGTGATTTAACTTCTTGCCCCGGAAAGCACGTAAAGCAGTTCTCTTGCACTTGATCTATCTTCCGTCGTGTCGGACTTCCGTTCCATCGATCTATTAGAGTGAGGGAATAAATATTGCACCTGTGTTTGCGTATACACTAGTGCAGTAAAATCTTATCCTGCACAGATGGCTTTCCTCCGTGAAGATTGGCATTATTATTGTTATTGTACTTCTTGGTCTGGAGGACATTATTATTAGTCAAAATCATATATATATAATAAACCGTATTTCAGACGAACTCGGAGAATCGTTCCTTCGACTACAATGGGCTATCGATTCTAGCTTCATAAAACTGAAATCAGATACGGTATTGAATCTGCAGGTATCTATTGTTTTAAATTATTTTCTTTTTATAGGAGAGGGGGCAAACGAGCATGCGGCTCACCTGATGGTAAGTGACTACCGCCGCCCATGAACAGCTGCATCACCAGGGATGGTATCGCAGATGCGTTGCCGGCCTTTTAAAAAGGAGTACGCTCTTTTCTTGAAGGTTCGTATCGATCCGGAAAATTCGCTGGTGGTAATCAATTCCACAAGGAAGTCGTGCGAGGAAGAAAACATCTTCTAAATCGCACAGTGGTGGACCGCCAATCATCCAGATGGTGTGGATGGTATCGAGAGTTCGAGAGTGCGTTCGTGAAATTTGGCGGCTGGGATTAATCTCAAAAACTCCTCAGAGCACTCCCCGTGGTAGATGCGAAAGAAAATGCTAAGGGATGCAACATCTTTTCGCAGTGACAATGAATCGAGCCGATCCGAAAGGACTTGGTCGTCGACGATTCGAGCTGCTCTGCGCTGGATGATTTAGTTTTCGGTCGGTGTATTTTATATTATGTATGAAAATAAATAAAACGCCAAGCAGTGGATGTAAGTGAAATCACTCACATGGCCCTGTGCGTATATTGCGACAATGTATAATCACATGGTGCGTTAGTAGTTGAATTCAAGCATCACCTTGCCCCTGACTGACGGATATTCGTAGGAATTAGCATCCAAGTTTCAAAGATTCAATTGGGGATGGATATAAGTGGTTAGGGCCACAGCACCCAACCCTTTTTAGACCAAAAACGGTAACATACGGTTCTTTGTTGCGACTATTTCTTAAGAATTTTATAGTTCTTTGGGTTCCGTAGCTAAATCACACAGCCATTTTTTTCCGAAACTATAAGAACTATGTTATTGAATCTTATTATGTAGATGTATTCTGTGAACCGTATTAAGATTATCAAAAAACAATTGAAAAAAAAAAACAATAAATTTTCGGGGTTCCCCATACTTAGAACTGAAACTCAAAATTTTTTTTTCATCAAACCCATACGTGTGGGGTATCTATGAATAGGTCTTCAAAAATAATATTGAGGTTTCTTATATCATTTTTTTCTAAACAAAATAGTTTGCGCGAGAGACACTTCCAAACTAGTAAAATTTGTCCCCCCCCCCCCCCCTGTAACTTCTAAAATAAGAGAATGATAAAAGTAAAAAAAATATAATATGTACATTAAGTAAACCAAGTAAGTAATTAGTACACCAAGTAAACTTTCACTGAAAGTTGGTTTGGACGAGATCTAGTAAGTAGTTTTTTTTTAATACGTCATAAATCGTAAATTATGTTACTTGCTGTTACGGAACCCTTAATGGGCGAGTCCGACTCGGACTTGGCCGCTTTTTTTTTTTGTATTCAGTGCTAGGAGTATAATCGTACTGCTGCGTTGAAAATCGGTACCCACTAAGTGTCAACTAAGTATAGCCGTTTTCTATGCTTAGCTTACACTTAGTGTTGTGGAGATAGAAAATCCTTTTAGCCTTTATTCGTGAAAAATTTATTTAAATATGCTGATGTCTTTGATTTCAGAATATAACAATTAAGCAGTTACGAAGGTTTTACACTGGTGATTTGCCAGCTAGAGATGAATATAATTATGCGAAATATTTTGCTTTTCAACTTTCAATATTAATAGCGCCACTGCTGTCCTTTTTATTTCTTGTTATGCGGCTAAATGAAGAAAAATCCAATGGAATACAGGTATCGTAGTTACAAAATATGGGGCACTTTTAGATAATGTATGCGTTACAATGTCGTGTTGTGCAAAACCAACTCTCGTAATACTGCAGAACACTTGTGGCTTACAATAAAAATGTCCTCGAAACAAGTGTCTATAAATGTTTGCCCCGATATTCAAGAGGACATGGCCGCAATAGCGGTGAGCGGCATATTACTAGAGCTCACTTTATTTTGTGGGTGTACTTCCCCATAATTAAGTGTTTGAATATGTGGATAAAAACGTTTATTGTCAATAAACTGGGAATGTATTTAACTGCTGCCAACCTGTATGCCAGGCGTGGCAGCTGTGACAAGTATGAGTCAATCTTTGGGGAAAACCATAGGTTAACATATAACCAGTGAACTTTTGTAACGCTGTAATGATGATGCTGATGAAATTACCACTAACCAGCGTTGCACTGTTGTGTTCCATATGAAGGGCGTGTCCATATGTTGTACATGGTAGAGCCATGTTGCAGCTATATTAGTAGTATAGTTGTAGCACGAATGGGTCAGCTCGACCGGGGAAGGACCACGCCCTCACAGAATACCAGCGTAAAATAGCAGCTTAAAACTGTTGTGTTTCGTATGGTGGGTCTAGAGAACCGGAGACCCTTTTAACTGGAGAAGAGGCATTCCATCTTAGTTCTCACGGGTGACAACGCATCTGCATTTTGATTCGCAAACGGGGATAGATGTAGATATCTATGGGCCACAGAAACCACTTACCATCAGGTGGACTGTGTGCTCGTTTGTCACCCTATCCTATAAAAAAGGGCATAGAGAGGCGAATAATAACATGACGTCGGGGTTCAATCAGTATTTTAAGGTGTTTACGGCATTCTTAGTTTAAAATTGATTGCAGAAGTCCATAGGGCCGCTAATCCTAGAATGCGGTAATTGCGCACTGTTTTTTTTTTATTTCAGAAATATTAACACAAATTTCGATTCCAAACTTCCGATCCTTGACATATTTTTTCTAATAAAATAAATTATATCATGCAGTTGTCAAAAACTATAATGAAAAAAAATCTCCTTTCGATGAGTCATATTTACCAATTAGCAGCGCATTTTCTTTCTCCTTCAATAACCCCTTTAAAAGTAAAGGATGCCTTTCTCCAGCAGTAGTGGTTTACTTGATTGCAACGAACTCTATATATTGGTGTAAAGTTCATTGTTTGGTTGCTACTTCACTGTTACTTTTACTACATTAATATACTACTACTTCCTTACAAATATAAAGTTAAACAATATTTTTTAAAATGGTAGTTATTTCCTTTGCCTTGACAAAACCAATTTTCCTTATATTAATCATAAAAGTGTGTTATAGCTCAGTATATATTTAAAACTACCTGTTCCCCGGGACTTCGCTCGCGTGTAATTTAGGGTTTTAATTATGTTGCGCGGAACCCTATATCTTTTTCTAAAATACAAGTAGCCTAAGTTACTCCATATAATATCAGCTATCTGCCAGTGAAAGTCCCGTCGAAATCGATCCAGCCGTTTCGGAGATTAGCCGGAAATAATTATTCTACCTTTATTTAGTTACAATATTTATTTATATGTATGGCACATTTATGTTACATATAATAGTTTTAAAGTATATATTTGTAACTTTATATAATCAAAATGAAAAGAATATATATATATATTTTCTTGTCATTTTGATTTGTATTGTATTTTTTATTATACAACTGTTTGTTGTCCTTAATAAAAATATATACATATGCACATATATATAAACATACTCGTATATACATCAATATACACACAACACATATAATATATCAATATACATATATATACAAAATTCCTCAAACAATAATATAAAGCTGATAGATACAATAAATACATAATCACACAATCTATCCTAACGGTGCCCGAACGATTGAGACAAGTAAGCGATTACTTAAAGATAACAATAGTTTGTGCCTCACGTATATGCAAAGGTAGGGCATTCCAGAGCTTAATAGACTGGACAGTAAAAGATTTATTGAAAAATGATGTATTGTGAGTTGGCACACTTAAAATGAATTTTCTAGAAGAGCGTAAAGGTTCCCCCGGAAGCCCCACAAAATTAAACTTCTCCTTTAGATAGGGAGGAGTAGAAGGGTGAAATAATACACAGTACAGAATAGAAAGTAAATGCATGTTCCGGCGAAGTCGGATAGGTAACCACTTGAGACGTGAGCGAAATTGGGAAATATGGTCAAATTTACGCAATCCAAATATGAATCGAATACTAGTATTTTGAAGTCTCTCAAGCTTATTTAGCTGGTCCTCAGTTATGTCTACATAGCTTGCGTCAGCAAGCATAATTTTTGTAGGAATGGGGAGAAATGATCGAAGGCGACGCAGTGAACAAAGAGCGACAAAAGTTTTCTTACTTACCTCATTCAGTTGGCGTATCCAATTTAAGGAATTATCAATATAAATACCAAGATTTTTGACATTGTCAAAGTAAGGGATAACAACTCCGTCGAATACGATAGGTGGTACAGAGAACCAGTCAATTCTTGAGATAAAGCTCTGGCTACCAATAATGATAGCCTGAGACTTTTTAGGATTGACCTTTAGGCCATATGATTTACTCCACTCATGAATAAAATTTAGATCCTTATTTAATGTAGCGATTGCATTCGGCAAATTCTTAAGAGTTGACTGGGTGTAAATCTGGACATCATCCGCATACATGTGGTAGAGAGAAGATATTTTATGAGTGATTGAATTAATGAAAATAGAAAAGAGGAAAGGTGACAACACGCCGCCCTGCGGCACGCCTGCAGTAATATTACACCAAGATGAGTGAGTTTCATCGACACGAATACTCTGCCGACGGCCACAGAGATAACTTTGAAACCAGTCAATTACTGATGGAGATATGTTAAGGGAACACAACAGACTCAACAGTATATCGAAGTCAACAGTATTGAACGCATTACTGAAATCCAGCAAGGTCATGACTGTGAGTTGTTTGTTATCCATACCCCACCGTATGTCATCAGTAACTTTGATTAAGGCAGTAGCCATACTATGACCAGGACGGAAACCGGATTGTAAGGAATTCAATATTAAGGAAAAGGGTCAGCTGTTGGCAAATAAGTTTTTCAAGGACTTTAGAAAGGAAAGGTAACATCGAGATGGGACGAAAATCAGAGAGGTTGACGGGATTAGATCTCTTTGGAAGAGGTATAATATGAGCACTCTTCCAGGCTTGAGGGAATTTAGAGGAAGAGACACAAGCATTGAGTAAATAAGTGATAATGGGAGTAATAACATCAAGGAGAGGAACAATCATATTACGGCTAATGTTGTCGCTACCGGCAGCATTTGAGAAGATGGATAATATGGTCTTCTTAAACATCACATTCAGCAAACTGACTAAAAACGAACGGAGGATAATTACGAGTCGGAGTTACAGAAAGCGAACGAAGAATTAGAAAAATGTTGATTTAATAGTTCAAAATCAACACTAGGAGGTGAAGCATTTAGGGATGTTCTACCAACTCCAACTGTTTTGAGAAACTTCCACACCCTAGATGAGTCGCCGTTCTCGACTGATGTATGAATATGGCGTCGTTGCGCATCTCTACATAATGTTTTGCATCGATTCCTGATTTTCGCGTATTTCCTTACGTTTTCCTCTGTTTTATTCCTCTTAAGCTTTGACAATACCGCATTCTTCTGCAAAATAAAGCTTTTTCAGATCATCTGAGAGCCATGGAGTAGGTAGGTGTTTAAGTCTCACATAATGCATTGGCGCGTGAACGTCATAAAGCTGAGTGAGAAGAGAACAGAACAGTTCCACTTTATCGTCAATGTATGGAGCTCTCTCTATCACTGACCAGTCAATATTATAAGCATCTTCACAAAGTTGTTCAATATCCATTCCTCCAAAATTACGTCGCAGAACTAATTTAGGTTTGATTTTAGGAGGGAGTAGTTTATACGAAAGAAAAATTAAATCGTGATAAGAGAATGCATCAGTAGGACACTGTCCGTGCTTGAAAACTAAATTAGAAGATGACACCATTATTAAGTCAAGAAGGGAAGGAGTACTGTTAGGAAAGTTATGAGTAGCAGAAAGGGGTAGGATTTGCATATTACACGTTTCAATTATAGCTTCAAGTTTTATAGATCGATTGTCGCCTTTAAGCAAACAGGTGTTAAAGTTACCCATCAAAATAGTGTGACTATACGTAGGGACTAGTGATTCTGAAGGAGATTCGAAAGAAGTAAAAAAAATTATAGAAAGGGAGGGACTGTAGATAACTCCAAGTAGGATTTTATTCTGAGACAGGGAGACCTCAACCAGCAAATGTTCAGCAGAATCAACAGGAGGTGGTTGACTTGACGAACTAACAATTTTAAATGGAAGGTAGGATCTAAGATAGATCGCCACGCCCCCACCACCCCTATTAGTGCGATCATTTCTAATTAGATGAAACCCAGTTAAAGAATAAGAAGTGGAAGGCAGACAAGGCTTTAGCCAAGATTCTGAAACTAAAATGGCGTGAATATTTTGGGATTTAAATGACGCAAGCATGTCTGGATAATGAGCCGGAATGCTTTGGGCGTTAATATGAATAGCATTAAAATTATTCACACAGTCTGAGATAAAAGAATTTAAGGTGATGTTGAGTGAAGGAGAAGCAGTTGTACTGTGATATCTATCATCACTAAGTGTCTCATCGTCCGAAGACAACGATAGAAACAAATCACTATCGTTATAAATGTTTGAGGAGGTCATAAATACTAAATTAAAATATTAAATAAATTCTTATATACACTAAAAAAAAAGAAAAAATATATATAAATAAAGATCGAAAGGTACCTATACTATTACAACCACCAGCAGCATGAAAGAGAAAGCATATAGCAAAACAACAACTTAAAGAAATAAAACAATCAGTTTAATATTAAAATTACCAAAAAACTTGCAGTCTGACGCCAATAAATTGTATGACATTTTGAAACTGTAAACGTCAGACTAGGCAGTATGGATTAAAATACCTTTGCTAAACTAATAAAAAAAATAAGAAAGAAATCTGACAACAGGTAACAACTGTCACTGTTAGTATAAATAAAGATATTTATACGTAAATATTATTAACAAAAATATAATAAAGAATGATTAATATAATTAAAATAATTTGAGTAACAATCATCAAACCAGTGGAAACCTATTATGAAACTTATGTCATAAAAATGAATGGCAAAGAATTAAAATAAAATTATAAAATTAAAATAAATTATTAAAACCTGATTACCTAAAAGTTACAAAAAATATATGAATTGAGCTGCTGTAGTAAATTAGTAAAAACAAACCACAAGAAAAACATGCTACTACCATTATTTTTAGCCGTCTTCCTAGCCCTAGCAGTAGTAACACAGGGCTTGGGAGCCGAAGATGCCGCCGCCGCCGTCGCCGCAGTCAAGGATGTGGTAGTAGGGACACCACCAGCTGCATCAGGAATGGCGATCACCTCAGCCACGGTGTACACCCGGTGCTTCGTACCGTCGGACCCAAGCACCATAACATATCCATCTCGTGTCCAACACTGGGATACACCAAAGCGCTTCCGAGCAGCAACGAACGCCTCCTGACGACTCTTAGTCATGAACTCAGATAGAGTAACTCCGCTAGCCTTTAGCTTGGTTTTGGAAAACCAAACTTTGTCACGGAGATCCTGATCTCGAAATTTCACGAGCAACACACGAGGCTTGTCGCCACGGGGGCGCTCAAGCGATGGCATCTGGTAATAGAGACCACACTTAATTCAGGGATGTTCAGCCGCTCTGATAATACCTTACTTGTGAAATGCACTCGGTTCCCATCTTGAGCTTCTGGCATTCCATGGACAAGCAACATCTTCCTCCTGGTCCTTACCTCCATTTCATCTTGTTGCCTAGAGAGAAGCTGGAGCTGAAGTTGCAGATTCTCAAGTGCTGACAGGACGAATGCCCTAAAGGCATTAAATTGTGCATTAATATTGGAAGAAGGGCTCGTTGCAGGGATGGATGTTCTGACCTTCCTCTGGAACTCATCCATACGTGAAGTGAAATTCAATGTTAGCTCTTCAATTGACTTCTTAAGCAAATCCATTTTGAATATTCAATTAAAGGTTACTTAAAGGTCAATGTCAGATGACAGTGAAGTGGCAAAATAAGTTTTAAGTCGTGCAATGAAAAACAAATTATTAGTAAACAATGCTGGTGGATTTATGTAATTACAGGTACATTTATATACTTGATTGTTCTAAATTTACTATAAAAACTTTAAAAAATCAGGAACGATTTTAAATATGTCAACACACATTTGCGCCTACCCACCGACTTTATATATATATACACAAACACACTGTTTATGCCCAAAATTGGTCATTTTGAAAGCCATCCAATCGCGTTCGAGCTAGCGCATCACCCGATGGTATGTAGGTGAAAACAACGCCGCCAGGTGGGGCGGCCGTCTGCGGCTTGCAGTGGCTCGACGCGTGGGCGAAGAGATGAGTAGCTCGCTGGCCGCGATGCGGGGAATCCGCGTATATCGGTTATCGCGGCAGAAGTTCACGCGACCAGTAGGGTCTAGATGGTTAGATTTAGTGCGTGTTACTTCGCTCCGTGGATATATGAATTTTGCAATATTTAACTTGGTCGGGTGATGCGGAATTACGCACGCGCGCGCCGAGTAGATATACGGTCTAGGATTCGAACCGCGCATTCCTTGTTCGAGAGCGTCTCCCGGTTGATTGTCTGGAAATGTTGGCTGGTTTGTTAGTTTTTCGTGTCAACGAGGCGTATTTTGAATTCCTTTCGCGGCGTGGTGTTTTGGTGTCGAATGAAGGAACTTAGTTGTGTTTAACGCTGAACCGTATGACTCATTAAGAGATCGCGTTAGTTCCCTATTTATAATTTTAATCCGGGACATGGAATGTCGAATTTTGAACTACTGTCCGTACTGTCTCGGGTATCACGTGTTCTATTCTACGATGAATGTGGAATTAGGCGAGTTTAAGTTAGTTAAATGTACAATGAAGCTAACAGACTGAAATAGTGACAATGAAGAAAGAAATGGTCCAGCGGTGGAGCCTGCTGAAGCGATGCAGCATTGTGGGGCAGCCTGGAACTCGGTCGCTGCTGGTCGCCTAAGCTGGTCCAGGTCTCAGACATTTACACATCACTGAACAATACTTTCCATTCACCTTACACCCACTTACGGCCTGACCGAGCCTTGGGGCGAAATTAGAGTCGGAAACAGGTAAGTACTATATTTTCCTAGCATTCTCCCCTATAGTTTAGTATGATAGGAAATTTTCCATGTGGCAATTTGGGCCCGACCCGTGTCTGCCCGTCGAGCGGGCTGCTATGGGCCCCAGCCAGGGCGACTTTTGCAGGGGCAGCTGCGGGCCGTAACACACACATATATGTATATATATATATATATATATATATATATATATATATTAATACGATTGTATGTTATTTATCTTATCTATATACTTATATAAAATTCTGTATTTCTATTTTGTGGCTCTAATAAAAATAACGCTATATTTGTCGCCAAACCACATACGTTTTTATTGTTTTCTTGCAATCCTGTCCATCTAAAGGTTGTCTGAAAGAGATCGCTCTTAGCGATAAGACAAACTATTGTACCACATTTATTTTTCTCATTTTTGTTAATATTTATGTTATTATTTGGCGTACAATTAAGTATTATCTATCTATCTATCTATGCGTCTAAAAAAATTATACATACGGCTACGAGTTATAATAAAAATTATAAAAGTTATCGAAAAAGACAAAAATTTATAAAAGTAAGTAACTTTTAAAGGGTAGTAGGTAATACTGATTATTGCGTACTGAAATACTAAGTGTTCACGCCCTTAGTTGCCCTGACAAAAGTCGACTTGGCTAGGGCCCATAGTAGCCACCTCGACGAGCAACAGAGGGCGGGGCCCAAGTGGCCTATGGAGACTTATTATATAAAAGGGCTGATAAGCAACACAACCTTACCGAATTACGGAGGTAGGGTCGACCACAAGGCGAAGTCAGGGGCAAGTGGGTGGTATGTAAGTGTAAATGTAGTAGTGTGTAAGTGTAACCTGACTTAACCGAGGTAATCGGCCAGCCGATCCACAGGCGCTGCTTTTCTCCAAAATGTGCGATTCTTCCATTGGGCGTTCACCAATTGAAACCTTTTGCTTTTATTTCACTATTTCAGTTTATCAAATTTATTGTACATTAAATTAACTTCAAATTCAACAAAATCCACGTTGATCGAAGTTAAAACAAGTGACACGTTGCATAACTTAAGAATGGTCGGTCAAAGTATAAGTCCCAAGTTAACTTAGCACAAAATTACTTCTCGAAACGAACGCAACCTTATCTCGAGTCACAAAGCGTTCCACACGTCAAAGCAAAAATTCTTTCGTACGATATTAAAATACCACACAAGCAATCAAAACTCAAAAATCAGCCTCGTTGACACGTAAAACGAACGAAAATAGACAACACACAAAAAAAGGCACTTAACGCGACGTTACAATTCCATATTAACTTCCAAAAGCCATTATCCGGCCGACGCGCGACAATTTTTTTCCATTCTTTAAGACAAGCCTCGTTATCACGAAACGTACAAATTAAGACAACAGCATAGGAGGCACGCGACCGGCCGTCGCGCAACAATTCTTTTTTAGACCTTAACAATACTCGTACCGTCCGTCGCGCAACAATTATTTTGCATACTAAATCGCGGCCGCGCCCTCGAATGGAATGCGAGCGGGAGCCACACCAGGCGGTGACTGGTACCGTCGAATGAACGCGCCGCACGCGCGTCGTGAATTTTAAATAAATAAATAAATAAAAAGTTTCAATTTTTAATATTAGGCCTAAACACTAAGTGTTAGTAAATTATTATTTAAGATTACCATTAACTGTCGTGCATATTTTGTTTTGTCGGAAATTTAAATTTTCCCCATCTGTAAAGATATTTAAAAAAGTTGATTTAAAATTAATCGTATGTTTCACTATCTAAATACATAAGTTTACATTATATAACATATACCTACTATGTATCTTCTTTGGCACAAGTCTATAATATTCCATTTCGGTTCGGTATCAACCCTAGAGTTACACGCTCCGGTCTAATGTCACCGGCGCTTCAACTCTCAAATACAGGGAGTGACACCGCTGTGACATTACAGACACTTCAATTTTATTTATTTGTATAGATAATCTGAACTGTGGGTTGTATTGTCACCTTAATTTTATAAAAAAGGCAATGTTGCCATATTATAATATTAACTCATGTGTTATTTTTTAATTGTTTCATTTCAGATGCTAACTGAAATGCCAGGAGTAACACCTTCGATGCTTGTAATAACTCAAATCCTTAATTCATTGCCGGCCTGCCTACTTTATAGCATAGGGGGCGCTTTGAGTTTTCCACAACCACGTGAGACAAATATAAGAATTGATCGCTTCATCATATTTATTGCGCTGTTTCTGCATTTCATGACTATTATAGCATTTGCTTTCCCGTGCAGTTACATTACCAAGACGGGTGAGAAATATTGTCCCAAAATGTCCTTCTTAGACTGTCACTGATATTTAACAGAATTGGTTAAGTGAAGTTAACAGTATCACGTATCTTTTTAAAGAGAGTTTTTCTTATTAACTAAAGTGAAAAACGAGCTTACGGTCCACATGATGGTAAGCGGCTACTGCAGCCAAAATTAAAAAGGCTCATTGATGACTAAGATGGAATGCCTTACGCCTGTAGTTTTACTAGCCCTATATATTCTTTAGACTGGAACACAGTAGAGCGAGCACTGCTATTCGGCAGCGAAAATAGGTAAGAGAGTGCTACGGATACGTGTACGTACCCGGATGGATTCCTAGACAGAGAAGAAGTCCTACCGCCGCGACTCCCTCGTTGTTCTAGTGGTCGTATGTGCGGGTGCTGATCCTGTGGTTCCAGGTTCAAGTCTCGGGTCAGGCTGAAATATTAGGTTTACCTGTTAAGAAATTATCTCTCGGATTCAGCTAAGCTCTTTACGAGTACGTTTACCTGGACAAATAGTCCGACTAGATAAGTCTAGCTCCGACCGAGAGGTCAATCGACGGATTCAACTGGGCTGGGCAGCGTTCGGGAGATTGCGACACATCTTTTCGTCAGGTATGCCTTAAAACTTGAAAACGAGATTGTACAACAAGTGCGTGTTGCCAGTGGTGACTTATGAATCTGAGTGTGGTCTTCACTGCTGGCCGTATGAGAACGCCCTAGGTCGCTAATCAAGCTATGGAGAGGGCTATGGTCGGGGCTTCTCTGCGTGAAAAACTAAGAAACCCTAGTTCGCTAATCGAGCTATGGAGAGGGTTAAGGTCGGGTCTTCTCTGCGTGAAAAACTTAGAAATAAGGATATCTGCAGTAGAACTAGAGTGTTAATTTAAAATGCCAATGACTATTTTATATGATTTTACAGATCAGCACACGTTGTCACTTTCAACGTTTATTTACCTCGCTATGTGGATGTTTTGTTGGGCTATTATACGCTACAACCTTTTTGTCACTTTCTTAAATGGTTTTATACCTCACATGCCGATGATTTGGTTTGCTAGTCTATTAAGGCGAGCTGAATTTCATAGTAAGTAAATTAATAAAGTCATATAAAACTAGTTTCCTTTTTTATCTAGGGGCCCATCTGCTTTGTCACTACTTTCTTACCCACTACTTTTGCCAAGCAACAGTTGTGCACCCAACGCTATGTTTCGATTTGAAGAGAGCGAGTATAATATCAGGAATGGTAATGCATTTGTGATGTGATTGTTTGAAATTGTCAGCTAGCAGCCATAGGTTGCAGTATTCACTTACGATCAGGTGAAGTCTCAGCTTATCTGTTACTACATAATTAAAAAGGAGTTACATTTTCAATTCATTACAACAAAGAAAGTTAAGCCCATGTTGTCGCGGAGTAGGAGTGTCAATTACCTCGTATTGTCCGGCGGGTGTCGTAAAATGCGCAGAGCAAAATTGAAAGAGGCGAAGGATGATAGCATCTTCCTTATCACAATCATAAAATAAACTGCAGTTGCCAGCCCACCTGCCAAGCGGGACAACTATGGCAAAGTTCTCGCTATGAGACAATCTGTGGGGGAGACCTATGTAAAAACGTTCTAATAATGAGCTATGTAGCGGCGGCGTAATAAAGTCCACACAACCGTTATTATACTGTGGATATCGTAAGAGATGACAGAGGAAAATAAAGTTACGGGTCAACTGTAATTAGCAGTGGACTTGAGAACGGTTGTAATGGTGATGGATGGCGGGTTCATACTGTGATTACGGAACCTGCCAGCGATAGGATTGAAGCAGCAGTATATACTATTTCAGCAATTTAACCGGTGCTATAGTCCATTCAGCGGTGCCAAGTTGATTTTTTTTACAGTAGGACTACGATAGCTTTCCGAGTATAGAACCAGAGTAGGAAACCTATCCAACTGCAGAGAGTTGTAAGACAGGATGATGTTATATCCCCGAAACAGGAAATGATACAGTATTAACATCAATGGCAAGTATATCACTCACCATCGATTTGCCGGTGATAAGAGTTTGTGTATCTGGGTTCAAAGTTTACAAGAGATGGAAAGTGTGAGAGTGATATCGAAAGAAGAGTGAATGCAGGAAACATGGTGAATGGAGCTTTGCACTCCTTTATGAGCAGTTGGAAGGTGTCTAACAAAGCTCGTTTGGCTGTGCATGAGGGGTGTTGGTTCCGACACTCATGTACGGAAGTGAAAGTTGGGTATGGCAGAAGAAACATGAAAGCAGAATAAATGCAGTTCAGATGAGAGCATTAAGAACTATGATAGGAGTGAAAATGAGTGACAGGATAAAAAATAGTGAGATAAGGAAACGTTGTGGTCTGAAAGAAGATGTAGTGACAAAAATTGAGAAAGGTATGCTGAGATGGTTTGGCCATGTCGAGAGAATGAATAAAGAACGATTGACGAAAAAAGTGTATAAGGCGAGTGTGAATGAAAGTGTTGGAAGGAGTAGACCTAAGCGGACATTTCTAGACCAAATCAGGGACGTCTTGAAAAAAGGCCAGGTCAAGAGTACCCTAAACCGTAGAGCATGTATGAAGGGAATAATGAAAGTAGACGAAGCAAAACAAATATGTAAGAATCGTAGCAAGTGGAAAGAAGTGGTCTCTGCCTACCCCTACGGGAAAGAGGCGTGATTATATGTATGTATGTATGTAAAGTCCTTATGGCAGAATCGGTGGAAGACCTAAGCACTGTGCTCATTTACCTCAGCAGTGCTTCCCAACGAATAGGACTTAATAAGAACATAAACAAAACAAAGATATTGTGTAACGTTCATATCACACCTATGCCGGTAGTTGTTGGGACCACTAAGCTAAATTCTTTACGAGTATGTTTACCTGCACAAATAGTCCGACTAGATAAGTCTAATTTCGACCGAGAGGTCAATCGACGGATTCAACTCGGCCGAGCAGCGTTCGGGAAATTGCGACACATCTTTTCGTCAGGTATACCTTAAAACTTGAAAACGAGATTGTACAAATAGTGTGTGTTGCCAGTGGTGACTTATGAATCTGAGACGTGTTCTTTCACTGCTGGGTGTATGAGAACGCCCCAGGCCGCTAATCGAGCTGTGGAGACGACTATGGTCGGGTAATCTCTGCGTGAAAAACTAAGAAACCTTAGGTCGCTAATCGAGTTATGGAGAGGGTTATGGTCGGGGCTTCTCTGCGTGAAAAACTTAGAAATAAGGATATCTGCAGTAGAACGAGAGTGACCGACATAGTACTCCGATCAGAGAAAATTTGCTGTGTTTGAACCTAGTGCCTGGAAAAGCACCGGGATAGCTCAAAGAAACAACAACCGATGGGGAAAAAAGGTTTTCGAGTAGCAGCCTTGTACCGTTAGGCGAAGTGTAAGGCAACCCCCCCTATATGGATTGACGACCTAGATGGAGTGGTTCAGGACCGTGTTTAGTGGCACTCATTTTTTATCATAATATTATATATGTATTCATTGTGTATATAATTATATGTATGTCGTGAGTATTTTCTAATAACTTGCGTAAACTCTCACCCTTTTTCACAGGTTGTTATATCCTCTGCCAATGTGGTCCTCTGGTAGTGATCGATTCTAAGCGATAATAAGGGCAATGATTGTATCTTTATATCACTTATTGTTTTTCTTTTTCTTATTTATCAATGTACAATAAAGTATATTTCATTAATTGTGTATGCACAAAGCTCTAAATAGCCTCACAACTTTTTGACTAAAGCTGAACGTGATTATCACCCAGCCACTTTCATTTTTAATTGTTGGGTGTCCCATCAAGGAGTCATTTACTTTCATTATTGTAAAAAGAGTAAAGACTTCGCCTTATTTCCGTATAATAATGCCTCTCAGTTTCTCCCTTTTCAGAAATGTATTGTTTTTCAATGTTCCGGAACTAACTGTGACTAAATTCTCAGTAGAAACAGCATCATTATCATCATCATTACAGCCTTTCATATGTCCACTGCTGAACATAGGCTTTCCCCAAGGAATGCCACAAAACACGGTCCTGAGCCACCTGCATACATCGAATTCCTGCATGTCTTACCAGTTCGTCACTCCATCTAGTGGGGGTACGAGTAAGAGGCTGCCACTCGAGAACCTTTCTTCCCTATCGGTTGTCGGTTCTTTGAGCTATATGGCTGGCCCATTGCCAATTCAGCATACTAATCCGTTGGTCTATGTCGGTCAATCTGGTTCTACTGCGGATATCCTCATTTCTAAGTTTATCACGCAGATAAACCCCGAGCATAGCCCTCTCCATGGCACGCTGAGCGACCATGAGCTTCCTCATACGGCCAGCAGTGAAGGACCACGTCTCAGATCCGTAAGTCATCACTGGCAACACTCACTGGTTGTACAATTTCGTTTTCAGGTTTTGAGGTATGTCTAACTAAAAGATGTGTCGTAGTTTTTCGAACATTGCCCAGCCGAGTTGAATTCGTCCATTGACCTCTCGGTCGAAGTTGGACTTACCTAGTCAGACTATTTGTCCCAGGTAAACATACTCGTCAACAACTTCGAGCCTAGTGCTCCCAACAACTACCGGCATAGGTGTGACATGGACATTAAACATAATCTTTGTTTAGTCCATGTTCATCTTAAGACCTATCCGTTGGGAGACACTATTGAGGTCATTGAGCATAGTGGTCCTCCAGCGATTCTGCCATAAGGACTATATCGTCGGCAAATCGAAGGTGAGTGATGTACTCGCCATTGATGTTAATGCCGTATCTTTTCCAGTCCAGGAGCTTGAAAACGTCTTCCAATGCAGCGGTGAAGAGTTTCGGGGATATAACGTCACCCTGTCTTATACATCTCTGCAATTGGATAGGTTTCGTACTCTGGTTCTGTACTCAAAAAACCAACGTAGTCCTACTGTACAAGCACTTCAGCACTTCTATCACCATCGACTTCTCGCCTGTGTATTGTGCGTCATCAGTTGATGATAAAGTATCTATTTTCACTAAATTAACACTGAAACTGTTTGATGCGCATGCACCGGTCAAATCTATTAGGGCTAAGCGGCCTCCAGCTCCGTGGATAACGAAGGGTGTGCGCATGGCGATGACTCGACGCAACCGAGCTTTCAGAAGGTTTAAGCGTGACAGGAGCAATGAGAATTGGGACTTGTACAAAATTGCTCGCAATCGTTGCAACCAAATGGTAAGGGCGGCAAAGCGTCGTTACTTCTTTGACAATATATCTAGTGCTTCTTCGGCGGATACTTGGAAATTTCTTAATTCTCTTGGTCTATGTAAATCCTCCACTATGAATCATAATATCCCATTCCCTCTAAATGACATAAATTCCTATTTTTCTACAGGTTCCTCACTCTCTCCAGTTATTAAGTCCCAGTCAATCTTAGAAATTAATTCCAAGGCCAAACCTTTACAAATACCCTTCTTATTCTCGCTTGTCTCTGTTAACGATGTTCGTAAAACATTTGCTTCTATTAAATCAAAAGCAGTGGGTTGTGATAATGTGAGTCGTACTATGATCTCTTTAGTTCTCGAACTCTTTCTTCCAGTCATTACTCACATCATTAATTTTTCTCTGTTGTCAGGGGTATTTCCTTCTTTGTGGTGTAAAGCCTATATAATTCCGCTTCCTAAAATTTCAAACCCCTTGCAACTCAATAATTATAGACCTATTTCTATTCTTCCATTCTTATCAAAGATCCTGGAATCTATAGTTCACCGGCAAGTATCAGGTTTTATATATAATAATAACTTGCTCACTCAATTTCAGTCGGGCTTTCGTCCCGGACATAGCACCACCACTGCACTTCTTAAAGTTACAGAGGACATTCGGGATGGCTTGGAGAATAGAAAGGTCACTGTGCTTGTTCTCGTGGACTTTTCTAATGCCTTCAACATGGTTGACCATGATATTCTCCTCGCTATGCTCGGTAATCTAAACTTCTCCTCCATTGCTTTAAATTAGTTCTCTTCCTACCTTTGTGGTCGCCAACAAGCTGTTCGAGTTGGTAATCATTTGTCTGACTGGTGTCAGCTTGTATCTGGCGTGCCACAGGGTGGAATATTATCTCCTTTATTGTTCTCTATTTTTATTAACTTCCTTTCCTCTCAACTTTGCTGTTCTTACCATTTCTACGCCGACGACTTGCAAATTTATACTCAGACTGATGTGGATCACATTGATAATGCTGTTATCAATATTAATATAGATTTATTAAATTTAAGCAATTGGGCTAGCAAATTTGGCATTCTAGTGAATCCTAACAAATGCCAAGCAATTTTAATAGGAAGTGCTCGTCAGTTATCTAAACTTGATATTTGTTCTGTCGCTCCTGTCATGTTTGATGGATCATGCATCCCTTATTCCAGCACTGTGAAAAAGCTAGGCCTCTGTAAGGACTCAACTCTCAATTGGTCCACTCACATTCAAACAATAAGTGCTTCAGTTACTGCTAAGTTGGGTGCCCTAAATCGCCTTAGAAACTTCCTTCCGGTCAAGGTAAAGATAACTCTGGTGCAGTCTCTTATTTTGCCCATTATTGATTATGCTGATGTGTGTTGTACTGATCTTAATGAGAACCTTCTAGACAAGCTGGATCGTCTCGTAAACAACTGTGTCCGATTCATCTTCTGTCTTCGCAAGTTTGACCATGTTTCCTCCTTTAGATTTCAACTAAATTGGCTTCCCATTCGCCAACGGAGGCAAGTCAGGACACTTCTCACACTTTTTTCTATTTTATTCGACAATCGTTGTCCCGACTATTTGAAACGTAAGTTTCAATTTCTATCTGATACGCATAATAGACCTCTACGTTCTTCGGAGACTCTTACGCTCTCCATTCCACTTCACCGTTCCGGTTTCTCTTCTTCCTCGTTTGCTGTACGAGCTGCGCGACTTTGGAATGCACTGCCTGAAACTTTGAGAAAACGCTCCAACAAAGTAACATTTAAAAAGTATGTTAAAGAACATTTTCTGAAAGTCGTAAAGAACTCCTAAGTTGGCGTCATCATCTGAGTTAATCTGTGTTAATAGTTAATTTCATCATAATATGTTTTTTACGTATATATGTATATTTGTGTGTATATATGTATTTATATGTGAATTTGTGTATATATATATATGTGTGTATGTGGTTTGTATATATATATATATATATATGTATGTATGGTATTTGTATTTTTTATTTTTATGTTTATATGCTATAATTCCTAAATTCATTATATTTCTTATTCTGTACTGTTATGTATTATAATAACCGCCTTCGATGTTTTTCCACTCCTCAAGGTTGACAGGCAGAGAATGCTTTAAGCATTATGTCCGCCTTTTGTACTTATATATTTTATAAGGTTCAAAAAAGTTAAATAAATAAATAAATAAATATACCGACAGTAAAATTGGCACCGCTGAAGGGACTACATACGCAAGGCAAAGTGGCAGATTATACTCCTCCGTCTTGTGTAAAATTTGCCAAAGGATGTGTATGTGGTGTATGATACTGAAGCCTTTTCGGAAACCGGCTTGTTCGGGAGGCTGGAATTCGTCAAGTCTGCGTGCGAGACTATTCGTGATGACTCTCGAAAACAGCACGTAGACGCGGTTTAAAAGGGAAATCGATCTGTAGTTCTTCAAGAGAGCGTTGTCGCCTTTTTTGAAGATCAAGACCACCGCACTTCTGCTCCACGTCTCCGGAGTAGTGCCACCATGGTGGACGGAGTTAAAGAGCTTCTGAAGGTCTTCAAGTACCGGTTTTCCACCTGCTTTTAAAAGCTCCGCTGTAATTCCATCCTCGCCCGGGGACTTTCCGTTTTTAATGTGCTGGAGAGCCATTCTAATCTCGTTTAGACTGACGTCCGCGATATCTTCGGAATAGTGTTGAATAAGTATCGCTCTTGTAACGTTACTCACACTTGCGTGTGGCTCCAACGATGACGTGTACAGCTTACCATAGAACCTCTCAATCTCACTCAAAATCTCATATGTCCCTGAAACAATGCTGCCACACTCAGTCTTCAGCTTTGACAGTTGGCTTTTTTGGCAGACAGATCTCTGGCAAAGACTTTGGAGCTTGGTTCCTCTCGATCGTTTCTTCAATACAAGCTGTATTGAAGTAAGTCCCACCGCATGCACTTGGAGATCTATCTGTTCAGTTGCCTGTATGCTGTCAAATCTGTTGAAGAATATAGCTTCATCTCTCGTCTAACAGCCATGAGATTAAGAGTGTGATCGGAGAGTTTTTGTGTTCTTCTGCGTCGGGTCTTGCAGAACTAAGCTCCGACCGTATGGACAGTTTCCACGAGCTTGTCATTCATATCGTCCACTTCATTGCAGTCTTCTAGGCACTGAAAGCGGTTTTGTAATTCGAGCTGAAAGGTTTCGGGACTTTGGAACAGAGCACGAGGGGGACGGAACGTTAACTTCATTAGACGAGACCTCTCCAACTTAACGTTTAGGTTCAACTAACCATTCGGTGATCGCTACCAATTTTCACTCTCGCGATCACAGAGACATCACTGAACAGTTGTCGTCTGGTCGTCATAATGAATTCAATCTCATTTTTTGTCGAACCGTCGGGGATTCAACTAGGTCCACTTCCTGTGGTGCCGCTCCTAGAAAAAAGAGTTCATCATAAAGAGTCCCTTTTTCTCCATGAAGTCGGCCAGCTGTTGGCCCCTTGGGTTCCGTTGCTCTATTCCAAATTTCCCTATTTTCAGCTCACCGTTCTCTCTTGTGCCTAGTTTAGCACTGAAGTCTTCCATTAACACCGTATATTGGGTTTTGGAGGAATGCATGGCTCTAAAGATATCCTCATACATTTCCTCCACCTCCTCATCGGGGTGTGCCAAGATTGGTGCGTAAACCTGTATGACCTTCAGCGAATACCGTTTGGTGATTCTGAGTATACGTTGAGCAACCCTCGTCGACGCACTCTCAATCTTTACAACGTTGTTAACAAGAGACTTGTAGACGATAAGTCTTGGGACAGATGGTCGCCCTCCCGGTGATAGAACACTTGCCGGATTCGAGGATTACCGTGTCCTCCCCGTCATTTCGGACCTCGGATAATCCTATAATATGCCAGCGTAATTTGTCTATCTCTTCTTCCAGCTCCACGATCTTCTCTTCAGTTCTCAGGGTGCGTGCGTTGTATGCTCCCAGTTCGAGTCGTCTTAGGTGGCAACCGAACCTCCACCGGAGATTCTTAGCACCCCCTGCCCCGCTGTTACCATGGTCGCCACTGTAGCCAGGAATAGCGGGACCGGCGGGGACTGGGGGCCGTCTCTTTGTTACTCTCATCATAGGGGGTGTATTTGCCATAGTTGCCACGCTTGGCGAGCAGGTTGGCAACCGCAGTTTTTATTGTAATTCTGCTAATATCAGGAAGATGCTGCTGCCCATCTCCTGCCTGTTTCCTTTTGTCGCCTTTTACGACAGCTACGGGAAGATATGGGGTAGTGGATATTCTTAACCGCCATCACACGGCCGTAGAAACAGAGCTGTGAATAAGTCCAAAGAGTCGTTGCCAGAGAGACTTAAGATCTGCATCAAAGCCAAGTACGGAATAAAATTATTTTGTATAATCGCTTATATCTTCGTTGAATTCAAATGTATACATACATTTTGTATCAGAATATAAGGTCATAATTCCGTGTTACCAGTAAAAAGTATTCTTGTTCTCGCCATTCATCACTATACTTGTTGTTTTTTTTTTCATTTTTTTATTTGTTAGATAATCTACCTCAAATCATCCTGTGATAACGTAAAAGCCAATATATCTGACCACACCTAGTCCAGTGGGTGTAATAACAGAGAGAAATTATCCTGGAGATGTACCGGAGCAACTTCCTTACAACAACTACGCAATAATAAAGCTGAAGTCAACAGCCCGCTGCCAAGCCTGGTAACTGCCTCAACCTCACATCTATGAGGAGCCTATGTTCATCAGTACACTTTTTATAAGCTGTAATGAATGATTATAATTATATTTTGCAGGGTATGGCATAGATTTCAACAATTGGTCTGAAAATATATTAGAAAAATTTCACATTTATACGTCCGACTTCAAAGGCGGAAGCGTAAGGACGGCTTGCGCAATGCAACTTATTCAGATCTTCCTTTTCTTAACACTGTCCTGGTTTTTGAAGAAATTTAGGCCGGGAGTGTATGGTGTGGAATTACCGTGGAATTTTCTTTTACAAGTATGTTATTATATGTTCAATTACCATGTAATTTTCCTTTCCGATTATGTTGTATCAAAAATAGGAATATCTGCGGATTTTTTTTCGCCTTTTCTACTCCGGTCAGAGGAAAATTTGACAAACAAAATTTATTTTTATTTTCTCGCGTCAAATAAACAAATATATTTCAATTAATTTCATGAAATATTAACGAGTTGGTACTAATTAGTATTAACATACTAGCAACTCATGTTACTAATACAGCTGTAGATGAAAATTTGTACCATTTTTAAAATTCATTTCAATAATTTGAAATTAAACCACCTCGTAAAGGTGATTTAGGTGAAGTAAATTGACGATTCAATTACGACGTTTTCGATTTAGATTCGATGCAATGCCTCAGTGCGAATAGAATATAATCCTACGGATGCGCGTGACGAACAATAGCACACAACCTGCCCATAAAGTGTAAAATCTCATTGAGCAGCGACAGTATGGTAAACAGAACAGAAGAACACACAAATGTGAACTAGGAATTTCTCATGATGTATAAGAGATTAGTTTTACATGCATAAATTTTTGATAGGAAAACACTGATGAAAAAAATATCTTTAGGATATTTAAATTCTAATTCCATACCGGATCGACCATACAAATAGCTTCCATTGAGCTGTGTATTCCATTTCCTGCATTGTTAAATATGCTCTGATGTGGAGGCACGCTGACCCGTAAAAGCCTATATCTTGTATTTGAGGCTTCAGAAACCCATGTCGTAACACGTCACATAGCCACGTCTATACTAGAAAAATATTTTTAATGATAAGCTTCCTTTGAACGGTGATATCACTAATTCAGTTTCTGTTAGCAACAGATGTGCGAATAGTATATGCCACAGTTGAGCCCATGAGGCTTCAGGTGGTAGTTCAAGTTCATATTCTATAATATTGAATAATAAATGGAAGAAAAACATCTGCTTGTCAAGTGTAACAATCATGGCAGAATATTTTTAACGGTGGTAGAGCCACCCGGCCGTTTTTGCTGTTGCACGTATGGGCCGGCTCGAGCTGGGTTGGTACTACGACCTCACAGAATACCGGCGTGAAGTAGAAGCTCTGCTTCTGCGTTTCTTCTGGTGAGTGCAGGTGGCCGGTGACCCGATTCCACCCCCCCCTCCCCTCCATCAACATGGCAGTAAAATTACATCAAAGACTACCCTAGGAGGGTACCAGCAACCCTGAAGAATCCCTCGCTGAGCATCCACTACCATGCTATTCCACTCCTGAGCGTGGGTGCTCAGGCTGCCCCACGTATTCTAGGGGGAAGGGGGCAAAATTCTGCTCAAAACAATAACTGCTCGGGGATTACTGAGCAACAGTACCAAGGCGAACACTGCCACGCTATCCGTGAATTTCTGCAACATCAGGGGACTTCACTCGAACCTAAACGCCGTCCACTACCATCTCGAGACGGCGAAGCCGGTCTTGCTCTTTCTGACCAAGACGCAGGTTTCCTCTCCGTATGATACGTCGTATCTCCCCTGCCCGGGGTACAAATTGGAGCACTCCTTAGTGCCTCGGGTTACAACAGGTCCCATCCGCAGATATCGTGATCCTTGGCGATTTCAACGCCCACCACGCCATATGGCTCGATTCAAGTTTAACCGATGTTGCGGAGAGATCTGTTTATAATTTTGCCATGACATATGGTCTGAAATAACTGGATACTTCGCGTACGTGGAATCAAAGATGTGGAGGATCATACACCTTCTCTTATGAACTTTCTGCTGACCTCTTATCCGGACGGATATCAGGTTTCGGTCGATGCGTCTCTTGAATATTCGGACCATCTGATCTGATTCGGAGTGTGAACCCACTTACACTTCCCTCGCGGTTGCGTTCTGCTGGTTGCCGCCATATTTGGCATTACAGGTCGGCGTCTTGGGACAGAGTGCGGTCTTTCTTTGCAAATAACCCACGGGGGCGGGTTTGCTTCTCGCCGGATGATCCCAGCGCTGTTGCTAACTCTGTCACTGATGTGGTGCTACAGGGAATGGAACTATCTATTCTATCATCTGTGGTACCTATCAGAGGCAGATCTCAGCCTTAGTTTGGTCGGTCCTGTAAGACAGCATTACGGAGTAAGCAGGAGTGTTATCAAGCCTAGGCTGCGGCTTCGGCGACTCTGGATGTAAACACCAGCATGCTTAAAAAGAAGTAAAATTTTGTCTCCTTGTCCTTCGAAAGAGTTATTGCCAAGGCAAAGTCACAGCACATAGGCAGAATTGGCGAGAATCTAGTTCGTCTTCCTTCGGAAACCCGTGCATTCTAGTCTCTCGCCAGGCTGTCCAAGGGAATTTCTGTAAGCCATCACTACCATCTCTGCACAGGGAGGAAGACTCACAGGCCCACGCCGCAAAAGAGAAAGCCGACCTTTTAGGCTCCCTTTTTGCATCCAACTAGACTCTTGTTGACGGGGGGAACACACCGTCGTCCATCCCGCGGTGTGAGTGCTCCATGCCAGATGTGCGGATCTCACAGCGATCAGTCCGCAATGTACTCCTCTCCCTGGACATCCACAAGTCGAGTGAGCCTGACGGAAACCCACCAATTGTGCTGAGGACATGTGCTCAGGAGTTGGCACCGGTTCTAACGCGTCTTTTTCAGTACTCCTACTACCTAGGCGTATTCCCGAAATCATGGATACAGCTTTTGTCCACCCGATCCCTAAAAAAGGCGACCGCTCAGACCCATCCAACTACAGGCCTATCGCCATCACCTCCTTGTTCTCCAAAATATTTGAATCAATTATTAACTGCCAGCTCATACAGTACCTTGAGGATCACCAGCTGATTAGTGACCGCCAATACGGTTTTCGTCGGGTTCGATCAGCTGGTGATCTTCTGGTCTACTGGACTCATAGATGGGCGGAGGCAGTAGATTCCAAGGGGGAGGCGTTGGCCGTTAGTTTTGGACATTGCCAAGGTCTTCTATCGGGTTTGGCACAAAGCGCTTCTTTCGAAGCTCCCTTCTTATGGGCTTTCGGGAAATTGTGCAAATTGATCACCAGTTTTCTTGCTGATCGGAGCATCAAGGTCGTAGTAGACGGTGCATGCTCTGATTTCAAGCCTATCAACGCTGGTGATTCACAAGGCTGCTTGCTATCACCAACGCTATTTCTCCTGCATATCAATGATATGTTGCAAACTGTTAACATTCATTGCTATACAGGCGACACCACTGGTGATGTTCTATACACTTGCCGTGCCAATATTTCTCGGGAAAACTTCGCCGAGTACCGGAAAAAACTTGTGTCTGAAGTCAAGTCTTTTCTGAAAGAAGTCTCGGATTGGGAGCGACTAAATCTAGTCCAGTTCAATCCCCAGAAGACACAAGTTTTCACGTTTACCGCTAAAAAGAACCCCTTTGTCGTATCTCCTCAGTTTCAAGGCATTTTCCTTGTTGCCTCAGCCAGAATCGGAATCTTAGGCGTCAACTTATCGAGTAACGTGCAGTATCGTGGTCACTTGGAAGAGAAGGCCTTACTGGCCTGTAAAAAGCTTAGCGTGCTCAGCAGAGCGGGACAGTATTTCATGCCGGCACACCGCCTGCAACTTTACAAGGCACAGGTTCGGCCTCACATGAAATACTGTTCCCATCTCTGGGCAGGGGCTCCCCAGTGCCAGCTCCTTCCACTTGCCCGCATCCAGCGTAGAGCGGCTCGAATGGTCGACGACCAAGTCCTTTCCGATCAACTCGATTCATTGGCACCGTGAAGAGATGTTGCAACCCTTTGCATTTTCTTGCGCATTTACCACGGGGAGTGCTCTGAGTAATTGTTCGGATTAATCCCATCCGCCAAATTTCACGAACGCACATCGCGGCAGAACTCCCGATACCATCCACATAATTTCGATGATTGGCGGTCCACCACTGTGCGATTTAGAAGATGTTTTCTTCCTCGCACAACTTTCTTGTAGAATCGATTAGCATCAGCGATTTTTCCAGACAGATACGACTTCGGAACCTTCAAAAAAAGAGCCTACTCCTTTTTGAAAGGCCGGCAACGCATCTGCAATTTCCCTGGTTCCCCTGGTGGTGCAGTTGTTCATGGGCGGTGTTAATCACTTACAATCAGGTAAGCCGCATGCTCGTTTGCAGACTTTCCTATAAAAAAAGTATCCAAAAAGGCAGCTGATCATGTTTCTGATGCACACGCTTTTTACTCAGGACTTAAATTTTAACTAAAAATTTAAAGTAAGTGCTAAAGCCTACATACACCCCACTTCAGGACACAGGCCTCCTAATATTTCTAAGAGGGTTACGGAGCAATTTCTCTGCTGCGCTGCTCAATGCGTGTTGGGAAACTTCACACGTCCTCGAAATATTTTTTCCTTAGGCATTCAGTCTTTCTTACGACATTATCTTTCACCGCTGAACACGTGATAAATCAGGACTTAAATAGCAATATTTTTTTTATTTGTTCCGGTGGAGTTTAATCACGGCCTACCAAAATATAGTTAAATTTGGCAACGCCAAAATATCTTAAAAATATTTTTTACTTTACCTAAATAACATTAAAATAAATGTATTCCGTTCAGAAAGAATATTGGATGAGGCACCCTTATATTAAAAAGAGTAATATTGATAGCAAGTCAAGTTACTACCCGCCGGATGAAAAATATTTTGTAGACTCTCCAGATGATGGAGAAGTGGCAGTATTTGTTTTTAATGTGCAAAAGGTAATTTTTCATCAATTTAAAATAGTTGAAAAACTTAATACAGTGTAGAAGCGCAGTAAGAGAATCTAGACATTATACGAGTATCGTCCCGTGGGTAATGTTAGAGGCTACACGTGGAAAGAAACCCGAAGATAGACAGCCACCGTCTCGGATACTGACCTATTTGGGGCGCTTGGTAGTATATTTTATAGTATAAGGGTGACAAACAAGCACACAGTCCACCTGCTGGTAAGTGGTTGCTGTGGTCCATAGACATCTATATCTATTCTCGATTACGAATCAAAATGCAGATGTGTTGTCACCTGTGAGGATTAAGATGGAATGACTCGTTTCCAGTAAAAAGAGTCTTTGGTTCTCTACACTCACGATTTGAAACACAGCAGCGTTAAGCTGCTTTTTATGCTAGTATTCTCTGAGAGCGTGGTCCTTCCCTGGTCGAGCCGACCCATTCGTGCTATAACTATACTACTAATATAGCTGCAGTATGGCACTAACATGTACGAATTTGAAACGACTCTCGAAAACAACAAGTAGACGTGGCTGAGTAAACAAATTGTTGTGTTATTTTTCAATAGAGCGTTGTCACCAATCTTAAAGTACAATACCATCGCACTTTTATAAAAGCTTTTAAAAAATTTACTTCGCACACATCCGCGAATTAAAAAGAAAATGAAAAAAGCTTCTGATGGACTTTTAGTAGGTACCGCTTACTAATTTTTCACCTGCTTTCAGAAGCTCGGCTAGTAATAATTCTTGACACACAAGAGCCATGTCGTTTTTAAAGTGATAGAAATTCGCTCCGATCTCGCTCAGTCTACTAGTTTTCCAATTAAAACTAAGGAAACTCATAGATACATGAATTAATAAAATAAAATTGTCAAAATTGAGAATTTTGCATTAACAATAGTATCGTTATTTAACATTTCTGACAGAATTTCTCGGGTGTCAGAAAAGAATAAAGAAAAAATGCTAAGGAAGAAGTAATTAGAGAAGAAAAGATTAGTGAGATTACATATTTATTACAGGTTTTCAAGAACGCCCCCAAAAATATCGTTGCATTAGACAAAGTGTCTTTAAGATTTTACAAAGGCGATATCACAGTACTTATAGGACACAATGGAGCTGGAAAGACAACGCTTTTATCTATTATTGCAGGTTTTAACTTTTAAAATATACATTTAAATATCTATCTAGTTAGTAATCTACAACAGCAAGCGCCATCCGTTATCTTCTTCTGCAACTTGTAAAACTGTTTAATCTGTGTCATAATTTCAAAATGAACGTCAGTCTTAGCAGAAGCTTTTTTTTCTAGTCTTTTATAATTATAATTACACATTTTTTTCGTGTGATAATCAGAAATGTTTACATGAAGCTATTCAGTAAACGTGCCGAACTCAAAGGTCGCGAAAACTATGACGTGTTGGAGCAAACCAATGAAATTCAACAAAGTGTAAGCTACGCTCCTACATTATATACACACGAAAATACTTACACAGATACATACGTATATACATACTCATATTTATCATGTATAGTACTTACATCCTCACGGCACAATATACTTTTAACACAATGCACATAGCAATAGCCGAGCGTTGATTGCGCCGCCCGGAATACCAGCCCATCTGGTGAGAGGATTGCCTGCACCGGCACACCGCGCTCACAAGTCGATCTACCGATACGACGTAGAACGCATTTTGCTTGCTCTCGCTAATCCTTGTTATTGCGCTTAGACTTTTTTAGTTGTAATTTATATTTAACTGTGCTTCAATGAACTGTTCTACTTGTTGATACTGTATTATGATATTTAATTACTAGTAATGTGGACTTATCCAAACCATTTACATATCTTGCTGAATTGGTGACCCCGACGTGATCTGAATACGTATTTGATATTAAAATGGCTACTTAACGCGAGCACAGGGTGGAGAACATGTATATCGGTCCGTCCGATATTTTTAAAGTTGGGATTCGTGTTCCGCCATTGTGGCCAGAAGAACCGGAGATTTGGTTAGTTAAGGTAGAAGGACAATTTGCGAATTTTTTGGAATAACGAATTATTCCACAAAATTCATTAACATTATTGGCAAACTAGAACATCATAGATTTAGCGGACAGAATCCAGTAAATTGCTCCATCATTGCCGCAAGTAGCTATTACAGGTTATTGTCTACCTCCCACTGCTGGGTCTACGTTGGATTCGATGGCTAAAGAAATTGCAGATTTAATAATGCAAGTGAAAACCCTTACTACAAGGTTTCATCGGAGATCTCGCTCCCGCATGAGATATCATGAGCATCGCAAGCACTCATCATCGACCCGATCAGCATTTTCCTATCAAAATTCAAAGTCACCGCTAAAAGGTGTGTTCCTCCATGCGGTTTTCAAGTGGAAACATGAAGGGCGTTTGGTAATGACGATTAATGATTGCCCTCGTTTTACTGGTCGTCGCTTTGTCACCGACCGACGATCGACAACGCAGTTTCTAGTCAACACAAGTAGCAACCTCTGTGTTTTCACTCGTGCATGGCTTCTTGATTTACGTACAAAGACCACCTATCACCTCTGTGCAGATAACAGATAACCTTACTTTTTTAATTTATCCTGAGAAAGCGTGTTACATTATTTATATTTTAAATTTTGCCAAACTGTAACGCAACAGTTTATCTTTTCACTCTCCTTAATAACAATATAAGTTACTTATAAATACTTATATTAACATATTATACATAATTAAAGAAACATTCACTACTAAGGACATAAGGACAGGTAATGTTTCCTCAAGATAGTTTTGAGCTGCGACTTAGTTACGTTTTCGTCATAAATATCCGCCACCTCATTACATAAGGTCGGAGTTATCCATGGCTTTGTACGTCGTCCAAAGTAATTTTCAACCCTAGGTGTTTGGGCAAAATATTGGCATTTGAAATTTGCATTCAACACGCGCGTCCCACCGTGTCCTTCCGATGGAATTTAAAGGTCACCGTCTGCCCCCTCTCCCTTGCGGATCTCTCGGCCGAGGGCGCGAGCGCCTGACGCGTGGGCGAGACAGTTGTTTGGGCGCGGCCGGTGTCGTTAATTGTGCGCGCACGCCGAGTCGATAAGACGGCCTGGAATTTTACGCCCGCATTCCATTCGATGGCGCGGCTGCCATTAGTATGGAAAGGAATTGTCACGCGACGGCCGGTTAAATGTTTTTTGGAAGTTAATATTGAATTATAACGTCGCGTTACACTTAACTCCTCTCATTTGCGTTGTCTATTTTCGTTCGTTTTATGTGTCAGCAAGGCTGATTTTGGAGTTTTCAGTGATTAATTTAACTTCGATCGCCATTAATTTGCGTCGACAAGTTGCTTGTTTTAATTTTAATATCGTATGAAAGAATTTTTGCTTTCTCGTGTGGAACGCTAACTATGTGACCCGAGAGAAGTTCGCGTTCGTTTTCGAGAAATAATTTTGTGCTAAGTGAACATGGGACATAGAACTTTGACCGACAGTTCTTAAGTTGTGCAGTGTGTCATTTGTTTAATTTCGATTAACGAGAATTTAGTTAAATTTGAAGTTAATTGAATGTACAATAAAGTTCATAAACTAATATAGTGAAATAAAAGCAGAAGGTTTCAATTGGTGAACGCCCACTGGAGGGATCGCACATTTTGGAGAAAAGCAGCGCCTGTGGATCTGCTGTCCGATTACATCGGGTCGTCAGGTTACATTTATACACACTTTCGCACACTACTTACATACACCTCACTTACCACCTGACTTCGCCTTGTGGTCGACCCTACCTCAGGAATTCGGTAAGTTTGTGTTGCTTATCAGCCCTTATATATATATAATAACTATCCATAGGCCATTTGGGCCCCGCCCTCTGTTGCTCGTCGAGGGGCTACTATGGGCCCTAGCCCAGTCGACTTTTGTCGGGGAAACTAAGGGCGTGAACATTTCTGGTAGCAGAGCGTGGTTGATTGTTTCTCCAATCAAGCCCGGCCGTAATAAAAATAACAATTGTGGGTAATAAATACGTACGTACGTAATAAATAATAAATATTTTTTGTTTTGTTAGCGGGTAGGTGGTTGGAACACGCCCGTTGGGCTGCGCAGGCAGGAGTTTAGTTAGGGTTAGGTACCTACGCGTTAGGTATTTCGGGCAGGTAGTTTAAATTGCCGAAGCGACCCATCGCTTCGGAAATTTAAACTACTTTCTTCGCTTCAGTGAGGCATCTTTGCTGTCCGACGGTAGTGTGTACTTGCCGTGTATTTAACCTAATTTAATAGTAATTGTAGTTGTTATTTGTTAATTTAATTTGTATTGTGCCGTGTAGTAATTTGTGTTTAGTAGTGATGCCATCGCACAAGCTAACAACGCGTCGCTTGAAGGCAGAGCTGCGCTGGGCCGCCAACGCCCGTACTTTGATAGGGCGACCGGATCGGGTCTATAGTTTAGAGAAGCAGCTCAAGCAGGTCGTGGCCCGAAGGGCCGTAGTGGAGGAGGCTTACACTGAGCTCGAGGCCTCGGATGCGAAAAAGGGAGTCCTGGACTCCTGCCTCGCGGACTACGAGCAATTCTTTTCGTTCACGAACGACTTGATCGAGGCGGGGGCCAAGTATGCTAAGGAAGCGCGTGAAGCTCGGATGAGTAGCCTGCCCGAGTCCTCTCGGAAGCAGCCTACTCAGCCGGAGCTGTTGGGATGACTCCCAACTCTGCACCTGCCAAGGTTCTCCGGGGTCCTCTCCGACTGGCTGACCTTTGTTGGTCTTTTTGACAGCCTAGTGGACGCCCGGAGGGACTTGACACTAAGCCAGAAGATGGCGTACCTCCTAGCCTCACTGGAGGGGGAGGCCCTGGGCGTCGTCGGTGATTTGAAGTTGTCGGACGACGCCTACCAGACTGCCCGGGACCTCCTCGCCGGAAGGTACGCCAACATCCGGTGAATTGCGGACGAATACGTTAGGCAGTTGCTAAACCTCCCCCTGCTTAGGGACCGGGCCAGACTACGTCCGGCTATCGTATATCCAGTCATGGTGGCCTGTAATTCGTTGAGGCGACTGGAATTACCGGTGGACGAATGGTCCTTTTTGTTGCTCCACATCGTGCTATCCCGCCTGCCTCTCGACCTTCGAATCCATTTTGAGGAGAGGTACGGCGGGAACGGCGCCTCCTATATTCCGCCCTTCAGGGACCTGCTGTGGTTCTTAGAGGAGCAATGCCGGCAGATTGAGAACGCAGCGGGCACCGTCGATGACCTACGGGTTGCCAACCGAGCCGTGCCCAGGGAGAGGCGGAGTCGGCCGAGCAAGTCGTCGCCAACCCCCCTAAGGACGAGCATAGCTCCCGCGGGAGGGCGCCGTCCTCTACCCTCTTATAGCGGCCTAGTGGCCAGGGAGGCGCCCCCCTGCTCTTACTGTCGAGCATCCAATCACTGGGTGACGTCGTGCCCGAAGTTGTTGAGTAAGCCGGTCTCGGCGAGGCGAACCATCGCCTAGGAGCGCCGCTGGTGCTACTCGTGTTTGGAAAGGCATCTCTGACGAGACTGCCCGCACCAGCGGCCCTGTCCGCACTGCCAGGGCAACCACCATGCCGTTTTCTGCCTGGGTGCGAACGGCTCGTCCTCTCGGGGCTCTGCCGGGCCCTCAATCCCCACGGGCGGGGGCGGTCAGACGCGCCCTCTGTCGGGCGACACTCGGCGATCGCCTGCCGGCCACCGTGCCCCTGGGTTTGAAGGGGGTCCCTCCCCCGACCAGTCAGAGGGTCGTTCCCCCAGGGGCGGGGGGTAGTCGCCCTCCCTCAGCGTGTTGAGAGAAACTTCACGACCACTCAGCGGTCAGCTAGACCCTTCTCATCCCCGTTAGCTGAGTGACCGCGACTGGGGTACTACCGTCCCCCCCTTTGATGGGTACCGATACTACGGGGTTCCTGCGACCTCGAATCTGCCCCGGGCCTCAAGGACGAGGTTCCCCGAAGCTCCCCCGGCCGGCCCATTTGGTGATTTCCCACCACGGGTCATTGAGATGTCGCTAGAATGCCGCTTTCGGGATCCCTGGTTCAAGTGCCGGTCCGATGGAGGCAGCCCCAGCTAGGTAGCTGCTGCCCTAGCTTCCACTACGGCCGCCTCCACTGAGCCTTTGAGCCGTCAACAGTCCACTTGTCAAACTATTCTATTGCTAACGGCCTCAGTGAAGGCGTACAACCCGAGTGGCGACGGTTTAACGGTTCGCGCTCTATTGGATTCGGGTTCACAACGCTCTGTGGCCTCCACTTGGTTCTTGGGAAGACTAGGGCTTGAATCACGCTGTCAAAGAGTATTAGATTTAGTTTTGGTCGAGCACCTAAAAAGGTGAATTTAACATACTCTTTGAATACGAGGACATATGTTTGTAAATATATTAAATAATTATGTTTGCTTTGTTGAGGGGAAAATTGAAATTGAGTAACACTGTTTATGCCGAAAGAAATAAAAATCAATCCTCTTTTATTTTCACATTTTTGTTAGCGTTGTTGAAGATATTTATTTTGGAAAAAAAATATGGCTATCTCTTATGTTTATCGCTTTGCTTAATTTATCTGTTTTGATATATGCGCATCAAAAAATAAATTTATTACAATTTATTTTCAAGTTTTACATAGTAGTTTTGAGTATTGATATATAGCCTTTGAAACTTGGTTGAAATATAAGCATAGAACTACATGTTTAAAAAAAGGCTAGCTAGTTAGGATATTATCAGATTGAAATCAGCTACTGCACAATTACGTAAATGGTAATTGATTATGCCTACTTGCGTGAACAAAATCATACTAAGGCCTATCTGTGCGTTTCATGTGCCTCGCCTCTATGACCGTTCACTTAGAACTTGTAAGTGCCCTCAACACTGAAGCCTTGTGGCCACGCTGGGCCGCTTCGTATCGCGTTGCGGTTTGCAGGACCTGATCCGGTCTGATTCTGACGAATTATGGGGACACGGAAAGATATTTGAAGGAGGTCGTCGAATTTCTGTACAGCAACAGGACTTATTTAGGTACTGTGTTCTGTATTCTGTAAAGATGAGGCGGTACTTAACTCTCGGCCCGTCTGTCCCCTCTCGTCCGATTTGAATGATTTGGAGGTTCTAACCCCGGGCCACTTCCTGATTGGCCAGGCGCTTAACGCCCTGCCCGAGTATCCCTTCAGGGAAATAAACTCTTCGCGATTGAGCAGATTTGACCTGCTGCAACAGATGACTCAGAGTTTTTGGCACCGGTGGTCTCTGGAGTACCTACATCTTTTGCAGTAGCGCGTTAAGTGGTCTGACGAGACGGATCCTCCTCGGGTTGGAGACCTCGTGTTGGTTGGGGAACCCAACGCTTTGCCTTCGTATTGGCGCCGTGGGCGCATTGTTAAGTTGTCGTATGGATCTGATGGGGTGCCTAGGGTGGCCGAGGTTTTGGTTGGAGATTCGGTCTTGCAACGTGCCGTCGCGACCCGATCCCGTTTGCCAATTTAACACAAATTAAGAACTGTCGGTCAAAGTTCAATGTCCCATGTTCACTTAGCACAAAATTATAATAGAATACGAACGCGACCTAACTCTCGGGTCAAATAACTTTAGCGTTCCATCCGACAAAAGTAAAAATGTCTTATTACGATATTGAAACGCCACACAAACAACTCGTCAACGCTAATGGCAATCGAAGTTAAATTAATCACACAATCCAAGGTAACATTGTTGTCACGTAAAAAGCGCACGAAATAAGACAACACAATAAGAGGCACGCGACCTAACGATGGTAGCGTAACTTGAATACTTTTAACCGACACGGCCGCGCGAACAATTGATTCTTCGAGACTGGGCAGGGCGTGGCCGCCACGTGCATAACGAGCGCCGGCCGGCCCAAGCCGTCAAACCGGTTTTGAATGCAAGTTTTAATGTGTTTAAGATTAGGCCTAAACAGGTTATATGGTGATGATATTACCATAAATTTGGTGTTACTCAAGTTTATGATAATACCATTGTCGTGGGACCACTTTATTAAATTATTTAAATCCTGCTGCATGTATCTGGCTACTGTTTTTTCCACTATACACGAGGCAGGTATCGTCAGCATACATGTATATTCTACAACTCTTAATAACATTTACCATGCTGTTGACGTGCATTATATATCCAATCGGGACAAACACAGAACCAGTTGGTAGACCAAATTTTACTTTTTCTATCTTATTATCCACTCCGTTTACACGAACAACAATATTTCTGTTTTCTAAGTATTTTTCGAACCAAGTTTTCACTGCACCTCTTATTCCACATTCATCCATGGCCTGCAACAAGCACTCATGGTCCAAAGTATCGAACGCCATTTTAAAGTCTATAAATAGAGCTGCTACGATATTTTTATTATTTAAAGAGTTGTTTACATCATCTGATAATGCTGTCAAGGCCGTCTATGTACTTTTATTTAATCTAAACCCAAATTGGAATTCTGTTAAAATTTTATTTTTTTCAAGAAACGCCGATTTGTTTCATTAATATTTTTTAAAATATTTTATTTATGATACTTAATATTGCAATTGGTCTGTAGTTAGTGTAGTCTCTATGTGATCCATGTTTGTAAATTGGTCTGAGTTTTCAAATCATCAAAATAAATGCCTTCGCAAATACAATTATTTATTAATGAAGCTAAAATGGGACTGATATACTCTTTTACTAATTTCAAGTCCCGTACCCGTATGCCGTCAATACCTGGTGACTTGTTGCAGTCCATAGAGTCAATAACTTTACATACATTCTTCCCCTCGAATTTCCTAAAACAAAAACTTACATTACAATCTTTAACATAACTAGTTCTATCAAAGAAATATTAATGACACGAATGGTTTGATTTTAATTGTTCAATTTCTTGTGTAAAAGTTGAACAAAAGTTATTACAGATGTTGTCCATCGTTACCTTATCTCTTATAAAGTATTTTTCTATGACATGATCTGGAGTTGACATTGACCTACCCAACCAATTATTTAGGCAGCTCCACACCTTACGCATGTCTCCATTACAATGCCTGATATTTTCCCGCTATTGCGAATTTTTAGCAACATTAATCATCCTACAAACTATTCCGACATGTAGTGTACTCTAAACGCAGAGTTAAAGATTACGGGTTAGATTGACATTTTTTAAATAATTTATCTTTATGTTCCATCATTAGAACTAGTTTACTACTCGCCCAGGTATGTGTTCCACGGGACGTATTACGTATTATATTTCTAGAGGTTGCGTAAATGTTGCTAAAAATTTCACAGAGTTTATAATATTGCTCAGTAGGATTATTAATTTTAGCCAGATCATTCCAGTCCACAGTACGTAGTTTGCATTTTATAGCATTATTGTCTAAAACTTCACGAGGGAATGAGACTTTGTCTCGTCTCCCTCCCACCATCGTTAGTCCCGTTAGATAGTGATCAGACACACTGCACAATAATACAGACGCACACAGCCTGTTCGGGCTAGCAGTACGCACAAAGACATGGTCGATGCAAGACGTTACTCTTCGCTCCGCAACCACCACCTCGCGTGTTACATCTCGGATTCCACACTGTAGGCCTAATTAAGTAAGGGTATTTAAGTAAAAACTTGACGAGTTATCTATTGCAACCTCCAATATATTGATGTTACAGTCTCCATTGAAAACAATCTCATTACGAGATGGTATCGCGCGTATTATGGATTCTATTTCATTGATAAAAGAGTTTTTATTATAATTTGGCGGTCTATATGTATCTAATACGTATATTTCGCGGTCTTCAATTTTCAACTGCCCTTTTATAATTTCACTACACAATGTATGGGTATTATTTTGTAGGATCTCAAAGTGCATGCTACTTTTCACATATATAATAATTCCACCTCCTCGATTTTCTTCTCTAGTGTAAGAGAGTAACAGTTATAACCTTTCATATCAAATTGATATACCTCATCCTTTTTGATATTTATCTCTGTGAGACAAGTTACGTTGAAGTTTTTTCTTAACGAGTGAATATTTATATGTATGAAATTAATTGAATTATGGTTATTTATTAAGTAGCTTTGCCATAGTTGTAAGTTTACAAATTTCTTATATTCAATATCTTGAAAGTCCATTAATCTGGTATAAACGTGTAATAGTGACTTGCTCAGTATTTTTAATCTCCAGATTCTTAATAATTAATTGTATTTATGTCACTCTCACATCCCACACTTTCTACTTTTTTCTCATGCTCATTTTTTTGCAATAATATATTCTTGATCTTGGCCTTCCTAGAGACTTTAAATGGCGTTTAGTAGGAGCCGATATAACAAAGGCTATTGGTATAGACTTTCTTTTGTTGGATACAACAGAGTTTATTATTGGTGGCCTTTTTGGGTTATAATTTAATTATCATCATCATTACAGCCTTTAATAAGTCCACTGCTGAACATAGGCCTACCCCAAGGAATGTCACAAAGTACAGTCCTGAGCCACCTCATCCAACCATCGACTTCCTGCATGTCTTACCAGGTCGTCACTTCATCTGGTGGGAGGTTGCTACCGGTACAAAGCTGCAACCTCGAGAAATTTTATTCCCCATCGGTAGTCGGTCCTTCGAGCTATATGGCTGGCCCACTGACACTTCAGCTTACTTATCCGTTGGGCTATGTCGGTTACTCTGGATCTACTGCGGATATCCTCAATTCTAAGTTTATCACGCAGAGAAACTCTGAGCAGAGCCCTCTACATAGTTCGCTGAGTGACTTTGAGCATCCTCATACAGCCAGCAGTGAAGGAACACCCTGCACACGCACTGGTTGTAAAATCTTGTTTTCAGGTTTTGAGGTATACCTGACGAAAAGATGTGTCGCAATATCCCGAACGCTGCCCAGCCGAGTTGAATCCATCGATTGACCTCTCGGTCGAAGTTGGACTTACCTAGTCAGACTATTTGTCTCAGGTAAACATACTCGTCAACAACTTCGAACTTAGTGCTCCCAACAACTACCGGCATAGGTGTGACATGGACATTAAACATGATCTTTGTTTTGTCCATGATCAACTTAAGACCTATCCGTTCGGAGACACTATTGAGATCATTGAGCTTAGTGCTTAGCTCCTCTATCGATTCTGCCATAAGGACTACATCGTCGGCAAATCGAAGGTGAGTGATGTACTCGCCATTGATGTAAATACCGTATCCTTTTCAGTCCAGTAGCTCGAAAAAAATCTTCCAACGCAGCGGTGAAGAGTTTCGGGATATAACGTCACCCTGTCTTACAACTCTTTGCAGTTGGATAGGTTTCGTACTCTGATTCTGTACTCGGATAAACATCGTAGCTCTACTGTACAAACAATTCAGCACTTCAATATGCCGACAGTCAACTTGGCACCGCTGAAGGGACTGCAGCACCGTCCAAACTTTGACGAAATCAAAGGCTTTTTCATAGTCCACATACGCAAAGCAAAGTGGCAGATTGTACTTCTGTCTTCTGTACAATTTGTCGTAGGGTGTGGATGTGATGCATGATACTATAGCCTTTTTGGAAACCAGCTTATTCGGGAGGCTGGAAGTCGTCAAATCTGCGTGTGAGACGATTCGTAATGACTCTCGAAAACAGCACGTAGACGCGGCTCAGAAGAAAAATCGATCAGTAGTTCTTCAAGAGAGCGTTGTCGCCTTTCTTGAAGAATAAGACCATCGCACATCTGCTCCACGCCTCCGTAGAAGTGCCACCATGGTGGACGGAATTTTGGAGCTTTTGGAGGACTTCAAGTACCGGTTTTCCACCTGCTTTCAGAAGCTCCGACGTAATTCCATCCTCACCTGGAGCCTTGCCGTTTTTAAGGTGCTGGAGAGCTATTCTAATCTCGCTCAGAATGACGTGCGGAATATCTTCAGAATAGTGTCGGATATGACTTGCTCTTGGATCGTTACTCACACTTGCGTGTGGCTCCAACGATGATGTATACAGTTGCCCATTGAACCTCTCAATCTCACTCAAAATCTCAGGTGTCCCAGACACGATGCTGCTACCCTCGTTCTTCCGCATTGCCAGTTGGCTCTCTGGCAAAGTTGGCAGACAGATCTCTGGCAAAGGATTTGGAGCCTTGTTTCCGCTCGATCGCTTCTTCAATACAAACTGTATTAAAGTTGCGTCTCGCCGCATGCATTTGGAGATCTGTCTGTTCAGTTGCCTGTATGCTTTCAAATCTGTTGAAGACTGTAGCTTTATTTCCCGTCTATTAGCCATGAGATTAAGAATGTGATCGGAGAGTTTTTGTGTTATTTGTGGCAGGTCTGGCAGAACTTAGCTCCGACCGCATTGACAGTTTCCACGATCTTGTCATTCATATCGTCCACTTCATTGCAGTCTTCTAAGCACTGAAAACGGTTTTGTACCTCGAGCTAAAAAGTTTCGGGACTTTGTACTAGAGCACGAGGGAGACGGCGCGTTGACTTCACTAAGCGAGACCTCTCAAACTTAACGTTTAGGTTCAGTGTGCCTGTAACCATTCGGTGATCGCTACCAGTTTTTGCCCTCGCGATCACGGAGACATCACTGAACAGTTGTCGTCTGGTCGTCATAATGAAGTTAATCTCATTTTTTGTCGACTCTTCGGAGCTCGACAAGGTGCAATTCCTGTGGGGCTGCTTCTGGGAGAAAGAGTTCATTATAAAGAGTCCCTGTTTCTCCATGAAGTCGGCCGGCTGCCGGCCCCTTGGGTTCCGTTGCCCTATTCCAAATTGCCCCACTTTCAACTCACCGTTCTCTCTTGTGCCTAGTTTTGCATTGAAGTCTCCCATTAACACTGTATAGTCGGTTTTGGAGGAATGCATGGCTCTAGATTTATCCTCATACATTTTCTCCGCCTCCTCATCGGGATGTGCCGAGGGCGGTGCGTAAACCTGTATGACCTTCAACGAATACCGTTTGGTGATTCTGAGTATAAGGTACGCAACCATCGTCGACACACTCACAATCTTTACAACGCTGTTAACGAGAGACTTGTGGACGATAAATCCGACACCTTCTTGAGACAGATGGTCGCCCTCGCGGTGACAGAACAAGTTGCTGGATTTGAGGATTACCGTGTCCTCCCCCTCTCTTCGGACCTCGGATAATCCTATAATATACCAGCGTAACTTGTCTATCTCTTATTTCAGCTCCACGATCTTCTCATCAATCCTCAGGGTGCGTGTGTTGTATGTTGCCAGGTCGAGTCGTCGTAGGTGGCAATCGAACCTCCACCGGAGATTCTTAGCATCCCCTGCCCCGCTGTTTCCATGGTCGCCACAGTAGCCAGGAATAGCGGGACCGCCGTGGACTGGGGGCCGTCTCTTTGTATTTTTCATAATGTATGGACATTTGCCATAGTTGCCACGCTTAGCGAGCGGGTTGTCAACCGCAGTTTTATTGTAATATTACTGTTATCATAAACATGTTAATGCCCATCTCCTGCCTCTTTCCCACTGACGCCACTTACGACACCCACGGGACAATGTGGGGTAGTGGATATTCTTAACCGCCACTACACGGCAATTTAATTAGTCCAGTCATTTTCAAGACATTGGTTGAAGCTCAAGCGTCAGATCTTGAACTGGCTGAACTTCTCAAAAGTGGACCATCCCTTTGCTTAGAAAAATATGATATTCCTAGGAGTCGCACTTGGATGTAGTTATTATTTAGTTTTATAATAATGAAACATTCTGTATATAATTAGTAGTATGCAATGTCTAGTCTAGTAGAACAGGTTCCTCAACAAAAGAAATGGACGCTCACGTCGGTGGCGCTCAATTCCGGAACGTCCCATGTAAGAATTGCAAATGGGTGCTTACCACTTACAAAATAAAGAAGGTATATTTAAGTGAATGTTTTTGATTACTTATAACAAATTAACTAATTATTTAATACTAAGCAGTGCGTTATCTGCGAATGTGAATACCAATACAAACTATTTTTGGTTTATGGTACAAGTAAAAAAAATATGAATGAACACTTTGCTCAATAAATGAAAAAAAAATGTACTGTTATGTCAGTACACCGACTTCCAAACCATCTGCCCCTATGGTGCTGCGTAGACAAGTTTTAAAGTCTGCATTTATTGAGCCATCCAGGTGCGAACACAACAGCAAAATTAGTTGCAGAGCGTTTTGTGTGGCCTAGCATCAAGAAGAACTGCAGAGAGTGGTCACGTGCTTGCTTGGCTTGCCAACGTGCTAAAAGGACGTGACACGTATCTGCGCCTTTAGGCACATATAATTTGCCTCGTGCAAGATTCTAGCACTTCTACGTCGATCTCATGGGGCCTTTGCCAACAACGCAAGTCTTCCGATACTGCCTCACCGCAGCCGATCACTTAACACGATAGCCAAAGGTCGTACCGATCGTGAACATAACTGCAGAAACTGTTGCCAAAGCACTGCTGTCGGGATGGATAGTTAGGTACGTATGTCCAGCAGATATTGCCACAAATTGCGGTCGACAGTTCGCATTGGCTTTGTTCCAATACATAGCTGCCGGAAACAAGAGGTTCCAGCATAAAGAACAATTGTTTACCATCCGGCATGCAACGCTTTAATAGAGCGTTTCCACAGGCAGCTCAAAGCAGCGATCTTATGCCATGCAAACGAGCATTGGACCTTTATATTCTTCTATTTTTATATCTATTCTTGGCATTCTAATAGCATTAAAGGAAGTTTTGCAGTCTTCGTCCACCGACCTGCTGCATAGAGAAGCACTTAGGCTACCTAATGAACTATTTGACCCCACCATAAATAAATAATGGCTAATATATATTGTTCGGATTAATGCCAGCCGCCAAATTTCACGAACGCACATCGCGGCAGAACTCCCGATACCATCCACACCATCTGGATGATTGGCGGTCCACCACTGTGCGATTTAGAAGATGTTTTCTTCCTCGCACAACTTCCTTGTGGAATAGTTTACCACAAGCGATTTTTCCGGACCGATACGACTTAGGGACCTTCAAGAAAAGAGCCTACTCCTTTTTAAAAAGCCGGCAACGCATCTGCAATTCCCTTGGTGTTGCGGTTGTTCATGGGTTGCGGTAGTCACTTACCATCAGGTGAGCCGCATGCTCGTTTGCCCCCTCTCCTAAAAAAAATGTTACGTCGGATGTAACCGATTTCACAGCGCGTTTGCATCATTTTGTTAAAAAATTACAGCTTTTACCAGCTTCACGACACACAAAAAATTTGTGTACAAGGATCTTGCAATTAGCGAACATTTATTCCTAAGAGGAAACGTTTCGCGTACTAGTTTGTAACCCGCGTACACAGGTCCACACAAAGTGCTCTCCAGACTTTTAAAGCCCTTGTAAATCCCTTAGCTGACGGTAATAGTTACAGTCCCACACAGACCACTAAAAATCCTATCTGGGTCCCATTACAAAATCTGGATGCCGTGTTCGATTCCCGGACTATTATCGTCCATAAGTTGGCCTCTGTAAGGGAGTGAAAGTATGCTACTTTTCTACATTATACCACACGCACATTATTACACAGATACACACGCACATACATACTCAATTTCAAAATATACAGTACTCTACATTAACACAGCACAATATACTCGTAAATTAATACACGTAGCAACAACCGCGCGGTGAACAGCGGGCTGCGCCCGGAATGCCGTTAGCACAGCTGGCGAGAGAATTATCTGCGCCCGCACACCACGCTCACCAGTCGATCTACCGATACGACGCGGAACGTATGTTGCTCGATTTTGCTTATCCTTGTTATCGCGCTAAGTTTCTCGTTGTGATTTATATTTAACTGTGCTTTTCTGAACTATCTTCTTGCTTCTATTTTGGCTAATATTATAACCTAATTATATTGAGAACTCTTTATTCTTGGCTTGTTTTTATTCTGCTTGTTGGTGCTGTATTAAACTATTAAACTCTTAGTGTTGTGGACTTATCAAACCAAACCATTTACCTATCTCGCTAAAAAGAAAATCAAAAGCCAAGCTCATGGTGACGATAGACCCTCCATTATATGCGCATATCAAGAATGTAAAGAAAGTTAGTGATTTGTGGAGGAAGTTAAAATTCAACGATTCAGGTTACACAAGAAAGATAAAATTACTTCGTGCATTGATATAAATTCGTCACAAAAACAGTGATTCTATAAAAAATATTTATGAAAACAGCGCCCGTGATTAGTTATGACAATTTAGCATTCAGGAATCGACATTAGTGCTGACGTCATAAAAATAAAATTGTTAGATACGATTTCTGAGGTTGGTAGTACTGAACCAGAAACTGCGTTTGAAACAACATTCAAAGGTTGGCATCACTGACAAAGGTACAGAATCAATACAAATGGCAATGTCAAGCAACATTAGAACATCTACTGGCGGTAAAAAAGGAAATGGCTATAATTACAGGAAAATTTGCCATTACAAAAACCAATGTACAGGATCAAATTTTAATCAAAATGCTTTTAGTGCAACGTTATAAATAGAAAATTCAGCACCAAGTAATGATATATCGACTCGCAGGGTCAGTGCTCATATTATGACAGCAAACTGAAAAAGTTTCAACGTGGTAGAGCCATGCTGCAGCTATATTAGTAGTATAGTTGTAGCACGAATGGGTCGGCTCGACCGGGGAAGGACCACGCTCTCACAGAATACCAGCGTAAAATAGCAGTTTAACACTGCTGTGTTTCGTATGGTGAGTGTAGAGAACCGGAGACCCTTTTACTGGAAAAGAGGCATTCCAAATTAGTCCTCACGGGTGACAACGCATCTGCATTTTTATTCGCAAATGAGAATAAATGTAGATGTATATGGGTCACAGCAACCACTTACCATCAGGTGCACTGTGTGCTCGTTTGTCACCCTATTCCTATAAAAAAAAGGTTATTGCAAGCCCGACAAGTGCATGAAATGAAAGCAATTGTGGTTTCAAATAAAATTTCTATGCCAGTTTTGTGTCGGAGATACACAAATCACTACATGAATGCATAGTTCTCAGTTCAACATCATACTAGGGAACATTTTGATGCATTCCAAACCTCACAACAAATCTGCTATCGGTTAGCCAGTTGATAGCAAGTGGAAACAGAGTTCAGTTTAAGAAAAATAGACATCTAATTAACAATCAACGGAATGAGCTTATTGCAGTAGCTAATTTGGAGAAAAGTATGAGGATAAGTTAAACTCTACTCATATAATACTTACTGAAAACAAAGAAGATAAGAGGAGTTAGTCTGAAGGAGAAGAAAGCTCATCAGAAGAATGCAGTACTGAAATAGATAAGTAAGACCCCCACATATGTATGTGACACATCAAATTCAGGTTCGACAAGAGATGATTCATTTACTGAAGCAAAAAATGAATTTATATATTTGAGGAGGATGTTCCAGTAGTTCCTGGAGAGACGAATAAGAAAGCCGGTTGAAAGTAATGCTTTGACTAATTTTTATGTAGCTAGAAACTAGTGGCGATGAAATTACTTTTGAAGAAGCAGTGAACAGATCAGATAAAGAGATGTAGTAACAAGCAATGGCAAAAGAACTTAAAGCTTTTAAAAACAACCAGACATAGTGTGACGCCTCATAATTATTATTAATAAATAATAATTAAATTCATTATACAGACATTTAAAAATGTCATAGAAATTATAATTTAAACAATAAAATGCAAATAATAAGCATAGAGTTCAAAAATATCCATTTGGAATATTGAATATTATATATGTTAGTAAACGCATAAAATGTCTCAAAAAATCTCTAAATTTATTAAAAACCTGCTTAAAATGTTCAAAATATATCAAATCATATAAATACAAGTCGATTATATTGCAATAACAAAGATAAATAACATTTGTAATATAATAGAAAAAATGGATAAAAATTTTCTAAGTTGATGAAGGTCTTCGTGTAATAATTGGAAAATTTCTAAGTTAATGAACGTGTTCTTGTAATGTTCCCTTATATTGGGGCGTTGTCGGAGACACATACCCAAGGTTGTACATATATATGGGGTGGTCGGCTGACCGACTGCTAGTACTAAGGTTGCACAATGACTAGTCCTATATTAGGGACTTAAAATAGTAAGGTCTGACGAACCAAAGCATTAATATAGAAGGTCTCTATGATGCATAAGCATTATGATAGCAGAGTTATGACTTGAAGTCCCATATGAATAAGACATACAGTAGTATGGTCTATGAAATAAAGCAAATATGTGGAAGGTCTCAAATATGTAAAAGCATTATATTGAAAGAAATGGGACTTGAAAAGGATTATTATAGTGGCGTGTAGGTTGCTTCGCAGCCTCTGAGACCGAGGAAACTTGGACTCACTAACCGATGTGTCCTAGACATATCATCTTAGTGCCGGTGGTAAGCGGGTTTGTTGTAGCAATATGACTTGCCCGTGGACATCGCACACCCCTACCGGTTGTGGGCGGCGTCTTAGCGCATAGCGTTATGATACGTCGGCTATCTTTCGGATTAGGGTGAGTGTGTTTGGTAGTACTTTTAAGTGCAGCAAGCATACTCAACTTCATGTCTTAGTGCAATAGCGCTATGATACGTGGAGTTTTGGCTACTGACGTCTTAGTACCGTACTACTATGATACGTTAGTGGTATTTTTAGTTAACAACATTATCAAATTTTGTTACCAAAGTCGATAGGGATCATGTGGGTGTGTTGTGAGGGGGCGCCATCCGTATGATAGTTGCATTGATGCTTACTGCTACTTGCAGTATTGTGTCTTGTGATGGATCTGCGGGTGTGCTGCACCTGATTCGATGCATCTTGTGGTTCTGGTCGATGGAGGTATGCGGGTGGTGATGTCTGCTGGGTCTGTATGGGGGACCTTGGGCTGGTGTAAGCCCGACGATAGTCGTATTGATGCTTGTTGCATTCTGTAGCATTGCGTCTCTACGATGGTTGTTTGGCGGGTCGCTATTTTCAATGGCGCTCTCTGCGTCTTGGTTTGACTCACAACCTAAGTAGCTTTGCCCAAGTCGGGTCCCTTCATTGCGGGGCTGCAGACTGTCTGCCCTCCATGATGTTTTATATAACAACTTAATAATATATCTCTATAAAGTTTCCACCTTTGAGAGATTGAAGGCAACTTGTTGGTGGGTGAGACAAACATGATCGAAAAATGCATATACTCAACGTCAGTGACACAAACCCTTTCTGATGGCGAATTATTAATATTGTCTTATAACTGCCTATTGGCTATATCTGCCATTGTATTGGTTGGTGGAGCATATGTGTTGACCTCATGCGGGTGGTAGCTGGAGGGAGAATCTGAGGAGGCTCTCAAGGCTGCGGCCGAAAGCCGCGCAACGTGGGACCCCATTCCCTTGAGGTGAGCGGTAGACTCATGACACGCTCTGCGGCCAATTGGCCGTGCTGACCATGCAATTGGTGGTGATGCCTTACACTTACATCACGTCTGCAGGAACGGCGGTCTGGCAGGTGGTGGCGCTCACGGAAGGCTTTTTATGGTCAGTGTGCCTATTGTTGCCTAACCCGTGTGACGTACATTTCACTGTGGCTGGATTTGATCGTATTCTGTATGGCGTTTACACGCATTGACATGCGCGACTTCGGTCGATGTTTGTGCTTACGCACTATCAAGGGTCCAAGTCCTCTTTTACTGGTTCGCTAGTTATTTTGCTGTGGACTACGGTCCAGTTCCCAACTTTGCGTACCCTTCGGGGGGAGCGCATTAAAATGGTTGGCGCTCACCGTGCGCGGCGTGTGTGGGGCCGTGTACCTCCTCCACATTTTTTTTAAAATGTGGGAGAGCGAAGCCCTTGTAACTGGTATTTGATATAAATATTGTGAGCCTTTTCCAAGCGGGAAGGGATTAATTAATAAGGAATTGACTGTTGTGAACCAGATACAAGTGGAATAGGGACAATTTATTGTTCTCAACCTTTTTGAGCTCTGTCTTCGTGAACGGGGTTCTCTAGCTTATAAGACTCTAACAACAGCTTTCGATTGCTCTCGTGAATATTCATTCTTCCAAGATACACCTAAAAGAACTAAGTTACTATACAATCACAACGTAAAAAAGGGTCCTAACTAAGACGATCACGCCATAAATTTATTAAACGGCCTATATTTAAACCTTTAGAAAGATCAAGTTATACTGGTCATGTAAATTAGATGTATTTATATATCTTACAGATATAGATTCTAAAGAAATAAAAGTATAAGTGGGATATAGTAGAAAAGAAAAAAGATGGGGGGGGGGGGTTCGTTACAATAGGAATTTATGGACAAAAAGCAGTTGGAATAGTATGGTGCAAGTGTGTATTAAATAAACAGTTGGGAAGTGATAGCAGTGCTAGATTCAGTGCTAGACTCGTAGAAAAAGACTTTGCGCAGAAGGAAGTTATGGACTACAAACAAACATATTCACCAGTTCATAGGTATTCGACACTGAGACTTTTATTGGCATTGGGTGCCAAATTCATTTTAAACTACCCATCTGGTAACCACTGCATTTATTAATGGTATTTTTAATGAAAATGTGTACATGAAAGTTGCCCCCAATTTAAGATGCAAAAGTAATTGTGTGCTTAAGTTAAGAATGCAATTTATGTCTACTAAAGCATGGAATATTAGTGTTATTGATTGTTTAATTGCATTGGTTTATGCAAATTCAAAGTTAGAATCATGTTTGTATAATAAAAAATGTATAAACGTGTAGTGTGTTATTGCTGTGTTTGTGGATGATTTTTTATTTTGTCTAATAGTAAATCTATTACTAATCATACAAAGAAAGGGTAAATGTCAAAATAAATTTAAAATTAAAGAGGTAGACTAGCTCAAAAATGTACATGCATGCGTGTAAAAATATATTTAAGTATTTGTACCTTCTTAGATCAGGAAAGTCAGTAGAACAAGTTTTAAAGATATTTAACATGATACTATGTAATACCAAAGATACTCCAATAGAAATATATTTAAAATTAGAAAAGTTTGAAACTGTACATAAACAATATCAATATCAGCAGCTGATGTGGAGCCGTAGTTGTCTGTGTTAACGCGCCCAGATATTTGTAATAGTTTACTAAGCTATTTAAGTCAGTTGAACTTTTTTTTATTATACTTATTGAAACCACGCTAAAATTATCTTAAAATATTTGAAGAAAACAAAGTCTTTTGGTTAAATGTTTTAAGAAAGATTTTTTTATATAAAGCAGAAGGGGCAAACAAGCATGCGGCTCACCTGATGGTAAGTGACAACGGCCGCCCATAAACAACTGCAACACTAGGAGAATTGTAGATACTTTTCCGGCTTTTAAAAAAAAGTGTACGCTCTTTTCTAGAAGGTTCATAAGTCGAATTGGTCCAGGAAAATCTCGGTGGTAGTCGATTTTACAAGGAAGTTATTTGAGGAAGAAAACATCTTCTAAATCGCACAGTGGTGGACCGCCAATCATCCAGATGGTATTGATGGTATCGCGAGTATTGCCGTGATGTGCGATGATGAAATTGAGCGGCTGGAATCAGTCCGAACAATTCCTCAGATATTAGACGCAATAAAACACGCGAAGAGGTGCAACATCTCTTCGCAGTGACAGTGAGTCAATACAATCGGAAAGAACTCGGTCGTCGACGATTAGAGCTGCTCTGTGATGGATACGATCAAGTGGAAGGAGCTGGCATTGGGGAGACCCCTGTACAGAGATGGGAACAGTAATCTGAGGCCGAACCTGCGCCTTGTACAGTTGCAAGCGATGTACCGGCATGAAATATTGTCCCGCTGAAATACACCAACTGGCACCAAAAGCAAATAAAAAAAATGAAAAAAAATGGAGAAAACTTTTAAAAATATTGTTTTAATTACAAAAAATGTACAAAAAAGTTTAAGCCACAATGGAAGAAAGCGACTATTGACCTCGCTGCTGTAATTAAAAAAATGGTTTCAGATTAAAATTCATCTGCAAGTGCACCGCGTGTGATATCTATTTCAAAATTTGGTGGATTTTTACCGTTAATACCGATATTTGCTGTACTATCTGCTGCTGGAGGTTTGGCAGGTGGAGCAGCTAGTATTGCTAAATCAGTCAATGCTTTTAAATCTACAAAGTACGCTTTCAATAATTAAAAAGAAATAATAAGAAAATGAAAATAATATGTATAGGAAAATGACTGTATAAAAGGTCTTAAAGAGCATGGTGATGGTCTGGGAATTTATGTAAATAATTGAAAAAGAAACTTAAACATAGACTACCCAAGAGAGCCCTTACTAATATAGATTTAGATAAATATAGCTAGGACATCCCAGATTTCAGAGGAGTGTTTATGAGTTATGAATTACCTAAGTATCCATTAAAAGGAATTTGCTATTATTGATACCGACAGTTCTGAGAATGCTGGAACTCATTGAGTAGCCTGTGCAAAACTAAATAATTATGTAGAGTATTATGGTATTTATTGTAATTTAAAACTTCCGGAAGAATTTATCAAATACATTGGACCGAATATATTATATAATTATGATAACAAACAGAAATGTAACACATATGAATGCAATCATTTGTGTTTAAATTTTTTAAAACATTTTGAAATTTAAATAAATACTAAGTACTTTGTGTTTTGAATCCATAAACACTCACGCCTGTCACCCAGAGGGGTAGGCAGAGATTATGGACTTCCATTTGGCACGATCCTGACACACCTCTCTCGCTTCCTCCACATCCATATACCTACGCATACACGCTCGTCGGTTAAAGGTACTCTTGATTTGGCCCATTTTTAATATATCGCCAATTTGGTCGATAAACTTTCGCTTAGGGCGACCCTTCCCGACTATGCCGTTCACCTCTGCAACATAAATTTGCTTTGTCACTCTTTCCTCATTCATTCTTTCTACATGGCCAAACCACCGAAGCATTCCTTTCTTAATCCTGGTCACAACATCATCTTGCAAACCACACTCTTCTCTTATTAAACAATTTCTCACTCTGTCATTCAGCTTCATCCCTAACATACTCCTTAATGACCGCATTTCTACAGCATTTATTCTACTCTCATGCTTCTTCTGCCACACCCAACTTTCACTACCATACATTAAAGTAGGTACTAACACAGCATTGTGAATTGCCATACGTGCCTTTTTGGACACATTCTGACTTTTCACAATAGAGTGTAGAGCCCCATTCATTCTATTTCCTGCATTCACTCGTCGTTCTATATCCTTATCATATCTACCATCCCTGCTAAACACACATCCCAAATATACAAACTCATCTACTTGCTCTACCAACTCCCCTTCTATTCTTATTTCACATAAAGTTTTACTTTCTTCTCTTTCAAAAACCATCACTTTCGTCTTACTTGCGTTCACTTTCATTCCCTTTTCTTTTAATGTCCTGTTCATTAATGTAACCATCATTTGCAACTCGGCTGCCGACGACGCAAGTATGACTTGATCATCGGCGTACAAAAGGCATTTGACGGTTAACTCACCCATTCTTAACCCGCATTCTTCTACTTTCAAATTTTCCAAACAACTGTCCATAAATAGGTTGAACAACCACGGGGAAGCCACACAGCCCTGTCTGACACCTTTATGGATGTCAAACCAGTCCGAGTAGGCCCTGTTGATCCTGACACAAGCACTAGAGTCCCTATATAGAGACTTCAATGCCTGTATCAGACCAGCGCTCAACCCAAATGAGTTCTGTGTTTGCCATAACACATCCCTGTCCACTCTGTCATAAGCCTTCTCCAAGTCCATGAACGCACAAAAAACTTTTTGGTTTTTGGCCAAAAACTTCTCGGCGATCATGCGCATGGAAAATACCTGATCCGTACATCCCATTCCCTTTCTAAATCCCGCTTGCACATCCCAAATTTTTCCGTCAGTTTCTTTCATAACTCTTTCAATTAGTACCTTAGCATACAATTTTCCCACAATGCTAAGAAGGCTGATACCATGGTAGTTTTTACAGTCCTGCTGTGATCCCTTTCCCTTATATATTGGGACTATCACGGCTTTGCACCAGTCTCCCGGTACCCGCTTAAGTTCCCAACATAAATTAAACAAGGTGTACAGCAGGTCTGCCACCACTCCTTCTCCAGCCCTTAGCATTTCGAGAGATACTCTATCATAACCAGCTGCCTTACCTGCTTTCATACTTTTCATTGCTTTCATTATTTCACCTATACTTATATCTCTATCTATTTCCTCTTCTTTCGGAATTTCTATTTCATTTAATTCAAACGTCTCATCACTCATAAACACGCTTTCAAAGTATTCCTTCCATCTCCTTAAACTCAAAACTTCGTCATTCAGAATACAGCCATTCTGGTCTCGTATAGCATTCATTCTAGGCTGTTGTGAATGTCCCCTGGTAGTTCTTACGAGTTTCCAGAACATTTTAATGTTTTCCTGGAAGTTATCCGATATTCTTCTATCATTCTTATCCGTTCTTTCTTGCTTTTTCCTTTCAACTACTTCTTTTACTCTCTTATTTAGGTGTCTAAAAACTGTCTTTTTCCTTTCAATATCATCATTCATACTGCTAGAATTACTAGCCTTGGTTGCTAGTAAATCTAGCCATGCTTTCTTCTTTGCTTCAACTTCCATCCGTACCTCATCATCCCACCATAACGTGTTATTTTTCCTTTCATTCGTTCTCTTACTTACACCACATACTTCGGTAGCTGCATCCACTAAACCTTTCTTGACATTATACCACACAGTCTCCAAGTCTAAATCATTCATACACAATTCAGCCATACCACTTATATTTTCTCTCAATCTACATTTGAACTTCTCTTTCACACCTTCATCTTGTAACCTCTCTGTTCTTATACGCTGTAACGCTGTGGTAGACACAGATGTCCGATGCCTCCAACGTCTGAAAAGACCATTAATTCGGCATAAGACCAAGTAATGATCCGTTCCTACGTTAGAGCCCCGGTAAACCCTTGTATCTACCACCGCGCTCCTCATTCTTTCATCAACAATTATGAAATCTATCATACTTCTATCATCACCTCTTTCCCATGTATACGTGTGAATCTTCTTATGACGAAAGAAAGTGTTCGTCACAACAAGATTCTTTTCCACGCATACGGCGAGAAGGCTTTCACCATTCTCATTTATACTTTCATCACCAAACGTTCCCAATATCCTTTCATAACCAAGCCTCCTCACCCCAACCCTTCCATTAAAATCGCCTAATATCACAATATTTTCATTAACCTTGCATTTCATTAGCACCATCCTTACCAACTCCCAAAACTGCTCTCGGATATAAGTGGGCTTAGACATGTCTGGGGCGTAGACCCCTAAAACAAACAACTTCTTTAAGCCCACTTTCATTCGTATCCATAGCAGTCTCGGGCTTACACATTCATACTCTTTTACACAATGACCCATTCTTTCTGAAAGGATGATACCGACTCCCTGGCATGCCCGCTCGGTCTCGTCTACACCAGACCAGTACGCGGTATACATGCCATGTGTAGTGGCATCCTTTCCCTTCCGTTTCGTCTCATTCACACATAACACGTCTATTCCTCTATCATACATCATATCGCATACTTCATCCATCTTATCATTCATTCCTCCACATACGTTCAATGTAGCCAGACGGGCTTCCGCAATCCACTTTTCGCCCCTCCGGGGGACAGAACGTGACGGGTGGCGAACCTCGTCGCCGGTTTTCCTCCCGGAGATTCTTCGCACCCCTGCCCCATTAAAGGGGCGCCGGGAACTCGGGGCCATTTCTTTAATATTTTGCCTCATGGTGCGAAAGTAAGTTGTGGTATTTTTTACGCCGCTACCACACGGCGAGGAGCCGAGTCAGTTCTTTCGGCTTTGTCGCTCGTTTAGCACCACCCGGGGGACACGTGTAGGGTGGGCCTAGGATTAGGTGGTCGAAGCCTACGGACGCGAGCGACTCATTCCATGGTTTTAAATCCAGTTTTTAATAATGTCTAACATTCAAAACTAACTCTAATAATCACTGGTGATAAATCTATTCCCCAATCTGAATTTGTATCACATTTGTTATTAGATACTAATTATGAGTGTGGTTTACTGATTTTTTGTACAACACTTTTTCTAACATAAATCTAAGTAATAATGTATTTGCCTTTAAAAAAATAAGATGGTAAAATTCCTTATGGCACTTATAGTTTATCTGCTATAAATGAATATATTAAATAGAAAATCAAAGACCGTAACATAATGATTCATCCAAATAATAATCTTAAATGTTGTTTATTTTGTACTAAAGCAATAGACTAGGGTAAAAAATAGTACTGGACCATTGTTCGGATTCTCGAGAACGATTTTAGAAGCAAACGTTTGACATGAATCAACTCATTCTATGAACATTATAACAACGTCTGTGATACGAGTCGAATGTGATACATACATGGCTCTTTCACAAATGGTTTACCTTCGCATATAATACATGAATTCACGCTTAATATTCTTCCAGGATATCAAATTATGAAGTACCAAAAATTTTGTTTATTTCCCTTTCAAAAATATAAAAATGTTCAGTAGCAGTAAAAATTTTGATTTAGAGGGGAAACTAATTAATTTTAACAACGAAAATATTCAACTTCACCTAAAGATACCAAAATGATAGACTTCGGTAACAATCAGTGTCTATAAAATTGAGAATAAAAATAAATAGCGGTAATGCCGACACAGACCGACTCATCGACCACGTTCAAATGGCTACATATTTCTTGCTGCAACAGATTCCATCCGTAGAGATCGTAATACTTGGCTATTTTAACGCTTACCACGCTAAATGGCTCGGTTTAGGTTTACCGACCATGCGGGGAGATCTGTTTATGATTTTTCCTCGGAATATGGTCTGACAAAACTGGTTACTTCGCCTACGCGGATTTCAGATGTGGAGGATCATACACCTTCCCTGTTGGACCTTCTGCTGACCTCTCATCCAGACGGATATCAGGTTTCCGTCGATGCCCTTCTCAGCTCTTCGGACCATTGTCTAATCTGGAGTGTGGTAACACTCACGCTTTCTTCGTGGTTGCGTTCTGCAGGTTGCCGCCGTGAATGGCATAACAGGTCGGCGGATTCAGTCGGAATGCGGTCTTTCTTTGCATCCTACCCATGGGGGCGGGTTTGCCTCTCGCCGGATGATCCCAGCGCTGTTGCTGACTCTGTCACCGATGTCGTGCTACATGGCATGGAACTATTAATTCCATCATCTGTGGTAACCATCGGTGGCAGATCTCAGCCTTAGTTTGGTCGCTTCTGTAAGACTGCATTACGCAGTAAGCAGAAGTGTTATCAGGCCTGGGCTGAGGATTCGGCGGCTCGGAATGTAAACACTAGCATGCTTAAAAGAAGTATAACTTCGCCTCCAGGTCCTTCAAAAAAGTTATTGCCGAGGCAAAATCAGAGCACATAGGCAGAATAGGCTCTATATTAACACTGCACTGGGCAAACACCATCATGGCGAAACACACCATCATCATAAAATTCAAATTTATCCATGTACTTCTGCAACATCATGGGAATTCAGACAGAATTGTAGAGAAATTATTTCACCTTCCTTCGGGAACCCGTGCATTCTGGTCTCTCTCCAAAGCTGTCCAAGGGAATTTCTGTAAGCCATCACTACCATCTCCGCACAGGGAGAATGACTCACTGGCCCACGCCGCAAAAGAGAAAGCAGTTCATTTAGGCGGGGGGAACACACCGCCAACCATCCCACAGTGTGAGTGCTCTATACCTGATGTGCGATTCACACAGTGCTCTTTACGCAAAGCACTCCTCTCCATGGACATCCTGGACAAGTCGAGTGTGCCAGACGGAATCCAACTATTGTGCCAAGGACGTGCGCTCCAGAGTTGGCACTGGTTCTAACGCGTCTTTTTCGGTACTCCTACTCCCAAGACGTTGTCCCAAATTCATGGAAGACAGATTTCGTGCAGCCGATCCCTTAAAAAATGTAACCGCTCTGATCCGTTCAATTACTGGCCTATAGCCATCACATACTTGTTCTCATAAATAATAATAAATCATAAATAAGCATCAAGGTCGTAGAAGAGGGTGCGTCTTCCGATTACCAGCCTAATAACGCTAGTGTTACACAAGGCTGCGTGCTATCACCAACGCTGTTTCTTCTGCATATCAATGATATATTGCGAAACGATAACATATATTGCTATGCAGATGACAGCACTGGTGATGCTCTATACACCGGCTGAGTGAGTATTTCACGGGAAAACGTCGCCGAGTACCGGAACAAACTTGTGTCTAAAGTCGAGACTTTGTTCAACAAAGTCTCGACTTTAGACAAAGTCTCAGATTGAGGGCGACTAAATCTAGGCCAGTTCAATCCATAGAAGACACAATTTTGCGTGTTTACCGTTAAAAGGAACCGCTTTGTCGTATCTCCTCCGTTTCAAGGCACTCCCCTTGTTTCTTCAGCCAGTATCGGAATCCTCGTGGTCGGCATATCAAGTGACGTGCAGTTTCGTGACTACTTGGAAGAGAAGGCCAATTTGGTCTCAAAGAAGCTTGGCGTGCTCAGCAGAGCGGGACAGCATCTCATGCCGGCACACCGCCTGCAACTTTAGAAGGCGCAGGTTCGGCCTCACATGGAATACTGTTCCCATCTGTGGGCAGGGACTCCCCAATGCTACCTCTTTCACTTGACGGCATCCAGCGCAGAGCTGTTCGAATCGTCGACGACCGAGTTCTTTGCGATTGTCTTGACTCACTGGCACTACGTAGAGGTATTTCATCTCTTTGCGTATTTTATCACATGTACTACGGAGAGTGCTCTGAGGAATTATTCAGACTTATTCCAGTCACTCAATTTCACTATCGCACATCGCGACAAAACTCACGATACCATCCATTTAATCTGGATGATTGGCGGTCCACCACTGTGCGATTTAGAAAATATTTTCTTCCTCGCACAACTTCCTTGTAGAATCGATTACCACCAGGGATTTTTTCCGACCGATACGACTTAGGGACCTTCAAGAAAAGAGCCTACTCATTTTTAAAAGATCGGCAACGCATTTGTAATTCCCCTGGTTTTGCAGTTGTTTATGGGCGGCGGTAGTCACTTAACATCAGGTGAGCCCCATGCTCGTTTGCCCCCTCTCCTATAAAATAATCTTAAGTTGTTACCAAAGCCACTTTAAACGATCCAGACGAGAAAAGATAAAAGAAATATTAAAAGTCAATAAGGAACCTCTCCGAGCTCTGGGATTCAAAATATGAGTGTTCTAAAAATATCAGATTCTCCGCAGTGCGATAATTTAATCGAAAGTTTTGAAAAGCATACTTACAATCCTTACAATAATAGTTTTCATGAAAATGATGAAGTTAGAATACCAATTCATCAACAAGAAGTCTACTTACTACATTGAGTAAATGCAATATACATCGTATTCACTGGAGTAACCAAAACAAAAAAGTTCATTTAACTAATAATGCCATTTCCTTGTTATATCAAGATATTAGATATGAAATGAATGGGGTAGAAATAGATAGTGTGAGAAATGTAGGAATAACAACAATTAAATCTTTAGTACATATGAATAGTGGAGAAAATATAGCAGTGGCTATATGGGGTGGGAACTTAAACGGATTTCATGATCAAGACCGTAGTTTTTGTGTCTTACTACCGTTAAACAAGCTATTAGGCTGTGCAGAAGATTATAGAAAAATAATTATAAATTGTAAATATGAACAACTACTTAATAGAACTAGTACAAATTTAAACAGTATTGTGTCTGTAAAAGATGACTGTTAGAGTAAGTTTACATAAAGTGCAATGGCAAATGCCTCATATCAAGGCATCTGATCAGCAAAAGCTTATTTTAACAAAACATTTAGAGAGAGAGAAGCTTGTTAAAATTTGGTTTAGAAATTGGGATCTATATGAATATCCATTATTACCACAGTCTACTAAATATATATAGTCTGTCAAAATTACTCCACAATTAGAGAAACGGAGTTATGTTATATTTGGATTACAAACTAATAAAAAAAAAAGTTAAAGACAGTGCCATATTCGATCATCGTAATTTGACAGATGTTATCTTATTTATATAACCTTAAAGTTTTTTCCTATCCGTACGATACTCTTCATTTTTATATTTAATGAAAATAAGTACAGTACACTATACGATATGTATGCTAGATTTCGTCAGTCGTTCTATACTATTCCTGTAGATCCGTTGCTTGATCCTCAAACACTTAAAAATGAAGCTCCTTTGTTTGTAATTGATTTTATACAAGAAAATGAAAATTTAAAACAAGAATTCAAAAGAGATGATATTTAAAGAATTGATTTTTAAAGAAATTGTCATAAAGCTTAAGTTTTATAGATTCTACCACCTTTTTAAGTCACAACCTTACATACTCGTAAAGGGAACAAGTGAAGTGGATTCAATAGTTTCATTCCTTGAAATTTTTTTTAATGAACACATAACACTTCTTGGTTGACAAAACAATTTGTTTTAAAGTGTTTGAAAAAGAGACTTGCATTAAGAATATATTTGATCATGCTAATGTTATAAATTAAGAAAGCGTTAAATTTCCTAGTTTGCTAAACTTGTATCAAGAATATATAGGTTTTGTAATGATATTTTATTTGTTGTATAAATATGTTACATGTTTAACAAATAAACATCTGAAACATCTCAAAAATAAATCTAATAGTTATTGTTCAAATACATAAATGTCAATTATTAAATTTTAATTAAGTACCTAACTTGGTGTCTATTAATATAGGTATTGCCTAATTGGTACCCATTGATTAGGTACCTATTAATAAATTGAACCACTGAGTGATATTTTACTGGCATTCGGAGCTATAAATTTGGATCGGCCTGTCCGTCAGATAAAAAAGCAGAGCATCGGTCAGTAAACAATATTACAGGATTCTAAAGTTCGAGCCGTCATATCGGGTAATAGGCGGGTAGAATTGGAGGCTTCTAAGTAAGTTATGGCTTTGAGTTTTTTTTTTATATTTTAGTATAATGCGATTATTATAAAACCAAACAACTATTTTGGAATATTATATTTTTAATAGTAGTTAAACTGGTGATACGAACAATCCACAGAGGTATACAAATGAGCCACAGTTTTAATCTATTTAGAAAATTTGAAACAATGTTCCCTTTTTCTAGAATGATAAAGAGATTCATATTATTGTTTTATTTAACGGAATTTTCTTTCAACTTGTTACGTGATAGTGCCAAGATGTTCATCATGAACTTTTTTACTACTAAATGACCCATATAGCGCAAGCGGAAGCTTTTAAGGAGGCGTTATTTAAAAAAAAAACTTGTCAGAAACTGTAAATTTTTGTAATTATACAATAACTTTGTATAACGATAATTAAGGTGCTCAGAAGTTGACGGAAAATATTATCTCACAAAAGAACAAAGCACATTAATGTTTGACATCATTTTGTTCGCGAAGCTGTTGCTAACAATCTGGTAAGATTACCCTGTTTAAAAATCATAGTTTACCACAGAAGTTAAGTTAGGTTAGTTATTAAGGGCATAGATTTATCATAAATTTTTTGTGAATTTCTAGATTATTTTGATAAGAGATATTAAAATATGTATCAAAATATTCATCTAGTCATTAATCATTAACAGGTAATGCCATCTGTTATCTAGTTGTGCAAGTTGTACAACTGTTTAATTTGTGTCACAATTTGGAAATAAATGTCAGTCAGAGCAGAAATTTCGTGTAAATTTTATTATTAACAAACACTTTCAACAAACATAATTTTTATAACTAACAAGTAAAAATAAATATTATTTAATACTTTACTCTTTTACTTGTTTCGGATTTTATTGGAATACTTGTAAATGTTCTCTAATATTTAAAATTATTTTCTAAAAATATATCAAACATTTTATTTTACGTGAACCACACATTACGAGGCATGCAGGTGGCTCAGGACCGTACTTTGCGGAAATCTATGATTCCTGTGGACGTAGTGGGATACAGTGATAAGGTAAAATTATATAATTGGTAAAATCCAAGAATTATTCTTGTTTTAATGATTGCACACTATAATAATCCAGAATCATAGAATAGCATTTTTAACAACGGTCGATATATTATAAAAAAGTTTACCACAAGGCTTCCAAAGAATGCAATGGCCTTGTGGGTCGATTCTGATTCTGTAGAGAGTGTTTTAGTTTAATGGCTAAAATACTTTAATTTATTTACTGTGTCTTAAATAATTATCGAACTGCTAAAACCAAATTGCTTTCCTATTAAAATGACTTGCTTTACCATTCGGATTAAATAATTCACAATCAAGCTGTTTTATATTGAAAAACTTTAAACCAAGCCAGAAACTCGGACAACTAAGCGTGTGGCTTAGTTTTCTTTACCTACCTTTTTTGCCTTTTACCTTGAGAATCTGCCATTTATGTAGGATATAGTTTGTCTATTTATTTTATTTCTTGACTAATTTAACTTTTGATGCTTTATACTAACTGATTTATTCATTTTGTTTTCTTAGGAATGTTAAAGCAATCTTCTGGCAACGTTTACGTCGAAGGTTTTGACACAGTTTTACATCAGGCAAATGTAAGAAAAAGAATTGGACTGTGCCCTCAACAAAACCTTTTTATAAACGATTTCACAGTACAAGAGCATTTGATGTTCTTCTCTATGGTAAACATTGACAAAAATATTGTAAATTTTAATTACATATACATTATTTTTCGGTTGGAAAAATTCTCTGCTGGACAAAAGTCTCTCCCGTACGAAGAATTAGTCGTAATCGCAAACTCATGCAAACAAAATGGTGACGGATGATATTGCTAAATATCCCGCATTTAGTTGTACCGCCATCTATAAAAAAAGGACAGAAAATTAAATTGATATTTATATTTTACTGTTATATTTCCAAAGACCAATTTAATAATTATTATGTAAGATAAAAGACACTTGAATCTCGTTCTAACATGAGAATGTAAAAAGAAGCAAAAGTCACAATCATATTCAAAATTAACTGTAAGGTACTGTTAATTTTGAATAGGATTGTGTGATCAATGATTGGGTTGGATTTAGAATCTTTTGGCAGGAATTTGGGGGAGTATGGTGTTTTATTTGGTAAAGATTTGGTCCCGATTACAAACACCACTCGCATTAAAAGGTAATCCACTGTTTTTCAGAAAAAAATTGTTAAAATAAAAAAATTATAAAATTTAAAATGCGTAAAACATGGAAAAAAGTATGCAATACCTCTGTGAAAACTGGGTGCATACAGAATAATTAGTAAGCGCGACAAAAACGTCAGACCATGTCAATGACTAGTTTCACATTATTATACTTCTATGGTATTTTTATTTTTCTTTGGTCTATACTCTGTCAAGTTTCGAATTGCATGATGTACAAATTACTACGCTTTCCGCTGTTGGTTGATCTTCTTTCGTGAATGTGTGCTCTCCAGTTTATTATTGCAACTTTTATCGTGTCTAGAAACACTTGAGCACCCCCAAATACTTTCGGTTAAAAGAGGTTATAAGGCTGCTATGTTACGCTCCGCTCCTATCGTCCTTCGTGGTTATTTTTTTACCACGCAGATATACTTGAGCATCCAGAAATACTTTTAGTTGAAATAAGTTAGAAGGTTGTGGCGGTAGCGAATTGCAGCGTAGCCACAGCCTTCGTGGTTTTTTTTGTTACCACCCAGAAATACTTGAGTAATCACAAATCCTAACAGCTGTGATAGAAGATAACCTCGCTTCCCCTCCCCTCCTCCCCATAATGGCGGATACGATAAATATTATCATTTTGAAGTTAGGTCTATGGGATTTTCTTTTTACTTTTCTCCAGAACAGTTTATCACATTTTGATGAGAGTGGTATCGGGTACCTCTCCCGCTCTACCATACTCTACCTCCCTTCTGCCAAAAGCTAAATTTTAAAAAGATTAATTTTTTTTATTTTTTTCGGATATGGTGCATTAGCATTTAATGCGAGAGCTATTGTTGTAATGGGGAACCAAACCTCTACCATATAAAACACTTAACACTTCCAAATTCCTGCCAAAGGATTTTAAATTTTAACCATCCATAACATCAGATACCACTTTTAAAATTACGTGTTTGATACAGATCAGAGGTAACAATTCGGAAGTAGCCAAAAAATCATCTCAAGAACTTATGAATCGGCTGAAATTATCTAATAAGGCATCATGGACTACGTCTAAATTGCCTAAAGCCACGTTGCGGCGGTTGCAAATTGGCTGCGCACTTTGCGGAAATCCAAGTATACTGCTGCTGGACGATCCTACATCTGGGCTTGATGTGGAAGACCGAAGGGAAATCTGGGATATGCTGCTCGTAAGCAGAAAGTTTTTATTTTTATTATGGAAAGTTAGACTAAGTTACAGTTAAGTCCTCCAGGCTGATTTTAAAGTAAATGTTTTTGAAGACTGTCAAATGCAAAACACTCACTCTATCCTTAACTTAATAACTTGGATATATTAAAATAACATTAAATCATTTGGGTATGCTATTGCTGAGTCATTAAATTAGAGAGACCATAATGTCTCTCACATAAATTATTACGGTAAAAATTTTCGTGCACCGTCGGCTGAGACGGTAGTCGAAGCTTCAGAATAGTAACCTCCATTATGACGATACAATAGCACTAAGCAGTCGCGTTCCGTGGTAATATTATAAGGTGGTTTTTTCGGCCTAAGAGTTCATCTGGGTAGGTACGAGTAGGTACCACCATCTTATTTTATTTATTATAGGCATTTCACCTTAGTGTTCAGAGGTGACGAAGCAAACGTAGGCAAGAACGAACGAGATCCTTTTTACTGGAAACTAGGCATTCCATCTTAGTCCTCAGGGGTGCCAACGCATCTGCATCATGATTCTTTATCGATGTGCGTGCGTGTGTGTGTGTGTGTGTGTGTGTGTGTGTGTGTGTGTGTGTTTGCGTGCGTGCCTGTGTAGGTATGTGCGAGTGTGCGTGCGCGTGTGTGTGCGTGAGTTGGGATTAACATAATATAATTTTAACATATACATATTTGCATTTTAAACCAAAATGAGGGAAAGATATGGGAACATAGGGAGTTCATTGCTGAGCGAGATTACTATTTATTGTATAGGCGACTTAAATAGATGTTCGGTCGAGACATAGTCTAAAGTTTTCAGATATTTTGTTAAAACGGATTTATAATTAGATAGTTGCAAACGTGGGCTGTGATAAAGAGGGAGGGAAGAGGGTTTTGGCCCGACCTAATTGTGAAGGTTACGTATTTCGTTTTGGCAATGTTTAATGTCAACACATTTCTTTGTAACCAGAGGCAGTAATTAGTAAAACCGCTTTGTGCAGAATCAAAGACCTTCCTCTGAAGAATAATGCATATTTTCCCTTTGTTTAGCTGAAGTTGGCACAAGTCATTGACATATACCAGGAACAGCGTCGGGCTGAGTATGTTACCTTGTGGCAAACCAAATTCTACAGTTAACTCGTCACTTATTTTATTCTCTATTCCGATTCTCTGTTTTCTTCTACTTAGATAATTTGTTATTAATTGCAGAGGTAAGCATCTCACACCAATTTTTTCCAGCTTAGTTATAAGATTCGGGGACAGGACTGTGTCAAATGCCTCTGCTAAATCGAGGAATATAGTTAAACATTTTCTTCTTTCATCCAAGTTGGTTATAATTGAGTTAACGAGCTCGTGTACCGCGTTATTTGTTGACTTTCATTGCCGAAATCTGAAGTGCTCTGGTGAAAGAAGATTATTGCCCTCTAGAAAATTGATTAAGCGTTTATTTGTTAAGCGCTCTAAAATTTTGGATAGTGTGGGTAAGATGGTAATTAGCCTATTGTTGTACAAAGTCGTACATATGGTTGACTTAATGCCATAGGATATTCTCTCCCAGTCAACCATAAGGCTAAACAGAGATATATAAACAAGAGGCAGTGCAGCAGTAATCAATATAGAGAGGGCTAAAAGAAATATTGTATATACATATAAATATACATATACACACAAATACATAGTCATATATACTTAAGTAAATACAATATGTACATATATAAATACATACATACACATATACATGCATACACTACACATATACGCAAAACATACATATGTGTATGAAAACAAGGTCTGTGTTAGTTCAAACTTACAACGATTTTTTCACATGCTTACGTACTTGATTTTTAAAAACAAACTTGTTGGAAGCTTTTTTAATGTCAAGAGGGATGCTGTTCCAGAGTCTGATGGCCGTGAGGGTGAAAGAGTGACATAAATAACAGGTACGGTGTAAAGGAGTGAGCAACTTAAGATTGCCGAAGAACGGAGAGAACGATTATGAGAATCTCCCAGGTATTGAAATTTGGATTTTATATACTCGGGAGCACATGGATCGTTCAGAATTGTGAAAAGAAGGGTACAGAGTGTTCTAACATATCTGCGCTGAAGGATAGGCAGTCAATTAGCTGAGTACGAAAAGAAGATACATGGTCGTATTTACGGAGATCATAAATGTATCTGATACAGTTGTTAAGTAGACGATCCAATGTATTAAGATGATGTTGAGACGGTCAGATAGTTATTGACACAGTCCCTCTCACCACTTTTGTGAATAGGTTTAATGAGTAATTAAGTATTACACTAGAAATTTGATCGAGCCCTACTGCACAATTGTCTCTTAAACCCTGCATCAGCTCGAAAATTTAATCCTAATCCGTTGGTAGCATGACAAACGATTTGGTGTGGGATGAATATAAGATGTCAGGTTTAGTAGAATTTTTAATCTCTAGATTTTATGATATCTTCAGCCAAATTCCTTCCTATATTAGCAAAGAAGTAGTTAATGTTATTAATACTTTTTTTGGATTTTCTGGAGAGAGAAGACAGGATGAGTGGTTTACTAGCTTATTGGAGCTGCTCAGTTTATTAATGGCTTCCCACAGTTTATTTTTAATATGTTTCGCTTTTTCGATCTCTTGTTTCTCATAGTCTTTTTTTTACCTGTTTTAAAATAGAATTACAGTAGTCCCGATAGCGTTTGTAAATTAGTTTTAGCACTTAATTTTCTGGATCCATTTTTAATTTCTTGTAAAGGTTGTCCCTATTAAGCCTTTGGTGACCCATGGTTTTCTGATAAGTTTTCTTTTTTGAGTCTTAACCAAGGTGGTGTTATTTGTTATGGATGTGGTTAAATATTTCAGAAATAGATCTCTTGCTAGGTTTATATCCCTGCCATCAATAATAATTTTGTATTCAATTTTTTGTATAGCTTTATCTAATTTCGAAAAATCAATGCGATAACACGATTTATTTAATTATTATGGGCGAGTTACTTAAATAATGCTAATGGCTACACTTTCGTGGTCAGTAATCGATGACTCCAAAATTAAACAAGTGACCGCCAATTTAGTTTTAATTTTGGCGTGGTCCAGGCATGTTCTACCATGTGTTGGTTTCGTGTGACCTCGACGCATGCTATGACTCGCCAATAGATTTAGGTAGTCGTGTGAGTGCATATCAGAGTTATTCGGGACTCTATTGATATTGATGTCGCCACAGAGAATTATGTTTTTATAGCTATTAAGTTTGGACAGAAGGGAGTCGATGAAACATATGAAATTGCTGGTATTAGATTGGCTAGGTGGCCTGTATATGCAAATAATACAGGTTTCGGAGTTGAGCCTTAGTAGCAGACAATTGTCTGCTACTAAGGCTCAAAGGCGTCGCTAATTTGGGTTTATTGAAAAGTTACTTTTAGGTGTTTATTATAATATATGACCACTCCTTCATTCTGTGTCTTATGGATAGTTGTTGTTATATAATTGTAGTTATCTAGATTGGGAATGGACTAAGCCGATGGTAGCCAACATTCAGAAAGTACTAGTATATTCTAGAATATTTCGGATCTTTGTAAGGATCAAGTTAAATTAGGCATATTACGGTTAATACTACGGATGTTTTGTTAAAAAAGATTTAGTGTGCAATTATTGTTTTAATACGTTGTTTAATATTGTCAATGTAGCATTCGATTGCTTCAGCAACCTGTATAGTATCCAGATCTGAATTTTGAATTTCAATATCTTGCACATTTGATAGTGTCAGATATTGTATAATATATAGGATGACAGTCACGGAAGATTATTCGTGACTTTAAAATTATAGACTTACCTTTATGATCTGGTAGGATACATGTAGCCTAACAAAGTAAAATAAAACCTCATTCGAGCTTCGCAAAAAAATCTTTTACTTTCTTGGGAGGTTATTTATATAATAAACTTAATAAAATTTTAAATCTCTTCCCAAAAACAAAAAACTCTTGTAAAAGAAATGTCTCCAAATGGTTGGAGATGCTGGATTATGATATGACAGAAAACTTGCTAAGTGTTAATTGCTAATTCTTATAATGTTAAACAACATAAGTGTTTCGGTTTGTGGTTTAAGATCCTTATAATCTGATAACTGATCCCAAGTCATTGGCGTAGGGTAAACAGAACACACACACACACACACACACACACACACACACACACACGCACGCGCACACACACACACACACACACACACACACACACACACACACACACACACACACACACACACACACACACACACACACACACACACACACACACACACACACTCAAACACACAAACATGCAATTGCATTATTTCTCTCTTATTTGTATTTCCATACTACAAAGATTGTATTTATCCAAGGGGTGGAGGCCTGGTGATCCATAATACAGGTTTGTACCTAGTTTGGACACCAGTCCCCCGCACAACATTTGTATATTTTTTAAGCTGTGTACAATCAAATTGTGGGAAATAAATAAATCTATTATTATTATTATTATTAACAAAGAGTAATGCGATACTTAATTATAGTTAGAGTAATTCTGTTATTCGACGACATAGTTTGTTTGTGTAACGTATAATGAGTAAAGAGTATGATAAGTGTCTGTTGTGTGATTAGTGTCTTTGAGTGTGAATGTCTACAAATCTTATGGGAGTAAAAATATTAAAATAAAGAAATTGAACATGCATGTGTGCATGTATGTATGTATGCGCGTGTGCGCGCGTGTGAGTGTGTGTATGAGTGTGTGTGTGTGTGTGTGTGTGTGTGTGTGTGTGTGTGTGTGTGTGCGTTTGTGTGTGTGTGTTTGTGCTTGCGTGCGTGTTTGCGTGCGTAAATGCGTGCGTGCGTTAGTGCGTGCGTACATGGGTGGGTGCGTATTATTATTATTATATTCGTTTACACGAATTACTTATTATTACCAACTACAAAATCAGTCTCTGTATTATACCCCTATACTTCCTACATCAGAAGTGGGATAAAGTCCCCATTTTTACCCACATTCAATCTTCGAATAGTATGAGGATTATTACATTTGTGAAAGACTATAATGCATTCTGCATTGATGATTCTGTTTTTATGTTAAATACCGTAATGAAATTTGCTGTTCTACTTACGATATTGTCGTATCATTATAGTGTAGTGAAAAGATAAAGTAAAATTATTTAAGCCAAATTTTTTTTAATTTGTTCGATTTTTATTAAAGTATTTTCATTATTTCTTGACGTACCTAAATATGTTAACAAATGTCAAAAGAAATGTTGGAGGATTTCTAATTAACTTGTTCAAGTTTTGTAGTAATTTGACAGTTCACGCGAAACATGATTATCATTTGCTATATTTTGAAGTTCAAAACGTTTAAGGGTTGTACTACAATAAAGGATTAACTTTAACTCTCTATGAATTGAGAATAATAAGTGACATTTTTGTGTTCTAATGTGTTGATCAGTGTTGCAGTTTGCTTCGAATATTGTGTCGTTGACAAGATTGGGGTTTGATGTCGAGGGATTCGTAGAAGTCTCTACAACAATGATCAATGAGGAAGAAGTTGTGATGGCTAATCGAACATGGTCAGGTTCGGCCGAGCGCTGGTTAGATTGAGCCTACACCACTACAGTCGGTTACTTATCGGCTGATCTTATGGCAGGGCAATTCAAGCAGCCGCCGAACAAATGGTGCTTTGGCGCTGTAAATGGACGGCTTTCGTAGATTTTGCGCAGTTGCCTCCTTCGCTTCGAAATATGTTGTGGTATCTGTCTCTACACATAGTTTCCATTTTTTTTTGCAATGTTTTCAAATGTCATACAGTTGCCGTTTCTTAAGAGAATATGTGATGAATTTTGGAAGCTCGGAATTCCACGGTTCGCAATACATTTATCTCGATTTCTTTTAATTTTGCAAAGCAGTGCGACGATTCGCTAGCGCTAGTGCGGCGCGATTGCTTGCTGGCGCGAATGTGGCACGAACGCAGCAGAACGAAAAGCTGTAGTGCGTTTGCCTGGAGGTAGCCATATCGACGCGTTCCAGACTTAAATGAAGTCTGGGATGGTCGACCGTTGTAATATTTAACAAGAGTTAATATCTGTTAGCAGGTGGTGATAACTGATAGACCGTATGCTGTTCACTGTCAACCGCACGAGGACGTGCGACAGTCAGAGGTAGCCGTGTCTGTGCATCTAGAAAACACTAGAGACATTGCAACACTCTAACGAAGTAATTATTCTAGTGCAGGAAAGGAACATGAAGTTGCAGGGAGGCTGGTCTGTGCTGCTCTGGGATATGTGTAGAGTTGCTGTTGGTTTACATACTTAGGTGTTATCGTGTCACTACGTCCCTCACGATACACTTTTGTGGGATTGTGACGGGGACATGTTTGCGGTATGGTTGGTCTGTAACTGTTCTATACTGAATTGAAAAAAAAAGAGAGTAAGAAAAAAAATGTGGTTCTTACTATCATTGCAGGGCGTTTGCCGGTCCAATGATATAGCTACAGGGAATAGTGATTCCGGACTAGCATAAATAGTACTGAAAAAAAAAGAGATTAAGAAATAAGAATAGTTCTTACTATCATTGCAGGGCTTTGTGCCGGTCCGGTGATATAGCTATAGGGAATAGTGATTCCGGACTAGCAAAACAGTACTTGAAAGAAAAAAAGAGAAAATAGAAAAAGCTACAGACTAATCATTCCGATCTAACATAAAGATGATTAAAATTTTGTAGGGCTTACTGCCGGAACAAAACTGACCGTCACCCGAGTCTGAAGGGTCAATATAGACTGGACCGGACGCTGTTTTGTCAGGAGAATCGAACGATGTTTTTCTGTCTACACATAACCAAGATTGTGATGGAGCGCGTGCGAGGACGCACGCATGTCAGTATGGCCGTGACGGCACGTGTGGCGGCGTCGGTGTAGCTAGACAAAATTCTTGTAAATAACACGTGCTCTGCACACCTGCACCATTGCACCTGCGGTGGCGCCCATTTAGCTTGTATAAAACGGACGGAGCGGCCGCCTTTAGGACAGTCTTGGCTCTGACGTGGAACGGTGCGCTTGTCGTATTCCGTTACTAGTTTATCCTCTAATCGTTGGATAATTAATTCGTGTAAACGAATTAATTATTATTTCCAACTAAAAAATCAGTCTCTGTACTCTATACCCACTATACTTCCTACATATATATATATTAATATGATTGTATGTTATTTACATATATATATAGTGTGTGTGTGTGTGTATGTTCAAAATTAGAAGTTCTGTTTGTCATTTACTAAAGTAAATGAGACAAAGAACTCAAAAAAAAGAGCCACATTATTTTCCTCACGTTCCGTGTTGACTGGGAGAGAATGCCAAAAGGCAATAAGTCCGCCTTTTGTACTCGTTTTTATGTGGTACGATAAAGTATTAATAAATCAATAAATAAAAAATAAATTAAAAAATAAATGAATACATAAATAAATAATTCGATAAATAAAAAAAACAGTAACAAGGTTAAAAACCTGGGGTTGTATCTTGACTCTTGTATGTCTTGGACCTCACAGGTTAATGAGGTTAGTAAAAAAAGTTTGCTGCTTTAAGCTCTTTACGTACATTATGTAATTTTTTTCCCACAGTAACTAAAGTTACGCTCGTCCAGTTTCTACTTCTGCCTATCCTTGACTATGCTGACATTTGCTATCTTAACATTACCGAGGAGCAGCTTAATAAGCTTGAGCGTATTCAAAATTTATGTATTAGATTCATATTTGGACTTCGCAAATATGATCACATCTCTGAATTTCGCAAACAGCTCAAATGGCTCCCGATCCGCCTTCGCAGGAATACTCACATTCTCTCCACTTTTTATGGCGTGCTGTTAAATCCTTCCACTCCTCATTATTTAAAAGACCGTTTCCAGTATCTTTCTCTTGCCCATAATCGGTTTCTTCGATCCTCTGTCAATCTTTCTCTCTCTACTCCTTCGCACTCTTCCTCCTTTTTTAAGAAATCATTTACTGTAACTGTTGTACGTTTGTTGAACTCTTTACCTCTCCACATTCGTCGTGCTCAATCTCTTCATTCTTTCAAAAGTCTTCTTAAGTCGTATTATTTAGAACGCTATTAGATAAATTACTTTTCCTTTTTCGTTCTATTTTCATTTAATCTATTATATGATATCTAAATGATTATGTATATGTTATATGATTATGTTTATTTGTATATATTTTCATATTTTTATTTTTATTTTGTACGCCTCCCTCTATTTTTTAACTATTGTTTGGATCAGTTCTCTACACTAAGGTTGTCTGGAAGAGATCACTTTCATAGTGATAAGACCGCCTGTTGTACATATTCTACTTTCGATTTAACTGTATTCGTTTTTGTTTTTTTTTTGGTGTACAATAAAGAGTAAATAAATAAATAAATAAATAAATATATACTTCTACTTGCATAGACATGTTGGCCCCTTCTAGTCGCTGACACTGGGATAGATCCAGCACCAATCCCTCCGAACGGAGCTCAGCGAATAAGTAATAACTGCCATTTTGTTGCCATGATTAGCTATGGAAATAAACAGTCACCCCCGACAAAGCCCCGCATGCCTAAGAAAGGCCTAAAATAATACTCGAATCGCACTGATACCTAAAAGGTAAGCACCGTTTGCGCTGGAGGAAAATCAGACGTGGGGTTCTACAAGAGGGTTCTAGTTCTCTCGGTGCTGGGGTCACTACTGTGGAACCTCGCCTATGATGCGGATCTGCGTATTGGACTTCCCACTGGCGTAGGTATCTTTTGCTATGCCAACGACACGTTGTCAGCTGGGTCACCTTCGAGAGGGCCAAAGAGCTCGCCGAGCTTAGGGGGTTGTCGCCAAAATCAACGAGTTGGGATTAGAAATAGCGCCTCACAAGACCGAGACCCTATGGTTCCATAAATTGCGACGCGGCAGGGAACCACCCGACTGGAGCGTTCACGTAGGTGGATCTGAAGTTCGAGTGGGGTGGTATATGTAATACCTAGGCTTCCACCTGGACAGTCGATGGGGCTTCGAAAAACACTTCGAGCGCTTAGCCCCCCGGATTGAAAGGGTAGCGGGTGCTATGCATAGACTTCTGCCCAATCTAGCGGGACCAAAGGAAGAAGTGCGTCACCTCTATACAGGAGTGATACGGTCCGTAGTCTTGTACGGGTGCAGCGGAGGGTGGCCATACGGATCGTGCGAGGATACCGCACGATATCCTTTGAGGCGGTGACAGTTTTGGCTTGCTTTACACCTCTGGACATACTGGCGGACATGGATGCGAGGGTGTACGACCGGACACTTGTCCTCCGCCAGAGCATCGGGAGTGAGCCAGATGAGGTGTTCGAAGGAGATAAGCGACAGGAACGACTTATCGCATTCGTAACGTAGCGCGTTCGCCTCTCTGATGAGCGCTATGCGCGCAAACGCGTTGTTGAAGCAATCCTGCCGCACTTTGAAGCCTGGATGCATCGAAGAACAGAAAGACTTACGTACAAACTCACACAGATAATGACCTGGCATGGGTGTTTCGGTGATTATTTGTATAAGATCGGACGCGAAGCGACGGCGAAATGTTTCCACTGCGGTGGACAGGAACAGGACTCGGCATCCAATACGCTGGCAACATGCCCAGCGTGGGAACAGGAGCGGACGGTCGACTGCCAGCAGCGGTGTCGGCGATACTGAGCAGGGACTCCACGTGGAGGACCGTAGCCGCCTTCTGTGAATCCGTTATGGTCCAGAAGGAGATGCTGAGCGGTGTCGGGAGAAGACAGATCCCGCTCGTAGACAACGTCGCCAAGGCGTTCGTCACGGCGCTCCCCTTGATGATGGTGTTCCCCTACCAGAAACGGGGAAAGCGTCTAGAGATGTAACACCTGAGGAGAACGGTAACTCGAAAGTAGTCTCGAGCACCATGATAGCATTTCGAGGGTGCTGGGGGCAGTAAAGACTGCCCCCGAGACGTGCTTTAATAGAGAAAATTGAGAGAGGGTCCCCGGTTGCGTTCCGAACAGAGGGTCCCCTTATATACGCTGATGGTGATCACCATGGGGTTTCGGCCGGTTCAGCAGAAGGCATCCATGAGGATTTCCACGCGATAAAAAAGCACAGTTTGCGACTGGACTCTCCCTAGCCGCTCAACCATCTGAAAACTTGGATTAGGTTAAGGTAAGAAAAAGAGGGTGGAATTAAAAAATGAGGATCATCTGAGTGTTTTTGTTCAATCTGTTTCCTATTGAACTAGACCACATAATAGATGGCAACCTGGTGAAGGAAGAACTCCTCAAACTTGCCCTGGGGATCATCACGAGCTGCGCTCTCCCCCAGAGCCAATCGCGAGACTGCTCGCCCGACAGGAGAGCAGAATAGGCGTTAATCTAAGGATTATACCTACTACTAAAGGAAAATGTAAAAATTAGGAGTAGATTAACCCACTCCCTAATCTTTTTGTTTATTTGTACTTAAATTTAACTTGTAAGTTTAATTTTATTATAAAATTAACCCATTTCACTATTTAATTCCAAGAGTATCAATGCAAAACTAAAACGTTTAGGTTGTCGAATATTTTCTGCCGTTATTATTAAATGGCCACTGTAATAATTTACCACTGGTATACTATCTAAATCTCTCAACAGTTTTGAAGATCAGCTTAAAAATACCCACCATATCTAAATATATAATTTCATTTAATATTTAAATATGTTTGAATGATTCGCTTCGGATTAACTGGATTCCTAGATCTCGAAAACAGCGCCACCTATCGGGTCCAACTATAGTCAAGAATGCATTATTCTGCAACATCATGCTGGTATTCGGCGCGATAGCCATTACAAGCTGCAGCGTTGCTTAAGCACATATTTACATAACTTCACATAATCAATATCATCCTAACGCTCAATTGTTTCTGTTTCCAAGCCGCTCCGTGGTAAACGAACCGTGATCATGACTACACAACATTTAGAGGAGGCAGATATCTTGGGTGATCGCATTATTGGCTTACACGCTGGCAAGCTGCGCTGCAATGCCTCACCGTCACAATTGAAGACTGCTTTTGGTAATTCCCCATTATTATAAATTAATTACGTTTTTTGATAGCTAGCATAGAATACTATAATACACAAAAGAGTGGCTGTCAATCTTTTTTTTTTCGAGAACCGGTATCACAGGGAGCACACATACCAGCGGTTACGTCGTATTGTCACTACTAGCAACCCAATTTGCTCATTGGTCATACAAATTTCAATACATAAATGTTACATAAAATATCAGACTTTATTCTAAGGCATTAACAACGAATTTACTAAGAAACTTTACAGAACGTCTTTTTCTGGAAAGAAATAGAAGGAATAACTGTGTTGACAGACTGAGTGAATTCGCACATTTTAAGACTTTTGATCGATGTCCACAATCATCATTAAAAAAGAAATCATCATTTTAAAACATCATATTTATTCGTAAATAGTGTGCAAGCTATAGTCCGTGCGTAACTAGTTGGCCGAGCCTTGGGTATGTGAGCGGCAGGACGGGAGAGCGGGGCGCTAGCTGTTATTACTCAGTACGTCAGAATTTTCATTCATTAAGCGACCCCCGCCTCACCCCTCACTACCTAAGGCTACCTAACTAGTAGCGCGCGGACTATTAGTAGTAAATAAAAGTTGTCGAACACGTTTAAGATGCGTATTATCATATTAGTCTGTGCGTTTAAGCAAACTGTAGTATATAATGGTATCACAGCTAGGGATGTAGCCTTGTTTAGTGATTAACCGGTAACCGGTAACCACCGGTAATACTTGAGGTTATGTTAAGAGTCGACAGCACCCCAACTACTTTTGTAGAATCTCCTACTAAAAAACAAGTACTAAAGTATTCACTTTGTAATTTAAATGCAATGCAAAAATGTTTCATATGCTTCAAATACACGTTTCTTTGTAAATTATTCGATTAATTCGCTTTGAAATTATATATATACTAGCTGGCCAGGCAGACGTTGTTCTGCCCTTTTCGACGACCCTTCATATAAAAAATCCTTAAATACGTAATAAAAAAATATTGTGTATCACTAATCAGGATAAAAACTATCCTATCTCTAAGTTGGACCAAACTGCACAGAGTGTGCAAAATTTCATTGAAATCAGTTCAGTAATATAGGAGTTCATCGCGGACAATGTGACATGTAAAAGCTTTTACAAAAATTTACTTCGCAAATATCCGCGTTATAAAATAAAATGATGTGTCTTACCTAGTATGCAGAGCACCTCCCGCCCTCCCTCAATTGCGTACACTTTCCCCGTCACCACTAATCCCAGCACCGCTACTCCCAACACCACTACACTAGGCAAGGCACACCACTGACGATAATACGACACGTGTTTCGCCTCTACACGAGGCATCCTCAGGTGATATAGACTCTACGGTGGCTAACCGCTAAGTGAGCGGCGAGCCAAAACAAGTGCCTTTTATACAAACCGATGATGCAACCGCTCTCTACCTAAGAAGCGAGCGACTGCGTCATGCGATAAGACATGCGACCAATCACCGCTGGACTTACGCAGCCGTTTGTAAAATTAAAAACAAAAACAAAAACAAACCGCCGCGCAACGCCCACTCTCCAACCACGCAACCAATCACCAATCACCGTGAGGGTGACAAACGACCATATTGCGAGGCTCTCTATTATTAGAGAGCAGGCTTGAAGATATTTAAGAGAGGTGAGTTAGTAACATTTGTTTGTTCATTCAGCAATGCAACGGTATTATTATTACTTTTTAATATCTCTAACTGTTCCAGCACACACAGCCGCAGCCCTTTATTACACGTATGTAAGACTTTAAAGGAGTGGTCGTTGGCTAGGTTGTGTCAGTGTCCAAAATATGTTTAGCAAAATGGGATTTATCGGGATTGCAATTCCTGTACGCGGCTAAATGCTCTTTATAACGTGTCCCGTAATTGCGACCAGTCTGACCACATAAACGGCGTGGCATTCGTCACAAACAAGTTTGTAAACACCTGATTTTTGACGAATATCCAACTTATCTTTACTATTACAGATATTTCTAAGAGAATTGTTTGTTTTGAACGCGACATGAACGCCGTTCTGTCGAAGAGTATTAGCTACTTTTTCAGATATGGGGCCTAAGTAGGTCAAACTGCTCACATATCGATGAACACTTTTAGGTTGAACCTCGTACAGAGAGTTGCGAATAACATGCTTTTGTTTCTTTGTAATTAAATTGTTAATGAGATTTTTGAAAAACGACCAGTTGTCTCATATATTGGTGCACCAGCTTATTTCCTTGCTAAAAAATTAAACTTCCTCCTTTGAGAGAAATCTGGATTCAACCCCACTTACAGCCTAAAAATGACTTAGATCTCATTTCCAAAATTAAAGATATTCGTATTGCTCCTAAATCCATATTGTTATCTTTAGACGTTGATAGTCATTTCACAAATGTCCCATCCCCTGACTGTTTGCGTATACTAGCAGATCTCTTTGAAAAACGTCGTCTACATCCCGGGGAAACAAATGATCTTCTTAACTTAACCTCTCTCTGTATGAATCAAAACTATTTCCGGTTTAATAACCGTTTCTATCTACAAAAAGAAGGGTTAGCTATGGGGTCCCTTCTAAGTCCCCTTATGGCGGACATTTTCATGGATAATTTAGAAAAACAACATATAGTTGTCAATCAAAATATCTTATATTACTATTGATATGTACACGTCATAATTATTTGCTGGACTGGCACAAGGAGACAACTGGATGTTTTCCTCAATAAAATAAATAGAGTACATGACAAAATTAAATTTAAACTTGAATTGGAACAAGATTGTTCCCTTAATTTTCTCGACTAAACAATAACAAGAAAAGAATCGTCACATGTTTTTCAAATTTATCGAAAGCCAACTCACACCGACACGGTCATCCCCGCGTCATCATGTCATCCGTGGCAACATAAAGTAGCCGCTTCTTATTGTTACATTAACCGTTTGTTCACTGTCCCATTAAGTAAAGACAATTTAATTACAAAGAAACAAAAGCATGTTATTCGCAACTCTCTGTATGCGGTTCAACCTCAAAGTGTTCATCGAAATGTGAGCAGTTTGACCTACTTAGGCCCCATATCTGAAAAAGTAGCTAATACTCTTCGACAGAACGGCATTCATGTGGCGTTCAAAACAAACAATTCTCTTAGAAATATCTGTAATAGTAAAGATAAGTTGGATATTCGTCAAAAGTCAGGTGTTTACAAACTTGTTTGTGACGAATGCCACGCCGTTTACGTGGGTCAGACTGGTCGCAATTTCGGGACACGTTATAAAGAGCATTTCGCCGCGTACAGGAATTGCAATCCCGATAAATCCCATTTTGCCAAACATCTTTTGGACACTGGACACAACCTAGCCAACGACCACTTCTTTAAAATCTTACATACGTGTAATAAAGGGCTGCGGCTGTGTGTGCTGGAACAGTTAGAGATATTAAAAAGTAATAATAATACCGTTGCATTGCTGAATGAACAAACAAATGTTACTAACTCACCTCTCTTAAATATCTTCAAGCCTGCTCTCTAATAATAGAGAGCCTCGCAATATGGTCGTTTGTCACCCTCACGGTGATTGGTGATTGGTTGCGTGGTTGGAGAGTGGGCGTTGCGCGGCGGTTTGTTTTTGTTTTTGTTTTTAATTTTACAAACGGCTGCGTAAGTCCAGCGGTGATTGGTCGCATGTCTTATCGCATGACGCAGTCGCTCGCTTCTTAGGTAGAGAGCGGTTGCATCATCGGTTTGTATAAAAGGCACTTGTTTTGGCTCACCGCTCACTTAGCGGTTAGCCACCGTAGTCTATATCACCTGAGGATGCCTCGTGTAGAGGCGAAACACGTGTCGTATTATCGTCAGTGGTGTGTCTTGCCTAGTGTAGTGGTGTTGGGAGTAGCGGTGCTGAGATTAGTGGTGACGGGGATAGTGCACGCAATTGAGGGAGGGCGGGAGGTGCTCTGCATACTAGGAAAGACACATCATTTTATTTTATAACGCGGATATTTGCGAAGTAAATTTTTGTAAAAGCTTTTATATAATGGATTTCCGCAAAGTAACGCCTGATTCTATTAATTATATTAAAAAGGCTAGCATGGCCGACCAGGCAAGACTCTATGTCAAATTAACAAAACTCCATCGTATTGCTGCCCAAAATGTTTGGTTCAATCAGCAGTGCAAACAACTGCATGTTATTCCTAATTATATTCAAATACGTTCCAGCACATATAGTCGAGCGGCCAGTATTGCTATTTCTAAAGCTCAGAACATTTGGCTTAATGAGGAGTGTCGTCGTTGGTTTTCCAATAGAGATAATTTAAAAATCCACCTTAAAGTATTATACTCTGAACTTTTATATAAATTACATAATATTGAATTTGATATTTTGGATGGGAAAGCCAGAGAACTTGCTTCAATGGCTGTTTATGAGAAATATTTAATTCAGTCCCGTAAATTACAACGACTTGTATCCTCTTCATCCCGTAATCGTAATAACGACATACATACAGAATATCACCAATTTTATCCCCGAGTTATCTTTCCGATGTTCAGTTTCCAACAGATGAGTTGTCCCTTTTACATAAAGGCATAAAGTATAATTTAACACCTTCGGTGTCCCAAAAATCGTTAGAGACTATGGCTGTTGACGCGGAGGTGGCTGTTGTGATCGGGAAGAAAGATAACATCGTTAAAAGTTTGGTAGCTAATGAAATTCGGGCTGTGCCGGCGTCTTCCCATTTCAATCCTGAGTTACCTGTTTTTAAGTCCCTAAAGCAGAGAATAAGGGAAAACGACCATCAGGCGTAGCGCCAATAAACATGGATTTTATCAATGAACAATCCACAAGTTTTTTGCTGCTGTGTCTGTTGCAGGGCTTGCTTGGGCAGTTGACACCACATGAGATAGATATTTTATCAAACAAACTCAATTTTTTTAATCTGTTGGAGAATAATGTGGGACCACTACTACTAACTGAAACCAAGCATTTTGCATGGCAGCGCCTGCAAAATGAGATCGATGCGCAGGGGCATTATCATGATCAAAAAACACTCCAGCACGCAATTTTCTTCAACGTTTATTCTTTAGTTCTTGGCATAGTTTTTAGAATAATGATGCTTAATGATCTCCGGTTATTGTTTCTCCTTTACTTCAATAGTTGATCATTATTATATCGTCCGCATCCAGGCCTTCAGTTTTCCAGCGGACACCGACATCTTATCGCAGATATAATACCTTGCCTGGTAGGGAAGATGGTTTTTCCACACCGTGATTTGGTTTTTCGTCTCCGGGTCAAAATGGTGAACCCACGTTTCATCTACGGTTACCAAACGAGCGCAAAAAGAACCTGGATATTTTTCAATTATTACTGAATTCGGGCGTCTGTTAACATTAGAAAATTCAGCGCACGTTCACCTTTTAAAATTTTAAGGTATGTGTTAATATACACTAAATTTTCTCAAACTAAAGCCTTAGAATCTCAGCTAAATATCGGAAGGTGACAGATCGATCTACCTTATTTCTTATTTACAATTTCTGCGATTTATTTTACGTTTTCTTGCATAGCGGACGTTGATGGCCACTCAGAGCTGGTTTCGTTATTGCAGGCGATTCTGCAACGTTTAAATTCAGCACAACAGTTCAAGTTTCTCTATTATGCACACGAATCAAATTCCTGCCAAATGTAAATTTAAAAAAAAAGTGGCTTATAGTTTTTAATTTGGTCATTTCTGACCTTTGCAACAAACGAATTTAAGATTCGCAAAAAATAGAACACATTTCTATAACTCATTGATAAGTATACTATTCTGAAATTTTTTTGATCAACCTAGTAAATTATACTTATAGTTTTCGGCCATGAAGATCACATTATATCAAGGCTTTCAACGCTAGAGTATGTATTGTTAAAAATGGAGTTTTCAGATACACAAGCTTCAAAGATTTGTTGGATTGGTTCCATCTCTCTGAAAAAGAATTCAAAAAATCAAACTAACATTTTATACCTTCGTAAACTGACAATATACTCGTTATTAGCAAAACAAAGTATGTATGTCTAATAATCCAGGTGTATGTTTGTTTATGACTTACTGTTCTTCTGCGCATTTTTATGTGCCAACGTACCTTTCTCAGAGCGGGATATTGATGTAATCAATAAAGTCTTTTTATTTTTTTACATAGATACGTTATAATATTTGTCGTATTGTACGTGCATACTGTTAAAAATCTTCATAGAAATACATTTCCGGAAACAATGATGGTAGTACTGATTTACGTAGAATAATTATGTAATGTGGTCACCAGATGTTTTTTTGTTTTTCAACTTAGATTATTTTCTGTGCCAGTTTTCAAAAGCGCGGGGAGCGTATCTAAAACAACTTGAAACAAGTTCAACCTTAACAACGTCCTACTGGATACTAAGCGCGAGGTGCGCGTCTCCGCGTGAATCGTTTAACTATTTTTTGTTAGAAAAAATACTGATTAAAAAAACAATCATTTAACTCACTTTATAACACCATTACTTTCACCATATTATTTTAATGTAAATTCGTGATGTATTTACGATGTAAAACGAAAAATTAATAATTTTTTTTTTGAAAAATTTGTTTCAAAACAGCCAACCTCATTTTTTCGTTTTTAATTTTTATTATATAGCTCTTGATTTTTATTTTCTAGATCCTTACTTCTGTTGTCTTGATATTTTACAAGATTTTGCATGGTATTCACATGATCATTATGGAATTCAAGGGAAGTTTCTAGGTTGCTTACCTTCTCATTAAAAGTTTTTATTAATCTCAAGGCTAATATCTTGTGCTAGTTTATTGGCATCGAAGTTATGTTAACTATAGTTATCACCAGTGTCAGTGTCGTCATCATCATCTCCTCCTGGAATATTGAATGAAGACCTTCGGGATAGATTTTATAGGCAATCTTCACAAATACATTTTTTACCGGTCGCATTAGGTAGGGCGATTAGTTGTTTATTGGATAATTTTGAGCACGTTCGATTCTCATGTAAAATTTCGTTGCATAGGCTACAATACAATCTGAGAGCTTTTATGGAATATTCTGCTTACAACCTGAACACTTTATTAATATTATACTTGTAGGTAGAATATGACAGTTAAAGAATCGATCAGTACACAACCATACGCTATGTCAGCTTGCCGCAGATTATCAACTACAATCCCACCTGATGGTAAGCAGTCATGTAGACTAAGATAGTGAAGCGCACTGACTAAACTATAGCTTAAAAAATCACTCTTACTTTGAAGACACCCACATTGTAATCGGGTGGAAAGACAGGCACTGGCAACTTATTCCACTCCTTTGCTGTATGCATGATGAACGATGCAGCAAACCATTTAGTTCGAATTCGCGGTAAGTCAACAACAAAAGGGTGGAAACTGGCCGAATGTCTGATTCTTTTATACTAAATAAGGGTGACGAACGATCACACAGCCCACCTGATGGTAAATGGATGCTGTGGCCCATAATTATCTACATCTATCTTCGAATAAAAATCAAAATGCATATGCGTCGTCACCCCTGAAGAATAAGATGGAATGCTTCGTATCCAGTAAAAAAGGTCTTTGGTTCTCTACATTCACCATAAAAAAAACATAGGAGTATTTAGCTCCTATTTTACACTGCTGTTCTATTCTGTATCCTTCCCCGGTCGAGTTAATGCCTTTCCATTGATTCCAAAGCTGCTAGTTGGCACTTTGCAGCACCAGCCCATATATAGTGGTAACACAGGTTAATTAGTTGCAATCTAGGGTGAAAAAGTTTATAATTTATAAAACGAAAAAAAATTTACTTTTCAAATTCTAGAAATTCAAAACGATTCTAGAATCTCATTATATTTATAATGATAGGGGTTCCATACTGCGTTGCATATTCAATTTGTGGTGTGATAAGTGATTTAAAAAGCAGTAATTAAAAAGAGGATCTTTTAAAATAATTATCTGTTCGTGCAACAACAAGTCCGTACATTTGATACGCTTTGTCTGTAATATTACTGATATGAGCATTAAAAATCAGATTTGAATCGTAAATTGTCTAAATCTTTTATCAATGAGACTTTTTGTAAGGGACTGTTAAGAAGGGAATGAATATTATTGTAGGTTTTTGCGTTATTGTAGAAAGAAATAGGGATTATTACATTAAGGAATGCTCAATTGAAAATTATTTATTAGAATAAGGTTAGATAAATATCAATATACCGGTCAAGATCTTTCTGTAGCTTCTCACAATTGTTGAGGGACTTTACACCACGATAGACTTTCAGGTCCTCTGAATATAATAAATGATTTCTATTTTTGATGAATATCACTATGACATGACTGAATATCATTTGTATATAATGTGAAGAGCAACGGACCCAGTGTAGATCCCTGTGGTACACCTGAATATACTATTTTGTCACTAGAGGAAAATCCATTAACCACAACTTTTATGAACCTATTGGTAATTTACTAAGAAAACTATCGCAATAAGTTCGTGCATGGCATTAAACACAACTTTTTGAATAAGCCACCTTATCATAAGCCTTATGAAAGTCTATGCAAACAGAATAAGTTTCTACTCTATTGTCCATATGATCAAACAGAAAACTTGTATATCAAATGAACAAGTTTTCTGTTGTGATTGAAGTGAAATGATAACACCGATCAATGATTACTGATGGTTGATCGATGTTTTACGAAACCGTGTTCTAGAATTATAAAATTGTGTAAACTAAAAATACAACGGTCACCCCCGGTAGAGCCCTGTATGCCTGGGGATGGCTAAATACTACCCGTATCGCCCTAATCTCAGTTAGACACTGTTTACGACAGGACTTATCATCAGTCATGCATCAATCGGCACGTTACACCTGTCACCTTGGATTAAGTTAATACGGGAGAGAAGGGGTGAAAGGAGAAGAGAAGATAGTCTGAGCGTTTATGTCCTGGTTTGGCGGCAATCATGTGAAAGAAAATCTCTTCTCCTTTGTATGATCACGACCTAGACTCTCCTGCAGAGCCATTCGTCAGACTATTTACCAGGAAGAAGTAGAATAGGCGTAAACCTATTTCTACTCAGAAAAAAATATTAGGAGTATACCAACCCCCGCCCTGAATTAAAGTTAGACAAAGGCATGTTACAAATAACAGACAGTATCTATGCTCATTTTAAGTTTTTTTTTATGTTTGCTTAATTTTATTAATAGTTGATAAGATTTGATCGTATACAAGTTTCATATTGAGTTGGTAAGTATATCGTGAACTACCATTAAAATTTAACGTAAAATATAGAAACCGTTATTAATTGCAGTCTTTTATTATTTTTATCAGGCTCTGGTTACCGAGTTACCATCACAACAGTTCACCGGCCGGATGTGAGTAACATAACGGCAACAATACGAAAAGTAGCACCCGCCGCCATTTTGAAGGACAAGACCTTACGAACATTGGTATATTATATACCGCCCGACGCAGACATGGCGGGACTCTTTAACACCCTCGAATTTAATAGAACGTCTTTGCACATAGAATCTATGGGATTCGGAGGCACATCGCTCGAAGAATTATTTATGGAGTACGTTTTGAATATTTATTTTAATAAGTTTAAATTGTAATTTATTTAAAGCAAATTTAGTACGTAATAGCTTAATTTAATCTTGTGTTCCGTACGGGGGCGCGCGCGCGCGCGCGCGCGCGTGTGTGTGTGTGTGTGTGTGTGTGTGTGTGTGTGTGTGTGTGTGTGTGTGTGTGTGTGTGTGTGTTAACCATTAAAATACAAGGGGCATGCCAAAAGTAATTAATTATACCCTTTATTCATTCGTGTGACACGAACATGTTCGACATCATCGTAAAAGTTGAATTTGTTACGATTCTCAGTTGCTCAGACAGAATTCTACTGTATTAGGGCCCATCAGTAATGCACTCGACGAGCAACCAGAGAGTTCGGGCCCAAATGGCCTTATGGACAATTGACCTACATGATCGAGATAAGGCTAGGAAAATTAACACGACTTACCTGATTCAGAAGCGGAGACTGGTCACAAGGCTCGGTCAGGCGATAGGTGTAGTGCATGTAAGTGGTGTTTGTTAGTGTGTAAAAATATGGGCCTGACTTAGCCCTTTTAGTCGGCGGCACCCTGACTCCGGCACCGCCCCACGGTGTGGTAATCTCCAGCGGCGTCACCAATGGACAATTTCTTTCTTCAATTCACTATGTCAGTCTATCAACTTTATTGTACATTTAACTAACTTCAAAACGCAACTAAATTCCGTTAATTATAATCAAAAAACCCACGGCACGAATGACGAACGGGCGGATCAAAGATCACTTCCGATTCACGTGGCAACAAGATTATAACCAAGAGCAAAAACGCGATCCCTTCTCTAGTCAAAACTTTCAGAGTTCATTAGCACAAATCTATAATCTAATACGAACACTGTTTCTCGCGGGTCACAAATCTTAGCGTTTTAACCGACACCGGAAAATATCTCCGAGTTACATCCAATTCCACAAGCAACTACTCGACGCAAAGTATTATTGTCAAGCACTTCAACCGGCAATCACTATACAATTTACGTAAATTACTTGCCAACGAATTTAGATTAATCAATCAAACACAAGCCTCTTGTCGCGAACTTACAACTTAGACAAACTAATCCAAGGTGTCCTTTACGAAACTACAATTCAGTAGCGAAGTACCGCGCACAAATACTAAAAATCTAGACTATAAACACAAAAAACTAGTCGCGCGAAATAAATGCAGCGGTAACCAAATTACGCTAATTGACCGCACCGCCGCTCTCAAGGTACTGTCTCTCGCCCACCAGCGCCAAACGCTGGGAAGATGCATACCGCTGCCCCCTCCCCGCGACGCGCGTGACACCTAACACCATTGGGCGATTCGCTAAGTCGAAGGCGATTGGATGCCGTCTCAAATGACCATTTTTGGGCCTAAACAGAATTTAATTAGTTTTTTCCGCGTCATTTTCGATAGCTGCTATTCAGAGCTTATAATAACTAATGCCGGAATTCCTAACGGCTTCGTTCTCTCCGAAACTCTCTTTCTTCTCCATATCAATGTTTCGCTTATGCCTGATATCTATGGATACGCATTGGCGGCACAGTTACATGGAAATTCATACAGTCAGGACCAAATCTATGATTGAGCGTGTGAATCTCTCATGATAAAGTTTTACGCATCACAGCGAAAATAGAGCAGTAAGTTATATTATATTGTTGTTTTTAGTCCAAGTACAATAAATGTCAATTAAGAACCACGAGAAATTTAGTATAAAGGCTGTATCTGTATATTTAAATGTACGAGGGCTTCATTGATTCGAAACGGTTCACTAATGTTTTACCGAACATCGATGGAGTGATGGGCGATTGCCCGGTTGAGATGCAAGAAATGCGGGTTTGATCACTGCGGCGAGGTCAGTAATTTACTTTTCCTTTCTTTTAGGTTTCCTATGAAGAAAGGACCATTGACACGTTGATAATAGCTAAAAAGCTGAAGGTAGTACCTATGTATCCTCTTAGAAATGCTAGATCATGATGAACTGCGGCAGATCCTTTTTGGATGTGGATTTATCATAGTTTACCGTGAGTAATCAAGCCACGGCGACTAAGCTACCCCTTTTCATCACAACAAGACAGAAACCGGTTAAGGATATATGACTGACTCCTTGTTTATTGTATCTACTTAATAGTTTCTAATGTTAAAAATAGTTTAGTCGCTCCTGTAAAATATCATCACGCTACAAGCAGGAGTATTACCGGGCCTGGGCTGACGTATTAACGTTCCGGGATGTAAACACCAGCGCCCTTAAGAAGAAGTATAATTCCGTCTCCAGGTCCTTCAAAAGAGTCAAAGCCAAAGCAAAGTCAGAGCACATAGGCAGAATTGGTGAGAAACTAGTTTGCCTTCCTTCGGGAACCCGTGCATTCTGGTCTCTCGCCAAGTCTGACCAAGGGAACTTCTCTCTGCACAGGGAGAATGACTCACTGGCCCATGCCGCAAAGGAGAAAGCCGACCTACTAGGCTCTTCCTTTGCGTCCAACTTGACACTCGATGACGGGGGGAACACACCGCCGACCATCCCGCGGTGTGAGTGCTCCATGCCAGACGTGCAGTTCTCACAGCACTCGGTTGGCAAAGCAATCCTCTCCCTGGACATCCACAAGTCGAGTGGGACTGACGGAATTCCTCCAATGGTCCTGAGGATGTGTGCTCCAGAGTTGGCACCGATTCTAACGCACCTTTTCCAATACTCCTACTCCCTTGGCGTATTCCCGAACTCATGGAAGACAGCTTTGGTGCACCCGATCCCTAAAAAAGGTGACTACTCAGACCCATTTAACTACAGGCCTATCGCCATCACCTCCTTCTTCTCCAAAATAATGGAATCCATTATTAACTGCCAGCTCAGCGGTACCTTGAGGATCACCAGCTGATTAGTGACAACCAATACGGTTTTCGTCGGGGTCGATCAGCTGGTGATGTTCTGGTCTACCTGACTCATAGATAGACGGAGGCAGTAAAGTCCCCCCTTGGACTTGGCCGTTAGCTTAGACATTTCGAAGGCCTTCGATCGGGTTTGGCACAAAGCGCTTCTTTTGAAACTCCCTTCGTAAGGGCTTCCAGAGAGATTGTGCAATTGGATTACCAACCTTCTTGCAGTTTGGAGCATCAAGGTCGTTGTAGACGGTGCATGCTCCGACTACAAGCCTATTAACGCTGGTGTTCCACAAGGCTGCGTGCTATCACCGACGCTTTTTCCTCTGTATATTGTAACACTTCCCCCCTATTAGCTTTGTTTCTCTAGAATCTACATCTATAAGACATATAAATATATCAAATTTACATTACCAATATAATAACCACATTTTAATCTTTCTATAGGTTTAAGTATAGGCCGTTTAATAAATTCAAGGCGTGATTAGTTAGGACTCTTATTTACGTTGTATTTATTTAATCATTTAGTTCTTTTATGTGTCTTTTGGAAGAATGAATATTCGCCAGAGCAATTGAAAGCTGTCGGTAGTGCCTTATAAGCTAATAAAAGTTCACGAAGACAGGGCTAAAAAAATGTGAAGAACATTAATTTGTCCCTATTCCACTTGTATCAGGTTCACATCAGCCAATTCCTTATTATTTACTCCCTTCCCGCTTGGAAAAGGCTCAAATTATTTATATTAACGGCTCCACACACACCGTGTGCGGTAAGCACCAACCAACCAACGCGCTCCCCCCGATGGGGACGTTAAGTTGGGAACTGGACCGTAGTCCACAGCAAAATAACTTGTGTACCAGTAAAAGAGGACTTGGCCCTTGGGTAGTGCGTAAGCAAAAACATCAACCGAAGTCGCGCATGTCAATGCGTATAAACGCCATACAGTACGATCAAATACAGCCACAGTGAATATACGTCACACGGATTATGCAACAATAATAGGCACACTGGCCATAAAAAGCCCTCTGTGAGCGCCATCACCTACCAGACCGCCGTTCCTGCCGTGATGTAAGTGTAACGCATCACCACCAATTGCATGACTAGCACAATCAATTGGCCGCAGAGCGTGTCATGAGTCTACCGCTCACCTCAAGGGACTGGGGTCCCACGTTGCGCGGCTTTCGGCCGTAGCCTTAAGAGCCTCCTCAGATTCTCCCTCCAGCTACCACCCGCATGAGGTCGACGGTCGACACATTTGCTCCACCAACCAATGCAATGGCAGATATAGCCAAAAGGTGGTTAAAAGATAGTAGTAATAATTCGTTATCAGAAAGGGTTTGTGTCACTGACGTTGAGTTTATGCATTTTTCGATTATGTTTGTCTCTCCTACCAATAAGTTGCCTTCAAATATGCAAAGGTGCGAACTTTATAGAGATATATTATTATGTTGTTATGTAAAACATCATGGAGGTCAGACAGTCTGCAGCCCCGTAATGAAGGGACCCGACTTGGGCAAAGATACTTAGGTTGTGAGTCAAACCAAGACGCAGAGAGCGCCATTGGGAATAGCGACCATGAGAGAGAAGGGGAAGCCATATTGGCCTCTAAATAGCTTGGCGGGTTCAGCAGAGCGGGACAGAATCTCATGACGGCACACCGCCTGCAACTTTACAAGGCGCATGTTCGGCCCCATATGAAATACTGTTCCCATCTCTGGGTTGCTCCAGCATCGCATCCAGCGCAGAGTGGCTCGAATCGTCGGCGACCGAGTTCTTTCTGATCGGATCGATTCACTGGCGCTGCGAAGAGAATATTGCATCCCTTTGCATTTTTTTTCGTATTTACCACGGAAAGTACTCTGAGGAATTGTTTGGAATAATCCCAGCTGCCAAATTTCATGACGGCACATCGCAACAAAATTCACAATACCACCCACACCATCTGGATGCTTGCCGGTTCAACACTGTACGTTTCATTATGAGTTTTCTTCCGCGTACGGCCTCTCTGTGGAATAGCTTACCACCGGCGATTTTCCCAGACCCATACGATTTAGGGACCTTCAAGAAGAGAGCTTACTCCTTTTTAAAAGGCCCGGCAACGCGCGTGAAATTCGTTTGGAGTTGCAATTGTTCACGGGCGACAATAGTTACTTACCATCATGTGAGCCTTTTGAGCCATAAGGCTCAAAAGGCTCATAAGGCTCTCCTATAAAATAAAAAACCCAGTAGGTTGAAAGCCTTCGGGTGACTCATACACTCTCCGACTCCAGTACTGTACAAGTGGTATTTTTATTCCTGGGGGAATTCTCATGAATACGACGACTCCTAATATGGAAGCATTACGGGAGTGATGGAAATCGGCATCCAAGTCCGCCATGAATGTAGCTGGAATGTGAGCCAAGACTGTCGTCGCCTCAAAAGATATTGTGCAATGTCCTTTCATGAACCATATGGTCATCGTTCGCTGGACACTGTACATTTGGATAAAACGATGGCAGTGATTAGCGGTGTTTTATCTCCATCCTCTGCTTAGTACTTTATAGGTTCCAAAGTATGCAGACTGTGAAAATCTACAAGCGTCATCGTTTAGGAAAACATGTTCATGCTAGATCCTTAAAGACAAAGACTGAACGCCTGTTATCGTACGTCAGGTACCTCTGCAGTCTATGAACATGTTCAAGATCGTCCCCGCCATTACATCAGATTTGATAGACCACAAAACTTCGTAAAACGACACCGATTACTACCAAGGATGATACGCGAGGCTGTTGAAATTAAAAAAATATCCTAATTTCAATAGAGAAGATGGATGGGTGCTGCCATCTGCTTGGGATCCTGTAATTCACAAATCTAAATCCAAACCCAAGCATACCTCTGCAAGACTTCAAGACACTGTAAGCTCATTCTGTGTAGATCGAGGCGAAAATCAATATTAAACAACTGAAGGTAGCCGGGCTAACTGTGACATCTGGACGTCAAACATCTCAGTCCTCCCCACCCTCCCATGACCATGGGTTGCTCTGAAGCACCTGAAACGTCGGGAATAAAATTAAGTAAATTAAACGCGATAAAGTCGTAGAAATAGTTTCTTCAAATAAGCGTAAATATAAGAAATTATTATAGCACTACGTATTTCTAACAATACTAAAGCAGGCTTACGACCCACTTTTCGTTTGCATGACAGGTGATGGTGTTCTTTAGCTGTATATGAAACCGCTCAATCTATCCATTGCAAGCAGGATGGTATGCTGCTGCTTTTCTTTGTTGAAATTCTAACATATTTGATAAGCGCTTAAATAACGCTGACATAAACTGTCTTCTGTGATCCGATATGATGTCGGTTGGACATTCGAAACGAGCTATCCACCCGCAGACTAAAGCTTTGGCTACTTTGCTGCTTTGATACATGCCAAGCACGTTCTGTTCCATTCTCGGCAGTTTTATCTAACACCACGGTTGTGACGTTTTGCCAAAAATAACTCAGAGAATGAAGGCTTTCAAAAACATGCCTAAGATGTTCCTTTACCACGTACAGCCTTCGTGGATTGTTTCTCTCATCACAGTATAGTTCAGTATGAACACCTGGTATTTTAAGTTTTTAATGCACAAGGAAGTACCACTGTTCACAGACTTGAACTTTAGCGAACACTGTCATATAAATAGGCTGAGTAGTGTCTTCGATTCTTAATAAAGTATCAGGTACCACATTGTGCTTTCATGAGATACCTTAAGATCGAGATGTCTGAACTGTCTTAGTGAGCAATTTTCAGCCTAGCCTGACAAAGCACAGATAATTAAAATTAGAAAGAAAATATATATATAAACTCTTGAAACCTTAGGCTAGTGCCGAAAGATAAAAACGAACTCAGCATGATATCAGGTTGGAAAACTTTTTTTTTTTACATAGGGAAATGCCTACGCATACTCGTCTCGCGGGGGAAGGACGGGTTATGTCGTACTCGCACCGACTAAAACCCCATGGTGTTTCACCTTGGTCGTATATTGGCAGGGCCACGGGAACGCTTTCGCACACAGCCGCGGCCCCACCTTCACTGACTGCCCATGGCGACTTCTCTTCGGGAAAGGACTATTCCTCCCCCATCTCCTTCTCAGGCAAGCCGCACTAGAACACATGGCGCGTCCTCCTCCTCGGCCTCCCAATTTTACATGCGCAACGGACGTCCGCATGTCCGATGTGCCAGAAAAAACTAGCACTATGAAGCACCAGCCTTCCTGACCCCAGCGGCGGATCTGGTCTATGGCTCCGCCGCCAGCCAAGATTCGGCTGCAGAGGGTAGGGAGAGCGGCGCCTCGCAATACCGATACTCCTCTCCCCCTGCAGCCCCACCACCTCCGCATCAATTGACGATGCGGCCCCGTCAGAGTCGCGGAGGACAGGGCGAGTGGCGCATCGCCATACCAACACTCTTCTTCCTCCGCGACTCCACCTTGGCTGCAGCGGTAGGGGCAGAAGATACCCCTCTCGCAGCAGCCCACCGACACACATCCGAAGTGGGCTCGCCAAGCCCACTTGGAGTGGCCACCTCGGGCCGGCCCTACACCCCGGGCCAGCCAAGGGGTTCCTCTTTGTTCCCCGTGGGTGACCAACCCACGGCTACTAAGCTCCCCCCGCCACGACAAGGCGGGAACCCGTTCAGGGGGGCAGGTTGGAAACCTAATGCTGATTTTCTAGTGGCCCCTGAATTCATCACCTCTGAAACCAGTTACCGTGTATTTCCGCAAGAACAATTACTAACAACAACTTTGATACAAGTACAGCAACTTTGATACAAGTACAGTAGCTCCAATCGTGGAATACTAATTTGTTTGATGGGAGCTACTCTCGTTTTAGCCACTAACAACGACAGATGAATTTTGCCTGAGACACCAAATATTGTTCTTAAGTAAACGATGGCTGAGTACGCTGCTTTAGAGGCGTCACTAAAACCGTGCAATTCAAGGTCATCAGATGAACTAGTACCAAGCCAAGAAGGTACCTGAATTTTTGGTCAGTAATGACAACTCTTCGCGGTAAATGCCCCACTCTGTTATTAATTCCGTAGTTAATTCCTCATCCCAACATACACCTACGAGCCATAATTTTTGTCTGAACATCTTTGCTAATACGACATTAGGAGTTAACCATCATAATTAGTCGAACAAACGAGTTATATCAATAAACAAGTCAGCGGAGTACTGAAAGCAATCTTCGTGGCGGACTTACCTAGTCCCAAAATTTTTATAGTACTATCTAGCTTAATTTCTATATCCTTATTATCTATGTGTACTCATTTTTAATTTTTGTTTGACCTGTTTGCTGTACTACTTCATTTGTATATATTGAACTTATTCTATCTAATAGTTGCTGATTGTTACTGTTCTACTTCTGCAATGCGAATCCTCCTTTTCCTAATAATGCTACCATCTGTTTACAGATTTCCACTCCCTCTTCGACGCTATTACTTCCCATCATTAAATCATCCATATAAAACGAATTTAAAACTCTATCTGCTGCAAGCGGGTACTTATCTCCTTCGTCGTATGCAATCTGATGGAGTGATCTAAATGCCTGATATGGTGCGGAAGCTGTTCCAAAGGTCACCGTTACCATTTCATAATCCCTAACTTGTTTTTCAGGGCTTTCTCGCCAAAGTATCCTCTGGAAGACAGCATCTTCATCCGCTATTCTGACTTGGAGGTACATTTTGTTTATATCCGCCACAATACCAATAGCGTGTACTCTCCATCTAAGAATGGTGTCTTAAGTCTGCTTGCAGCGTTGGTCCAACCATTAAAGTGTCATTGAGTGAAACTCCCTATTTATTTTTCTCAGAGGCATTGAAAACTACACGTACCTTCGTGGTGGTCTTGTCGTTTCTAATCATCGCGTGGTGTGGTAAGTAAACTGCTTCATCTTTAATAACCTTTTCCTTTACATGTCTCATGTGTCTTAATTGTAAGTATTCATTAATAACCTCTATATATTTTTCTTTCAATTCCGTGTTCTTATTTAATTTTTTTTTCTATTGATTTGAATCTTGTTTCAGCTATGTCACTTGAACTTCCGGCCTTGCATGTATCTTTGTCTCGCAATGGTAAACGCGCAATGTATCTGCCTGTATCATCCCTCTTAGTAGTTCTAATATAAAGTTCTTCACATTTTTGCTCTTCTGGATTAAGTATTTTCTTTGTAATAACTTGTTCTTCTATCTCCCAGAATTTCTTTAAAATATTGTCTTCATTGAACTGTGTACAATGCATACATATATTTCTTGTGTAGTGTTTTGAACTTTCATTACTTGAACTGACTACACCGGAAAGGATCCACACTAATGTAGTGTTTTGCGCTATTAGAGTACCAGACGAACTCTTTACTACACCTTCCTTCATAATGCAACAGTAAGAATCTGCGCGCAAAAGAATGTCTATTTTATTGGGTGTTTTGAAATAAGGATCTGCTAAACAAAGACCGTTGATATCAAACCAATCCAATAAACTGGTATTCATACTTCTTTCAGTTAAGTATGATGTAATCTTACTCAAGACGTAAGTATTTATTTGAAGTTGAAAATCAAGATCAACAGTGGATTTCATAATTAAATTTACCATATAATTAGCAATGGTTGACTTATTATCTCCTAAACCTGAAACGTGACCTCGGCCTGGAATTTTCTTAAGCCTAAAAAATTGGGCAGTGGCCTCTGTTATAAAACATGCCTGTGATCCTTGATCCAGTAGGGCTTGAACTATTTGAAATTCACTCTGCCTTTATTAATGCAGTGGCTAATAAAACCTGTCTGGGTTTTAAAACTTTGCCCGTAGATAAGCATGCAACTATCTTATTGTCACTAATTGAAGAACTGGCGTTATTGATAGTGGACTACTGTAGAATCTTGGCCTTTATTCTCAGCATTAGGTTCTCTATTAGACTGCAGCAAGGAATGGTGGCACTTTTTGCAAACTCTACAGACAGTCTGCTTTTTGCAGTCATAAACCGTATAATTTCCGCCTAAACAATTAAAACATATTTTATTTTTTGCTACGAACTGTCGTTTGTTTTCTATGGACAGTTTTGCAAATTACTTACAAAAACAGAGCTTGTAAAGTTTCGAGCAAAATTCGCAACGAATATTCGACGACTTTGTGGCCAACATTGCTTTCGAACTAAGAACGTGAGAACTATTATTGATCTGGTGAGCCACAGCCTTCCTCGGCTCTATACATTCTAATGCGCGAAAACAACTTTCAATAAATATCCTAAACTGCTCAAAGGTGGGCAACTCGTTGCTGGAGTTATTAGAAACGCTTTACTCCCACTGTTTTTGCGTTTCTTTATCTAATTTGTACGTCATTATATGGATAACAATAACATCCCATGTACTCACATCGATTTTCAAAATTTTCAATGCATTTAAACAGTCGCTTGTGGTATCTAGCAGGTCCTTTAATGAGTTAGCCGATTCCACATGTAAGCGTTTCTGGCCGAACAACCTTTTTAACATACAACTGCTTAGGTACTTTTTATTTGCGGAACGCTTTTCTAACTGAGACCAACATTCACTGTAATTGGCATCTGTGATTGGTGTGTGCCTAATCAACTGTTCGGCTTCACCAGTGAGCTGGCTTTTAAGATATTGCAGTTTTTGCACAATATCTAAAGATGCATTATTGTGTACGTGTGAAATAAAAAGATCGTGAAAAGATGTCCATTCACTGTACTTGCTAGAAAAAGTAGGAATTGTTATCTTGGGCAACTTTACAAATGAATTAGATTGCTTAGAAGAATTATTACTTCATCCACTGTCTTGTGGTAGCGGTTCTCTAACACTATTTAGCGTTGATTTCATTAAACATTTACAAGATATGTAAGTATCTTCGGTTGTGTCATATATATCGACAACCTTTTGATCTATGTCTTCTAACTTAAACCGACCATAAAGTTGAGATTTAGTATTTTTAAACGAAGACCAATCATTTTCTAATAATTCAAGCCTTGTTTGTATATATTCTACTGTAAGTCTATCCTTTGGACACTTTTTAAAATTAGTAAAGGCCTTTTGAATTACCTGTTGAAGGTCTTTTAATATATTAATTTGTCCTTCCATCGTAAATAACAAACAAAACGATGGTAAAGTGCCTCCATGATACAGGAGCATTTCCTAGTGTAGGGGTAACGCGGCGCCCTCCTTCGGCGTCACTTTGAACTACAACTCCCGGCTGCTAACGACGAACTCAAAGATTGAACTGGCGATGTACTACTGATGGTGCCCTCTGTGGCGTCACGTTTAACTCACACTCTCAATGCAGCTGGCCCTCTTGCTGGGCCAAGCTATTGCTGCCTCTGCGAGGTGCCCGGTACTTTTTCCGCAGCGATCCACTGCGAGTACTACGGGGTGCGGCCCAAAGCTGGCACCGCAAACTAACAAAAAGTGCAGACTATTCCGGGTCTGATATCCAGGGTCGATGGACCAATGTTTACTAGAAAGCTGTTAGCTAAACTAGTTGTTCTGTTGTCCTATTGATACACTAGAAGAGTTGATGATATATAAATCAAACTACAACAATGTATGATCTAAGCTGGTTTATTATTATGTACAATAATTTCAATGGACTTATTACATACTGAGTAGCGCAACGATAGTGCAATCTTAGATTATTTACTCTCTAAATAGAGTAACGGTGGCTCAAAAGCGTCGAAAAAATATCAGCTAATTGTTAGCCTCTAAAGCGCTCCCCGTTCCTCACTGTCAATTGTAACGTCAAGAGATACGCACACACGGCTAATTTTTTGAGGTAAATAATTTTGGTGAAAATGACAAGTTCCGCGATCAAAATTTGCAGAAATTACAAAGGACGTTTACAAACAACTAACAAAATCTCATACCATCGGTGAGTAACTCAAAACTTATAGTAATTTACGAAAACAAAACTAATAATTTGATAATTTTATCAACAAAATCAACGCGTATTTTTTGGTGTTGCCAGTTTTCGATTGCGAATTTCCCCGTATAGTTGTCTTAAAAGCTGCTGTATGTTCATTTTTACCCGACTGCACCAGAAGGAGGAAATACATAATGGTGTGTGTGTGTGTGTGTATGTGGGTACATTTCAAAAATTGTTTGGCTGAGCCTATAGCCTAAACGGATGGACCAATTGTTCTTGTTTTGCAAGATTCCGCGCAGTCGGGTGTTTTTTATTTAGTTTTAAATATTTTTTCTTTATTTTTTCTCTTTTCTATTTCAATTACTAAATAGTATTGTATAATAATTGTCAACGTCGAATGTCACCATTTGGATACATGATTTTAGGATACCTATTGATCCTATAATTAGAAGTCGATGGGTGGACATAATGAGAAAAAGTCGTGGAGAAGTGTACTGCAAATCATCCAAAACCACGGTGATATGCTCTGAACATTTCCGTGAAAAAGACTAGTAGTTTAGTTGCAACTGAACACGCATGTGGTTCTCTTCACCAAGTGAATCTAATAAGACTAGTCGCCGAAAAATATTTGACTATACTCTGTTATCATATAGCTAAATTAGATAATGTAAAAAGTGATGCAACCTCAAAACGCAAATTATTTAAAAAACAAATTCAAAAAGAGGGCCATTAAATTAGTAGTTAGAAAAATTTAATATTAAATAATGATAGGTTGAAAATAGAATAGACTACTATGTTCCTGGGGTTGACCTTAGATGCAAAGCTTCAATGGGGCACCCATATATCTACTCTTGCTGGCACAAGAATGCAAGACGGAACAATTCTTCTTAAAATAATCTGAATTTAAAATAATTATTAAACTGTAGAAACGCTATGATATAAAAAATTTACGGTAAAGGGTACCTGCGGGATAAATTATTTAACTATGACGTAGACAAAACCGCCAGCCAATCTCTAGTATTTTTATAAGTCAATATCATATGACGGCACGTGCACGTGTAAACGAATTAATTATTATTCCTAACTACAAAATTAGTCTCTGTACTATACCCACTATACTTTCTACATCAGAAGTGGGATAAAGTCCCCATTTTTGCCCACATACAATCTTGGAATAGTATGAGGATTATTACATTTGTGAAAGACTATAATGCATTCTGCATTGATGATTCTATTTTCATGTTAAATACCGTAATGAAATTTGCTGTCCTACTTACGATATTGTCGTATCATTAAAGTGTATAGAAAAGATAAAGTGAAATTATTTATGCAATATTTTTTTCAATTTGTTCAATTTGTATTAAAAGTACTCGCAAGTATTTTCATGATTTCTTGACGTACCTAAATATTAACAAATGTCAAAAAAATGTTTGAGGCTTTCTAATTAACTTGTTCAAGTTTTGTTGTAATTTGATAGTTCACGCGAAACATGAATATCACTTGCTATATTTTGAAGTTCAAAACGTTTAAGGGTTGTACTACAATAAAGGATTAACTTTAACACTCTATGAATTGAAAATAATAAGTGACATTTTTGTGTTCTAATGTGTTGATCAGTGTTGCAGTTTGTATTGTGTCGTTGACAAGATTGGGGTTTGATGTCGAGGGATTCATAGAAGTCTCTACAACAATTATCAATGAAGAAGACTTTGTGATGGCTAATCGAACATGGTCAGGTACGGCCGAGCGCTGGTTAGATTGAGCATACACCGCTACAGTCTGTTACTTATCGGCTGATCTTACGGCAGGGCAATTCAAGCGGCCGCCGAACAAATGGTGCTTTGGCGCTGTAAATGGACGGCTTTCGTAGATTTTGCGCAGTTGCCTTCTTCGCTTCGAAATATGTTGTGGTATCTGTCTCTACACATAGTTTCCATTTTTTTGCAATGTTTTCAAATGTCATACTGTTGCCGTTTCTTAAGAGAATATGTGATGAATTTTGGAAGCTCGGAATTCCACGGTTCGCAATACATTTATCTCGATTTCTTTTAATTTTGCAAAGCAGTGCGACGATTTGCTATCGCTAGTACGGCGCGACGGCATGCTGGCGCGAATGTGGCACGAACGCAGCAGGACGAAAAGCTGTAGTGCGTTTGCCTGGACGTAGCCATATCAGCGCGTTCCAGACTTAAATGAAGCCTGGGATGGTCGGCCGTTGTAATATTTAACAAGAGTTAATATCTGTAAGCAAGTGGTGATAACTGATAGACCGTATGCTGTTCGCTGTCAACCGCACGAGGACGTGCGACAGTCAGAGGTAGCCGTGTCTGTGCATCTAGAAAATACTAGAGACTTTGCAACACTCTAGCGAAGTAATTATTCTAGTGCAGGAAAGGAACATGAAATTGCAGGGAGGCTGGTCTGTGCTGCACTGAGATATATGTCGTGTTGCTGTTGGTTTACATAGGTGTTATCGTGTCACTACGTCCCTCACGATACACTTTTGTGTAATTGTGACGGGGACATGTTTGCGGTATTGTTGGTCTGTAACTGTTCTATACTGAATTGAAAAAAAAGAGAGTAAGAAAAAAAATGTGGTTCCTACTATCATTGCAGGGTGTTTGCCGGTCCAATGATATAGCTACAGGGAATAGTGATTCCGGACTAGCATAAATTAGTACTGAAAAAAAAAGAGATTAAGAAATAAGAATAGTTCTTACTATCATTGCAGGGCTTTGTGCCGGTCCGGTGATATAGCTATAGGGAATAGTGATTCCGGACTAGCAAAACAGTACTTGAAGAAAAAAAAGAGAAAATAGAAAAAGCTACAGACTAATCATTCCGATCTAAAATAAAGATGATTAAAATTTTGTAGGGCTTACTGCCGGAACAAAACTGACTGTCACCCGAGTCTGAAGGGTCAATATAGACCGGACCAGACGCTGTTTTGTCAGGAGAATCGAACAATGTGTTTCTGTCTACAGATAACTAAGATTGTGATGGAGCGCGTGCGGGGACGCACGCATGTCAGTATGGCCGTGACGGCACGTGCACCATCGAACGTGCGGCGGCTTCGGTGTAGCTAGACAGAATTCTTGTAAATAACACGTGCTCCGTACACCTGCACCATTGCACCTGCGGTGGCGCCCGTTTAGCTTGTATAAAACGGACGGAGCTGCCGCCGTTAGGACAGTCTTAGCTCTGACGTGGAACGGTGCGCTTGTCGTATTTCGTTACTAGTTTATCCTTGACTCGTTGGATAATTAATTCGTGTAAACGAATTAATTATTATTCCTAACTACAAAATTAGTCTCTGTACTATACTCAATTACCCTTTCTACACATACATTAAATAATAAATCATATTTTGTATTAAAATAATGCGTAATTGATTTTAATTTGATTATATTTTTCTTTACAAATAAAATTAGATTCTGACTCAACAGCCAATGAAACACATTACTAAACACACAATTGAAAGCACCATATTAAAATATTATAATTGATGATTTTATTAACAAGACAATTTTACAGTTTTTCCCCATTTTATCGGGATAGATTCATTAGCTGGTATCTCCCAGATACAAATGACACTGGTGTAAGTCATAGTTATTTATTTTGTCACCATAGCAACCGCTAAGCCAGTTTTTACAAGCGTGTGTGCATGAGGCACGCATACACGCTTGTAAAAACTGGCCTGTTTTTGTTGCATCGCTCATTGCATGGCGCGTTATCTAGAGAGTAAATAATCAAAGAGTGCAATCTATTTAATTTATAACTTTTATATAATTTAACTAAAACTTTTTTAAATTACAAATGTGGTTTCTTCATTAACAATATTCGTGAGCATTGCTGACTTACTGATCTAAGTTAATCTAAATTTCGGAATACGAATTTTATTACTATTTCTTAAAGTACGATGATGTCGATAATTATTCTTTGGCATGTTTCCCTATCATAATGTTTTCATATATTTAGATAATATGTGTTTGTACTGGCTTATTTATACATATTTTAAATCATCTTACTATATATTGTTCATAACCTTTGTGTTTATTTTTGTGTAGATTGTGTGCAGACGTTCACATAGATACATTCAATGACCATGAACAAGTATCGAGTAAAAGAGGTAATAAAAAAAAAAATTACAAATAATTAAATAGGTTTTAGGATTTTTTTATCTGTGTAAGAATGCGTTAGGTACCACACTCGTTATCTATTATTGCCGCCAAGCAGCAATGCGTGTGCTATTGTGTGTTCCGGTGTGAAGGGTAAGGAGAGCCAGTATAGTTACATACAGGCTATGGGGCATTTGATCTGTGTACTTAGTGACAACAAGACATTTGTAGCTTTCTTTGTTTGAAGTTCGTTTAAAACAGGAGTGAGACTTATCTTTTTTTTCTTGTTTCTAAAACTAAAGGTCGGTATTGTTTTGTCTAAACTAATTACTCATGTTCCACGAGCGACCAATTTTCGAAGAGATGGCTTAAACAGCCTGTAACATGCTCTTCCATGTTCTTATTAAGGGAAGTTACCTAATATGATAAGAGATCTCTGGTGTAGATAAGAATAATTTGCTTTACGATTTGGCAGTAGGTATGTAGGAATAGCTACACAACAACAACAACAGTAACAGGATAGATGTAAGAGGGACATATGGCAAAATTTAAGATAATAGACCGTTATTTTAGAACTGCAATTTCAAAGGAACAGAAAATTGTGGAACAGATATCTAACATTTCTTCAATTTTCTTTAAAACAAATCTTCAATTAAAAAAAAATACCAGCACAATACCAGCGTAAAATAGCAGCTTAACACTGTTGTGTTTCGTATGGTATATGTTTTTACTGGGAAAGAGGCATTCCATCTTAGTCTTCAGTGGTGACAACGTATCTGCATTTTGATTCTTTATTGAGGATAGATGAAAATGTCAATGAGTACAGCAAACACTTACCATCTGGTAGACTGTGTGCTTGTTAGTTGGCCTATCCTATATAAAAAAACATACTCTCGAAAACTATTACCCTCTTTTTGCGGCAGTCGAAAAATGAGGCCATGGACAGTGATTTAGATGGAACTCCTAACAGTCTGTAATTACACAGATACTACTAATAATCGACTGAGTATTATTATTTGATCAAATTTGTTACAGATGCGTCAAACAATAAAGGATGGAATTTAATTTCAACACAGATTTGTGAATTATTTAAAAGACAGTTTGATTACACTGTTTCTAAATTAGCACCATTTTTATCCCTCGTAAGTTCTATATTCTATTCTATATTCTATAAATAACTTATTCATCAACATTAACATAACAGCCACAAGTACACTGCTGAACATAGGACTCCCCCAGGAAATGGTCTCCACTCTGGTCCTAAATTGATCAAGGACATATCCGACATTATGACCCACTTCCGTCGGCACGAAGTGGTTTTTTAGTCGACATTCGGATGATGTTTCGACAATCAGTGGTCCATCGTGATGACTGTCGATAGCAGCTGATATTGTGGCGCGAGAAGCCCAGCGATCCGATATAGGTGTTTGAGTTGAACACCACCACCTATGGACTCCGGTCCAGCCCGTATATCGCCATACGAACCCTCCTTGAACTCGCTGAGAGAGAGCGTCTAAAATACGCTCGGGGGGGCTTCTATTTTGAAGACTTCGGTCTACATGGACGACATTTGCACGGGCGCTTCCACCGTCGAGGAGGCTCTTGTATTTCGAGATGAATTGATTGCCATCCTGAAGTCCGGAGTCCATATTTTGAAGGACCTCCCAGGAGAGGATCAACTAGACGCTCATCTATTCGAGCACCCTGAAAATCCTAATTGGTTGACTGTGCTGGGCATTCAATATCAGCCTGATCAGGATACTTTCACGTATTGAGTCAAACTCGATCCCCCTCCTAAAGCATGGACCAAGCGCTCTGTGCTGTCTACAGTAGCCCGCAACTTCGATCCTAATGGATGGATCACTCCGGTCATTTTTTTTGCTTTCTTCAAAAGCTCTGGATATCCGGGTTGGGTTGGGACGAGCCTATTAGCGGTGCTCTCTTGCGAGAGTGGCTCTCCATTGTGTTCTCCCTTCCGGACATCAACCGGGTCTCCATGATAAGCTGATTCCTCCCTCCAGGGAAATGCAGGGCTACCCTACATGGATTTTGCGACGCCTCTGAGAAGGGCTATACTGCTGTCGTATATTTGCGGACTGTGAGCTCTTCTGGCCATACTTCCGTCCATCTCGTACTTGCTAAAAGCAAGGTTGCTCCCATTAGGTCCCGCTTAACTATCCCTAAATTGGAACTGTTCGGAGCCGCTCTTCTCACGAGACTCCTCAACCACGTTCACTCGTCTTTGAAGTCTTTAATCGACATTACAGACGTCTACGCTTGGTCGGACAGTGAGATAGTAGTTTGTTGGCTCAGAGCTGCACCTCACAATCTTGAGGTCTTTGTGGCGAACCGCGTGTCTCAAATCCAGAAGTCTCTAAACTGGAGACATATCCCAGGGGAGTTGAATCCCGCAGACTGCGCTTCTCGCGGCTGTGAAGCCCCCTCGTTAGTTGACCACCCGCTGTGGTGGGGTCCCAGTTGGTTGACTGAGTCTCAGTCATTCTGGCCCCAGAGAATAAATACTCCGAACCGATTGAATTGCCTGGCCTACGAGCCCGAGTAGGAGTGGGCAAGGATAAGCTCACTCGGGATTTCTCCCTACTAGAACGGTACAGCTCTCTCGATAAGCTCTTAGGAGTGACTGTTTGGTTTCGTCGATTTGTCCGCAATTCGAGAGACCCGTCCAACCGAATCTCTGATTCCGTTTTGTCCCCTAGCGAGCGTCGCGAAACTTTGATGCATTGGACCCGTATGTTCCAAGCGGAGCATTTTGAGCCCGTGATTGAAAACTTGAAGCGGGGCTCCGTTGTCGAGGGCGCTCTGGCCCGTATGAACCTCTTCCTGGACGACGCTGGTATGCTGCGCGTAGGCGGACCATCTGGGCTATCCGACCTTTCACTGGAGTCGGAACAGACTTTGCTGGCCCCTTCCTCGTCAAGTCCTCCAACCTTCGTAAAGCGCGTTCACATAAGGCCTATCTGTGCGTTTTCGTGTGCCTCGCCACTAAGGCCGTTCACTTAGAACTTGTATGTGCCCTCAGCACTGAAGCCTTTGTGGCCACACTGGGCCCGCTTCGTATCGCGTCGCGGTTTGCCGGACCTGATCCGATCTGATTGCGGAACGAATTATAAGGGCACGGATAGATATTTGAAAGAGGTCGTCGAATTTCTGTCTAGCAACAGGACTTATTTAGGTACTGCGATGTCCAAGAAGGGCATCCAGTGGAAATTCGACCCTCCAGCTTGCCCAAACTGGGGCGGTATTTTTGAGGCGGTGGTTAAGGTTGCAAAAATGCATCTCCGTCGCAATATTGGCAAAACTATTTTGACATTTGAGGAGCTTGCCACTGTATTTTGTAAAATTGAGGCGGTACTCAACTCTCGGCCCCTTTGTACCCTCTCCTCCGATCCGAATGATTTGGAGGTTTTAACCCCGGGCCACTTCCTGATTGGCCAGCCGCTTAACGCCCTGCCCGAGTACCCCTTCAGGGAAATAAACTCTTCGCGGCTGAGCAGATTTGACTTGCTGCAACAGATGACTCAGAGTTTTTGGCACCGGTGGTCTCTGGAGTACCTACATATTTTGTAGCAGCGCGTTAAATGGTCTGACAAGACGGATACTCCTCGGGTTGGAGACCTGGTGTTACTTAAAGAACCCAACGCTTTGCCTTTGTATCGGCGCCGTGGGCGCATTGTTAAGTTGTCGGATGGGGTGCCGAGGTTTTTGTTGGAGATTTGGTCTTGCAACGTGCCGTCGCGACCCTATCCCGTTTGTCAATTTATTTGCGGACAGTCCTTATGCCTGGGACGGGGGTTCGTTTGAGCCAATTTTTTACATTTGAAACTTGCATTTCGGGGCGCTCGTCTCGGCGCATTCATAGCCGGTTTTGGCGGCGAGCCGCGACCGCGGCGGCCGTGTCTTACCAGTATTCAAGTTACGCTCGAATCTTGAATACTCCTAATCTCATGGTTGTTAGATAGGAAATGAAGCTGCAGTTTACAACAGATTTGACAGCAAACAGGCAACTGAACAGACAGATCTCCAAATGCATGCGGCGAGACTTACGCAAATTCAATAGAGCTTTTATTGAAGAAGCGTTCGACTTGCGCAAAAGCGCAAATACTTTGAAGCCTTGGATCGCTTCTTTAAAGGCTCCAAAATCTTTGCCAGAGATCTGTCTGCCAGAAAGAGCCAACTGTCAAAGCTGAAGACCGAGTGTGGCAGCATCGTTTCCGGGGCACCTGAGATTTTGAGTAAGATTGAGAGGTTATATGGGCAGCTGTACACGTCATTGTTGGAGCCACACGCAAGTGTAAGAAACAATCCAAGAGCAAGTCTTATCCGATATTATTCTGAAGATATCCCGGGCGTCAGTCTGAGTGAGATTAGTATGCCTCTCCAGCACCTTAAAAACGGCAAGGCCCCAGGTGAGGATGGAGTAACAGCTAAGCTTCTGAAAGCGAGTGGAAAACCGATCCTTTTAGTCCTTCAGAAGCTCTTTAAATAGTAGTCTTTAGTCTTCCGTCCTCCATGGTGGCACTACCCCGGAGGCGTGGAGCAAATGTGAGTGGTCTTGTTCTTCAAGATGGTTGATAATGCTCTCTTGAAGAACTACAGACCGATTTCCCTTCTGAGTTACGTCTACGTGCTGTTTTCGAGAGTCATTACGAACCGTCTCGCACGCAGACTCGACGAATTCCAGCCTCCCGAACAAGCCTGTTTCTGAAGAGGCTTGAGTACCATAGACGAAGACAGAAGAGTACAATCTGCCACTTTGCCTTGCGTATGTAGACTATAAGAAAGCCTTTGATTCCGTTGAAATTTGGGCGGTGCTACAGTGCTTTCAGTGGTGCGAAGTTAACTGTCAGTATATCGAAGTGCTCAAGTGTTTGTACAGTTAGTCTACGATGGCTACCCGAGTACAGAACCAGAGTACGAAAGACGACGTTTTCAAGCTACTGGACTGGAAAGGATAAGGTATTAATATCAATAGCAAGTACACCACTCACCTTGGAATTGCCGACAATATAGTCCTAACGGCAGAATTGCAGGAAGACCTAAGCGCTATGCTCAATGACCTCAATAGTGTCTCCCAACGTATAGGTCCTAAGATGAACTTGTACAAAACAAAGATCATTTTTAATGTCCATAGCACACCTCTGCCAGTAGTTGTAGGGGGCACTAAGGTAAAAAAAAAGTAGTCCAACTAGGTAATTCCTACTTCGACCGAGAGGTCAATCGACGAGTTCAACTTGGCTGGGCAGCGTTCGGGAAATTACAACACATCTTCTCGTCAGGTATACCTCGAAACCTGAAAACTAGATTGTACAACCAGTGCGTGTTTCCAGTGATGATTTATGGATCTGAGACGTGGTCCTCTACTGTTGGCCATATGAGGACGCTCAAGGTTGCTCAGCGAGCTATGGAGAGGGCTATGCTCGGGGTTTCTCTGCGTAATAAACTTAAAAATGAGGATATCCGCAGTAGTACCAGAGTAATTGACATAGCCCACCGGATTAGTAAGCTGAAGTGGCAATAGGCCGGCCATATAGCTCGAAAAAAGGACAATCGGTGGGAAAAAAAGATTCTCGAGTAGCAGCCTCGTAGCAGTAGGCGAAGTGTAGGGCGACCTACCACTAGATGGAGTGACGACCTGGTAAGACATGCAGGAAGTCAATGTATGCAGGTGGCTCAGGGCCGTGCTTTGTGGCATAACTTGGGGGAGAACTATAATCAGCAGTGGACTGGTGAAGGGCTGTAATGATGATGATGATGATAAAACTCGCTCAAGCTTACGTATTAGTGCAGCAGACCTAATTGAGCAGCAGTGTGCTGCTAAATTAGGTCTGCTGCACTAATAGGTAAGCTTGAGCGGGTTTGCACCATGCACTCACAAAATGCCAGCGTGAAACTTGAGAAAAATGAGCGTACAGAAAAGGAGACCCTTTTTACTGGAAACGAGATATACCAACTGGGGTGACAACGTATACGCATTTTCATTTTTAGTTAAGTGTAATGGTGAATGGTCACCGTCAAGTGTCAAATGTCCATCATACCACTATGGCCGTCACACAATCATCACCGTCGCCCATGAACATCTACAATACAAGCTTTTTAGAAAGGAGTAGACTCTGTTTTGAAGGTAAATTCCATAGAAAGTCTCTTCGCACGGCCAGTGGATCAAACAGATCGTAAAAAGCTTGGTCGTCGACGGTTCCGGCCATTCTCTAATGAATGTGGCCTAGTGAAAAGAACTGATACTGGTGACCCCGACCCAGAGATGAGTACAGTATTCCATTATGCTAGTAATGCTATTTGCTGCTTGCTGGCACGTTATACGAGTATCGTCTGGATCTACAGAACACCAGAAGCTTGTTAGATGACAATTTAGCATTCCCTCCCAATTGACTACGGAATTGTATGTCTCTTTGTCAACGTCAAGGATTCCACCACTTGCTAAGGCAGCAAGAGAAATTGAGTAGATATGACAAAAGGATTCTCTTTAGCAGTACGTGTGTGTGGTGGGGGTTAAACTAAACTGTACTTAGTCGTCCGTAGTCAAAACTGTATTTTACTTCAACAAAATACAGTTTTGATTACAATATAAGTCCTTATTGCCAATAATACAATAAAGTCAAAGACTCGACTACAGATACAAGTTTGATCGGCACTCGATGAAGTGTTTCCGAGAAATATTAGCACGGCCAGTGTATTAAGCATGACTATGCTATCGTTTGCCTAACAATGAATGTTACTAGTTTGTAACATAACAATGATAGTGTAAAGATCCCCCTTCTCTTTTCTAAATAAGGCCGTTTCGTGAACTATAATAATTTAAAATTATAAATTATGTACAACCGACTTCAATAAAATTATTAAGAATAACTCAAAAACTAATGGTCACATGAACATGAAAAGCACCAGCTTTGAAATAAAAAAAATCATCGAAATCGGTTCACCCAGAAAAAACTTATGAGGTGGCACACATAAAAAACATACAGTCGAATTGAGTTCCTCCTCCATTCTGAAGTTGGTAGAAAACATAAAAATGAATAAAAAGCAATGGCAGAAAAATAGTTGACAAAAATTATAACGTCTAGAAATAAGTTATTTGTAAAATTTGTTTAATTATTTTTCTATGATTTTCAAATAAAAATGTATTTTAATTAAAGCCACAGAAAAAAAACAAACATTTTTGGGAATATCAAATGACTTAAATCATTTTACTCTATTCAAATGTTGCCATTTAGTATATTTATACTATTTTCATATACACTTTGTAAGACTACCAACACAACACACAAAATATTTTTATGTTAAGTTATTATTCGTAATAACTGTACTATTAGTAAAAATAAAAACGGAACGGCTGAGAATAAGCCTCTTACAAAGAATTTCCTACAATAATACATTATCTTAATCATAGTACTATGTAACAATTCCATTTAATGTTATGCCAACACTAGCTAAAATAAAATGTCACTGTTTTTTTTACTGGCTTTACGGCTCTGGGTTCTAGCCCTTCTGAGAAAGTCCCTGTGATACAAAAGACCTCTAGCCATGCCAGAAATATACATTTATAGTATGCAAATATATAATAGAGATACAATAATCTAAAAACTCTCAATTATGTATTATGTACTCGTATTAAGCTAACATCAAACAAAAAAAAAACAAAAAACCACAGGAAACATGACTTTTTCCAAGTGACATAGGACATAACCTAAAAAGTTCAAATGTAAATATCTTTTTTTTGACGCCTTCTCAGTACAAAATTCTTTGACAGAGTTATTAAGGGACTGAGGCTTAACATTTTAAGATATTATTGGTATATAGACGCTACCATTTCTTCTCCACTAATTTTATGTATGAAAGTCTGCCATTGTTCTTTACGTTACCAGGCTAATAAATAATAATCTTTTCAAAGGATCTTCCTAAACATATAATTATATTTAGTTTGATAAATTTATAGCGTGATCGTCTTATTTAGGAGCCTTATTTTCTTTGTGTTTGTTTAGTAACTCAGTTCTATTAGGTATCTGTTGGAAAAATTAATATTCAATAGGGCAATCGAAATCGTTCACAAGGAAACGGTTCATTTGTTTAAGACCATTAAACATCCCTATTCCACATGTTGATACAAGTGGAATCGGGATGCTAATAATTTTGTTCAACTCTGACTTCTGTTCATATATGGATTCAAGTTTATTCATTGCTCCGAAAGCACTTTAGCTATTTTTGACAAGCGCACATTGCTTCATATTCATAGTTATCAAATTATCAATTGTTTATATATTACTTTATTAATGCCCGGTTTCTGAAGTTTCTAGTTATCTTCCCATTAGCTATTGATTCAATAAAGTTATCTATAGGATAAACGTCGGTGGACTGTCACTGCGTTTCTGAATATGCAACGAATCGTTCAACAACTATGAAACCATTAACAACTACAATAATTTGCCGCTAGATGGTTCGAGTCTAGGTCTTTATTCCATTGATCAGCATTTACTTAAGGTTTAGATTTGGTAATAACAAGACAATTTTATCACAGCGCACACTTAGATTGAAACTGTCATTGCTTAAAATTCAAATCATCAAATTTATGAACACTGCATAAATTCCTGGCAAGATCCATTTATATGGATATGATTAACTTCACTGTTGGTCGTCGCTCAGCGAGCTATGGAGAGGGCTTTGCTTGGGATTTCTTTGCATGATAGACTAAGAAGTAATGATAATAACGATCAGCAGTATAACCAAAGTAACTGACAATAAATACATTAAGAATCTGAAGTAGCAATCGGCCAGCAATATAGCTCGAAGAACCGACAACCGATGAGGAAGAAAGTTTCTTGAATCTTCTTACCGGTAAGCGAAAGGTTAGACGGCCCTTCACTAGATGGATTGACGACTTTGTAAGATATGTAGGAAAGTGATGGATGCAGTTGGCTCAGAACCGTGCTTTATTACATTCCTTGGGGAAAGGGGGGGGGGGTCTATTTGCATCGCTTAAAACGTTAAAGTGGGACTTAAAAATGTTAAACCCGATGTTTATTTTCCAAAATGTAGTTCCTTCACATCATTCGCCTCTCGGCGCCATGGTACTCATTGTCTCCTTGATACGCCTCTTAGATAGTCAGAAGATTAACAAATAAAGACAGCGATGTACATCAACAATAAATATTAAGACACAATAAACTGCATAAAAATGATATACTTACAATTCTAGATATAATATAAAAATAATATAGTAACACGTTTTATAAACTTTACGTGTTTATTTATACTATTTCAAATAAAAATATATTTAAAATTGACCTCTTTCAGCAATTTTTAATTCCGTGCACCTTGCTCATCTTCACTTTAATGAAATACGAAGATCTTCGCCCTATTATGAGAAACGTTTCACCTCGAGCTACGTATAGCTATCAAACGAATACTCCAGAGAGCAGACTGTCAATTGATAAACTGAAAAGACTCTACCCTCGCCTTCTAATACAAGACTTAAACGAAAATCATGGTATGTATAATATCATTACTCCTCAGTCATCGTGAATTGAAATATTTATTTAAGACTGTATGCGGAAGTCGCAATTATGAAACCCTTCACTTGTCAATATTGTGAGAGTAAGGAAAAAAGTAGGTGTTAAAACGACCGTGTGCGTTGAGCGTTATCACGTTATATCGTTCTATCGGAAAAATAAATAATATTTGGCAATATAGGTATTATATTATTTCTTGTAAGAATTCAATTCGTCGTAATAAAAATCCATTTAGAGTAATGCAACGACTGCACAGTGTTTTGCTGTTGTAGCATTGAAGTACATACTAGCGTAAATATAGTTTTATTTATAGAATAAGGGTGAAAAACGAGCACACAGTCTACTTAATGGTAAGTGGATACTTTGGCCCATAAACTTATATAATTGTTAATGTGTTTGGTGCGGTAAGAAATCATGTGTTAGCCCTGGTATTATGCCGGTAATTCTCGAAATGAATTGCTAAGAATTTAGTAGTAAGCCTTAAACATTGTAGGAAGAATCCTGTAAATTGTAAATATATATATAAGAAGTTACAGCCTTTAAAGTGTGGTCTCTAAGTTTACACAGTATGTCAGCCAGATTTCGGAGAGTATCTTAAAAAGGAAGTTAATGTGATTACAGTTATTTAGTAAGGAATTTGTAAAGCTTATTTTACTATGTAACAAAAAACAAAGTGATAAAGATAAAAGAAACAAATATCTAATCCCTCAGTCCACACAATTTTTTCATACATTATTAAAAATTTCTCATATCCCATAACAAGCCAACCCAACAAATACATATACACAAAAACCCTGTGATTCCCGTTAAGTGCGTTATCAGAATCAGTATTTAAACGTATAGAAATAACTTTACTTCAGAAAACTCGACATAAAAATAATCAAATTAAATTTTAATTAAATAATATTTGTACATTTTATGTGGATTGATTACCTCTGTCTGGAATTATCAAGCAACTAAAGCGAAACAGTAAGCAGCGGCGGCCACTTGTCCGTACATCAAGGACATACCTACACCAACTGCATTTACGTTGTGACCTCGTTACATCACTCAGTTGTTATCATTTTAGTAGTCGATTATCACAACTTTTTAAATTTTGTTTTGACCTATTTGGTAAATATGCACAAACGCTAATTCAGCACTATGTTTACTTCACGACCACGAAGATGTTGTTCATCATCGGTGTTGTGGGACTTGGTTTATAAAAATGCGGATTGGTCGTTGACCATACGTGTTAATTATGAGCGTTAAATACACCTGTTCTAACAAAAGAGCATTCATTCGTGAAAAGTACGCGGTTCAAAAAGTCTAGATCTCCTTGAACCTTATCGAGTACCCATCTATATTAATCTATTCTCGGCTCGTAGTCGTTGGGAAGAAGGCATTGAACTAGACGATAATGATACGGGTGTTGGCCATCATCTTTGAGGACTCTCCAAACGCGCAGATGGTTCTCATCTAGTTCACGTACCACCGAGCGCGTGCTCTGCGTCGGAACTTCCCCAAACCTGTCGAGAATTTGTCCTCGATGTCATCGTCGTCCATTCTCGGTCTGAATCTGTACGTTGTTGATCACGGCCATGAACACTGCCAGTATTGTATACGAATGTGAAGTCATTGGAACGTCAGCGCCTACGGCTATTGTATATTTCGTGGAGTAAACCGCACCTCGTAAAGTTTTCGTACTTCTGCATAATTGCAGTCGCATATCATGATACACATGAACATATTAAAATATTCCTCGTTTGAGTAAGACGTCGAACACAAGTAACTCACGGCGGACACTTAATTTTGCAATATAAAAAACAGATATGTCCGAAAGTAATTTATGCAGGTGACAACAGCTATCAATATTAGATCTAGCACGCTAATGACGCTTTTGTTTGTTGTTCGTGGACCTGGCAAAGCGACTGTACCCTACAACATAATTTAGATATTTTCTGAATCGAGGGGATTTGTTGTGATTTTTGAGGTAATTTTTAATAATAGTTATTTATTTATTTACTTCAGGCAGAGTCCGTAATGACCATTAACAAAATAATTATAGCTTTAATTAGTAAAATTACATTAAAACACTACAATAACAAGAAAAATTTAATTTTTTTTGGACAAATCCACATAATAGCATATACTTAAACTGTTATGCTGCTGTGTTTTCAAAATCTACAAATTAGCATTTTTTTATCGACCGTTGACAAACAATACTTATATTTATTTCTATTTTTGACTACTGAATTATGACAAAATTTTATTTTTATCAAACTTCCCATGTTTTTAAATATGAGCACAGAATAAATAATAGATATTAAGAAAATCAAAATAATTGGATCAAAATTAGTTAGTCAGCATATAGTGGACGTTTGATACTCGAAGAGTGGGGCTTTTTGGGTTTTTCCTATACATAAGTCCTTCGTCGGCTAAAGGTTTTGAGTTTGAAAAGCACGCTTTTTTGCGCCTAATGCAAGGCACCCTCCGGAAGCGGGGGAGGAAGGTGATGAAAAGGCAGCCGGCTGCGTGGTTATGTGGGACTCACTTTGAAGAAGTGCCTACCTGCTAAACAGACACTAATTTGGTTAGACTAAAAATTTGTAACTCGAGCGAAGCTAGATTGAGTCAACGCATTTAAACTAAAGCTGGTGGTTAAAATAATCTTCAGTAGCTCTTTAAAGTTTAAATTATTAACGCGATTGAAATAACGTTAGTACATTGAAACCTATCAAGCAATAGGGTGAAGTTAACAAACCTGTTTTTGTCAAACAAAAATAATCACTTAAATTAGAATGAATCTGTCCTGCACCAAAAAATTAGGTTAAACGTCATGGACACTTATTGCCAAACACTATACGTAGTTTTGTTTGTAGTCCATCGAATTGCGGAAAAACTAACTTAGTTTTCAGTTCATTGTTACATTGAAATAATAGTTGGTAGTACACTGCAGAATGGACCACGTTTAGGCAACCTTTATGTATATTCAAATTCTTTATATTAATCTAAATACTTATTTTTAGAAAAGGTACTGTAGAAGGTAGCAGGCACATCTTATCACAAGTATAATCATAACAGTGAAATTCTGAGTCCACACGAAGCTTCACCTAATTCAATTAAAATATTTGATGATGTAGTTTGTGAAAATCAGAACAACATACGCGATTATTTTGCCATGGGTCGACATAAAAACATTGAATGTTATTATGCAACTAGTAAGAGATAACGCTAACCTGATCATATTGTTTAAACAAGACGACATAAATCTGAGACACATTTATGATGAACATGTAGGGTCTGACATGACATGTTCTCAGTTCCGTGAAATGTGCTCAACTGTGTGGCGTAAACTTTTCAATTATGTTGTTATAAATAAAGACTGAGTGATGTATATCACTCACCTTCGATTTGCCGACGATATAGTCCTTATGGCAGAATCGCTGGAGAACCTATGGACTATGCTCAATGACCTCAATAGTGCTTCCCAACGGATAAGTCTTAAGATGAACATGGACAAAACAAAGATCATGTTTAATGTCCATGTCACACCTATGCCGGTAGTTGTTGGGAGCACTAAGCTCGAAGTTGTTGACGAGTATTTTTATCTGGGACAAATAGTCCGACTAGGTAAGTCCAACTTCGACCGAGAGGTAAGGATTCAACTCGGTTGGGCAGCATTCGGGAAATTACGGCACATCTTCTCGTCAGGTATTATCGCATGTGATCTATTATTTCGGACTCTTGGCTAATCTTTTTTACAGCATATGCTGCAGAACTAAGTCTGCTTGCTAGTTTTCATATATCGGGACTCCATTGAAGCTTAGCGTCTAGTGTGATTCCAAGAAAAATGGTGGTATATATAAATTTCAGTTTCTCCCCATTTAAAATTACATTAGTATTTAATTGATTGAAATTTGGAGTCATGAATTTTATACATTTCGTTTTAGTGCCATTTAAATTCAAATTATTACCAAATAAATACACAACATTAGCCACCTTCCAACTTGTTAAGTTTGTTACAGAATGCATTAATGAGGGTGTATCGGTGATAGCTCTTTTTTTGGATTTCAGTAAAGCATTTGACTTTGTTCATCACGGAATACTTCTCAATAAACTCGAAAGATACGGAATACGTGGGAAAGCAAATGAATGGTTTAAAAGTTACCTGGGTCAAAGAAAACAATGCACAGAAATAACAATGCTCAAAAACCTTAAAAAAGTGCATATCCGGTCTGAATATAGGTTAAACTATTATGGTGTAACGCAAGGAAGTATTCTGGGTCCTCTACTTTTTCTAATATATATTAATGAGTTACCAACAACAACTCCTCATAAAACTATTCTTTTCGCTGATGACGCAACAATCATTCTTAAATGTACGAACAAAAGGCGTTTTGAATTTGATATCAATAGTACATTACAAGATATAATTGATTAGTTGAATTATCACAATATGACTGTAAATATAAATAAAACTAAAATAATGCAATTTCACACGATTTGAAGTAAGCAAACTAATTTAAGTATAAAGTATAATGAAAAAGTGGTACAAGAAGTTGGTTATTATAAGTTTCTTGGTATTATTATTGATAAAAATTGTAATTGGAAAATGCATGTTCAATCGATATGTGACAAATTAAACAGATTTGTATTTGCGCTTCGCCGACTTCGAGAGATAGCATCTGCCAAAGCAGCATTAAACGCCTATCATGGCTATGTCTCATCGATATTGCAGTACGGACTTCTGATATGGGGCAACTGTTCTGAAATAGAACGCGTATTTAGAATCCAAAAAAAAAATGCATTCGAGCAATCTGTGGAGCACATTCCATGGCATTGTGCAAGCCATTATTTAAAGAAATGAAAGTTTTACCACTCGCATGTATGTATATAAAACAAGCTGCGACTTTTGTCAAGCAATTCCCTGAATACTTCCCAAGTAATATTTTTTTAAGAGATAGAAGTTTATGAGAAAAATCTAATAACAGAATATACCTTCCGAAATGTAAATTGATGTTTTTTCAAAAAATTCGTACATAATGGCAATTAAAATCTTTAATTCTTTATCCGACGAGTGTAAAAATTTCCCAATGACTAAATTAAAAAACAAACTTCTAAGTAAGTTAATAAAATAAGACTTCGATAGAATAATTATTGGTTGGTTGATTTGATTGTTTATACATGTTAAAATTTGTATTTTGACATTTTTGTAAATGATTATGTGATATTGTGCTTCGTAATTATTCTTTAGACATTTATTTTATTATTAATTGGACACTTTTTATTAGTACTATTAGGACATAATTATATTAGACTAAAATTCATAAATAATTATTGTAAAGAAAATGTATTGCAACTTATAACTATTCAGTTAAAATTTGCACGCCTTGATAAAGCAGAATGTATCGGAACTTTATGCTTTATTAATACTTTTGTAACATATACCTACATTCTAAGCAAATAAATAATTATGAATTAAGAATTGAACCAATTTACTAATTTAGATATAACATTATTTACTTCGTCATATTTTGGTAATTGTCGACTTAATTTGAAAATTAAAGAAGTGTCATCCGCAAATAATACCTACTATACTATACTATGTAAGGTAAGTCATTAATGTATACAAAAAACAGAAAAGGGCCGAGAATTGAGCCTTGAGGCACGCCTATTTGTACCATCGACCCGGAAGTCCTCATACTGTTGATGACAACTTTTTGCGTTCTTTTACTTAAATATGAAATAATTAATTTAAGAGCATCACTTCTTACACCGTAGTGTTGATGTTTCCTGATTAATCTGCTTCTCCTCTGATTACCCGTCAAGGTGCGCGGATGCCATAACCAGTGTGATACGTCAAGCGATGGAGTATTTCTTCCCCTTTGCTGACATGCCCATTGGTGGTAAAGCTCACCCATGGTTTAACGCCGAGTGCGCTCGTGCTGAAACAAGGATATGGCGTACTTATCCTGGGTCGATACTCGAGACCGTAAAGCTCCGGACGTTAGCTTTAAGAAGATAACCTTTAACCAAGCCGCGAAGTCCTGCAAAAAGGCATTACGCCAAGCCAGTTTTGACCGCATTAAAAGCATCGGCACAAAGCTCCCTGTAAAACCATCTGGCAGTAGAGCTTTTTGGTCTCTCGCCAAAGCGGTCAAGTCAAACTTCTGTCGGTCTACACTGCCTCCGCTGGTAAAACCAAATGGCAAACTGGCGCATGCACCTAAGGAGAAAGCGGACTTATTTGCTTCTCTTTCTGCTTGCAATGCACGTCTGGATAGTAGCAACAGCGTACCATCTCAATTACCTTACTGCGGTACCTCTATGACAGAGGTCCGTATCACCAACAAGGAGGTTCTTAAAACCTTGCGAAGTCTAGACGTGAACAAAGCTAGTAGACCTGATGGTATATCAGCTATAGTTCTAAAGGCTTGTGTACCTGAGTTGTCTCCTGTGTTGACACGCTTGTTCCGCCTTTCATTCAGGACTGGAATAGTGCCCAAATCTTGGAAGCGGGCCAATATGCAGCCTGTGCCTAAAAAAGGTAGCCGTACCAACCCTACCAACTATCGGCCAATTTCAATTACCTCCATACTCTGCAAGATTATGGAGCATATATTGAACGCCCACCTAATGGCATACCTAGAGTAAAATGATCTCCTCAGTGATCGCCAGTACGGGTTTCGCCGAAATCGATCAACTGGGGACCTGCTAGCGTATGCCACTCACATATACATATACCAGCGTAAAATAACAGCTTAATGCTGCTGTGTTTCTTATGGTGAGTGTAGAGAACCGGAGACTCCTTTTACTGGAAAAGAGGCATTCTATCTTAGTCCTCGCGGCTGACAACGCATCTGCATCTTAATTCGCAAACGAAGATAGATGTAGGTGTCTATGGGCCACAGAAACCACTTACCATCAGGTGGACTGTGTGCTCGTTTGTGACCCTTATTCAAAAAAAAAATACGGGGCGAAGCCTTTGAGAACAGTGGTAAAGCACTTGGTGTTTCCCTCGATTTTTCGAAGGCCTTTGACAGGGTTTGGCACGCTAGTCTATTGAGCAAGCTTTCAGCGTACGGCTTATCCCCTGGCCTGATGTGCCTGGCCTGGGCCTGGGTGAAGGACTTTTTGAGTGAACGATCTCTCCGGGTCGTCGTCGATGGCTGCTCATCCGATACTGTGGAAAATAACGTCGGTGTTCCTCAGGGGTCCGTTCTCTCCGCAACTCTCTTCCTGCTGCATATAAATGATCTGCTCATTCCCGGTATCTATGGGTATGCAGACGACAGCACAGTTGTGGAGAGTTACCAACCAGGTACCCGGGCCAGTTGGGATCAAATCCAGTCAGAAAGAGAGGTAATGGTTGAGCGTGTGAGTCTCACACTACAGGCAGTATCCAAATAGGGCAATGCTAATCTCGTGAGATTTAACACCTCCAAAACACAAGTGTGTCTTTTTATCGCTAAAAGGAGCCCGCTTACCTTGGCTCCTACTTTCCGGAATGTATCCTTGGAGTACACTGACCGCCTTCAGTTGTTCGGGATTGAATTTTCTCCGAACCTAAACTGTGGGCGGTTCATTGAGTCAAGAGCCAAAGCTGCCGCAAGGAAACTTGGTGTCCTTGCGGCGGTACTTCACGCCGGGGCAGCTTCTTACCTTATATAAAGTGCAAGTCCGATCGTGCATGGAGTACTGATGTCACATATGATCTGGTGCTGCAAAATGCCACCTCGCAGCATTGTACTCAGTGGAGAGACGTGCTAAAAGACTCATTGGTGACCTTGATTTGGTTACAACCAATCTTGTCAGCCTCGAGCGCAGGCGCAGAGTATCCAGTCTCTCGGTATTCTATGGGATGCCTTTCGGTGAGTGTGCGCAGGAATTACACGCTTTAATTCCTCCCTCTCCTTTGCACCATCGGACAACCAGGCGGTCGGCAGGTCTTCATCCCTTTGTTGTCGATATTCCACGCATCAGAACCAAACGGTTTGCTTCGTCTTTTGTTATGCGTACAGCAAAGGAGTGGAATAATTTGCCGGCGTCCATCTTTCCGTCCGAATACAATCTGGGCGTTTTCAAGGCTAGAGTGAATAGGCATTTGTTACGATAAGACAGTGCGATTTACCATCTAAGGCTACATCACCACTTACCACCAGGTGGGATTGTGGTCAAGCACTGGCTTGTAATAAGTTAAAAAAAACTCAATTCCGCTAAAACGAACGCGCACAAGCTAAAGTCCTTGAAGCCCTGGAACCTTCCACACACCGTTAAAGCGTTATGTATGTTAAGACATCGCCAATGATTATTTCAATTATCCCTACAACTAGCCTTCATATGGAATTTAAAAGTTATGGTTGTCATTTTTAATACAATTACACAATCAATTGTACCCTGACGCAACAAGCAGTTCTTTAATACAGTATTATTGAAATTAATAAACGTACCTAATTGGGTACTCATTACTCACACGATTATAAACACTATTTCATCGTTATCTTTAATTTTGTATAAGAAAATAGAAATTAAATGGTACTGCATAATTTATTTAGTAGTTAAAATAAATTGCAATTATGATCGACAGTTGATTAATCTTAAAATAACACTTGTACTATATTTTATTAACTTTCCGTTTTTAATCCGACCAATACATTGAATTTTTTAAATTAGGTAGGTAAATAATTAAAAATTACTTGCAAATTTCATAAGGATTGCCGCCTCTTATTCTTATGTCGCCGTCAAACTAAATTTCAGTGCCACTTGGCAGCGTTGCCAATGCCATGCAGTGGGGGGAGTGTCTGTGCATGGGTACAATCACGTTCTAAAGTACTACATGGTATTAGGCTATTGTTTTATAATATTATAGTAATTAATTGTTTTATTGTGGAAACATAATAGGTGTTTTACTAGTTACTTAGAACTTTGGAAGAGGTTGGAATTAAAAATGATAATGTTTACTTGAGCATTATTTGTCATTCCTATCGTAAAATATAAAGTTGTTTGTAACAATAAAACTTAAGCTAAAAGTGACACGACGTCAATTATATCGTCTTGGGTCACATGGAAGCCAGATGTCAATGATGTGTTGGTGTTACTGGATGCTACTTCATCATCACTTTCATCTTCGCTTGAGCTTCCGTCATCAGAATCATCATCATCAATGCGAATGATAAATCTTTCCGGCACCAGGTCGATCACATGGTAATTTTTTCGGTATTCTATATTGGAGCCGGTAAAATAATTTAGCTTTTAAATAAAAACTTCAATCCTTATTACTTTTTATAAGTTTTGAACGCATCTAAACCTCCCGTTTTTATCTGTGGCACCTACACGTTTCATCATAATTTCATGCGTTAAATGCAAGACACTGTATTTCTCATAATCAATATCATGTAGCAGATGGCAAGGTATTCATGTATCTGAAGAGATGATCTTTAATGCTCTACGCCAGATGAAACTAGGAAAGGCGATAGGATATGATAATATAAGCGTGGAACATCTTCGGTTTGGAGGACCATGGGTTGAATTGCGTTCCTATCTGTATTTTTCAATGCTTTTATAAAGCATGCTTACTTACCGGTAGAAATGCTAAAAACGGTAATAAGTCCTGTTGTTAAATGTAAATCGAGTAGTTTGACCGACAGTGGTAATTATAGACCGATATCCATAGCTACAACTTGTGCTAAACTGTTTGACACCATATTATTAGGCGTTATTTCCATATATATACATGTTTATGATGCTCAATTTGGATTTAAAAAAGATAGTTCTACGAATGCGGTGATTTTAGCAAACCGTTAGTTATTATAATAAGCGGAAAACAAATATTTATGCATTTTTCTTGGACTTAAGTAGGGCTTTTGACAGAGTCAGTTATGATATACTTTGGAGGAAGTTACGTGATGCGGGAGTGCCGTCATTATGTATTAACATATTGATCGCATGGTATAGTAGGCAAATTAATGTAGTAAAGTGTAACGTTACATACTCTGAGGAATTTGTCGTACAAGGTGGTGTGAGGCAGGGAGGGCTAACATCGCCTATGCTTTTTAATCTGTATGTTGATCAGGTGATCAAGGAGCTTAGACGCACCAGACTGGGTTGCCACATTGGTTCTGAGTGCTTTAATAACTTGAGTTATGCTGATGATATGGTGCTGTTGAGTTCCTCGATTGGTAAGCTGCGTGCACTATTCCAGATATGTGAGAAATATGCGATGGATCATAACCTAATGTACAACACCAACAAGTCTGTTTGTTTGCTTTTAAAAGTGGTAGAGTTCAACTTCATATCCCCCCAGTGTATTTGTGTAATTCACAATTGGAGTGGGTAACGACGTTTAAATATCTGGGTCATATTGACACTCAGGATCTGTGTGATGGTTCCGATATAGACTGCGAGCGATGTTCCTTGTCAGTGCGTGCCAACACGATAGCTCGACGCTTTCAAAGGTGTTCGTATACCTCAAAACTGGCGTTGTTTTCAGCTTACTGTCAGCCACTTTACACTCCTCAGCTGTGGACGAATTACACTGAAGAGGAATATCGCAGGCTGAAGGTACAGCATAATGATTCGTTCCGCGTGTTGTTCCGTCAGCCACGATACTGTAGTGCGTCCCAGATGTTCGCAGAGGCCCGTGTCGTTGGTTTGGATGCGTTGATCCGTCCCCGAACCGCGCAATTTAGAAATTTTGTTTTTGAGTCGCAGAATAATCTCATTAAAATTATTTGTAATAATTATGCATATAGTAAAATTTTTATTAGGTGGTCAAATTTATTAAAATCTTAATAATAATATGTAATAATATCATTAATTAACCAATAATTATAATTAAAATTTTTGGGATAATGTAAAAATTTATTTTTAATTTTTTTTTAATAAATAATAATTATTATAAATTTTATTAAAGTAACACTACGAGTATGCGTTTACTTTTTTAATACTAGGTTTAATTGTAGATTTTTTATTTGTTTATGTAGTTTATTATCAATAACATAATTTAAGATGTCTTTTGTCTATTAAGCTGACTTCGAAATCCTAAAAACTTAGCATGCGACGCTACAACATATTGTAAATAATTTTATTAATTAAGTCACTTTCAGTTAGACTGTATAGGCTGAGATACCTTTGCGAGTAGTAATAAAAAACATAAAATGTCAAAGGTGTCTTATATATATAACAGTGAAAAGATTAGAAACGTTATTGATTTGTTTTTGTGGTTTTAGTCATTTACTTATATAGATAAGTACATATTACTGCATAGTTTTCATATCAATTGTTTCAACAGACGTTGTAGTCATTGCTGCAGACTTATTACATCATAACCTCAAAAGTAACGAAATACATAAGTGTAAAGTTCTATGTGCCTAAAGGAACGGATTCATCTATACACTAGTCATGTTCGCGATATTTTATAGCCAGGTCACAGCATGTATGAGCCGTGACCGATGTTCTTTAGATATTTAATGATTTTTTTTTATGAATGGATTCAATATGCTTTGCGTACTGTGGAGACCATACACAGCTCGCAAATTCGAGTATGATTCTTAAATATGCCAAGTAAATATCATTTATGCACTTGATGTTACTGAAAAGCTTGCACACTCTAAATACAAAACCTAGTATTTTATATGCTCTTTCTGACATTTAGTTTATATGGTTCACCATTGTGAGCTTGGAATCCAAAATTACTCCTAAATCCCTAAACCCTACAAAAATTTTGTAGGGTTTGGGGATTTATGGCTACGGTACGGCTTTTAATACGTGTAAAGGTTATTTGATTAAACTTCTCCACATTGATGCTTATTCTATTAATGTTATAATATTTTGCCAAGTTGTCTAAGCTATTTTGAACGAGTATACAACCTTCGATTTTACTTAAATCACTGTAAATTTTTTGTCCCCAGTAAACATTAGAAATTTAGAATGCCCACGATATGAGTGTATATCAAATAGATAAGCATTGTGAAGGAGTGGGCCTAAATGACAACCTTGTGGTACTCTAGATTTTATAGCTATCAAATTTGATCTGCACCCGCCAACAATTGTTGCTTGTCTTCCATTAGATATATATGGTTTTATCCAGCGGTGTAAGTCTCCGTTGATATCCAATACCTGTAATTTATGAAACAGGATAACGTGATCCACTCTGTCGAAGGTAGATGTTAATTAGAAATTGCTCGTGCTACAATTGGATATAAATTGGCATATAGAATTTTCTCCAATAACGTAATGTATTTAGGATAGAAATCGGACGTTAATGGTCGATTTTAGTTTTAGTGCCTTTTTTATGGATAGAAATGATGTGCGCTTTTTTATATTTGGATGGAAAAACGCCTTCATTTAAAAATTTATTAAATAATATGGTTAGTGGTAAAGTAAGTTTATCAGCACAGTTTTTAAAGAAAATAGGGGGTATTTTGTCACTGCCTGGCCTTTTCAAACCTTCTCTACATTTTTTAAATAGGTACTTTAACACCTCTTCTTTCGTAATTGTTAACGAGCTCAATGACTCGACGTAATTATTAACTGCAGTTGCAGAAAAAAATTGTATGATGGGGTTGGACCTATAAATACACTTTCGAAGTATTCATTAAACCCTTTACAGATTTCTTCATCTGTTGTATATTTATTCATCATATAAATCGTTTAGATTATACGATATAGATACGCCCATAATAGTTTGCGAGTCTTTATATTACCTTCTTGCATTTTTTTTACGTAGAAATTATAACATTCCTTTTGTATCTTGTATTCCTTTACAATTTTTATGGCCTACAAATAATTGTTCCGGGTCTGGATGTTTGTCCTTGTGCAATTTATGTTTGTAAACTGCCTCCACGACACAGGAGAAAATCCTACTGGGGGTAACGTTTTTTAAAATAAGAGAAACAAGAGTATCTTATGTTGCCTACTTCTCAGTAACCTGAACTCGTCTTAATCACGTGGATTTTTGTACTTGTTACACCTGCGGTGCACCAAACTTTTTTCTTTAATAACGGCTATTAGTGTTTTTGAGAACCATACCGGGTAGTTATATCATCTTGATAACATGTACTTTGGGTCGACTTCTTCTATGATTTTGTATTATTTATTATATAATATATCGACGCTTTCTTCGGTTAATTTACTACTAAATATGTATACCCAATCGATATTACCTAATTCATTGTTTATGCTTTCATAGTCCCCTTTATAGAAGTTATGCCTAATTTGTGGTTTAGATTTTCGATCAGAAACTAGAATTTCAGAAGCATTTACTATTGCTGGATGAAAATGATCTTCTAATAGTAAGGGTATATGTGGGTTGGAAGCTATTAGGTGTGTATTGCTGATTAATAAATATATATGATTGCTGCTATTAATTTTTAATTGTATTAACTAAGATCCAAAAACTTCAAATTATTTATAAAGTTACTGGAAGCAGTTTGGGTATCACAGGTGCCTAAGCATGGGTGTGCAGGTCTTGTTAATGTCCAGTTAATATTAGGTAAATTAAAATCGTCAGCTAAGATAATGTAATCCTATGGGTGGGCAGACATAACCGCAAAGAGCGAATCTTGTACTAGAGTCAATTGATAAGATTGCATTAAACCACCAGGTATGTATATAACTCCAACGTGAAGGGCGTAGCACTGCGTATTGTTCAGTGTACGAGCTGCAATACTTATCCATACAAGTTCGACGCCATCCCGACTAAACTGTAATCTTTCTTGAGACTGGTAGAGGCGTTTTGCACATATCATTACTTCTTACTTCCAATGACTTTACCTGATGTATTGCTATTGCGATCGCAACTTAATACTGCATACCAACCAATTATCACATATTTCGTTTGATGTAAAACTTACATTTAGCCATGTCTCTGTTAATAAATATAAATCATTATAATTCAGTAAGATGTTTTGGTATAGTTTGTTACTTTGGTTCGTAAGCCTCGAACTTTTTGTTAAGAAAGAATTAATGCGTTATTTATTTTAATGAAAGAGGAATATAAGTGAAGTATTATTATAATCTGTTAAAATAAAATGATAATTAATTTGATTTACCAATTCTGTCGTAATCCCAGTATTACATTTATATCTGGTTTGTATTTATATAAGTTGGGATTATGATGTGTGTGTGTAAAGTTGTAAAATATAATAATGACCAAGAAGTAAACAATCGAGCATATGAGTTTATAACAATAATTAGTGATATATGGTTAATAGATCTAAAGTGAAATGTGTTCAAACTATTTTCAATAAATATTTTTCTGAAGTAATTGATATGACCTGTGACTTTTCGTTCTTTCTGGTAAGATTTGAAAGTTTTTTTGTCCATACAAAATTTTATGCCAATTCTATTGGCTTCAGCTTACATTTTTGTATAGGGCCTTATTTTCGGGTGTTAGGTGATCGTTAACATATATTGGTTTTGATTAACCTGTTACTCCTATATCCTTTGTTGAGATGCCATTAGACCTTTTCAGACCAGAAATCACACTATCTTTCACACATATCTGTCATAATTTGGTAACGATGACTCTTGGTCAGCCTTCAATACGATTCAAAGGCTGCACTCTATTAGCGAAATCGATATCCTGTTCATTGAGTTGAATAATCAAGATTTAAAATCATGCAGGTGGCATGATTGCAGATCTAGATAATTAAAATTTTTGGATTCTCACTTTTAACTTCGGAACACCGAAAACTTCAATAGTTTGTTGTCTGTACCACTGCTGTTGTCTGGAAATATGACAGTGTAGGTCATTTAAAGATTCTTCTAACTTAATTACATTGTTCTTCAAGGTCGTCTGTAAATGGGAATTAGAGTAAGCTATAGACCGCAACTCTTAGGAGATTTCCTTCATATTGTTATTTAATTAAGACTTTGTATTCTTAATTTCAGCAATGATGGCATTTTAAAATCAAATAAATTTTTATCTAAAATGCTTTCTAAGTATTCAAGCATGAATTTGTCATATTTGCATGTGTAAGAATCCGGTGAGCTAAAATGAGATTTAGCGGGTGTATTAGAATCATTGTTTTTTTTTCTCTTATTACACATGTAGGGTATTTAAAAGACTTTAAAAATTTATTGGACGCTTTTCTAAAATTAATTTCACTTGTATTAAGACAGGCATAATGATATTTTTTGGACAGTGCGTAAACGATATTTTTTTTTATAGTATAGGGTGACAAACGAGCACACAGTCTACCTGATGGTAAGTGGTTGCTGTGGCCCATAGACATCTACATCTATCAAAATGCAGATGCGTTGTCACCCGTGAGGACTAAGATGGAATGCCTATTTTCCAGTAAAAAGGGTCTCCGGTTCTCTTCACTCGCCATACGAAACACAGCAGTATCAAGCTGCTATTTTACTCTGGTATTCTGTGAGAACGTCGTCCTTCCCCGGTCGAGCCGACCCATTCAGGCTACAACTATACTACTAAAATAGCTGCAACATAGCTCTACCACGTTTATGTTCTTCCTTTTTTTGAGTGTTTGCATACATCCATTGCATTTTGAAGTCATGTTAATCTGATGGTCAAGTAAAAGTGTCGAAATGTATTTGTTAGAAAAGTAAATTGTGAAATCGTTAAAATTGTATAGGAAATAAAAAAATCGCAATTAGTGATTTTGTAATATGCATTCATTTATTTAAAAGCTAGTAAAGTAAAGTTGCAGCCTATTTACGTCCCACTGCTAAGTACAGGCCTCCTCTCATTTCTGAGAGGGTTTTAGGGCAAGGAAATGTCCGCCGCGCGCCAATGCGTGTTAGCGAACTTCACATGTCTTAGAAATATTTTTTTCTTATTTCTCAGATGTGCAGGTTTCCTCACGATGTTTTCCTACACGGCCGAGCACGTGGTAAATCAGCATTAAAAATTGCAATTAACAATTTCATTGGTGCCGGCGGGGATTGAACCCGGGTTGCTCGAGCACTGTGAAGCATACAACGAGCGCTTACCATCTGAGCTACCACGGCTCTCTAATTATAGAACAGAATAGAATAGAATAGAATAATTTTTTATTCAATATTGATTAATACATAATACTTATTGAACGTCATTTTTTATTTACCACTGGTTCGGGAAATACCTCTGTCCTGGGAAGAACCAGCAAGAAACCCAGCGGGACTTCTTTTTCAAACATATTTCACTTAACAATAATTTCGTTTATACAATTTTTAAATGATTTTTCATAGAACAAGCATGGTGGCGATCACCTTATTCCCAGGGGTTATTTTCATTCATGTATTCCTTGGTATTATAATAACCCTTTTTGTACAGTTCTTCTTTAATAAAACTTTTAAACTTGTATATTGACAAACTTTGAAAATGTTCTGGGATTTTGTTGTAAAAGCATATACATTGCCCCATAAATGAATTACTGATTCTGTGGAGTCTAGTAACTGGCATTACAAGCTTAAGTTTGTTCCTAGTATTTAAAGTATGCACATCCTTATTCTTATTAAAGCTATTTATGTTTTTATGTACATACATTACATTTTCATAAATATATTGCGATGCCAAATTTAATATGTTTATTTCTTTAAATTTTTGTCTGAGGGACTCTTTACAATTTAGGTTATAAATCACCCGAATGGCTCTCTTTTGCAAAACAAATATAGCTTCAATATCATTCGCATTACCCCATAACAAAATTCCATAACACATTACGTTATGAAAGTAACTAAAATACACTAATCTAGCTGTCTCAAAATCTGTGAGACTTCTAATCTTTCTTACAGCATATGGTGCAGAAGTAAGTTTGTTTGCTAATTTAGATATATGGGGGCCCCGTTGAAGTTTCGCGTCAATAGTAATACCGAGAAAAACAGTGGTATCCACAAGACTGAACTCCTCCCCATTTAATAGCACATTGGTATTCGAATGTTTTACATTAGCTATTGTAAATTTAATATACTTTGTCTTATTGCCGTTCAAGAGCATATTGTTGGCGTTAAACCAATGTACTAATTTCTATAGAGCATTATTCACATCGTCATAATTAAATGACTGCCGTTTGAGTTTGAATATTAAAGAGGTATCGTCAGCAAATAATACTATATCGTGATTGTCTCCTACAAGATAAGGTAAGTCATTAATATAGATTAAAAACAGGAATGGGCCAAGAATCGAGCCCTGAAGAACGCCAATTGATACTACTGATCCGGAGGAACCTTTACCATTGATCACGACATTTTAAGTTCTGTTACTTAAATATGAAGTAATTAGTCTAAACGCCAAATTTTTTACACCGTATTGTTGTAGTTTCCTGATTAATGTCTCATGATGAACACAATTGAAAGCCTTGGAAAGATCACAGAAAATAACTAAGGCATCTTGTGAATTCTCCCATGCATTAAAAATATATTTCATAAGCTCAACACCGGCGTCAGACGTCGAGCGACCCCTTGTAAAACCAAATTGGTTTGTATGTAGTCATTTATTTCTATTAAAAAATATTAACAATTGATCCAAAATTATTTTTTCAAAAATTTTACTGAAAGTTGGTAGTACAGAAATAGGTCTAAAATATATAATAATAACTTTTCAAATCTGAATTCATTTGAACAGGTATTAACATTCTGTTTGAGTAATGACTCGACGACAGTTGGAGAAGTATTCAATGACTCTGTTGCCAAGATTGGAATATCTGTGAAATATTTCTAAAACTCCGCTGCGACTTCTTGATTTGATTTAGTCAATTCATTGTTAATTGTTAATTGATAGTTTGAGTGACGCGGTTTCTCTTTAGCGGTTTCGCTGTTAATTATACTCCACGTCATTTTAATTTTATTCTTAGCCGTCTTAATTTTGTTGCTAATATGTAACGATTTGACTGTGGAGCAAACTCTTTTAAACATTTTAGAATAATATTTGACATATTCTTTAAAAGCATCGGAAAGATTATATGATCTTTCATGGTAAAGGTCATATAACCTTCGTCTGCTTTTATGAATTTCTACTGTCGTCCACTCATTAAATGCCTTACGACTGTTTCTGGAGAATGTTTTAGAAGTAAATTTTTTTTAAATTCATTGCTTATAATAAATAATTCTCCTTATAAATAATCAGCGTTGTTCTTATAAGAAAGCGATGGAAGGTTTTTTACCATATTACTTCTAAATCTCTCCAGGCGTTTTGCATTAATAGGAACAAACACAATTTTCTCAATTTCCTGTTTTTTGTGCATATAAGTAATGAAGCCAGTTGTCCACAGTAATCTGAACTAAGTTTTTGAATTATTGATTTGTTGATTGGTACAACACCTGTAAAAATATTATCAATACAAGTTGCACTACACGCTGTAATACGTGTAGCTTCAAAGAATAGATTTTCAAGATTATAGGATTTGAACAAAGTGCAAAATTTAATACTGGTGGAAGAAGTTTCCAGGAGATTGATATTAAAGTCTCCACACACTACACGAGATTAATTTTGTTTATTAAGCTTAACTAAAACTTATTCCATAATTTTTTCAAAGGTATCATAATTTGAACATGGGGGTCTGTAAACACTGATAACAATAAGGTGCTCAAGCTCAACGCATGCTATTTCTACAGTACGCTCAACAGAGAGGCTCACAATGTCTTTACGTTCTTTACATGATAAGCATTTATTAGCTCATATTAAGGAGCTACCACGTAATTTAGTATCTCTATTGAACGAACTGACCACCTGGTGAATACTGAAATTAAATATGCAATTGTAATCTTTCAAAACCAATGTTTAGTAATACATAAAATATGTATATTGTTACACACATATATATAGGATATTATAGGATTATCCGAAGTTTGAAGAGAGGGGGAGGACACGGTAATCCTCGAATCCGGCAACTTGCTCTATTACCGGGAGGGCGACCATCTGTCCCAAGGAGGTGTCGGATTTATCGTCCACAAGTCTCTCGTTAACAACGTTGTAAAGATTGAGAGTGTGTCGACGAGGGTTGCGTACCTTATACTCAGAATCACCAAACGGTATTCGCTGAAGGTCATACAGGTTTACGCACCAACCTCGGCACACCCCGATCAGGAGGTGGAGGAAATGTATGAGGATATCTCTAGAGCCATGCATTCCTCCAAAACCCAATATACGGTGTTAATGGGAGACTTCAATGAAAAACTAGGCACAAGAGAGAACGGTGAGCTGAAAGTAGGGAAATTTGGAATAGGGCAACGGAACCCAAGGGGCCAGCAGTTGGCTGACTTTATGGAGAAAGAGGGACTCTTTATGATGAACTCTTTCTTCCAGAAGCGGCCCCACAGAAAGTGGACCTGGTCGAGCCCCGACGGTTCGACAAAAAATGAGATCGACTTCATTATGACGACCAGACGACAACTGTTCAGTGATGTCTCAGTGATCGCGAGGGTGAAAACTGGCAGCGATCACCGAATGGTTAGAGGCACACTGAACCTAAACGTTAAGTTGGAGAGGTCTCGTCTAGTGAAGTCAACGCTCCGTCCCCCTCGTGCTCTAATCCAAAGTCCCGAAACCTTTCAGCTCGAGTTACAAAACCGTTTTCAGTGCCTAGAAGACTGCAATGAAGTGGACGATTTGAATGACAAGCTCGTGGAAACTATCCATGCGGTCGGAGCTAAGTTCTGCAAGACCCGCCGCAGAAGAACACAAAAACTCTCCGATCACACTCTTAATCTCATGGCTGTTAGACGGGAGATGAAGCTACATTCTTCAACAGATTTAACAGCATACAGGCAACTGAACAGACAGATCTCCAAATGCATGCGGCGGGACTTACGCAACTTCAATACAGCTCGTATTGAAGAAGCGATCGAGCGGAACCAAGGCTCCAAAGTCTTTGCCAGAGATCTGTCTGCCAGAAAGCGCCAACTGTCAAAGCTGAAGACAGAATGTGGCAGCATCGTTTCCGGGGCACCTGAGATTTTGAGTGAGATTGAGAGGTTCTATGGGCAGCTGTACACGTCATCGTTGGAGCCGCACGCAAGTGTGAGTAACGATCCAAGAGCGAGTCTTATCCGACATTATTCCGTTGATATCCCGGACGTCAGTCTGAGCGAGATTAGAATGGCTCTCCAGCACCTTAAAAACGGTAAGGCCCCAGGCGAGGATGGAATTACAGCAGAGCTTCTGAAAGCGGGTGGAAAACCGGTACTTGAAGTCCTTCAGAAGCTCTTTAATTCCGTCCTCCATGGTGGCATTACACCGGAGGCGTGGAGCAGAAGTGCGGTGGTCTTGTTCTTCAAGAAAGGCGACAACGCTCTCTTGAAGAACTACAGACCGATATCCCTTCTGAGCCGCGTCTACGTGCTGTTTTCGAGAGTCATTACGAATCGTCTCGCGCGCAGACTTGACGACTTCCAGCCTCCCGAACAAGCCGGTTTCCGAAAAGGCTTTAGCACCATAGACCACATACATACCCTTCGGCAAATTGTACAGAAGTCCGAGGAGTACAATTTGCCACTATGTCTGGCGTATGTGGACTATGAGAAAGCCTTTGATTCCGTCGAAATTTGGGCGGTGCTGCAGTCCCTTCAGCGGTGCCAAGTTGACTGTCGGTATATCGAAGTGTTGAAGTGCTTGTACAGTAGGGCTACGATGGCTATCCGAGTACAGAACCAGAGTACGAAACCTATCCAATTGCAGAGAGGTGTAAGACAGGGTGACGTCATATCCCCAAAACTCTTTACCGCTGCATTGGAAGATGTTTTCAAGCTTCTGGACTGGAAAGGATACGGTATAAACATCAATGGCGAGTACATCACTCACCTTCGATTTGCCGACTATATAGTCCTTATGGCAGAATCGCTGGAGGACCTAAGCACTATGCTCAATGACCTCAATAGTGTTTCCCAACGGATAGGTCTTAAGATGAACATGGACAAAACAAAGATCATGTTTAATGTCCATGTCACATCTATGCCGGTAGTTGTTGGGAACACTAAGCTCGAAGTTGTTGACGAGTATGTTTACCTGGGACAAATAGTCCGACTAGGTAAGTCCAACTTCGACCGAGAGGTCAATCGACGGATTCAACTCGGCTGGGCAGCGTTCGGGAAGCTACGACACATCTTCTCGTCAGACATACCTCAAAACCTGAAAACGAAATTGTACAACCAGTGCGTGTTGCCAGTGATGACTTATGGAACTGAGACGTGGTCCTTCACTGCTGGCTGGATGAGGAAGCTCAAGGTCGCTCAGCGAGCTATGGAGAGGGCTATGCTCGGAGTTTCCCTGCGTGATAAACTCAGAAATGAGGATATTCGCATTAGAACTAGAGTGACCGACATAGCCCAACGGATTAGTAAGCTGAAGTGGCAATGGGCCGGCCATATAGCTCGAAGAACCGACTAGATGGAGTGACGACCTGGTAAGATATGCAGGAAGTCGATGGATGCAGGTGGCTCAGGACCGTGCTTTGTGGCATTCTTTGGGGGAGGCCTATGTTCAGCAGTGGACTTGTGAAGGGCTGTAATGAATGAATGAAAAAAAAAAAAAAAAAATATATATATATATATATATATATATATATATATATATATATATAATATTTAATTTACAAGCTGTTACTTAATAATTGTTGTTGTAAAAAGAAGGTCCTAAGCACCATGCAGTTAGCGGTACTTACGCGTTTAGTTTTTGCACTCTATTTTGTGATAGTTCCTTAATATTGATATTATCTGATATGTTGTCGTATTTTTATTATTATAATAGTACTATTCTTCATTTTTACTGTCACTAACTTTCACAGGGTTTTAAAAACGTTAATTTTGGGTGCAGTTATTATTTCCAACAAAAGCGTGCCTAATACGTGTTGCTTTTACGGTATCAAAAAACAAAACTTCTTTTTTCTTCTCCTCTGGTTTCGAGCTTAACTCTACTGGTGGCATTGTTGTATATGTACTTTAGGATATTTATATACCTTCTCTCAATGTTCAGTAATGTAAGTACATTCCACTTAGAGTTATGACTAATACTATTTAAAGCTTTACTATAGTCAATGAAGGCTATGTATAGAGGTCTACTGAACTCTTTGTACTTCTCTATTACTTGTACCAGTGAATGTAAATAGTTAGTCATACTATAGCCTGATTTAAGCCCTTTTGTTCTATCGGTTGTGCTTTGTCAATCTCTGTTGTTATTCTATTTAGGATTATTGACGCTAAGAGCTTATATAAACATGCCATTAGACTTTTGGGTCTGAAATTGCTTATATCAAGAGGTAAAAGCTTTTACAAAAATTTACTTCGCAAATATCCGCGTTATAAAATAAAATGATGTGTCTTACCTAGTATGAAGAAGCACCTCCCGCCCTCCCTCAATCCCCCCGTCTCCACTAATCCCAGCACCGCTACTCCCAACACCACTACACTAGGCAAGACACACCACTGACGATAATACGACACGTGTTTCGCCTCTACACGAGGCATCCTCAGGTGATATAGACTTTACGGTGGCTAACCGCTAAGTGAGCGGCGAGCCAAAACAAGTGCCTTTTATACAAACCGATGATGCAACCGCTCTCTACCTAAGGAGCGAGCGACTGCTCGCTGCTGATGTTTTATCGCATGACTCAGTAAATAGCCGAAAGACCGTTACACCCAGCGTGGGCGTTCTTAACATGATGGTGGGATACCAGCAACCGGACAAAGACGGCGTCCTTGAGGAGCAGTAACGGGTGTCGAGACCCGTACGGCAGTTGGGAATTTCTCAAACGTCCGCTAACGCGCAGCATCCCAGCGTCGGTCAGGAAGAGGTTCAGACGGGCCAGAGCGCCCTCAACAACGGAGCCCCGCTTCAAGTTTTCAATCACGGGCTCAAAATGCTCCGCTTGGACCATATGGGTCCAATTCATCAAATCTTCACGACGCTCGCTAGGGGACAAAACGAAATCATAGATTCGGTTGGACGGGTCTCTCGAATTGCGGACAAATTGACGCAACCAAGCAGTCGCTCCTAAGAGCTTATCGAGAGAGCTGTACCGTTCTAGTAGGGAGAAATCCCGAGTGGGCTTATCCTTGCCCACTCCTACTCGGGCTCGTAGGCCAGGCAATTCATTCGGTTCGGAGTAATTACCCTGGGGCCAGAATGACTGATACTCAATCAACCAACTGGCACCCCACCACAGCGGGTGGGCTTCACAGCCGTGAGAAGCGTAGTCTGCGGGATTCAACTTCCCTGGGACATGTCTCTAGTTTAGAGAAGTCTCAGAACTCTGGATTTGAGACACGCGGTTCGCCACAAAGACCTTAAGATAGTGAGGTGCAGCTCTAAACCAACAAAGTACTATCTCACTGTCCGACCACGCGTAGATGTCCGTAATGTCGATTACAGACTTCAAAGACGAGTGAACGTGGTTGAGGAGTCGCGTGAGAAGAGTGGCTCCGGACAGTTCTAATTTAGGGATAGTTAAGCGGGACCTGATGGGAGCAACCTTGCTTTTAACAAGTACGAGATGGACTGCAGTATGACCAGAAGAGCTGACAGTCCGCAAATATACGACAGCAGCATAGCCTTTCTCGGAGGCGTTGCAAAACCCATGTAAGGTAGCCCGGCATTTACCTGGAGGGAGGAAGCACCTTGGCATGGAGACCCGCTTGATGTCCGGAAGGGAGGAGACAGTGGAGTGCCACTCTCGCAAGAGAGTTCCACTAATAGGCTCGTCCCAACGCAACTCGGATATCCAGAGCTTTTGAAGAAAGCACTTAGCCAAAAAGATGACCGGGGTGATCCATCCATTAGGGTCCAAGGTGCGGGCTACTGTAGACAGCACGGAGCGCTTGGTCCATGCTTTGGGGGAGGGATCAAGTTTTACTCGATACGTGAAGGTGTCCTGAACAGGCTGATATTGAATGCCCCGCACAGTCAACAAATTTGTTGATGATGAGTGTCTTGGTGATCCTCTCCTCGGAGGTTCTTCAAAATATGAGAAGAGTTCGACAACCATTTGCGCAACTCATAACCTCCGGACTTCAGGATGGCAATTAATTCGTCTCGCAAGACAATAGCCTCCTCGACGGTGGGGGCGCCCGTACAAATGTCGTCCATGTAGACCGAAGTCTCCAAAATAGAAGCTCCCCGAGCGTATCTTAGACGCTCTCTCTAAGCGAATTCAAGGAGGGTTCGCATGGCGATATACGGGCTGGACCGGAGTCTATAGGGGGTGGTGTTCAACTCAAATACCTGTATCGGATCGCTGGGCTTCGCGCGCCACAATATCAGCTGATATCGATGGTCATCACGATGGATCACTGATTGTCGAAATATCATCCGAATGTCGGCTACAAAAATCACTTGGTGTCGACGGAATTGGGTCAAAATGTCGGATATGTCCTTGATTAATTTAGGACCAGAGTGTGTCTCCACTTCAGGTGGTTCAGGGACATACCATTTGACGTGGGGGCGGAGCCGTCAAAAACTACCCGAATCTTACTCTCAGGGGTCCTCAAGACCGCATGGTGAGGGAGGAAGTAGTGCTCATGTGAACGCCATTCGAAGTTGGACGGTGACATGTGACCCAGTTCTTGATATTTGCGCATGAACTCGACATATTTGTCGCGAAAGGCTGGGTCGCGCCGCATGCGGCGTTCCATGGAAAGCAACCTTTTCTCAGTCAGTGCACGAGATTGACCCAAAGGGTCAATCTAGTGCAGAGACGTGAGTCCGGAAATGGTAAGCGAGTGACGAAACGACCGCCGACACGACGGCCGGTATTGTTCTGGTAGAAAAACTCGCACTCACTGTCCAAAGGGTTGACTCGAGCTGCATGTGGTGGTTCCTCAATTTCCCAGAACCGCTAGACAACGTTCGAAAGGGACATGCCCACAACAGAGAGCGGGTCGGCCGTCGGAGGAGGAGGAGACCACATAACCGGTCCAAAGAAACTGTGCCCAAATACAGTGGACACGGCCGACAAGCCATCGGGCTGCAGGGCTCGTATCTCGCCTAACAAGATGAACCCCAGCGCGTCGGCCCCCAGCAACAAATCTATAGGCCCAGGTTGGAACCATTGAGGGTCTGCCGGTCTCGAACCCGACGCACAACGAACCGCGCTGTCATTTATAGGTTAGGTAGAAAACCTACAATGTCATCGAGGACATTTACCTTGACACCAACTCTGCTTGTCCCCTAGGAGCAGGAGGCTCGGCATCTCCGATACCTACCATCGGACGTGATTCAGAACTCAAGAGAAGTCCTAGTCTTCCTAACAACCAAGTGGAGACTACACAGCGTTTTGAACCCGAATCCAGTAGAGCGCGGACCGTTAAGCAGTCGCCGCTCGGGTTGTACACCTTCGCTGAGTCCGTCGGCAATAGAACAGTTTGACAGGTGGACTGCCGACAAAGGCTCAGTGAAGGCGGCCGTGGTGGGAGCTAGGGCGGCAGCTACCTAGCTGGAGCTGCCTCCATCTGAGCGGCCCTCGAACAGGGGGTCCAAAAAGTGGCATTCCGGCGGCATCTCAACGACCCGTGGTTGCCACTCACCAAACAGGCCGACCTGGGGAAATTCGGGAAACAGGCCTTGGGGCCCGGGACATTCTTGAGGTCGCAGGAACCTGGTAGTACCGGTATCGACCAAAGGGAGGAGGGTGGTACTCCAGTCGCGGCCGCTCAGCTAACGGGGGTGAGGCGGTTCTGGCTGACCGCTGAGTGGCCGCAAAGCGCCTCTCAACACGCTGAGGTGGAGTGACGATCCCCCCGCCCCTGGGGGAGCGACCCCCTGATTGGTTGGAGGAGGGACCTCTTTCAACCCCAGGGGCACGGTGGGCGGCAGGCGAGCGCCCGACAGGGGGCGTGGCTGAGCGCACCCGCCCGTGGGAGTTGGGGTCCTGGCAGGACCTCGAGAGGACGCGCCGCTCGCGCCCAGGCACACAATAGCGTGGTGGTTGCCCTGGTAGTGCATGCAGAGCCGCTGGTGTGGGCAGTCTCGTTGGAGATGCCTCTCCAGGTACGAGTAGCACCAGCGGCGCTCCCTAGCGATGGTTCGCCTCGCCGGGGCCGGCTTGCACAGCAACTTAGGGCACGACGTCGTCCGGTGATCGGATGCTCGACAATAGGAGCAGGGGGGTGCCGCCCTGGCCGCTAGGCCACTATAAGAGGGTAGGGGGTGGCGCCCTCCCGCGGGAGCTCCGCTCGGCCTCAAGGGGGTTGGCGACGCCTTGGCCGTCGAATTTCGCCTCTCCCTGGGTACCGCTCGGGCGACAACCTGGGGTTCCTTGACGGCGCCTGCTGCGTTCTCCATCTGCCTGCACTGCTCCTCCGAGAACCGCAGCAGGTTCCTGAAGGGAGGAATATAGGAGGCGCCGTCCCCGCCGTATCTCTCCTCGAAGTGGAGCCGAAGGTGAATACCAGCGTAAAATAGTAGCTTAACGCTGCTGTATTTCGTATGGTGAGTGTAGAGAACCGGAGACCCTTTTTACTTGAAACGAGGCATTTCATCTTAGTCCTCATGGGTGACAACGCATCTGAATTTTGATTCTTAATCGAAGATAGATGTAGATGTCTATGGGCCACAGCAACCACTTACCATCAGTTGGACTGTGTGCTCGCTTGTCACCCTTATCCTATAAAAAAAAGCTCGAGAGGCAGGCGAGACAGCACAATGTGGAGCAAAAAAGAGACGATTCGTCCACCTGTAAATCCAGCCGCCTCAAAAAGTTGCAAGCCACTACGACTGGATTTACGATGTCCGTACTTAGTCTGGTCCGATCCTTAAGCAGCGGGAGGTTTAGCATCTTCCGAACGTAGTCGTCCTCAATCCAGCCGACGTTGGCGTACCTTCCGGCAAGGAGGTCCCGAGCATTATGGTAGGCGTCATCCGACAATTTCAGGTAACCCACGACGCACAGGGCCTCCCCCTCCAACGAGGCTAGGAGGTACTCCATTTTCTTGCTGGGTGTCAAGTCCCTCCGGACAACCTCCAGGCTGTCAAACAGACTGACGAACGTCAGCTATTCGGAGAGGACCCCGGAGAACCTTAGCAGTTCCAGAGTCCGGAGTCATCCTAACAGCTCCGGCTGAGTAGGCTGCTTCCGAGGAGACTCGGACTGGCCCCTCAGTCTAGCTTCATGCGCTTCCTCCGCATCCTTGGCCCCCGCCTCGATCAAATCGTTCGTAAGCGAAAAAATTTCTCGTAGTCCGCGAGGCAGGAGTCTAGGACTTCCTGTTCCGCATCCGAGGCCAAAAGCTCTGTGCAAGCCTCCTCCACTACAGCCCTTCGAGCATCGACCTGCTCGAGCCACTTCCCTAAACTATGAACCCGATCAGGTCGACCTATCAAAATATGGACGTTCGCGGCCCAGCGCAGCTCCGCCTGCAGGCGAAGCGCCAGTTGCTTGTGCGACGGCATCACTAATAAATACAAACTAATGCAAAAAAAAAAAACACAAATGAAATTATTAACAAATAACAAACACTAGTACGATCAAATCAAGTTAAATACAATTACTATTTATTAATTTAAATACAAGTTACACTAAAATTAAAGGTACACACTACAGTCAATCAGCAAAATGCCTCGCTCAAACAACCGACCCTTCGATAATTAATCTACTATAATAATACGCCGACGATAATTATCCGATTACGTGATAGCCTTATCTACCTAGTCAAAGTACCTAGCCTTAATAAAACTACGGGCGTTGTCCCTTCTTCTACCCGCCAACAACAAAAAAAAATACTTATATGTAATTTTTATTACGTACTATTTTTATACTATATATTTTTTTATTAATATTACGGCTACTGAATACTGAATAAAATATGTGAGGTTGAGTTACTAATATATTTGTAGTTTTATTGATACTTATGTCGTTACGCTGGATTAAGTTCTCTTTTACATTGTGTATTCTTAATAGTGTATTTAATGTGTGTAGAGTATACATAGTAGTGTTATTAAAGTGTGTGTTAATACAAGAGGTGTTAGTAACATATGCAAAATTTATTAATTTTGACAAAAATATTAACTGAAAGAGCAACAATGTACTAATTAAACAGAATTTTAACATTAACGAACAATTAAAGGGATATAAGAAACATATTAATTTTAGATTAGTTAAGAAAAAATGTATCAATAGGGAAAATTTAAAAAAAAAAAGGAAAAATTTATCTAAAAGAAGTTGTTGTACCTGTGCCTCGCTTCTGATGGTGATTATAGGAGAAAATTCGTCTTTTCTTACGTATACTCTGCCATATGCGGTCCAACAGAACTTGTATGCTTTAGACTTAACCAGGTCTCTGGCAAGGAAGTGTAGGCGAGACCCTTTCAAAGTAAGGTGCTCTGATAAAAAGACGGGTGTGTCTTCCTGTACTTTAAAACCCAGATGCTTAGCACACAGCTTACTTTTGTTTTTTTATGTTAAAAGCTTTACTCATTTTTAAGATTTCAGTTTTAAGGATCGTAGAACCAGTTTCTACAACAATTGGTGTATTTAGTTTTTCAGATTTTTTGCCACGTATTCTATAAATATCCTTTATATCTAATTTATCAACCTTACAACCAATGTCCTGTGTTGAATTCACAACCATATCAAGTAGGTCTTCTTTTGTTTCATTATTTTTCTTTGGAACATTTTTTATTTCAATATTACTTTTCCGGTTTCCCATTTGAATTTCCTCAATTTTATTTTCCAAAATTGTGATATACTTCCTATCCTCGTGCACCTGGTTCTCTAACTGATCAATTTTCTTTTTCTGAATTTATTTCAGTGTTGAGTTAATTCTTTGAAATTCATTTTCTTGTTTTGTTGTAAAGAGTGACATAATTTTTATAATTTCTTCTTTGAAATCAGCCAACTGATTAGTAACAGAATCAGCCATTTCTTCTCTAGTCCTCTTGGTTCGTTGAAATACATAGTTAGGTGGTGTCTTGTTGCTAGTGGGCAAAAAGTTTATTTCCGTATCTGATACAGATTTATCCATCATGGAATCACTTTATAGCAACGTTTTCAATCTCTCAATCAAATAGAACTTCAATTATATATGAATTATATATTTATATATATATTTCTTCCTTATTTAAACCAAGCCTTGAAATTTTAACCACAATCGCTAGCGCTTATGAATTATAGCAAACGAAATATTTAGTGACGTACATGCGATGTCTGCAGCTATGAATGAAGCAGATAGATAAGTACCCACCCGTAATAGCGAAGACAAATTTTAGTTGTCACAGTTGCGTTGCTCTGTGTTTCTTTAAATTTCGGATACACCGTCAACTTCTCATGCATTATGAGTGCCTGGTACTCGGTCGGAATTTGTTAACAAAATTATTTCGTTAAATTAATTTGTTTTTGAAATAAGCTTGCACAGAAACACACGTCTAAACGCATACGCGGTCCGAGGGGAAGAGCAATGGAATGTTTTACACTGGCCTTATTATTTAAATTTTGCCTACATACCCGCGGAAAATGACCTTGTTTACCACAAGTCAAACATGTAGCGTGAACGGCCGGATATCGAAGCGTTGACCAGCGCTCGACTCCACAGCGCGGGCAGCGCAGCGCTTGCAGCGCTTGCAGTGCGGTGCCCCGCGAGGCACCTATTCTATCGATTTAGTTTCTAAATGTTGTATCCATTTTTTGTTTAGGCTTAGTTCTTTAAGCGCTCTTTTAGTGTTCCTGAATTTAAGTAGTTTTTGTGTTATGATATCGTTTTTTTCTTTTGTATCTGAAATTGGCCGATAGTTGGCAGGGTCGGTGCGGCTACCTTTTTTAGGCACAGGCTGCACATTGGCCAGCTGCCAAGATTTAGGCACTATTCCATTAGTACCCAAATCTTGTACAACTCAGGTGCCTTTTCATTAAAACATTCTTCTTCCATATATTAGAATTGTTCTTACTTTTGTTTGCTTACTGACTTTTTTCCCAATTTGGTGTATGATGTCATCGTCTCTATTTTCAAGTGAAATGTTTAGATCGCGTTTTACTTTTCTTATGCTTATTTCTATAAACTCAAGTGAAGATATTTCATTTTCTCTAATGCCATGAATAATAAGATTATTTCTTCTTTTGTATTTTTCGAAACTTGCGATTTTTTTCACTTAAATTTTTATTTGCTACTTTCTGTTCTTTTATTTCAGTTACCAAGGGTAGTAATTTTACGTCCATTTTCGATATTATTTCTCTAATTTGGTTAGCCATTTCGATTTTCATTCTTTCAAACCATTCTTGAATGTTGTACGTTCTCCATGTTTATGTTACTAAGTGAAACGGAATGTAATTAATGTGTTAATGCGGTCAAGTTGGTTTTGACTTCTTATCTGTCAACTGTTTCATTTGTTCGATTTATTAGTTTGGTAAAATTGGTAGCACTTATCTGGCAAACTCAAATGGCTTTCCTAATCACAATCATCTATGGTTATGAATAATTGTCGACGTACTAACCTCAAATTATATTTATGTTTCATTTCGATCTTAAAATCCCTTATGATAGTACTTACATTTCCTAGTTTTCACGTTTTGCGAGTACATCCTTACTTTATTTTCTAAATGTTTATAGTATTATATGAAAGTTGTAAGTATTTTCACTTTTTTTACTATAAAAATTTGGAGCAAGAATAAAGATGTGTCATAATGATTTCTTATATTTACGCAAACACTATACATTGAAATAAAACTAATTTTACGGATTTTATCGCGTATATTAACTTATTTTATATTCCTGACGTTTCGAGCACTTTACAGCACCCAGGGTTCGGGGGAAACTGAGGTGTATGACGTCCCAATATCATAGTTAACCACGGCTACCTCCAGATTAAAAATTATTAATTTTTGTTCCGATCTACGCAGTATGAACTTACAGTATCATGAAGTCTTGCAGTTGTATGCTTGGGTTGAAATTTAATTTTATTAATTATGGGATCCCAAGCAGATGGTAGTAGCCAGCCATCTTCTCTATTGAAATTAGGATGTTTTTTGATTTCAATAGCCTCGCGAATCATCCTTGGAAGGAATCGGTGTTTTTAGTGAAAATTGGTGGTCTATCAAATCTAATGTAGTGACGGGGGCGATCCTGTACGTATTCACAGACTGCAGACTTCCCGGAGCGTCAGTTTTTCGCATCAGCTATGTGTTCTTTAACGCGGGTTTTTATGGATTTTTTGTTTGTCCTATATAAGAGAAACCACATAAATAATCAAGCTTGTACACTCCTGCATCTTGCAGAGGAATATTGCACTTGACTGATGGTAAAAATTGACTAATCATCTTCGGCGGCTAGAAGTATGTTTTGATGGAAGCACGCTTTTAGATGTAGCCAATCTTGTCAGTGACACCGCTGACATATGGTAGTATAGCAGGCATTCGCTCGACTGTGGCCGGCTTCACTCGTTCACTGTGACGTAGGCGCGGGACCCGAAGCTTATTGTCGTGCAAAACTTGCTTGACGCGTTGGAGCTCGGCGGCCAGGTGTTTACTGTCACAGATCCCTTGTGCTCTCTGAAACAAAGATTTACTCACGGTAGCTAACTGTGAAGGATGGTGGTGAGAATCATCGTTTAAATATCTATCTGTATGAGTCTTTTTTCTATACACAGTGTGGCTCTTGAGCCACACTGTGTATATTTGCTACTGCACTGCACTGATAACACCTTGGTGTTATTAGGATTCTGAATTACTAACACCTCTAGAAAAGCTAAAGAATTGTTTGCCTTTAACTCCACTGTGAACTGGATTTTAGATTTTAAGGAGTTAAGATAGTCTAAAAATGCAGTTACTTTATCTTAAGGTAGAATTGTGAAAGTGTCGTCTACGTACCGCTTGTAGAATCTTGGGTTTACGGGAGAAGTAAGCAGGGCTTTCTCCTCAAAGTCCTCTATGAATATATCGGCGACAATGGGAGATACAGGTGAGCCCATCGCCACTCCATCTACTTGCTTGTAAAACTCCTCCTTCCACAATAGGTAGCCAGATGTAAGGAAGTGTCTGAGTAATACTGCATATTCCACGGGCATATTGTTCTCCTCTAGCCTTCTAGTAACAATCGAGATGCAATCTTCAACAGTTCAGCATATGAACAGAGACTGCACATAAAAACTGACCATAGTTTCATTGTCTGCCAGATGTAGATCTTTAATCTCGCTGACAAAATGGTAGGAATCCTTTGTGTGTGCTCTTGTATGTCCCTTGAGCGGTGAGAGTATATTCGCTAAGTGTTGAGCCAATCTGTAAGTTGGTGAATCGTTTTGGCTCGCTACGGGACGTAGTGGAGCATTGGACTTGTGTATTTTTGGTAACCCATGCAACTTCGGTGGTTTGGCACATGTAGATATTATCGATTTTATGTCTAGATTTAATTTTTCAGAGTGTTTCTTTATGAGATCACTAGTTCTTTTAAGTGTGTTATTTGTTTGGTCATTTTTAACCTTTTTATAAGTATTTGCATCCGACCAAAGTTCTTGTATTTTAGAATTATAATCCGACGTATCCATGACTACCGTGGCATTTTCCTTATCTGCGCGAAGAATCGTGAGATCTGATTTATTGTGTAGGTTATTCAATGCTTTAAATTCGTTTTAAGGTAGATTCGGTTTTGGCGCTGAACTTCGACCTAACATAGACGAAATGTCTTACCGTATCGCTTCCAAATCTTCCTTTCGCATATTGTTTTTAAATGAACAGTCCTCGACACTACAGATAATTTATTCGTACGGTCATTTCTTCGGTGTTATAGCAAAATTAAGGCCTTTCGATAATACTCCAATAGTTGCATCATCTAGAGTTTGTTTTGACAGATTTTAGACTGCGCTTAATCTATGATCCGCGTTCGTAGTCAACGGTTGCGTTTCGTTCTCACGTTGACACATATGTTTGACATTTAATTTGGTCGTAAATTTTTTGATATTTTTGCGTTGTTAACTTTTGCGTTGGCGTCGATTATATTTTTAAGATGCGTAGCATTCCATTCTTCTTGATGTGAAAATGGTTAATTAAGGAAATAAATATAATAAAAATATATGGTATTATATAAACTTAGTATGAAAGTCAAAAGTTAATGTTAAAGTTACAGCCTATATACGTCCCACTGCTGGACACAGGTCGCCTCTTATTTCTGAGACGGTTTAAGGGCAAGGAAATTTACACCGTGCTGCCTTAATGCGTGTTAGTGAACTTTACATGTTTTCGAATTTTTTTTTCTTATTTATTTATTTTATTTATTTAATAAGGCTTACCAACTAAATACATATAGAAACAATTATTATGAGGTGCACTTAAAAAAATTTGTATATATGCATTTAAATTAAAGGTAAACACAACTTATAATAAAAGACTTCCTTTAAGGAGAACAGTAACCTATAAAACTATCACTACAATAAAATAACAAAATTAAAGCAAACAAAAAAAACCTAACTTATATAATGTATAAATGGAAAAAAGAGAGGAAGTAAAAAAAAACTTTTAAAATGAAAAAATTATTTAGCTGTGTAATGTGTTAGTACCTTCCTCTTTAAAACATTTAAGCTATCAAAATGGATATCCACATCACAATTTTGAAATTTTGAATTGAATGCATTCAACAAAGATGATAAAGGTGTGTTTCTGCCATATTCATTACGACTTTTTTTAATATGAAACGGTTTGTAGTTATGTAGACGTGCACTAATTCTTGGAACAGTGATACCGATATCAAGTAAGATAGACCGACAGTCAATTTTAAAACTTAAGAGCTTGTGCAGGAAAGTTATACTTAATACATCCTTACGCCTTTCTAAAGGTATCATATGGTAATGCTCAAGTCTTTTCTTATAGCTATTAAAAGTGTGATAAGTCCCTTCGATGTAACTGAGTCTAGCTAACATTATTTTTTGTACCTTTTCTATACGTTGTATATTATTTTGATAACTAGGATACCAAACAAAGGAACAGTAGTCTATATTGCTACAGATCAACGCGAAATAGAGGGCCTTTAAAGCTGGTATGGACTTAAATTCTGTAGTGTTACGTGAGATGAATGCTATTAATCTATTACACTTATTTATTGTGATATCAATATGACGTGTGAATCTCATTTCGGAATCAATGTTTAGGCCTAAATCTTTAACATATTTTACTTGATTAAGACGAGTATCTGCAATATAGTAATTAGTCTCGAATTTTTTATATTTCCTTGAAAATTTTATGTGGTGACATTTTTTTACATTGAGTTCCATCTTATTACATTCACACCATTTACAAAGATCGTTAATATCCCTCTGTAATAGTAACTGGTCCTCTGTGCACTTAACGGTTCTAAAAAATTTCAGATCATCGGTGTATAATACAAACTGACTGTTATTTAATACATGTTTTATGTCATCTATAAACAAACAAAATAAAATTGGACCCAGGACTGAACCCTGAGGAACTCCAGAAGTAGCTTGAAATATGTGAGATACAAAACCGTTTACAACAACCCTCATTACTCTATTTTCTAAATAGGACTCAAACCATCTCAAAAGACATCCATCAATAAAAAAAACGTTTTTAAGTTTAGCCAGTAATATTTTATGGTCCACTTTGTCAAAGGCCTTGCTAAAGTCTGTGTAAACGGCATCAACCTCATTGCCATTACTTAGTTCGGTTAAAACCTTTTCAACAAAGAACATTAAGTTGGTTGTTGTGGATCGCTTCGCAAAGAAACCATGTTGATAGTCACTCAGAAGTTGTTTTACGTGCCACTTTAAATGGTTACTAACAAGGGATTCAAATATTTTTGACAAAGTGGAAAGTATGCTGATGGGTCGATAATTACAGATAACATTGATACTTTTGGATTTATGGATTGGTAAAACGATAGCCTCTTTCCATACGTTTGGAAAAATGCCTTCCGAGATAGATCGGTTATAAATTAAATGTAGTGGTGTCGACAATATTTTAGCACATTTTTTTATGAATATTGGAGGTAATCCATCAAAACCGGCTCCTTTATTGGTATTAAGCCTAGCAAGTTTAACTTCAATATCCTTTTTAGGTATTTGTATATAATTCAGATTAAGAGAATTTGTCACACTGTCGTTAACTCTCGAGTGAGCCCTATCTTGGACTTTGGAGGGTTTGTTATAAACAGATTCAAAGTGCTCAGCAAATAAGTTAGCAATACCACTACCGTCATTAGCACCTTTGTTCCCCAGTTCCATTTCCTTAGGGATCGAGTCATTATTATTACGTTTATTCTTTATGTAAGACCAAAAATGTTTCGGATTATTTAAAATATTTCTTTGCACATTATTTATATATTTGCTGTAACTCTTATTAATTAGCGTGTTTGCTCTTTTTTTTAACAACTCATATTCATATACGTCACGATTGTTTTGATATTTTTTCATTTTTTTGCGGCTAATTTCCTTTTCCTTTAAAAGTTTTATAAGTCTCTGTGAGTACCATACAGGATATTTATTTTTAACAGATGGTTTTAAGGGTACATATTTCTCGATATTTTTTCGAATTATGGTATAGAATTTTTCTAAGCATTCATTAATTGAGCGGCAGCTATTTAACTCACTATCCCATTTTACTTCATATAGAGACCTATTTATACCTTCATAATCTGCTTTATAAAACTTATACACATTGAAATTATTGTATCGAAGTTTATCTATTTTTTTATAATATATGTCAATTTCTAACGGCGGGTGAAAGTTATCAATCTTCGATAAAGTATCTACAGCTTTACTGACCGAGATAGGATATTCAACGTTAGATAAAACCAAATCAAGTATTTTAGAGTCATTATTTTGTACCTGATTATACTGTTTGAAACCGTTACATGAAGTAAAATCTATAAATATCTGATTTATTTTTGTGTTAGATTTAATTATTGGATTGCTATGATCTGAGGTCCAATCAATATTACCCAAATTAAAATCACCAACTAGAAGAATATGATCAATTTTTTGTACAAATATACTTTTAGTGCTGATGCAGTGGTTTAGATCATCACTTGAGACTGGTGAAAATTAACTGAGATTTTCCAGTGCTTCCAATCTTGTTATTACCCGTGCTGGTGATGTCTCATTTTTGCGCACAAAAATTTTCCCATTACGCACCCAAACAAATTTGTATTGTTTCTCTTTTGCTCTCAATCTGGTAGCTGCGTGTAACGCCTTGTTGGATGGAGTCAGATGTTCGTTAATGAATACTGGTGATTCAATGTCTCCATAACCCAGGATTTTCGTGTTTAATTTATTTTTTGGGTTCATTTTATTGTATGTAAGTACAGCGCCTAAGAAGTTGTCTCGCTTTATTTTACTTGTTAGTTTACATACAACAGTCCTTGGCAGCTTGGATGAGGCATTAAGCTTTTGCACTCGGTTGCAGGATAAAATATCAGCTTCCAAAATGGGAAATGAAATAACTTTTCCGATATTAACAATTGTGTTAACCAGGTTTTCTTGTCTGTGCTCAGGTAAGCAGTGGATTTCGACATTTGACTGACGGGCAGACTGTTCCATTTGTGATAACCTTTCCTCTAAATCACTGACCTTGCCAGTTAACATTGCATTAGTTGTAGAAAAGATCTTGGTATCATCAGATAGGACTTTAACTTTGGTACTTATAGCATCATATTGTGAATTAATAAATTTAATCGTTTCTTCAAATGCATGAATTTCTTTTTTGATATTAGCGAACTCCTCATTTAATGTATCTCGTATCACTGAACGCAATTCCCTACGAATAATTTCTGCTAGTTCAGCACGAGATACACAGTCTTGGTGTTCAGTAGTGGGTTCGCTCTCTTTTTGACGCCTTATAGTAATATTTTGAGAGTCGTCTAAAAATTCGCTGCTGGTCGCCAATTTAATAGGAGTATCATCACTATTTCCTTCCTTACGTATTATTGACAAGTGTTTAATGGAGCAGTCAGGACATTTCCAATATTTTTGCTTTTTGAAATTATCAACATTCAAATTAACACACAGGTAATGATATCTTTTGCCGCACGAAGATTGAGTGCAAGTAATTCTTTCTGAAGGTTTGATTGCTTTTTTACAACCGCTGCAAGGTGAGTTCATATTTGAAATAATAAACTTGTCAGAAATTATTCACAAAAAGTGTAGGTGTTTGTCTGGATTCGATCTTCCGATTCTTGAATGCGCTTCACGTTTAAACAGAAAGTGGCCGCTTATACCACTGCGCTACTAAGCCACTAGCAGCAAGCATGAATTTTTGGAAGTGTTTCGAGTATTCTTAGTTATAACTATCGTACTTTGACCTTTCCTTTGTTTGTCAAGAATAGCTCTAACACCGCAAACTACGTAAACACAATGTTTGCAATAAATATTGCCAAAATACACCAATTATTCCACGATAAAAGATAACACTAATACAACTGTTTGGTCCAGTAGGTTCTGACCGATATTTACGTCTAAATTTCACTTCACAAACTTTATTTGTTGCACTGTTATTGAATTTATACGAGGAGCATAAGTAAACGTGTCCGTTTGGTACTGTTCTCGTGGGTATTCTAGCATAAGTAAACGTGTCCGTTTGGTACTGTTCTCGCGGGTATTCTTGCATGTCTTATGTCTCAGACATGCAGGTTTCTTCACGATGTTTTGCTTTCCCGCCGAGCACGTGGTAAATCAGCACTTAACTTGCAATTAACTATTTCATTGGCGCCGGCGGAGAACGAACCCGGGTTGCTCGCTTAGTGTGAAACTTACAGCGAACGCTAACCATCAGAGCTACCATGGCTCTTAGGGTTAGGACATTAAAGGTTAGGAGATGTGCACCATTTGAATATTAAGGTATACATCGTAGCATTTTCGCGTTAAACTTTATTATCGATTATATTCTTTACTCCTGAGGACTAAGATAGAATGCCTTGTTTCCAGTAAAACGGATGTCCAGTTCTCTACACTCAACATAAGAAACACAGCAGTATTACGCCGCTATTTTACGCTGTTGTATTCTGTGAGAGCGTGACCAGGGGGTCACTTGGTCACGAGCTGATTCATTCGTTCTACAACCATGGGCTGACCACTTCGTGCAACAACAATGATATATGTAGCTGCAAGGTGGCTCTACCACGAAAAATTTAATGTATAACTTCCCTCGGGAAGGCCTATGTTCTGCGGTGAACTTGTGACGGGATGTTATGATGATGATGTAGAATTGTCGTCTCTGAGAAGAAAATAATTTTTCAAGCAAAGCCGCAGTAAGGGCATCTGTCGGTTGTCACTTAAAACAGTAACCGACAGATGGCATTGTCGTGGAGATCGGAAGCACCATCTAGAACATGAAGATTAGATCGTTTGAACCCTAACTATGGTTGCCATACGTCCGTAATTTTTCGAACATGGCCGGAAATTTAACCCTGTCCTGTACCAGGGGCATATTTCATAGGCGGTATTCATAGACCACACAGATCATGGAATATCTACGCTGCTGTGCCGCCGGCTATCCGGCTTCGTTGTGGGAGGTGCGGCAGTGTAGCCATTCCCATACACTCAGACTGGTTTTTCTTTACAATCTTCTTATTGGTGCCACTGACTGCCCTTAATTACTTTCCCTAGTTGGTATAAGAATCCCTAGACCATTGACGCAGCTGCACCCATTATTAGTGCCAAAATAAGGAACAATTATGACTATGAGACTATAAGAAATATACTTTTTAAAAAGGTAAACATATATATAGATATTTTTTCAGACAGTGTTAGTCAGTTTTAAATGAATATTGAAAAGAATATTTAGTAACTTGATAAAAACATTCATACTAAATGCTAAAGATAATTAAGAAAAATATTTTATATAACATCATTTTATAGTTTTACTTTTAACATGGGTTTTTAGGGGCTAAAAAACGGAATCCTTATGGATTCGTCATGTCAGTCTGTCTGTCTGTCCGTCCGTATGTCACAGCTACTTTTTTCCGAAACTATATGAACTACGCTGTTGAAACTTGGTAAGTAGATGTATTCTGTGGACCGCATTAAGATTTTCACACAAAAATAAAAAAAAACTATTTAATTTTGGGGGTTGCCCATATTTAGAACTGAAACTCAAAAATTTTTTCATCAAACCCACACGATGGATAGGTCTTGAAAAATGATATTAAGGTTTCTAATATCGTTTTTTTTTAAACTGAATAGTTTGCGCGAGAGACACTTCCAAAGTGGTAAAATGTGTGTCCTCCCCCCTGTAACTTCTAAAATAAGAGAATTATAAAAGAAAAAAAATATATGATGTACATTACCGTGTAAACTTCCACTGAAAATTGGTTTGCACGAGATCTATCGTAAACCGCAATAGAAACAGAAACAGAAACTTTTTTATTCAATATAGATTATAAATAATACTTATTGAAAGTAACTCTTTTGTATAATTACCACTGGTTCGAAAAAAAACCTCTGTCCTGGGAAGAACCAGAAAGAAACCCAGCGGGACTTTTTTTTAAATAACAGCATACAATCTTGTATGTTACACAAATTAACAACACATCAAATTAGAAATAGCTTGGTAGCGATCACCTCATTTCCAGGGGTTATTATCATCTATAAATTCATTAATATTATAATAACCCTTTTTATACAAACTTAGTTTAATAAAGTTTTTGAACTTTGAGCAGGTCAAATTTTGTATATTTTCTGGAATTTTGTTGTAAAAGCGTATACATCGCCCCAAGAATGAATTACTGACTCGATGGAGTCGAGTAACTGGTACTACTACCTTGTGTCTGTTCCTAGTATTTACAGAATGAGTATCACTTATTTTTATAATTTATAGAATCAGGTGTTACTTTGCGGAAATCCATTATATAAAAGCTTTTAGAAAAATTTACTTCGCAAATATCCGCGTTATAAAATAAAATGATGTGTCTTACCTAGTATCAAGAGCACCTCCCGCCCTCCCTCAATTGCGTGCACTATCTCCGTCACCACTAATCCCAGCACCGCTACTCCCAACACCACTACACTAGGCAAGACACACCACTGACGATAATACGACACGTGTTTCGCCTATACACGAGGCATCCTCAGGTGATATAGATTCTACGATGGCTAACCGCTAAGTGAGCGGCGAGCCAAAAAAAGTGCCTTTTATACAGACCGTTGACGCAACCGCTATCTACTTAAAGAGCGAGCGACTGCGTCATGCGATAAAACATGCGACCAATCACCGACGGACTTACGCAGCCGTTTGTAAAATTAAAAACAAACCGCCGCGCAACGCCCACCCTCCAACCAGGCAACCAATCGCTGATCACCGTGTGGGTGACAAACGACCATATTGCGAGGCTCTCTATTATTAGAGAGCAGGCGTAAAGATATTTAAGAGAGGTGAGTTAGTAACATTTGTTTGTTCATTCAGCAATGCAACTGTACTATTGTTACTTTTTAATATCTCTAACTGTTCCAGCACACACAGCCGCAGCCCTTTATTACACGTATGTAAGACTTTAAAGGAGTGGTCGTTGGCTGGGTTGTGTCCAGTGTCTAATAGATGTTTGGCAAAATGTGATTTATCGGGATTGCAATTCCTGTACGCGGCTAAATGTGGTCACAATTTCGAGACACGTTATAAGGAGTATAACGTGTCTCGAAATTGCGACCAGTCTGACCCACGTAAATGGCGTGGCATTCGTCACAAACAAGTTTGTAAACACCTGACTTTTGACGAATATCCAACTTATCTTTATTATTACAGATATTTCTAAGAGAATTGTTTGTTTTGAATGCCACATAAACGCCGTTTTGTCGAAGAGTATTAGCTATTTTTTCAGATATGGGGCCTAAGTAGGTCAAAACTGCTCACATATCGATGAACATGCTTTTGTTTCTTTTTCATTAAATTGTTTATGAGATTTTTTGAAAAACCGTTAGAGACCGCTATTTGATAAATTATATTAAGTTCTTTTAAATAATTTTCTTTACTTAATGGGACAGTGAACATAAATAGGTCTAAAATTGGGGGGGTCTAATGTACTACCAGATTTAAATAAAGGAATTACTTTACTATACTTCATTAAATCAGGAAACACACCAGATTCGATAGTATTAAAAATAATAGCTAAATGAGGCGCGATTGTATCTATTATAGACGCAATAACTTCAACGGAAATCCCCCACAGGTCCGCAGTTTTCTTAACGTCAATAGTTTTAAAATATTTTATAATATCTTTTGATGATACTTTATGAAATGCAAAATTCTTTGTACACGTATATACATTTTGTTTAAGTAATGATTCGGCGATCGCAGGAGAAGAATTCAGGGACTTAGTGGTTATTATTGGAATATCAGTAAAATATTTCTCAAAAACCATTGTAACGTCCTGATCTGATTCGGTTAATTTGTTACTAACACTTAACTGGTAATTTGAATTGCGAGAGTTGATCTTACCAGTTTCGGTATTAATTATACTCCATGTCATTTTAATTTTATTAGAAGCCATCTTAATTTTGTTGCTCAAATGCAAAGACTTGGCTGTGGAGCACACTCTTTTAAATATTTTTGAATATTTTTTACATATTCCCTAAATGCGACGCTATGATTATATGACCTTTCATGGTCAAGATCATATAACCTATGTCTGCTCTTATGGACTCCTACTGTCGCCCATTCATTAAATGACTTCCGACTGTTCAAGGAGAATGTTTTAGAAGTAAAAATATTATTAAATTCATTGCAAATAAGCTTAAATAATGTTCCATACAAAAAATTTGGATCATTTTGGTATGAAAAGTGATGGAAGTTTTTTCACTATGTTACTTCTAAATTTCTTCAAGCGACGTGCATTTACTGGAACAAACACAACTTTCTCATCTACTTGCTTTTTGTGAACATAAGGTAACGAAACTACCTGTCCACAGTGATCAGAACTTAATTTTTGAATTATACATTTATGCAACGGCTTCACATTTGTAAAAATGTTATCTATACATGTTGCACTAGATTGAGCAATACGCGTTGGCTCTAAAAATAAATTAAAAAGACCATATGGTTTAAACAATGATCTTAATTTAATATTGATTGAGGAAGCCTTTCCTTTCATTTCATTCAATAAACGCAAATATAAAAATAAAATAAAATATTTAATTTCATAAACATAAACCTTATGCATAAACCGTTAAATTCTAATAATAAATCTGTAAAAGGTTCCTAAGTAAATAATAATTATAGTTCGCGCGGGTCGTGGCTTGATCGGTAGCGTGTGCGGAGCGCGCGGGGGGCAGGTTCCCGACAGCGCTTACCCGAGTTGGGCAGACACATGAGGGCAGACGTTGTTGACACTTGTGTGCGTGGAGCTAATTTTTCGATACATTTGCGAATGCTAAATATTGTACGTTTACGATTTAATACTGGTTTCGTTGGATAAATTTAATTTCAATTACTTACATCGATCAAAGTTGCAACGAACCCTTCATGGGCGAGTCCGACTCGCACTTGGCCGGTTACAGTCTAAATAAATAAATAAACTCCAGATTGTCTTTGTATTCTGCCTTATTTTGCCTCGGACGTCCAGAATTTTCATAAATGAAAAGGAAGTATAAATAAATAATGCAAATGTTTATTACTTTAATGCGTCAACAATCTATAGTCATAATTATTGAATTAAAGTGCCGTACTCCATAAACGTTATTATACATTTCTTGTTATTTATTATTGTTTATTCATATTTCACGGGTCATAAAAGAATAATAATGTGCTTAAATTATTTGGAACTTCCTACAAATAATTATGGAAAACTTTAATCTGATAATTTTTTTTTGGTTGATTCACGTCGTTACTTTTTTTAGGCGAAAATTGCGGCTGCGAGAAATGCAAAAAGAACGATGTAAACCCGCTCAACAAAAATGCCATTGACATCTACCTAGATGATCAACAAGCATTGCTTCGTTATGATCCAGAAGTTAAACATTCGGCTCTCATCGGCCTCAATCTTCTCAGTAACATCATCGCTTCCCAAAGATTACCTCAGATTCGTGACAAGATGATCAACATGAAAATCCTCATACTATCTCAATTTGAAATTATACGAACACCATATATGAACACTGAATTGGCTTCGTTGTTTGTTTTTAGTAAGTATAAGTGCAGTGCACATTGACGACGTACCAGTTTAGTCTTAGACCATATTCATTATATCTGAGACCAATGTAAAAATTGTGTTAGTCACTTTTTTGTCACATGATTTAAACATTTTCTCTGGGATTCTTTAGGTTATATGTAGTAACTTGGAAAATAGCATCAAAAATTTTATTATATCGTGTATTTCAAAAAATCAAAAATAAGTATAATAATCAAAATAATAAGAGACAATTTTTGCATTTGAGATTTTCATGTAACATAGCACATTATCTTATTTTAAGAGTATCGTTATACAAAGCTCTAATTCGGGGAAAACCCGAAGCCGACGCTACTCTGAGAACACCGACAGATGTGGTGGAATTGTAATTTTGCCCTCAGTTTCCGGATATTCTCCGTTTCCTATTTTAAGGAGGAGATCGGAGAATTGTCCAGCGCAAACATCGCCCTTCAAGTACACTCGCATGTTTTTCTTAAGGTAGAGTTCTTTGACTAAGGGCCTAAGATTTGAGGCCTTAATGCAAGCCTTAACTTCGTCAGCTCGAGTTCCCCTCGGTACTACCGGCAGAGTCCAGCTAACAACACGGTGACTCCACCCATCATGTCATGTCATCGTTCCCTCTGATATCTTTTAGAGTTCTGTTTAGTGCTTCGAAACCCCCTTTATGCGCCATCGTGCTTTCGTCCCAAACTATAAGTTTACAATCGCGCAGCACTTGGGCCGCATTACTCTATTTTGAAATGTTGCAGAGTGGAGTTTCGACATGGATGAGATTTAACGGGAGCTTGAAAGCAGCGTGAGCTGTCTTGCCTCCCTCCTACAGTGTTGCTGCGATACCTGACGATGCGACAGCTAAGGCGATGCCACGGTTTTTCCTTACTTTTGCCAATAGAAAATTGATAAGAAAGGTTTTTCCAGTGCCACCAGGAGCATCCAGTAAATATATTTTTCCAATTTCTTTCTCAATATTGCCAAGGATCTGCAGATAAAGGTAAAGCATCCGTCAATAACTTCTCATTAGAGGACAACACTTCTCTCAGAATACCGAAGTCATAATTGGTCTCCCTCAGATACTCTCGATTACGGAAAGTTGCTGCCGATCGTTTTAGCTGAGGCAATCCATATTGTGCCAAGTTTTGTCCTGCTTGAGCCAACACTGTATCCTCGATCAATATCAAGCATCTGTTGTACACTTCGTTTATAAGCAGCTGCGCACTATCTTGCAATTCTCTCTTCAGTTGCCGTTTAATGTCTTTCGAGAGACTGTCTTTGTATTTCTCCCAAAGGCTTAAAGGATCAGAGAGTTGACAGAAAATTAACATTATTGTAAATAGCTCTCGCAGTTTCAAAGGAGAATCGCATAATTCAGCTTCCTCTAAAGTGGAGTCCCAATGCTTGTCGTTTTCGAGCAATCCAAGAGTCTTACATGCAGACTGAAATGTTGGATGGAGGATACCATTCACAGACTTTAAGTCTTCAAAAGATGTCGGTCCTCTAACCTCATGGAGCAGCAGGCTTAGGTGGTAGCACTCGGTGTTGTTTGGATGAATGGTGTAGACCCTACCCAGAACGTGCTCTTTTCTCACTCCGGGCCAGATCTCTACATTTTGGCCTCTTTTCCTTCTAGAACATGTATTTTTGTTCCAGACAAAGTAAGAAGAAACTTCAGAGTACAGCAGTGTCTTGGCATAGTTTTCCGTTTTGCAGATTTCAAAAAACACTAGCAGCGTTGCCTAAGGTAGACTCTTTATGTTTTCTGACAGGTTATTAGAGGTAAAGTATACACGTTGGCCGATTTCAAGGTGAACAGCGAGATGTAAGACGGGAGGGATTGAAAGTACGTAACAGGACAGGATTGTAAAGCACCACCCAGCAGATGTCCAACTTAATTTCATTATTTTTTATTGTGTAACCAACGTTAGCTGGAGACAACCACCCCTTATTGCGGATATCCATCTTCTCCTGTCTGTGTCTCCTTGAGAAGTGGTCGAGGATACCTCTTACTGCATCTACCATCTTTCATGTAGGGCGATTTGTGGTTTAAACTACCGCAAGGGCCATGTATCATGTTGGCTTTCACAATATCGTAGAGGAGAGAGTCTTGCTCAGAATCAGGTATTTCAGCTCTAATAACATTGTCAATCTTATCTGGGGTGATACGCTGCTCTAGCCATAGTAAGAGTTTTTGAGTATATAAAGCAACACATCGCCCCAAATAGATTGCATTTGGTTAGAAGAGCCATCATATGTTTCACCTTGGAATACCCTGGATATAATGTCATGGCGATCGTGTAACTTTTGGCCAGGTAAAAGCATATCTGTGATGTTTTTCCATCGGGGGTTTCACGTAAATGTAATAAAAAGATCAGGACGACTGTAGTGTGACACGTATGTCATGGCGTCTTGTGTACGCTCGTGCATATAACGTGGTCCCCCGGTAAAAGATGACGGTAGCACCGCTTTTTGATCTAGCTGCTCACCATCAGCATCCTGCCTCTCTATAGCATCCCGCTAGTGTATGTAACTGCCATCAGCTGCGCCTAATTGTTCTTGAAGTATTTCAATCTTTCCGTCTCTATTTCGGCGTACATCTCAACTAAAAACTGACTAAAAAGGGAACGGTAATACACTAGGTGATTATCTTCTCCTTTTCTAATCATTATACGGAAAGAATAAAAACTAATAGCGGAGACTGTCTTTTTAAGTGCTTGTTTGTTCGCAGGATCACGCTGAGGTAAAAAAATTAAGCAAAACAAAAGCGGATACAGCAAGGCGTCGTAAGAACGGTGGATCTCACTAATGCGCTGCAATGAGTTATCGTGGCTCTCAAAGATAATGTCTCGTTTCTCAAATTGTTGACCAACCATAACTAAGGCCACTTCATATGACGTAGGTGCATTGAAGCGACGCCTATGGCTGTCTGGTGGTTTCTTCTCGGCATTAATGACAACTTTAAATGTTTTAGACGTTGCAGGCACCTTGACCAGGGCGATCTTGAAGTCTCTTACATAAGCATTAAACGTATGTAGCATTCCTTATAGCAGCTTGAAAAAGCCAGATTTCACATAAGGATGGTTATTACACCTCAATTGTACTTCTCTGTCGTCTTCGCCAACAAAATATATTTGTAACTATTGTGGTTCCCTTTGAGGTGCTAGAAACAAATTTCAAGCCAAGTGGTATACTTGGCCCTGAACTTTAAATGTAGGCATAAAATCGTTCTTTATTATCTGTTTGGAACTGAATGAAGTTATTTGAAAGAAACTATTATATTTACGAATACCATTCATAAAATGTTCATGTTCTGGATGTCTATTCATTATCAAGCTGTAGAGAGGCTCGGGTAGTTGTTCATAAGACGGGAGCTGCACCTTAAAAGCGCTACAACATATGTCGGGTGCCTCCTACTTCCACTTAAGAGCATTGCATCACCGGCACTTGTTGGTCATGGAACCCAAGGCCACGGTGCTGTCGTTTTCATACTCTGTATCGATATCATATGCCATGCCAGAGTGAGCCTTGATTTTCCAAGAACGTCGCTTCCTTTCTACTCGTCTTCCAGGATTATTTTGCTCATATCGAGACTGTGGTGCCCTATGCACCTCAAGGTGAGCTGACTGGTACCGAGCCACTGCTTTTCTGTTCACTGCTGGGTGTTTTTGCGCATACTTTTTAGAAGCGTTTTGAAGTTGTTTCTTCCGAGTAGCGTCGGTGTATCTTGCACGACGTTTTTAAGGGCTTTTGATAGGAACGGTAAGAGATGGTGATTGATAAAGAAATGAGTCACAATTTGGTTCTGGTGGCGGCGGCGAGATAGTAATCATTTCAATTCTCCTCCTCTTGGCGACGACAGGGTGAAGTGAAGAAGAGGAGGTGGGCTCGGATATTATAGCGGCCACTTCACTATGTACATGAACATCGAAATGGCCACATGGTAGACCATGTGAAAAACGTAGTCGTCCCACGGGATTACCCACAGTACCAAAACTTACATACAGCTCACCGTTACGGTAAACTTCAAAGACCCATGGAAAGAGTTGCCCTGCCACTTCCAGCTCACATAAACTACACCATAAGTAAAAGAGCGTGACATGTCAATGCAGTATTAAGCGGCACTGGAGTAATTGTCCCCGTTAATATTATGGGACATAATGGCAAACTCTTTCCAGTTGACCACCACATGGCTAACGATTTGCTTGCATATTTCTGTGGCCATCAACTGTGTGTCATACAATAGATAGGCGATGGCCCTTAACAGACAGCCTCCATCTCCAATTACAGGAACTACGGTGAGAGGCGCCATAGTCCCATCAATTTTCAATAATTCAACAGTCATAGTGACAAATGACAAACAAAATTTATATATTTTTTTATAGGAGAGGGGGCAAACGAGCATGCGGCTCACTTGATGGTAAGTGACTACCGCCGCCCATGAACAACCGCAACACCAGGGGAATAGCAGATGCGTTGCCGGCCTTTTAAAAATGAGTAGGTTCTCTTCTTGAAAGTCCCTAAGTCGTATCGGTCCGGAAAAATCGCTGGTGGTAATCGATTCCACAAGGAAGTTGTGCGAGGAAGAAAACATCTTCTCAATCGCACAGTGGTGGACTGCCAATCCTCCAGGTGATATGGATGGAATCGCAAGTTTTGTCGCGATGTACGATGGTGAAATTGAGCGGCTGGAATTAGTCCGACATATATGACAAACAAAATCTATATATCTATAATGACAAAGAAATTCTATATATTCAATATATTCAGTGTATTGCGCTGGAATGCAGACTTTATAAAATAAGCAATAGAAAAACAAATTTAAAGTATTAGAAATTTAGTGCATCAATTTTAGAAATTCGGAACACGAAAAATTGCGCTGTAAAGCACAGTTTTAGTAAAAAGATAGTTTTGGACTACAAAATACTGTTCAATTGTACCATAAACGATCGCAGCGCTTGGGCTACACGTGTTATCGAGACAAATTTTGCATTTATAAGGAGTAGGCCCGAGGTGGTGAATGTTCTAAGCATACCACGACAGCCGGCTGTGGTGGTTATGTGGGACTCACTGCGAAAACCTAAGTTCATACCCACTAAACACCACCTGTGAGACTGGCATTGGCTTTTGTGGCCTTTCTGCCGAATCGGAAGTGACCTTTTTTAGGGAAAAGGGGGCGCAGGCGGCGAGGAGCCGCTGAGAGGGGAGCCTAACTAAGGCAAATTAAAGGCGGGGAGAAGATTCGGCCTGAGCCGGTTTAGGTCGGCCGAAAGCTTGTCTGAGGAGTAGGACCGTCTTCTCGCGCTGCTTATATACTGTCAGGGCAGCGACTGAAATCCGGTTGCTAAGGCAAATTTCGTAGAAAAGGCAGAAATTTCTTAATGGGTAGGAATAATTGAATTTATTTTAAATTAGAAATTTAAAATTTAATATCTCGGGTAAATATCAACCGATTTTCAAAATGCTTTTGCGTTTTACTTTTTTTGGGACTATTTCGAAATATCTAAATTTAATTTTATAAGGTTTTGAAAAATCGGGGTAAATGAAATTATAGCGCAGCGATGCCAGAATTATCGAATTTTGGGGAAAATTATGGTACAAATTGTAGTAAGTATACTCCAGCACAAATAAAACACTAATTCAAACTAATGTTATAATGATGTAGTTGAAGTTTGATAACATATTTTTATTCTACTTATTTTTTCATTGGAGTACACCTACGAAGGATCGAATTGAATATTAACCCCATAGTGATGAAACGGGTGTTCAGAGTTTGTATTGGGAAACAATTTCATTAATTTTATATCATGTCCGCCGACTTAGACATCGAAATAACTGTCATTCTCGCAATCAACGTCCCAAAAAACCTAAATAACGACACCCATGTCGATTATTAGGTGTATTTACCCCGTTTCACCCACTAAGGGGTTGATTTTCGGAAAATCACGAAAGACGTATTTGCTTATTTATTTTTGGGAGTACTCCTAAGAAGTTTCGAATTGAAATGCCTGTTTAATATTGTTTCGCCATACAAATTTTGAAGCACAATTTTACCCCTTTAGGGGTTGAATTTCGAACTATCATTCCTTATTCCTTGTATACATCATAAGCGGAAACTCTGAGCAAAATTTCAGCTTTTTAGGTCCAAGGATTTGGGCTCAGAGTTGATGAGTGAGTCAGGACTTCTCTTTATATATATATAAAATATAGATATAGAATAAAAATGATTCTATTCTATTCTAGGCGCATATGAAGCAGAGTTTACCTATTCAGTTAACACAAAGAAATCTTGTGGTAATACTACCCTATAAATATTTTAATATATTAATATTTTTTTCATTGTTAACGAGTTTTCAAGCGTTTTTAAAATAATGCACCATTTGCGTATTATAGTAACCGGGCATTGGTCGTATTGTAATCAAAGGTTATCGATAAAGTTATTACCACATTTATGAGGCATATTTTGTTTTTATAAATTAGCATATTAAAAGATTTTTTTTTAAATAAATTGCACCACCTATTTAATGATACGTATGCCCTGTACGCTGGTTTGAGGGAAGGGAAGTGATTAAAATATTAGATAATTTTTAAAATTTTGGGAATAATTTTATCATTCATTTCTTTAATATATTATATCTTGTCCCTTCACAGTCGTCAAGGATTACAAATAAACACCGTACGTAAGTGGATACTGTGGCTGAAAGACACCTACATCTAACCTCGATTCAGAACAAAAATAACTTTTTTTAAATATCGTAAATGTCTATTTGTGTTATATATATATTGTTTTTAGTAATAACTACTGCAGTCATCAATGATGTTGCGTTGCCATGCAAGGATCGCTTGACTAGCACACGACACATCCATGAAATGGCAGGCTGCCCACCAGCGCTGTACTGGCTCGTGACCCTCACTTACCACATGGCATGCTACTTGGTGTTCTGCTGCAGTGGTGCTATGGCATGGTTTTTTTTAATTATTGAATCAACTATTAGCAGCAGAAGAGAGATGGGTTAGTAAATGTCTCTTACGGATCTTTCAAAGCACATTTTACAAATTAAAAGTCACCCAATGGTTTTTAAGTCTTTTTTTTTAAATTTTATTTAACAAAATATTTAACTTTACACTATTAAAGTTTTACTGTCTGCCAAACTGCTCAGCAGTTTGTTGGCAGAAGAAAAATGCTGTCTTATTTCCTAACATGCAAAAAGAAGGAAAAAGCTTAATACGACTACTTAATAAATATACACTCAAATATAACAAATCTATAGTATCGATGTATACATATACACATACACATATACATTCGAGGTAAACACCCATAAATAATAACTACAGCTTACATTGTTGTAGAATGGATCATCACGATACAAATGTTAAATTTTACTATTTATTAGTATGAACTTTTTTAATTTATTTTTAAACTGTGTTTTTATTTTATGCGTAAGGCATTCTCCCGGTAAATTGTTGTATATTTTCGATGTTAAACATTGAAATGTTCTTTTGCCATAATAATTAGCACATTTACATTGCAATGTAAAAAATATAAAAACCAGTGAAAACCTTCATATTCCATGCATATAGTTTTAATACTGGATAAATTATACACACACACAGACGCACGCACGCACGCACGCACTCTCGCACGCACGCACGCAAAAAAAATACGATAAAGATATATTAAATATGGTAAAATATATAAATAAAAACCCAACTAGGTCGAAGCCCTCGGCAGAGGAGACCAAACGGCCGAGGGTTATGGGGAAAAAACCGGCGGACAATGCGGGCTATCGAGGAGCACCGCCTTCTGCAATTGAGCCCGAAGCGGTCCGTCATGGAGTCCGAGTATACTCAGATAACGTGAGAGGCTGACCTGGATTAGCCCGTTCTCATAAGCGTAGCCAGTGGAGGGAGGCAACTGTGTCTACATAAAGCTCATTAAGAGCCTTGTAGAACCACCCGTGGGACTCCTTTTTCTTTCATACGGCTTGCCATTGCTTATTGGCTAAGGATAGAGGAGTTAGTCCTTTATCACACGAAATGACGTCCGTGTAGAAAAGATCATCCGATCATGTCAGTAAGTAATTACGGAGGCTGCACACTTCGCGATTATGCTTGGTAAGAGCGCTTAAAAAGCCGCGCCCACCATGTTTACGTAGCAAGTACCGCCTCATTACTGACGGTCTCCAGTGATGCATCCTGTAGGATGCCATAACAGTGCGGAGTTCTCTATCCATGGCGTTGAGTTTTGCCCGAGTCAACAGTTATATGCGCCATGTGGCGCGATGGCAATATAAAGCTCACTTTTTTCGAGCGTGTAAAAACAGATCGCAAACCGATTGTTTCATAACCGCCTCATCGATACCCATATTCTGTGACATACCCAGATATGTTTCAGCGTCGGAAAGGTCCTATATGATGGGCATAGACAAGTCTACGCCCTTAGAGTTAGCAACCTTACCACTTTCAATATGGAGAATATTGCTAAACAGGACTTACTAAACTCACAAGTCATGTTTAGCAATTCCATAAGATGGGAGCGACTGGAGGTGAATACCTTGAGATCGTCCACGTAGAAAAGACTTTTGTCCCTCCCTTTGAAGCTGAAATCCCCTCCTGGAGTCCTCCAAAAAGCTACTGAGAGGGTTCAGGGAAAAGCATAAACCAAATTGGAATCAGACAGTCGACCTGGATGATACCCCTTCTTATCCATATGCGGTTCGCCACAGCTGGCATCCGCTCCCCCAGATAATAAAAGATCGTACTCCATTGCCCCGTAAACTGCTCAAAGTCTCTTGCTGCACAGTCTACCTTGTACAGTTCGAGGACCCTCTTCAGCCATCTATGAGGCACCGAGTCGAATACTTTCCCATTATCTATCCAAGCGGCGGGGAAGTTCCGACGGTTCGATTTACCCATTTTGCCAATCGCGTCAATGAGGAGTGGTTCCTTGATTCCAGACCACCGCCCCAAAATCCAATTTTAGCGCGCGACATCACCTGATTTGAGGCCAGGTGTCGAGTAATTCTCACGCTCAAAATGAATTTAAGTGTTTTGTATATAGTGGGTAGACACGTTATAGGACGGTGTTTGATTGGATCTGTGGTATCTTAGTTTTTAGGAACCAAATGAGTGATCCCAGTAATGAAGAGGCTTGGAAGCGATTTCTGGTCAAAAGCCTTCTGAAACTGTCGAGCGAGCACAGCGTGACCCACCACGAACCCCTTCAGCCATTAGTGATGCAGTCTGTCGTGCCCCGGACTTTCAAGTGGGGGTTCTTCGGACCACTTCAGCTACGTCGTCCAGCGATATGATGACAGCGTCCATGGGCTCAACATTCATAAACTTACTCGCCACAACTTCCGTCTAAAGGCCTTCGCTGTGGTCTACGGGCTCTGACCTCAGGCCGCGATAGAATGCGTACCATTGGCAGATCAAATGATTTATAGAGCCTCTTCTGATCACTCTAGAAGAAACGATTCTAGTTAAACCGTGTCGACCTATCGGTATATCGCCGATACTACTTCCCCCAAGCAGCGATTCTCAGCTTCAGGTCATCTATATATTCGTCAATTTCGGCGGTATATCCAGCTGGAACAAACTGATATTTGTCCCAGCAAGCGCCATCCTGACGGTCTGCACAATCTTCGAACTAATAAGTTCCAATCCTTCCAAATAAGTTATCACACTCTCAACGATTTAAAAAAAATGTGGGGAGGCTCACGGCTCCACAAACGCCGTGTACAGTGAGCGCCAACCAACCAACGTGATCCACTAGTAAGGGACGTTATGTTGGGAGGTGGACCGTAGTCCACTGGCGAACCAGTAAAACAGTTCTTGGCCACTTGGTAGGAACCGAAGTCGCGCATGTCAATGCATGTAAACGCCATGTAGAATACAATCAAATCCAGTCACAGTGAATGTACCTCACACGGTTTAGGCAACGCGTTAAATAATAGGCATACTGGCCATAATACTACCTCCGTGAGGCATCATCATCAATTGCATGATCAGCACGGCTACTAGCTGCAGAGCGTGTCATGAGTCTACCGTTCCCCCCCTTCCCCCCATAAAATCAGACATCAACCATCGACCAGAACCACAAGATGCAATACCGCAGGTAGCTGTAAGTATCAATGCAACTATCATACGGATGGTGCCCCCTCACAACACACCTACATGGTGCCTATCGACACACAAAATTAGCATTGTTGTTTACTAAAAATACCACCAACGTATCATAATAGCACGCTACTAAGACGTCAGTAGCCAAAAATTCACGTATGATAGTACTATTGCACTAAGATATGGAGTTGAGTATGCTTGCTGCACTTAAAAGTATTACCAAACACACTCATCCTAATATGAAAGATAGCCGATGTATCATAACGCTATGCCCACACTTAGTAGGGGCGTGCGATGTCCACGTGCAAGTTTTATTGCTACAACATACTTGCTTACCACCGGCACTAAGATGATATCCCTAGGACACATCGGTTAGCAGGTTCAAGTTTACCTCGTTGTCGGACACTGTGAAGCAGTCTACACTACACTATAATAATCCTTTTCAAGTTCCATTCCTATCAATATAATGCTTTTACATATTTGAGACCTTCCACATATTTGCTTTATTTCATAGACCGTACTATTGTATGTCATATTCATATGGGACTTCAAGTCATAACTCTGCTATAATAATGCTTATGCATCTAAGAGACCTTCTAAATTAATGCTAAAGCACTACTTTTCAGGAGTCTTTTTTGTTGGATTGCTTCTCTATGGATTTAACTTCTTCTTGTTTGCTTATGTATTGAGCTTTTTTTTCAACAAAAGGACCACTGCCATAATTATTTTAACACTGGTTTATTTTTTCGGTTAGTACAATTTTAATAATTAATTCATAGTAACAATAATTTAATTATATTTTGTTCTTAAAAATTTAAATTTGTTTTTACTACTACAGCCTAAATTTTTCTCTGGCAAGCAGGACTGCGAAAATACCAATAATCAAACAATAATCGGGATTGTTAGTATTGAAGTAATATATTATACTACGTACTAGAAAGGACTCCGAGATTCGTTTGTTTGCAATATGCGTTAGAACTCACGGGCTCAAACTTACTAAGTAATATTTGTCATAAAACTCTGTGCTTCCTTCCACACGGCCCGCACTGCCTTCACACATAATGTATTGCACAGACTTTGTTCACGGTGTCTGTTCTAGTACGTGAAACATCTTACTTCAATGGTAATTAGTTATTATTTATTTTCCTATCAATACATATTCAATACATATAAATACAATTGAAGTATATGACTGTAATATCGAAATAACGACCTTTTATTGAGCTGAGGGGTCACTTGCATGCCATTATGATATAAATAACCATTTTATAATTTTTGTCTGTCTATCTGTCTGTCAGGCCAGACTAATCTTCAGAATGGCTGAAATAATTGCAATGTGACCAATACCAGGAGTGATGTAGGCATTATTGCACCCGAAAGCTTGGATTTTTAAAAATATCTAAAAGTTGATGAGAAAATGATCTTTATGATTATCTTAAGTCAAAATAAGGACAGACTAATAACAGCGGAAGCCAGGGCGGGCCGCTAGTTTTAAATAAAATCTAAAGATTTGCTTGCTCACCTTAAATGTATTAAGCACAATGTACGGGCAAAAATCACCAAACCACAAGTGCAACTTGTGAATATTGTAGCTATGCCTGAACGCCATGATGAGTTTTAATCCCTATTACATAACCTGCGACGTACAATAGCCAAGCTTTATTTCTTAAATATAAACGTCAATTGCTGTCCGTTAGTATTGCTAAAACTCGAAAACGCCTCGATAGATTTTGATGAAAATTTCTGTGTGCGTTTTTTTTTATAGAATAGGCGTGACAAACGAGCATACAGTCCACCTGATGGTAAGTGAATGATGTGACCCATAGACATTAACATCTATACTCGTTTGCAAATTAAAATACAGATGGGTTGTCAGCCGTGAGGACTAAGATAGAATGCCTCTTTTTCCAGTAAAATGGGTCTCCGGTTCTAGATTATAGACAGACACTCACCATACGAAACACAGCAGCATCAAGCTGCTATTTTACGCTGTTATTCTGTGAGAGCGTGGTCCTTCCCCGGTCGAGCCGACCCATTCGTACTACAACTATACTATTAATATAGATGCAGCATGGCTCTACCACGTAAAATAAGAGTGGATGTTTTAAAAATTCAATTGAACACGGTAGATGACGCTATTGTCAAGATCCAGAAATTACCCGTGCGAAACCGCGCGGATCGCTAGTTTTTTTATAAATATTAGCAGAAGGAAGTTAAGCTTACTAATTTATTTTCAGTTGTAAGTATGAATTGTTCCGTTGTGTACTTTATTAGTTTGTATTATGATACAAACTAATAAAGTACACAATTGATACAATCCTATTTACTAGTTAGTGATCATATCAGTTATTTCTTTTGGTTTATTATTAATTTGATAGTCCTATTCAATTGTTACTTTTTATGTTTGAAATTGAATTAAAACCGATAAGCCTGATCGTCTGAAGTTTGATGGAAGCAGACATGAAAATTAGAAATAATTATTCATAAGTTTAAAAAATTTTCCAGGTTTATATTTCCCAATCCTAATGATTGCGAGCGACTTTCTCAATATTGGAAAGGACGAAACAGCTAAGTTTGCTTGGATTATGGACAGTATCGGCGTGTTTATTCCGGCTTACATGTTCTTTCGAACTATATTGAGGATGTTGGAATCTTTTCAATTCAACCTATATTGCAGAGACGTTTTGGATTGGTGCATTTCCTTTCGGCTTCTACATAAAGATCGCGTAAAATATTACATTGAGTATTATTGCTGCGGTAAGTACTTTAAATCTTTTTCTACTTAATAACACGATACGTTCCACTTGAAACAAAAGAAAACAACCAAGATAGCTATTTTTGAGGTAAAATTTGTTAAATAACATGTGCTCATTTGATAAAATTCACTTAAGTCCGTTTTTTAATGTTCCATCATTATTATACTGTTGACTTTAACATTAAATTTTCTTAGAATTAATTTGATTATAAGTAAAGGTTTTATACTATAATGAAATAAACTAAAATGGGGGATGAGGCTGCTCGCATCCGTAAAAAATACTTGAATTCTGACTCCCTACACGTGTCCTCCGTGTAATGCTAAACGAGCAGCATCAATTTCGGTAGTAGGTTTCGACCGCTGGTTTTTCGTTTAACACGTTGACGTGTTCCGATAGGATGCTTGATAAAGCCTTGAAGAGTAGTGTTGTGTATGTGAACTGGGTTTGAGGGGCCAAGTGTCCTAAGCGCGGTGTTCAACTGGCCGACTGCAGGTCCCCCAGGGGGCCCAATTAGTGAATTAACTACTCACGAAAGGTTGCCCGGCCAAATAGCGACAAATCCCAGGGTGGCTCCATCGTGCCGGTTATCGAGCGGGTGAGAGAACCCAATGTTGGTCTCTGGGGGAGTACCAGCGTCCCCGCAGTCTCCAGATCAAGTTCCCATGGGAACTATTACTCTAGTGGTATCGTTTGGTTGCCAATGCAACGCTTCATTCAACTGCTGTACCACATCCTTTTTTAAAAGTATGACCTAAACAGCGGTTGCACGTCCTCTCATTAAAAGTGCACCTCTCTAATATTCGAGGATTGCACTCAAATATTTGCGAAGTCCATCACCAGCTCGAGACTGAGAAGCCGAACCTACTTTTCTTGACAGAGACCCAAATAAGATATAAATTGAATGCGGCGTACCTAGACTATCCTGGATTTTTTTTATAGGATAGGGTATCAAATGAGCACACAGTCCATTTGATGGTAAGTAGTTGCTGCGAGAGACATCTAAATATATCCTCAATAAAGAATCAAAACGCAGATGCGATATCACCCGTGAGGACTAAGATAGAATGTCTCTTTTCTATTAAAAAGGGTCTCCGCTTCTCTACACTCACCATACAAAACACAGCAGTGTTAAGCTGCTATTTTACATTGGTATTCTGTGAGAGCGTGGTCCCATCCCCGGTCGAGCCGACCCATTCGTGCTGCAACTATACTACTCATATGATGTGATATACTCATACAACATGGCCCTACCACGTACATAATTCTTCTCCCTGGAGCGCAAACTCCATCCACGGGCTGGAGTTTGCGTGTACGTCCGCGATTACATCTGCTTCCAGCGTCTCACTCAATTTGAAGACCCATATTTTTTAACAATTTGAGTGAGGGTAGATACAGGTGTTGATCGCACAGCGGTGACCAACGACACAAGACAACTCGATTATTTGATTAAATTAGTGAGGCTGCTAATGTGACTCAAAATTGATATCCTTTTGCAAAGCTGGTCTTTCTGGGGAATTTTAACTCCTGTCATCAAGATGTGACTGTTTCCATACCATAAGACCGACCACGGTGGAAGAGAAGCGTGAAATTTTGCCTTGACGCTAGCTCTTGCTCAGCTGGTGAAGCAAGCAACTAGGGTACCCGATGTGAACCGTAACACAGTCAGTTGTAGTTGTTATGAAGTACAGGTTACCTCCTCATTTCGTACATCTCACTGAATCTTCATATTCTCCACCTGAATACGAGTCCCAAGATGTTCGACGAATATGAGTGTATAAATCACTTGGTTAAGATGAGATGCGATACTTTTTTGCAATCTATCCTTGGTGGCGGGTCTGTTTCTTTTCTGCGGATCTGTCGAGCTGTGCGGATTCGATAACCGATGTGTTGCGTCAAGTGATAGAGTATTTATCCCCTTTTCTGACGCTCCCACCGGTACTAAAGCTCGCACGTGGTTTAATACTGAGTGCGCCCAAGCTGGGAAGCGCGAGCATTTAGCGTATCCTGGGTTGATGCTCGAGATTGCAAAGCTTTGGATATCAGCTACAAGAAGAAAGAAGCTTTCAACCTTGCCGCCAAGCCCAACAAAAAGCATTACAGAAAGCCAGACTCGACCGAATTAAACATTGTGCCGCAAAAGTCTCTGCCTGATCGGCACTAGAGTTTTTTAGTCTCTTGCCAAAGCGGTCGACACAAATTTCTATCAGCCTTCACTGCCTCCACTGATTCAACTGGATAGCACACTAGCGCAAATGGCTTAAGAGAAGGCGGACCTTTTCCCGTCTCTCTTTGCCTGCAATTCACCTCTGGGCAGTGGCAACATCGTTCCACCTTAATTACTTCACCCGCACTCTAAGTCAAAGGTTCGTATCACAAACAAGGACGTTTCTAAAATCTTGCGTATTTTAGACGTGAATAAAGCTAGTGGATCAAATGGTGCTAAAGGCTTACCTACCTGAGATGCCTCCTGGGCTGACACGCTTGTTCCGCCTCTCATATGGACTGGAATAGTGCCAAAATCTAGGAAGCTGGACGACGTGCTTATTCCAAAAAAAGGCAGCCGTGACGAACCTGCCAATTATCGGGCAATCTCAATTACATATATCGATATACCTTAATTAATTAGGGACCGCCAATACGCATTTTGAACTTTTAACGTATGCTACCTAAACAGCGGTTGCACGTCCTCTCATTAAAAGTGCACCTCTCTAATATTCGAGGATTGCACTCAAATATTTGCGAAGTCCATCACCAGCTCGAGACTGAGAAGCCGAACCTACTTTTCTTGACAGAGACCCAAATAAGATATAAATTGAATGCGGCGTACCTAGACTATCCTGGATTTTTTTTATAGGATAGGGTATCAAATGAGCACACAGTCCATTTGATGGTAAGTAGTTGCTGCGAGAGACATCTAAATATATCCTCAATAAAGAATCAAAACGCAGATGCGATATCACCCGTGAGGACTAAGATAGAATGTCTCTTTTCTATTAAAAAGGGTCTCCGCTTCTCTACACTCACCATACAAAACACAGCAGTGTTAAGCTGCTATTTTACATTGGTATTCTGTGAGAGCGTGGTCCCATCCCCGGTCGAGCCGACCCATTCGTGCTGCAACTATACTACTCATATGATGTGATATACTCATACAACATGGCCCTACCACGTACATAATTCTTCTCCCTGGAGCGCAAACTCCATCCACGGGCTGGAGTTTGCGTGTACGTCCGCGATTACATCTGCTTCCAGCGTCTCACTCAATTTGAAGACCCATATTTTTTAACAATTTGAGTGAGGGTAGATACAGGTGTTGATCGCACAGCGGTGACCAACGACACAAGACAACTCGATTATTTGATTAAATTAGTGAGGCTGCTAATGTGACTCAAAATTGATATCCGTTTGCAAAGCTGGTCTTTCTGGGGAATTTTAACTCCTGTCATCAAGATGTGACTGTTTCCATACCATAAGACCGACCACGGTGGAAGAGAAGCGTGAAATTTTGCCTTGACGCTAGCTCTTGCTCAGCTGGTGAAGCAAGCAACTAGGGTACCCGATGTGAACCGTAACACAGTCAGTTGTAGTTGTTATGAAGTACAGGTTACCTCCTCATTTCGTACATCTCACTGAATCTTCATATTCTCCACCTGAATACGAGTCCCAAGATGTTCGACGAATATGAGTGTATAAATCACTTGGTTAAGATGAGATGCGATACTTTTTTGCAATCTATCCTTGGTGGCGGGTCTGTTTCTTTTCTGCGGATCTGTCGAGCTGTGCGGATTCGATAACCGATGTGTTGCGTCAAGTGATAGAGTATTTATCCCCTTTTCTGACGCTCCCACCGGTACTAAAGCTCGCACGTGGTTTAATACTGAGTGCGCCCAAGCTGGGAAGCGCGAGCATTTAGCGTATCCTGGGTTGATGCTCGAGATTGCAAAGCTTTGGATATCAGCTACAAGAAGAAAGAAGCTTTCAACCTTGCCGCCAAGCCCAACAAAAAGCATTACAGAAAGCCAGACTCGACCGAATTAAACATTGTGCCGCAAAAGTCTCTGCCTGATCGGCACTAGAGTTTTTTAGTCTCTTGCCAAAGCGGTCGACACAAATTTCTATCAGCCTTCACTGCCTCCACTGATTCAACTGGATAGCACACTAGCGCAAATGGCTTAAGAGAAGGCGGACCTTTTCCCGTCTCTCTTTGCCTGCAATTCACCTCTGGGCAGTGGCAACATCGTTCCACCTTAATTACTTCACCCGCACTCTAAGTCAAAGGTTCGTATCACAAACAAGGACGTTTCTAAAATCTTGCGTATTTTAGACGTGAATAAAGCTAGTGGATCAAATGGTGCTAAAGGCTTACCTACCTGAGATGCCTCCTGGGCTGACACGCTTGTTCCGCCTCTCATATGGACTGGAATAGTGCCAAAATCTAGGAAGCTGGACGACGTGCCTATTCCAAAAAAAGGCAGCCGTGCCGAACCTGCCAATTATCGGGCAATCTCAATTACATATATCGATATACCTTAATTAATTAGGGACCGCCAATACGCATTTTGAACTTTTAACGTATGCTACGTACGTACGTATGTGGTAAGACACTCGAGAACAATGGGGAAGCACTTCCTGTTACCCTTGATGTCTCGAAGGCCTTTGACAGAGTTTGGCACGTTAGCTTTTTGGGTAAGTTCCCAGCGTACGGATTATCCCCTGGTCTGATTGATTGGGTAAAGAACTTTCTGAGTGAACGGTATCTTTGGGTCCTCATCGATGGCTGCTCATGCGATTCAATTTACGCCGGTGTTCCTCCGGGGTCCGTTCTCTCCGCAACTTTATTCTTATTGCATTTTATGATCTGCTTATTGAATAAGAATTGGGATCAAATCCTTTCAGAAAGAGAAGCTGGTTGAAAGCGCTTCGAGAAGTGGTCGGAAGCTATGGTTGAGTGTATGAATCTCACACTACAGACAGTTTCCAAAGGTGATCTTGTGAAATTCAACACCTCCAAAACACAATTGTGTCTCTTCACTGTAAAAAGTAGCAAGCTTACGTCGGTTCCTTTATTCCGAAATAAATCTCAAACCAGAATTTCCGATGGCTCATTGTGTCTAAGGCAAACTGCAAAGAAGCTAGGAGTCCTTGCAAAGGTGCGACGGTACTTAACGCCGGGGCAGCTGCTAAGTCAATATAAGACGCAAGTCCGGTCGTGCATGGAGTATTGCTGCCATATGAGCTGATGCTGCAAAATGCTATGTAGCAGCTTTGCACTCTTACAATAAAAGGCATGCTAAGAGGCTTATGCGTGACCCGAATCTAGTTAAAACCAATCTTACCAGCCTCAAACACAAGCGCAAAGTAGCCAAACTTTCGGATTTCTACAGGCTGCGTTTTGGAGTGTACGCAGTGTGACGCCTCATAATTATTATTAATAAATAATAGTTAAATTCATTATACAGACATTTAAAAATGTCTTAGAAATTATAATTTAAACAATAAAATGCAAATAATAAGCATAAAGTTCAAAAATATCCACTTGGAATATTGAATATTATATATATTAGTAAACGCATAAAATATCTCTAAAAATCTCTAAATTTATTAAAATCCTGCTTAAAATATTCAAAATGTATCAAATCATATAAATACAAGGCGATTATATTGCAATAACAAAGATAAATAACATTTGTAATATAATAGAAAAAATGGATTAAAATTTTCTAAGTTGATGAAGGTGTTCGTGTAATAATTGGAAAAGTTAATGAACGTGTTCTTGTAATGTTCCCTTATATTGGGGCGTTGTCGGAGACACATACCCAAGGTTGTACATATATATGGGGTGGTCGGCTGACCGACTGCTAGTACTAAGGTTGCACAATGACTAGTCCTATATTAGGGACTTAACATAGTAAGGTCTGACGAACCAAAGCATTAATATAGAAGGTCTCTATGATGCATAAGCATTATGATAGCAGAGTTATGACTTGAAGTCCCATATGAATAAGACATACAGTAGTATGGTCTATGAAATAAAGCAAATATGTGGAAGGTCTCAAATATGTAAAAGCATTATATTGAAAGAAATGGGACTTGAAAAGGATTATTATAGTGGCGTGTAGGTTGCTTCGCAGCCTCTGAGACCGAGGTAAACTTGGACTCACTAACCGATGTGTCCTAGACATATCATCTTAGTGCCGGTGGTAAGCGGGTTTGTTGTAGCAATACGACTTGCCCGTGGACATCGCACACCCCTACCGGTTGTGGGCGGCGTCTTAGCGCACAGCGTTATGATACGTCGGCTATCTTTCGGATTAGGGTGAGTGTGTTTGGTAGTACTTTTAAGTGCAGCAAGCATACTCAACTTCATGTCTTAGTGCAATAGCGCTATGATACGTGGAGTTTTGGCTACTGACGTCTTAGTACCGTGCTACTATGATACGTTGGTGGTATTTTTAGTTAACAACATTATCAAATTTTGTTACCAAAGTCGATAGGGATCATGTGGGTGTGTTGTGAGGGGGCGCCATCCGTATGATAGTTGCATTGATGCTTACTGCTACTTGCAGTATTGTGTCTTGTGATGGATCTGCGGGTGTGCTGCACCTGATTCGATGCATCTTGTGGTTCTGGTCGATGGAGGTATGCGGGTGGTGATGTCTGCTGGGACTGTATGGGGGACCTTGGGATGGTGTAAGCCCGACGATAGTCGTATTGATGCTTGTTGCATTCTGTAGCATTGCGTCTCTACGATGGTTGTTTGGCGGGTCGCTATTCTCAATGGCGCTCTCTGCGTCTTGGTTTGACTCACAACCTAAGTAGCTTTGCCCAAGTCGGGTCCCTTCATTGCGGGGCTGCAGACTGTCTGCCCTCCATGATGTTTTATATAACAACTTAATAATATATCTCTATAAAGTTCCCACCTTTGAGAGATTGAAGGCAACTTGTTGGTGGGTGAGACAAACATGATCGAAAAATGCATATACTCAACGTCAGTGACACAAACCCTTTCTGATGGCGAATTATTAATATTATCTTATAACTGCCTATTGGCTATATCTGCCATTGTATTGGTTGGTGGAGCATATGTGTTGACCTCATGCGGGTGGTAGCTGGAGGGAGAATCTGAGGAGGCTCTCAAGGCTGCGGCCGAAAGCCGCGCAACGTGGGACCCCATTCCCTTGAGGTGAGCGGTAGACTCATGACACGCTCTGCGGCCAATTGGCCGTGCTGACCATGCAATTGGTGGTGATGCCTTACACTTACATCACGTCTGCAGGAACGGCGGTCTGGCAGGTGGTGGCGCTCACGGAAGGCTTTTTATGGTCAGTGTGCCGATTGTTGCCTAACCCGTGTGACGTACATTTCACTGTGGCTGGATTTGATCGTATTCTGTATGGCGTTTACACGCATTGACATGCGCGACTTCGGTCGATGTTTGTGCTTACGCACTGTCAAGGGGCCAAGTCCTCTTTTACTGGTTCGCCAATTATTTTGCTGTGGACTACGGTCCAGTTCCCAACTTTGCGTACCCTTCGGGGGGAGCGCATTAAAATGGTTGGCGCTCACCGTGCGCGGCGTGTGTGGGGCCGTGTACCTCCTCCACATTTTTTTTAAAATGTGGGAGAGCGAAGCCCTTGTAACTGGTAATTGATATAAATATTGTGAGCCTTTTCCAAGCGGGAAGGGATTAATTAATAAGGAATTGACTGTTGTGAACCAGATACAAGTGGAATAGGGACAATTTATTGTTCTTAACCTTTTTGAGCTCTGTCTTCGTGAACGGGGTTCTTTAGCTTATAAGACTCTACCAACAGCTTTCGATTGCTCTCGTGAATATTCATTCTTCCAAGATACACCTAAAAGAACTAAGTTACTATACAAACATAACGTAAAGAGGGGTCCTAACTAAGACGATCACGCCATAAATTTATTAAACGGCCTATATTTAAACCTTTAGAAAGGTCAAGTTATACTGGTCACGTAAATTAGATATATTTATATATCTTACAGATATAGATTCTAAAGAAATACAAGTATAAGTGGATATATAGTAGAAGAGAAAAAAGATGGGGGGGGGGGGTTCGTTACAGCAGGAATTGCATAACTTAATTCCTGCTTCTCCCTTCCAGCATCGGACAAACAGACGTTTTTCGTTGATCACTTACCACGCATTCGAATCAAACGGTTTGCTTTATCGTTCGTCATGCGTACAGCAAAGGAGTGGAATAAGTTTCCAGCATTTTTCGATCATACAACGTGGATGTCTTCAAGGCAAGAGTAAATAGGCATTCGTTAAGTCAATGTGCTTCACTATCTCAGGCTACATCACCACTTACCTTCAGTTATGATTTAATTTAAGCGCTGATTGAGAATAGTAGAAAATAAATATAGTATTTTTGAATTTATTTTATTAATGAAATTAATGTTGTTTTCAGAATCTACCAATGAACACACATCATGGTACTTTCCCTTCGATACATCTCCGTTCAGCCTGGGAAGTTCACTTATAATTGTTGCTGTTCACATTTTAGTTAACACTGTAAGTGTTTGTTTCTTAGTTATTTGGTTTCTTAGATATGGTTAAGTATTTGTTGAAACATATCTTATCTCAATTGCGGCATCTTATTTTGAAAAAAAAAATGTGATTTTAATTTAGATTATTTGTTAATATTTGTAGTTTTTTGTAATTAACAATTCATGAGCGCTTGTAAGTGAGCCTGTGCGAATTAAAAACTCAGTGAAAAGGATTATATATTGGGTGACATATAATTTAAATCATATTATACATTGAATGAACAAAAATTTTGTTACGGATAACTCTTAAACCCCCTGTGAAATTGAGCAGTTTCCGTGCTCGAACTATTTTTTTTGCTTATTCATCAATTTCAGATACGTCTGTATGTGACATTATTTACATACAGACTAAGCAAGAAAGGCATACTGAGCATTGTGTATACTTCTTGTTACGCCAAGTCAAAACCATTTTCAACTTAATATAAGAGCAGGCGCTCACATTAGCATTAGCATTCAACTTCATAGTTTTATATGCACGTATGCAGCAGTAAACTTTTACTGGCTGTAAAAAGAAAGAAAAAGCGACGTGTGCATGAATGCGTGTAAAGAATGTATATATATATACATTAAAATTTCATCCAAATCGGTTCACAGTTCACGTGATGCGTTTACAGATTTTGGCGTGATGCGTGAGACGTCGTGTTATATTTTATGTTATATGTTATGTTATATTATTGTTATTATTATTACTAGACTGAAATGTCCCACTGCAGTGTAAAGGCCTCCTGACTCTCTTTCCTACTTGTCTCTCTCCAGAGCCACCATAGAAACAGCAACAGAAACAGAAACTTTTTTAATCAATATAGATTATAAATAATACTTTTGTATAATTACTACTGGTTCGAAAAAAAACCTCTGTCCTGGGAAGAACCAGCAAGAAACCAAGCGGAACTTTTTTTTGAAATAACAGCTTACAATCATGTATGTCACACAAATTAACAACACATCAAATTAGAAATAGCTTGGTAGCGATTACCTCATTTCCAGGGGTTATTATCATCCATAAATTCTTTAATATTTATAATAACGCTTTTTATACAAACTTAGTTTAATAACGTTTTTGAACTTTGAGCAGGTCAAATTTTGTATATTTTCTGGAATTTTGTTGTAAAAGCGTATACATCGCCCCAAGAATGAATTACTGACTCGATGGAGTCGAGTAACTGGTACTACTACCTTGTGTCTGTTCCTAGTATTTACATATGATATTATATTTTTATTATAGTATATATTATTATTATAGTATTTACATATTTACGTATTTACAATGCAAAGACTTGGCTATGGAGCACACTCTTGATGGAGTGACGACCTGGTAAGATTTGCAGGAAGTCGATGGATGCAGGTGGCTCGGGACCGTGCTTTGTGGCATTCTTTGGGGGAGGCTTATGTTCAGCAGTGGACTCTTGAAGGGCTGTAATGATGATGAATGATGAAATTCGACGCTATGATTATATGACCTTTCATGGTAAAGATCATATAACCTATGCCTGCTCTTATGGACTCCTACTGTCGCCCATTCATTAAATGACTTCCGACTATTCAAGGAGAATGTTTAAGAAGTAAAAATATTATTAAATTCAGTGCAAATAAGCTTAAATAATGTTCCATACAAAAAATTTGGATCATTTTGATATAAAAGTGATGGAAGTTTTTTCACTATGTTATTTCTAAATTTTTCCAAGCGACGTGCATTTACTGGAACAAACACAAGTTTCTCATCTGTTTGCTTTTTGTGAACATAAGGTAACGAGACTACTTGACCACAGTAATCAGAACTTAATTTTTGAATTATACATTTATGCAACGGCTTCACATTTGTAAAAATTTTATCGATACATGTTGCACTAGATTGAGCAATACGCGTTGGCTCTAAAAATAAATTGAAAATACCATATTATGATTTAAACAATGATCTTAATTTAATATTGATTGAGGAAGCTTCTAGGAGATTGATATTAAAGTCTCCACATATTACAACAGATTTACTCTGTTTATTATGCTTAGTAAAAACTTCCTCCATAATTTTTTTTCAAAAGTATCGTATACCACAACAATGTGGTGCTCAAACTCAACACATGCCATTTCTACAGTTAGCTCAACAGAGAGGCTCACAATATATTTACGTTCTTAACATGACAATAATTTACTAGCTAAAATTAAGGAGCTACCTCTTAAAACCGTTTCTCTATTGAAAGAACTGACCACCTGGTGATTACTGAAGTTAAACATTAAGTTATAAGCTTTTAACCAATGTTCAGTAATACATAAAATATGAATATTGTTGCTATTTAAGGACAACTCAATTTCTAGCTCTTTGCCTATCATGCTTTGTATATTTTGACTCACCAGGTGTAAACAATTTTCATTATCACTCTGTGGAGTCATAGAATTAAAGATTTGTAAGCTACATTCTAAATTATTTAAATTATTACAACAACTAGAGATTACCTCTATTATCTCATTTTCTGATTTAAATTACTTGGAACTTATTCCAAATTACATGTTTAGTCATTATACTGCTCAAAAGAAGCAGATGTTTGTGTAGCCAAGTCCATAACTGAGTTAATATATTTTTTATTTTTTTATTTTATTTACCAATGTTTAGATTACACTGTATTTAACAAAATAGCTTAAGAACTAACTTATGTGACTAAGTGTAACAATCGTTTAAGGTAAACACCACAGGCATCGAGAAAGATTATAAATACGAATAAAAAGAAGTATGATTACCTAATAATGAAAATAAGTATATGGTAAAAAAAAAACTAGAATTTATTTGTTGTTTTCAGACCAGGCTGAAGCTAGAACTTTCTTAATTTTGGCAAATGAGTCGGCGTGAATGTCAACTAAGTCACTATGTCCATTGACCAATTTGCACAACCTTGGAATTGGGGAGTTTGCACCTAAGACAGATTTCCTAAAAGGAGGGCAAAGTGGAGTAATGGGAGCGCGAGGAATTCTCAATGGAACACGAAATTTAAATTTTTGGGGCAAGGGTGGACAGTTAATTTTCTAGTTAAAAATTTTAACAAGAAATGACATGTCAAGCAAATGTCTCCGATTTTCCAGGGATAAAATTTTAAAGAATCTTAATCGTTTTTCGTAAGACCGAATTTTTTTGTGAATCCCATTACGATAGGCCAAATTAGCTACGAACTTTTTTTGTAGACCTTCCAATCGTAAGGAGTGTGTCGCGTAGTGTGGCCTCCATACTACACTGCAATACTCAATTATGCTTCGTACGAGACTGTTGTACAGTAGGATCTTAACGTGATTATTTTTAAACACTTTAGCGTTACGCAAAACAAAGCCTAGCATTCTATACGCCCTTTTTGTAATATTCTCTATGTGGGGAACGAAGCTTAATTTTTTATCGAACACTATTCCCAGGTTTCTAACTTCCTCTGTTTTCTTAATAATGACGCCGTTAATTTTATATGATGAATTCAGTGACTTGATCTTTTTACTGAATTTCATATGGTAGCACTTGTTTGTGTTCAGGTTCATACCATTCTCTCGACACCAATTAACCATACGATCAACATCACTTTGAAACCGTTCGATGTCCTCCAGAGTTTCGCAGATGCCAACCAATTTCAAATCATCGGCATACATAAATGGTATAGAGTACTGAAAGCAACTAGGGATGTCATTGATGAAGGTATTGAAAAGCATAGGACCCAAATGTGATCCTTGAGGAACCCCTGACGTAATTTTGTATGGCGCAGACTTAAATCCATTAACGACCACGCTAAAACTACGATTATCCAGATACAATTCTAACCATCCCAATAATGAGCCAGTAATACCATATGCGCGCAATTTAGATATAAGAATATTATGAGGTACTTTGTCGAATGCTTTACTAAGGTCCGTATATATTACATCAACATCCCTACCGTCATCTACTGCTTCTACCAAAGTTTCAGTAAACAAAGTCAGATTGGTACAGGTTGACCTAAACCTAACGAAACCGTGCTGCCACTCAGTAAGATAATGATTCATATGTTTCTGCAGCACAGGATAGACAAGAGATTCAAAGATTTTACTTAAAGTTGACAGAATTGAAATAGGCCTATAATTACCAAAAACTTCAACTTTATCAGCCTTGTGAATGGGAACAACTTTAGCGGACTTCCAAACATCTGGAAATAGGCCGGATTGAAGAGACTTCTTAAAAATTAGATATATAGGCGTCACTAGCTCATCCGCACATGCTTCAATGAATAAAGAAGGGACACCATCTGGCCCTGAGCCCTTGTTATTGTCTAGGGACTTCATGCTATTCAGTATCTGATCCTTGTTAAGGTAGGGAGCAGTTAGTTCGATGCTGTAATTACAAATCAAATTCCATTGGTTGACATTCAACTCTGAGTTTATGTCATGTTGAGCATTATACACAGCACCAAAGTAGGATGCAAATAAGTCGCAGATTTCCCCAGGACTAGATGACTTCTTATTACCATCAGTCATTGTACAAGGATAATTACTTTTTCCGCCCTTCCTAGCCTTGATAAATGACCAAAAAACTTTAGGATTTGACTTAATGCTATTTTCTCTCTTCTTTATATAATTTTTATAAGTTTTATTTGCTAGTGTGCAGCAACGCTTACTAAGTAGCCGCAGCTCCACCTCGTCCATGGGATTCTTATATTTTTTATACCGCTTTCTTATGTTCTTCTTTTCACGTAACATTCTCTTTAATGAATCATTAAACCAAGGAGGAGAAGAATTATTTCTTATCTTTTTGTATGGCACATATTTATTTATAATAATGAATGTCCTCCAGACCGAATTTCGGTCACGGCGGCCAGCCTCAACGGAGACTAGCCATCTGCGCAGGACAGGATTATAGTGCCCAAGTGTATGCGCAAGCACACGTGCACTCTCTATTCCGTCACTCTCATAGTCCGATGGGACGGTAAACCGACACGACCGGAGAGAGATCAAGCGCAGGACCAACGGCTTAACGTGCTTTCCGAGGCACGGGGGTGAGAAACCGCCAACTTCCTGACTCCGGGCAGCTACTGAGAATTTCTTGATAGAAAAACTCAATAACTGATTTTTTTTGGCCCGACCCGGGATTCGAACCCGGGACCTCATGATAAGCAGTCGCACCACTACAACCACTAGACCAACGAGGCAGAATTTTTTTTTCAGAAATTTATTTATTAAATTATTAATTATATCATAAAATAAGTTTGTTATTTCATTAACACTCATGTCATGAAAATTTTCATCCTAATCGCATTCGGCTAAACAAAGGCGGATCTGAGCATAATCGGCTTTCCTAAAATTGTGTATTTTAGTTTCGTTAGACGTTATACAGTAGTGCAATATCAGTATTTATTTTGATTAATATTTCGAGAGGGGGATGTAGAGGATCTACGACACTAAGAATATCAACTGATCCTGCTGCTGTACACATGGATGACGATAGGTTGGTCAGTACAAGATCTAACAAGCGGTCTGATTTGTTAAGAATGTTATTCATTTGATTAAGCTTGTTAAGATGAACTAAATCTATCAAGGCTTGGCTTGGACTAGGTGCAACATAGTTATTCGACAAATCATGTACCAAACTCCAATTTATATTACCTAAGTTAAAATCACCAATAAAGCACAGGCGTGAATCAAATTTTCTTGCTACAATTTTCTACAAAATACTCCAACATTAGCCTGTTCACCGGAGGTGGTAAGTAAAACACCGCAAAGAGTTATTTGATGGACAAAGTTTTCCATTTTCAAATCCAAAATCACCCAAATGTCTTCACATTTACTTTCCCATTCAAACTTTCGAACCGATTTGATAGTTTTAAGTACCGCAACTAAGACTCCTCCCCCATCCTTACTCTCATGAAACCCCGTACTTTCTCGGTCTCTTCTGTATATCACGTATCTGTCATCAAATAACTCATTGCTCATTATGCTACTATTAAGCCAGGTTTCAGTTAAAACTATTACATCATAATTATTACAATTGAGTTCCCTTAAAAAGTTGTGTGTTTTCGTACGCAACCCATGAACGTTTTGATAATATATTCTTAGCTCTTTTAAAATGGGTAACATTCAAACTTTTATTAAAAATACAGAAATTAAAGTTAGTTTTGGAACTAAGGCAACTTGTCTAGTGTCTCTGTGTTTCTAATGATTTTAAATTCGGAGTCTTCAGTCTTCCTCATGAAAATGAGACCACCTCTCACCCAGACATATTTATATCCTTTATCCTTTGCCGCCTGTCTTGCTGCTGCATGGAGGGCCTTGTTGTGGGTAGAGAGATGTTCACATATAAAAATGGGAGTTTTAGCACCAGAAACACCAGCATGAGAACTGTTTAATTTTTCTTGAGGCTTCAGTTTATTATATTTGATCGCTGCTGCCAGAAATTTGTCCCTCATACTCGGCGAGTTAAATTGCACTACAATAGATCTAGGGCGACTGGAGTCTTTATTTAGTTTAGCAATACGTGTGTAGTGGGCTAAGTGTTCCGTAGATACTTGACAATGTATTGTTTTGCCTAGTTCTGTAACGATGTGCAACAGGTTCTCATCTTTCCTCTCCGGCACACATTGGATCTCAATGTTATTCATTCTAGCGTTTTGTTCCATTTGATTAACTCGATTATACAAGTCATCAACCTTAGACTGCAGTGCACCGTTTTTTGTCTCTAGGCGTTTAATTTTTTCACTGGCCTCTGCATGCTCCTTTGTGATAGATTCATATTTCATATTCATGAAACTCATAGACTCCTTCATATCCACAATTTTCTCCTTCAAAGATTTTAGTTCAGAACCTAGGATGTCTGATATGGTGGTGTGCATTGTCTTTTGGAATTGAGTCACTACGTCCTTGATAATTTCTTGCATCTCATACCTTGTTATTGGTTTTTCATCTGAAGCATTTGGTGGGGAGTTTAAAGCTTGCCTCCTTCCCGGCCTTACAGTTATATTCGGGTTGTAACGAACCGGGGTGTTATCATTATTACCCATTTTTTGCGTTCCATGGCATTGAGGGCACAGCCAATTAGACGTGGAGGAATCGTCTTGATTGCTTGATAATGACAAACATTCAAGATGATAAAGTTTGGTGCATTCTGTACATTGCATATAGTTCTGGTCCTGCAGACCAATCGAGCAACATCCCCAAACAACGTTTTTGTGTCCTTTCGCTGCCATATTATTTTTCAATTTCAATTATTTCCAATAAAAAAGATAATAGAAAAGAAAAATAAGAAAAAGAAAATAAATATTCTTGTGATTCGATCTTAGGTCCTCCCGGAACAGAGCGTAAGAACTATCCACTACGCTGATAGTACATTAGTCGTAACGGTTGAAAATAGCATATAGTTTGGTACACACTCTGAGCGCGCGATCACACTAATGAGATCAAAGTCCAGTCTTTTGTGTTTCACTTTTAAAGTTATAATTCAAATGTCACAGTACCCTACACAAAATTCACTAAATCAATGTTTTCACTCCTTTTTATTTCAAATTTTATTGTTTAAATTACACTACAGAAAGGCACTCAGTCTGCTGAACGTTTCATTATAAATTTCCAACAAAAAAGGTAACTTTTCTCACCACTTGGAATAAAAATCTAAGAGCGCCAAGTAACACGTCTTTCTCATGTTAACATACCGCGTAATGTCTAAATAATATATAAACTAATATATAAAGATAGCACATTTGCTATCTGTCTTAAAATATATTTAGATAGGTAATACATATCTCTAGTCAAAATTTTCTTAATTAAATTATTTATGTGTATTAAATTAAATTTATTATTATAATTATAACAATCAAATGTCAAGTTTAAATTATTCTTACATGAAAAGTTATTCATTAATAAATTTAAATCATATCTTATTTTATTTTCCTGCGGCCAACCCTGTACAATATCATCGGCGAAACGGAGATTGGATAACCTCACATGTCCAACTTGTATGCCCCTATCCACCCAGCTAGCTACCAGCGTTCTGAATACCTCTTCTAATACGGCCGTAAATAGTTTTGGAGATAGCGGGTCTCCTTGTTTCACACCTTTACTAATGCAAAAAGATGGGCCTGTCATAGAACTGATCTTAATTGACACTATACTATTCTTGTAAATATTTTGCAAGAGTTGGCTATATGTGGTGTCTATATCATGATTTTTTAAAGCTTTGAAAATTACGTCGTGTCTGTTGCTATCAAAAGCTTTGGAATAGCATATGAAGGCTAGGTACAGTAAGAGGGATCTTTTTCGATCACTTCATTGATATTGTAGGTGGTCGGTAGAAGAGAAGCCACGGCGAATACTGGCCTGTTCGGGACGCTTTTGTTTTTCGAGTGACCCAGAAATTCTGTTTTCGACTACTTTAATAAACGCTTTGTACTAGTGTGAGCCGTGGTAGCTCAGATGGTTAGCGCTCGATGTAAGCTTCACAGTACTCGAGCAACCCGGGTTCGATCCCCGCCGGCACCAATGAAATTGTTAATTGCAATTTTAAGTGCCGATTTACCACATGCTCGTCGGTAAAGGAAAACATCGTGAGGAAACCTGCATGCCTGAGAAATAAAAAAAATATTTCGTTGACATGTGAAGTTCGCCAACACGTATTGGGGCAGCGCGGTGGACATTTCCTTGCCCTAAAACCCTCTCAGAAATGAGAGGAGGCCTGTGCCCAGCAGTGGGACGTAAATAGGCTGCAACTTTACTTTACTTTTACTAGTGTGATACCAGACTAATGGGGCGGTTATTGCCAATATCTGTTTTGTCACCCTGTTTATGAATAAGCATTGTTTGTGAGTGAAAAAATCTGCGAGATAACATACCAGTTCTTAAAATATTGTAAAACAGGTTGGTGATTTGTGGTAAAAGGAATGGCTCTCCTATTCTTAGGGCTTCGGTAGTAATACTAGAACTCTTGCTATATTTCATATTCATTAGTGCCTTATGCACTTCCAAATCGGTGAATGGTGATATGAAGTTGGTGCACGAATATTTACTGGCATTTGATGGGGAAGTTAAATCCCCGTTATCTAGCTTTTGGTAAAATTCCGTGCAAATTTCTAATATTTTCCCCTATCAGTGTGTTCCACACCTGTACGATCCCTTTAACAAGCAATTGTAGATTGTCTTTTGCTAGACATTTCCTGCTTAGCCGTTTTCAGCAAAGCATTTTGTTCTTTCTTTGTCTGGATGTGATAAGTGTTAACATTACTTATGTCTCTACGAATGCTTTGCTTAACTCGATGGTCCACATCGCTGTATTCTGGTGTGTATTTATTAAAAGTTTATCGCTCGTCAATTAAATGATTCGTTTCGTTTCGTCTTTGTTTAACTGTTTTTAATTTGTTACGAAATTTTGTTTGTAATTTTTCATTCTTGTGTATTGATATTCTACGTTGCCTTGATTTTTTTTATCTAATAAACTAAATTTATTTTTTAAATCTAGAAGAAATTGTTCCTGGTTAGCAATAACAGTAATTTTACTTAAATTTCTGATAGAACATTTGATAACTTGAGCACGGTGTATCTTTTGATTAAATTTAATTGTCGCACGTAAAAGTCTGTGGTGCAAACTAAACTTGAAATTATTAAGAATTAACTGTAATAATCAACTGTTTGTTAGAAGTATGGCAAAAACCTATTTCAATTTTAGAGATTTTTATCGGGATATAGCCACGACGACGAGGTTTTTTGTAAAAGTAGAGAAATATTGCTTAGACAAACGCGAATTGGAGAAGTCTTGTCCCACGTTTATTTCTTAAGCCGAGTCCTTAAGGTCCAAATATTTTACATGTTCGTTTCCAATAATCGACTTGCTTCTTTTACTCGCATACTTCCATCGATCAGAACCACAAGATGCGTCGAATCAGGCGCAGTACACCCGCAGATCTATCATAAGACACAATACCGCAAGTAGCAGTAAGTAAGTTGCATTGATAACTTTCATATGGATGGCGCTCCCTTACATACACCTATATGATCCCTATCAACTTTGTCAACGAAATTGGTAATATGTTCGTTATTAAAAATAGCACGCACCAACGTATCATAGTAGAACGCTACTAAGATGCCAGTTACTAAAAATCCATATATCATATAGCACTTTACTACTTACTTTACAAGTACTACTACACACTTTCATCCTAATCCGAAAGATAGCCGACGTATCAAAATTATAGTAATAATAAGGTATCATTTAAAATTACATATTTGTACAGCCCAATCAGATGATAAAACTATATAGGTACCCCACAATAATAATAAATTTATATATTGAATAACACCATGTTGACACTACAAAGTTGAAGCCTTTTTATAGGATAGGGTGACAAACGAGCACACATTCCACCAGGTTGTAAATGGTTGCTGTGGCCCATAGATATGTACATCTATCTTCTATTGCGAATCAAAATGCAGATGCATTATCACCTGAGAGGACTAAGATGGCAAGCCCCTTTTCCAGTAAAAATAACCCTCACATCCGAACTAGCAATAGCTGTGTGTCGGGATTCAGTTCCTTCCCATATCCACAAAGTTGCAATTACAATAGCCTTATCAGCTTAACACAAATCAGAACAAGGTAACAAAATAAATAAACTTCTTACAAATTACAGAAAAACAAAAAATAAAAATATGCATGCGTATGCTGTTGCATCTAAGATGCGTACATATTGTACTGTGTGTGTGTCTCTCTCTCTCTCTCTCTCTTTCTCTCTCTCTGTGTGTGTGTATGTGTGTGTGTGTGAGAGAGAGAGAGACCGTGTCGTGAGTGTGTGTGTGTGTGGGGGGGGTGCTTGTGCGTGTGCGTGTGCGTATGTGTGTGCATTTGCGTGTGCGCGTGCGTGTGCTTGTGCGTGTGCGTGTGCATGTGCGTGTGCTTATGCGTGTGCGTGTGCGTGTGCAAATGCTTATGTGTGTGCGAGTGCGTGACCGTGTGCGTTCGTGCGTGTGCGTGTGCATGAGCGTGTGCGTGCGTGAGTGCGTGCGTGCGTGCGTGTGTGCATGGATGCGTGCGTGCGTGCTTGCATGCATGCGTGCGTGCTTGTATGTGTGCGTGTTTATTTGTGTTTTTTTATGTGTGCGTGCATGTACGTGTGCGTGCTTGTGTGGATCAGACAATGGTCCGAAGAGCCCAAAGGGGCATCAACGGAGACCTGATATCCGTCCGGATGAGAGGTCAGCAGAAGATCCAACAGGGAAAGTACATGATCCTCCACATCTAGGATCCGCGTAGGCGAAGTAACCAGTTGTGTTAGACCATAGGCCAAGACAAAGTCATAGGCAGATCTACTCGCATGATCGGTTAAATGAGAACCAAGGGATTCAGCTCAGTATCACGATCTCTGTGGATGGGACCTGTTGTAGCACGGAGTCTGTTACTACTGTTGTTAATGATGTTATTTTATGCCTTAAGCGCAAAGCGCGCGGATATGTTCTACTAGCGCGTAAAAATCAAGATTCCAATGTTTTGTCGCATGAAATCATATCTGACAATCATATTGAACATATTATAAATGATATAAAAGCACATTTTAGGAAAAATAAATGATTATTGAACTTACAATTTTTTTTTAATTCGATTAATTGCTATATTCATATAAAGAAGTGGTTTTAGTGGCTTATGGTTTAGACTTATCAAGTTCGCATGGAGATATAAGCACGATAACTTTTAAAAATATCAATTGTTTAACTCAATTTATTTTTTAATTTCTTTATCTCTCATGTGGGAAGCAATGGAATGTAAATGGCAGTTTAGTTTTGTTTTGTTATGTTATAATTAAATGAAACTTATTTTTACGGAATTTATCGCATTTAATTTAAATTTTTTGCTTTATAGCACCGATGGTCACTGGGGGGACTGAGGTGTTTGACGTCCTGATGTCAATGTTCTGATGAAAGTCCGTGGATTCCAAACTTGTCGACGCTGTTACCACAGGGGCACTGATGGGGTTGACAAATCGCCGCTCTTCCTACGTCGGATTCCTATGGCAATGAGCAAATTTTCTCTATCAAGTAATGTGCCGAGATTACTTAATGGTAAAACGTGTAACCGGTGACAAGATTCCTTATTCGAAACAGTTAGAAGGCGTGCCTAATCTTGGTCTTTCCGCACGCTCTGTACCAACGGAATATCCCACTGTTTTTGTTGGTTAACTTCCAGTGAACATTTTCGCTGGGACAGAGTGTTCGCCATGTCTGTCTTGCCTTCGTTGCAAAGCACAGGTCTACTTTATTATTTAAAATTATCTTACATAAGTCACTGACTATGCACGGAAGCAAGGAAAGCAGGCAATGCAACGCTAGAAATATTCCTCACACCAAAACCACCAAATTTCATAGGTATAGTAGCTTGAGTCCGGGTTGTTGTATTTAAAGTTAAATTTTGAATTTTTCTATAGCTATTTTAAGATTATTATCAATATCTTTAAAAATATCAGAACATTTCCAGACTGGACTCGAGCGGAGTAAGTATGTAAATCTTACCAAGATTAGTAAGTATATAAATCTTGGTAAGATTTATATACTTACGCCGCAAGGCGACAATAATTTTAAAATAGTAAGTGGAACCGATTGGGTAGGGACTTTCACTTGCAGATAGCTGATGTTATAAGGAGTAATTTAAGCTTCTTTTATCTGCCGACTTCCAAAAAGGAGACAGTACTCAATTCGACGCGTATGTTTTTTTTTATGTGTGTTACCTCATAACTTTTTACTGGGTGGACCGATTTCAATGATTCTTTTTTTTATATAAAAGCTGATACTTCTCGTGTGGTCCCATATGAATTAGATCAAGGTCAGATCAATAGTTTTTGAATTATTTGAGTTATTCTTAATAATATTGAAGTCGGCTGTACAAAATTTTTAATTTTTAATTATTTATTTAAGGGTTCCGCGCAAAATAGTTCCACGCGGGCGAAGTCGCGGGGAACAGCCAGTAGGTACATTATATTTGTGCGACTCTTACAGTTATTGCACCGCACGCCAAAATACGCAGACGTTAGATTTTTTTCCGACTTACTTAACACTTTATTGACCAATTCTCACAGTATCTTTATTAAATATAGCCTATGTGTTGTTCTGGTGTATGGGCTATATTATTGTAAAGTTTCATTAAAATAGATTCAGTAGTTTTGGCATGGAATAGTAACAAACGTCCATAATATATCCTCACAAAAATTTACGTTTATAATATTATAAAGATATATTTACGAAGAATAAATAATTATTTATTATTTATAACAATACACCACCACAGCGTGAAGCTAAAAAAAATTTCAAATCTCGCTTGAAGTAGGACAAGATCGTGAAAATCATGTTAAGATGAATAGGCCCGCAACTACCTCGAGTAATATTTTTATTGTTCATCATCTGCCTAGAACATGGATACCGGCCCGCTGACATTATGCGTACGGTTGTAAATAATAAAACAGGTGATCTCGCGGATAAAAGTAACTATAGACCTATATCAAACATACTTCGTCAAACATAAAATACTCACCTTACCGTGTGTATACATTTTGGAAATCTGCAAATTCATTTAAAAAATACCTAGAATTTTATATCAAACGAGGAGAAAGCAATACCAGGTACCAATTACGCCATAAATAAAAACTGACTCTACCCATATCTAACAAAATTTTTAACAAACTCTCAGAATCGGTAAAAATGTAGAAAAAGAAACTATGTTTATAAATAAACTAAAGGACTTTTTAATTTGTAAGCCCTACTACACACTAAACGAATACATATTTCAATTCTATTTTATTTCAAAAATACCTACAGTTGCAATATAACATAGTGTATTTATCACTATTGTTTCATTATAATGGTCGCCCTCTCACTTAATTGACCCTGCGGGGCACCATAATGGTCTCATAGTTTTAAGTTAAAACTTAAAATGTTCTCAACACCTTAACTGTAACATTATGGATGCAATAAATAATATGAACAATGTTATAAGGCAGTCACAAAAGCCTTACTTAGTCTACAGAGGGGATTTGTAATTAAAATAGTAAGAAGCTTCTGAACACTATCTATAACTGTACCCATTGCATAAGCAGACCTTACGCCGTTACACCTTAAAATAAACGAAATATCCGGCAACGAACTAACAAACATACATGGAATAAGTAAATATTTACCTGACGACATAACTCTGGACAAGAGAATACCTCCTAAAATATATTGCACCCCGCGGAAAGAGTTACAATAGGTTTACATTGTAATGTTTTAAATAATACACCGTGCGTTTGCTAAGACGCTTAATTCCCGACTGCCGCCGCACGGACAATCTCGTGCCGGCTACCTAAATCTATATACCTACATTACACTCCTCTACACTAAATTCATACTTATGACTATAATAACATACAATATTTACCCTAAGTCAACCATAACAATAATACTTAATCTAATTTTAATATAAGTAGTACTTAAATTACCTTTACTTAAACTATTTCTTACCCCTATAGATACCAGACATTATAACTAAAAACAACAAATACTTCACTACTCCTTATAACTAGGTTTATTCAATCTACATTTCCTAACAGGGCGAGCTCGGGGTGTAGCACCAAGGGGCAAAGAGAACTGCCGTTCCGGTGACTCCGGAATAGCCCCCTCTAGCTTAGACTGATCTACTCCTGATCTGACCTCTATGGGAGACGAGCTAGTTGCCTCCGCCGACCCCTCCGACCTGCGGGCGGGACTACTACTACCTATCGGCCAATGAACCTCTTGAGAATCTCTGGTGGACTGTTGATCCAAAATGGGCGTAGTAGAAGCGAGAGATAGTCTACTGTTACTTTGTCGTTTACGCAGCTGATCGATATGCCTATGTATAATTTCTCCGTCTTTACCTTCCACTTTAAAATTACTAGAGCCTAGAACGTCTACAATGCGACCCGGAATCCATTTTTCCCCCTTTAAGTATTGCCTATACCATACTTCTTCCTCTTTGCCGAAACTCCTACTCACTCCTGCGGCCGCGTCCTGCTGGCGTCGCTGAGCTTGATGCACTTGGCCTTCCCTATCAGGTTTGATGACATCCAATAGTGTACGGATTCGCCTACCAAACATAAGCATTGCTGGGGACTCGCTCGTTGTTGCGTGTTCGACATTTCTATAATACATTAAAAATGCCCATAACACCCTATCTATATTTTGATTATCTTGCAACGCCTTTTTTATTACCCGTTTTAATGTTCTTACCGCGTTTTCCGCCAGACCATTCGAGGAAGGGTGATAGTGTGCCGTAAAAACATGCTCTATGCCGTTGTGCTTGTTAAAATATTCGAACTCCTTCGACGTGAACTGTGCTCCATTGTCCGTTACTATTTGTCGAGGTAAGCCGAATCTACTAAATAATTCATTTAAGCGGTAAATTAAACAGTTGGCAGAGATACTCGTCATTTTATGAACCTCAATCCATTTCGACATGGCGTCAACTACTACCAAATATATTTTTCCCGCGATGGGACCCATGAAATCCAAATGAAGCCGACTCCAAGGCCGTGCGGGCCAGGGCCACATTCGCGGCGAGTTCCGCGCCGGCGCATCCGCCTGCGCCGCGCAGGTTATACACTCACGGCATGCCCGCTCCACCGCCTCCTCCATGCCGGCCCACCATACATCGAAGCTATGTAGCCAGCGCTTTGGATTTCACTATTCCCATATGAGGTTCATGAATCATAGCCAAGATTTTGTCCCTGCAATTTTCCGATACTACTAATCTATGACCCCACATTATACAGCCCAGATCCTCGTATAATTCTTTGTGTCTATTCCAATAAGGTTGAAGATTAGTAATTTCGCAGTGTGATGGCCAGCCGTCACGAATATAACTTAGTACTTTTGATAATAATGGATCCCGCAACGTCTCCCGTTTAATATCGTTATAGTCTAATGACAGAGCTTGTTGCACAAAATGCAGGTACGTTTGTTCGGGTGGGGTTGTCACGTTTCGTTCAGTTTTAAGCGGTAACCGCGATAAACCGTCCGCCCCATTTTCATCTGTACGGACATACTCGATGTCGAACGAATAAGTAGATAAAATAATTGCCCATATCTGCATACGACTAGCTACCATGGTCGGTATTCCCGTATTCGGGCCAAAAATGGAAACTAAAGGTTTGTGGTCGGTGCGTAATGTAAAACTCTTCCCGTATAAATATTGGTGAAATTTATTCATGCAAAAAAATAATAGCCAGCGCTTCACGATGTATTTGGGAGTAATTCTTTTCCGCGTTATTTAACGAACGCTATGCAAAAGCTATGGGCCGCTTGCTCCGGCCCTCATAATCTACCTGGGAAAGGATGCCCCCGACTCCCCGCGCGCTTGCGTCACAAGTAACAATTAAACGTTTCTTAGGGTCATAATGCGCTAGTACCTCGGCACTGGACAGTATTTTTTTAATTTGAGTAAACGATGTTTCGCAATCCGATGACCAGTACCATTGTTTATCTTTTTTAAGCAAATCGTACAACGGAAATAACTTATCACTCATATTCTTTATGAATTTGCCATAGAAATTCAATATACCTAGAAACGACCGCAACTCCGTCACGATAGTCGGCCTGGGTATCCCTAATATGGTTTCTACCTTTGAGGGATCGGTTTTAATGCCTTTGCTACTTATAATATATCCCAAATATTTCACCTCATCCACTAGAAATACACATTTACTACTTTTTAATTTGAAACCCGATTTATGTAGTCTACTTATGACTGTCTCCAGAGCCTTTAAATGTTCGTCTTTAGTTTTCCCTCCGATGATGATGTCATCTAAAAATATTTCTACGTTAGGTATCCCCTGTAGTACATTACACATTATACGAGTACGTTGAAATATTCCCGGGCTCGACGACAAGCCATAGACCAATCTGTTATACCTATACAAGCCCCTGTGTGTATTTATGACTGTATATTTTTTTGTATCATCTAACTCGATCTGGTTGTATGCTTGTGATAAATCTATTTTGGAATAATAGCATGCCCCGCTCAATTTTACCATCAGGTCATCAATTCGTGGTAAGGGATATCGATCAATCTGCAATACCGGATTAAGGGTTGCTTTAAAGTCAGCACAGATTCTCAAGTAGCCATCCGCTTTATTTACCGGAACAATCGGTGAGGCCCAGTCGGAGCAGTCGACGGACTCAATGATGCCGTCCCGCAGCATTGCGTCGAGTTGCGCGTCGACTCGCTCGCGCAGTGCGTAGGGCACCGGCCGTGCGCGGTGGAACACCGGCGCCGCCCCGTCCCGCACACCCAACGTCGCTTTGCCACCCGTGAACCGCCCGAGCCCGCCGCTAAATAGTTCCTTATACCTAGAAAATATTTTTTTTATTTCATTTGACATAGACTCTTTCTTATTCGATAAATGGTGACAATTATTACTAAATGCGGGAATTTTTATGCCTAATTCCGTTAACCATTGTCTGCCGAGTAATGATGTAGTGCCCCCTTCGATAACAAATAATTCTAATCGTTTGGTTCGGCCCGCATGGCGGACGACCGGCTTAATTATACCTAAAGGGTTTACACTGGAGCCATCATAACAGTTTAACACTATTTTACTATTTTTAATTGGATGATGGTTAAAATACTTTTCATAGGTTTGCCTATTAATACAAGACACAGCCGCACCCGTGTCCACTTCCATTTTAATTGTTTTATTGTCAATTATTACGGGTAAACTCACCGGTTGGTAGTCGTTTAGGCATAGATGGTGGAAGTCTGCCTCCGGTACTTCTTCGTTTTCGACTGCTCCGTCTGCCCCGCCATAGTGTAATGGGGCCGCCGTTTGTTTTCTCCGTGTCTTACCGGCCGCGTCTGGGCACACGCGTCGCAGGTGGCCCGGGCGTCTGCACATGCTGCATATATAGAACCGGAAACGACAGTTCGAATACTCATGATCCGTCGCTCCGCAGCCTCCGCAATTGAACTGATGACCCCCAGCCCCAGGGTCACCGGCAAAATTGGTGCAGCCGCTATTGCGCGTGCGCACCGTCCCGCGCGCCACGCCAGCGCCGCTTCTCGCCGCTGCTCCGACGATCCGCTCTCCCGCGCCGCCCCCACGCCGCACCCGCTCCCCGCGTTGCCACGCCCCGCCACGTGTGAGCGCATGCACCGTCGTCAATTCCTGAATCCTGGTATCCTTCCCCGTTGTAGTAGCACCTTCCACTGCCGCCGCGTCCCGCTCCGCTGCTTCGAGAGAGGTTGCGGTTTTGACTACGCTGGTGTATGGTAGCGACTCATCCTCCGCGCACAACTGTTGCGTAATGACGTCGCTTCGCAGCCCGCAAACAAATAGATCTCGTAAGTTCTCACTAAGAGCCTCCTTAAACTTACAATGACGTGCCAGCTTCTTTAAGTCCGCGACGTAGCTCGCTATATTTTCGTTGCTAGCATGCCTGCGTTGTCTGAATCGGTACCTCTCAGCGTGCACGGATGGTGTCAGTTGTAAATGCTGACGTAAGAGTTCCACTACGTCACCGTACGATAGTTCGGATGGTTTCTTTGGACTTGCTAGGTTTGCCAACAATTCGTATGCTTCATCGCCGATTACCGCGATTAGTGTGGGTAATTTTAATTCAGCTTTTATTTGATTTACTAAGAAATACATTTCCAGTCTTTCCACATACGACGACCATGCTTCTTTTCTTAAATCAAATTCACCGATTTTCCCTACCGACATTCTAATATTTACTACCGCAACAACGTATGCACAAATTCAACGCTATCCCAAACTCGTTAGCCACTGTAATGTTTTAAATAATACACGGTGCGTTCGCTAAGACGTTTAATTCCCGACTGCCGCCGCACGGACAATCTAGTGCCGGCTACCTAAATCTATATACCTACATTACATACATAAAATAATAAACTTAGAAGACCTAGAACACTGAACACACAGAAACTATTGTACGACAAATACTATTAAAATATATACGGACGGTAGCAAACATAATGAAGCAGTAAGCGCTGCATACGTGATAAATTTTTATCATAGAAAGGAAACCGTAAAACGCCTTAAATTTCATAGTAGTTGTACCGTTTTCTTAGCTGAATGCTTAGCGATCGAAAGGGCATGCATGAAAATGAGACTGACATACGTTTGTATTTTTCCTGACTCCGTGTTCGCTCTCCAAGAAATTGGAAACCGCAGCAGCGCCCATCCGGCACTTATAAATGGAATGTTTTTCTATTTCTCAATATTTTGTGACAAAACTATACCCTCTATCTAAAAATAAAAGTTAAAGTTACAGCCTATCTATAGGGCTCTTCTCGTTTCTGAGAGGGTTTCAAGGCAAGGAAGTGTCCGCCGCGCTGCCCCAATGCGTGTTGGCGAACTTCACATGTCTTCGAATTACTTTTTTTTTTCCTTATTTCTCAGACATGCAGGTTTCCTCACGATGATTCCCTTCACCGCCGAGCACGTGATCAGCACTTAAAATTGCAGTTAACAATTTCATTGGTGCCGGCGGCAATCGAACCCGGGTTGTTCGCGTTAAATTTACCGCGAGCGCTAAACATCTGAGCTACCACGGATCTCTGAGCTATTTATAAGTAATACTAACACAACAAAACATGAGTTTTAGTTATTCAAATAATTTTTTTTTCCTTCTTCTTAAATGCTGCTCTGTTCCGTAAAGTGAGTGTAGGGAACAGAAGACACTTTTTACTGGAAACTAGGTATTCCATTTTAGTATTCAAGGGTGATAAAGCATCTGAATTTTAATTCTTAATCTAAATGTGGACGTCCAAACTACTTTCAAAACTTATTTAAGAAACAGCTTGTAAGCAACCACCTTATTCGCAGGTGTTGTTATCAATCAACAAACAATCAAAAAATAAGAGGTCTCACTAGTGTCGAGACAGCAAGATTAGTTTATTTCAATTATTTCCATAGCATAATGTGGATTTTGCCAAAGGGAAATGGGGCTGATTCAGAAACTATTTTTGTTTTACAGAAGAGGGCCATTAGAGCTATTTACAACCTAAAACCGAGAGAGTCTCTTAGAGATAAATTTACAGAAATAAATATATTAACTTTGGCCTCTCAGTATATTTACGAAAATTTTATGTATGTTCACAAAACAAAGGTACTTTTAGTAAAAAAAGTGATATACATTCTGTAAACACTAGGAACAAACACAAGCTAATGATACCAGTTTCTCGACTCCACAGAGTCAGTAATACATTCTTGGGGCAATGTATACGCTATTACAACAAGTTCCCGGAAAGTGTACAGGTTCTTTCTATTACCAAGTTCAAATGTTTTATTAAGCTGAAACTGTATAAAAAGGGTTATTATAGTATAAATGAATACATGGTTGATAATGACCCCTAGGAATGAGGTGGTAGCTTCCAAGCTGTTTCTAAAATAAATTTTGTACCAACCATTAATGTAATATATGCTTTTTTTTAAAAAAAGAGTCCCACTGGGATTCTTGCTAGTTTTTCCCAGGACAGAGGTATTTTTCGTAACAGTGTTAAAGTAAAAAATGACTTTCAATAAGAATTACACACGTGATCTATATTGAATAAAACATTATTCTATTCTATTCAAAACATTCATCATCATCATCCTACAGCTCTTCACAAGTCCACTGCTGAACATAGGCCTTTCCCGAAGAATGCCAAAAAGCACGGTCCTGAGCCACCTGCATCCATCGACTTCCTGCATGTCTTACCAGGTCATTACTTCATCTAGTGGGGGGGCGCCCTACACTTCGTTCACGGGAACGAACCTCCACTTGAGAACATTTTTTCCCCATCGGTTGTCGGTTCTTCGAACTATATGGCCGGGCTTTTGCCACTTCAGCATACTTATCCGTTGGGCTATGTCGGCCACTCTGGTTCTGCTGCGGATATCCTCATTTCTAAGTTTATCAAGCAGAGAAAGTTCGAGCATAGCCCATAGCTCGCTGAGCGACCTTGAACTTCCTCAACCGGACAGCAGTGAAGGACCACGTCTCAGTTCCATAGCTCATCGCTGCCAACACGCACTGGTTGTACAGTCTCGTTTTCAATTGTTGAGGTATACCCGACGAGAAGATGTGCCGTAATTTCCCGAACGCTGTCCAGCAGAGTTGAATCCGTCGATTGACCTCTCGGTTTAAGTTGGACTTACCAACTACCAAACTTAACATACTCGTCAACAACTTCGAGCTTAGTGCTCCCACCAACTATCAGCATAGGTGTGACGTGGACATTAAACATGATCTTTGCTACTGAGGTCATTGAGCATAGTGCTTAGGTCCTCCAGCGATTCTGCTATAAGGACTATATCGTCGGCGAATCGAAGGTAAGTGATGTCCTCGCCATTGATGTTAAGACCGTATCGTTTCCAGTACAGTAGCTTGAAAACGTCTTGCAATCACTGCATTGAAAGATCTTCGGTATTTGAAGAGTTTCGGGGATATAACATCACCCTGTCTTACTGTAGTTGGATAGTTTTCGTACTCTGATTCTGTATGCGGATAGCCATCGTAGCCCTACTGTACAAACACTTCAGTGTTTGGATATACCGACAGTCAACTTAGCATCGCTAAAGGGACTGTAGCACCGCCCAAATTTCGAGGAAATAAAAGGCTTTCTCATAGTGCACATACGCCAATCATAGTGGCAAATTGTTCTCCTCGGACTTCTGTACAATTTACCGAAAGGTATGTATGTGGTCTATGGTGCTAAAGCCCTTTCGGAAACCAGCTTGTTCGGGAGGCTAGAAGTCGTCGAGTCTGCGCGCGAAACGATTCGTAATGACTCTCGAAAACAGCACGTAGACGCGGCTCAGAAGGGAAATCTGTCTGTAGTTCTTCAAGAGAGCATTATCGCCTCTCTTGAAGAAAAACACCACCGCACTTCTTATCTACGCCTCCGGAGTAGTGCCACCATGGAGGACGGAATTAAAGAGCTTCTGAAGGAATTCAAGGAGCGGTTTTCCACCCGCTTTAGGAAGCTCCGCTGTAATTCTATCCTTACCTAGGGCCTTGCCGTTCTTAAGGTGCTGGAGAGCCATACCAATCTCGCTCAGACTAACGTGCGGGCTATCTTCGGAATAGTGTCGGATAAGTCTCGCTCTTGTATCGTTACTCACACTTGCGTGTGGCTCCAACGATGACGTGTATAGCTGTCCATAGAAGTCCGGCCCGTAGAAGTCAAAATCTCAGGTGCCCCAGAAACGATGCTGCCACACTCGGTCTTCAGCTTTAACAGTTGGCTCTTTCTGGCAGACATATCTCTGGCAAAGACTTTGGAGCCTTGGTTCCGCTCGATCGCTTCTTCAATACAAGCTGTATGAAGTCGCGTAAGTCCCGCCGCATACATTTGGAGATCTGTCTGTTCAGTTGCCTGTATGCTGTCAAATGTGTTGAAGACTGCAGCTTAATTTCCCGTCTAACTAAGAAATTTTGTGTTCTTCTTCAGCGGGTCTTGCAGAACTTAGCTCCGACCGTATGGACAGTTTCCACGTGCTTATCATTTATATCGTCTACTTCATTGCAGTCTGTTTTGCATTGAAAACGGTTTTGTAACTCGAGTTGATAGGTATCGGGACTTTGGACTTTGGAGCACGAGGGGGACGGAGCGTTGATTTTATCAGCAGAGACATCTCCAACTTAACGTTTAGGTTATGTGCCTCTAACCATTCTGTGATCTCTACCAGTTTTTACCCTCTCGATCACTGGGACATCACTGGACAGTTATCGTCTGGTCGTCATAATAAAGCTAAGTTTTTGTCGAACCGTCGGGGCTCGACCAGGTCCACTTCCTGTGGGTCCGCTTCTGGAAAAAAGAGTTCATCATAAAGAGCCCCTTTTTTTCCATGAAGTCACTTTCAGCTCACCGTTGTCTCTTGTGCCTAGTTTTGCATTGAAGTCTTCTATTAACACCGTTTAGTGGGATTTGGAATAATGCATGGCTCTAGAGATAGAGGTCGCCCTCCCTTTCGAGAAGATCCTATAGTTACTCCTTACGACACCCACGGAACGAGATGTCTACATTACGCCCTCGATACTTGCACAAATTTTGACATTATGAAATTACAATTATAGCTCAAGATTGTCTTTAAATACCGTTATCCATCGAGCTCCGTAATATTCCAATAACTCGACCAGAAATCCATTTTGTAAACTTCAAAGGAAAAATTAGCTACATTTTCAATGTTTCTTTACAAGGTAAAGTCAAATCAGACTGAACCTTAATTAACCATATTCATCGCTATTTTCACGTAACGTTTTAACATTCATTCATTAGAGTATGTCAAAATTCCGCAGCTTGAGGCCTATGGCTTCTACGTAGATCGGCTCATAAGAAGGATTATTTCCGAAATTGCCACTTGCGCAGGCAGATTGAAGACCGCTGACTTTAATTATTTTGGCTTGTCGTCAGGAAAATGCTGTTGCTCCCACCTCCTGTTTTATATCCCTGTGTCGTCCTTACGACACCCACGAGGTGCTGCAAAAAAAAGTCCCGCTGGGTTTCTTGCTGGTTCTTCCCAGGACAGAGGTATTTTCCGTACCAGTGGTAAATAAAATAATGACTTTCAATAAGTATTATGTAATAATCCATATTGAATAAAATCATTCTATTCTATTCTATTCTATTCTGCCTCAACACGTCGGCTGTAATTTTTAGGCTTATTCATATTTATGTTTAGTTACAAATATAGATAACATGTATATATATATATATATATATATATATAACATATATATATATAAATATAGATAACATATATATATATAAATATATTCAAAGTCAAATACCAACTATGTGTTTAATATTAGATAAGCTTCAATCAGACTCTTACATGTTGCGATTGCACATCCGTTTGACAAAATATTATAATTCCCTTCTTGTAAGAAGAACCTGCTTGCGTGATGATGACGACAAGATATTGCTGAAGTAGTTTGAATGATCGCTTCGTATTTTAAGAAGTGAAACTTAATTTAACATTTACATAAATTCGAAAGCTTCACCTAAATATTTTTTTTAAAACGTTAACGTTACACTAGCATTTTCGCGTATATCGTGGAGGCAATTAACAAACATAAATTGCCTGATCTCGGTATTCCCTACGCCAGGTAAGTATAGTGGTAGAGCCTTGCTGCAGCTATATTAATAGTATGGTTGTAACACGAATGGGTCGCCTCGACCGGGGAAGGACCACGCTCTCACAGAATACCAGCGTAAAATAGCAGCTAAATGCTGTTGTGTTTCGTTTGGTGAGTGTAGAGAACCGGAGACCCTTTTCACTGGAAAAGAGGCATTCCATCTTAGTCCTCACGGCTGACAACGCATCTGCATTTTAATTAGCAAACGAAGATAGATGTAGATGTCTATGAGCCACAGCAACCACTTACCATCAGGTGGACTGTGTGCTCGTTTGTCACCCTTATTCTATAAATTGCCTAGGACAAGCATCCAGACCCTGAAAAATTATTTGTTTCGTCCTAGATTCCAATCCGCGCTACTTAGCACCGCAACTCATTGCTAAGTCACTGCGCCACGGCGCCGTCAAAAAATCAAACATTATCATGTATAAGAGAAAGTATAAAGAGAGAGTGCTTTCGCGTAATTTTTTTTTCTTTAACTGTCTTGTAAGGTATACACCTTCATTCGTCTCAACTTTCGTGACGATTGTAATTATAAACATAGAGATTAAATTTATATTTCAAATGTTGTCATTGTTATTGTTTTTATCTCCATCCTGCTTCCAAGCAGTTTCTAAAATAAATTTTGTAAATAGTTCGTAATCATTTATATTGTAAAATTTATTTAAAAAAAAGTCCCGCTTGGTTTCTTGCTGGTTCTTCCCAGGACAGAGGGCTTTTTTCGAAGCAGTGGTAAAGTAAAAAATATCTTTCAATAAGAATTACACATGTATATTGAATAAAAATTATTCTATTCTCTTCTATTCTATTCTATTCTATCGCTTGTAGACCCTACTCCTCCTGCTCGAATATCGAATGCACAATCGATTGTGTCACGAGATAGACAAACGGCGCTCGTTGATGATGCCTAGAAGAAAGTATGACAGCTCGGATGTCACTGAAGAAAAGAATTATGTCAGAAACACAATCCGGAGATGTTAGTATATATCTCTATCACTAAACTAAACATTCAAAGTCGTCGTTGACGCGACAAAGGGGCGACCCTAAACTTTACAAAAAATTACAGGAGAGCAAGAAAACATTTATTATTCCCTGATTACTAGCTTTTTTTCAGTAGAAAATTAACCTTATTTGTAGTTTTCCATTAAGTCTAATATACCTATTTAATATTCTGAGGTAAAAAAACTAGTAGTCGGGTAATAATAAATAATAATAAATCTTTTCTTGCACTCCTGTAATATTAAACAAAATTGAGTTTTGCCCCTTTGCGGCGTCAACTACGAAATGTAGTAGTTTTTGTTTATATTGTCTTCGAATTATTGTGATTGCCACAAAAATTTCAACAAATTGTCTTATTATAAAAACTTTGTTATTGTAATTGTAGCGGACTGCAGTGGACTGTATGTGGTTTTAAAACTGTGACTAATATTTACTGTGTAGGGTAAACTATGCTAGGGACGTTGGAAGAAAAGATGGTACTCTTGACGATTATATATTGTGACTATTTACAAGCGGCAGTGATTATTATTTATAGATGGGAGTCTTTTATGGAGTATTTTCTTGCTTTTCTCTCTTGATGTTACCTCTTGAAGTGCCGCTGCCGAAATGAATAGCTCACAGCCCAAAACGCCCTTCTTATATTCTCAAAAAGGGTGTCTCGGCACGTGCGTGGTATTATGAGGTGTGCCGCGCTGATTGGTCGGCGGCATCACGTGATGTTCGGGCGATGTGCGGGCTGCGCGGGGCGCAACGGGGTATGAATGGGCGACGGGTCGGTGGGTCCCCTCACCGTCCGTAACATTCTCCCCCCGGCGAAGCAAGCGAGCCTAATCTTCTTTCGGGAGGACGGCGATCTTCCTCACCGGTCGTCGCAGTACTCCGCCTCTAGTCCGGATCTCTACGTTGCGCACCACGCCGTCAGGTCCGGGAAACGTTCTCGAAACTATCCCCCTTGGCCACACGTTCCGCCGTATGTTGCCATCCGCAGCCACGACGAGGTTCTCTTCTATTATTTCCTGTCGCTGGGCGTCCCGGGAAGCTCCGCGCGTGACCAGCGTCGGCAGGTACTCCCGCACCCAGCGCCTTCAGTATTCGTCGGCGAGCCCTGCGCCGCACTCCATACCTGACGATCGATGGGTGAGCACGGCGCGGTGATCGGTAGGCCCGACGGTCCCAACAGGATGAAGTGGTTGGGTGTCAATGCTTCTTGTTCATTGATGTCGACCGGTACATGGGTCAACGGTCATGAGTTGACGGTGCTTTCTGCTTACATTTAGAGGGTTGCTAGCGTCTACTCTCTTGGGCTCTTCAGAGTGGCTTCCAACGCTGTCTTCCTCGAACGCACGAGACGCTCCCATGCGCCTCCCTCGTTGGGCGGACCCCGTGCGATGAACTTCCATTCCGTACGTTGAGTAAGCGCGAAGTCCTTTAGCTGCGGCGCCCATTCTGTCGTTAGGGAGTAAACTAGTAACTCTATATGAACCGCGCGCGTCGTTAAACGAGTAAACAATGCTACCCACCGCTTCTCGTGCCGTCGTCCTATCGTAACTGACAAAGGCCCGAAATAATTGACTCCGGTGTACGTAAACGGTCGCGCAAACGCCCCTAACCATTCAGGTGGTAGGTCTCCTATAACCGATGGCCGTGGTGTTGCCTTGCGTACCCTACATCTCAGACATCTCCGCTCCACTTTTCGTACGGTCGGTCGTAGTCGGAGAATATGATATCTGGTGCGTAGGTCGTTGACCACCCTCTCCCTTTTGGCGTGGCTTGCCTCTTGATGCGCCTTCTCTATAGGCAGCTTCACAAATCAGTGGCGTCCATTCTGTATAACGGGTCGCTTCATCCGGTCGTCCACGTAATGACTGCGTCGATTCCTCCCCTGGCTCGTAGTATCCCGTCTTCAAGTATGGGGTCGAGCTTCCGCCAGATTGGCCAGATTCTTTCCCTGCTGAAGTCGGCAGATGTCTTTAGCGAAGCTGTCGAGTTGACTGCATTCCACCCACATCCGCTCTGCCCTCTGGATGTGCTGAAACGTTAACCCTTGTGCCCTTCCTCGTATTGCATCGATAAACTGCAGTACTCGTGCTGTGGCCCTGATCAATCTCTCGTAAGACGAGAAGCGTTCTATCTTTGGCAGGTGTGGAGCGTCCTTGGTGTCACTCTGATGCGCCACGATTTCCTCCAGCCATGTGTCTTCTTCTTCGTAGAGAAATGACGGTTCTGTGAACCATTGGTCGCTTTCTCCCTTTCTCACGAAGTTTATGCGTGTCGCCTGATCTGCTATGTTCTGCGCAGTTGGTATCCATTTCGATTGATCGGATGATGTTTTCTCGGCTATCTCATCTAATTGATGAACCACGTATGGAGTGTAACGCGCTTATCGTTCTGTATCCAGTGAAGCGCCGTAGTAGAGTCCGTCCAATATATGACCCTATTTGCTCTCACTCTGTGTCTGTCCTGTACGAATTCCGCGAGTTGCGCGCCTATCATCCTGCAACTCTAGTCGTGGTATACTTTACACCTCAATCGGGGCGACTTTAGCCTTGGCCGCCACTAACCTTACTCTAACCGTTCTGTCGCGATATCGTATATGCCAATATGACGCGGATGCGTACGCGCGTTCATTTGCGTCGTTAAAAATGTGAAGTTGACGCGCTACCACTCCCCCGTAGGAGCATAGCATCTTGACATTTGCAGTCGTGAAACCTCCTCGATGACTCGCAGCCACCTCTGGAATTCATCCGCTTACTCCTCGGGTAGTTCAGCATCCCTTGTCTTGTAGCAGGATTTTGGCGGTGATGGTGAGGTATCTCAGCAGTCCGAGTGGGTCAAATACTGACATGACCGCGCTCAACGCCGCCCTCTTGGTCGGTGGTCGCTGTAGCATCTTTACTTCATGCGGAATCCTATTCATGGACGTATTAAAAGTCAGGGCTTCTTCGTTGGCCATCAACAGTAACTCTAAGGTCCTTCCCGGGCCATCTTGCCTTAGGCCCACCTTCTTAGGCTTGCGCGCCAGTAGTTCCTGCGGCTTGTCCTCCAGTAGGGCTGCGTGATTGGAATTCCAGCCTGCCAATGTGAAGCCAGCCTTCTGGTGCACTTCGGTAACCTGCTTCGCTGTGTTCAATGCCTCCTCTACCGTCGCATAACTATCTAAGTAATCATCCATGCAATGACTACGTACGATAGCGTTAAGCGCCAACAGATGTGTTTCTGCGTGTGCGCGCGCCTTATAGTCCCTAACACAGAGAAACGGTGAACTTCTCGTGCCGAAAATCATTGACGTCATAACGTATTCGCGCGGCAGACTTGATCGCTCGTTTTCTCTCCACAGAAACAGTTGCGCGGGTTGGTCGCGACGGTCGATTTTCACGTGTAGAAACATCTCTCGGAATTCCGCGGATACGACTATCTCGTTTTCCCTAAACCTAAACAGTATGCCTTGTAGGTTCCGCAACAAGTCGGGGTCGTCGAGTAGGTAGTCATTAAGACATCTAGCTGATGCGCGAGCTGCTGTGTCGAACACTACCCTTGTCTTCCCTGGCTAATTCGGGTTCATCACTGTGAAGTGTGGCAGGTACCATCTTTTGGGGTCTTCTCTTTCCGACCTCTCGCCTTCCCTAGCATAGCCTTTCTCTAGGAGGTTATTTATCTGGGTTGTATAGGCATCCCGAAACTCCGACGTCTTCCATCTTCCGTTCAATTGTCCGAAGTTTTCCTGCTGCCATCACGTAACTGAGTGGCATCCGCACGTTGTCGTCCCTCCATGGCAGTCCGACTTGGTATTGCTCGCCGACCTTCTTGACGGTGCGCTGGAATATGTCGACAGCGCGCTCCTCTTCCCGTCACGGCCTACTCTTCAGCGAGATGCCTACAGAATCTATTTCGTACTGATTTTTGAGGAGGTCTGTTAACTCCTCGTCTGGACTGACGAAAGTTTGGATGTCCTTATCTGGCCGTCCGCTGGTGCTCGACAGGTGTAAAACCGTTTCGCTATCTTGTCTACACGTTACACGCGGCGCGGTGCATTAAATCACCCACCCTAATAACGTCTAGAGGCTATAAGCTGCCTCCGGCGTCCTATCCTTAAGTTACGGGTCATTATCAAATGCCAGTTTTCGGCTCCTAATAATACATAGGCTGCACTAAAAGTATCGGGAATGGAATATTTCCACTGTTCCTGTCATATTAAAATCTTTTTAATTGAAAAGACCTTGGTTTTAAAAATCGAATACCATTTATTTATTTAAAAAAGATTCTCGGTCTTGTCACAAGGTTTTGTCAAACTTGTTTAGTCGTTGAGAAAATGGAATTGACTCGAGAAAATTCAAGAGCGATGATTTATTATGCCTTTCGAAGTGGTTTAACACAAAAACAGTGTATTTACCGGATGATTTCTGCATTTGGTGATGAAGCCCCATCCAAAACCACAATTTATCGCTGGTTTGCTGAAATTCAACGTGGATGTGTCAAGCTCAGTGATGATCCCCGTCAAGGTCGTCCAAAAACTGCAGTCACCCAAGAAAACGTTGATGCTGTGCGTAAGCTGATTGAGGAAGATCGACATGTGACATACCGCGAATTTCAGGCAACTTTAGACATTGGCATGAGTCAAATACAAATAAACTTGCATGAACAATTAGGTGTAAAAAAGTTGTTTTCCCGATGGATACCGCATTCGCTCTGTGAAGAGCAAAAAGCGGCTCGCGTTACTTGGTACTTTCGGCTTCGCGTCGTCATAACATACTGCACTCGGTAAGTCGCGTAAGTGCTTTAACCGCAAGCACTCCTTACCGACCGACTGCGAGCCTATCGTTAAATTAGCTATCGTTCGTGCGCTTACACTATTTCATTACGCGTTACTAATTTCATTACGCGTTTTGCCACGTATCCTTATGTTAACTAACCTACTATTGGCCTCGCGTTGCCTATTAGTTACGCCTCTAATATTGAGCGGCTTCGTCGATCCTTCTGCGCCTAATTCGCGAGCTATCATCAAATCTATCGATCAAAGCTATGGTGGACCCTTCGTCGAGGAGCGCGTATGTATCTATTTCCTTACAACGCGGTCCGCGCACGGTAATGGTGCACACCTTCAACAGTACCGACGCACTACTAGTGACGTTTGACGCGACAAGCACGGTTTCGTCTTGTTTGACAGATGTGTCAGGCGTCTGGGCATTGCGGGCGTGAAGGAGGGCATGGTGGGGGGCGTTGCAGCCGTCGACGCCGCACTTCTTGGCCTTACACCTCAGACGTCGATGTTTGCTGCTTAGACACGTAAAACACACCCCATCTTCCCTCACCCAATTTCACCGGTCATCGAGATCCATCTGTACCAGTTTCCTATACTTGGCGATTGGGTGTTCACCCCCACAACACAAACACGGGACACTTCCGTTATCCTCCTGGGTGGTGAACGTCTTTACGTCGCGGGGCCTATCGTCTACGCGGCGTGTCAACACTATCCTTTTCGACGGCGGTGCTTCTCGTCTTGCGGACAATTCCTTAGTCGGCACTACAGACGTATAGGCGTGACTTAACGCACGGTCAGCCTCTCTCGCCATGAACCGGGATAGTGTGACGATATCCGGTTCGTCCATACTTCCGTATTGCTCCGCATAATCGCACCAACGCGACCGTAAATGAGGACTAAGCTTATTCGTCACCTCCCTAGTTGCATCGGATTTTGTAAGTATCCCTTGCCGTCGAGGTTCTGCATAATACACACTATATTTTGCAACTTAATTGCGGACGAGTTTAGTTCCTGGGCGGTTTGACCCGGGCTCAGAAAGCGTTTTAATTCATCTAACGCACGATCTATAATTACTTCCGGGCGGCCGAAACACTGCTCCAGTGTCCGCATAATGTCTGCTGGATCCTTTGCGGTAAACAGCAGCGCCGATACTACCTCTCTAACCTCACCACGTAAATAGGTCCTTAATCTTGCCATATTTTCCGTATGCCTGAATCCATATAGATGCGTGGATTCTTTCATCGCGGCTTTAAACGCTAACCATTCCGCGGCCGAGCTGTTAAAAATAGGCAAGTCCTCTGTCTGCTTCGCGGCGGCTGGTCATATCATACTTTCTAAAGCTTCCGCTAGCCGTTCTATAACCCTATCTTTCCCTCTCGGGGTGAGCGACCTACCTCTATACCTATTACCCTCTAACGATACACGATTCTGGGATATATCGCGAATATTCAGCGACCGTGTCCTACGTATACCTACATCGCGACGATAATCTACGATCCGCGTGGCGATGTGGTGATGGAGACCTATGTTTAGGCGATAGATTGCGCCGTTGAGCGTGCGTCGGCGACGTAACCCTTACATGACGATCCACCTGGTTCATTTCTACGGCGACTCCAATATTCCTCTGTATCGTATCTACGTGACGTGGTTGATCGTTATTCGCGACTGACCTCCCCTGGGCATTTTCAACGTACACGGGTAGCGCAGGAGCGCAAGAACGTCGGTTCCCATATTCGACGGGACCTGTACTGGATCGATGCGGGGCGCGAGCTGAGACGGGCGGCGGCTTAATAAGATCTTCCTCAATTTGCAATTGCTTCTTTCTAATCGCGGCGAGTTCCTCTGCGGTATTGTATTCTATTTGCTTCAACTTCGCGATCGCGCTAGCGTCCGACCGGGCTGAACGGACTGACGGGGTGCGCGGCGCGGGCTTATGTACACGGTCGGTAGCTACGGGTGATACGGTACGCACTATTGAACTCGTTTCGGTGACCGGAAGATGTTCTATAATCGCGGCGAGTGTATCTGTACGCGGCGCGGATGAATTAATCTCTCCTAAACGATCAGTCGTAGACACGGACATAGCGGGGCGCGGCGGCGCGAGCGCGGGCGCATGTGTCAACGAAAGATAATCGGACGGGGACGCGGGAGCTTCTTCGAAAATCCGCATTCCCAGCGTTTCGTCGTCGTTCCTGATCTTCTGGCTTCTTATCTTACGCATGATGTCCCCACGTTGCGGCTTCCGATCATCTTCAAAAAGACGCACGTACTGATTGCCGTTCCCGTCACAAGTAGCGTCACCAGGCGATTACAGTTTGGCACCGTTAGGGAGTAATCACCTAGCCGCGTAAATGCGGTTAAGAAACGAGAAGTTTGTCATATAGATAATTAACGTAAACGTAGACGTATTATCGTCAGAAACGTAGATAAAATTGGTTAAACAACGATCTTCTTTCTTCGTCGATGATCTTCTATAATAGTCTTCTCTCTTCTGTATTGTCTTCGGATCTTCCAGATTTTGATCTTCTGGCTTCGATTCTCCAGCTTCGCTCTTCTGGCTTCAATCCAGCGGCGATGGACCAACTTTGTAGGGGACTGCAGTGGACTGTATGTGGTTTTTAAAACTGTGACTTTAATATTTACTGTGTAGGGTGAACTATGCTAGGTACGTTAGAAGAAAAGATGGTACTCTTGACGATTATATATTGTGACTATTTACAAATTGGAAGTGATAATTATTTACAGATGGAAGTCTTCTATGGAGTATTTTCTTGCTTTTCTCCCTTGATGTTTTCTCTCTTGATGTTATCTCTTGAAGTGCCGCTATCGAAACGAACAGCTCACGGCCCAAAACGCCCTTCTTATATTCTCAAAAAGGGTGTCTCGGCACGTACGTGGTATTATGAGGTGTGCCGCATGCTGATTAGTCGGCGGCATCACGTGATGTTCGGGCAGTGTGCGGGGTGCGCGGGGCGCAACGTGGAATGAATGGGCGACGGGGCGGCGGCTCCTCTCGCCGTCCGTAACAATAATTTTTAATAATAATTCAACTTTTATATTTTAGACAATTCTTTAAAGAAAATTCTCTTATTTACAGCAAAAGAAACTATAAAGGAAAAGATACTTGTAGGCCGAGTTTGGAAAATATATTTTAGTTTATTCAGGAAACCAACTTTTGCTTTAAAGGATATCAATTATTCAGTGAAAAAAGGTACGAAACAAAAATATTTTGCGGTTTGTATTGTAAAATATTTTTAATACATTAAAAAGGAATTAGTAAAACTTTCTAATGTTTACAAGTTCATTAATTAAAGCTTCTTAATTATATAATTTTAAAACCGACAACTCAAATCTATAGTATGTCGATATGTTAACACAGGTGAATGTTTTGGCTTGATCGGCTTAAATGGCGCTGGCAAAACAACACACTTCAAAGTGATCACCTGCGAAGATTATGCAACGAAGGGAAAAATGTTTGTCAACGGACAATACGTTAAGTGTAACGATATGCGGGTAAATATTTTATTTATTGTCTTTGTCTTGCTGCAGCTATGCAAGCTATATATAGCACAAACATGCATCATGAATAGTTCGGCGCAACCGAGATAGAAATACGATCTCACACAATACAATAATGTGAAACGGCAGAATCATGCTGCTGTGTTCCATATTGTATGTGTAGAGAACTGGAGAACCTTTTTATCGCTAACGAGGCAATCTTAGTACTCAGGGGTAACAACGCAACTGCATTTTGCTGCCTGTGAGGGCTGGTCTGCTCGGGTTTGCTTTACCCTGAAAAGCTCCAAATTTTTAACGTTTTTCTTACATCAAAGAACATAGTTACTGGCTCAGTTGTCGTTTTCCATCCCATATATACTATGATATATAGTATTTCGTATTAAAAATTACATAAAGCGAGGAAACCTGTGGAATTTATTTCAGCGCACCTTCCACGTTCAGAGGAACATCATTTCAAAATGGCAGTAGATTTAGTAGGCTTAAAAAATTACATTTGATAAACGAAATTATTTTTCTTACGTCAAAGAAATAAAAATATTTTATTTTATTTTGTTTCATTACATTTTACTTTATTTTATTTCGTAATTGGGGATAGATGTATGTGTATATGAGCTACAGAATCAAATTACCATCAGGTGGACTAAGTGCTCGTTCGCCACTCTTATATTATGAAAATCGTAACTGAAAGCCTTCTTCAAGATTTTCTGAAAAGTAGAGTATACAGTGAAGCCCAACCTCTCAGCTTCGCGTTCTAGCTTGAAATTTACTGTCAAATCGTCAAGTTATCACTTCCTACTTCTCAATTAATCTAGTTTATTATTTTCAGTATGCCTACTCTCTGGGCTACTGTCCACAATATTACGGTCTGGATTACTTCCGATCCGGTGAAAGCAATATGATAACGCTGTTGCGCCTCCGAGGTCTCTCAAATCGTAAAGCACAAGATGTGACTAAGGCTTGGTTCAATACCATTGGTAAGATAGTTGATTTGGTAATAATTCATAATTTTTGGTTGTAACAGATAATGTACCATTCTCTACGCAGTATTCTGTTACGTGGTAGAGCCATGCTGCATCTATATTAGTAGTATAGTTGTAGCACGAATGGGTCGGCTCGACCGGGGAAGGACCACGCTCTCTCAGAATACCAGCGTAAAATAGCAGCTTAACACTGCTATGTTCCGTGTGGTGAGTGTAGAGAACCGGAGAGCCATTTTACTTGAAAAGAGGCATTCCATCTTAGTCCTCACGGGTGACAACGTATCTGCATTTTCATTCGCAAACGAGGATAAATGTAGATGTCTATAGGCCACAGCAACCATTTACCATCAGGTGGACTGTGTGCTCGTCTGTTACCCAATCCTATAAAAAAAAAGTATAACTTCCTTATTTAATGAAATTTTATTCATACGATCATCACAGCCTCTTAAAAGTCCACAGTTGAACAAATACCTCACATATATAATGTCGCATATATTTGCCATAGTTGCGATGCTTGGCAGATGGTTAGCAACCGCATTTACTTTTATACAATTAGTGCCAAACGAACTTACAGTCTACCTTAATGGTAGGCTAATGGACTATGCAAGGACATATGCAACTAATTTCAAACCACGGCTAAAGACTAAGATGGAATGGCTCACATAGTTATATTGGCTCGTTATAACCTTCAGGCCGAATCACAGATTTTGTCGGGAGCAATAAGCAAGAGAGTGGTACCTACCCAGACGGTCTCCCAGGCACAAAAGATACTCCTAGACCACCTGCTGTCAGAAAAATGCTGCTGCCCATCTTTTATGGCGGCCAAGTAATAGCGGAAAATTTATTTATTTACTAGCTGACCCGGCGAACTTCGTACCGCCTAACAGTCGATTCTTTGAGTAATGATACTATCGTATAAATATTGACAAATATTGACATTAATATTTATACAATACTAACGTCACTCAATTGTTTTGCCTTTCCGGAACCCCTCCACTAACACTTAAACTTTATGGTATGGTATTAAAGTTCAAATTGACTTTTGAGTATTATTACGAATTTTTTGTATGGGAATATAGAAAAGTGTTATTTTTTTAATTTTTCAGGCAATTTTTTAATTTTTTCTCTCCGTAAGAACTATCTTCGTACTTCAAGGAATATTATAAAAAAGAATTAGCGAAATCGGTTCTGCTGGTCTCGAGATTTGCGCTTAGCAACACATTCAGCGATTAATTTTTATATTATAGATTCATTCTTTATTGCATTCCTTAATCTAAAAGAATATAAAGGGCGGACTTAATGCCTTGAGGCAATCTCTACCAATCAACTATCCAAAAACGCCAAATGTTAATTTCACAGATTAGGATGCTACATTACCAGTGCTAGGGTGTTGAGCCACCTGACCGTCAACTACATTAATTTACTTCTGAAGTTATTAGAGCCTTTTTAATTATATTCAAGTTACTGACGATATGCCCCTTTTAAAGTTACGGACGGTATCCGATGTATTTTGGACGGACATTTAACAGTTTTTGTTTAACAAGGTTTCAGCAGTGCAATTAGTTCTGTGGCTTTTAATATCATTCTAAGTATCCTTCAGTCCATTAATGTGTCTAGTTCTGCTATGCAATGGTTTGTTTCTTATCTCCGTGATCGTTTACAATGTGTTGGTTCAGGTGAAACATATTTCGAATGGTAAAATGTAACTGCGGGTGTACCTCCATGTGTAGTCCTGTCTCTACTACTTTTCACTGTTCTAATAAATTGTATTATCAAGGTTATAATATATCCTCTAATAACCATCCCTGTGCTGACGGTGTGCAATTCTTTTTCAATCTTTTAAAATAATATATTGTCATTAATTGGCGTCCGAAGCAAATTTTGCGAATGATTGACCTAAATAATTTTGATAGCTATAAATGACAACTTAAATAATTTTAGTGAAACGTCGAGGTCATTTGGCCCCACACTAAACTCAATTTGATGCCGAGTTTTGATAACAGGCAAAAGATTTGCGCGTGGTATAATTCATTTCTTCTCTGTTTAGTCTTTGAGAATCTATGGTACCATTATTATGAATAGGATGACACACGAGCACACAGTCCACCTGATGGTAAGTGGTTGCTGTGACACATAGACATCTAAATCTATCCTCAATAATGAATCAAAATGCAGACGCGTTGTCACCCGTGAGGATTAAGATGGAATGCCCCTTTTTCAGTAAAAAGGGGCTCCGGTTCTCTAAACTCCATACGAAACGCAACTGTGTTAAGCTGCTATTTTACGCTAGTATTATGTGAGAGCATGGTTCTCCCCAGTCGAGCCGACGCATTCGTGCCACAACTATACTACTAATATACCTGCAGCATGGCTCTACTATATTATGTTATTATTAGGGCAAATGAATAAACTTATTACTATCCGTATTATCTGAGAAATCGTTCCACTTTTATTCATTCTCCCGATGAACCCCGTAATTCCTTGGGATTTCCTACGGTATATCACATTGACAGAAAATGAATAAGAACTGAGACTGGAATTGAAAGATGGATTGGTATTGTATGCTATAACTCTGTTAAAATTTCCATCTTTTAATGCCAATCTGTTTTCTTTCTTTTTCTGTCAATGTGGAAGTTACTACCCTTCTAGATTGTATTATGCTAAGACGGTGTCTGCGTTTAAAAGGTTGTTAAAGAGCTCTACATTTCACTTCATAAAAATATAAACGTAATATGAATATATGTGTATATATTTATATTGTATATTGTATAAAAGTGCACACAGAGACTACTTCTATTTCCTTTAACTATTCTTCAATAAGAAATTTCAAAATTTAAATTGTGCATGTGTATTTTTTTCTATTTTTCTATTAAAGTTCATACAACATAAACTAAAAATAAATATTAAATTGATATCTTTTTTCTTTCTTTTCTTTTTTTTTAAAAAACTTATTTTTTTGGCCTCTACACCGAATTTTCGTCACGGCGGCTTGCTTTCGTGAGAGATGCATAAAACAGGATTATAGTGCCCGAGTGCATGCGTAAGGGTGTACTCACTATTCTCTCACATTCATAGTCCAATTGGACGGTAAACCGACATAACCATAGAGAGATTAGATGCAGATTCAACGGCTTTACGTGCTTTGTAAAACGCAATAACTGATTTTTGCCCGATCCGGGATTTGAACACGTCACGTTTACACTACCACTAGAAGAGGCAGTCAGAAATAAATATCAGAGTGACAAGGTGAGAGTGAAATAATTTATCAATATATCTCTTTATAAAGGATCTGAATTCCGTCCGATTACAATGTAGGTGTCTTCAAGGCGAGAGTGTGATAAAAAAAAACAATTATGCACTCGTTTAGAAATTCATCGAATACATAAAGATAAATGAAAACTATGTTGTACTCAGGCTTGGAACATCATGCAAAGAGGGCGGTATGGCGTTACAGCATGGGCATGAGGCGGCGGCTGGCGATTGGCTGCGCGCTTTGCTCTCGTACTCCCGTAAAACTGCTGGACGAGCCCACCGAGGGGTTCGATGTCGCCGTCAAGCACGTCGTATGGGCCGTGATTAAGCGTGGACTTTTCGATGGTGACGCCGTTGTGCTCTCGTCTAATAAGTAAGGTTTCCTCAAAAAACGAACATACACATTTAATGTTCTTAGCATATAGTTTTATTAGCTAATGATATTTTGGAGATTTTAAAACTCAAACAACAATAGAAAACGAGGTATTACATGTTGCTCCTCAGGTGTGATAACGTATTTGCATTTAGATTCTTATTTGAAGATAAATGTAAGATATATATCTATGGATCGCAGCATCCTCTTACCATCAGGTGGACTATGTGCTCGTTTATCCACTTATTCTTAAAAAAAAACTGTAACTTCCCTAACATATATTTATATTCACGTCATAAACACATCTGTATATCTGAGCGTGGCGGTCACGCAAGTTCAGTGCTTTCCCCCATCCCAAAAGTACCCTACGTGCCTAAAGAAGTTTTCACTTCAAAAAATACTTCATTGTTTTAAATTTACGTATAAAATAAATAGTTCTTTGGTTTATTACATTATCTGTTCTTACGACATCTACGGTCAAGGTACGGGCCTACGGTCGTGTTGGAATTCTGAATTCACTTACTCTTCATATGATTTCATATGGTTAGGCTAGAAACGGTATTCAGATTGCACAATATGAACATGTGAACATGAGTCTAAACCAGGGCTTGGAACCGGTTTTAAAAGAGCGGTTAATTTCTATTAATTACCGGTAAATTTATCGCTTCTTCAATTACTGGTTAAAAAAATTATCGGTTTTTAATAAACCTAAACGATAAAGGTTACCGGTTACTTAATGGTTTTGACACCCAAATTAACCGGTTAATACCGTAAAATGTAAAGGCAGTTATAAATAGGACAGGTAGATTCACGTTGTGAGGTGCTTATGCGGCATCGATGCATGCGGGCATACTAATCATCAATTATCTGCCTTTAAGCGATACGTTTTTTCAGTCGCGATCAGGGTGTCTAGTGGAAGTTTGGTGTTTACGAAAAACGTGAAAGTATTACAGAAGTTTTGAAGAAAGAAAGGCAGTTATTGTGTTTGGTTTATTCGTTAAGACTGGACTTGTCTCATAACGAAGAAAATAAATTATTCTTGTGTATCGGCTGTTTACTTATGATGGGCAGAAAAAAAGGAAAAATAATTTATACCATGTTTACGTTTTAACAGTGGTAGAGCCACGAGGCAGTTTTTGCTGTCGCACGGATGGGCCAGCTCAAATCAGGGTAGTACCACGAACTCTCAGTATACCAGCGTGAAGTAGAAGTTTACTTTTGGTTCAGGTGGTCAGAGGCCCAATTATCCCCTCCCCCTTAAAGTATGGTAGCGGAATCAAATAAAAACTACCAGCATCCTGGTGACGGAGAATCCTTCGGTGAGCACCCACGCTCAAGCTACCCTACTGTTCCTGAGCATGTGTGCTCAAGCTGCCCCGCGTATTCTGGTATTCTGAGGTGGGGGGGCTATCCGCAGAGATAGTGATCCTTGGCGATTTTAACGCGGAATTCCAGATGTGGAAAATCATGCACCTTTCCTGCTGACCTCTCATCCGGACGGATATCAGGTTTCCGTCGACACCCTTCATGGCTCCTAGGGCCATTGTCTTGTCCGGAATGTGGTGTCACTCACGCTATCGCCGCGGTTGCATTCTGCAGGCTACCGCCGTGTTTGGCACTATAGGTCGGCCGATTGGGAAAGGATGTGGTCTTTTTTGGGAAGGATTTGCTTCTCGTTGGGCAGTCCCAGCAATGTTGCTAATTCTGTCGCTGATGTGGTACTTCAGGATACGGAACTATTTATTCCATCTTCTGTGGTGCCCATCGGAGGCAGATTCCAGCAATGGTTTGGTCGCTCATGTAAAATAGCATCATACTATAAGCAGGAGTGCTACCAGGCCTGGGCTGACAACATCTTTACATCCCGAGATATTGATGTTTCGGGATGTAAACACCAGCGCTCTTCAATAGAAATATAATTCCACCTCCAGGTTCTTCAAAATTCATTGCCAAGGCAAGGTCAGAGCACATTGGCGGAGTTGGTGAGTACAGTAAAGTTCGTCTTTCTTCGGTAACCGGTGCATTCTGGTCTCTTGGGAGCCGTCTGTTAGCCTTCTGTCAGCCATCTCTGCAAAGAGAGGGTGACTCACTGAGTCTATGCCGCAAAGGAGAAAGCCAATCTGTTAATCTCTCTTTTTGCGTCCAACTCTACTCTCGATGACAGGGGAACACACCGCCGACCATCCCGCGGTTTGAATGATCCATGCTAGATGTGCGGTTTACACAGCGCTCGGTTCGCAAAGCAATCCTCTCCCTGGTCGTCAACAAGTCGAGTGGGCCTCATGGAGTCCCTCCCATTGTGCTGAAGACGTGTTCTCCGAAGTTGGCACCGGTTTTAATGCATCTTTTCCAGTACTTCTACTCCTAAGGCGCTATCTCAAATTCATGGAAGACAGCTTTGGTTCACCCGATCCCTAAAAAAGGCGACCGCTCAGGTCCGTCAAACTATACGCCTATCGCCATCATCTCCTTGTTCTTCAAAATAATGGAATCCATTATAAACAATTTTCTTCGGGGTTGATCAGCTGGGGATCTGCTGGTCTATCTAACTCATAGATGAGTGGAGGCAGTCGAGTCCAAGGGGTAGGTATTGGCCGTTAGTTTGGTCATAGTGAAGGACTTCGATCGGGTCTGGCACAAATTGCTTCTTTCGAAGCTCCCTTCCTATAGGCTTCCCGAGAAATTGTGCAATTGGATCACCAGTTTCCTTGCTGATCGGAGCATTAAGGTCGTTGTAGACGATGCATTCTTTGATTACAAGCCTATTAACGCTGGTGTTCCACAAGGCTGCGTGCTATCACCAACGCTGTTTCTAATGCATATCAATGATATGTTGCAAACTGATAACAACGACAGCATTGGTGATTCAGTATACAACGACCGTGCCAATATATCTCTTGTGAAAATGTCTCCGAGTACCAGAACAAACTTGTGTCTGATGTCGATTCTTTGCTGAACAAAGTCTCGGATTGAGAGCGGCTAAATCTAGTCCAGTTCAATATCCAGAAGACACAAGTTTGCACGTACACCACTAAAAAGAACCCCTTTGTTGTATCTCCTCAGTTTTAAGGCACTCCCCTTGCTGCATCAGCTAGCATCGGAATCCTCGATGTTGACATTTTGAATAGTGTGCAGTTTTGTGGTTACTTGGAAGGAAAGCCCAAATAGGCCTCAAAAAAGCTTGGCGAGCTCAGCAGAGCGGGCCAATATTTCATGTCGGCACATCGCTTACAACTTTACAAAGCGCCAATTCGGCCTCTCATCTCTGGGCCGGGGCATGCCAGTATCAGCTCCTTCCACTTAACCACATCCAGCACAGAGCGGTTCGAGTCGTCAACGTCCCAATTCTTTCTGATCGGCTCGATTGACTGGCACTGCATAGGGATGTTGCATCCTTTTTCATTTTTTATCGCATCTACCTCAGGTAGTGCTCTGAGGTTCGGTTTATTCTCAGCCGCCATATTTCATGAACCCACATCGCGTCAAAATTCACGATACCATCCGCACCATCTGGATGCTTGACGGGCCACCACTGTGCGTTTTACTAGGATTTTTTTTTACTTGTACAACTTCTCTTTGGAATTGTTTACCACCGGCGATTTTCACGGACCGATACGACTGAGGGACCTTCAAGAAAAGAGCCTACTCCTTTCGAAAGGCCGGCAACGCACCTGCAATTCCCCTGGTGTTGCGTTGCGTTGGTGTTCATGGGCGGCAGTGGTCACTTACCATCAGGTGATCCAAAACTAAAAATCTAAGTGCTTGATTGAGGGCTGTAATACGACTATCATAGTGGTTTCTAGAACACTCAATATACCCAAATTAATCCAAAAACGGTACTTGGCACGACCCGGGATTCAAACCCAGGACAAAATCTTTATCCACAGTCGCGCTACTAACTACTAGACCAACGAGGCAGTCGGCAATCGGTCCAGTGAAAGGCCCGTCAAAATCAGAATTTCGGAGATTAGCCGGAACAAACAGACATACAGACAGACAGAATTTAATTTTTTTTTATATTATATACTTTCATAATATGTATTTTGTAATAATCTGTTATTTCGACGTTACGAACAGACACTTGAATTTTATTTATTTTAATAATTCCATATTCGTAAAGTATGAAAGTGTGTAAAAAAAATCGAAAGTGATTACTATATTATTTTGATCATCGTCAGAAAACTTGGCTGCACTTTTAATAATTCCCTTTTATAATTCAATACAAGATCGTAGATATGAGTGTGATTTATAATGATGATCTAGTTATTATTAATTACTTTATATAAAAGACAAGATTTTTAGTGTGTGAATTTGGTTACAATTGACAGCAAAATATAGCCGAATTTAATCATAATGATTTGTTAGATTCAAATTATTTTTCTTTATTAATTTCAGTATCAGTAAATTTAATTTCATCTATGTGGTTACCTTGCACTCTATTTAAATACTCTATAAAAAATATTAGCTTTTCTAAATAGAAAAGCTAATATTTTTTAGTAGCATCTTATCATCTTGCAGAACTTGATAAGATTTGCTCCAATTCCTCATTAATGAGATGTGAAAAATGGTAATTTTTGTTGTTAGAATTCTCTGAATTTTTTATCGTGTTTGGACATGACTTCTAGTTAAACTTTACACCTCAGAAGTGGTCATTATTGATTTTTGCAAAGACGGAGATAGAGGTTGGTCCTAATCACGAGCTTCTGAATTTAAAAAAAAATCTGGTAATCTGCCTCACTTTAGTGCTAAAAAAGTTCATAAAGTTTTGAAAAGATCGTGTTCTATTAAGAAAGTTCATCATTTATTGCGATATATTACTAAAACTAATGACATTGAATTAAATTGAAAAGCGTAATTTTTATAGAAAATATTAAATATAATTAAAGTCAATTTAATTATATAAGGTCAAATTAAACTTGATATCGAAACTTAATTTTAAAGTGAAGATAACGCATAAATATTTGTAATTTGTAATACGATCGTTGTTGAAAGATGAAAAAATATGAGGGAGTACGTTACAAGGCAGTCGCGTGGATGCATTGAATATATCGTACGTGTGTCTTAAAACAGCCGTACAAAGTTGGATGCAAGCGGGGTAAGGCAGAGGGGGGGACATTACAATACTTGGTTTTAACCGTTTAGTTCTTACTACCCAAACCTAAATTTGTGGAAAACCGGTATTCCACAAAAACCGGTTTTTTGGTCAATAACCGAAACCGGTTAAGAATTTGAACTGGTTTCCGAGCCCTGGTTTGAACAGTTTGTTAAAACATTTATGTTAGGAGATGATTGTAATGAAATTGCAATCTGATTTTATTTGTTCAATATGTAATGGGCTTGCATGCACTTAACAGTTTAACAGAAGAACCGATGAGAGTAAATTTATTTAATTGTATTTTTAAATTAAAACCTTCCCTGATAGCGGTACACTTTACTAAAAAACGACCAGTTTACTTGAATCAAAATAACACACCAAATGACAAATGATAAATGAATTTCCTTATTTCAGTATGGAAGAGGTAGCACGCCTATGCGATCGTTTCACGATTCTGGACTCGGGCGAGATGGGAGTACTGGGGTTTCCCAAAGGCTTCAAGAACTTGTACGCACCTGGTCGTACCGTTTTTTTTAAATTGCGAGTCTCTGCCTTAGATTGTGAGTAGATTTTTGTTACAAGCTAAAAAATTTGTATATGTGTATATAATGTGTGTATATATGTGTTTGTATAATATGTGTATGTGTATATTTATTTAAGCAAACATATATAAAAGATCTGGTAAGACATGCGGGAAGTCGACGAATGCAGGTGGCTCAGGACCGTGCATTGTGGCATTCCTTGGCGGAGTTTCAGTTCATGGACTTGTGAAGGGATGTAATGATGATAATTATGATTATACATATTATATATGAAACAGCATGTGTTGAGCCATTATATATAATATCATTCATTCATTTGCCATAGTTGACACGTTGGGCAGGCAGGTTGGCAACCGCATTTTGTCTTATTTTTAGATATTATTAGGAAAATGCAACTTGCAGCAACAGCCCATCTCGTGGTTTTTCGCTCTGTCGCCTATAATGACACCCACGGGACGATATAACGTAGTGGATATACATAGGCTGCACTAAAAGTATCGGGAATGGAATATTTCCACTGTTGTTGTCATATTAAAATCTTTTTAATTGAAAAGACCTTGGTTTTAAAAACCGAATACCATTTATTTATTTAAAAAAAGATTCTCGGTCTGGTGACAAGGTTTTATCAAACTTGTTTAGTCGTTGAGAAAATGGAATTGACTCGAGAAAATTCAAGAGCGATGATTTATTATGACTTTCAAAGTGGTTTAACACAAAAACAGTGTATTGACCGGATGATTCCTGCATTTGGTGATAAAGCCCCATCCAAAACCACAATTTATCGCTGGTATGCTGAATTTCAACGTGGTCGTGTCAAGCTCAGTGATGATCCCCGTCAAAGTCGTCCAAAAACTGCAGTCACCCAAAAAAACGTTGATGCTGTGCGTAAGCTGATTGAGGAAGATCGACATGTGACATACTGCGAAATTCAGGCAACTTTAGACATTGGCATGAGTCAAATACAAATAATCTTGCATGAACAATTAGGTGTAAAAAAGTTGTTTTCCCGATAGATACCGCATTCGCTCTGTGAAGAGCAAAAAGTGGCTCGCGTTACTTGGTACGTCAGAACTCTCGAAAGATTCCACGCAGGAACCTCAAATGCTGTATACAACATCGTATCAGGTGACGAATCCTGGATATACGCGTACGAACCCGAAACAAAAAACCAGTCACAAGTTTGGGTGTTCAAAAATGAGTTAAAGCCAACAAAAATTGTTCTCTTGAGGGACAAAGAACGGTTAATCCAGAATGGTATGCTAGCATTTGTTTGCCACAGGTCGTTTCTGAACTCCGTAAAGAGAACTGCAACCGCCGCATCATCCTCCATCACGACAATGCGAGTTCTCACACCGCACACAGAACAAAAGAGTTTTTAGAACAAGAAAACATAAAATTATTAGACCATCCGCCGTACAGCCCCGACCTAAGCCCTAATGATTTCTATACTATCCCTAAAATAAAAAATAAGTTGCGTGGACAGAGATCTTCATCACCTGAAGAAGCTGTGGAAGCCTACAAAACGGCCATTTTGGAGACCCCAACTTCTGAATGGAATGGTTGCTTCAATGATTGGTTCCATCGTATGGAAAAATGTGTCAAATTTCGCGGAGAATACTTCGAAAAGCAATAAATACATTTTTAAATAGTAATGTTGTGTCACTTCCTTGATTCCCGAAATTTTCAGTGCCGCTCGTACTTACACCGCCATTACACGTTAATTTACTGTCCAAAGTCTTGAAGTCTTATCTGAATTAAAAGGCGTTCTATGTGGATGAAAGTTATTGCAAATTCTCGTTATGAAAAGGGAGAGTACCATACCCTTTTTCTGTCCGATAACCGAGCGTCCAATCTCCAAGTGTCCGATAGCTGAGTGTCCGATATTCAAGTGTCCAATAACCGAGTGTCCGATAACCGAGATGACGCGCTGGTGGCAGCCTAGCGGACCCGCTATAGCCCCCACGGCGCTTATGCCTGTATAGTGCAATTTGATATTGTACTACGTACTATATATTGTATTATCTATGGTTTGATGGTCTTAAGAGGTGGAAACAAATCTGTAACCTTTTGTTGTTTGAAGTCAGTTGCAGCTGTTGATAAGCAGTAGACCCTTGACACATGTGTATGGCACGTGGACTGTTTAGCACATTGTTACTTCAATGCTTAAAAGCACAGAATTTGGATGTTGCATAAGAATGGAGAATGCAATAATAACTTGACAGGAGCTTTTTATATTTCCCCATAAGCATTAATAGTGACTTGATTTACTGAATAATATTTTAAATTTCAGCCGCTGGAACTTTGAGAATGCAGGCGCTAAAGGACTCCATGTACCGCGAGTTTAGCTGTTTCGTCAACAGTGAACATTTAGTAAGTTGTAGTTGGAATTTATTTTTGTTTTTAGGTACATATTTTATGTTTATATGTTTACATATATAATTAGACTAACTTTTTGTCGATAGCAATACATTTTTCCCATCGCTAATCCAGTTACAACAAAAACAGTGGTAGAGCCACGCGGCAGCTTTTGCTGTCGCACGGATGGGCCGGCTCGCACCGGGGTGGTACCATGACCTCACAGAAAACCAGCGTGAAGTAGAGGTTTACCTCTGCGTTTCGCTTGGTGAGTGCAGGTGGCCGGAGGCCCTTTTTACTGGAAATGAGGCATTCCATCTTAGTCCTCACGGGTGACAACACATCTACATATTGATTTGTAATAGAGGATAGATGTAGATGTCTATGGGCCACAGCAACCACTTACCATCAGGTGGACTGTGTGCTCGTTTGTCACCCTTATCCTATAAAAAAAAAAAAAAAAATAAAAAAAAAAGTTATATCTGATCTCATCTCAGGTATATCCGATTTAAAATCCTGAGATTTTAAATCGGATATACCTGAGATGAGATCGGGGTATGCGTAAGAATAGCCACTACCTTGTATCATCTCATGGATGTGGCAAGGTGCGAAAAGGAGAAAAGAGACGAGGTTATCTGAGCCCAATTGTAATATGTTAAGATATGGTTTAAAAGCTTTGTATTTTTCTATTTCAAAATAATAAAATATTTGCCCAATTCACAATCTGGAAGACGAGAAATCCTGAAAATAAGTTTATGTCACGAATAAAATAGGAAATCGATTACTACTTTGATCAATTAATGTGAATGAGATTTAACAATTAAACATAGAAACAACTTACATCAGATGATTGATTCAATCAAAGTAAATAGATACATTACTTTACATAGTATCAACAGTTTGAAAAATAAAATATTAACATCATCATCATCATTACAGCTCTTCACAAGTCCACTGCTGAACATAGGCCTCCCCAAGGAATGCCACAAAGCACGGTCCTGAGCCACCTGCATACATCGACTTCCTGCATATCTTACCAGGTCGTTACTCCATCTAGTGGGGGGACGCCTTACACTTCGTCCGCTGGTACGAGGCCGACACTCGAAAACCTTTTTTCCCCATCGGTTGTCGGTTCTTCGAGCTATATGGCCGGCCCATTGCCACTTCAGCTTACTTATCCGTTGTGCTATGTCGGTCACTCTGGTTCTACTGCGGATTTCCTCATTTCTAAGTTTATCTCGCAGAGAAACTCCGAACATAGCGCTCTCCATAGCTCGCTGAGCGACCTTGAGCTTCCTCATCTGGCGAGCAGTGAAGGACCATGTCTCAGTTCCGTATGTCATCACTGGCAACATACACTGGTTGTACAGTCTCGTTTTCAAGTTTTGAGGTATACCTGACGAGAAGATGTGCCGTAATTTCCCGAACGCTGACCAACCGAGTTGAATCCGTTGATTGACCTCTCGGTCGAATTTGAACTTACCTAGTCGGACTATTTTTCCAAGGTAAAAGGAGTTTATATATTTGGGTTCAAAGTTTACGAGAGATGGAAAGTGTGAGAGTGATATCGAAAGAAGAGTGAATGCAGAAAACACGGTGAATGGAGCTTTGCACTCCTTTATGAACAATCGGAAGTTGTCTAACAAGTCTCGTTTGGCTGTGCATGAGGGGGTGTTGGTTCCGACACTCATGTACGGAAGTGAAAGTTGGGTATGGCAGAAGAAACATGAAAGAAGAATAAATGCAGTTGAGGTGAGAACGTTAAGAAGTATAATAGGAGTTAAACGGAGTGACAGGATAAGAAATAGTGAGATAAGGAAACGTTGTGGTCTGAAAGAAGATGTAGTGACAAAAATTGAGAAAGGTATGCTGAGATGGTTTGGCCATGTCGAGAGAATGAATGAAGAACGATTGACGAAAAAGGTGTATAAGGCGAGTGTGAATGAAAGTATTGGAAAGGGTAGACTTAGGCGGACTTTTCTAGACCAATCCAGGGACCCAAGGCCAGGTCAAGAGTACCCTAAACCGAAGAGCATGTATGAAGAGAAAAATGAAAGTGGACGAAGCGAAACAAGTATGTAAGGATCGTAGCAAGTGGAAAGAAGTGGTCTCTGCCTACCCCTGCGGAAAAGAGGCGTTATTATATGTATTTATCTATCTAAACATACCCGTCAACAATTTCGTGCTCCCAACAACTACCAGCATAGGTGTGACATGAACATTAAACATGATCTTTGTTTTGTCCATATTCATCTTAAGACCTATCATTTGGGAAACACTATTGAGGTCATTGAGCATAGTGGTTAGATCTTTCAGCGATTCTGCCATAAGGACTATATCGTCGGCAAAACGAAGATCGTGCGTACGTGCTGTTTTCGAGAGACGATTCGTAATGACTCTCGAAAACAGCACGTTGACGCGACTATAAGTAAATATAAACATAATAAAAATAAATCTTAGAATCGATTCACGTTTACAGTTCGATTTATTACTATTTTTGTCAACTGTTTTTTTAATCTGTGCTGATAGTGACAGCTCCTGCCTGACTCAACTCAATCTATGATCACTCGTCTTGTATCGTTTCGTACGTGTGTGTTTTTAGTGTTTCCCGTTGTTTTAATGATTTATATTGCTCGACCACTGCTTTCTTTCTACGGACTTTTGATCTTACTTAATATGTACAACGCTTGCTAACATACGGAACACCGATAATCTTGTTTACTCGTTTGACTTTGGCTCATCATTGTGGATTTTACGGCCTGGATTTTATCTATTAGATAGTGACTCAATGGATCGCTGTGTGAATTGTCGTATAGCGACTAGTTGCTGTAATACACTAGACCTACGATCAACAAAATAGCAAACGAACTTTAAAAATTAGCTGTTTAATATAGGTTTTTGCCAAGTTGTTGCATAAGGTCACTTTTACTAAATTTCTTATAATTCTGCTCTCAGATTGCCAAAGGCCGCAGAATTTTTAGTGATGTTTTGATAATATATACGCTATTAATTGACACTACTTTCATCTTTTTACAATCTGGGCCCAAGAATATATGAAAGCGTATCATTATCCTTTAAAAAGGACATAGGCAGCAGCATCTACCTGATAACAACTAAAAAATAGTAAAAACTTCGCCCGCCTGCCAAGTGTGGCAACCATGGCAAAATCTCACTTTTTAGTCTATTCTATGAGGGTGGCCTATGTTCATTTGTAGATTTTTAAAAGGCTGTAATTAATAAACGGAACAAATGAACACCCAGAATATTTACAGCGACATCTATGGGACCTTTCAAAATGTTTGCTATTGCACATATTCGCCGCTTAAGCCACCTATGGGTCAAAATGTATTCTCTTGTACCGCCCACATCTATTTGATACACTAGTCACATTAAATACTTTTTAAGTTGTAAAAAATATTTCTATCAGACTCATATATAACTAACAGAAGACAAGCAACAGTTCTAGGCGGGTGTAGATCAGACCTTATAACTATAAAACCCGAAATTCCACAAGGTTCTCACCTAGGTCCACATCTCTACAATGCTTATTTATTTGATATCCAATCATATTTTTGGCAGTCCAAGTTTCAAATGTAGTAAATTTAAGATTACATACTTGTTCAAAATTATTCTTTGACAATCTCAAAATATAATAACATTAACACACCAAATAAATTTTGTATTTGTATTATTCCAGTAGTATGGTAAGGGATTTACGAGTTATTTTGTTAATGGTCTAGCATTGTGAGGATGGAATCCATTCTCCACATAACAGGATGAGAGTATGAATTGCATGGTTTTGTATTGAGTGTGCAAGCCTTTCAGTAACACCAAGTGCGTAAATGTCTACTTTGCTTATTATGTTAGAAGTTTACTGGAATATACGAACTGTGTATGATCTCCACAGTAGGCACAGAAAATGGACGGCTCCATGGCGCAGTGGGTCAGCAATGAGTTGCGGCGCTGAGGGTCACGGGTTCGAACCCCATACGGAACAAATATTTGAATGGCCTACAAGTAATTGTTTCGAGTCTGAATGTATGCCCTTGTGCAATTTATGTATGTAAACTGACCCCAATATTAAAAACAATGCTAGTGTGGGCTTTATGTTTCTTAAAGAAATAGAAGCAAACATATATACAATGGTAGCAATGTATTCTAAGCATATTGATGCCATTAAATCTATCCAGAGATAATTCATTGAATATCTAAATTTCAAAATGTAGCAATATTTAGTTACCTACAAAGATTTCCTCGAAGTTTTTTTATTAAACAAGAAGGGGCAAACGAGCATGCGGCTCACCTGATAGTAAGTGATTACCGCCGCCCATGAACAACTGCAACACCAGGGAAATTGCAGATACGTTGCCGGCTTTTTACGCGCGCGTGGCCGCAAGCATGCACGGACGCTTCCACGCACGCTCGCACGCACGCACGCAAGCACGTGTACACATTGCCGCACGCATGCACGCTCGCACGCACGCGTGCACGCACTCTCTCACGCAAGCACGCAAGCACATACGCACGCACGCATGGCCGCACGCACGCACGCACGCATGGCCGCATATACGCATGCACGCACGCATTCACGCTCGCACGCACACACGCCTACACGCACGCACTAACGCATGGCCGCACGCACGCATGCTCGCACGCATGCACGCACCCACGCACGTATGCACGCTCGCAAGCACACACGCACACATGGCCGCACGCACGCATGAATGCACGCATGTACGCACGCACGCACGTGTGCACGCTCGCAAGCACGCACGCACACATGGCCGCACGCACGCACGTACGGACGCACACACGCATATAGGCCTTCACTATAGATTGCCTCGTAGGGGGATCTTTTCCGTAGTTTGTTCGCTTGGCAAGCGGGCTGGCAACGCGTTCTAAGGTAATATGTAGAATACTGCTTCGAAAATGAGTTAAAGGGTGCTTCAGAGGCGGCAGATCGATAAAGGGCAGATATTACAATATTGCTGACAGACACTTCAATTTTATTTATATGTGTACAGATGTGATTATTTCTTTACCTAGACAACTCTGTGGTTCACAATAACGGAGAAGCTGGCGTTTGATGTGATTTTTGTAAAGCTGAGACTACTGGCAACTGAGTACAACGACATCGTGGAGGACTACTCTGCTTATGACGGCAATATGGAAGATGCCTTCATTCAATTTTCGCACGAGAGCCGCGACACGATCAAACCGCAGGAGACTTGGTAGAATATTTGCTAATTGCTAAATTACTTATTAAAAAGCTGTACTAAATAATTATAATAACAATGGAAAAAAAAGTCATTCACACAATAATTGTGAACATTGAAAATATTAAAATATTTCTCTATTGTGATTTTTTTTATTTAATAAAATGTTCATGTGTTAAAAGTTTTTTTTTTTTGATAAATAATAAAAATGTATTAATAAGAAATAAAGAATACGTTTATTTGGTACATATATGTTTATGAGAGAAAAACTAAATTTTTTATTCATACCGTATAAAAAGGTAATATGCACCAAAATTGTTTCTTTATCGATCCCATGGTAATAACAATAATAATGTGCTCCAGACCAAATTTCGGCCAGTCTCAACGGAGACTTGTCTTCGGTAAAAGCTTTTAGAAAAATTTACTTCGCAAATATCCGCGTTGTAAAATAAAAATGTCTTAACTAGTATGAAGTGCTCTTCATACTAGTTAAGACATTTTTATTTTACAACGCCTCCCGCCCTCCCTCAATTGCGTGCACTATCCCGTCACCACTAATCCCAGCACCGCTACTCCCAACACCACTACACTAGGCAAGACACACCACTGACGATAATACGACACGTGTTTCGCCTCTACACGAGGCATCCTTAGGTGATATAAACTCTACGGTGGCTAACCGTAGGTGGCTTGTCTTCGGCGCAGGACAGGATTATATGTATGGTGCCCAAGTGTATGCGCAAGCACAAGTGTGCTCTCTATTCCCTCACTTCCATTCTCCGATAGAACGGTAAACCGACACGACCGGAGAGAGTTCAGGTGCAGGACCAACGGCTTTACGTGCTTTCCGAGGCACGGGGTTGAGACACCGCCAACTTACTGATTCCGGGCAGCTACTGAGAATTTCTTGACGGAAAAACTCTGTAACCAATTTTTTTGGCCTGACCCGGGATTTGAACTGGGGATCTCATGATAATGAAAACACTTTCAGTAGGGGGTTGAAAAGCATGTAAATTTACACTTACAGATGCCTTCGGCTTTGGTTTTTCACTAATATTATATTAGGTCCTTACATTTGAAATTGGCGTTTTGTACGGTAGGAATACAAAGTCAATTTTTTTTTGGAAAATATATTTAACTAATCAAAGTACATACCGTTGTTATCTATGTACTTTTGCCATCTCATAGGTAGTTCATCGATCCCTTTAATAAAAAAACCATGGGGTGAGAATCAATAAACTCTCTAAAGGCGGTTTTGCCTGCCACATCGTAGTTGAATTTTTTTCCTTCTATGAAGTTGTCCAAATTTCGAAAAAATAATAATCTGTTGGAGCAAGGTCCGGGGAGTACGGTGGATGTCGCAGACATTCCAATTGTAGCTCAACTAAGTTTAGTGCATGTTTGTTGTGCAGTGTGTGGTCTTGCGCTGTCGTGAAGCAGCAGTGGACTAGAGCGATTGAGCAATCTCGGAGGTTTATCAACTAGTTCTTCCTTTATGGTTTGCAGTTGCTGACAATAGATATCTGCCGTAATCGTTTGGCCAAATTTTAGAAAGCTGTAGTGAGCGACACCGGCGCTAGTTCGCCAAACACTCGCTAGTAACGTTTTCTGAGTCAATTTTCGTTTAGGGCAGGCTGGCTTTTGGCTGGGTCTCCAGAGTTCAGCCATTGCGACTGTGGATTAATAGATTTTTATCAATTACCCCGAAGCCTGCAGCTATCTCTGAAGTGCTGTGTGGTGGATCCTTTTGCACAATAGCCTTTAATTCTTTATTTTCCACTTTGATCTCCGGCCGTCTACGGGGTTGGTTCTGAAGGTCAAATATTCCAGATTGAAAACGTTGAAACCAAAAACGTACCGTGCTTTCTTCTACGGCACCAGCACCGTACACATAATTAATCCTTCGAGCTGTTTGTGCAGCACTGGTGCCACGGTAGAACTCGTACTCGTAAATATACCGATATTTCATGTTTTCCATTGAGCGGTAATAAGCGACGCTAAAGAAAAAATAATGAGGAAAAAACAAATAAATGACTGTTTTCAAAACTCGAATATACCAGCTAAATGGATTTATATTTTTGAATTTGGAATTCTTAACCAAAGAGGAGATATTTCAAATCAAAATGGTCAGTATGACAAAACGCTAATTCCACATGTAAGGACCTAATATATAATAAAGTATTGTGCGTGCTGGAGATTTGATGTGAGGTCCCTTAAGAGTGGAGAGTTCCACGCTCCACCATATCTATATCCTACAGACTTGTTACATGGCTGTTAATTAACAATGCTGGGTTGTCAAATCGCTTTGTGAGAAGCTCCAATGCAGTTCCATATGACTTGCTACTGACTGGCACGCTATTAATTAAATATAAAGTCTCACCCTTCAATAATCTTTTAAAAAGCCTAGTTATTGTATTTATGATAGTCCAGTGTGTTGATATACTATTTTTGATCTAAACATCTCCATAAAGGGCTTGTATGTCACTGCATTTTTCCGTCAAAGACTGGCAGATCCAAGGTAGGTAAATTTTATATTATTTATTTAAACTTTCATGCACAAAGTTGCACAAGTTGTAACTTGTATATCTTTCGGATTAAGTTGAGTGTGTTTGGTAGTACTTTAAGTGCAGCAAGCATACTCAACTCCATGTCTTACGGTGCGTACACATTATATAACATAACATGTTGTAAAAAGTGTTATATAACTCGAACGGCAGAACAACAAACAACAATGTCATATAACATTGTTATATTGCAATGTTATTCTAATGTGTACAGTATTGTTATATGTCGCAATGTTGAAAAACAATAATACTATAGTGGACATGTTATGAAACAAAAGTTATACAACATGTTACTTGATCTGTATGCACCCTTAGGTCCGTATTAATAAACGTTACTCAGCTTAGGAATAGGAACTTGAGTGAAATCTTGAGGTTATGATCTTATGAATAAACATATCTCAAGATGCGGTTTAGGTTTACGATATCAGCTGAGTGCCACACTGATTAAAAAATTAAACTGCACTAACAAGTTTATGTACTCGAGATGCTAAAATTTGAGTGCGGGTAGTCCGTGACTTAAGATCGTGATTGTTGACATGGAGATTGAAAATATTTTAAGAGAAATTTATTATTACGACTAAATTGAGCACAATGATGATATTTTACGACCTTCGCGATATTGTTTACCAAAAATTTATATAAGGGATTACTCCGATCCTTTTAAGTGACGATGATGAACCTTTTTGAAAAACAATACAAACTTGGTCAAGAATCAGTAATATATACTATAACATAATAATAGACTCATTGGTGAAATACAGTAACCAAGGTCTTCCAATTTCACCAGAAATAGCCGTCTCTAACTTTCGCCACAGCATCATTTCAGTTACCTGTGTACATATTATATATTTATTTAAGTAGATATAATTTATTTCATTATTTAAATTAAACTCAAAACATTTTTTCTCCAGGGTTCAGCTATTGCGACTGTGGATTAATAGATTTTTATCAATTACCCCGAAGCCTGCAGCTATCTCTGAAGTGCTGTGTGGTGGATCCTTTTGCACAATAGCCTTTAATTCTTTATTTTCCACTTTGATCTCCGGCCGTCTACGGGGTTGGTTCTGAAGGTCAAATATTCCAGATTGAAATTTAAGATTCCTTATAAAAATGCTGAGATAGAAGGAATACTTTAAAAGCGTGTTTATGAGTGATGAGACGCTTGAATTAAATGAAATAGAAATTCCGAAAGAAGAGGAAATAGATAGAGATATAAGTATAGATGAAATAATGAAAGCAATGAAAAGTATGAAAGCAGGTAAGGCAGCCGGTTATGATAGAGTATCTCTCGAAATGCTAAGGGCTGGAGAAGGAGTGGTGGCAGACCTGCTGTACACCTTGTTTAATTTATGTTGGGAACTGAAGCGGGTACCGGAAGACTGGTGCAAAGCCGTTATAGTCCCAATGTATAAGGGAAGGGGGTCGTAGCAGGACTGTAAAAACTACCGTGGTATCAGCTTGCTTAGCATTGTGGGTAAACTGTATGCTTAGGTGTTAATTGAAATAATTATGAAAGAAACTGATGGAAAAATTTTGGATGTGCAAGCTGGATTTAGAAAGAGGATGGGGTGTACGGATCAAGTCTTTTCCATGCGCATGATAGCGTAGAAGTTTTTGGCCAAAAACCAGAAAGTTTTTGTGCGTTCATGGACTTGGAAAAGGCTTATGACAGAGTGAACAGGAATGAGTTATGGCAAACACTGAACTGTGTTGAGCGCTGGCTTGATACAGGCATTGAAGTCTCTATATAGGGACTCTAGTGCTTGTGTCAGGATCAACGGGGCCTACTCGGACTGGTTTGACATCCATAAAGGTGTCAGACAGGGCTGTGTGGCTTCCCCGTGGTTGTTCAACCTATTTATGGACAGTTGTTTGGAAAATTTGAAAGTAGAAGAATGCGGGTTAAGAATGGGTGAGTTAACCATCAAATGCCTTTTGTACGCCGATGATCAAGTCATACTTGCGTCGTCGGCAGCCGAGTTGCAAATGATGGTTACATTAATGAACAGGACATTAAAAGAAAAGGGAATGAAAGTGAACGCAAGTAAGACGAAAGTTATGGTTTTTGAAAGAGAAGAAAGTAAAACGATATGTGAAATAAGAATAGAAGGGGAGTTGGTAGAGCAAGTAGATGAGTTTGTATATTTGGGATGTGTGTTTAGCAGGGATGGTATTTATGATAAGGATATAGAACGACGAGTGAATGCAGGAAATAGAGTGAATGGGGCTCTACACTCTATTGTGAAAAGTCAGAATGTGTCCAAAAAGGCACGTATGGCAATTCACAATGCTGTGTTAGTACCTACTTTAATGTATGGTAGTGAAAGTTGGGTGTGGCAGAAGAAGCATGAGAGTAGAATAAATGCTGTAGAAATGCGGTCATTAAGGAGTATGTTAGGGATGAAGCTGAATGACAGAGTGAAAAATTGTTTAATAAGAGAAGAGTGTGGTTTGCAAGATGATATTGTGACCAGGATTAAGAAAGGAATGCTTCGGTGGTTTGGCCATGTAGAAAGAATGAATGAGGAAAGAGTGACAAAGCAAATTTATGTTGCAGAGGTGAACGGCATAGTCAGGAAGGGTCGCCCTAGGCGAAAGTTTATCGACCAAATTGGCGATATATTAAAAATGGGCCAAATCAAGAGTACCTTTAACCGACGAGCGTGTATGCGTAGGTATATGGATGTGGAGGAAGCGAGAGAGGTGTGTCAGGATCGTGCCAAATGGAAGTCCATAATCTCTGCCTACCCCTCTGGGTGACAGGCGTGAGTGTTTATGTTTATGTTTTATTTAAATTAATAAAATGTACTAAAACTCCAAATTAATGCAGTGAGCCGTAAAATGTTTGCAACTTATGCTTCACTCCGGAGGCTTAATTACTTTTTACAAATTGCCACCAAAATTACGCTTGCACAATCTTTACTACTCCCTATCCTCGACTATGCTGTCATTTGTTAACTTGATATCACCGAGGAGCAACTTAACAAGCTTGAGCAACCCCAAAATCTCTGTATACCGTTCATATTTGGGTTTCGCAAATATGACCATGTCTCGGAATACCGCACTAAGCTCAATTGGCTCCCAATCCATCTTCGTCGGAATACTCATATACTTTCTGCTCTCTACTGCGTCTTATTTAATATATGAAGTCTTTCCTATCTAAAAGAACGTTTTAAATTTTTCAGCTCCTGTAATGATTTTTCCTTACGATCCAAAGAAAATATTTCCCTCCAATGTCCTGCGCACTCCTCGACTTATTATTATAAATCATTCTCTGTTCTTGGAGTAAGACTTTGGAACTCCTTGTCCCAGTCAATTAGAAGTGCTCAATCCTTAAATGTGTTCCAGAAACAGATTAAGGAATACTATTTGTCTCTCCAACCCCTCTCACTTCCTCCGCTTAAATATGGTCATTGGTCTTCCTGAAGAATATTGTCTTTTTAAGGCATAAGTTTGTATCTTTATTATATTTATATTTATTTTTTTATTTTTTTTTATTTTAGTGCACTCTACTTATTGTTCTTTTTCTTATTTTTATGTATTTCTTCTTCTGGGTTGTCTGGAAGAGATTGCTATGAAGCAATATGATCGCCCTTTGTATTTCCCTCAATTTCTTGGTGTACAATAAAGAGTATTGTATTGTATTGTATTGTAAATTTAAAAGTAGGTAATAAAGGCATCCACGATTTGTACGATTCTTAGTATAAAATAAATGTCATGACTAGGTACATGCTGCTATGGAAATTGAGATTACAGTGTCATAATAAAGTGATATTTGTAGTACTATAATTACCTACCTGGCTAGATACGTATGGACTAGCGTTGTATTCTAAATTTTCATTATTATTACGTGCCATCGTTCTCTTTATTTTCCACCATAGCCCTATACTTTTTTATAATTCCGAGAAAGCATTTTTCTCAATCGGAGTAAATATATGCTTCTTGCTTTCCGTTTTTTGTAAATTATATTTCCCGCGAGGTGAAAGTTAAGTAATCAAGATGTTTTCCAGATTCAAAAATGATACGTCAGTTTTGAATTTGACACTGGCGCTGGTATCGTTTTAATACGTTAGGTTATTGTACATATTTAATTCGTATTTAGAAATACATACATACATAATAGTTTTAACAATTTAAGGTTTTCGAAAGTGATCTAATGAAGAGTTTAAGTTTTATAAAAATAAAAATATTCAATAAATCTCACGATATCGTAAATACTAAACGTGATGAATGATATTCTAAACCTTTGTCTATGTGACGTAATCGTTCACGAGATCAAGCCCTCAATTCACAGAACAGTATTCCTAAGTACAACGTCTTGAGTACTGTTTTTATGTGTTTATTAATTATCAACGATCGTCAGATGTTGATATCGTTATGAGAGCGTGTTTTCCCAAGATCCTGTTCCTAGATGCAGCAAGAGCTCTTGGGTGATGTATATAATAAATTGATGTAGTCGAATTCCCAAAATAAAAATCTTGACTTTAATTGTATTAATTGCATATAATTCAAGAACTAAAGAATGAAAATAAGATTTCTGTATTAAATGATAATTACAAAAGTATATAAAAGGTGAACTAGTGTATTAAATCAAGCTATACTATCGTGTCTTGAATGAGTCTAGAACCGTTATTTTTATTCGTATTTTTTGATTGGGAATAATGACAAATATCCCGGTATTTGTCATTATTGCGTTTCGATTTAGTTTTAATGCAACATGCTCCCCGGCGTTGAAGTGGTCTAGTCCGCTTCAATTGGTAGTATGACGAGGCGATTATAGGCCCGAAGAAGATGCCCTTTCTTGGTCTTGACTTCAGCTACTCTTGCAACACCATTCTTTCCCGGAATGATCTTAGTGACGCGTCCCAGAAGCCATAACAGTGGGGGAAGATTGTTTTCCTTCACTAAAACCATTTGTCCTATAGTCAGTTCCTCGCAAGAGATGCGCCATTTCTTCTTTTGCTGTAGGATATGAATATAATCATTAACAAAACGCTTCCAAAAATGTTTTTTTTCAACTCGCGCAAATCTAGCTAGTGAGTGGAAATGCCTGTCTTCAATTTGTGGATACGGAACTGAAGTAGTTGTCCGTCCAATAAGAAAATGGGAAGGAGTTAAATATGTTAGATCAGTGGGATCGGATGATAAGGGTGTAAGAGGTCTGGAATTTAGGACAGCTTCAATCTGAGTCAGACAAGTTGAAATCTCTTCAATTTTGAAGTGAGTGAGGTTCATAATGCGTCTCAGATGATGTTTGACGGACTTTACGGCAGCTTCCCACAGTCCGCCAAAATGAGGAGAATAGGCTGGTATAAATTTAAATTCTATACCTTGTTCTTCGGTGTCTAAAGTTATGTGATCTGACGTTTGCCTAAGAAAGGAAGAGAGTTCATTGCAGGTACCTACGAAGTTGGTACCGTTATCCGAATAAATGCGCTGTGGTTTTCCTCGTCGAGCTACAAACCGACTTAAGGCTGCGAGTATTGCCTCCTTCGTGACATCCGTGACGAGTTCTAAGTGGACAGCCTTCACTGCTAAGCAAATAAAAATACAAATGTAAGATTTTATTAAGGTACTGCCTCTACCCTTACGATTGACTATCAGCACAGGCCCGCAATAGTAGTGCTCAAAAATGGGTATTCTAAGTGAGTCCTATCGGTAGGTAAGTCACCCATAGTAGGCTGCACGAAAGTTGCTTTAAATCTATTACAACATATACAGCCATGAACAATAGCCTTCGCTAGATTTCTACCGCCTAAAGACCAGTAAGTTTGCCTAATGTCCGCTAACAGCAGTTGAGGACCTGCGTGCATTAAGCATTTGTGTTTCATTTCAAATATGATTTTGGTTAAATGATGCTTGCTACATGAGATACATTAGCACCTTATCTAGCCACTATATTTAATATAAGCGTCGAATCTAGTGTGTTTCCTGATTTAATGAAACATAGTAAAGTCATACCTATATTTAAATCTGGTAGTACATTAGACCCCGCCAATTTTAGACCAATTTCTGTACTACCAACATTAAGTAAAATTTTTGAAAAAATTATTTTAGATCAGATATTAAGTTTCTTCAATATTAATAAATTGCTACATAAAAATCGATTCGGTTTTACAAGGGGTCGCTCGACAACTGACGCTGGAGTTGAGCTTATTAAACATATTTTTTGTGCATGGGAGAATTCAGAGGATGCTTTGGGTATATTTTGTGACCTTTCCAAGGCCTTCGACTGTGTTCACCATGAGATATTAATCAGGAAGCTACAGTACTATGGTGTTAAGAACACAGCGCTTAAACTTATTATTTCATATTTAAGTAATAGAAAACAGAAGGTTATTATCAATGGTAAAAGTTCTTCCGGGTCACCTGTACTAATGGGTGTTCCTCAAGGCTCGATTCTCGGCCCATTCCTGTTTCTGGTGTATATTTATGACTTACCTCACCTTGTAGGGGATAGTCATTATTTAGTATTATTTGCTGATGATACTTCCTTGATTTTTAAACTTAAACGTCAATCATTTAAATGTGACGAAGTGAATATTGCTATATCAAAATTAGTGCATTGGTTTAACGTTAATAATCTGCATTTGAACGGAAATAAAACTAATTGTGTTAAATTTACAACAACGAATGTTAAAAATCTGAATACCAATGTGTTTTTAAATGGGGAGGAATTGAGCCCTGTTGAATCCACTGTTTTTCTTGGCATCACTCTTGACGCAAAGCTCCAGTGGGGCCCCCATATATCCAAATTAGCAAGCAGACTAAGTTCTGCAGCTTATGCTGTAAAAAAGATTAGAGGTCTCACTAGTGTCGAGACAGCTAGATTAGTTTATTTTAGTTATTTTCATAGCATAATGTCTTATGGGATTTTGCTATGGGGAAATGCGGCTGATTCAGAAACTATTTTTGTTTTACAGAAGAGGGCCATTAGAGCTATTTTCAATCTAAAACCGAGAGAGTCTATTAGAGATAAATTTAAAGAAATTAATATATTAACTTTGGCCTCTCAGTATATTTACGAAAATTTAATGTATGTTCACAAAAACAAAGATAAAATTTTAGTAAAAGAAGTGATATACATTCTGTAAACACTAGGAACAAACACAAGCTAGTGATACCAGTTTCTCGACTCCACAGAGTCAGTAATTCATTCTTGGGGCAATGTATACGCTATTACAACAAGGTCCCGGAAAGTGTACAGGTTCTCTCTATTACCAAGTTTAAATGTTTTATTAAGCCGAAACTGTATAAAAAGGATTATTATAGTATAAATGAATACATGGTTGATAATGACCCCTGGGAATGAGGTGATCGCTTCCAAGCAGTTTCTAAAATAAATTTTGTAAATAGTTCGTAATCATTTATATTGTAAAATTAATTTTAAAAAAAAGTCCCGCTGGGTATCTTGCTGGTTCTTCCCAGGACAGAGGGTTTTTTTTTGAACCAGTGGTAAAGTAAAAAATGACTTTCAATAAGAATTACACATGTAATGTATATTGAATAAAAATATTCTGTTCTATTCTATTCTATTCTATTCTACATTTGTTTATTACATAATTATAACATCGTTTTTCGGAGGGTAGGTGTACAATAACTAACAGTTCTTTAACTAGTTCTTATATTTTATTTTATTTTAAAATATCCATAAACAAGTTTTGTTCTATATAAAACTACTAAACAATCAGTGATTAGTTTTTCTATGGATTAAGTGTAAAAATATGAACATTTAGAGAAGTTTAGTCTCACTTGCACCTCCCATTAGTGATACTTTATTGCTATCAACTTCCTAAGTTTTCATCTCACTTTGTTATAACTGTTTAACTGTAAACATAATGGCAAATGTTTCTGAAGTGGAGAACATGCAGAAGGAACTTGAAGAATGCTGGACCCGCAAAATGATAGAATTTGAAGGCAGATTAAAAGCAGCGTCTACACCAACTAGTTCCACCCTTATTCAATTATGTGATGAGTTTTACGCTTTCAAGGAGTTGGTGGGCTCAATGTTTAATCTTCTCCGACAGCAGGTACGTGCTTGTCTACAGTCTATTGATGCAATTGATATGAGAAATAGACGAAAGATTCTGCTATTCAGTGGTATTACGGACACAGCAGAGGCTGATGCAGAGAAAGAGGTCCTGTGTCTTTTACACAACACACTAGATATCCCACATGTGACAAATGCTTGTATCAAGCGGTGCCATCGGATCGGAGTTAAAAAGATGGTCACACACGGCCAATTCTCATCCAATTCAAAGACTATCACACAAAGCAAGAGGTTTGGAATGCCAAGACCAAATTAAAAGGGTCTCCTGTTACAGTTTCTGAGTTTCTTACAAGAACAAGGCAATCCATACATAAGAAAGCCCGTAAGCACTTTGGTATAAAGAACGTGTGGACACTTGATGGGATCATTTATGTCAAACTGCACAGTAATGAAAGGGCGAAGATCTCCTCGGATGAAGAGTTGGATATTCTTATTGAAAATTTTCCTGCAATTAGCTCTCCGGCTATTTCTGGCTTGGCTTCTGCAGATATTGACACTAGAGCCGTTCGTGTGGTATCCAAACTGACCCCACAAAGCCCTTCTGCAATTAATCGTCAAGTTGGAGCTGCTCTGCACAAACAGGTAGGGGCAACAGTGCAAAATGCTGAATCTAAGAGGCCCCGTCGCTTCAATGTAAAGAAGTAACCTACTAAATATATTTTATTGAATGACCGAAAAGGTTACATTAGGTAGTGTGGTTTACATGTTTTTGTTAAATTTGTATGCTCAATTCCTATATTCAATATTAATTTCTGTTTTTGTAGTGATCAATGGTTATACTTTTTGGCTCTTAGTCCTAGTATAAGTTAGTTTATAATTATTTAAATAAAATAATTTTGGTTGAGTACATAGATTTAATGTTGTTGTGTATATAAATTTAGTTATAACATCAGTTCACAGACATTAATATTGTATTCATTAAGTGCTTAAGTAAACGTTATATTGTACAATTCTGTATTGTGTAAACGCTGTAATTAAGTACTTTTTATTAAGAAGTTCATTACATAATAAGAATAAGCATCGTAATAATCGGTGTGAGATATTTTAAAAGTAATTTTGTCCAATATGTTCATCGGTCGTTGTTAATTGTTTTCTATATTGACAACTTTATTTTTCAGACAGTAACTATACAATGATTCAATCACCATACAGCCTAGTATAATGTTTTAATATGTCAGTAGTCGACTGCTTTAATCTTGTATTTTTGCCTTTTATTATTTCTTTGTTTTTTTTTCTGAAATAGTTTTCTCTTTTTCTTCAAATACATATTATTAACTTTTAAATTTAATTAAAATTTGAATTGAGGTTTTAATGTTTTGTAAACAGTTCACTAATGGGATGGTGTTGTTTGCATTGGATTCACAAATTTTACATAGTTTTTTTTTATATAAGGTTATTTTATTAAATTATTCTTATTTTTTTTTTAAATATTTTATATATAGATATTTTATTTGTATTTATTTATAATTTTAGTAAATTTTGCTATTTTTATGTCTGATCTAGAATCTTTTTATTCTGTAGATGATTCATTTCTTTCCTTTAATTCTTGTAATGATTATTTTAGTGACAGCGGGTCTAATCTACATGATCTACTGGAAGGGGTATTTTCAACTTGTGATAATTTTTTTAACATATGTCACATTAACGCTCAAAGCATCCCTTGCCACTACTCCGAACTCGAATTGTCTTTCTCTTCTAATTACGTTCATGCAATTCTAGTGTCGGAGACCTGGCTAAAGCCATCTTTGCATTCAACCTTATATCCCTTGCCATGTTACGTGCTTATAAGAAACGATCGCACTGATAAAGGAGGCGTTGGGGTGGCTATCTATTTGCGTGCTTCGGTTCCGCATAAAATAGTATTAGCCTCTCCATCTTGCTACTCAGGCTCAGCGGAGTATTTATTTTTGGAGCTTGACGTCAAAAGTGCAAGGATGCTTCTAGGAGTTGTGTATTTCCCGCCCTCCTCTGATTTTTTCGCCACTTTAGAAACGGCTCTAGATGACGTTTGTTCTGAGTACACACACTGTATAATCATGGGCGATTTTAATACCGATTTGTTGAAGATTTCTCTTCGTTCTCAAAAACTTCAATCAATAATGGAGTCAGTCAATCTTACCTTTCTCCCACTAGGGTCTACTCATCACAATGTCGATACCGATGACTCCTTAATTGATCTTATTCTTGCTGCTTCTCCTGAGCATGTTGTGTCACACGGACAGTTGCCTGCTTTGGGTTTTTCGCGTCACGACCTTTTATACGCTTCTTATAAGCTCAAAGCCCCAAAGCGCTCTTGTCCCTTACTGCCTGTACGCAATTTCTCTAAAATTAATTACGATAAGCTAATGAGTGACGCTCAAAATCTCAATTTATCTTGTTTGGTAGCAGAACCTACAATTGACGGTAAAGTCTCTTTTCTTAATGATAAAGTTCTCAGGTTGTTTGATGCTCATGCTCCTGTCCATAACGTCCGGTTGAAGCGTCCTCCTGCCCCTTGGATGACTGAAGGCGTAAGAATGGCAATGGTAAGACGGAATCGAGCCTTTCTTATATTCAAGAGGGAACGATCTGAAGAAAACTGGTCAATCTTTAAATCTGTCAGGAATAGGTGTAATCAGATGGTACGTGCTGCTAAACGCCGATATTTTCATAACTGTATAAATGATTCATTTCCTACCGAAGTGTGGAAATTCCTCAGAACTGTGGGTATTGGCAGGCTATTCAAGGTGGACTGTGGTCTTTCGATATCTCTCGATGAGATTAATCAACATTTCGCTTCCTTCAAAGCAATGGATCCTTTAGTCCGAACTAACACTTTAAATGCTATTGCATCAATGCAATCTCCTCACATTCCAGCATTCATGTTCTCTCCTGTCGAGCAGGATGAAATCAAGAAGTTTATTTTAGCAATCAAGTCTAAGGCTCTGGGCTGCGATGAAATAAGCAGACAAATGGTCGTCACTATCTTAGATCCTCTTCTCCCGTCAATAACTCACATTATAAATTTTTCCCTTGACTCGGGGCAATATCCTAGTCATTGGAAAAGGGCTTATGTTAAGCCCCTTCCTAAGGTATCTGCTCCTATCCTTCCCAGCCATTTTCGTCCTATATCAATTCTGCCGTTCCTCTCTAAAGTTTTAGAAGCCTGTGTTCATAAGCAAATCACTACGTTCATCTTGAAACATAACCTACTGAGTCCATTTCAGTCCGGGTTTCGTTCAGGTCACAGCACTACCACTGCTTTAATAAAAGTCACTGAAGACATTAGAAAAGGTATGGACGAAAAAAAGATAGCAGTGCTAGTTCTAGTAGACTTTTCTAATGCTTTTAACACAGTTGATCATGATATCCTTCTTTCCATCCTATCCCATCTTAATTTTAAGCCCACTGTCTTAGATTGGTTTGCATCATATCTTCGCGGGCATCAGCAGTCAGTTCACGTAGGTCATATGACCTCAGCTTGGGCTGAAGTTGAATGTGGCGTACCGCAAGGCGGTATACTCTCTCCTATCATTTTCTCAGTTTTTATAAACTTGATTACTCATAATCTTGATTGCTCGTATCATCTGTACGCCGATGATCTGCAGCTATATGTGCATTGTGGCGTTGAAGAACTACATAATGGCATTCACAAATTAAACCAGAATTTAGATACAATTAAAGATTGGTCCTCGCGTTACGGAGTCTGTGTGGATCCAGTAAAATGCCAAGCGATTTTAGTGGGAAGTAAAAATATGCTAGCTAGGGTTAATCAAGTAGACTTACTTCCTGTTTGCTATGATAATATCATTATTCCATTTAGTGAGTCTGTTAAAAACCTTGGCTTGTATATTGATAGCTCTCTGAACTGGAAAGTGCAGGTTACCGATTTAAGTCGGAAAGTCATTGCCACCTTACGTTCCCTTTATCGTCTCAAATACTTCCTTCCTATTAAGTCTAAGCTCATGCTTGTCCAAACTGTTATTTTACCTATCTTTGATTATGCAGATGTGTGCTACCCAGACCTGTCCCAAGAACTTCTTAACAAACTGGAGGGCCTGCTTAACAACTGTATTAGATTTATTTTTGGTCTGCGTAAGTATGACCATATTTCTCATTATAGATCTCAGCTTAAGTGGCTTACCATAAAGCAAAGGCGCAACTCCAGAATACTACTTGTTCTTTTCTCAATTCTTAATGATCCATATTCACCTTCTTACCTCAAAGAACGATTTCAATATCTTTCTTCCTGTCATGATAGGGTTCTTCGATCTTCCTCTAATAACAAGATTTATATTCCTACTCATCTTACCGGGTTCTATGCTAACTCCTTCACTATACAGGCTGCACGTCTTTGGAATTCCTTGTCTGATGATATCAGAAAAGCACCTAACAAATACTCCTTTAAAAAGAAGGTACGCGAGCATTTACTGAATAATCATTAGAATTACAAAATTGTTAATTAATCATTTTTATATGTATGTATTAACTTAGTATTTATGTATATTTGTATCCATATACATGTATTTATGTATGTTTATATTTGTTTATTGGCATATAAATATATTTATATTATGAATATGTGTTAATATATGTAAATATGCAAATATATATTTATATATATGCATTTACTTATAATATTATATTATAATCTGTTGTTACATATAATGTGTATTAATTTTAGTTTGACTTTTTTTTTCATATTATTGCTACGCCTACGACAAACTCTCACCACTCCATGGGTTGACTGGTAGAGAATGCCTTGAGGCATTATGTCCGCCCTTTGTATCCTTTTTTTTCTAAAGGGACGCAATAAAGTTTTTAAATAAATAAATAAAATAAATAACTAGGTATTTGAGATGGGTAGCTGCGTCCTCCTCACACAACAACTAGAAGAAAAAATATGCGGTAGCCAATCCGCCCCTGCCAAGCGTGGAAAATACTGGCCTTATAGGGCAATCTATGGGGGAAGCCTATATTCAGCAGTGGTCTTTTGATAGGCTAATGAAAAAAATTAAAATTTAGTACAACCGACTACAATATAAAAAAAAAATGAGAACATCATCAATGTAGTCGAAGTCAATTAAATACGCATAATTAAAAATAAATTAAGAACTACTGGTCAGATCTTGATCAAATATCTCTCGTATATACGACCACATGAGAAGCACCAGCTTTCAAATAAAAAGAATCATCAAAATCGGTTCACCTAGAAAAAAGTTCTGAGGTAACACATAAAAATCTACAGTCGAATTGAATACCTCCTCTTTTGTTTAAAGTCTGTTAAAAAGGTTAGTAGTCATTGTTTGCGGTCTCTACTTGTAATTTTCAATTTTTTTTTTACAGTACAATTTTAAGTATATAGCAACTGAAGGCGAATTACATGCTCTTAACAAACCGCTGTGTAGATATATATGCTGCAGAATACAGTTGACATTTGCCGCAGCCCTCGATTTGTCAAAGTGCCGCCTTGCTTAGGATGTCAATAAATGTGAAATATCGAGCCGTTGGCATTTCCACTACAGATATGTGTACGATGTCGTGCTGTGTTGGCGGCAGGTCGATTTTATAACCTACGACGTGTATTTTAAGGTACGTTGGGGTAAGATCGGTGATGGGGCAAGACCGTAGGATTCAAATTCCCGGCGAATTATGCTATATTTTGAAAAGCTAACAATATGCTACACGACGCCATTTCATCCTGCCCCGACCTTCAGTTCGCGCTTGTCACTCCGGCAAGTGGGACCTGTGCTGCGTGGCATTTTATGAAACAATGTAATTTTTGTATTATTTTTGTCCATCCGATCTTTCCCTATCACTTTTATTTACGATTTTTAGCGAGAATATGGCTTCTTTTGTTATTATTTTGTGTGGATACTAATTTTTATGAAGTTGTAGCTAAATAAAGCTAGTCCATGCAGGGGTAAGATCGCTGTAGGCCGAGATCCGATGTTTCCCCTCGTGAGTGAAGATCGGATGAATATTATCCGATCTTTGCCTGTTACAAATATGGCAGTGGTTGTTAAACTTTCATTGGTCGTGTATATTTTTTCGTTTATTACTCAAGTGACTATGGGACTCAGTCTCGTTAGCAAGTCTGTATATTTAAAAGTAATAAAACAATACGATGGTTTTATTACTTTTAAGTACACATTAAAATACATTTTTTTTTTATAGGATAAGGGTGAAAAAGGAACACACAGTCCACCTGATGTTAAGTGATTACTGCGGCCCATAGACATCTATATCTATCCTCTATTACAAATCAAAATGTAATTTATAATAATTATTTAAAAAATAATTTATATTAATAAATGCCGCTTTGTTAAAATATTTATATCTTCCTTAACTCCTGCATTATCCCAGGGCATTTCGCCAGTCCTTACTGTTATTTTTTTTCCCATATAAAATCAAATGCATCCGATCTTTCTCTTATATTGAGTAATTCCATCTTATGTCATAACAAAGTTTGAGAAACATAAAATTATAATTTCTTTATATCAGGGATAAGATCGGATGACAAAAAACAAAAAAAGAGAAAATCGTTTGGAACATTTATGTTTCTAGTAATTTATAGATCATATTGAAATATGTTTTTGAGCGTTAAATATAGGACAAATCTCTTTTATAAACTTTTTTCTCTAAGCAGTAGAAGTGGTTTTAAATGTGAGTCCGGTCTTACCCCTTAATGGCCAATTTTTCATTATGCATATAATAAAGTATGTCTAGTTTTCGCACACCTTTAAAGCAGAAATCGTTGAGTTTACACAAGCAAAAGATTCTCAGAGCTAAACTACGTTTAACGATTAACGGTTTGCTCCATGTTCCATAAATCTGACGTATACGAATGTCGAGAAATTAAAGTTTTTGGCAGACTCTTCCAACTATTCGAAAATCCGTCCGGTATTACCCCAACGTACTTATTTACTGATACGTTTATACCAACAATACTTGCAAATATCAATCTTGTTTACTCGCGGTGAATCAGGTCCACGGAGGGATGTTTTGCGTAAATCAGCTCCATCACGTCTGTGTACTGAAACTTTCGAGATTTTTCGTATTGAATATGTAAATTATAAGCCATTAAATACGTTAAAAAATACAAAAATTTGTTAATCAAAGACTGATGGATTACTCTCATCCTCAATAAAATTCTCTTAATATATTCAATCTATTGACATAAGACATAATATCATTTGTTATATGTCCTAGAGAACGGGACATGTTTCTTTTCTGTCCAACCACAGTTCAACTGATCCAGATCAAAATGTCCAAATTCACATATCTTTCAAACATTTAATTTTGAGACGAATAAACTTTTGTATTTAGCTCGTATTTACCAAAACTGAGCAGAGCACCGTTAAAAAAAAGAAAATATATTATTCTATGTTCATTCCCTTTTGCGAAAACGGATCTAGACTGTAGCTATATATAATGGAAGCGCTTTTACTTTAATTTCATAATTAATTAAAGCTGCAGAGTTTTTCGACTCACGGAAAGGGAAAAAGCAGGATATATCATATTTTAGTACGTGGTTCTTGAACAAATACAATATGATGTCACCTGATAAATTGTTGTGCAGAGCATGTGGCCTAGAAGTAGTAAGGCAGATAAATATAGCTCTAGATATTAGATAAAGTTCAAAATAGCGTAAACACTTCCTCATCATTACATATTCGCACTGGATGTAGCCTTAACACTAAAAGTCCGGAGAAATATTTGGATGTATTTTAAGGGACGCAGATATACACATATACTAGAACTGAACAGCAAAGATTTACTTGTCTGCACAAAATTGTATACGGAAGGGAATCAAACCCAAGACCTCGCTGTAGACAGGTATTCTGCCCAGCAAGCCAAGCAGTCGTGCTGATTCATCATAGAAACTGACGCTTTATTTTACTTGTGTTCGGTACCTTACGTAGCTGTTAATTTTGCCTGAAAGGTAAAATGAAATTAATATTATATAAAGCAGTATGAAAAAGCCATCCACTTGTATTTAAGTATACTATCAGTAGTTCGCGAATTCAACTCCGTCATGTGCACTAATTACAGAGCACATGTTTAGTATTTACAGCTACGAGCTACTGTGTTGAAAATGTTGCTTATGTGTTTAAGGCAAGTGCAGTGAGCAATCTGAGGATAAAACCATGAATAAGTTAGTATCTGTAATCAATGTCTTTCGCCAGATCAGTAATTATATTAAGGAATTAAGTGAAAATCTAAGCCAATCTGCAATTGATTTCGAAGACTACCCAGAGTGCATCGGATGAAGTTAAAGGTTCGAAAAGAGTTCATTGCTCTGTGGGTAGACTTCTCATGTCCTAGAAATATTTTTAATTCTTGGACATGCTGGTTTTCTCACGCATCTTCTTACTGCCGAGCAAGCTGCAAATCAACTTTGGAAATCATGTTGAGTAATTTCGATAGTGCTTGGAGGATTGATATTGTGTTTGTTTGAACTATTAATTTAACGTTTTATTAAGGCGAGTGATGAGTGTTGAGCGATGATGATTAGTTAATAGTCTTAATAGATGTACGCGTAGGCTCTGCACGTCTTACTATGACACGCGGGGTTGCGATAGTCGTTGAGAGGATCCGGCAACTGGGTCTCGAGGTGGCTCTGCACAAGTCCGAGGCCATGCACTTCCATGGTCCTCGGAACAGGCCACCACCGGGATCCTCAGTGATGGTAGGAGGGGTATCCATCGGCGTCGAGTCGACGTTGAAGTACCTAGGACTCGTCCTCGACGGCCGATGGAACTTCGTTGAGCACTTCCGACGTTTGGCTCCCAAACTGGAACGGACCGGGGCTGCCTTCAGGCGGCTCCTGCCGAACCTGGGGGGGCCAAACGCCTCCTGCCGGAGGCTCTACGCGGGGATCGTGAGGTCCATGGCCCTTTACGGGGCCCCGGTGTGGGCGCGTGGTTTGGCGCGGCTTGCCGTCCACCACCTAAACACGCCCCAAAGGGTGGTTGCCGTAAAGATGGTTCGTGGCTACCGCACGATCTCCCGCGAGGCGGCGAGCCTCCTTGCCGGATTGCCGCCATGGGATCTGGAGGCGATAGTCCTCGCGCGCCTGCACGAATGGCGCGCGGCAGCACTATGCCGGGGGGAAACCCCGCTGCCGCGGCAAGTTGTCGCGCAGCGGACAGACTTCCGGCATGATCTCATGGCGACATGGAGAGAGCGACTGTCGCAACCCCGTGCTGGGCACGCCACTATAGCGGCGATAAGACCCCTCTTTGAGGAGTGGCTTGAGAGACGCCACGGCGTCCTCACCTTCCGCCTGACGCAGGTCCTCACCGGACACGGTGTGTTCGGGAGGTTCCTGCACCGAATCGGGCGGGAGGAAACGCCCGGGTGCTCCCACTGCGAGGATCGACCGGAGGACACGGTGGAGCACACCGTGGAGGTGTGCTCTGCTTGGGCGGAGCACCGCCGTGTCCTCGTAGCGGCGATAGGCGGCGGCGACCTCTCGCGTCCGGCTCTGGTCGAAGCCATGGTCCGGAGCGAGACGGAATGGGATGCCGTCACCACCTTCTGCGAAGCAATGATGCTAGCGAAGGAGGTGGCGGAGCGGGAGAAGGAAAGAGCAACAGCTTTCCTTCCCGGCCGTCGTGGGAGACGCCCCGGGCGTCGGGGGCCACGTCGTGGCCCCCGACCACCGTAGGCGCCGGCCTGTGGACGGCGAGCAATGGGTAGCTCGCCGTCCGTCCGTCTAACGACGACAGGCCGTGTCGACGGCGCGTTTTGTTCCACGCGCGCCTCAAAGAGCTGTCAGCAGCGTGAAGGGGCCCGCAAGGGCCGACGCCTGCCGGGGCTGCGGGCTGTTCGAAAGAGATACCGCGGCTCCGGAACGTAAGGGCACTGAAGGAACACGGATGGTTTTTAGTCAGTAAAAGTCTGACACTCCCTTCCGCTCCACCCACAGCGAAAGGCGTCATTAGATGATTTTCCATCCGCAAAAAAAAAAAAAAAAAAAAAAGGCTCTGCACGTCTACTAAGAGTGAACACAACAAAAATCCCGTCTTTTATTCGTATTTTAATATTAGCCACACAGTATTTCATTTAATATACACACGCACGTGTGACAAATCACACAGCGTCGTGAATTTGCCTGGGGTATGACTAATGTCACTTTTAAAAAGGTGATCGTGGTTTATTGGGTTTATGTCAAACATTACATTTTATCGTCAATGTTAAGTCTGTTTAGCAGTGTGTTATTTTTTTCTAATATTTGCTATGATTCTCGTACAATAAAGACAGTGATTGGATATGGTTCTGTTTTATCCTAATAATACGAGCAAAACATGTAATCAATTTGTAACTCAGCGTGAAACCTGTTGGATACCTGTGACTGTGAACATGCAATCAGATCAAGCCGAACTCCAACGTATGTACCTACTGCACCCTTGTAAACCTAAACTTCCGTTAGTCTAAACATAAACATACCTCAAAATATGCAATAATTTGTAATTTCGATTTGGTAAGAATGTAAAATTTTATTTTACTTTTAATGTAATACTTAACATATTTTATTGAAATAGTAATGAGTTGGTATTGTAAGCAATAAGATGAAACTTTTGAAAAAGTGAAGGGCAACTTCGAAAAATAACAAACAATAAAATAATTTCCACATACTCGTAACGGCTTCTGAAGTCAGTGCTGCCAGCTGCTAAGACGTGCTATAGGAAAATAAAAACCCCGGCTTCAGAAGCTGTTATGTGGAAATTAATTTTATTCCTTTTTTTGATGTTTTGATGGTTTCTTTTCTTGAACATTCTGCATGGACTTAGATATATCAAAACAAGCTTAAAGTTGCAACTACCTTAAAAACTTCATCTTCATTATCATTCACTATTTTATTAGGGATATAATTTTTTCTTTAGATTGTACATGGGGCTAATTATATTTTTATTTATTTTATTATATTCAATAAAAAGAGCCGGACTAGGAGATGCCTGTACTAATTTTCATTGAAATTTGATAGGATAAATAATACATTGATAGAGTTATTCTATAATATTTTTGGAAATGCAACAGTTAGGTAACGGCAGATAATACCTTTTTTATTATATTTACTGTCGTAAAAACTTTATTCCAGTGCAATAAACTTATTGACTAAATAAGCAACTGTGTGTTATTGCGAGCTATGTTAAAATTTTATAATTTTTTTTATAGTATAGGGTGACAAACTAGCTCACAGTCCACCTGATGGCAAGTGGTCGCTGTGGCCCATAGACATCTACATTTATTCGCGTTTGAACTTGACTAAGATAGAAGGCCTCGTTTCCAGTAAGAAGGGTCTCCAGTTCTCTACACTCACCATACGAAACACAGCAGTGTTAAGCTGCTATTTGACGCTGGTATTCTGTGAGAGCGTGGTCCTTCCCAGGTTGAGCCGACCCATTCGTGCTACTACTATACTACTAATATACCACGTATAAAATATCAATCAATATCAAATCTCAATTACTCAAATTTTACATAATACGTGTATATTATGTAAATTTCAATACACTAACAAATCTAATTTAGTCCGCCTGGTGTCACTAAAACTGATATTATAATTTAACGCGCAGATTTCACACATGTCCGGCAGTGAACAAAAATGAAAATGTCGAAGACATGTAAATTTCAACAGTTGTACAGTTTCAATACTCTAACGCAGACGCAGTTCCAGTGCGAACTATCAAAATTTCTGCTTTTTCTGCTTCATTTACTTCTCAGAAATGAGAAATGCCCCGTTCCCTTGGACACATAACAAATTAAGTTGTCAAATGAAGAACACACAGCTAATGTTTAGCTTATGATTAGCGTTACAGTTTGAATACATTAAAAGCGTGTTTTTTGAAGATGTGTGATTCATCACCTGCCTAAGGATAGCTTTCTCATGCATTATCCATTACATATTTTACGACAAATGAAATTTATGATTTTAGTCTAAACATTACTGGTTCCATAGATATGACATTTATAGTTCAAATATTTAACACGAATAAACGTCGAAAGTTTCGGTGCGCGCGTTCAAATATCAATTATAATTGTACACAGACGTGACGGAGCTGATCTCGGGAACTATCAGTGTTGGAATTCAAAGAAACGTTTGATTGGAGTACGAACGGATTTTGCGGACTATGTTTCAATATATATATATAAATATAAATATATATCTATATCTATATATATATATATATATATATATATATATATATATATATATATATATACTTATTAAACAGTTTTCTTACTTTATTTTAATTTATTACTTTTTACTAAGTATTTTAATTTTTATTTACATTTTTAAATTTTATTTACATGTACCATTGATTGTGAATGCAACAATAGTAAAATATATGAATGAGGAAAGAGGCGTCAAAAACTAAAAAAGTTTGGCTAAAACAAATATTGTCCCGTAGTTTCTCATCTACCAGTAAATAGACATGGATCTCCAATATATTGTAGAGCAACTGCTGCAATAATCGGAGTGTGAAAGAGATTGATATTAATTACACTTACAGGCAAGCAGTTTACGTGTTAAAGAGTTTTATCGTCACCAGAGTTGCTGGACTGTGACATAAAAACTTTACCTTGCTAACAGCGTAACTACTGCTAAATATATCACCCTGTTAATAGTATGTTGGGTTTATTTTGCTACAGTGGTGCGAACAGTACTCGTTGTATGCAACGTATTGTTTTACGTGAACAAATGAGCCTGAATGATTAAGAGAGTTAATTATTGTTATTATATGGTACCTATGAATATGTGGACTAATACATAAAATTTTATTCATGTACCTGAAATGAAGGAAATGTATATGCACTGCTAGAAAAAGTGAATGCACGTAGAAATTGGTACGGTGGTGGTATCCACCATACATAGCAGGAAAATATTCCGTCCAGTTTATATTACATAATCTATTTCATAGAAATTCTATAGTTAGGTTACGAGTACCTATAGTTTCAATTCAAAATCTATACCAAAATAACACCTGTTTATAACGAAATATATATTATAAAGATGTTCGTAGCCATGCATCAATCTTCAACAGAGTCGTGTTTCAGACAAAGAAAATGTTATTAGTATATTTTACTTTGTTTAAAAGATATCCAATTGATACGTTAAGTTAAATACGATAATTTAGTAAATCATAAGATTTTTAAAACTATAATAAGTATTTTAACATTGAATGCCAGCTATAAGGTCTAGAATAAAAACTCATGTCCTAAGAAGGACATAACTCAATTTATTATTTAATTCGAGTTTTAAAAACGACTGATTATTACTTCTATAGTTTTTGAATTATTATGATTTTTATTTTCAACTATTTTCCCACCTGGCATATTTGGTATGTATCAAATTTATATTATTTATTAAAATATTCATACTATATCGATTTCTGACGACCAATTTGTGAAATTTCATGTCGCCAGTGATTTATCGAAACCATCAAGATGGAAGCTATCAATGTTTTCATTATCAGTCCGTATAAGTCCACTGCTGGACCACTCTCCTGCTGTATGGAGGTTTTGACATGAGCAACTTCGATACCGTCGCCCGCTATAGTTGCTTTACGTCTGGCGTAAAGTTGATGCTTATACCATCATCTATCAGAAGCCATATTTTCTTTCTGGCATTTACCATAGTCTCATATAGAGAGCCTACTGTTCCTAGAGACTAGCAACCCACCTGCAATCTTATAATATTAAAAAACAACCGCATGCCAGGAATTTCTTGCGTATTGCATTTTAATACTTTAACTGTTCGGTTTACAGAAAATAGCAATGATCTATGTGTAGTGTACGGGAGAGCGAAAGTATTAAATATGTAAATAGCACGTCCAGGTCCGGAACAATTATTTATAGGTCATGCAAATACTACCGTAGAGCTGCCACTAAGCACTTCACAGTGCGCTACGGCAATGCTGCATAAAGCGACGTATAGAATATAATAAATATATTTTATTTAATATCGATGACAAAAATACTTATTAAAAGTCACTTAGCTTTTAGTAGTTCGGAAAATCCTCTGTTTTGCGAATAAACAAGAAGAAACATTGCGGGTTCTTTTTTAAAACATAATTTTCAATGTAATACGTTGTATAATTAATATTATATTTTTATACTCTAGCTTCAGTGCTACGAACAGTAAATTATTTTTTTGTACTTAGTTTTATGTAACGATGTTATGTTTTCTAGGTATCAACGAGATTCCTGTCGCATCTACGCTAACACCGATGTTTTGGTGAAAAAAGATTTCAAATTTTATGTTTTCATAAATTATCCTAACGCCAAGTCAAGTGATGTTTGGTTAATGCGAACATTTATTTATTTATTTATTTATAATGGTCACCGACAACACATTATGTTTACAATGTATGAGGTATTATTTTAATGCCAAATTTATTTACGTTTACAGTAAGACTATAACAAAAATTAAATACTTTCGCCGTACCGTACGTTTCACCGCTCTGTAAGAATATCTACTACACCTTATCGTCGTGAGAAGCAACAGAGGGAAATTGAAACTGGTGATGGACAACAGAAACTTCCTGATAAAAACTCAAAATAATAAATACTCGTATAACTATGGTTACCAACCTGCTTGCCAAGCTTGGCAACTATGGCAAAATCCCCCTATGTCTCTATCTATGGGGGAGGCCCCCATAGATAAACTAAGCCGATCACGCCATAAATTTATTAAACCGCATATATTAAAACTTTAGAAAGATCTTCAAAAAAGCCACTACTGAGGCGTTATTACTCGACTATGAAATTCGAATAGATTAGCTTAATAATTATGATTGCTTTAATTTAATATTTACTTTGACTGTTTAAAGTTACATTCAAATTCAATTGGCAACATGTTTCATGATAATAGGTAGGACGTTTAATTATTTCATATATTTACTTCATGTCCCTCACTCGATGAATGGAAGTCGATGGATGAAGGTGGCTCAGGGCCGTGCCATGTGGTATTCCTTAATCATTAGTTAAATGTCATTTACTTTATACATTCATAGATTTAATTAACTTTGGTTACAAACAGGTTGATTTTAGTATTATTTAGTCATTAAAATAAAACACTAAACATTTCGTCATATTGCAGTTCGGATTTGTTAACATGTCATTAAATAGAACAAGTTTCATCTTATTGCTGACACTGAGACTGAAACGATCAACAGAAGTATTAGACAATGCCGAACGAGAGTATTACTCTAAGGCTCGAAAGTTTCTGGAAAACTAACTTATATAAGGATTTTTTGTGGTTTGTTCATAGATTTTAACTATAATAATTTCTTTTGTGCCTGAAGCCTTTGAGAATTGAGGGAAAGCCTATGTCCGGTTGTGGAACTACTTCTTTTATTTACCTTAAAAGTTTTTAACTTCTATGCATATTATCATAGACGTGTATAAGTTGCACACAATTGAAATAACAACATAATAATTCGTTTTAACAAGTTGAAGCATGTAAAACACTTATACCGCATGTAGAGTCGACACGCCATTTCCTTTACATAATTGAATGAAATTGTGCAGTTTGATGTGGACTGCGGAAGTACTCGTAAAATTTATTAAATAAAATTGCATAAATATCACGAGCGAAATCATCACGCAACACCTGCTTTAAGTAAGGTAAAGTAACAATTATTTTGCAGAATTTCAGTAAGTAAACTTGTGATTAGTGAATTTAATACAAATTAAATTTGTCAAACTGTTGTAGTCAGTAATAGCGGCAGTTTGAACTTGTTGTTTTAGTTAAAATATTTACGGTTTCTGAAAAACGTATGAATGTGTTTAAAACTTAACTGATAACCAATTAATCAGTAAGCATTTAATAAATTAGATTATTTTATAAAAAAAAGCTATTGTGCAAACTATTCCCATAATCCGCTTGTCATTACAATATTCTTGAAACTTATTCAGACAGAGCAAATCGTTGAATTAACACTAAAATTAATATTTCCCTCCATTCAAATAGTATTCTATATTCGCCGAAACAGTTTTGTAAAGTTGGTTTTCTACTCGTGTTTGCTGGAGCGAAAATTTGTATCCGTTCAAGACTACTGCCTTTAATATACGTTTACAGATAACTATAAAGGAGAAAGAAAAAAAGAGAGGCATTTACTCCGCTTAATAATGAAAATAATTTTTCAATTAAACTTTAAAAGCAAACTTAAACAAAAAAAAACAAAAACTGTTTATTAATTGATGGTCCCAGGCCGTCAAGTTTGCGTTAAGGAATTTCATAATTACAATTTTGCCGATTTATCACTTGATGGTTGTAGTTAATTTTACCAATAATCGTATCATGTTGTAGGTTATTATTCAACAACAGACTTCAAATTTATTAGCTGCTGCGTTTTTTATGGTGGTGTAGAGAACCGGAGACCCTTTATACTGGAAACGAGGCATTCCATCTCAGCCCATAGGGGTGACAAAGCATCAGCATTTTGATTCTATGGAAAATAGATTAAGATCTCTTTGGGTCACAGCCTTCATTTTCCATCAGGTAGGTTATGGGCTCATTTATCAGCCTTATTCTGTTAAAAAATGTTGTATTTCCCTTAATCGCCACGACTGGCACGTGGATCGATCGCAGTATAAAAAGTCTCGCACCTTTGATACTGTTCCCCATCACCGGTCTAACTGTTTTACGTCTTGCGTAGGAGAAAAGGCGACTAAGGAAATCCGGCCGTTTCTATAGTCGCCTTTTCTGAACCCAACGGGATAAAAATGGGTAGAGATATCTTCAACACCGCCAAAACACGTCAGAATCGTTCAGCTGCACGCATTCAGTTAAATTTCATTGCCTTGAATCAACTCATCATTGCATTAACTTGTTCCATGCAAATTGTCAAAGTACGGTAATGAAATTCTGTATGAAATAAGTGATCGTTCAAAATCAATCGAAGCTTTCGTAGTCTTTAGTAATTTTCTTCAAAAGCAAACCCATCGTTATTTCTAAGAACTCCTTCCTGAAATTAATATCGAATGAAAAAATGTAATAAAGAAAATCTTGTTTTTTAAAATATTTAAACTACTACTACCGTAATGAATTTTTTCAGATCGATATCGAGCGTGGCGGCACCATACGAATAGTCGGGAAAAGTTAACTTGGTTGGGGATAGCAAATTTCCACACGTGTGCGTACTGACACGCTCACTTGTCTTCACCAACATGTAGTCGATGTATTTTGATAAACTGTGCACAAGTAAAAGACAATGAAACATCCACAACAACACAACAACAGAACACTTAACGATTTTGCACAAATTTTTGCTCTAGCTAGAATTTAACTCAGGACTCGCAACGAAGTAGCCAAGTGACTAGACAAACCAACTGACATCCGACACTGAGTTATATAAAGCGTATTATTTAATAAAAGAAATGTATTTTGGAATAATTGTATATCATAATTATATTGTCGAAGCTTTTGCATACTTCAGTGTCCATTTAACCATATATTTTTCTTAACTTTTACGCTTAGTTTCGTGCAGGTGCGTAGAAGAATTATTAACGTTGTAAACAATCAAATAAAGTACGGGGACATTTTAATTTACATATGACGTACACTTTCTAAACTTGTTAAACTTATTTATGAAGTTAATTTTGATTTGAATAACCATTTAATGATACCTAAAAGCATATTTACCTTGTTTAAAATTAACACTAAACCTGATGATTGTGTTATAATTGAAGAACATTTTATATTATTGACAAGTTTATATGACCTTTACGGAATGTGTCAGAGATTGCCAACGAAGATACCAACCAACTAAACAACGTCAAGATATAAAAATGGAACGTTGTTCCGTGTTTTAGTAGAATGAAGACTTCTTTGCAATTTTAATATGGCTGTACTGTACTATCTACACTTTGCATTCAACGCACAGCGTATCATTTTTATGACATAATATTAAGACAACGAAACGCAGACATAAAAGAGTGTAAAGTGTAAATGATTCCATTTCAAGTATTTTTAAAGATTTCATTTCCAAACTCAATGATATATAATAATCAATTATAGTTTTTAGTTTAAAAATTCTAATTTTTTTTATAGGATAAAGGTGACAAGCACACAGTCAACCTGCTGGTAAGTGGATACTGTGGCCCATAGACATCTACATCTATCCTCGATTACGAATTAAAATGCAGATGCGTTGGCATCCGTGAGTACTAAGATGGAATACCCCATTTCTAGTAAAAAGGGTCTCCAGTTCTCTATACTTACTAGCGAAGGGTCATCGACGTATTTGTCGTTAACAATACTAGACCGTCCATTTTTAAGGTAATTGATAGAATCAGGCGTTACTTTGCGGAAATCCATTATAATGGGGTTGTTATAAACTAATTTGCTTAATTCCGCGTAAGGTAAGAAAATGATGTGTCCTGCCCAGTTTTAAGGGGGACCTCCCACCCTCCCTCAATCGCGCGCACTATACCCGTTGCCGTTAATCCCAGCACCACCACCCACAGCACTACCACACTATGCACGACACACCACTCTCGAAAATACGACACGTGTTTCGTCTCTACACGAGGCATCCTCAGGTGAAGTAGACTCTGCGGAGGCTGGCCGCTAAGTGAGCGGCGAGCCGAAACTACTGCTATTTATACTACTTGCTGACACAACCGCGCTCCAATTACGTAGCGAGCGATTACGTCATGCGATCAATCATCGCCTGACGTACGCCGATATTTGCTGTGTAATTAACGCGTTTGCGTATACTCGCAGATCTCTTTAATCTCTTTAACTCCGGTTCTACTGTGGATATCCTCATTCAAAAAGTTTACTAGGTGATTAGTACTAAGGTAAGTACCATACTACCATAATATGTAATAAATATAAAGGCCTTACTGTACACTTAATGAACAAATAAATACTTGAATACTAAACGTTCAATAAAATCAGAAGTCAAGGACATATACAAATTTTCTTGAGCGGAAACTAGAATATGTTTATGAAAACGGACTACAGGAAATTCCATTAAAATATAAACATAATTTGATCCGTAGAATATATTTTCACAGCTGTGACCCCGTGAATATAATTCAACGTTTCTGATGACAATTGAAGTCTCTTCCTTAAGTACCTTCATATTTTTTAACAAGTCGCAAATAGTTTTAATGAAACAATGAGTTCTATCTGTTACTTTTACTGAGTACAACAGTTCAACGAATTTCATTTTGTACTAATTTCACTAGTCATACATTTACTCACTTGTAACTCGACAAAATAATTTTACTTAAAACAGCGTCATAAGCGCTTCTATAATTTGGCGCGCAATCCTTATGCAATTTTGTTTCATAAATTTACGTGTACTTCCGCAGTCCGCATCAAACTGCACAATTTGATTCAGTTATGCAAAGGAAATGGCGTGTCGACTCTGCATGTGGTGTAAATGTTTTACCTGCTTTAACTTGGTCAAACAAATTATTACGTTGTTGCGAGTATTATATTGTGTACAACGTATACACGTCTAAGTTAATATGCATAAAAGGAAAAAACTTTTTACGACCAATTAAAAATGTTGTTCCACGGCTGGACATAGGCTTTTCGTAAATTCTCAAAGGTCTTTAGACACTTAGAAATGATTTTAATTAAAATCTATGAACTAACCACGAATAAACTCTTATTTAAGTTTTTTCGTCAGTAATCGAGCTGTATTTCTCTTCTCTCTCTTTATCGAGAAGTATTCTCTCGTTCCTCTAATCAGAAAACTAAGTGAAATTGCTAGTGAGTGAAACACGAGACGGCATTGTCTAATAATTCTATTGATCGCTTTAGTCAGTGTCAGTACTAGCATGAAAGTTGTTCTACTTAATGGCATGTAAACAAATCTGAATTTTATAATGACGAAATGCTTAGTGTTTTGCTTAAATAACTAAATGTTAATAAATTCAATCGTTGCATAATCAAAGTTATAAACGAAAATTGGAGCATAAATACTTTTAATAATTTGTAAGATAAGTGACATTTTACCCAAGGGAAATTTGTGAACTTCTTCACCCATTGTCGACTTCATCTATCTTGTGCAAATAAAGCTCACAATGTTGACTGATTCCGAGTAAAGCCCACCCAAAATGCCGAAAGTAGATCCCGCAGACAGCATAACGATTGCAAGGGAGTGACAATGTATTCTCAAATTACTTTCACTATCCTTACACATATTAGTGATTTCTTTTTGTGCCGTGAATGTCTTTTTTATAGGATAAGGACAAGCCAAACGAGCACATAGCCCACCTGATGGCAAGTGGTTGCTGTCGACCATAGACATCTATCCTCGATTACGAATCAAAATGCAGATGCCTCCTCACCCGTGAGAACTAACGTGGAATGCCTAGTTTCCAGTAAAAAGGGTTTCTGATTTCGCTTATATCAGACGTAAAATACTCGGACCAGTGATGGGCAGGAGAGTCAAAGGCGTGGGAAATCTGGTGCTGGTATGCGATACGGTTTGTACCGTGATCGTCAATACACCTGCTAAGCGTGATAATAAACACAAATCCTCCCAACGACGAGAGAGGCCTATAGCTAGTAGTGGACTTGACTTCTACGGGCTGAAGAGGAAGGAGAAGGTTTATGAATGTAGATATATAAGTCACAGCCTCCTACGTCCCACTCCTAGGGCACAGGCCTCCTCTCATTTTTGAACAGGTCTTATGGCTAGTTAAAGTCTGCCGCGATGCATCAATGCGTAATGTTAGACTTCACATGTGTTCAATTAGGGAACATGAATAAAATAGGCGACTCACACGATAGGCAAATTGTATATTTAAAAGGAATGAAAAATACAAAATATTTGGTGGCGATCGGGTCGCGAGCTATCGGCAAGTGCCGGTCTTAGGCGCGGTGGTGAGAAACCCCCCGCACTTCACATACTCCCCGCAAACACCGTCGGTGCTGTCGTAACGGCGCCGACAACATGTCTACGAAATATTTTTTTTAATTTCTTAGACATGCAGGTTTCCTCACGATGTTTTCCTTCACCATAGAGTTTTTTTTATAGGATCGGGTGACAAACGAGCACACAGTCCACCTGATGGTAAGTGGTTACTGTAACCCATAGACATCTACATCTATCCTCAATAAAGACTCAAGATGCAGATGCGTTGTCACCCGTGAGGACTAAGATGGAATGCCTCTTTGCCAGTAAAAAGGGTCTCCGGTTCTCTACACTCACCATAAGAAACACAGCAGCGTAAAGCTGCTATTTTACGCTGGTTTTCTGTGAGAGCGTGGTCCTTCCCCGTTCGAGCCGACCCATTCGTGCTACAACCATAATATAGCTGCAGCATGGCTCTACCACGTAGGAAGTACGTGGTAGAGCCATGCTGCAGTATGCTAGTATGCTAGTATGCTGCAGAGTACGTGGTAAATTAGCATTTAATATTGTAACTAACAATTTCGTAAAATATTTTGTTATATACAATATGGAAACAGCAGCTTGAGTTACGATGCGCTGTACTAATTAATTTTAATCTTCATTTACCAATTGACGTTGAATATCGACGAAGGGAATAAAGGAACTGCGTAAACGATTATTTTATTCTGATTCTAATTGAATTAAATTACCCGCTGCAGTTTAGCGTTAAGCCAGTATACATGTTCTTTATGCATAGCCAGCTTTAAATGATAGTGTATTTGTAGAACTGATAATTTTATTGTAATTAACTTTAGGAATAGTTTGCAGCACGACAATTATTTTAATAAATATACGTGCAAACAATAGATTTTACTTTATTTTACAACGAAAGCTGGTGTTGAATGGAACATTCTGAGTTCAAATCTTGTCGTTGGCAATGAAGTTTAAATGTGGAACTGTGCCCTGCACTGCGACGTTTGTGTACATTATAATATCAGTTATTACAACCTCTGGTGCTTTTTCACCACACATAACTTTGTACCTTAAAATGAAGCTTCAACAAAAGCTTCCAAATTATAACAAACTTTATCAAACTGTAATAACTTTAGAAACATCTTGGCTTTAAATGCAGTAAAGTGAAAATTATAGCATGGGTATAAATAAAATACAAGTTTACACAGTTTCAGTGCTATATAAATAAAACCACACAAAGTGTGGTCACATTTTAACAGAAAATCTATCAGCGCATTGAATAAAACTACTTTTACGGATTCTATCGCGTTTTTATTAACTTACTAGCTGGCCAGGCAGACGTTGTTCTACCTTCTCCGACGACCCTGTGTCCTATAAACATTCTTAAATTCGTAATAAAAAATATTGAGGGTTACTTATAGGGATAAAAACTTTCCTATCTCTCAATCCATACTGCGCACAGTTTGCAAAATTTAATTGCAATCAGTTTAGTAGTTTAGGAGTTCATCGCGGATAAACAATGTGTCACGTAATTTTTATATATAAATATTTTATTAAGTTCCCGACGTTTCAGTTGCTTCACAGCACCCATAGTTACGTGGAACTGAGGTGAATGACGTCTCGATGTCAGAGTTAATGCGGAGTACCTTCAGCTTTTTTTTAATTATTCATTTTGGTCCGATCTACGCAGAATATACTAACTGTATCTTGATGTCTTGTAGTGGTATGCTTGGGCTTAGTTTTAGTTTTATTAATTACAAGATCCCAAGCAGTCTCCCTCTCTGTTGAAATTAGTATGTTTTTTGATTTCAGTAACCTCACGTATCATTCTTGGCAAGAATCGATGTTCTTTCGCGAGAATTTGTGGTTTACCAAATGTAACGTGGCAGGGGCCGTCTAGCATATGATCACAAACTGCAGACTTCCCGGAACGTTGGTGTTTCCCGTCAGCTATGTGTTCTTTAACGCGGGTTTTTATGGATCTTTTAGTTTGTCCTATATAAGAGAGACCACATTCACAATCAAGCTTGTACACTCCTGCATCTTGCAGAGGGACATTACACTTGACTGATGGTAAAAACTGACTAATCTTCTTCGGCGGCTTAAAGTATGTTTTAATGGAAGCACGCTTCAAGATGTAGCCAATCTTGTCTGTGACACCTCTGATATCCATATACAGCAGGCACACGCTCGACTGTGGCCGGCTTCACTCGGTCACTGTGACGAAGGCGCGGGACCCGAAGCTTGTTGTCGTGCAGAATCTGCTTGACGTGCTGAAGCTCTGCGGCCAGATGTTTGCTGTCAAAGATCTCTCGTGCTCTCTGAAACAAAGGTTTGCCCACGGTAGCTAACTGTGAAGGATGATGGTGGGGGTATGGGTCCTTTTTCTATACACAGTGTGACCTATGGTGTTGTTAGGATTTCGAATGACTTACACATCTACCTGTCTACCTGTGTACCTGGGACAAATAGTCCGACTAGGTAAGTCCAACTTCGATAGAGAGATCAATCGATGAATTAAACTCGGCTGTGCAGCGTTTGGAAAATTACGACACATCTTCTCGTCTGGTATACCTCAAAACCTGAAAAAGAGACTGTACAACCAGTGTGCGTTGCCGAGGATGATTTATGGATCTGAGTGGTAGTACTTCACTGCTGGTCATATGAGAATGCTCAAGATCGCTTAGCGCGCTATGGAGAGTGCCATGCTCGGAGTTTCTCCACGTGATGAACTTAGAAATGAGGATATCCGCAGTAGAACTATAGTTATCGGCATAGCTCGCTGAAATTTACAGCGAGCGGTAAACAACTGAACGTTGAACGCTTGTCAATGAAGGAAAACATCGTGAGGAAACCTGCATGTCTGAGAAATAAGAAAAAAATATATATTCCGAAGACGTGTGAAGTTCGCCAACACACATTGCTGCACCGCAGCGGACACTTCCTTGCCATAAAACCCTCTGCCAACTGAGAGGAGGCCTTTGCCCAGCAATTGGACGTGTATAGGCTGTAACTTTATTATTATTATTATGTTACATATACATTTGCCAAATTCAAAATTTGGCAAATGAAATTTTTTTTGGCATTTGAAAAAAAAAAACATTGAATTCAAGTTGCCAAAGTACCAGGAATAATTAAAATGAGCGTACAAGCTCTAACCGCACCAGTTATTTAGAATTTTCGTTCATTTGTTATTTTATTCCAGCTAAGTGATTCTGTCACGTTCTTATTCATTGTATGAAACTATTTTTTTTTCGCCACATAAAACGCCATTTTATACTTATTTACCATAAAGGTTTCTTAAATAATACTAATTTATTCATTTTCATTTGGCGTGGCGAACCACGATGGACTTATAAAGTTTAAAACCTCCTTCAGCTTAATAAATATGAAATGGTAGATTTACAAATTCTTCATTGAGCGAGACTAACACGTAGAAAATTATCACAACATTTTCCTTTATGATAATTTTTTAGTTTTGAGTTCATATTTACGAATATCTTACAAAAATACAATTTTTTTATTGTAATTTTACTACCTACTTAAATAAATGATGTAATTGACAGACAAATGATTTCATAGCTAATAAGTAAATCGAAACATATAGCATATGCTCATCACATTACATCAACCGCCTTTGCAAATCTATTCTTATCATTATAATAACGATAATTCCATTTGTCAAGTTTAATTTCTACGAGGAAATATTCACATCGCGTTTGTTGTGAACAATCAAATAACGGGACGTTAATCATCATTGTCGTCTTTTCAATGACGCCTACGTTTTATCATAAGGACTCGTACCTTAGCCTTTCATCAAAAGGGACACGTATACATGCCAGATTTATTATACTTGCTAAGTATTGTGTGCCCTAAAATTCATTGTTCCGTTGTTAAAATATGGCATAACACCATCCTAATGCTAAGACACTTACGAGTTTTAAAATTTTCCGTCTCAATGTATTATTTATATTTTTCTCAGTGGTAGAGCCACGCGGCTGCTTTTGCTGTCGCACGGATGGGCCGGCTCGAACCGGGATGGTACCAAGACCTCACAGAAAACCAGCGTGAAGTAGAGGTTTACCTCTGCGTTTCGCTTGGTGAGTGCAGGTGGCCGGAGGCCCTTTTTACTGGAAATGAGGCATTCCATCTTAGTCCTCACGGGTGACAACGCATCTACATTTTGATTTGTAACAAAGGATAGATGTAGATGTCTATGGGCCGCAGCAACCACTTACCATCAGGTGGACTGTGTGCTCGTTTGTCACCCTAATCCTATAAAAAAAATATTACGAGAATAGCTGAGATAACATTTAACAACGCCAGCTGGCATTTTATACGTTGTAATGATAGTTTATTGCGTCACTGATGAAACAAATGCCTCATAAATATTGTGCCCGTACGCACCACTCACTTCGTTATCAACCAGGAACACCAATTTTGATTGGTTTTGATTTTTTATTATTACGATTTTAATAAAGAAGGAAAATAATAAGAACAGGACAACGTTTTTCCAGATCCTATTCAAACTAAATGAAAACTGAAATCCAATAAACGCTGTAGTTTTTTTTTTTATATTACGTTAGGACGTTGACCACTCAATGTATTTGATGGTACTTTGTAGTGTAAGTTATGATGACAAATTAGTGGGGTTAATAAAGAAATATTTATTATTATTATTAAAGTAGCCTTTCAATAAGCTCATGATCTCTTCTATTTCTGATTTCAGGAATGAAACAGGTTTCAACAAAAAAAAAATTGCAAAAAAGCTCAGTAAGGAATCTTTTAGCGCTAATGTATTTCATATTAATTTAATTATTACATTAAAATTAATGTATTACAGTGAAATTCGAGTTTGATTCATATATAAAATAATTTTCGCAACTTGAAATAACGTGCACGTATTTTATTTTTATTTAAAAAAAAACGGCCAAGTGCAAATCGGACTCGCCCATGAAGGGTTCTGTAACAGCAAGTAACATAATTTAGGATTTATGACGTATGAAGAAAAAACTACTTACTAGATCTCGTTCAAATCAATTTTTGGTGGAAGTTTACATGGTAATGTACATCATATATTTTTTAGTTTTATTTTTTTCTATTTTTGTGTGAAAATCTTAATGCGGTTCACAGAATACATCTACTTACCAAGTTTCAACAGCACAGTTCTTATAGTTTCGGAAAAAAGTGGCTGTGAGATACGGACGGACAGACAGACAGACAGACATGACGAATCCATAAGGGTTCCGTTTCTATGCCATTTGGCTACGGAACCCTAAAAAGGGGTTACACACTAAGACTTTATCCTGTTTCACGTAGGCACTTAGATCAATTGCAAATGGATAAATATAGACCCGACATAATTATTTATTGGCCATACAAATAGTTGTTTCATGTAGGATTCGAACCCGCAACCTTTAGCGCTGCAATTCATTGCTAAGCAACTGCACCACTGTGCTGTTGCATAGTAAATGAACAACCTCGACACTGTAAAACTGATCAATCTTCACCTTGCTGGGTGCTAGTCTAGACATTTAACCATTTCGCCTGTCTTTTTATACAATAAAGGAGATAAACAAGTACACAGGCCGCTTGATGGTAACTGGATGCTATGACCCATAGACATCTATATTTAACCTCAATTAAGAATCAAAATGCAGATGCGTTGTTTCCCGAAAAGGGTCTCCGGTTCTCTACACTCACCATACGAAACAGAGCAGCATTAGGCTGCTATTTTACGCTGCTATTTTGTGAGAGCGTTGTCCGACCCCGTTCGATAATGTAGCTGCAGCGTATAGAAGTTCTACCTGCTGCGGATATCATCTTTCACGGATACTACTTTGCATATACCATTAAGTTAGAATTTCTTTTAAGGTCAAAGAATTGCCTCACGCAAAAATAGGATTTAGCAAATAAGATGTTTATGTTAATATTTTTATTTACAAATAATAAATGCACAATAAATGTTTTTTTTTTTCACACATGTAGTATTGATGTGTCGCAACTCATGATATATTTGCTTGATCACTAGAAGAGAGTTAAGTAAAGAGACGTTACAGAAAATTCTAATGCATACTGCATAAGAATTAATAACAATCCAAATATAACAATTTGAGCGCACAAAAAATTTCGTGCTTTATTTGGGATTCAAATCTAGGGCCTATGATTTACCAGCTACACTGTGTCACGCGATTGTCAACTTATAATCAGATTAGGAGTTGTTAACGATACCTTAAAGGTGTTTGTTTTTGTACTGTAATTGAATGAAATTGCGTGGCGCGCCTCGGCTATAAACTTTTATATATAGACAAATTCGAGAATTATTTTGATATTTTTTTTTATAGGATAGGGTGACAAACGAGCGCACAGTCCACCTGATGGTAAATGGTTGCTGTGGCCCATAGACATCTACATTTATCCTCGTTTGCGAATCAAAATGTAGATGCGTTGTCACCCGTGAGGACTAGGATTGAATGCCTCATTTCCAGTAAAAAGGGCCTCCGGCCACCTGCACTCACCAAGCGGAACGCAGAGGTAAACCTCTACTTCACGCTGGTATTCTGTGAGGTCGTGGTACCACCCCGGTTCGAGCCGGCCCATCCGTGCGACAGTAAAAGCTGCCGCCTGGCTCTACCACTATTAAAGCCTTTATATATATATGTGTGTATGAGCCTATATATATATACCTATATATATGTGCCTTTAATGACATTTCATACAATGCGTTCAAGATCATAACTACTCAGGTGTGATTATTTAATTACGAAATCTGAACAGATAGAGAGAACTATGTCTGTTTATAGTCCCGTTTCAATTATATTGGCAAAATAATTTATTATATATGTTGGATGTTTCATTATTTCTTACATTAATACGAATACTATAAATTAAATTTAAGTATTTCTGTACAGATTTACTTATTTTTATACTGCAAACGTTTTAACTGCTTTGCTAATTTCGTATGCAATTAGCAGTGTCCGAGCTTAAGTTGCTCGCGTTCAACCTTTGAGCTGTCAAGCCTCGATGAACAATCATCATCATCATCATTACAGCCCTTCACAAGTCCACTGCTGAACATAGGCCTCCCCCAAAGAATGCCACAAAGCACGGTCCTGAGCCACCTGCATCCATCTACTTCCTGCATGTATTACCAGGTCGTCACTCCATCTCGTGGGGGGACGCCCTACACTTCGCCTACCGGTACGAGGCCGCCACTCGAGAACCTTTCTTCCCCATCGGTTGTCGGTTCTTCGAGCTATATGGCCGGCCCACTGCCACTTCAGCTTACTAATCCGTTGGGCTATGTCGGTTACTCTGGTTCTACTGCGGATATCCTCATTCCTAAGTTTATCGCCCAGAGAAACTCCGAGCCATACGTACGAGCCATTCTCATACGGCCAGCAGTGAAGGACCACGTCTCAGTTCCGTAAGTCATCACTGGCAACACGCACTGGTTGTACAATTTCGTTTTAAGGTTTTGAGGTATGTCTGACGAGAAGATGTGTCGTAGCTTCCCGAACGCTGCCCAGCCGAGTTGAATCCGTCGATTGACCTCTCGGTCGAAGTTGGACTTACCTAGTCGGACTATTTGTCCCAGGTAAACATACTCGTCAACAACTTCGAGCTTAGTGTTCCCAAGAACTACCGGCATAGGTGTGACATGGACATTAAACATGATCTTTGTTTTGTCCATGTTCATCTTAAGACCTATCCGTTGGGAAACACTATTGAGGTCATTGAGCATAGTGCTTAGGTCCTCCAGCGATTCTGCCATAAGGACTATATCGTCGGCAAATCGAAGATGAGTGATGTACTCGCCATTGATGTTGATACCGTATCATTTCCAGTCCAGAAGCTTGAAAACGTCTTCCAATGCAGCAGTGAAGAGTTTCGGGGATATGACGTCACCCTGTCTTACACCTCTCTGCAATTGGATAGGTTTCGTACTCTGATTCTGTACTCGGATAGCCATCGTAGCTCTACTGTACAAACACTTCAACACCTCGATATACCGACAGTCAACTTGGCACCGCTGAAGGGACTGCAGCACCGCCCAAATTTCGACGGAATCAAAGGCTTTCTCATATTCCACATACGCCAGACATAGTGGCAAATTGTACTCTTCGGACATCTGTACAATTTGCCGAAGGGTATGTATGTGGTCTATGGTGCTAAAGCCCTTTCGGAAACTGGCTTGTTCGGGAGGCTGAACCACCATATGTTTAAAGCCACGCAAATTTGTAACATTTCCCATTTACGCCTTTACTCTTACTCCACAATCACACAGCAGTTGGTAAATATAAATACAATATAATTATAGTAATAACTTGATAATTTTATAATATTTGTTATAACTTAGCATTTCTATAAAATGAAACAAAAATAGCAAAAATAATTCGACATAAATTCCATATTGTTCTTATAAAAAAAAATAAAACAACAAATAAAACATTCATGATACCATCTTGTAACTTCTATAGTGTCTTTTGACACGAACATCCGACATTATATGATTCCTACTTCATATCGCCTCACATTCGTCCTGGTGACCTAGAAATATTCAAAGCGCTATTATTCACAGAAACTGAACTAGGAATATGGAACATTAAAAGCTGGTGCTACGGTAACAAACAGAATTAAAATTGAATGTAAAAACAAAAACCTTTTTTAATAGGATAAGTGTGACAAGCGAGCACACAGTCCACCTGATGGTAAGTAGTTGCTATGGCAGATGGACATATCGGGGTAACGCACATCTGCATAATCAATTATGGGTAATATGAGCGATTGGACAAGCATGATCTTAGACTTTGTGGGAAAAAGAAAAAAAATGTCGAAGCGCGGGGCTTAGTAGCCGTGGCTTGGTCACCCGCGGTGAACTAAGAGGACCTAATGGCTGGCCCGAGGACGCCAGGTCGAGTGGGCTTGGTGAGTCCATTTCGGAGGTATGTAGGTGAGCTGTGGCAAGAGGAGTGCCCTTCACGGAGGAAGAGGAGTGTTGGTATGGCGATGTGCCTCTCGCACTATCCTCCGTGACTCTGAAGAGGCAGCAACGTTGATGCGGTGGTGGTGGGACTGCGGTAGGAGAGAAGCGTCGGTATTGCGAGGCGCCGCTCTACCTACCCTCTGCACCGAATTTTGGTGATCCGCCGCTGGGGTCAAGAAGGCTAGTGCTTCTGAGTGCTCGTTTTCCTGGCCCCATGGCATTTACATATTGGATGCGGGGCGTCCATTGCGCACGTGAAGGTGGAGACTGCGGAAGAAGGCACGTTATGTGTTCTGGGGGAGGAGTAGTCCTCTTCCGAGGTGGGGCCGCCGTGGGGGAGCCAGTGCTGGTGGGGCACGGATGTATGCAAAACAGTTCCCGTGGCCCTGCCAATGTGCAACGAAGGTGGAATACCATGGGGTTTTAGTCGGTGCGAGTCTGACATAACTCGTCCTTAGCCCCGCGAGGCGGGTATGCATAGACATTTCCCCATGTAAAAAGGTGTCCATGTGATGCAGTAGTAGTATGCTAGTAGTATGCTTACCATCAAGTAACATGAAAAAAAAACTTATCATCAAGTGGACCGTGAGATCGTTAGTTATTTTTTTTTTTATTTATTTAAAAAGGTACACCAACAGTACATGTATACATATTATAAAAGTTACATTTTTAAAGCACAATTACTTATACATATACCTATTATAGGCGTACACAACATTGATAGGAGATATTAAATAACAACACAATATATATCTGAAAATTTTAAAACAATGAAATAATAAAATTCACCAAAGCAAAACTTAACTGAAAACAAATGCGTGTTCACAAAAGGCCGGCCAGTTTTCGTTTAAATTTAAACAACGAGTCGTGGAAAATGTCTAAGGTTTCAATATTCATCTCGTTGTACTGTGCGCAACATCTGGCAAGAGGAGAATGGCGTCCAAGGTTAGTCCTTACAGAAGGCAAGGCAAAAGTTTTTTTGATAGGATGTCGGGGCATGCGAGCTGGCACCGTCAATTTAACACGTACCAGGAGTTCACTACATTTTATTTTACCGTTGACAAGTCCGTGCAAAAACACCAAATCCTGGTCTCTTCGACGGCTACGCAACGATTTCATTTTAAAAAAGGCAAGACGATGCTCATATGGTGACCGGTGTGACACGCCCTGCGAAATAAATGCCAGATGCCTAGTGAACGCACGCTGAATACCCTCCAAGCGTTGAGATTGAACAGCATATACAGGGTTCCATGCCACGCTAGCGTACTCTAAGTTACTTCGGACCAAAGCATTGTATAATATTTTATGGGTGCAATTTAAACGGAAACCCGCAGTACTTCGCCTAAGAAAACCTAGCATTTTCGAGGATTTATTTACAATATTATTAATATGTGAAGTGAATTTAAGGTGCTTGTCTACTGTTACACCTAAGTCTCTTATTTCTTCTACTTCAGTTAATGTTGAGCCGTTAATTACATAAGTGGATGGGAAATAATTTTTCTTCTTTGTAAATTTAATATGGTAGCATTTATCAACGTTCAGGGTCATAACGTTTGATTCACACCATG